>CP139764.1:20712500-21962500 GCA_034370585.1 Fragaria x ananassa
CAGTCGATCATCATTCTGTTAGGTCAGGTACGAACTTTAAGCTTGACTCTAAAGCAGATGTGCAGTTTCATTCGAAGGAGTTACAATCCAGAGGTGAAAGCCATAAAAAACCCGCAGAGGACATAGTGTTTGATGATAATAAAATCAGTTTTGGTAAAGGCCTACCCAACTTTACTATGAGAAAACCATTTTCTGAGGTTGTTGCTGGAACAGCAGCTGCAGATTCAGGATTTCCTCCAATCCAGCTGAGGAAAAAATCATCATCCACTTTAGATAAGAGTTTCAAGCAAATCAGGTCAAGGGATCAAAGTGCAGAGCAGACTAGTGATCAAGGAACTCCAAAATCTAGAGATGATTTGCCTGTTCAAGAAACAGTGAGTGGGATCAATAACACAGATGGTGATCCTTATCTACAAATAGGTAGTAATGTGGTCCCTATGAACCTCAATGGCGTTGAAAGGTCCAGACCGGACCCTTCTTTTCAGCATGTAACAGTGTATGTTGGGTTTGAGCATGAGTGCCCCCATGGCCATCGTTTTCTATTAAATCCAGAGAATCTTAATGAGCTTGGGTCCTCATATCAGTTGCCTGAAGAATCTCAAGTGAAATCAGACCAAATTTGGGCAGATTCTTCAAGACTAAGCAGGAATGGTTTCCACGGTAAAGCCCATCGAAATTCTAATAGGAGCACTGCAACCGGTTCAAATAGGGAGAGAAATGTAAATAAGTCAAAAGATATAGTAACTAATGGTATCCCGAATTCAGATGGGATGAGACAGTTCTCAGGACCAGGAAAGGAGCAGAATCAAACTATTAGTGTGTCAAGAGTTCCTATTTTTTCCAAACACGATGAAGGGAGCTTTCAGTCCATTAATATTGATGATGGCGGATGTGCTTTCTCCATGTTGAATAGAAATTTACCAATCTATATGAATTGCCCACACTGCAGACTCTCTACGAATAAGCAGGATCCTCCAAATGCGAAGTTTTCAGGGACAGTATCACAGCTTCAAAGGATCTTTATGGTATGGGATGTGTGCTTATAAGCATGTTCCTGCATTGCATTCCATAAATTAATTTACAAGTAGCTTATTGTAGTTATTCTCTATGTTATTTATGTTTGAAATATATAATAATTTATTCTTCAATTGTTAATATACTCGACTAATGAAGTTTCATTTTTTACTAATCTTTTTCCTCATACTGATGTCTTTTCTGTGGGATCTACTCCTATTGTAGGTTACACCTCCATTTCCAGTCATATTAGCCACTTGCCCAGTGATAAAATTTGAGGTATATCTTACATTCCTTCTTGAAGGATACCATGCATGATGTTTGCATTATTACTCTCTGTGTTCTATTTTATTTTACAACTTGTTAATAAAAAAATGTAAGTCATCTAAGGCAAGCGTGCCTTGAGTTGCAGAATAGCATGAATGGTGGTGGTGCTAAGCCTTCTGTATGCCTCTGGGAGGATTTTGTCTCAAACAGTGAGAATGAATCGTATGGGTGTTATTTTGTTTTATATATATATATATATATACACACACACACACACACGGACCCGTTTAGAAGCGGACGTCTGCACTGGGCTTAAAGTGCGGACGTCCCTCCGTTCTCCACCGTCCGGCGTCGATAACGGCGCGCCTCCACCCGAGCGGACACCAGAGGCATCCCCGATCACTTTCCCTTGCCGGCGAGATTGATTTGAAGGTCTGGGCAGCAACCTCCACCCAAAACTTCAGACAAGATCGATCTCGGCTGCAAACTGGTATTCAGGGAGTTTTCCGGCAAGAGAAAGTGATCCGGGATGCCTCTGGTCTCCGCTCGGGTGGAGGCGCGCTGTCGTTGGCGCCGGACGGTGGAGAACAGAGGGACGTCTGCACTTTAAGCCCATGCAGACATCCGCTCTCGAACGGGCCTGTGTATATATATATACACACACACACACAGGGCCCTTCCACTAAGGGATCCCTTATTTTGGTTTATATGAGGGATTACACCAATTTTCGATTATATTTTTGAATCTCCACCGTTCAGTTTGTTGGTCCTTATATATAGATCAATTTTGCAAATTTTCAGCCAATTTTGTGATCGTTAAGGTGTCGAATAAGATTAAATCAATGAACGAACCAAATCTGCCAAACATGAACTGTTCATGCTTATAATTATAAATCGTAGTTTTGAATGCCTTAACGATTACCAAAATTTCTGAAAGAAGTGATTTACTCATATAGAACTATATATTGAACTGTGGAGATGTGATTTTGTAATCGAAAAGTCGGTGTAATCACCCATTCCTCATATATGTCAAAAAAATGAATCCCTTAGTGGAAGGGCCCTGTGTGTGTGTATATATGTGTGTGTGTGTGTGTGTGTGCGTTTTTCTTTTTTTCCTGCTTGACTCAAAAGCTAAATAAAATGGCATCTAAGAGAATTCTATTTAAGCCATTTGATGATAGTTAGGTTATCCCAGAAATTGAGTTATGTACTGAAAAACCATTTTTAAGTTCTCAGCCTCCACAATTTGATAGTGTGACTTTTCCTTCTCCCTCGGATGCATGGGATGAATTTCATAATGATGTGGAGGTGGATGCGAATGCTCTTAGTGATGAAGAAAGAGTGAATCAGTAGCTATCTTTTGTTTATGTTGCCTTTATTTGTTTATTTGTTGCCTTTATCTTTTCTTTTGTTTATGTGATTTATGTAGTACTTAAGTTCCAATGTAAAATGAATGAAATATGTCATTCTCTTTTCTTACTATGATGTATATTCTTTATTAACATAATGTAAAGCATGAAAGGCTTATGCCTAATGTTTCCAAGGCTTTTGAGGATTGAGGCTCTCCAATATGCCACATCTCACGCCTTTAGGTTTCAAAATGTTGATCTAAGGTCAATAAATTAGTTTGCTTGTTTTGATCAGAAAATGCTTCAGTCTAGCAGATCCTTTTCTTGTTTCAAAAGTGTTTGAACTTTAAAGTGCATATAAAATGCCTTGTCCATTATTACTATTATTCCTTTTACAAAATTTGATGTTGGTACTTGTACTTTTTTCAATCTATGTGTTTGTAACTCTGATGTAGTTATCCTCATGATTTTGCAATCCTTTTACTTGTAGGCATCATGTCTACCTCCATCAGTCCCAGAACGCGATCAGAAGTTGCAGTTCAGCCTCGGATGCCAAGTGATATTACCTCCAGAGAGTTTCCTTACTCTTAGACTCCCATTTGTGTATGGTGTAGAATTGGAGGATGGAAGTTTACGTTCTCTAAACTATTTTGAACATCAACCAGAGGTTACTGCCTGGATTACCAAAGGAACAACATTACAGGTCATATCCAAAAGAAATGGTATTGGTCAGGATTAATATCTCACATAAGTTATTGATTCTTTGGAGTTTGGCATGTACACCCATGCCTGAGTTGGCAAAGGCAGAATTGGTTGGTTGGCTCAGGTCAGTATCATACTATAATGCAGTTTTAAATTGCTTCTTTTGTTTTGTTTTCGTTACATTTTTCAATCGTTCCCTTGTATGTTTAGTGGACTTCATCTTTCTATCTTCTCTCTCTTAATCATCCTGTATTCACCTGTTTTCTAATTATATCAAACTGATCAGTTGTCTAGTGACTTGCTTCCCCCATAAATTAAAATTCATTTTTTTTTGGGCACAAGCACTTGATGCAATAAAATAAGTACAAAGGTAGGCACATTTGGCGACACATATTGCTATTACATGGTCAATTGGCATTTCTTAGGGCAGGGTGGTATATGGTTGCTCTCAAATGCTTGAAATGCCTTTTTGTTTTTTTCTCTCCTTTCCCTTATCTCACAGTCAAACATGATGGTAGAATTTGAACCTGGTGATTGATAATATGAATGCAGGCTATGAATTTCTATAAGTATTATGGATGGTGCATATGATGATTGGTAAAGTCTGACCTCAAATCATATCCTTGAAGCGACCCTCTGCGGCGAGGTGATATATTTCGATGACATCATTTCAGTAATTTTTTCTTGAGAAGGAAATATAGTTCAGTAAATCTAATAATTATTTTCAAAGTAATTGGTTTGTCTATGTAGCAGGGTTCGATTGAACATCTAGGTTGCTGCTGGTTGACCGAAGCTTCTCAATGCCATGGTATGCTCTTTGGTCTTTATTTGTATTCTTTTGCACTTGAATCTCAATTGCTCATACAATCTAATCTGTTATTGACCTCAAAATCTGGGATTTGAGAGATCAAGTAATCCAGTAGTACCCTTCTGGTGCAGTACCTCTATTACTTTTTTTTAACACTTTCTACTCTCTTACTTGTATCAATAAATTTAATGTGGAATTCCTTTTTGGTGGAAAGCATTGAACACCCTTAAAAAAAAAAACATTGAACATGCTGTGTCTGAGAGGATTGATAGCACTACCTAGAATGTGACAGCATGTTATTGAAATCAATATTCTATAATTTTAAGCAATGATTCACAAGTTTTAAAGCAATGATTCTTAGTGTAGGTAGGAGAGGAGAGCACCTTGAACCTTGTCTGGTCGTCTGCTTTTGAAGGAGGATATAGTATGAAATCCAGCACACTTGATTGGCAGTTTTGAAAACTGGATTCACGCCTTTCATGGCCAACTTGAATTTCAATTAGTTTGTTGAAGAAAAAAAAAATGCCAACTAAGATAGATAAGAAACTGAGAAACAGAAGCTATGCGCTCAGTTGCAGAATATACATTGTAGTTGCTGCATAATTGCAAGATCTGGTTTAAATGCGACTATGGCTTAACCCTGATATTTATGGTCCTACAATTCACTCTTAATTAGAGTTGCGAAAGAAGCCAGGGATGCTTGGGTGTAGTGGATTCTTGCTGACCCACAACACTTACACTGCAGTGAGGCTGTCATGCTGAAATGTGCTAAAACTGGCAAATCGTAGAGGTCTAGCAATCCATGTTAATGCGAAAGGAGCTTGCATACTTGCAGTTTGGATGGAAATATGAATTTCGAAGATCATACACCTCTCTCCATATGCCCAAGAGAATGCCTGTGGTATGCCAGTTATGTCTAGTTCACTAATTCTCGCTTCTTCTCTATAACAAGTGTCTACTGGAAACAGATATTTACATTTGTTTAATATACACTCGGTCTATATATCTGTTGTGTTTTGTACGCTTTTCAATGTTGGTCTTGGCTTCAAGCAGGCAAGATAGATTGCTTCAGGGTCTAGCTGTTATGATATGTACCTGTTACACAAGGAATCTGAAAAGTAAACTTGCGGAGTTCTCGTTCTTGTCAGTAAACCCTAGCTGCACGCTGTTGACCTCCCCTTTTCTCATTTCTTCCACAGATCTCTCCTCCTCTCTGTTGATTTAAACCATCCTTGTCTTGGTAGCTCCATTTAACTTCGTCACGGAACAATTGTCGGCCAGCCCTTTCGGTGACTGAGGAGGTTGACAATGAACCATTATGCGGTCTCCATAACCATCTGATCACTCTATAGAAGTGGTATCCGCCAACATAGAATGCGCTCAGCTGCGGTGCTCTAAACTACTCTCATCAAAATGCCAAATAACCTTGAAGCTTGTAGACTTGAAAAGAAAAGAGAAAGAAACTAGGGCTATCCGGCTAGGCTTACCCAAATAACCTTGAAGCTTGTAGACTTGCTCCTCCCCCTTTCCACTAGGGCTAGCCTGCTAGGCTTACCAGATTGGAGATAAGCCAAAACCTCTTCAGCAGACACACTTTGTTGCTTTGGGGGGATTTTTGTTTTTGGACCCGGATGGACACTACATTTTCTTCTTCGGCAGAGATGCTTCAGTATGGTTCTTTGCTTGTACCGGCTTTCCTCTCAATATTGGAGTGAGGTCAAGAGCTTTGGCTGAGAACTTTGGAGCAGCTCCTCCTCGGCTCTTCCCCTCTTATAAGTCATGATCGAGGCTTTCAACGCTTTCACCAAAACCTGTTTTTGGTTTCTTTGGGGAGGATGCTGGAGAAGGAGGCCGGTTTCGTTTGATGGCGGTGCCACAGCTTTTTGTTATGAAGCTACACTTGCAGGGCAGTCATTCTTTTGCATATCAACAACTTCCTCAAGGCTTACCACTACGTACCTGCTCAGACCGAGTTTGCATCTCTTGCATCTCTGGGCATGCTTCCAGTCTCTTGCATCTGCAGTGCATTCTTAAAACTGTGGTAAGTACTAGATCTGAATTCATTACTTTCCAGTTATTTTTTTTTTTTCAGTTTCCGCAAAACATCTATCCTTTTGTGATTATCCATAGTTGGTAGTGGAGATGTTTACTCCTTTACATTTCGACAAAATATAATATATGATTGACACAACGAGATGTCCGGTGCTTTAGTTGGTTAGCAGTGGAGCTGCAGATTTATAATTGCAGGTTATCAACAACAAGGCATGCTGGCCAGAGGAGGAGATCAAGAATTCAAGGCGTGGGTGGTCACTGGGTTTATTTTTCAAATCATGTACGTGTGTGTGCGCTAGGATTATGAGAAATGGTATTGACAACAAACCATGAATCTTATTTACAACCATTTGCATGATCAACAACTCACAATAGTGTGAGGTCAATGAACAAATTTGAAGGTTCCAACAGTCACATTCATAAACAAAAGTAGTAAAATTAATAGGTAAATTGTTTTTGGATATTCTGTATTTTTCTAGATCTTCTTTATGTGTGTCTTGACCTTATGCCATTACGATATGTAGTTTGATTAGATCTATGTATTCATTATCCTTACCATATTGGTATTGTGTGATTCTCTATATAAAAAGCTCATATCAATGAATAAGATGATGATTTCTCTATTCTCTTGTTATCTCTCTTTGTCTCTACACTTTATACTTCATCACGTTATTATGCACTTTGTTCTAACCATAGAGCCAATAGCTTACCATTTGTTTTCCAAACCTTAAAAAACAATTATTTCTCAAACCAAAAGTTCTTGGCCCTGTCTCTGCCCCGACGCTGTCGCTGCTCCCGACTGCCGCTTCCCGGCCATCAGCTTCGCCATCTTTTCTGGTTTCGCCAATTGAGCATTAGATCAAGAAATCCGATATTTTCGAAGAAATTTTATGGTATGTTTTAAACCCTAAACTCTTCAAAGTTCAATAAACTCGGGGAAGATAAAGTGTTTTTTCCTCTTCTCTATCTTCATTCTATGCTTAGGATTTTGTGCGTGCATGTACCAAAAATCCTGAAATTTTATTCGCGGGTCAAAAGTGTGTATGATCACTGTTGTTTTCTTGTCCGGGTTGTGTATGATCAACCCAAACCTTTCTCCAGATTGTGTTTGATCAATCCGAGGCCTTTTTTTGAATTGTGTTTGATCAATTCACGGCTTTTTCGGATTGTGTGTAATCAATACGAAAGACAAACCATTAAAAAACATCATTTCTGACTTCTATCGAGTCTCATAATAACTTAATTTTGTATGCAAGAGCAATGTAATATTCTGCTTCTTTGAGTTTTGACGTACTCGATGCCTAAGGTGAATCTTCGCTTGGTATCTGTGGAACCTTTCATTGGAAAAGATTAAACCACATATTTTGACCCCCAGGCTAACAAGCCTAGATGCCGAGATTTCACATCTCATGCGCTCAAAGTCTTTGACGCGCCACATCGACAAAAACCTTCAATGACAATCTATGTAAAAAGTAATGACCACAAAGTACTGTATAATGCATTTATGAAGCGTTTCTTGAAACGTCCATCTAACTCAACTTGTTGAGTTATTAAGTCAAGTGGATTGCTTACCACCTTATTTGACTACATATCATCGATGATATTCCATGACATCCTGATCCATAATCTTTAGCGAATTTGATCATCATCAAGTTCTCTAGGTCCTCCAAGTTGGTTTGGAATTATCAACGAGATTTGATTTTGATCATTATGTTGCAAACGGGAATTGCATATACGCTAATGCGATAAACATATTTGAGATTGTCTCCTAATGTGGGGACAACAATATGGGTCACGGCAACGGCAGAAAATGTCGTCCTAATGTCTAGAAAAGAGGAGGAGGTGTCGTCGGCCCTAACGACGACACTCCCAATCTAGACACCAATTTGTCAAAACTACTCATGCCAGCTCATGACAATGCAACCGTTATGGATCTCCGAATCATTGGTTCAAGAGTTGTCGAGCTCTCCTTCAAATTATAAATGCATACAAAAATGTACGGAAAATCAATATGAGGACAATAACGTCATCCTCATGATCAGAATTTCAAAGATTCGGACAGCTCTAGCTACCCCTGACATTGATGTCAATTGGCTAGACATTGATTTTCTTTCCAAGCTACATATAATAAGGCGTCATATCGACGTCTTTCGTCTATTTGGGACCTTGATGAACTCACATTAGCAATAATAAATGCTTTGAGAATTTTTTCGAAGTTATGAAACTATTCTCCTCTTATGGTTCGTATTGATTTACAAACAAAATGTAAATTTTTACATCATCCTTAGAAGCATGGCATATTTACAATCTACATGGTTAGATTGTGTCGTTTTGGTCTTTTTCAAGTGAAGATGACACACGACCTTGCATCCTCAAGAAGGATCGCTAACGTGTTTCCGGTTAAGTCTTCTACCTTATAGCAGATTTTCCATCATCAATTGCTCATCTAAGCTCATCTAAGCTCAGTGTGATGTCTTAGAATTATCCGAAATTAAGGAGATAGTGGTTTCAAGTGTGCCTCGCACAACCGACCCTCCACAAACATACCTAGTCATACTGACTTGGATTTACCGAAAGCTTTTGATTTTGGATCCCCCTACGCTATTAAACCAATTTTCGTCTTGCTAAAGACGTGGAAGACTTATCAACACCGGAAAATTATGATCATGATCGAATCCTCTAAGTCTTTTGAGTTAGTTTATGTTCATGTCAGGGACCTTTTGCTAACTAGTCATGGAGTTTACGACCTTAGAAAGACCGAAAAGACTTGGTTTTGATTATACACATGTCACTTACGGACACCTTTTTATGCTTTATGGTGTTGGTTGAAGTGTCAACACACTGGTCATGTGTTACAATATTATCTACTGCTTATGCTACTTATACTTATACGGGCTCACTACCCATTCTTTAAATAAGTTTATTGGGATATAAGTTGAAGTGTCATGTACATCATGTTCACACGCAATACGGTCTCACCTAGCCTACGACTAAGCAACTTTAGCTTGTCGCTCGAACATTATTGATGTGCACCAATCTTTCTATTACGTCTTGGGGCTATGTAATATTTGCATGTAGCTTTACTATTCATCTCCAACCCACCATCATTGAATATTTTTGTACTACAGCTAGTGAATATGTACCAGGATTGACACAAAATTGCAATCCTTGAGCTTACATAAGATTGACACGGATCTCCAATCTTTGAGCTCGGCTAGATGTTATTTCTAGGTGCCAAATCGTAATGTTAGTGCGCACAATGATGGGTCATTTGAGATGAATAAATTTCAGTTGGATATAAACTTCAACCTATAATCCGCTTATGTAGAAACCTTGTCAGGCGATCTCATTTACCGCTAAATTGCAGATTGTCACTCTGATGAGAAAATATTCTCGCCGTTAGAGGGAGATAAGAACACAAGTATTCAAGTGGAACGACGTGAATTGTCGTGGTTTTTTCTCACTAAATCTCATCTTGATCCCAAATGCTTAAAGTGTTAAAGTGACGAGGTCACATAGTGCAAATATGTCTGCAAAGATTGATGTCCTATCAAGAGGACATGGCGCGACCAAAAGTTGGTCTTGGCGCCATCACTATAGATGGTGAAATGGTAACACCATATAGTGGTAAAATTGGTGTCACAAGGCTGTATGGCTTCCCAAAAGGAGGGAGACCCTTACGTTCGATATTTTCTCGCACTAGGAAGAAAGTGAGCTTGGCACAACCTGATCCATTGATCAACGATACTCAAATCCGTCTCATGAAGTCTGAATTGTGACTATCGTTGGGGGACGCCTCAATGTCAAATCCAATCCATATAGAGATCTCTACAAGTATTACACTAGTGTACATGAGGACGTGAGATAATGAGTCTACTATCAAACCATTCTTCGTTGATAAATATCAACTTAGTTGATTGGCCTAATGGAAAGATGCGATCCAACATTAATAAAGAGATAGGTCTTTGGGCAGGTGATGCCGACACTGCAAGCTAAACCCTATCAACTATGTCTTTATTAGATAGCGTAGTGAGAACAAGAGCTTAGACTCACCTTATGACATCCATTACTACAATGAGATATGCTCTCGTAATGGATGTCATTACACTCCATTATTTTGTCAGTTTGGTAGTTTCCCAATAACTGAACATGCAACCTATGAATATGGTCATAATAACATTTTTATGGGATCAGAGATATACATGAAGATCTTAAACGAACTTCATTCATCCGAATCAAGTGGCTCCAGACCACAAGAGCACGCGTTTGTTAAAGGTATTGGAACGCACATGGACTCCACTTGATTTGGAAGAGATATGGTGAATTATGCATTTGCGTGTTCATTCCGGACTTACATGGACTCTTGATTGAATAAGAGATGTCAATATGTATCAACATCCGAAGTTAGAATGAAAAGATCTTGGGAAGACACGGTCTCGATAAGGTACTCAGTGACTGTATTGATGATGATTTTCCATCAATCGGCTTAGACGCTCTATAACTAGTGAGCCCTACATATAATCAAAGTCTTTGCTCTAAAGAAAGATAAGTTGTTTTGTCTAAAACAAGATGAAAAATATGTGTTAAGAGATGAAGTTCTCATCTAAGTACAACAAGACGCATCAATGTACTCAACACAATACGAAAGACTTGACATCTCATTCGCTATGAAAAATTGTAAAGCTAAGTGTAGCTATGCACCCACGCAATGCCAATGTAATGGTAGTAACTCATTTTTCAATACTTAATGGTATGAAAGGTTAAGGCTTATTCTATCCCTACATAAGAAAGACACATCAATAGCGAAATCAGAATCTGCCAAGTTTCGTAGGTCAATTTCCATGGGACCTACAGGAAATCTCACTCACTGAAAAATGGTGAAATTAGTACCATTGGAAAGGTCTATGTGTCTACTTTTCAAGGACATCAACCATTTGATCATAGCTATCATATTGAGTGAGTTATGGCCATTTTCATAACATAGGACGAATCTGCCTGAGAATCTGATTTTTGCAAAACAGTCAACTTCGACGGGAAAACTAAATGAGTCTAGTTAAACCGTTTACGATTGATTCGTATGTATTTCCTAGAGGAAGTTACGGCTGTTCTAGTACCTGAAGGTCATGCTGCGTGGAAATCTAATTTCCTGCACGAACTTTTGTTTTGAGTTCACAAGCGACATTCTCCTCAAGATCTAGGTGTAAAAAATCATTTTTGAGGATAATATGGCATGATCTTGATAATCATTGCCCAATGCCACATTTGAAGACATGTTAAAAGGCACTGACATGCTAAGTTGTTGAAACTTCGGTGATTAGTGAAAATCAGGAAAAGCCATATGATTAATGTAAATATCAGGGGGAGGTGCAAACTTCAGGAGCAGTCTGTCACGCCCCGACCAATAATTTTTACCTTTATTACTAGCATAGTGGTAATAAGAATTTTACCGTGTTCGTCATTAAGTGTATAATATAATTAATCCCCAGAGAGGTTGTAGGGGACAATTATTTTGTAAGATTATTCTAAGGAAGAAATTATGACGACGGTAAAAATGGTAATTTTTGCTAGTAAAAGGTAATTTTATTGGGGTATTATTTTTTGGGGTGTTAAATTTTTGGAATGAGTATTAGTGGGAGTGTTGGACCGGATTGGGCCAAGCCCAACATTTTTTTTCTTCTCTCCAGCCCGCGCGCGCTCTCTCTCTCTCCCTCTCCCTGACCCGTTTTCTGCCCGTTTCTTCTTTCCGTCCGCCCGCCCCAGAACGCCGGGTCGGTCCCAATCGATCGGTCCTCATCCCAGCTTCCATTCAAGATCGGTGGCAGCCTCTCTAGCGCCGCCGTGAGGGAGAAAAAGCCGCCGAAAGGTCCGACTGCCGGAAAGGTTTTGTCACCGGAACTCATTCCTTCGGCCGCCATAGCCGGCGATCCTTGGCTCAAAAGAAAACCCTCCTCCCGTGCTTCAATCCCTCCAAAGGGCTCGCTCCATCTCGAGCTAGGTAAGGAGAAATCGGTATTTGAAATTCTAGGGCTTTTTTGTGTGTTTTCATTCGATTGACATGGTTAGGCTTAGAACTGGAGTTTGTGATAGTTAGTAATGTTGTAGAGGAGGTTGAGAGGAAGATGCTGCCAAATTTTGGTGTGCATCGGAGGTCGCCGGAGTTGGTCGCCAGCCGCCGCCGCCGAGAAAATGTTTTTGGTGGAGAATTTTGGGAGGAGTTTAATGAAATAAATTTTAGAATTTTTGGAGGAGTTTTGGATAGGTTTGAGAATTGCTGAAGTTTGGTATTTTTGGCCGATTATTAAGTTAGAATCCGGCCATTGGATTTTGTTTGGTGGAAGGTGATTTTGAGGATATCGGTAATTTTTGTGGAGTTTTGAGGTTGGCAGTGGATTCAAGATTTTGGAGTGTTAGGCTTGGTTGAGCGCGCGACACATTTATTTATGCCTGTTTTGCTGTAAGCGTCGGTGTTTTATTTAAGGTTTTATTTATTTGGAACAAGACGTGAGGAGGCTCGAGCGGAAGAGACATCTGACCGACATCAGGTTTAGGCCTAATCTGTGAGTGGACCTTTGTTTTAATTAATGTGTTCGAAATGCTTTATCGTTTTGAATGATTTTCTGTTGTTGGATATTTCCCGAAATTGAGAATTTCGGTGATTATACTCTTATATGAGAATAGTATGTATATGATTAAATGCTAGCTAGCTATACATGATTTTCCCCCATACCAAGGTACAATTCCGGTATCGGGTGACGTGAGCGTTAGACGCGAGCGTCGTAGCCCTGTGTGACTTTCTATTTTCGTATTCATTCATAGATTTCGTACAAGGAGTAAGCACATATATATACCACTCAGGCGCTTCCCCCAGCCTGAGGTACAATTCCAGTATGGGATGATGTGAGCATTAGACACAAGCGTAGTAGCTTTGTATGGTATCTATTTTTCAAGTTGTTCATAGATATCGTACAAAGAGTTAGGCGAGTGTACATACATACTAAAATATATAATATCCTAGTCTGAGAGGCAATTTCTTAAAGTTTGGGAGTCTAGCCAGGCTAGACCCCAGTTCAGAATCTTTCAAGTGGAGCTTTTGTTGATGCCGTTGATGAAGCGTTTTCTTTGAAAGCATTTTTGGGGAAATATTTATTTGTTGTCGGAATCGTTTTGTCCATTCACTCTGACGTGTTGAATATTTTCCCCTGGGCTCTTCGTTTTTAAAAATGCCCAGTCTGAAGAGTTCGCGTGAGGTCTAGAAGGAGACGTCGATGCATAGTCACCCATCTATCCGCTACATTTCGCCAGTAGGTTACCTGTTTAATCTACTAGGGGTTTGTTAGCTTCCACTGTGTATTATTTTATTTTTAGTAGCTTTGAATACTGTTGGAATTCTCGTGTATTATTTTCTGGCTACTTTTGGGTTGTAGCGGAGGATTTATTTTAGAGAAAAAAAAGGTGGTTCATAAATTCTTATAAGTTAGGGTTGTCCATTTTCGATGGAGGTTTGCGGAGTCTTCGGTAAATTTTCCTTGGAGGTGGTCCCCGCATGACTCATCTCGGGTTTTGGGGTGAAATTCGGGGCGGGTCATGACACAGTCTAACACATACATACATGTCACTATTAAATGTGAAGGGAGCGTTGCACTCCTTTTCTCCTACGATCAAGGTTTAGTTTTCTCCCACAGGGATTTTGTGACTTGACGAGGTTTTTAACGAGGCAACAAATCAGCACCATCGGCATATCAGTGTGCGGAACAAGGAGGAGTGTTCTAAAATATTCTGTCTTTCTAGATATTCTTTATATGTGTCTTGGCCTTATGTCACTACCAGAAATTTGAACTTGGGCGACGAAAAAAAATCGTCGCCCTGTTAACAAATTTCGTCGGCCAAGAACTTGGGCGACGACAGGTCGTCGGCCAAGACGTCGTCGCCAGAAGTGCGTCGGCCAAGAACTTGGGCGACGAAAATTCATCCCGTCGTCGCCTAAGAGTAATTCTTAGGCGACGATACGAATTTCGTCGCCTAAAATATAATTCTCGTCGCCCAAAAAATATTCGTCGCCCAAGATTTAACACCTTGGCCGACGAAAATTTTTTTCGTCGCTTAAGATCTTATAACCTTGGGCGACGAAATTTTTTTCGTCGGCCAAGAAGTCGTCGCCAGAAGTGCGTCGGCCAAGAACTTGGGCGACGATACTTTTTTTTCGTCGTCTTATATTGTAAGTCCTTGCCCGACGATTTAGCAATTTCGTCGCCTAAGATATATTTAAATTTTGTTACTTTTTACAGATGATATTTTTCCTTTATTTTTTTTCTTTTTTTTGATAACACAGTCGTTGATATTCTGAGTACTCCTATCCATAAAAAATGGCAACAGAACAATATGAGCAAATTAATGTCAACAGATGGATAATATCAACTAATATTTTTCATTGATGTTGAATCATTACATAAACACATTGTTTCGCAAAGATATTGAATCATTACATAAACACATTGAATCAAATCAAAGATGCAAACTTCCGACGAATCAAATCAAGGGGCTTTTAACCTGCAAACAAAAATAGAAACAGATTGAGAACGAAATGGATCCGGCGTCGGATCGGGGAAGCGGAATCGATCCAGAGACAGAGGATCGGAAACAGAAAAGCAGAGAGAGAGAGAGAGATCGGAAATATTGGGTGTTGGTTCCGAATTTCTGCCTTTTATAATGGCGTTCTTGGGCGACGATTCTATAAAAATCATCGCCCTGTTTTTTGAAAATCGTCGGCCAAGATGATCTTGGGCGACGATTTTTGAAGTCGTCGCCTAAGATACTCTACTTGGGCGACGATTTTCTTCACTATAAATCTCGTCGCCCTGTTTTTTGAAAATCGTCGGCCAATAGTCATCTTGGGCGACGATTTTTGAAATCGTCGCCTAAGAGACTATACTTGGGCGACGATGTTCTTCACTATAAATATCGTCGCCCAAGATGAAGAAAATCGTCGGCCAAGAGTTCTATCATAAAATTCAGAATATCGTGATTTTGGTGATCGGAGAAGAGGAACTGAAAACTGACCGTCAGATATGACCATCATAACAAATTACGTGGGTGGGAAAAAATTCAGCTCCATCGGACAACGACAAGGGCTCGATCCGTCCGGTCAATCGGCGAGGTCAAACCCCTAAACGGACGGAAACGGCTATTCGACCCTCCAAATCACGTAATCTGGCCGGACCTTCAACTGATAATAGTTTCCAATCGACGAGACGCTTACGGGGATATAAAAATTTGGTAAAAAATAAATACCCGGGATAGGGCTACCACTAGGTAGAAATAAGAGAAATTCGTTGACCGGAACAACCGGCACCGAAATTTTACCGAAATATCTTCATTTTTCACGGGTTGACGTATTTCACCGTTCCGGTCATATCTTATTTCACGACTTTTTTGCGTTTGAGGCATCTACGTATACGTTGTCTTCAAAACGACACTTAAACTCAACACTTATATAAAAAAGTTATACAACATTAGTACATATAACGTGAGTTTGGTGATCGGAGAAGAGGAACTGAAAACCGACCGTCAGATATGACCAGCATAATGAATTACGTAGGTGGGAAAAAATTTAGCTCCATCGGACAAAGATAAGGGCTCGATCTGTCCGGTCAATCGGCGCGGTCAAACCCCTAAACGGACGGAAACGGCTATTCGACCCTCCAAATCACGTAATCTGGCCGGACCTTCAACTGAGAATAGTTTCCAATCAACGAGACGCTGACGGGACAATAAAAATAAAAAACATTACCTTACAATTTAAATGTGCTTTATTTATTTTAATTATTCGGATGATCTTGGCCGACGATATTAGGGTAATTCGTCGGTCAAGATCATACTTGGGCGACGATATTTGTCAATTTCGTCGCCCAAGAGTAAAAATAAAAAATATTGTACAATGAAATTTAAATGTGCTTTATTTATTTTAATTATTCAGATTACTCTTGGCCGACGAAAGTAGGGTAATTCGTCGGCCAAGATAATACTTGGGCGACGATATTTGTTAAATTCGTCGCCCAAGAGTAAAAATAAAAAATCCTGTACAATGAAATTTAAATGTGCTGTATTTATTTTAATTATTCGGATTACTCTTGGCCGACGAAAGTAGGGTAATTCGTCGGCCAAGATAATACTTGGGCGACGATATTTTTAAATTCGTCGCCCAAGAGTAAAAATAAAAAATCCTAAACGGCATTGAAATTTTACCGAAATATCTTCATTTTTCACGGGTTGACATATTTCACCGTTCCGGTCATATCTTATTTCACGACTTTTTTGCGTTTGAGGCTTCTACGTATACGTTGTCTTCAAAACGACACTTAAACACAACACTTATATAAAAAAAATATACAACATTAGTACATATATCGTGAGTTTGGTGATCGGAGAAGGCGAACTGAAAACCTACCGTGAGATATGACCAGCATAACTAATTACGTGGGTGGGAAAAAATTCAGCTCCATCGGACAACGATAAGGGCTCGATCCGTCCGGTCAATCGGCGCGGTCAAACCCCTAAACGGACGGAAACGGCTATTCGACCCTCCAAATCACGTAATCTGGCCGTACCTTCAACTGATAATAGTTTCCAATCGACGAGACGCTTACGGGGATATAAAAATTTGGTAAAAAATAAATACCCGGGATAGGGCTACCACTAGGTAGAAATAAGAGAATTTCATTGACCGGAACAACCGGCACCGAAATTTTACCGGAATATCTTCATTTTTCACGGGTTGACGTATTTCACCGTTCCGGTCATATCTTATTTCACGACTTTTTTGCGGTTAAGGCCTCTACGTATACGTTGTCTTCAAAACGACACTTAAATTCAACACTTATATAAAAAAGTTATACAACATTAGTACATATAACGTGAGTTTGGTGATCGGAGAAGAGGAACTGAAAACCTACCGTCAGATATGACCAGTATAACGAATTATGTAGGTGGGAAAAAATTTAGCTCCATCGGACAACGATAAGGGCTTGATCCGTCCGGTCAATCGGCGCGGTCAAACCCCTAAACGGACGGAAACGGCTATTCGACCCTCCAAATCACATAATCTGGCCGGACCTTCAACTGAGAATAGTTTCCAATCGACGAGACGCTGACGGGGCTATAAAAATAAAAAACATTATCTTAAAATTTAAATGTGCTTTATTTATTTTAATTATTCGGATGATCTTGGCCGACGAAATTAGGGTAATTCGTCGGTCAAGATCATACTTGGGCGACGATATTTGTCAATTTCGTCGCCCAAGAGTAAAATAAAAAATATTGTACAATGAAATTTAAATGTGCTTTATTTTATTTTAATTATTCGGATTACTCTTGGCCGACGAAATTCTTTTATTTCGTCGTCCAAGAAAAAATAAAAAAATAAAAAACTTAGGCGACGATATATATGAGTTTCGTCGCCTAAGGATTAAAAAACTTAGGCGACGATATAAATATCTTAGGCGACGAAATATTGTTTCGTCGCCCTAGTTTCTATATTAGGCGACGAAATTGAGCCTTAGGCGACGATTTTATTTTCGTCGCCTAAAGTTGAACTTTAGGCGACGATTTTTTTTCCTTGGGCGACGATTTTTTTTTTCGTCGGCCAAGTTTTCTCTTAGGCGACGAAAAGAAAAATCGTCGCCCGGTTTTTTTTGTTTCGTCGCCCAAGACTCATTTTCTGGTAGTGTGTCATTAAGATATGCAGTTTGATTAGATCTATGTATTCATTATCCTTACCATATTGGTATTGTGTAATTCCCTATATAAAATACTCCTATCAATGAATAAGATGATGATTTCTCTATTCTCTTGGAATCAATTTATACTTCATCATATATATTCGTCGGAGTCTAATATTATAGTGGGAAACTAGAAATCTAATATTATAGTGGGAAACTAGAAATTTAGTACAACGGTTACAATTCCTCTGAAAAAAGAATTATCACCCTACAAATCCCCAGAATCATGTATGCATGTACGTTTGGTCTCATTGCTCTTGGACATCTAGGAATTTTTGTTGTTAGATAGTGCTAACGAATCAGACGCATGCATGACATCAAAAGCCTGTGGCTAATTCAAAACCCTGGTTCAGAAAAGCCCCAGTCACCCAAAATTTCAAATTTGGTAAGTTCATGATCTCCTTCTCACACTCTTTTACCTGTTAACATGAACACACACCGGTTAATCAAAGAAAGAAAAAAGAGACAAACAACACGAACAATTACGCCGTGATGGAGACCATCGTGTTAGACTGATATGTGGTGATCCCAGACCACCTAATAATTCATCTTATGTCAATGACAAAGAATATCTGAAAAGCTTACCTTCAAAATGAGTGTTATTTCGAATCTCTTGGAATTAACCATGTTCAAGTTTGAACTCTGAACATTGAAGCTTGTAAGGGATTCTATAGCTCTGTAAAGTGCTGCAGCCACCCCTACTCCTCTGTTGCATCCCACTTTCACATGAAAGCCTTTCTCCTCTACTTGAGACACATCTATCTGCATATATAGGCATCCAATCGAAGCAATTTCAGGTGTTTCTTAAGCATGGTGATCGATAGATCATTAGACATGCAGGTTAGGAATGGTCTCGATCCGTCGAACACAACTGTGTTGGACTAATGTTCTAACAGAACACTGTATACATATATATTACACCAAAAGGAAAAGGTTACCGTATTAAGCTGATTATGATTGAGGACGTACAATATCATTTGTAGCATATAATAGGGTATATAGAAAGAAGAAGTACTCTAAACAATGTAGAAATTTATATTTATGTTGAATTTTGTCCCTGTTATTTATCTTGAGAGCGCCAACTAATCATGTTTGTAGACCAAAGTTTTTGGTTATTGTCTTCCTTTTTTTATATTTTTTTATACCTTTTGTTCCATCAGAAAAACCAAAAAAAAAAAAAAAATTGTCTCTGTTATACTTCCATGCACGTAAGAAGGTTGAGAGTCATGAGATAATATAGTCGAACCTGAACGATTTCCTTGGTCTGTACATGGTAATTGTCTGCAACTAATATATTCTTGGTTGGATTTTGGGTTGATCCTTGAATATCCCTTGATCCTTCCAAGGATGCTTCAAGCCCAGAAATTTCACCTTTCAGCTTCTTAGCTTGCTTTTGCAGGTCTTGCACATACATTACAGCATCTCCAATAATTGATGCCTTATCCATCTGTTCATCATCAATATATCATTTCTTGATTCAATTCTAATTACAAAAAGCAACTCTAACCAATAATGGTTCCCCAAGTTTGAAATGAAATGTGTTTTTCTTTCTTTCTTGCACATTGGAAGAGAATGAACCTTACCTTAGTGATGTTAGGAACCAAGGATCTCAATGCATACAGTTTATCCTTCATCCTCCCTCTCCTCCTCCTTTCTGAAACCAAGGTTATCGACCGATCAACCTTTGGCTTCTTAGTCGTCGTAGTTGTGGTGTTTGTGGTGGTCGTTGTTGTCGTCGTCCCACACGAGTCCTCCTCGTCATTATCTTCTTCCTGAATGTCGTTCAATTCTTTCCCAGAACTCGGTAATGTAGAAACAAGAGGAGGTTGATCGCATAGAACTGTAGTATTATTATCAAAACCAAACAAACCGACCGGATCAGTAATTGGACCAAGCAGCTGGTTATTAAAGCATGACCCGGTGATAAGGTCGATATCAAATTGAGCTGCTGGATCTTCCTTTTCTCCACGAATAAGATTGATGAACTGGTCGAAGTTTTCATCATCTATGAAGTCTTGCAACTCAAAATCATTAATGATACTGTGACCTCCAAGATCTTGGTTTCCATATGCAAACATCCCCTCCATTGTTTGATAATGAAGTGTTTGCCTGACTGTTTGTAAGAGAAAAAAAAAAGAGAGAGGAGGAATTATATAGACAGTTGATGAAGCGAATTATATATATATATATATATATATATATATATATATATATATATATATATATATATATATATATATATATAGTTCTCTTGAAGTGTGAATGGAATCAAAAGATGGGTATCCTGACGTTGAAACTCATATTATACAGACCTATGAGGCATGAATCGACAGACCAAGCTACTACAAAAACAACACATTTCTTGACAAGGACATACGTACAAGTTATCATGATGCAAACGGGAGTTGTTAATCAATTAACTAAGAGATGAAGATGAACAACTATTCTAAAAATATATACTCTGTAATGTTCTAATGTTATGTTTATAGATTTGATCATCGGAAGAGTTACATGCATTACAAACCATATGTCACTACTGGAAAAAACACTCAAGAGACAGAATTATTTCGTCTCCTAAGTGACAAATTTCTTCTCCTAAATACTTAAAAGACGGAACATCTGTTAGCTAAGATCCGTCGTCTAAGTGTGATGAGGTAGACACTTAGGATATGGAACCTAAAATTCCGTCTTTTAAATGGTTCTTAGAAGACAGAATACTTTCATCTCCTAAGCACTTACGCGAATGATTTTATTTTATAATAAAAAAAATTATCCACTTAGAAGACGGAATTGTTGAATTCCGTCGCTAAAAGCTGAAAAAATTAAAAAATAAAATAAAGACGACACCACAAGTTTTTTATCCACTCACTCCGACTGCCCCAAATACCACCACACTAATTTGCCCCAAATTTGCCGCAGCCACCACCACCATACCAATCTGCCCCAAATATATCACCACCACCACCGTACCAAATAACCACCATGCCACCACCATCATACCAACCACATCCTAACCAAAATTAAAATCAAAATCAAAATCAAATTAGGCATCAAAATCAAATTAAACAAAAACACATAAATCTATCACCAAAGCTAAACCAAAAAAATTGAAGAACTTACCTTGATTTCTTACCCCTTTGAAATTCCGAGGGACGGTGGTGGGTCTACGGGAAGGCTTGGTAGAGAGAGAAAGGTGACGGCAACGATGTCTGTGGTGGTGGAGATTGGACCCAGATCTGAGGCTCGATGCCTCGGTGGTTGAGGGTGGAGGGGAGGGGAGAGGGAAACGAGGGAGAGGCTTGAAGGTGAGAATAGGTAGATCGAGGTGGAGAAGAGGGAGAGACAGAAGGTTGAGGCTGGGTTGTCGACGTAAATAGAGAGGAGAGGTCGACATGAGAGTGATGGTCGAGAGAGAGAGAGAGAGAGAGAGAGAGAGAGAGAGAGAGAGAGAGAGAGAGAGACCTCAGGGACGTAGGGAGCTCTAGGAAAAGATGGGGCTTCCTTCTATTGATAAGGTTGGTAATCATGAAGAAGATAAGTAAGAGACATGAGGCTGATGAGTGTGTGATTTAAAAGAATTGATATGTTTTAAAAAAATTTGGTTTGAATTTTCATGAAATTTTACGTGGAAACATGGGAGCTCAAATTTTTAGAACTTAAGTGACAAAATGTTTTATTTCCGTTGTCTAAGTGATTCATAATTTTTTTTTTAACATTCCGTCTCCTAAGTTCTACTTAGGCTATGGAATGTAGTTTCGTCTCCTAAGTAATTCATATAAATTTTTTAATTTTTATTTTTTCAAAATGCTGTCGTCTATGTAAAAATATTCCGTCTCCTAAATAGTACTTAAGCGAATTCCGTCTCCTAAGTAGAAAATTTTGTCTCTTAAGTACCATGCATTTAGGAGACATAATTTTTTAATTCTGTCGCTTAAGTGCTATTTTCCAATAGTAATATAGTCACATGACATTAATTTCTGTCATTTCATAAACTAATGATGCAACACATTGGTGCAAATTGTTGCAGCTAGAGTTTTCGAGATCAAAGACTAACCCTTGCAGGTTAACAAATGACTGAAAAAAAAAAAAAACTAACCCCAGGTTAACAAACCTCTTGATCAACACTTAGCTACACAAATCAAAATTAAAAGTAGATAAAGTGTCAAGAGGCAACTCTAATTTTCGAAAATGACTCGGGTAACCGAGAATGATCAAACAAGGCTAACGTATCTGCTGAAATATGTTTTTGTGAGACTAAAAGTCTGAAACAAACAACCAATATATGCATGTCTAGATCAAATATTTCTATTTTCGGCCGTGGAAAATGTATTTTCTGGAGGCATGAGATGATAATTTTCAAGTATGAAGTGATCCTTAATAAACCAAGACATGCCTCCTAAGAAGAGGGGCCGTCTCCGTGGCAACAAAAACAAGAAGAAGAAGACTACGGGAGGACTTTAGACTCTGTGGCACTTGGCTTGGTGGTGGGTGGTGGGTGGTGGAGAAAAAAAAAAACAGGAGTCCGAGGCAGATTTCCTAGTGTTACTAGGAAAGATCCCGACCACACTTTGAAGATACTTTCTCTCTATCCTCACGATGTTAGATACACTATTAAGTCTTAAGCCTCTAATAGTTGCAAGTAGAGTATTCTTTTGGGTGAGGTAAGTTCATTTGCTTTCTAGTTTTCATGCCAACCTTTTTAGACGTAGTTTTGATATTGTTTTTTTAATTTGTAGTTTGTAATTTAGACTAAGTGGTAATTTGCTTTATGTTTGAGTAGTCTTCAAACAGTTATGGTCGTTATAATTTCAATTAATGGAAGTTTTCTAACTACCTAAAAAAAAAAACAAACAAACCAATACAGGCAGTTCTTCTCTGAAAGAAAAGAAGAAAACAAACACAATTGAGATTAACATTTACAGTAAACAAATTAATCTTATTAACAACATATTAAAAATTGAAATTGGGGAATTCAAAATTACCAATATCACACTTCGTCTTGTCAACTCTCAAGAAAAAGTTTTAGGTACGGTTTTGCCTACCTCGTGGCGGTGAGGCAACCCGATAGAAATGAATTCGAAACAAACTTTATATGCAAATACCATAGTTATCCTTGCTTTTTAAATACACAATAGCCATAATACCCCATACATATTAATCATCTTGTTAGTGTACCCACCCACGTGACACGACTGCCTCCATAGATTCGTAAGTTCATATTGTTCTATATATAGCTATTTCCAATTTACTATGCTCAATGCCCTTAACTTCCTCTTTAATTTTGGCTAAATGCCCTCCTCAACTAAACAACAAGTTTGTATACTTCGGGCGCCTTTAAGAGCAAATGCAGCAAGGGTCTAATTGTATGGCATGGGTTGGATTGAGGGTTTGACCAAAAACTGCATCCACCGGTTGAAAATTGATCTAGGTTAAAGTTGGACCCCATACGAGACCTACTTAGCTGGACCATGACATGAGTTAAGAATTAACTCATCTCTTACCCCAAACCAATTTTTCAACAAAGCCCATATGACATCAGCTTGCACATGAGAGACAAATCCTACACATGGGGCTAACATATTTTCTCCAATGGTAATTTAATATGGATCGTTCAAATTAGTCTAACCCACATAAAATGGGTACATTTGCTCTAATGCCTCTTAAAAGCTTCATATATATGCCGGTGCGTGTTTGAGGTACGTACGTAGCATCTCGAATAATATATAAATTTACAAATAGATGAACCAACATAACCAAATGTTATTGATTAGAAAACTTCAAGATACCCTTGACAATTAATGATGCTTCTTGACTTCTAGAGCTTTGTTGCATCATTCATTAGGTCATTTATTCCTTAATTGACGTGTAACAGGCACACATGCCGGATTGAAGGTATCAACTTCTGTATAATTTTGATCGAAATCTACTACTCGGAAAAAGCTAATGATATTCTCCGACAAGCGGAGACCCTAGCTATAGAACCAGAGCTTAATGCAATTGACTAATTTGATTGTTTAATCAAAAATGTAAAGAATAATTGGATTGAGTTTCTCACAAGTCTCACACCACAAGACTATAAGAAGGTTCACTAGGGCACGGGAATACTTGCAGCACTCCACACTCTTATTCCCTATTTCCTTCAAACATTGAAGCAAAATCATTCACAGTGCCTTCTTTTTATTTAGCTAGCGAAGAACATCTATGTTTTAACAATCCTAATTGAGTTTAAACCAAGATGTTGGCCAACACTCGGCTTGAATCTACACATCACTGATTGGAACCCTAAAATTATTTCATTAGGGTAAAAATTGACATGAATCATGAACGTGTGAACACGAATCTGATACTCATTTCAAAATCAACTATATAATAACATACATTGACAAACATTTTTGCATGCATCCATATTAGCATTATTGCATTTATGAAGGTACTTTGTTTATTGCCATGACATTACTTTCGAACATACACGTACGTAGAATATTTGTTATTTTCACTTTTATTGTCAGTCGTTACAATAGTGTTATGGAGTTCCCGTCGACTGTGCTTGGATCTCTTATAGAAACTTGCATCAAAGGCATGTAGCTAGTTCAAAACCTTGGTTCAGAAAAGCTCCAGTCACCCAAAGTTTCAAGTTTGGTAAGTTGATGATCTCCTGCTGGCTTTCTTTTTCCTGTTAATTTTAATCAATACAACTAGTTAACAAGAAAGAAAATTAGCATGCACACGAAAAGTTGATTGATGATAAAAAAAGACACGAAAGCTTACATCCAGAATGAGTGTTATTTCGAATCTCCTAGAATTAATCGTGTTCAAGTTGGAACTCAGAACATTGAAGCTCGTAAGGGATTCAATAGCCTTGTAAAGTGATGTGGCCACGCCTACTCCTTTGTTGCATCCCACTTTCACGTAAAAGCCTTTCTCCTCTACTTGAGACACATCTATCTGCAAAAACATCAAAACAAAAGCAATAATTTACATATTTCTCAAATATGGCCTAATGGAACAAAAAATAATAATTAGACATACATATGTTTTTTGAATTGTGTAGATGGGAAAAAATTTGCATGTATTGAAATATTTGATTAGAAAAGAAAAAAAAGTTCTCTGTTAAGTTTTTTTTTAATAGTATCAACAACGGTATCCTTAAATGCTTTTTAGGTCCAGAGACTAATCTGCGCCGAAAGATTATGTTATCAGAACGCTTCCTCCTCCTAACCACCAAGAATAAATTGAGATTTAACTCTAATTAGCGTTGGTGAAATTTTGGAATAATATGAGGGTTCTACACCTAAACTCTTGCCAACTCGACCATCTGTAATGATTTAGTTATCAGAGTTCATGTGACTTCTCTCAAAGAATATATATATAATGCTACTGCAGCATGGGATATCCAAAAGCGGCTTCAAATAACATGGAAAGATTATGTTTTTGTTTTTGCACCAAATATATAGAGTTTTTGTATCTCCTGCGTATAGATACACAAAGGGTTCTAAATAACCAAACCTGAATGATTCCCTTGGGAGTTAAATGGTAATTATCTGCAACAAATTTATTCTTGGTTGAATTTTGCATTGACCCTGTCCCTGCTTGCTTTCCGCCTGATCCTTCTATGGATGCTTCAAGGCCTGAAATCTCAACTTCTAGCTTCTTAGCGTGTTTTTGGAGATCTTGTACATACGCTACTGCATCTCCAACAATGGATGCCTTATCCATCTGTGCATCATCGCCAAACAACAAATAATAATGCATTGCTACATATATGTAATAGCAATGTATTTGTTATTGTGACATGTATATATAGTTGAAGAGATTGAAGCTCACCTTAGTGATATTAGGAACTAAGGACCGCAATGCATAGAGCTTTTCTTTCATCCTTCCCCTCCTCTTCCTCTCTGAAACCAAGGTTCTCGACCGATCAACCTTTGGCTTCTTTGTTGTCGTGCCTGTGGTATTTGTGGTGGTTGTTGTCGTTGTTCCACACGAGTCTGCGTCATTATCTTCATCCCTACCAATATCGTTCATTTCTCCATCGAAATGTGGTAATGTAGTAAGAAAAGGAGCCGCATCGGATATGTCAGTAGTATTATGGCCAAAACCAAAGAAACCGCTATCCGGGGTAATTTGAACACACTGGTTATCAACAAAGCACGAGCCACTGAGAAGGTCGCAATCGAAATGTGCTGCAGCTGGATCCTCATTTTCGCCTCGAATAAGATCGAGGAACTGGTCGAAGTTTGCATCGTCTATGAAGTCTTGTAACTCAAAGTCGTTAATGATGCTGTGACCTCCTATATCGTGGTTATTTCCAGATGCGCCTATCCCATCCATGGTTTGATAGTGAAATGCTTAGTGTGTATAGAAGATACGATCTTATATCACTAGCTGGTGGAACTGCATTCACTGTTTATCTCAAATGTGAATGGAATCAGATGGGGGAATTCTGACGTTGGAACTCTTATTATATACAACCCTATAAGCAAGGAGTTGACAAAACTAGCTACTGCAAGAACATTACAAATCTTGACAAGGACAAAGAACGTTTGGCATGATACGAATTGGTGTTATCTAGTAGATAAATTAAGATTTATATTTAAGTAAGATGAACAACAACAACCAGTTACTTAAAAGAGCATCTAAATAAATTAAAAAAACCTAAGTTGTAATGAAACAATTATTGCTAGTTGTTCTCCATGAGTACATGCAAACCCCTCAACTCATCAACACAGGGAATGACATTGAAAAATTATCACGTACGTTATAGCCTAGATAAGAACGAAAAAGAGAAAATAGGCCGGATAGTGTTGATTTTAGAGGGAAAACTATTACCTGCAATTTTGATTGTACTGATTGATGAATAGCTGAACTACCGGATGAATCCTAGTTTCACATTTTCTCGAATAACACTACCTTGTTGAGATCCTTCTCAAATGGAATTACTATGCCGATATCCTCCAAGATATGTTTAACGATATTTTTACGATTGCTTAGATCCTCACGGAAGAGTTTCATTTTATTAAGATTTTTGTTAAAGCTTTACGAAAACTGCCACTAAAGGCAATGTTTGTAGTAGTGAAGGGTTTACCTTTCTCGAAGGTTTTTTTTTTTTTTGGTCTCCTTGAGATCTTCCTTGTAGGTTTATACTTTTCCTCCAAGTGTTTCCTTGTCAAGATCTTCTTCGAAGGATTTACCTCATTAAAAGCTTTTTTAACGAGATTTCTCCTCAATAATGTTTTCTTCTCAAGGAGTCTCTTATTTAAATTGCTATTAAGAAAACTCTAAAGCATAATAGTATATTTACATAATTACCACTAGATACACTTTTGCCTATAATTACCGCTAGCAAGCTTGTTTTTCATTATCCATGAGGTTATTGCGAAGTGAAACAAAATTGAAACTTTATATGAGAGAAACGAATGCATAACTAAAAATTCTAAAATTTATATAAAATTAATTTAATTTAAAACTAATGACCTTGACCATCAGTAGACCATTAGCATACTGCTTAGTGATTCACTAGATACTTTGGCACAAAGCTATGCCATGCTGAGACCTAGCCACTTCAATTCCTAGGAAGTATTTGAGCTTTCTTAGATCTTTTAATTTGAACTTGCTTGAGAGAAACTTTTTTGTACTTGTGATGTCTTCTAAACTGTTTCCTACAAGAATAACGACATCCACATATACTAATAACACTACGAACTTGCCATCTTGATGTCGGATGAACAATGAGTAATCACTCCATGATTGATGAAAACCCGCAGATTTGAGAGCCAGTGATAGTTTAATAAACCATTGTCGAGATGCCTGCTTCAAACCATACAAACTTTTATGCAACTTACAGACAACATTCTCCCCCTTTCGGCTAAATCCAAGTGGCAACTGCATGTAGACATCTTTAGTAAGATCGCCAAGAAGGAAAGCGTTGTTGACATCCAATTGGTGGAGATTCCAATTACGAAGAGCAGCTAATCCAAGCAGGACTCAAACAGTAGTAAGTTTAGCAACTGGTGCAAAAGTTTCCCGGTAATCAACTCCTTCAACTTGATTATAGCCCTTAGCCACAAGACGTGCTTTGTACCTTTCAATGGTTCCATCAAGATTGAGCTTTACCTTGTACACCTATTTGCAACCTATAGGACATTTGTCGGGAGGCAAAGGAACTAAACTCCACCTCTTATTGTCTTGTAAAGCTTTAAGTTCCTGAAACATGGCATCACGCCATATCTTGTGCTTGGCTGCTTCGGAAAAACTGTGCGGCTCTTTGACAAGAGATAACTGTGCACTAAAGACTCGATGGGAAGGAGATAATCAATCATAAGATAAAACAGTAGATAAGGAATGGGGAATACCTGTGCTCGTCGAGTCCGATGGGGGAGAGCAAGAAGGCAGAGTTGCCTCAATATGGAAGTCATACAAGTAACCAGGAGTACGAGTAGAACGACGAGTGTCTGCAGCGGAACAAAGTTGTGGTGGAGTAGGAGAAGTGTTCGAAGAAGGCAGTGTAGAGGGCGAAAGAGATGAAGAAGGATTTTGAGGCCACAGTAGACAGGTCAGAGGAGGGAAAGGAGTTTGGAAAAGTGTTAGGTATGCGAGGATTGGCGGAAGTGGTAGGAGTAGAAAGAGTAGTACCTGGACAGGAACCCCAAGACGCAAGAGTACTACCGGAAGCCCCAGTGTTAGCATCTTCATCTAAAACCACAAGTGATGAAAGAGGAGGGTTGGTTGAAACCCGAGAGTGACTAGAAGACGGATATGGGAATGTATCTTCATAAAATATCACGTCTCTAGAAACAAAGATTTGCTCAGTTTCGAGATCAAAAACTTTATAACCCTTCTAGCCATGTGGATACCCAAGAAACATAGATTTGGTAGCCCGGGGATCAAATTTGGTAGGTTTGCGTGGGTGTGTTGATGCAAAACAAAGACAACTGAAAACCTTAAACTGATCAAATGTTGGGGCCTTGTTGAAGAGCCTTTCAAAGGGAGTTTTGCCATTAAGAAGGGGTGTGGGAGTTCGATTAATAAGATAGGTGGAAGTGAGAATGGCTTCTCCCTAAAAGGACGTAGGTAATTGCGCTTGAAATAAAAGAGCTCGAGCCATGTTGAGCAGATGACGATGTTTACGTTCAACAACACCATTTTGCTGTGGTGTGTTGACGCAACTCGTTTGATGCACAATACCTTTGGATGAGTAAAAATCAGGCAATTTAAACTCGGAACCATTATCACTACGAATTGTTTTGATTCTTGTATCAAACTGAGTTTCAACCATATGTATAAAATCAAGCAAAAACTTTCTCGCTTCAGACTTCTGTACCATCAAATAGACCCAAATGCAACGAGTAAAATCATCAAGAATTGTAAGGAAATATTTAGCACCTAACGTTGAAGGTTCATGATAACCTCCCCAAATGTCAACATGAATTAAAACAAACGAAGAAGTACTTGAAATTGAACTCAAAGGAAATGGTGTACGAGTTTGTTTGGCTAGAGGACAAATAGAACACTGGCTGGAATCACAAGACTTATTAGAAAGAAAAGAAAATAAAGGATAAACCCTAGAGGAAGGATGACCAAGCCGTTGATGCCAGAGCGTTTGAGAGCTACTGTCAACGGCATTGCATATGACTTGCTAAACTTTGTTGAGGCAATATAGTCATTCCTTCTCAGATCTCGTCCCAATCATCCTCCCCGAGCATAGGTCTTGTATGTAACACACGTGTTTAAGAAATATGGTGATACAAAAGGAATCTCGACACAACTTACTAACAGAAATCAAGTTGAGGTAGAATAATGAGACACATAAGACATTATGAAGCGTGAATTGAGAAGAGAAGGTAACTGAACCAATGTGACTGATTTGTGCCCTATAACCATTTGGAAGTTTAACAAAATGATTATGTGCAACATATGACTTGGTGAGGAGGCTACTATCACAAATAATATGATCATTTGCACCACTATCTAGGATCCAAATACTGTTTTGATCATTACAAGTGATTTGAAAAGGTTTACCTGAAACTTCATCAAAAGAAGGAGAAATATTACCAACTTGGTTAACGGTGGAGCTCTTGTTCTTGTTCAAGAGTTCCAAGATCTATTTGCAATCCTCCTTAGAGAAAGGAAAATTCATGTTTTCCTTAGACTCTGGCATGGCAAGGACATGATTACTTCTGCTAGAACTCCCGACGCCCTCCTCATCTGCTCTTCTTTTGCGACAGTGCTCAGAATCATGTCCCTTCCAATTGCAGTACTCACACGTTAAATGAGCATGACAAAACTTGGTGGAGTGGTTATCTTTGCTGTATATGTCACACCACCGTTTTGCATTGACAGGCCTCTTAGTGTTGCCGCGACCAGAGGCTCGTTTAGGGGCACGTTTTGCAGCCCTTGTAGGCCCTTTCTCATACTCACGGTTCTTTTGGACTGAGAAGGTAGCTGCATCGGTGGTCTTGGTGTTTCTAGAGGCTTACACTTGTTTTTCTTGACACAAAGCCATTGCATAGGCCTTGTTAACATTTGGAAGGGGATCAATCGAAACAATATTGCTTCTCAAAGCATCATAAGTGTCGTTAAGACCCATGAGAAACTTCATGGTTTGCTGGTTCTTGACATATTCTCCCAACTTCACTCCATCCTCACAATTATATATTGTAAGACCACACACTGCATCTCGTTCATCCCACAAGCTTTTAATCTTTGTGTAGAAGGTGGTTACTAAGTCGTTGCCTTGTGAGCATAATAGAATTGCATTCTCGAGATTAAATAGTTGTACCATGTTTGTCTGCCCAAACCTCTCCTTGAGTTCAGTCCAAACAGCTCTTGCAGACTTCCAATGCTTGACACTTTTTGAAATCTCCTTCGACATGGAACCAGCCAGCCAAGTCTTGATTAACGTATCACAATGGTCCCACTGTTGTTACTCATTGTTTTGTTCAGTTGGTCAAGTGCTAGAGCCATTTACAAATCCGATCTTATTCTTGATCGTCAAAGCCGCGCTCAAAGATCCACTCCATTCATCATAATTATCTTCCATCAAGGCCTGTGGTACAAGAACAACACCCGATTGGTCTGAATGATGGAGGTAGAGAGGGTGATTTGAGTAATCCCATGGTTCAGGAGCACGTGCTGGAGGTCCTGAGGCAGATGATGCATGCTCTTTCAAGATCTTTTCTGTCAGCAACGCAAGAGCCTTCTTCTCTTTTTCTCCTTCCATGGTTTGATTAGAATTTCCGTGGTGAGGGTAGGCTGCTATTTGGAATGGTGTTGAGGATTGTTAAAGGCTGAATTTCAAGTATATCGAGTTATTGAGAGAGAGAGTTGATCGAGTTTGAGGCCGAGGATCGGCGCTCTGGTACCATATAAAAGCTTAGTGAATGTGAAGAACCAATCTTATTCATCAAGGTCTGTTTACATGATATATATACAACATCAAATCTCAACAACATATTTACATTAATCCCTAACTTATAGGAGTACACCGAGATCTTCTAGCTGGAATAGGAAAACTGCATTCTGTTACTCTTCCTCATCAATAAGTCAGATCATTTCCTTCTTCGCTTGATCATTATCTTCAATAAGAAACATTCATTATCAATGCTTTCCACACCCTTCTTCAGGTAGAGCATCTTGCGAAGTGAAACAACCCAATAATCAAATGGTTGAAAACTTAAAATATCCTTGAGATATTGATGCTTCTTGACTTCTAGAGCTTTCTTGCATCAGTGAGTATGTCACGTACGTTGTCCCTTAATCTCTCTAACTTAACAGTTGATCGGACCCAATAATAATTATAGAACAAAAGCTTAATGCAATTCAAAAATTGAAAAGAATAATGGGATTGAGTTATGCATGTGTCGAGCAAAATAAAACTGAAAGAAACTTCATTAGGGCACGGGAATACCTGCCGCAACCCACACTCTTGTTCTCTTGAATTCTATTTCGGATGGACCTGGAGACTCGATGGACCAACAACCATCATAATTTGTAATATTATCCACTGAAAATGTTTTGCAATCTAAGTGTGAACACACATCTGATACTCATTTGAGAACATAAACTATATCTAATTGACTTGGTCTCACATATTTCGTATCCACAGATCTGTCGACAAAGCAAATACTTTGTAATGTGTGTAGATAACAAAAACTAAGAACATCCTAGAACACTGTCATATATAATAAGTTGAAGTACACAACACTATTGCATGGCTAGAGTAGTTCAAAAGAAGCATGGCTTGAATCCAAAGAAACATAGTTTAAATGGTTTTTTTTTTTTTAATGGTAAGAAGTGAAATGGTAACATAGGAAATTAGTAAAATTCAAGTTTACATGATCCGATATGATATATGATTGAGTTGTGTATTACAACACACAGCTAATAGCATTCACCATAGGAGTCAACATGCACCCTCGAAAACTGGAAAGAAATCGATTTTCTTGACGTTCCCAGTACACCACTCAATTTTATGATTTTGGTTTTGATATTGGTATATGAGAAATTAATATATATATATATATATAGGGCCTTTTCATTAAAGAATTTTTTTTTTAACATATTTGAGGGATGGGGGATTACACCAACTTTTCGATCACAAAATCACATCTCCACCATTCAATATGTAGTTCTATATGAGTAGATCACTTATGCAAATTTTCAGAAATTTTGGTAATCGTTAAAGCATTCAAAACTATGATTTATAATTATAAGCATGAACAGTTCATATTTGGCAAATTTGGTTCGTTCATTGATTTAAACTTGTTCGACACCTTAACGATCACCAAATTTGCTGAAAATTTACAAAATTGATCTATATATAAGGACCAACAAACTGAACGGTGGAGATTCAAAAATATAATCGAAAAGTTGGTGTAATCCTTCATTCCTCATATAAACCAAAATAAGAGATCCCTTAATGGAATGGCCCTATATATATATATATATATATATATATATATATATATATATATATTGAAGAATGATAAAGTGTAGAGAATGAGAGATAACAAGAGAATCATCATATTATTCATTGATAGAGACTCTTTATATATGAAATTACAAAGTACCAATATGATAATAATAAGGAATACATAGATCTAGTCAAACTACATATCCTATTATCATAAGGCCAATACACACATAAAGAATATCTAGAAAGATATAGAATACTCTAGAACACCTCACTTGTGTCGCGCGCTGATATGCTGATAGTGCTGATTTGTTGCCTCGTTAAAAACCTCGTCAAGTCACAAAAATCTTGTAGAAAAATTGAACATTGATCGTAGGAGAAAAAGAGTACAACGCACCCTTCACATTTGATAGTGACATGTATGTATGTGCTATACTTCCCATGAAGTTCACATCTCCCCTGATCTTTACATTAATCATAGAACTCTTTCTGATTCTTACTATTCATAGAAATTTCAACAACTTAGCATATCTATGCTATTTAACATGTCTTCAAATGTGGCATTAGGTAATGATTAACTAGATCATACCGTATTGTCCTCAAATGATCTTTTACACTTAGATTTTGAGGAGAATGCCGTTTGTGAACTCAAAACATAAGTTCGTATATAAAATTAGATTTCCGCACAGCATGACCTTCCGTTACTAGAACAGCCGTAACTTCATCTAGGAAATACATACGAATGAATCGTAAACGGTTTTGGAAACTAAACTCATTTAGCTTTCCAACCGTTTATTACACACGTTTTGGTTCATCAGGAGCTGTTCAAAAAGTCTCGTCGAAGTTGACTGTTTTACCAAAATCAAATTCTCAGACATATTGAAAAAGGAGTCACCACCATTACATTGGAATTGTGTGGGCGCATAGCTACTGTCAAAATCCGACCCGAATTTCACCCCGAAACCCGAGATGAGTCCTGCGGGGATCACCTCTAAGGAAAATTTACCTAAGACTCGGTAAACCTCCCTTGAAAATGGACAACCCTAACTTATGAGAATTTAAGAACGACCTTTTTACTCCAAAATAAATCCTCCGCTACAACCCAAAAGTAGTAAGAATAAAAATTACACAGAAGAATTCTAAAAGTATTCAGAGCTAGTAAAAATAAAATAATACACAGCGAAAGCTAACAAACCCCTAGTAAATTAAACAAGTAACCTACTGGCGAAATGTTACGGATAGATGGGTCACTATGCCTCGACATCTCCTGCTAGACCTCACGCGAACTCTGCAGATTGGGCATTTTTAAAAACGAAGAGCCCAGGGGAAAAATATTTAACACGTCAGAGTGAGTGGACAAAACTATTCCGACAACAAATAAATATTTCCCCAAAAAATGCTTTGCAAGAAAACGCTTCATCAGCGGCAAAACAAGAGCTCCACTGGAAAGATTCTGAACTGGGGTCCAGCATGGCTAAACTTCCAAACTTTAAGAAATTGCCACTTAAGCCAGGATATTATATATATATATATATATAGTATGTATGCATGCACACTCGCCTAACCCTTTGTATGATATCTATGAACAACTTGAATAAAGTAGATATCTATGCACACTCGGCCGAGTGGTAACATATATGTGTTTACTCCTTGTACGAAATCTTTGAATAATTAAATACGAAATTAGAAAGTCGCACAGGGCTACGACGCTCGCGTCTAACGCTCACGTCACCCATACCGGAATTGTACCTCGGTATGAGGGAAATCACGTATAGCTAGCTAGCATTTAATCATATACATACTATTCTCATATAAGAGTATAATCACCGAAATTCTCAATTTCGGGAAATATCCAACAACAGAAAATGATTCAAAACGATAAAGCATTTCGAACATAATATTTAAAACAAAGGTCCACTCACAGGTTAGGCCTAAGCCTGATGTCGGTCGGAGGTCTCTTCCGCTCGAGCCTCCACACATCATGTTCCAAATAAATAAAACCTTAAATAAAATACCGACGCTTACAGCAAAACATGCATAATTAAATATGCTTCGCGCGCTCAACCAAACCTAACACTCCAAAATCTTAAATCCACTGCCAACCTCAAAACTCCACAAATTTCTACCGACATCCTCAAAAACACCTTCCACCAAATAAAAACCAATGACCGGATTCTAAATTAATAATCTGCCAAAAATACCAAACTTCAAAAATTCTCAAACCTATCCAAAACTCCTCCAAAAATTCTAAAACTTATTCCAATAAACTCCTCACATTTTTCGCCACCAAAAACTTTTTCTCGGCGGCGGCTGGCGAACAACTCCGGCAACCTCCGATGCTCACCAAAATTTGGCAGCATCTTCCTCTCAACCTCCTCTACAACATTCCTAACTACCACAAACTCCAATTCTAAGCCTAACCTAGTCAATCAAACACAAACACACAATAAAACCCAAAAATTTCCATTACCGATTTCTCCTTACCTAGCTCGAGATGGAGCGAGCCCTTTGGATGGATTGAAGCACGGGAGGAGGGCTTTCTTTTGAGCTACGGGTCGCCGGCTATGGCGGCCGGAGGAAGGAGTTCCGGCGAAAAGAAACTTCAGGCAGCCGAAGCTTTCGGGCTTGGCCGCTCCTTCACGGCGGCGCTAGGGAAGCTGCCACCGATCTATAAATAAAGCTGGGTCGGAGACCTACTGTTTGGGGCCGGTGCGGCGGGCTGGGGCGGCCGGAAAGTCTCGGCAGAAACGGGTCGGGGAGAGGGAAAACCGGGAGGAAGAGAGAGAAAAAAAAGAACGGGCTTTGACCAAAACAAAGGCCCGGTCCACAACTCCAACTTAATACCATTCCAAAATTCAACACCCCAATAAAATTACCACTTTTTACCGTCGTCAAAATTTCTTCCTTAGAGTAATCCCATAAAATAATCGTCCCCTACACCTCTCTGGGGATCAATTATATTTTATACTTAATGACGAACATGGTAAAATTCTTATTCCCACTATGCCAGTAATAAAGGTAAAATTATGGGTCGGGGCGTGACAATTCTCCCCTCCTTATAAAAATTTCTTCCTTGAAATTTACAAACTCGCTACTCAAAGAGAAAAGGATACTGCTGCCTCATTTGCTCCTCTGACTCCCAAGTAGCTTCCTCTACTTGGTGGCTTCTCCAAAGCACTTTGACAAGCGGAATTGACTTGCTCCTAAGCACTTGCTTCTTCTGGTCTAGAATCTGAATCGGCTCCTCTTCATAGGACAAATCTTTCTGCAAACTAATCGGCTGTTCTTCCAGCACATGAGAAGGATCGGCAATATACTTGCGAAGCATGGATACATGGAACACATTATGTATCCTGGACAACTCCGAAGGCAAAGCTAACCGATAGGCAAGAGAGTCAACTCGCTCTATTATCTCATAAGGCCCAATATACCTCGGACTAAGCTTCCCACGCTTGCCAAAACGTACTACCCCTTTCCAAGGAGATAGTTTTAGAAACACCCAATCACCTACTTGAAACTCAAGGTCCTTCCTACGGACATCTGCATAACTCTTTTGCCTACTCTGAGCAGCCTTGAGTCTATCTCTGACCACCTTGATCTTCTCATTTGTGTCATGGATAATCTTAGGACCACAGAGCTCTCTTTCTCCGACTTCATTCCAACATAATGGCGCACGACAGTGCCTACCATAAAGTGCCTCAAAGGGAGCCATACCGATACTCAAATGGAAGCTGTTGTTATAGGCAAACTCCATCAAAGAAAGGTTCTTATTCCAACTCCCCCTAAACTGCAAGGCACAAGCTCTCAGCATATCCTCCAAAGTTTGGATAGTCCTCTCTGATTGCCCATCAGTCTGAGGATGAAAAGCAGTGCTGAAGTGTAGTCGGGTACCTAAAGCTGCTTGAAGAGCTTCCCAAAATTTAGAAACAAATCTAGGATCCCGATTTGACACTATGGATTCAGGTACGCCATGAAGTCTGACAATCTCATTCACATACAGCTCAGCCAATTGATCCAGCGAATACTTATTTCCCACAGGCAAGAAATGAGCAGATTTAGTGAGTCTATCCACTATCACCCAAATACAGTCATGCCCTTCACGGGTACGAGGTAAACTGAAAACAAAATCCATGGTGATGTGGTCCCACTTCCACACTGGAATAGGCAATGGCTTAAGCAACCCTGAAGGTTTCTGCCTTTCAGCTTTCACCTGCTGACAAATCAGACACCTACTCACAAAAGCTACAATTTCCCTCTTCATGTTTGGCCACCAATAATAATCCTTCAGAGTCCGATACATCTTTGTACTCCTCGGGTGAGCAGCATAAGCGGAACTATGAGCTTCCTCCATTAGCTCAAACTTTAACTCTTCGTTCCTCTTTGGCACACAAAGCCTACTTTTGAACAACAACGACCCATCTCTTCTTACCGAAAAATTTACTGTGGCTCCATTCGCTGCTCTTTCCATTAACCGAACTATGGAAGGATCATTATACTGTGCCTCTCGCACTTTATCAACCAAAACTGGCCTCACATGGAAACTAGCTACCAAAGCACCCACTTCATCCACCGCTAAATCCAACCATTTAGCTCGCAGCTCACAAAGAAGTAGAACTCGAACCATCCTTAAGTGAAACAAAGACACGGAGGGATTGCGACTAAGAGCATCAGCTACCACATTAGCCTTTCCTGGATGATACTCTATAGTGCAATCATAATCACTGATCAACTCCATCCACAACATGGGCTAAGAATGTCTGACAACCTTTATTTAACAATTTCCCAGCGGCCACAGCTGATATCAGGCAACTCGAAATCACATCTCTTTCCCCCTGAAAAACAACCTCAAAACCACCCAGACTTCGAAGCACTACTTCCTTTCGGAAACAATCTACCATAGCTCTATAAGACTCTAAGAAGTCCATCCCCAAAATCACATCAAACTCCACCATATTTAGAAGAATTAAATCGGCCTTGAAATTAAATCCCTCTACTAGCACTTCACAACCACTAAACACCCAATCTATCATCATCACCTCACCAGAGGGTAGAGAAACATGCCACTCGCCCGGAAGAGACGATGATGACACATTGGCATGAAGGGCGAATCTACTAGACATAAATGAATGCGTGGCTCCGAGATCAATTAAAGTAAAAGCTGGCTGACCAAAAATTAACAACGTACCAATGATGACATCTGGAGAAGTACGACCCTCCTGCTGGGTCATAGCATCCAGTCTAGCGCGAGTCATGGGACGTCCACACTGACCACTCCCCTGCTGAGAACCACCCCTAGCTGCTGAACCACCACTAGAGCCTCTAGCTGAAAACTGACCGCCTTGCTAAGAAGGGGCGGTCCTCTGTGTCAACAAAGGATAGTCTCTCCTGAAATGATCCAAACCACCACACTCAAAGCATCCAGATGATTGCTGCTGACCAAAAGAAAAAGTCTGACCACCAGAAGATCCCCCTTGGGAACTACCACGAGCACTAAACTAAACGGCATGATGCCTACCCAACTGGCTCCTGGAGGGTCTCCTGAAATGCCCTCTATTTCTACCCCAAGGACCATAACCCGATCCCCCACTACTATCACTGCCCGCTGAAGATCCAGAAGCGGACGATGAAGCAGCCTTCTTAGATGGTCCTTGACTGGGACCACTGAAATCTCGAGGCCGAGCACTATATGTCCCCCTGGTCTCGATGGCCATAGCTGCCCCAACTGCATCAAGGAATGTCAGATAGACAACACCGACCATCTTGTCTGCAAACACTCCTCCGAGCGCGTCAACAAACATACCAATCCTGGTCCTCTCATCAAGAATCAAATGGGGCACATGGTAGCTCAAAGTGGTGAACCTCTGCTCAAACTCAATGACTCCCTCATCCTTTCTCTTCTTCATATTCAAAAAGTCTGACTGGATCCTACTACGATGAGAGGGGTTGAAATACTGACCCAAGAAGAGCGCCTTAAACTGCTCCCAAGTCATAGTCTGAGCACCATCAATATTTCTCCTGGCGAGAGTCCACCAATGATGAGCTGAATCGTCCAGAAAAGAAACTGTCATCTTCACTTTCTTTTCTTCTGGCAGTTCTGTGCTCTTGAAAGCCATTTCCATCTTGTCCACCCAAGAGTAAGCATCAAGGGGTCCCTTGGCACCCTTGAACTCTACTGCCCCTGCATCAGTAACATCTCTCTTCTTCACAGATGGAGGGGGCTGAACCCTATCCAGAACACCTCTCAACATAGCCCCAATAGAAACCACTAAACCTCTCACTTCCTCACCCTCATTGGCGTTGGTCGAGGTCGCTACACGGGGTCAGCATCTAGGAGGCATAGTACCTGAGGAGGAAGATTTTAGTAGTATATAAACAAGACTAACAGAACTACCACACATACCCAATAACACATAGTATCAAAAGCAGAAACTGCCGATGAATCCGCCACGGTCGGATCATCACTCTATAGACACTATGGCTACTTAGACAAATACGATAGTGAATAGAAAACAGAAAATGAAACCTAGAGCTCTGATACCAACTGTCAAGACCCGCCCCGAATTTCACCCCGAAACCTGAGATGAGTCTTGCGGGGACCACCTCCAAGGAAAATTTACCGAAGACTCGGCAAACCTCCCTCGAAAATGGACAACCCTAACTTATGAGAATTTAAGAACCACCTTTTTACTCCAAAATAAATCCTCCGTTACAACCCAAAAGAAGCGAGAATAAAAATTACACAGAAGAATTCCAAAAGTATTCAGAGCTACTAAAAATAAAATAATACACAGCGAAAGCTAACAAACCCCTAGTAGATTAAACAGGTAACCTACTGGCGAAATGTAGCGGATAGATGGGTCACTATGCCTCGACGTCTCCTACTAGACCTCACGCGAACTCTGCAGACTGGATATTTTTTAAAACGAAGAGCCCAGGGGAAAAATATTCAACACGTCAGAGTGAGTGGACAAAACGATTCCGACAACAAATAAATATTTCCCCAAAAAATGCTTTCCAAGAAAACGCTTCATCAGCGGCAAAACAAGAGCTCCACTGGAAAGATTCTGAACTGGGGTCCAGCCTGGCTAGACTCCTAAACTTGAAGAAATTCCCTCTCAGGCCAGGATATTATATATATAGTATGTATGCATGCACACTCGCCTAACCCTTTGTACGATATCTAGGAACAACTTGAATAAAGTAGATATCATACAAATCTACTATGCTTGCGTCTAACGCTCACATCACCCCACATTGGAATTGTACCTCAGGCTGGGGGAAAGCGGCCGAGTGGTAATATATACGTGCTTACTCCTTATACGAAATCTTTGAATAATTAAATACGAAATTAGAAAGTCGCACAGGGCTACGACGCTCGCGTCTAACGCTCACGTCACTCATACCGGAATTGTACCTTGGTATGAGGGAAATCACGTATAGCTAGCTAGCATTTAATCATATACATACTATTCTCATATAAGAGTATAATCACCGAAATTCTCAATTTCGGGAAATATCCAACAACAGAAAATCATTCAAAATGATAAAGCATTTCGAACATAATATTTAAAACAAATGTCCACTCACAGGTTAGGCCTAACCCTGATGTCGGTCAGAGGTCTCTTCCGCTCGAGCCTCCACACGTCCTGTTCCAAATAAATAAAACCTTAAATAAAATACCGACGCTTACAGCAAAACATGCATAATTAAATATGCTTCGCGCGCTCAACCAAGCCTAACACTCCAAAATCTTAAATCCACTACCAACCTCAAAACTCCACAAATTTCTACCGACATCCTCAAAAACACCTTCCACCAAATAAAAACCAATGGCCGGATTCTAAATTAATAATCAGTCAAAAATACCCAACTTCAACAATTCTGAAACCTATCCAAAACTCCTCCAAAAATTCTAAAACTTATTCCAATAAACTCCTCACATTTTTGACCACCAAAAATATTTTCTCGGCGGCGGCCGGTGACCAACTCCGGCGACCTCCGATGCTCACCAAAATTTGGCAGCATCTTCCTCTCAACCTCCTCTATAACATTCCTAACTACCACAAACTCCAATTCTAAGCCTAACCAAGTCAATCGAACACAAACACACACAAAAACTCTAAAATTTCATTACTGATTTCTCCTTACCTAGCTCGAGATGGAGCGAGCCCTTTGGAGGGATTGAAGCACGGGAGGAAGGCTTTCTTTTGAGCTACAGCTCACCGGCTATGGCGGCCAGAGGAAGAAGTTCTAGCAAAAAGAAACTTCGGGCAGCCGGAGCTTTCGGGCTTGGCCGCTCCTTCACGGCGGCGCTAGGGAGGCTGCCACCGGTCTAGAAATGAAACTGGGACAGAGACCGACCGTTTGGGACCGGTATGGCTGGCTGGGGTGGCCGAACGGTGGCGGTAGGGCAGCCGGAAAGTCTCGGCAGAAACGGGTCGGGGAGAGGGAAAACCGGGAGGAAGAGAGAGAGAGAAAAGAACGGGCTTTGACCAAAACAAAGGCCCGGTCCACAACTCCAACTTAATACCATTCCAAAATTCAACACCTCAAAAAAATAATACCCCAATAAAATTATCTTTTACTAGCAAAAATTACCACTTTTTACCGTCGTCAAAATTTCTTCCTTAGAGTAATCCCACAAAATAATCGTCCCCTACACCTCTCTGGGGATGAATTATATTTTATACTTAATGACAAACATGGTAAAATTCTTATTACCACTATGCTAGTAATAAAGGTAAAATTATGGGTCGGGGCGTGACAGCTACACTTAGCTTTACAACTTTTCATAGCGAATGAGATGTCAAGTCTTTCGTATTGTGTTTAGTACATTGATGCGTCTTGTTGTACTTAGATATGAACTCCATCTCTTAACACATATTTGTCATCTTGCTTTAGACAAAATAACAGATCTCTCTTTAGAGCAAAAACTTTGAATAATCATGGGAGTATATATAGGCCTCACTAGTTAGAGAGCGCCTAAGCCGATTGATGGAAAATCATCATCAATACAGTCATCGAGTGCCTTTTCAAGATAGTGTCTTCCCAAGATCTTTTTCATTCTTAACTTCAAATGTTGATACATATTGGTATCTCCTGTTCAATCAAGAGTCCATGTAAATCCGGAATGAACACGCAAAAGCATAATTCACCATATCCCTTCCAAATCAAGTAGAGTCCATGTGCGTTTCAATACCTTTAGCAAATTCATGCTCCTTTGGTCTGGAGCCACTTGATTTGGATGAATGAAATCCGTTTAAGATCTTCATGTATATCTTGGATCCCATAAAGATGTTATTATGACCACATTCATATGTTGCATGTTCAGTTATTCGAAAACTATCAAACTGACAAAGTATTGGAGTTCAATGACATCCATTACAAGAGCATATCTCATCGTAGTCGATCCCAGTGCGTGTTAGTGAGAGACCTTGCACCATAAAGTTAGTCAAAGCTCTTGTTCTCACTATGCTATCTAACAAAGACATAGTTGATAGGGTTTAACTTGTGGTGTTGGCATCACCTGCTCAAGGACTTATCTCTTTGTTAATGTTAGATCACATCTTTTCATTAGGCCAATCAACTAAGTTTATATCCATCAACGAAGGGTGGTTCGATAGTAGACTCATTATCTCACGTCCTTATGTACTCTAGTGTAATACTTGTAGAGATCTCTATATGGATTAGATTTGACATTGAGGCGTCCCCCAACGATAATCATAATTCAGACTTCATGAGACGAATTTGAGTATCACTGATCAACTAATCAGGTTGTGCCAATCTCGCTTTCCTTCTAGTATGAGAAAGTATCGAACCTAAGGGCCTCCCTCCTTTTGGGGAGCCAAACATGATTGATGAATTTAAATATTTATTCATCTCAAATGACCCATCATTGTACGCAGTGGCAATGCGATTTGTCACCTAGAAATAATATCTAGCCGAGCTCAAAGATTGGAGATTCGTGTCAATCATGTTTGAGCTCAAGGATTACAATTCTGTGTCACTCCTCGTACACAGTCACGAGCTGCAGTACAAAAATATTCAATTATAGTGGGTCGTAGATGAATAGTAAAGATGCATGCAAATATTGCATAGCCCCAAGTCGCAATAGAAAGATTGGTGCGGATCAATAATATTCGAGCGATAAGCTAATACCATACTGCGTGTGAACATGGGGTATAGGACACTTCAACATATAGCCCAATAAAGTTCTTTAAAGAATGAGTAGTGAGCCTGTATAAGTATAAACAGCATAAACAGTAGATAATAGTGTAACATGTGATTAGTGTGTTAACACTTCAACCAACACCATAAAACATAAAAAGGTGTCCGCAAGTTGGTTGTATCTATCTACATAGTTTGATGTAAGAATGGAATGTTCACTTTTGTGTCATTTAGCGTTAGAGGGTCTCACTCCTAATTTAGCTAAAGAATAGGCTTTCAAAACGAGTAATGAGCATTGTAAGAGGCCAATGAGACATCGAGGAAAGACCGGTGCACCTCAATTGCTTGAGGGATTGACCGAACGGCTTCCAGAAAGTTGGAGTCATGTTCGGGTGACGTCAATGTCCCCCAGGTGCCGCCATTTACAACCATGGCGTCACCATCATGCTTCATGGAGAAGTTAGATCCTGAATGTCTTCATTTTGAGCAGAAGAATGGATGTCCATGAGAAATTCTCAAAAAATTTGAACCATTATGTCTCTTCCAAGATGACCGATTTGGTTAAACCAAAGCTTATATGAGTCGGTGTCCTAAATATCATGTTTGGGGATAACATGTGATTCGATATTCAAATCATAGTGACATACAGTCCACTAGATTGACTCATAAACTTCTCTAAGATACATTACAGTTCGTATTCATGAGAAGATATACACACAAAATTTTTTGTTCATTCTCACAATGTGTTTTCAAATGAAAACTATTAGCATGAATGTTTTTAAAGCTCAACATGGTTCAGTTGCCTCTCAATGCATAGAGGGCATCTGGAAGTTGATCATGGTGCCATGAGGCATCAAGATTTAAGCTAAACTGTGTCCCTGAATGACCAGTATGATTCAATTATTGTAGTCACAGAAGATTTACAAGGCACAAAATACAGAGATAATTGCCGGTTTCTTAGAAAGTTGTGGATAGTTCCACTATCTACGAAGCATGCAATGTCTCTATGAGACTGATCTACAAAATAGAGTAGATAAGAGAGTAAATAGTTTCACTTGAACCATTTAGAAGGATTGAAAGAAGCTACAAAAAGTTGTAATTCCGAGAGTGCATAAAAATTTCCGAGCAGAATGACCTTTGCGCACTAAAACAACCATAACTTCTTTGTTAAAATAGAAACCGCAAAACGTTATGAAAACTAGACTCGTAGAGCATTCCAATGATATAAAGCTCACTGTCTGGTTCGTCTAGAGTTGTTTACAAAGCTCAAACGAAGTTGACTGTCCAGAATGGACAGATTGCTATTTTTCGTAGATTTGGCATTGGCAAAGCTTAAGAACTTGCGGATGGCATGTGAGCATAAGCTGAAGCCAAAATAACGTGTATATGATTAAAATCAAATCCTTTCGGTATTTCCAAGGTCGTAAACTCTATGAGTAGTTAGCAAAATCTCCCTGACATGAACTTAAACTAACTCTAAAGGCCTATATGATTCGATCATAATGATAATTGTCCGGTTTTGATAAGTTTTCAACGTCTTTTGCAAGACGACAATTGGTTTAATAACGTAGGGGGATCCAAAATCAAAAGTTTTCGGTAACTCCAAGTCAGTATGACCAGACATGTCCATGGAGGGTCAATAGTGCAAGGCACATTTGAAACCACTATCTCCTTAATTTCAGACAATTCTAAGACATCACACTGAGCTTGGATAAGCCTAGTTGAACAATTGATGATGAAAAATCCGCTATAGGGTAGAAGACTTAACCGGAAACACGTTGGTGATCCTCTTTGAGGATGCAAGGCCATGCGTCATCTTCATTTGGAAGAGACCGAAACAGCACAATCTAACCATGTAGATTGTAAATATGTCATGCTTCTAAGGACGATGTAAAAATGTACATCTTGTTTGTAAATCAATACGAACCAAAAGAGGAGAATAGTTTCATAACTTCGAAAAAATTCTCAAGGCATTCATTATGGCTAATGTGAGTACATCGAGGTCTCGAGTAATATAAGGACATCGATACGACGTCTTATTACATATAGCTTGTAAAGAAAATCAATGTCTAGCCAATGACGTCAAAGTCAGGGGTAGCTAGAGCTAGATCTGAATCTTTGAAATTCGTGATCATGAGGATGACGTTATTGTCCTCATATTGATTTTCCGTACCTTTTTGTATGCATTCATAATTTAAAGGAGAGCTCAACAACTCCTGAACCAATGATCTACAGATCCATAACGTTTGCATTGTCATAAGCTAACATGAGCAGTCTTGACAAATTGGTGTCTAGATCGGAAGTGTCGCCATTAGGACTGACGACACCTCCCTCTCTTTTCTAGACATCGGCACGCCGTTTTCTGCAGTTTTCGTGACCCATATTGTTGTCCCCATATTAGGAGACAATCCCAAATACGTTTATCGCATTATCGTATATACAATTCCCGTTTGCAGTTGTATGATCAAAATCAAGTCTCGTTGGTAATTCCAAACCAACTTGGAGGACCTAGAGAACTTAATGATAATCGAATCCACTAAAGATTATGAATTATGATGCCACAAAAGATCATCGACAATATGTAGTCAATTAAGGTGGTAAGGTAGAGTTATATGAACGTTTCAAGAAACGTTCCATGAGTGCATCCCACAGTACTTTGTGGTCATTACTTTTTGCACATATTGTCATTGAAGACTTATCGATGTGGTGCGTCAAAGACTTTGAGAGCATGAGATATGAAATCTCGGCATCTAGGCTTGTTGGCCTGGGGTCAAAACATGTGGTTTAATCCTTTCCAATGAAAGGTTCCACAGATACCAAGCGAAGAGTCGCCTTAGGCATTGAGTACGTCAAAACTCAAAGAAACAAAATGTTACATTGCTCTTGCATACAAAACCAAGCTGTTGTGAGACTCGATAGAGGTCACAAATGATGTTTTTTAATGGTTTGTCTTTCGGATTGATCACACACAATCCAGAAAAGCCGCAAATTGATCAAACACAATTCAGAAAAAAGCATCGAATTGATCAAACACAATTCGGAGAATGGTCGGGGTTGATCATACACAACCCGAATAAGGAAACAAGAGTGATCATACACACTCTCGACCGGCGAATAAAATTCCGGGAGAATGGAGATGGAGAAGGGGAGAGAGCACTTTATCTCCCCCAAGTTTATTGAATTTTGAAGAGTTTATGGTTTAAAACATACCGCAAAATTTCTTCGAAAAACTCGGATTTCTTAATCTAAAACTCGATCGGCAAAACCAGAAAAGAAGGAGGAGTTGACGGCCGGGAAGCGGCGGTCGAGAGCAGCGACAACGTTGGGGCCGAGGCAGGGCCGAGAGTGTGTACTTTGTAATTACAACGTTGGTAATTTGTAAATCCCTATACAACTTTGTATAGGGAATTACAAAGTACTAATATGATAATAATAAGGAATACATAGATCTAGTCAAACTACATATTCTATTGGCATAAGACTAAGGCACACATAAAGAATATCTAGAAAGATACAGAATATCCTAGAACATATAACAAATATATATATATATATATATATATATATATATATATATATGAATCTACTCACGAATAGTCATATATTACGGTGTCTTACAGCTCGCGAATATTTATTGTTTCATATGAACAAATCTTGTTTCACAAGAAAAGAAACCGATCGATCGACTTGACATATATATCTGAAGAGTAAAACAAGGCTATCTGCAAGGTTGGCTATGATCTGTGACCCAGCCAGCTACAGCTATGGTTTCCGGAAATTAGAGAATACTAATTAGCTAGTAATAATTCTTTTATATCTCCACCTTCTCACTAAGGAATTCACTTAGCTAGCTAGGGCAACATGTATATAAAGGATCGCTGAAGGGGCACTAGTTCTACTGTGGGTGAAGGTGGGTGAATATTGGCTTGTCTTACTATTGACCAAAGTCGAAACACAAGCCGCTTTGAAACTCAACGTAGGGTTTTCCTTTCTCTCTATCTGAATCCTTGAATCTTAGATTTTCATCTGAATTTTTCATTTCTTTTTTCTTTTCTTCTAATGTTTCGTTTGTGTCTGTTATAGAAGAGATAGATACAAAGTGGAATCGATGCCAAGTGATCATGGTTCAGAAAGAAAGGAGTTTGGTCATGAAGATTTGTCTCTAACAGAGCTTGGAGCTGGGAATTTTAGGCTGACATTTTTTTCTCTCCCTCCATCCCCTTCTTTCTTCTTTTAGATTGTGAGTTGTTTTCAAGACCTAGTTGAAATTGGTCACTTTTGCTGGCTCTAGTTTAATATCTAACCTTTTTGTTCGTGGGTTTTAGGTGCTCGCATTATAGAAGAAGATGCAAAATCAGAGCTCCTTGTTGTACTGAGGTTTATGATTGCCGGCATTGCCATGATGAAGCTAAGGTTCATGTCATTTATAAATTCTTTGAAGTATATATGTTTCTAGTGTGGAAGAATTTTGAAATTCATAACCTGTTCTATTTGTGTTTGGATATTTCAAAACAGGACTCCCTAGATGGTGATCCCCTAGATCAACATGTCATTTCTCGTCATGAGGTTAAAAAGGTTCGCATTCTATTAACATTCTTAGTTGCAATTTATGTTTCAAATCGTAAGGGTGATTACATATTATTTTCCCCTTTTTGAATTCATAATCTAATGAAACCGAAAATGATACTGCTTTCCTTTCAGTGTTTGTCTTTAATTGTTACACCTTATTTTGTCTGAATTTCAGGTCAACTGCTCTCTATGTGGCACAGAACAAGATGTGAGTTCAATATCCAATTCCAAAAATTTCGATACAGTTTAGACTTAAGAGTTATTTTTACCTGACTTGACCTTACTATCATGTTTACACTATCCGGTTCAGCAACATTGCGTTAGCTGCGGGGTTTGCATGGGAAAGTACTTTTGCGCGATATGCAACTTCTATGATGATGATGTAAGTCTTTATATAAATTCAATTAATGCAGGTGCACCTTTATCATTTACAATTCACCAATCTTGTTTGAGGATTAAGAAGGCTGCTAGTTACATATGAATTTGTTGCATCATGCAGGTTTCAAAAGAAATATACCACTGTGATAAATGTGGAATATGCAGGTAAAACTTTCAGATTCGTTCCATCTGTTCATGTGTTGAGATTCATTTCATGTGTTCATACACAAGAAGTATTTGAAAACTCTTCATCTTTTTTGTAATGTTAATCTTGTCTAATCTGCCAATGCAGAACTGGAGGGGGAGAAAATTTCTTTCATTGTGAGAAATGTGGTAAGGGATAGTAAGCTAATTCCCTTCTTCATAGTTTCTCCACTTCATTTTTATATGCACTTTTTATTTCCTAATTAACCATGTGGTATCTTGTTTTTCTTTAGGATGTTACTACTCTATGTTAATGAAAGATCATCGTTGTGTAGAAAGGGCAATGCACCATAACTGTCCTGTTTGTTTTGAGGTAATCAATTAGTAGAATTAAGTTGAAATTCCCAACTTTTAAAACTATTATTCTCAAAAATAAATTCCTACTCCAATATGAATTGCCGTATTCATATTGGAGATATATTACTGTATTACGCTGTGGACACACAATACATTGTGAATGTCTGAAAGAGATGAAGCTGCATTCACAGTGAGCTCCATAAACTTTTTGAGTTGTATTTATTAATTATATATATATATATATATCTGTTGAGATATATATCTCACATCGGGAAAAATAGGACATTGCTTATGGTTTATAAGAGTTTGGGTCATTCCATCCATTACCAATTGGTTTTGGATCAATCCAAAGAATGACATCTCATACCATGATAAAATAGTTTTTGGTTCACATTCAAAACCAACGCGGGTTACCCATATCCACGTGTGAAGCCTAAAAGCCACATGAACTCCACATCACCCAAAAATGTTGTTCAAGTGTTAGGCTTGAAGATTCGCCACACGTGCTGGGGCATATTGAGATATATATCCCACATCGGGAAAAATGAGACATTGTCTGTGGTTTATAAGAGTTTGGGTCACTCCATCTATTGTCAATTGGTTTTGGATGTGAACCCTAGGCTACTTTATCAATACCAGTGTATTATATATGTATGCGTAAAATCGTGAAAACTCCATTTGTATATATCTTTACTTCTTGCAGTAACTAACTATTCTTAAGCCAGTAACTCCATTTAATCCTTCCCCCAATTTGTAGGTACTCATGCCCTATATATCTGCTTAAAGTCCATCGATGATATGTCTAACTTGAGGAAAAAGCTTGACGAACTGGTACAGACTAGATGGATCTCTTATCTCTCGTAAACTTGGTTGATATCCTGACGCTGCCTGCTTTACTAAAATTGTGATGCAGGTTGCCACAACTCCAATGCCTCATGTGTACAGAAACAAATTGGTAGGCTCCCATGTTAAACATTAAAGCAATAACAGGTAGTTCTGAAGTCATGCCTTCGTCTAATCCAACTCTTTTAATATGCATATAGGTGTGGATCCTGTCCAATGATTGTGGAGCCAAAGGCGAAGTCAGTTTTCACATTGTGGCACACAAATGTCTCAGCTACAATTCTTACAATACTAAACAGACACAAGGATGTCATGGTGTTTCATGCTCATCAGATCATGTGGCTGAGATAGTGAGATGAGACATCAAATGTGGTTTAAGGGTTCCAGTTTAGCTAGTTATCTTTGTAAATATAGCTTTAATTTCATGTAGGGCAACAGCAGAAAATAGAAGTTGTTAAATTGCAGATCAATAGCTGGATTTTGGTTGTTCCATTACCTAAATTATGTCAATAATAAATTCATTCATTGTTTTTTCTACTTTTGGCTCTTAATCTTTTACTTCTCTTGATAGAACTTGTTCTTGTAAAACTTCATTAGCAATTAGTTATATTTCTAGCTAGCTTTAAGTTTCATTAGAGTGAAAGACATCAACATTAATCACATGAAATTAAGAGTTTTGGAACGAGAACTTAACGGTCTTCAAATGAACTATTTCATTGGGCAAAGTGATCGAGTTGCAGAAGCTCTCAACTTGAGAGTCGAAGAAATAGTCTTAGTTGCTGCTGGACTTGAAAGATTGGTCTCCTTGCACCTGAATATCTGGTGTGGACAGGGGCCTAGAGTCTAAGTTTGATTGAATATGATAAGCAGTTTTGTCTACAATGTGCTTTCTCTTATGTCACTCCAAATCTTGTGTTAGTCCAGGATCAAAAGCTAAGACACAAAACAGTTGATGAAGTTTTATGATTTAAGAACAGAATCAGCAATATACTCATGACAGTACCTGCGTACCTCAGGAACATGAGCAAGATATATGTAATGTTCATCATCTTATATTTGTCTGCAGTCATTATTCATTATATATATAACCATAACTATGCAGCTTGGTTGCTTGGTTGTTAGAAACCAAAGAGAGTAAACAAACCAACAGTTAAAACTTAGCCAGACTAACGATGAATTGAGCTGAAAGCCAGAATTGATATGCTTGTTCAAATTTTTTGGCCAGTTGGCCTCAGATTATAGCTAGGCCAGCACCCGGCATATTATCAAAGATAGAAGATTGAGCTGGGGATAACTTTAATCATTTCAATGAACCAGTTATCACTAATCTTCAGTATTTCAGAAGCCACTGCACAAGTCATTTTGACTTGATAAGTAGTTGCAAATATATATGTTGGCAGTTAACTGGTATCATGATAAAGGATCCATCAAACCTACCCAGCAAGATTACACCAGGTAAAAATCAGACTTCTGGAGAATTAGTCATGCTGCTTTTCAGCAAGGATATCAGCTACCGTGTTGCTTTCTCTATGCACATTTCCTTATCTCTTTTGCAAGGATATCTGATAACATATTACCTTCCCTGTGTTACTGTGTATATGCTTAATCTGACAAGTACAAATACCTTGCAGCTCATGACATTGGAATACCGGAATACCTGTTTTAATAGTGATCAATGATCACTCCTAGCCTCCTGCACCAATCATAAGTTCATAACATTGGCATACCTGGATCCATCCACGTTTAGCTAGCTTAAACTAAACCGGGTATACTTTGCAACTTGCATTTCATTCAGGTGCTTAATCCATAACAACTACAGATTATAATCTTAAGTATTGATATGGGCGAAAATTATACAGCGCACCCGTCCATCTCCGTCGTCCATTTGACGCTGACTTTTGACTTTTTCAAAATGGACAGCGGAGATGGACGGGTGCGCTGAATACGCTCTCTTGATATGGGTCCTACATAGATATGGGTGTACATAGATATGAATGTATTTTTGTATAAGTACACATATATGGTTAGTACGGTATACTGATGGTATGGAAATCTCGATACCAAATATTAATCATCACTACCAGGACAAGTACTTTAGCCGACGAAAAACTTTCGTCGGCCTGTTAAAAAAATTCGTCGGCGAAGCTCTTAGCCGACAAACCTTCGTCGGGTATAGTGTCGTCGTATAGTGTCGTCGGGAAAGGGTCGTCTGTGATGACTTTAGCCGACGAGACAAAAAATTTAGTCGACTAAAGTATGACTATAGCCGACGAAATAATATCGTCTGCTATAGTGCATACTTTAGCCGACGACATTATTTCGTCGGCTATAGTCATACTATAGCCGACGACATTATTTCGTCTGCTAAAGTATGCACTATAGCCGACGATTTTTTTGTCGGCTATAGTCCATACATTAGCCGACGACATTTTGTGTCGTCGGTTATCTTCTAAACTTTAGCCGACGAATAATTTAAATATTCATCGGCTAAAGTTTGTAATAAATAAATATAAAACACCTATGGCCGACGAAATATAGTATTTTTCGTCGGCTTTATAGGCATTTAGCCGACGAATTAAAGAATATTTCGTCGGCTAAAACTTTTTTTTTTTTTTTAAAAAAACTTTAGCCGACGAATTAAGGCTTTTTTCGTCGGCTATAAGTGCGTTCCAGTAAAAAAAAAACCCCGAAATTTCTGAATTACCATTCCAAGCAAGCTGCAAAAAACACCAAAACAATTCCATATAACCAACAACAAACACATAAAAGAATATATCAACTACATAAAAGTATCAATTACATGTAAGTATATATCAACTACGTAAATTCTATATCGTCTAAATTAAAGTCCTCTTCTGGGGGCTGCTGCAGAGGTTGCGGCAGCTGGGGTAGCGTCATGGGCGGAGGCATGGGCGGAGGCGAAAGTCCCTGAATCTGGGCAGCTGCAAAGTCCTGCATGTACTGGAACATCTGCTGCTGCTGGGCCTGCTGGATGGCATGTAACTCGGCAACATAGGCTGCCTGAGCAGCTTGCGGTTCTCGTAGTCTCTGAACTTCCGACTCTAACTGAGTCGTCCTGTTGATCGTGGACGTGGTCCTGCTGCTGGTCGAGGCTGCCTTTCGTTGAAATCCTGGAGTGGTCTTCAGGACCCCCTCACCTCTCTTTCCTAGACCTCGGTAGTAGAAGTTGTTTGCTCTCGGTGGGAAGGCTATGCCCATGATCCTCGCCCCAATCGTCGGATCCGAAGTGTCGATCCGGGACATGGCTTCGGACATCTCTTCCTCCTGCGTGTCCGGCCATGTCTCCCTCACTACGGTACTCATGACCTCGTCAGTAGCCTCCCTCACCCTCGCCTATATGGATAGGAAAAAAATTATTAATTAAAATTTTTACATAAATTTAAAAATTTAAAAACGTAAGGTGACTTACAATATCCTCCTAGGAGTCAGGATATGCCTTCTCGTACGTATAGACGTACGGGTTGACTTTTGGATGTTCCCTGGCCGCCTCGTCCATGAAGACAGCGAACGGTCTAGAACCGGCATGATGGTTCCTTGTGTTGCGTTGCCGGTTCTGAGCGTTCACTCGGGAAACCGCCTTCAAAGAAAAAAAGTAAACTATTAGTAGAATATTTTAAAACGCACGTACTTATTTTTAAATTAACTACCTAATTTATTGAAATATCTGTTTACGAGGGTTGTTGAATTCTGATGTCAGAAGCCAACGCCACTCGTACTCCCTGTACTGGAACTCAGCAGGGGGAACTCACCCGGAGTGGGCGCCCGGTGTATCTTGGGCATACGAGGTGCAGACACCTCTGTCTGGGTCTGAGGCCACAAGGGCCTCAGGGAACGAGGGACGGCCGCCTGCCTCGATGAAAGGGGCACCTCCGACGCCGTCTCCAGAAGGCTCGCACGTCTGACTGTCACCTGGCCCTGAAACGTCGTTTGAGGGTTGCTAGAGGTTCCCTCAGACGATTCGGACCTTTGGCCCTTCGAACTCTTCTTCAATCGAAAAAAGCCGCTCATCCTATTTAAAATATTAATCTAAAGCTTTAGATTATTTTGTCTTTATTTTATAAAAAATTATACATGTTTAAAATTATACTTATTCAATAAATAGATATACATACCAATATATATATAGATATATATATTTTACTTACATAACAATATTATATATATCAACATCATCATAAATTAACTAACATATCATAAAACTAAATTCGAAATCAAAAATAAATTAACACATATATTCAAAAATAAACACATAAACTAACATAATTAAATTAACACATAATTAAATTAACACAAATTAAATTAACACAAATTAAATTAACAAAAATTAAATTAACATAAATTAAATTAAGACAAATTAAACCAATATATCAACAATAACAAAATTAAGCACCAATTTATCAACAACAACAAAATTAAGCACCAATATATCAACAACAACAAAATTAAGCACTGAACCTGAGAATCAATCGGGAGGCAGGGAGGAGGGCGGAGGGCAGGGAGGAGGGAGGGAGGAGACCGGGAGGCAGGGAGGAGGGAGGAGGCGGCGACGGGAGAGGGAGGGAGGAGGGAGGAGACCGGGAGGGAGGAGGCAGGAGACCGGGAGGGAGGAGGGAGGAGGGAAAAACTGCGGAAATGAGAGAGGAGGCTAGGGTTTCGCAGTTAAACCCGAAGACTTTAGCCGACGAAATAATTTGTTCGTCGGCTAAAGATAAAAATTTCGTCGGCTATACACCAATTCGTCGGCTAAACTTTTGCAACTCGTCGGCTAAACCTTTGAAATTCGTCGGCTAAACCTTTGAAATTCGTCGGCTAAACCTTTATACATTTGACATGTTGTGATCGTGATGATCAAAATTGAGAAACACAAATCCGGCCGTCAGATCTGACCATCATGATAAAATACATGTATGGGAAAAAATTCAACTTGATCCGAAAAGAACAAGGGCTCGATCCGGACGGTCAATCTCGTAAGTCAAACCCCTAAACGCACGGAAAAGGTCGTTCGACCGTCTAAATTACATATTTTGGCCGGACCTCCAACTGAAAATAGTTTTAAACCGATGACACGCAACAAGTCGTATAAAAATTTTACGTTAAATAACCACCGAACCTGGGGCTACCCATAGGGAGAAAGAATTGAAAATTGCATTGACCGCAACTCTCGGCACCGAGACATGACCGGAATACCGTGATTTTTCAACCGTAGATGTATTTCACCATTCTGGTCATGTCTTATTTCACGACTTTTTTACGTTTGAAGGTTCTACGTATAGTTTGTTTTTGAAACGGAACATTTACATAACACATGGTAAACAAGTTATACAACATTAGTACGCATGTTGTGATTGTGATGATCAAACTTAAGAAACACAAATCCGGCCGTCAGATCTAACCATCATGATAACATACATGTATGAGAAAAAATTCAACTTGATCCGAAAAGAATAAGGGCTCGATCCGGACGGTCATTCTCGTAAGTCAAACCCCTAAACGCACGGAAAAGGTCGTTCGACCGTCTAAATTACGTATTTTGGCCGGACCTCCAACTGAAAATAGTTTTAAAACGATGACACGCAACAAGTCGTATAAAAATTTTACGCAAAATAACCACCGAACATAGGGCTATAGTAGGTAATAGAAAAATTTTAGGGTTTAGTATGTAATTAAAAAATTAAAAAATAACTATAGCCGACGAAATATTAGGTTATTCGTTGGCAAAAACCATCTTAGCCGACGAATCACAGTGTATTTCGTCGGCTAAAGTGTGTAATAAAAAAAATAAAAAACATCTATGGCCGACGAAATTAAGGCTTTTTTCGTCGGCTAAACAATCTTAGCCGACGAATGACAGTGTATTTCGTCGGCTAAAGTGTGTAATAAAAAAAATAAAAAACATCTATGGCCGACGAATTAAGGCTTTTTTCGTCGGCTAAAACATCTATGGCCAACGAATTAAGGCTTTTTTCGTTGGCAAAAACTATCTTAGCCGACGAATTATAGTGTATTTCGTCGGCTAAAGTTAAAAAAAGGGAAAAAAAACAGACGATATTCGTAAACCATACATTAAAAAAAACCTGTTCATCATGTATCACCGAAATTCATATAAAATAACTGAAATATGAATTCAACATGTGTAAACTATAAAGGAAAAGGTCTTTGAAAAATTATACAAATTAATCGGAATCATACATTAAAACTAAGGCTCGTAATCGGAATCATCCGATGAGTCTTCTTCGGTGTTAGAATTAATTTCTGGTAATATATGTATTTCCTCATCGCCAGAGTCTTCGTCTGTTTCTTGATTTGGATCAACATCAACAAGCCTTGGCTCTTCATCACGAATTCGCACCGAACGACCCGCTTTAAAATTATTAAGGCGAATGGTAGAGGAGTTAGGAATACCTATTGCGTTGGGCTCTTGATACGCAACATCCTCTTCCTCGTCTTCGGCCTTTCCAAGTGTAGCCGCCCGGTAAATGTTTCGAGGGTGCACAAGGTTGACTACTTTCCACGCGTCACCCTTAGCAAGGTCATCAAGATAAAACACTTGTTTTACCGATGTGGCAAAAACGAACTGGTCATCTTCGTAAGAACTTGTAGCAGTGTTCACCGATAATATTTCGTACTGATCGGTCTTCATGCTCTGCGGCCTAGTATCAAACCATCTACACTTGAAGAGGTGCACTGTCATGCCTTCACCGTAAATGAGTTCCACCACTGAATCAAGAACACCGTAATAGTCAACTCCATTCCGCCCACCATGTGCCATGACCCCAGAATTCTGTGTTCTCTTTCTGCTGTCTCTTTGTTCGCATATAAATTGCACGCCATTCACCTTGCACATCGGATAAACTCTTGAGACTATCGGCTTCATGGCTAGAAGTCTTAGTTCGTACGACCAATTTGGGTGACCATCAGATTGAATATGGTTCATCTGCAACCAACCATCTCAACTGTAAATATGGATAATTATGCAATAAACATAAACCCGTAGAGAAAAATTAAATTACGTACCCAACCGCCAAAATAATCTGCGAACTCCCTGTTGTGGTACTCGAGATCACCTTGAATGTTGGGATGATTGAGATGGATGTCTTTCCAGTATTCAACTTCTGGACAGTTAATCAATACCCACCAGTGGGCAATGACTAGCTCATGTGGTTGCAACTTGTAGGAGTCTAGCAAAATTCTATACACTTCAACATCACTAGAGACTATGGAAAGATTGAACTTCGGTACATCTACCGGCATGGTTTGCGGAGTTTCCTTCAACGCTCCTAAATACAACTTCATGTAGGTGACGCACTCGTGCGCAATATATGCTTCAGCTATACATCCTTCAGGAGCGGATTTATTAGCCACATAATCTTTGTAGTCTCTAAGTTGCTTGTAAATCAAGTTGCAAAATGTTATGATTATTGAACATGTATATATATTGAGGAATTCATGAAAGTAAAAAACGTACCTTTCCATGGGATACATCTAAGTGTAGTGTACTGGACCGGTAAGCAACAATTGCTCGGGAAGATGGATCATCAGGTGAGGCATGATGTCAAAAAAATTTGGATGAAATATCCTCTCAAATTTACACATGATATAAATGATGTCCATTTGCATCTCTCAGAGGTCACATCGAGACACTTCCCGTGTGCATAACTTCTGGAAAAATCTTTCCAACGCTATTAACGGCTCCACCACCTGACGGGGAAGGAACGGTCGAATGAAAACAGGAAAGAGACGTTGTAGCAGGATATGACAGTCATGACTCTTCAACCCGTATATCTTATTGTCCCGGAAGTTCACACACCGGGCTATATTTCCTGCATAGCCTGAAGGATACTTCACACAACTCATCCACCTGAAAATTAGGTTCTTCTGGTCAGGCTTCACGGTGTAAGGAGCTTGAGGCATTTTTTTATTCCCTTCTTTCAACCACAAATGTCTTCTTATTCCGCATTTTTTTAGATCAATGTGTGCCTTAGGACCGTCTTTCGTCTTCCCCTCCAAGTTCAGCACTGTGCCCACCACACTGTCGCACACATTCTTTTCTATGTGCATCACATCCAGGTAGTGCCTGATCAACAACTTACTCCAGTATGGGAGTTCCCAGAATATGCTCTTATGTGTCCAGAATTTGTACCTGTCGGGTCTTTCAGGTATTGCCGCCACAATGTTGGGATGATTGCTGAGCTGCCTAAAATCGTACTCATTAAGCATTGCTAAAATTTCTTCCCCCGTCCATCTTCTGGGAGTCACACCATGTTCTACGGTCCCATCAAATGCCTTGTCATCGAACCGCCATTCGTGATCATATGGAAGGAAAGCACGGTGACCCAATCTGCATATCTTGTTGCAATGACTGCTGCTTCCCTCATCGCTAAGGCACTCTGGACAAGCCTTATATCCCCTAACAACGTTGCCCGACAACATCCAACGGGCAGGAAAATCACTGATGGTACCAACAACCATGACATGCATCTGGAACATCTCGTGCGTGTACTTGTCATAAGTGGGATGACCAATGTCCCACAAAAATTTAAGCTCTTCAATCAAAGGGCTCAAATACACATCGAGACACTTCCCCGGATAACCGGGCCCCGGAATCAATAAACTTAACATATTGTATTCCTTCTTCATGCACATCCATGGGGGAAGGTTGTACGGTACCAAAATCACCGGCCATATACTGTATTGAAGACTCATGTTGCCAAAAAGGTTGAACCCGTCGGATGAGAGCCCGAGCCTCACATTTCGGACCTTTGACGCAAAATGAGGAAACTCCCTGTCTATATGCTTCCAAGCCTCCCCGTCAGCAGGGTGTATAAGGGTATCTTCGTCATGCAATTCCCTATCAGCGTGCCATCTCATCGTTTCGGCCGTGTGTGAAGACATGTACAACCGCTCCAACCTATCCGTCAAAGGGAAATACCGAAGTACCTTTACAGGTTTCCTGTTGCCTGCAGGAGTCAGCTTATATCTGTCAGTGTGACATACCGGACATGCGTCAAGGCCACCAAGGTCATTCCCTTCTGGATCTTTACCCCAAAAGAGAACGCAGTCATATCTGCATGCATGGATCTTGATGTAGGAAAGCCCAAGATCTTTCAGGATACATCGGACCTTCCGATGAGTGGTAGGAAGACGATGACCGTTGGGCAGCATCGAAGCAGTGTACTGTAGATACTCATCAACAGCCTTCACGGTCGATTTTGTCTCAACTTTAATCCTCATTACGTCCATCACACTTTCAAGAACGGTCTTCTGACAACCGGGGTACACAGAGGTCTGTTGGAAAGCAAGCAGTTTGTTGTACTTTTCTATACCAGCAGTGTTCACAGCTCTAGGGAAGGGCTGCACCGGGTCAGGCATATACTGTCCTTGAGCGCATACACCGCTCTCATAAGGAAACATGTCGTTGATGAATGCCGTTATTGGATCGTTGGATGTACTAGCACTGCCCGTCTCGGAAAATTGGCCATGATCATGCGGACCCCCTGATGATGTTTCACCGTGATATAACCAACATGTGTACTTCTCCCAAAACCCGTTACTCCTCAGGTGCTGCCATACTTTGTCAATGGGAAATCGATGCATATCGCTGTGACACTGACATTTCGTGCACGGGCAATAGAAAATTGTATTCCCGTTAGCATTAGCCAGCGCATATTCTATAAAACTCATAACTCCTGCACCGTATCTTTTGTCCCATTTTGGAAGCGAAATCTAACTCTTATCCATATCCTGAAAATATAACAAAATATATATATATATATATATTTATAACGCTGCTAGGTAATTATTAATAAAATTTCATGTCATATATAAAATCTCAATTCATTTAGTATATATTCTACGTACTACAACTAATTAATAACAAAATCATCATGAACTCATATATATCATCAACAACTTCATACCATATCAACACAATAATATTATAAATTAATATTAACATATATATATCTACTATTTATTAACAACAAATTAATTCATATATATTATCAATTCAAATCATCAACCAAATCGATCAACACATATATATATACATCCAACGTACTCAAAATTAATCAACTCAATCACAATCAAAATCAATAAACTCAATTAATCACACTAATTAAAATCGATCAACTCAAATAAAACTCAATTAATCAACATATATATACATATACGTACCTATATATGGCTCCACAAACTGATTATGGACAGATTTCGACAACACCCAAACTTTTTCTCCCTTTTTTTCTTCTCCCGTTTTTTTTTCTCGTTTTTTTCCAAATGAGCTGCTGCTGCCCAGATCTGCAAATATAAAGCACTTTAGCCGACGACTATGAATTTCGTCGGCTAAACTTTTAAATATTTCGTCGGCCATAGTTTGTGAACTTTAGCCGACGAAATAAATTCTTTAGCCGACGAAAAAAACTTTCGTCGGCTAAAGTTTACCATAGCCGACGAAAATTTAAAATAGCGGACGAAATAAAATTTCGTCGGCTAAAGTGGACTTTATAGCCGACGAAAAGTTATCTTAGCCGACGAAAGAAAATTTTGTCGGCCTGGTTTTTTTTTTTTCGTCGGCTAAAGCCTTTCTTCTGGTAGTGCATGTTACCAAGACCGGTACAGTATATCGTACCAAGTCAGTTACCGAGTCTTTGGTATACCAACTAGGTTGTACGGTTGATTTTCAGTTGGTTGGTTTCGACAGGATCTAAATTACCAGCCCTACTGTAATCCTCATTTTTTTGTACTTGAAAAAGAAAAAGAAAAAAATCAAAATATCTAGGTGAATAATGAGAATCGAACTCGGCAACTGAACAAGTTAAAAAACCCTCTGACCAACTGGACTGTATCAATACGCTCATTGTTAAACATGATACACAAAATATTAGATGGAGTCGGGATTTATATATAGGGGTGTCTGTCTTGCCATTTGTGTTGGTAGATGTGAAAGTGAGGGGTAGTAGGGTTTAAAGGCGGCGTGAAGGCTCTGCGAGTGTCTTCACCTCTGAAGCCTCTTTCTGAAGAAGGTCCTCTTCTTGTTTGGCTTCAGGGCGAATACACTCTCAGACACTACACGCTCGCCATCTTTATCCAACTCTCTCAGATCCTCGCTCTTGGGATCTTCATGGGTTTGCTTCTCATATGCCTTTGTGGGTTCTTGCAATTGAACTTGATCTGCTAGTTTATAATCTTAGCAATACATGGTGATTTGATTTGATTGCATATTACACATATAACTATGCTGATATGATTTCAAAAGATGGAGAATTTTATTAAATTCATTAGTAAGATTGAGGATTTTGCAGTTGCAGCTTGTTATTTTCTTCAGGAATCCATTTCAGATTGTCGATCTTTGTTAATAATTAGCGATCTCGATCTGATTACAACGATCTCGGTAATAATGGCAAACTAGACTGGATTTCTTTTTGCTTCTGTTTTTGGTGCCTGCTTCTCTGATAGATGGGTGGTCTACTGTTGTTTCGTTAGGTTACATATTTACTTGGGTTGTGGATCATTTTTGTCGAATTAAATTAAACTTGGAAGATGGTTCCAGGACAATCAAGTTGAACTCATTGTTGTGGTCTTCATGAAATGTATATGACACCCATAGGTAAACTGTCACACTTAATACCTCTTACATCTATTAATCTGTCTTTAGGTGGGTAAAACAATGGATGAGTATTGTTGCACTTGATAGCTTGTACAACCCGGCTATAGGTGGGTAAAACAATTTTAGGATGACTATGAACTTTGCTCTGTACTCCATATGTGCCTTTTCCCGTATTTGAATCTTTGCTTTGTTAGATTGATCGACATGACATCCATGTGTATTAAGACATCAAATTTACTTCTTTATTATCTTGCTCAGCTCTGTATTTCATGTTCTAAATCCCCATTCAGTATGCCTTAAAATGGTCATATAAGTTGGAGAGATTTGAATAAAGGCCTTTAAATAAATAATGTTTTCCATTCATATAGTGAACTTGCATGTGTTAAGAGTGATAATCTCAATGAGCATCTCAAGATATGTAGTTTAAATTTTTGGGTACAGAACAATTTTCATCTTGCAAGTCATAAACGCCATGACATAGATTTGAAAGAAATGTTGTAAAGGACATTGAAATAAAGAGAATGAACTTATCGGTTTGGATATTCATTCATTCCATTTGATGCTCACATCCTTTGCTTAATTGTTATGAAATGTATGTGTATGGTGAATCCATGTATGATTAGAACTTTGAGTATCGGAAAGATGAGTGGCTTGATATGCAACAGTACCAGGGGCCTTGGCCTTGATTAACAGATTTGTTTAGCCTATGCTGCAAATTTGGCGTGCATGTTGGTATTCATTGTAATTCCAGTCTCTGAAGGTAGCTGAACGAGCAAACTGATGGTGTGATCAGCTGAAAGGACTACTAAATGTTCAAGTTCAAAGTGATGGGATGGATAATTAGTAATGTGGGTAGTAATGGCCCCGTGAAGCCTCTGCGTGTGTCTTCGCCTCTGAACTTGGAGAAGCTGTTCTTCCTTACTTCAGGGTGAATACACTCTCAGAAACTACACGGTCGCCAAATTATCAACCCCCACCAACCCTGAGTCCAACAGTCCACCATCTCTGAGCCTCTTCTCAGATCATCGCCATTCGGATCTTCATGACCTCATTATGGTTTGTTATTTACATGCCTTTGTTTACCTAAATTTATTGAAACTATTCATATTTTTCATGATAAACCAAATTTGGATGGGGAAGTTTACCTGGAAAATTATTGGCTGATTGTTCGAATTTGTGGGTTATTGCAGTTGACCATCATCTGGTACTCCCTAATCTTAGCAGTAAAAGACCACATATGAAGATACCAATTTGACTTGAAAAGATTGAAAATTTTATCCAAGATTGATATGCCATTGCGTAGAGTTTACACACTGTTAATGAATTGATGCCCCATGCCTGCAATGAAGGAAACCTTGGCCGCTAGGGTAGGCAGAGATCTTATCTCTTCAGGAATCCTTTGCCTGCTTTTGAGATTGTTGATCACAAATTCACGTTGAATCCTTACCCATCTGTATCTAATGTTCTAAATCTTATTGTCTTCTTAAAAATGGGAAAATTAGACTGGATGTCTTTTAGGTTCTGTGTCTGGTGCCTGGCTGCCCTGAGATTTTGGAGCTCCAGAAAACCAATTTGGAGCCCTTTGGAACCCTTTTTACATAGGTTTTGAAGGTGGTGTAGTTTTATTTAGTTAAGTTCACTTTTTCAGTTCAGTCGTGGATCCTTTTGTCCAATTATTAAACAATCAGAGCTAGCAGCTCTACTGGTGGCATACCCAAAAGAGTTTGATAGCTTGGAAGATGGTTCCTGGAAAATCACGTTGAATTCATTCTTGTGTTATTTTGTCTTCATGAAATGTTTATGTCGCTGGGATAGTCATAGGTATATTCTTGCTTTTCATAGCTTTTTCAATCTGACTATTGGTGGATGACTATGAACTTTCTAATGAACTTTATTGTATACTCCATATGTGTATTCGAAAGTAAGAATAAGTCAAGTGTCACAACTTTATGCCTTCTCACATATTTGAATCTTTGCTTTGCTAGATTGATCGAAATGACTGTCATATGTATTATGGAATTAGATCTACTCCTTTATAATCTTGTTCGACTGTATTTTTCTAAATCTCGATTCAGTGTGCCAGTGTGCCTTAAAACGGTCATATATATATATATATATATATATATATATATGCTGTTGAGGTTTGAATATAGTTTTGAAGAAAGGGTTGCTCATTCATATAGTGAACTTGCATGTGTTAAGAGTGTTTATCTCAATGAGTCGATTATTCAAAGTTTCAAACAAGATACTAGTTTGTTTTTTGGCTACAGAACAATATTACTCTTGCAAGTCATGAACACCAAGACAATAGAATTTTGAAAAGAATGTTGCAAATGACATTGAAATGAAGAGAATGAACTTCAGAGTGTGAGATTTTTTGCTTCTTTATTCATTCCTTGCATTTGATGCTTACTTTCTTTGAGTTGTTGACTTGTTGTACCATGTATGTGTATGGGGAATCGAGGTATAATGAGTAGATGGAAAGACGAGTGGCTTGATATGCAGCAGTACCAACGGGGCTGTTGGCTTGATGTATTCGCTCCTTGTTTGTCTTGGCCTACTGCACAGACATTATGCAGTAGAGCTTCATCCTTCTTGGGGCTTGTAGCATAAGGATAGGCATTGGCATTCTTGTGAGTGGAGTGCATATGCTGTCTGGTTTGATGTCCCTTGCATTACATTGTCTGTATGTTTTCTAGGATTGCAAACCTAATTTAGGATGGAGGTTTAGTTTCTAGCATATTAGGATTGCTATCAGGTTCCAAACCCAAATTAGAATTCTTAGTAATTTCCAATCCTATAATTTTTTCAAGATCCTTAAGATAGTTTGTTACTTTGTCTTGGTCTTATGATATTAATTGATCTTCTTGCTGGTGATATTCACACATGAGTAGTTTGGGTTTCTCAGAGAAGTGGTGTTAATGGTTATGGAACGTAATCTCATGTAGGGTGATGGCAATGGGGAGGTATATTTGACACTTGCATATTGGTATGGTCGGATAGAGACATGTATGAGATTATCTATGATATCTCTTGTTTTTTATCTCTACCAGAAACAAATGAATAAGCTCTAGTATTTTGAAAACAATCCCACTACACCTTGAAGCCGAACACTTAACATCCCTTTGGTTTCATTTATTGTTGGGCGATCAAGGGGTTGTTCAGTTTTAATTACCTTAGAAACTGAGAACTAATTGCCACTTCACAGTATACTACACAATGATCTGGATACCTAAGCATCTTCTCTCCGTCGAGAATTTGAAGCAATTAACAATTCTCAAAATGGTATATCCATCAACTTTGTCCGACAGACACCAAGAGTCTCTAAAAATTCATGTCACGTTGTGTGGTTGTATATTATGCAACTTCAGTCCACAACTGAAACAAAATTTTACAGAGAAACTTGATGAGAAACTTAGTAAAGAATGTATGTAGTAGGCACCAATAGACTCCTTGTCGTGTCATCTAAATGAATCTGATGTCTGTTTTATGGAGTAAAGAATGTATGTAGTAGGCACCAATAGACTCCTTGTCTGTTTTATGGAGTTTTATGATGTCTCTTCTGAATTCAGTGAGAAGCGTTTGCCACAGAAAGAATCTCCCATTGTGGTTTTGCACGACAAACAAGAGGAAGAACAGTAGTCTGATTTTGTTGGCTTGCCAGACATGCAACCTCACATAAAAAGTTTTAGTTACTCTTCAAGTAATCCCAAGTCCAGGGCCGGTCGTGAAGAAATCAAGGCCCGGTGCCAAAAAAAAACAAAGAAATGTGACCCTTATATGATTTTTTTTATTAAAAAATACCAATTTTCAGGGTTTCATATATCAATTTCATACATTGATTTTATACATCTCTTATGCATAATTTCAAAAAGAAAAAAAATAAAAAGAGAAGATTTGAAGCAACCTTGTTCAACATTCAAAATGGCAGGATCGAAAAAGAAGAATTTGAAGATGTGAAATTCAAAACAACCTTCCATCCGGTCTTGAAAATTTAGATTATGAAAAATGATATGCAGAATTTATAATACAAATTAGAGAGAAGATGGAAAACTTCGGAGGATTGTGAGCAATTTATAGAAAGCAAATTATATATGAGATTGGGTTACGGTCTTGCAGAGAACATCAATCGTCAATTAGCAATGGGTCTTTTTCAAGATCGATGCAACATGTATATAAAATAATGAATTTGGGAGAAGATAAAGGAATTAACAGAGAAAAAGAGAGTGAATGGAATTATGGAAGACTTTTTCTCTAAAAAAAAATCAAGAATGACGCAAAAGAATTATGAAATAAATTGATACGAAGCAATAACTAGATCGAAGTCTAATTTATTTATTTTTTTGAACAGGAAAGTCCAAAAGATTGAACGACACAAAAAAGGTCCAGGACTTTAATTGTGTTTTTGTTTTTTTTTCTATTATATTAAATGTTATACATTAAAATACATAAAATAGATTGACTAAAAAAACATTTGGGCCCCTATGAATCTGGGCCTGGTGGAAGGGCACTGCTGGCACTGGACAGTCATGTCTGAATGTCTTGGTATATTACTTTCTATGTAGTATCCCATGTCAGTATTACTTTCTCTGTAGTCTTGCTCTGATACATCATACGTAACTCTATTTCAATTACCAAATCCAGGAGCAAGCAATCTGTACCATAGTTTGAGGTTTTCCAGTAATCTACCCAGAAGACGGGAGAAGCCAGCATCTTCCACACCGTACAAAAGGTACGTACCCAGTTCCTTTAGCTGTCTAATTTCTTCAAAAGGATGGAGAATTAATGTTCCATATATATACAATTTTTGTGCGTTAGAATTCTCTCAAAGAATGCTAGGACAACAAATCTACATATATATATATATATATATATATATATATAGTCTTTCTCAAGTGCGGAGGTCTATTTTTGCACCACTTTTCGATCAAATTTCTTCATCTACATCGTCTAGTATCTAGTTAATATTGTGTATATCATCTTTGCAAAATTTCAGCGAATTTGGTAATCGTTAAAGCCCTCAAAATTGCGTCTTTCTGTTATAAACATGAACGGTTCATGTTTGATAGAATTCAGTCCGTCTATTTATTTTTCGAGTTTGAGGGCCTTAACGATTACCAAATTGGCTGAAATTTTGCAGAGATAATCTACACAATATTATTTAGATACTAGACGGTGGAGATGAGGAAATTTGATCGAAAAATGGTACAAAAATGGAAATCCGCACCAAAACCATTGGTGCGGACCTCTGCACCTGAGAAAGACTGAATTGGTTACATTGTCGTTCTTGTCCTATCTTGGAAAATGTAAATAGTACTTGTGTCGATAGTAATCATTTCCACTTGTTATGGTCTATAGACTATAGCAAGCAGAACGAATACACCAGTCTAAAATGGAAGGAAGCAATCAAGAAGCACTTGCAGTTTCAATGGGAAAGGAGTTGTACGACATGCTTTCCCTGTATCCTGTGTAGCATCTACAGAGTTCCTGAGAAATTAAGACGTCTAAATGAGAATGCATACACCCCTAGAGTTGTTTCTATAGGCCCATTTCACCACGGCAAAGAAAGCCTAAAACCCATGGAAGAGCACAAGAAAAGATACCTACAGAATTACTTGCAAAGGAACCAAATAAGTTTGGAGGAATGTATCAACAAGGTAAGGAGCCATGAAGCAAAACTCCGGAGCTGTTACGCAGAAACAGTAAGAGTTTAGTAGTGACAAATTGGTGAAGAAACCTTGCTGAAGGGGTCACTGGGGGCTCCGACCGCTTACACTATTCCCATCTTAGGGCAATTGCACCCGTAGGCAATTGGTAATTGCTGATTTACCAATTAAATTGCCCTTGTCAATTCACTATTCATCCCAAATTGGCAATTGCCTCTCTTTTATCAATGCACCCGTTGAAGGCAATTTATATGCTAATTCATTATTACATTTTAATTTTGAATAAATTATTAATTAAAAATGTTAAACTTATAATTTGATTAATTAATAATGTGGTTTGGTTTGACATACTTGTTATTATTAATGTTGTTGAGTTTATTTATTACTTTATTAATGCATAGACTTTTATTTCATGAAATTAAAATTACATAAGCGGAATATAAATTACATAATTTCCTAAACAACATTTTATTATCGGAAAATATAACTAATCAAACCCAGGTGTGTAGCAATCACTGCTACCATCATCAAACAAAGTTTTTGCCATAACACTTCTCTTCCTTGTTTTCCACCAACGCTTTTCATCTGGAGACATATTACTAGTATCCTTGCCCATAATTCTTGCATCCTCTTTCGCCTCTTCTAATTCCATAACCCTCTTTGAGTGAGCGGCAATTTCTTCATTTCTTTGCCTCACTAGCTCAACAGAAGCTTGTGTTGACTCGGCCATGGATTGAATAGAATGAGCCAAACTTGAAGCAACATCTTGCACTTTCTTTCCTTTCCTCATTGCTTCTTTGGCTCTCTTTTGCCCCATTGGTCTTGGCAAAGAGCTAGGTGGTGTCTCCATAACTTCATCATCATCCAAGTCAATTGGAGACTCGTTTTCGGAGGCAATGTGTTGAAAATGATTCTGGTGCTCTTTCTTTACTTGGTGGATCAACAAAATAAGGGTGGTGCTTAACTTTCTCCCAACAAGCCCACTTATCAAATTCCTTGGGATGATGTTTCATGTAGATAGATTGTGCTTGATTCATCTAAAGAAGGAGAATAAATTAATAAAAATCTACCGATATAATTTAAATATTTGTTAGGGATAAATTTGACATAAATAACAATAATGTTACAATTAATAATATAGAGAAGAAAAAAAAACTTGGTCCATCATGTTACAGCCGCTCGCTATATTATTGCGGGATTGAAGTTGTGCATTGTGCCAATCTTTGAGCATCTTTTTCAAATGCCGAAATTGAGATTGAAGAGCACTAGGGCTTCGATTTGTTGGAGGACCACGCCAATTTTCCACATAATCGGCAAAAACTCTTTCCCATAACTTTGAAAGACTTATCGATTTTCCGGTGATTGGACACACGGTTACACGAGCCCAAGAATCACATAATTGAATTTTCTCATCTTCTTGCCAATTGCAATTAGATTCTCCCATAGTTGGATGAGATAAGAAGAAATATAAGCTAAAATTGATGAAGGAAGAAGATGGGGAGGAAAACTTTTGAAAGTTTTGGTGTGAGAAATTATAGAATGAAGATGAGTATTTATAGGGAAAATTTTGACCGTTGCAGTAAAAATTATGGAGCCGTTGCAGCTGATATGGTGGACCCTGTTTGTTATTGCCCGGGCGATTTGATTGCCAAAAATTGGCAACCGGATTGGCGAATCGATTTCTCTGACGCGGGCCCCATGATTTGCCCGAGCAATCAGTCTGCCGCTGCATTCATTGTTTGGCTGAAAAGAGATGGGACCCACTAATTGCCTCTTCGATCAGCGCAGCGGTGCAACTGCTCTTATAAATGCATTGAGCAAATACTACATATCAAGATCGAGATCGCAGACATATCAATGGGAAGCTCTATTTGAAGGAAAACTTTTTCAACTCACCCTGGGCAACTAAAGAAATCATTGCTGCTGTTATTTTTCTCATTCTCACTGTTGTTCTGACAGTTTGTTCTATGATCTCAGTTTGGAAGTAAAGGTCACCATCCTTCAACTTCTATATCTTTTCTTTCTTTCGTTTTGTTCTCTTTTTCTTGAGCTCTTTTCTCCCCAAACCCAAATGTGTTGTGTGCTTGTAATGAAAAGGCAGAGTGCTGCATAATCATAATGTTTCAATGCTAATGCTACATTCGTTTTTTTGCTCTTCTTATTTTTACCAATTGGAAACGAAATACATTAAGCATAGGCCACTAGTCTAGACCATAATATTTGAAACTGGTGTTGTCAATGTCCAACAGGGGTAGCAAAAAGAGACACTGATGCTTGTAGCTCAAGTAGTAACAGTGAATTTACTGGACAACGCAAGCCAAAGTCGGAGTTCAAACCAGCTGAACTATCACACACGCCAGTAGACTACCCAATCACACAACTCTACCATAGTACCACCTAAAAAATGCATTCTATTCTTACTTTTCCTTTTGCTTTGAACAAAGCCTGGATTCGGTGTATAAACTAGAGTAATCTTCAACTTCAAGACGTCCTCCCCTGCAAAAAGCAGGAGAATAAACCAGAAGCACCATTTCAAAAGAATACAGCTCATGAATTCTCACAGCTTCTTACCTGAGACATGTGATTACAACTTCTACACTAAGACTACTTACTAGTTTCTGCCTTTCTGGAGCACACAAAATCTATCAGACAACAAGAAATAACAATTTAGAAATCTAGTCCCAGTAGACCACTCTATTATTGCATCCAAAGCAAATGTCATTATTCTAAATGACAGACAAGTAATAAAAAAGTTAAGCTCCCTCTGTATACTGTATTATTACCAAAGCCAAGGTAAGCTGCTTTGAGCTTTTGCTTTGATAAATGAGAGTCAAAAGTACCTTTTGGAATTTGAGAGTCAACCATTTTACAACATGGGAATCCTATGAATTTTCGCAACACCAAAACCAAAAGGGTTTGCCTCAAAAAATAATCATGGCTACACACCACCAGGGTAGCTCTAACCAGTGGCTGCAAGAAGAAGAGCCTAAGGAAGAGGTTTGAAACAAAAAGAATGACAATGAATGGAAGATATTGCAACTCCAGTTTAATAAAGGGAAAACCAGTTGAGAAACCAGAACAACTCCATGTCTCAGGAGTAGGTCCGGCAGGACCACAATTAACCCTGTGCAAATAAGTGATTTGCTCCTTCCTTTTACTTTTCAGATGTACAAAAAAAAAAAATTCTTTTTACCTTCCCCGCCAAAAGGTTAACATGATTTTGAAATTTAAACAACCTGAAAAAACCCAATGGGGTCTACAACCATGATTTGCCGACGGCAACAGCGTCACAGGGTGCTCTTGATTGGATTACAACCCGAGCTCCTGAAGCAAGCCTGTTGAGAAGAAAAGAAACAAAATGTCAACCAACATTCGCAAAGAAACAGGAACATGGATAGAAATTGTAGCAATGTGAAGATGGGAGGGCAAAACTCAACTTTCTTCGATTTTGATAACCTTCTCCTTCTCTCCTCTGAAAGCATCTACCCTTTTCGATTGCTTTTTAACAGAGGATGGATCTGTGATTCTTTTACTACCTCCACTGGATACAGTAGGGGTACAGATTTGTACACCATCAACTCCATCTGAGGAGTTCCTTGGTTTATCAGAAATAGGAGATCTCATAGTTTCACTCCGCGGTTGCTTGTTTAGTGAAGCCTTGATTGATCTTAGGATGCATTTTGATCTTCCTGAGGTAGACTCCTCTTTCTCCTCAATTGAATCTGGCTTCTTATTACAACTCCTGCAAGTGAATAAGTATAGTATTGAAGTTAGATAATTGCCAGGGCTAGTATTAGAAGCATGGGATAGTGAGCATATACATCATGGCCACTTTGTTCAAACCAGATGCTAATAGATCTTAATCAACAAGTTAAACCAAACAGTGATCCTTTGCTAATAGTACCCACATAACAATCCCTACTCGACAAAGCTATCCAGGACCGAGGGAAACTTCGAAGATGCAATTTATCTTACAACATATATCACCTTGTTATATTTTTGACACCCATTAAGAATATACGCAAAATAGATCACACGTACAAGGGTAAAAAGTGTTTATTGCAATTCAGTTCAGACAAGGAAGAAAATCCAATTACAAAGTACATGAGTAAGAATATCCGTCATACCAAACCCAAGACCTATGCTCTGAAGTCACCCAAGTTTCAACTTGCTATACTCTTTGTGTCCTGCAGTTGTTTCTCAGCTCTCCCTTACTATCTATCAACACAGTTGGACAATCCTCGCAAAATCTTTATTGTTGGTTAACCATGTTCATAAAATCATCCCAAATCCCCAACTATATTATAATATAGTTTAATTTGTATGCCTTGTATATTAGGTTCACTTTCACCGATTTGTCACTCCAAGTCATTGAACTGCCATATCTAACATGGATGTCAACAAGTCTGAAGAAAAACTTCCACACTATGGTAAGGTCCCCGGCTTTCACCATCTACTGTAAATGTGAAATCTCTTCAAATAACAGCCCTGCACTTTATATTTATAATCTCGTAACTTCCTAAGTACAATATTGACCAAATTCAGATCCAACCTTGCCATCTAATCTTAGGAAATCACCACAACTTCTTTAAACATGAACTATCTATAACTGAGTACAAGAAATTTAAACATACACTTATACAGTAAAATCTGTCTAAAAGAATTGAAGATAGCTAGGAACTAGACTAACCTGTCGGCATTGCATGAAGAAGATCGTTTTAGAGCTATATGTCCATCTTCCTCCTTGAGCACTTTACTCTCAATCAAGCTCCCACTGAAATATTCTTTATCTTCAGATCTCAAACCCTTCAGCCTTGCATTCTCTGATAAGCTGTCTAGCTCACCCAGCATTATTGAACTAGAAAATAATGGCGAGGGGAACTTAGAATGGGAAAACCTGGGCTTGTAGGTTGGAATAAGACCAAAACTATGATCCTTCACTGATATTGACCCACATGAAATGAGTTGCATAAGTACATTACCAGCCTTGAGCCTTGCATGGTTTGGCATTCGAAGCTCTTCCTCTTCAAGAATTCTGAAACTGTTAATTTTACTAACATCGGCCCTAATTAGTGATTCTAAAGTTTCAGCCTTCCCACCGGATGAAGATGCACTTGAGGAAGATGCTGGAGGGGAATTAGAATCACTGCAAATTTCTGAATTCTCTTTCAAACATGGAATTCGGTCTTGGTAATCACTGCAATCAGGCTCTAGTGACCCTTCATCTGTGGAAACACCCCTTGTACATGTTTCTAGAGCTTTAGGTTTGTTTACATTTTCTTCGGTCTGTGTAGAAGCATCAGCTAAACCATCACTCTTATAAACCTTGTACTCTGTCAAGCTCAGAGAACCACCCCAAGAAGAATTCTTTCCAGACTCTGGAGACACACTGGAAGAGCCTCTGGGTCGTTCAACTGGAGGAGAGAGCTCGTCTTCTTGTGAATGCTTTGTCTCCTTGCCATTCAAACTCGAAGACGATGAAGAATCATCACGGCTTCTACAAGATGTTGGTTCCGGTAATTGTTTCAAGGTCTGGATTTGAACATTTGCTATTGGACTGAATCGACCTGAACAAAAAGTAAAATATCATTCAGATGCAATTAATCAATTCCCCATCCACCAAATCAAAACTTTGGCTTAAAGTCCTCCATTTTCATTTTTTGGTGCAGAGATGAATGGCAAGTTTGAAATAAAGAACATCATATCTTCTAGAAACAAGTAATGGCAAAATGGACAAATAAACAATGTACTCATCTACCTGAATTGGATTCATCAAAGATCTCAGAGCCCTTGAGGACGTACTCGTCTCCATGGGCCGGAAGAATCACATCATCTTCACTGAGATCATGCCAAACGTAACCATTCTTATAGCTTCTGCATTCATTCAATCAACCAAAAATTACTTGAGCCACAATTCCCACACTCAAATCAAACTCTAAAAATCAACATTACAAAATTGGGATAAAAAATGACAAGAAACTCACCTCTTAGAAGACCATGAATACATGGATGCAATCCCTCTACCCCTCAGAGCATTAAGCTTATTAATAACATCTGCACCAAATAACACCAGAACAAAATAAATTCACCAAATTAAGAACAACAAAGCACCCAGTTAATAAAAGTAAAAACCCAGAAATCTTCACGTAATTACTATATTACCTCTGAGGTAGAGACCCTGAGAAGAGCTCACAGGAACCTCCATGAAATGAGGGTGCTCAAGCTGTCGATTCCGGCAGAGGTAATAAACCACCGGAACTTTCCGATTCTGGTGATATCTCGGCGACTTCTCAGTCCACACTTTAGCCCTCTCAGGACTCACTTGTCTATACTTTTTCATCCTACCCTCCATTGTTTAAAAAGCTTCAACCTTTCTGGGTTTTCACCAAAACCCAGTACCCAGTAAAACCCAGTTGAGATTAGAGAGAGAAGGGCAGAAGAGTTTGTGGGTTATTGAAACGGGGATCGGAGAATAGTGAAAAAGCTGGAATCTTTGAGACCAATGTGGAGTTTGAACTTGTCAAAGAAAGAGACAAACTGAGAAACAGAGAGAAAACAAAGAGAAACTGGTGAAAGAGAGAAGTGGAGGACCGCATTAAAAGCTCATTGTTGTGTTGCAGATTAGGACTAGAGACTACTCAGACTAGTACACTGCCTGCTCCTCACTGTGTATTTATAGGAAGAGGTATATTATTGGTATATATGTCTTTGAAATTAAAATTAAATTACCAGAGGAGAAGGAAGTCAAGGAACAGTGAGTGGTGAGCTTACGATGGGTGGGACTTTTTCTCTTTATGAGTATTGGCTACTCTTTATGAGCATTGGCTTGGTTTTGGTGCTTTTCTATTATCTATCTTGGCTTTTTCTTTGTCTTGGTATTGTTTACTTCTGGATGGTTTTTACCTCATGTGAAAGGCAGGGTCAGGTTTCAGAGATTGACATGCCTTTTTCAAACTTGGATGGTTTGGGGTATGGTCATGGCTATGGTCTTATTTCATGGGCATACGGGACTCACGAATCTGGAATTCTGGAGTAGTTTTTGATTTAACAACTAGCATGGTGGAACCAGGATTTGAACTTATGGGTGGTCCGTATATGAAATATTCATTATATAACCGATTATTATAATATAAGATGAAAACGCAATAATATAAATCAATTGTCAATTAAAATAAAATTCATATAAGTAATAAATACTGTAGACATGTAAAATTTAACAAAATAATTGGGTTTATAAGTGATGGCTCGCATAGAAATAAATGAAGGCGAGACGGACTCCACTTCGCGAGGCGAACCGCACTTCGCTAGGCGAACAAGACTTGGCGAGGCGAAATAGACTTCGCGAGGCGAACAAGACTTGGCGAGACAAAATAGACTTTGCGAGGCGAACCACACTTCGCGAGGCGAACCAGACTTCGCGAGGTGAAATAGACTTCATATAGATTTACATGAAGGCGAAGCGAAATGGCTCCGCGCGCGTGGATTTACATAAAGGCGAGGCGAGATGGCCTCGCGTAGGGGAATCCACGAAGTGGGATCAGAAATCACCGCTTGCTTAGAAATCAAGGTTCCTCGCGAGATACTTTCCATATCCGCGAGATGGCTTGCCCCATACTGAAGATTTTGATTGGGATTTGTTGTACATTCTTCAAGGGACAAAGCCCCGCACCTTCGAAGAACTTGCTACTCGAGCTCATGACATGGAACTCAGTTTGGTAGTCATGGCCGAAGAAAATGTGACATCATGGAACCAGAGAATCAAGAGTCTTTGGCAATCAACACAGCTCCTACAAGGGTTATGAAACGAGTCAAATCAAGTGAGCAAAAGAAGTTTCAGTCAACTTAAGATCAAGCAAGGAGGAAAACTCTAAAAGACTTGGAAGCTAAAAGTTACCCTTTTCCAGATTCCGATGTTGCTGAGATGTTGGAAAACTTGCTTGAAGAAAAAGTAATCAAATTGCCAGACTGCAAGCGTCTAGAAGAGATGCATCGCATCAATGATCCAAAATACTGCAAGTACCACCGTATCATCGCTCATTCGCTGGAGAAGTGCTTTGTTTTGAAAGACCTCATCATGAAGCTCGCACAGCAAGGAAAGATATGTTTAGACGTTGAAGATGACGTAGCCCAGTCAAATCATGCTACCTTCATCTATAAACAAAAAGCAGTGTCATCGATGTCTTTGCTGGGGGCATGCAACCTGCCAAGCCTCATGTAGACCACACCGAAGTCACCACGCTCCTTGTCCGCACGAGCTTAAACTGCAAATGACAAAAAAACTCCTAGTCTGCACGAGCTTAAACTGCAAATGACAAAAAAAAATTCTCCTTGTCTGCACGAGCTTAAACTGCAAATGACAAGAAATGATCTTTGCCCGCACGAGCATAAACTGCGTACGACACCCAAAAAAAAAATTTCTTGAACTACGTCATGACTTGATTTCTTTCTCAATAAGAATACGTAGACAGCTTGGAAGAAGCTTCTGAGTCCAGTCACAACAAAGCATGAAAATGAGTTTGCTCGGGTTGTTCAGAGCACTGCCATAACAAAGCATGAAAATGAGTTTGCTCGGATTGTTCAGAGCACTGCCATATCAAGACAAGGAAATGAATTTGCTCAAGGTATTTCCCATGTCAAAGAGGATACATACAAAGTTGAAGAGTCTCTACAAATACATGGATCCTTATAAACTCAAGGAGTCCCAACAAAGTCAGGAATTCTTACAAATTCTAGAATTCCTACACGCATTTGAGCCCAAGAAGTTGGCCCAGAATCATCCACAACAAAAGCATGGACTTCAAGTCGTGCCTTTGGCACATGACGACAACATGGCTACGACGCACCTTGAAGTGGGGGCATTTGTAGACATGTAAAATTTAACAAAATAATTGGGCTTATAAGTGATAGCTCGCATAGAAATAAATGAAGGCGAGGCGGACTCCACTTCGCGAGGTGAACCGTACTTCGCGAGGCAAACCGTACTTCGCGAGGTGAACCGCACTTCGCGAGGCGAAATAGACTTGGTGAGGCGAACAAGACTTGGCGAGGCGAAATAGACTTCGCGGGGCGAACAAGACTTGGCGAGACGAACCGCACTTCGCGAGGCGAACCAGACTTCGCGAGGTGAAATAGACTTCGCGTAGATTTACATGAAGGCGAAGCGAAATGGCTCCGCGCGCGTGGATTTACATGAAGGCGAGGCGAGATGGCCTCGCGTAAGGAAATCAGCGAAGTGGGATCAGAAATCACCGTTTGCTTAGAAATCAAGGTTCCTCGCGAGATACTTTCCATATCTGCAAGATGACTCGCCCCTTACTGAAGATCTTGATCAAAACAGGACATTCAATCCAAAACGATTTGGGCATATCTAAATCTTAAGATTTGATTAATTTGATTATATTAAAATCAGCAAGTAAATCAATCATTCAAGATTCATTGATTCGATTAAGGAAATATTATTGATTCAAAATCTTCATTGCTTGCCTTAAGTGGAGGCATGTTAACACTATAAATACCCCCTCTCATCCCAAGAGGAAGGGGCGGAGACTAAAAGGCGAAAACAGAGAAGCAGAAAGCAGAAGCAGCGGACTAGAGAGAGAGAGAGAGAGAGAGAGAGAGAGAGAAAAAAATCCCTCCCACGAGCTCAAAAGTCTCCCCCTAAATCCTTGAAGAACTATCAAGCTCATAGCCAGTTTTTCATCGAATCCAAAATCCTTGAAGAACTATCAAGCTCATAGTCAGTTCTTCATCAAATCCAAATCCAAATCCAAATTCTAGATATTCGTTACGTGATCAACCCGCGTAACCCTCAAGAACAAGTGTTTGTCACCCTTGAGTTAAACCTACACTCGGAGATAGAATGAGAGGAGTTCACAAAGATTGTAACACGCATTCGCATTGATTAAATTAAATTATTCTTTGTATACATGTTGTTCTGTTATTTGTCGCAGATATTTTCGTGTTTACAAGTAGTCAAACATAATCAATCAAAACATAAACAATATGTATTTCTCACTTTTACAAACTAATAAAAACAAATAATGTGTCACGAAGTAGTTTAAGTAGTACTGTAAATCCCAATATAAGGACGAGACCGTGAAAACTGAAAAACTACAAATGCTAATGATTGTGAGGAATTATTATTAATTATTATTTTAGTTGTAAATTGAATACTACATTTGTTGTGTTTGTTCATAATATATGATGATCATGTGCGTAATTCATAGGTAGGAGGAGTGTAAATTATTTTAATATTACTTGAACTTAGTCTTTAAGAGAGGGTTCAGTAGCAATAAATATACATATGTCATTAGTTTAGTTAATAAAATATATATATATATATATATATATATATATATATATATATATATATATATATATATCTATCTGTAGAAAAACTACGGGAGATTCGGACCCACCCCATGAGGAGGGAGTGTAGCTTCGCCTCTGACAACTAGGAGCATTATAAGCTGAATCACTACTTGATTAATTAAGCTATAATTATTCCTGATTTGTTTGCCTCTGAAAATTCTCAAAATGCAGGAGATCTTTTTTTGTTATGAATTAAAACACTACATACAAGAATCCACCAGCCACCATCATAATGGAAAATTACTTAACCACACACTTAGGTTATGCATAAAGGAAGTCTCTCTCTATCAACTGCCAGATTTTGCAGGAATCAGTTTTGCAAACAGTGCAAGAAAGTGATGTTTCCCAGCTCATTTAATTGCGTGATATCCTACCAGATTGAAAACCTCTCTTGAAAATCTTACTAATCAAATTATATATTGCGGAGAAAGTGGTACATTTCCCCTACAAAAATGATTTAAGATTCAATTAGTTCACTCTTTAATTAAAATGAAATTATTTTAAAATGTTCACCTATTTATGCTTTGGCCAGAGCATATCTTCTTGATTCATCAACTCAAACTTCAATGAAGTTTTGTAAGATTCAAAGTTACAATTACGGTGTAGCGTTGGTACTTTCAATATCTTTATGTATGTATTTTCTTTTTTCTTTGGTTCATTTTGTTGTATAGCATGTTCTTGCTCAGTTTGATTTTGTGTTTCAAAATGTTTTGTATGGTTATGGATCTAGATTTATGGTTCTCTTGTTTTCATTTCAATCAAATCTTCTTTATCGTGCTTCAGTGCTTGTGATTAAGCGATTTGGTTGTTCTTTTTTTAAATTTCAGGTACGGCCATGTCTATTAAGCATTTGACCTAAAAAAGTAAATAGTTTCTTAATTTTTAAAAAAAAATGATAATTCGTGTAGGTGAGAGAAGTAATAACATAAACATGATTTTTTCTCCAGTAAATAAGAAGGGCATTTATTTCTTTCTTCAAGTAGTAATTAAAATCTTAGATATCGTCATCAATAACTCTCTAGAAGAACTTCTAAGAAGGATATACAAAGATGTCTTCATTATTTTTCTACATGATCTCTGTGTGCTCGTCTCAAACTTGAATTGCTAAAAGTGGCTGCTGACTTTAAATATACTATGACTTCTATTAATAGTGTCACATTTAAAATAGCTTCAAGCATTACTGCAGACTTATGTACCAGACACTAGCATAGAGAACAGAATCATTATGTCTCTGCCCATTTTCTGAAGCTCTGTTTTTCTCTTAAAAGGGTTTTGGGCGTTCGGGGATAATAATACCCCTTAACGGAAACTCAATTCCCATTCGAGCCGGGTTAGGACCGTCCGTAAACGGGGAAGCTCTCCCAAGATTGTTGCTGCATACACAAGGATCGAACCTTCGACCTTGCTTAAGCCACACTAGCTCCCACCCACTAGTGCAAAAAAGCATTGGTATTTTCTGAAGCTCTGTTACCCCTTAACCATATTGTATTATTCTTCAAAATCTTAACATTAATTCATGCTATTTTTTTTGTCGAAAAAAAAGAAACATTAATTCATGCTCATCACCCTCTGGTCCGAACCTGTCAAATGTCGATTTACATAATTAAAATTATCCATGACATAACATGAAGTAGCTTGTTATTAAGGGCACTACCATGTTATCCATTTGTCATGCCATAAATTAGGAAATCCAAACATTCCAAGTCTTTGGTCTACTAGCATCAGTGTAAAAGTTTCCTTCGCAGGTAGGGAACTTGAATTCCACTTGTAATCACTTATTATGTTTAGAACGAGACTAATTCGACTTGTAGAAAAGTGGACTCTTAGAAAAAATTTCTGGTTACATTCATATCGCTTTAAAATTTTCATTTCTCATTTTATCTATTATTACTTCAAACGCATAATAAGTTAGTGGGATAAATCGAAGTGCTGAACTATGGTCTTTACTTTCTTCCGCACAAGATTATAACCTTTTGTTTACATTTTCAAGTTCAAGTTAAAAACTTTATGCCAATAAAATAATTATTTCAAAATTAGGAGGGGTGCCACAGACTTAAATGGTGGGCAGGTCAATTGAGTTTGAAGTTTGATCTCTTTTTGAGCCTCTGAGTTGGTAAGTAATACCTACTACCTACTGACATGTTTCAGATATGGAGAGAATTATTTCTTTTTAGACAAACACAAGTAGCTATATCTAAGTTACACTACGTACTGATTTAGCTACATTACCTTAAACACTACCTTAATCTAATATCAACAATGGAATCATTACAAGACTAAACCTCAGAAAAAATTTAATTCAATTTGGGCCGGGGTTGACAAATAGTAGTTCACAGTGCCACATTTCAATTGTCACAAATCTCTCAGAGGTCTAAAGTACTATTGCAAGACATTGACGTACATCATCTAAAGGAGCATAATCGATGTAAGTTCATGTGCCTTCAGTCACATAATTTTTTTGGGTCTGAAAATGTAAAGTCACTTTTTCTCTGGGATGGTTGAAATTTAACGTTCAACCATATATGGATAATTTTTATGACAAAATTAAGTCAACTCCGATAATATTAAATGATGTCATTTCATCCAAGCTGAAGGCCCAAGCCCACTGCCCTACCTCTCCAAACTGCCAACGACGAGGTTATACTTATACTAATCTTGTCGTCCGCCGCCCTTCCATCAGATATCAAACGACCTCGAGCGCCCTTCTACAATGACAACTGTTGTTTGGGACGATACACCGTCCGACTTCCCTAAAGAGACCAACCAAAACTCAGCCTAGAATAAAACAACTCAACTAATTAAGACGCTCAACACCTGTCTCTTAGGCCGATTAGGCATAGATAAAGCTATAAACACGGAAAATCTGCAACAAATAACAGAAAGACATGTGTAAAAAGAATAATATTTAATTTTATCAATACGAATGCGGGTTACAATCGTTATGAACTTCTCTGATTCTATCTCCGAATATAGGTTTAACTCAAGGGTGACAAACACTTATTCTTGAGGGTTACGCAGGTTGATCATGTAACGAATATCTGGGATTTGGATTTGGATTTGGTGAAGAACTGACTATTTGGGGAGCTTGATAGTTCTTCAAGGGTTTTGAGAGACTTCTGAGCTTGCGGGAATGATTTTTCTTCTCTTTGGTTCGCTGCCTTGTTTTTGCTCCCTCTCCTCTTGGTATAAGAGGGGGTTTATATAGTATTAACATGCCTTCACTTTTGGCAAGTAATGAAGATACCGAATCAAAGATTTTGTTCCTCAACAGTGATAATCGAATAAGTAAATCTTGACTGATTAATTTACTTGCCAATTTTAACATAATCAAATCAATTAAATCTTAAGATTTAGATATGCCCAATAAGGTATAATTGATTTGAATTGAATATCCTGCTTCGACCAGGATCCTCAGTAATGGGCGGGGCATCTCGCGGGCACGGAAGGAAGATGCGAGGAATCTCGGCTTCCAAGCAAGCGAAGAATTATGGTGTCTAGCTACTTCGCCAAGTCTCCTACACAGAGCCATATCGCCTCGCCTTCATGTAAATCTACGAGCGCGGAATCATCTCGCCTCGCCTTTATGTGAATCTACGCTAGCGGAACCATCTCGCCTCGCCTTCATGTAAATCATGCGCGCGGAGCCATCTCGCCTCGCCTTCATGTAAATCTACTAGCGCGGAGCCATCTCGCCTCGTCTTCATGTAAATCTACTAGCGTGAAACCATCTCGCCTCACCTTCATGTAAATCCACACGTGCGGAGTCACTTCGCATCGCCTTCGTGTACATGCGCGCGGAGTCATCTCGCCCCGCCTTTGTTTACTTCTACGCGAAGTCCATTTCTTGATTCCATGCGAAGTCCGTTGTCTAGATTCCATGCGAATTCCACTATCTAGCTCGCCTGACCTCTGACGCGCCATTACTTGTAAACCCAATTATTTTGGGCATGTCTGACTTCTTTTAATTTAATTTAATCGATATTTGATTATCGATCGACACTTAATAATTGATTTTGATCAAGATTTAAGGTTTTGTTGTCGGCCGACCATTCTCACGTTGTCACATGTCATTTCCAATGACTTTCCAACTTTGTCAACTCATGAACCACGTATCCAATTTGTCGGGTCTACGTGTTGGTTGAATTATTCAACAACTATTATTATCGTTAAATTTTATATGTCTACAAAAGCCACCCAACGCAAACCGAAACTTGAATCGTATCACCACCACCCAACAGGCTGAAGGCCCACCTTCTTCAAAACCCTCAACCTCCAAATTGCAGTCATCGTCTTTGCACCTCAACACGCAATATGGTCAATGAAATTATGAAAGCCGCTACAAGGTGGAAGGGAGACCAAATCAGCCTCAGATTTGACACCTAAGAGTTGCCACGTAAAGATCCAATCTAGAAGTACTCGCTGTCCCACATGGTCATGGACCCTTTGCTGAGCCCCTGTCGCCAAAAGAGTAGTTAAGCCGGGTTGAGGATGCGCCACCGTCGAGACAGAAGCACACCGAAACCTTACCACCACACACCCTTTGTCAGAACCTTCACATCAATGCTCCACTAGGAGGAGGAACGTGTAGCCAAAGGAAACCCTAGAGAGGGCTTCAAGTACAGAGTCGCTTCACAAAGGACGAAGGCTCTCTTATTTTCAAAATTAAACATACGCCATATATGGATTATTTGATTCAAAAGGATATGCAAATAAAAATAAGAATTAAATTCAGTTTACCTTCTCAAACTTAAGGTAGAAAATCAGTTTGATACCTTAACTTTTTTTTAATCAGGATCATTCATATATTTTCAATTTCCATCAATTTAGTCCAAATTTAGAATTTGACTTCAACTATGACGTCACATGCTACTTGTCACCAATAACATGGCCCACAAAAAAGGCAAAATGGACATTGTCACAATAAAAGACAAACATAAAAAATAAAGTAGTTTTATTATAATTAATTAAAAATATTAATGATATTATTGTTATTATTATGAATATGTCATTACTGATAGAAGGAAAAAAAAAAATTGGGTCGTCATTTCTTTGCATAGGAGAGAACTAAGAGAAGAGAAAGTCTCAATTCAATCCAAGCTTTAGATCTAAGGAATTGTGGTCCAGATCACCAATCTTTGTAGGGACTTGAAGCACAAGATTGTGGAGCTTCAGATCAAAGGACTGGTTGAGATCACGTTGTTGATTCCGATCGAGAAGGAGGATGAGGAGCGAGATGGCGCGGCGTCTTCTTCGTCGCTGGCGAAGTTGAAGAGCTTGCGGTGTTGGTCTTGAGCTTCTTGGGCTTGCCAAAGGAGGATTTTGACATAGATTTTGGGAATTTGGAGGGGGAAGATAGTGGGAAATAATTGAATTGAGGCGGATTAGGGGGTTTATTGAGAGAGAGAGATATATATATATGTATACATATATATATATATGTGTGTGTGTGTGTGCTGGTTATGAAGAATAGGGAGGAGAAGAAACCCATTGATGAAGATGAAATGTCATAAAAACTATTATATTTGTTTTTGCATAATGCATAGCAAGCAACTATGGTTGTGGTCTAATGGTCAGCAGTTTGTCCCCACTAGTATAGTGAGAAGGGTTCGAGTCAGAGCATGTGACAAGTTAGAATATGATTATAGTTGAAGTTAAATTCTAAATTTAAAATATCAGGATGAAAATTAAAAGTATATGGATGATCCTAATTAAAATAAAATTGAAGGATGAAACTGATTTTTGATAAGTTTAAGGGAGTAAACTGATTTTTCAAAAGAACTAAATTGCAAACTAAATTAAGAGATAAAAAAGACGCTTTCAGCGTGCCTATTTCTTTCTCAGCACCCAGATACTTTTCTCTTCCAATCATCATGGTCGACAAAGTTCCAACGAGAGTGGGTTTAGGGTTGCTGGAGGGATTGGTCGGCCTTGTTGGTGGTGGATGAAGACAAAGATGGTGAGTGTCTTCTAGATCAACGTCCATTGGAAAACTAAGTTGTCGACTCCTACGGTTGATGGTGGCAACTTTAGTAGTTTGGTTTTGGTGATCTCTGATGTTGGTTTGATTTAGGTCAGGATCTGGTGGCTTGATCAGGTTGTCTCTATGCTCAATCTTGGCTTTCCAAAGGGGTTACTGCATCTATTTCCTTCATGTTTGCTTTCTTCCATCGTCGTGTGCTGATGCGTTTAGAGTTCGACTCTTCTAGCCTTGTGGATCTCTCTTGCTATGTCTGAGCATCGAAGTCAGCATGGGTCTCTCCCTAGGCTTTCAATGTGTTCAAATTTGGTTATTTGGTTTCTCTGCGGTGGAAATGCCACCACTTTGTTCTCGTTGAAGGTTGCATCTTTTGTGTTGTTGGAGTCCAATGTGGGTTGTTGGTCCTCTTCGTTAGGCTTTTGTGTATCTCGTAGTCTGTGTAAGCTAGCCATTGGGTTTATTTTGAGTGCGAATGTTATAGGCGCAAAAATCAGCTTGACTGATTGAAAATCGACCTAATATGATTTGCTATGAATCTTGGTTAGTTTGCGATGTTGGATTGTTGGTGTGTGGTTGGATTTCGTTTGCTTTTTTTGTTTTTTTCGTGTTGATATCCTATGAACTGTGTGATGTGGTCGTTCTCCGATTACTTCAGTTCTAAATCTATGTACATTGCGTTTTGGTTGAAATATATGCCCACTGTTCCAGTATGGCTTGGAAGAGAGGGTGCGTATTATGAATTCGAATACTATATATTAGTCCCTCATCAGTATAGAATTATTTTGTTTGGGCAGGCTATCCTAGTATATATGGTGTTTATGATGAATTTGAATACTGTGTTACATATTCGAGTGTTGCGATTATTAATTATTTTGTTGGAGGACAAAGAAATTGTCATATGCTTTTCACCATTTAATCAAGTTTAGTAGCTGAAACATGAACATTGATATAATATCCCTATAATATATAGTCAGTTTGTGCTTTTCTGAGTGCTAGTGAAGCTATACAGAGGACCTACTACTATATACTTCTTTGCTTGCCCCAGCTAATTTCTGTAAAGATAGTATGGAAAACATGAGGATTTCGGATATGGCATTCTAATCTGATAGATGGTGACCAAGTGAGAAACTCAGACTACAGACAGATGGTAACAACGCAGCATGGCTGCTTTCACTATTGTAGTGATAAACTTTCATTGGAAATAGGTAAATGAAAATTTTGAAAGGCTATTGTCAAGCTTTGACAGGTTGAGATGCAAATCAAAATGATTGTGTAAATGCAAGAGGCTAGGGGTGAAGTCTTAGGCACCCCAATGTAAACCCTAAACCACAATCAAAATCAAATGAATGTGTAAATGCAAGAGGCTAGGAGTAAAGTATTAGGCAGCAGGCTTTGGAATTTCATATCTCTCTCTGAAAGATAATTTTAAAAGTTTGATTGAATCCATTGCAGATCATTGGAGGACTGGAGAAAGTAAATTAACTTATGAACTGTTTCATGAGACAAGAGCTAGCTAGACTTAGAGGCCCCTCAGTTTGTTGAGTCCCTTTGAACGATTATTAACAAGGACGATAAGATTTAACTGTGAAATCAAATTTGGAGTCTTGTGTTGCTTTATTTTACTAAGGATTTCACATATGTATATGTCTATGCAGATGTTATTGTGGCCTAGCTCGTTATCTTTGATTGAGTATCAATTTCCTTTCAAATCACACAAATCAACTTCATCCACCCTAACCTTTCACCTGTACCATGTGTTTCTCAGTCTCTGATATCACTCGGTCAGCCTCACCTTGTCCAGTCAACACCAACTTCATCTTCCCGCAGTGAAAGTCAGAACCTATCCATCAGTTTCTGACGTTCCTGCTTGGTCATACGAGTAACACATCACTATGAGTTCTCCTAGCTCAACAACGAACACACATTATCCTTGTGAATGGCCATGCATTATTGAGTTTTCTTTCAGCTGATCTACAGCTTATATATTCCAATTTCTGAGATTTGTATAGATATTAATCCTCCCGGCCTTGCTTCTCGATCAATTTTATCTATTGATCCTTTTGTTATATGTCGTTTTTGTTTGTTTCCTTGTAACGCCTAGGTTTTCTTCTATATTGAAAGCATTGTATGGACTCCTTTTGGGGTCTTTGATCATTTGATATATCCAGGAAAATGCTATCTTCTTCTCCGTCTAGTTCTGTGTGTGAGTCCAATGAGGCTTTGAGTCTTTGTGGATCGATCTTTGATCTGCATATAAAGAGGTGCTGATAAGTGAAGCAGTAGGGTTGCTTACAGATATGGAATCTAAAGGCTTTTCTCCAAATGCTTGCACCTGTGATAACACAATTATAGACCGTGCGGGCAATGATGCTATCTTGTTCAACAAATGGTGGACAAGACTCATGAGCTGTGGAATCGATATACAATTGATTGATAAAGTTGTTTGAGATTCACATTTAAAACTAATTGGCAATTGGTGGAGTAACCCAAACCTTCATAAACTACATGCAAAGTCTCATTTTGGGATTTATATCTCAACACGTCCCCGCACATATGGCGAATTTTCAAGCCGTTGTGTGGACAACATTTAGGGTGACGTGGAATTCGTGTGGCCGTTACGCATTCATACTTAGACGTGGGTAATCCGTTCGGATATCATGATAAAATAATCTCGGGTTCACATTCAAAACTAATCGGCAATGAGTAAAGTGACCCAAATATATCTCTTGGAGATAACTTGAAAAGTCATAAAAACTATGTGTTAGAAGAAATATTGCTCTTTTAAACTAAATTGTATGCTTAGATGATTACTTTCTTACGAATCTTTAATAAACATAACTCTTACTCACATCTTGCACGAAACAAGTTTCATATATATGAGTATTCCTTGGCATCTAGTTGACTCCATCAGAGATCATTCTCCAAAATATCTTGCCCTTCTTCAATTTTGATCAATCTGTCACACATACTGTTTAGTGTAAATTTGTAGGTCTTTATTTTTCAGTTGTATTTTGTGCATTTTCTATAATACAAAGCTTCCCGCCATATCCTAAACTCCCTAAAAGCGCTAAAGGGCAGAGATAGACTAACCAAGACTGGGTCTCTTGTCTACAAAACGCTGCCTTCGATGCTCTCACTCTCACACCCACTGCGTTTATGCTCTTCTCTTCTCTCTCACCGCCCCTCCTCCTCCTCTCTCTTCTTCCCCTCTCCGATTTCCCTAAACCCTAATCGCGTCATGTCCGCCTCTCGCCCACCCTCCGCCTTCGACAAACTCATGTCCGGCGCACGCGCCGCCGCCGCCAAGAAACGCAAAACCCCACCGGCGCCCATAGAAAACCCCAAATCCGACGAGGCTTCTGCTCCTCCGAGCCCCGCGGCGGAATCCAAACCGGAAACGGTGAAAGAAGCTCAAGAAGACGCCGGCAAGCCGGCACCCGCGCCGAGGAAACCGCGCGCGGCGAACGGAGCGGAGGAGCGGACGGCTCAATTGACGAGTCGGATTGAGCTGCTGAAGAAGAAGGCGTTGGAGTTTGACCCGAGTGCGGTGGCGAATTGGGGAAAAGGCGATAGGGTTCCGTTTATGTTTGTTGCTTTGGCTTTTGATTTGATTGACAAGGAGAGTAAGAGGATTGTGATTACGGATATTGTGTGTAATATGTTGAGGACTGTGATCCACACCACGCCGGAGGATTTGATCGCGGCGGTTTATCTCTCGGCTAATAAGATTGCTCCGGCGCATGAAGGCTTGGAGCTCGGCATTGGGGACGCTTCGATTATCAAGGCGCTTGCTGAGGCTTGTGGGAAGAGTGAGAAGGATGTTAAGAAGCGCTATGATGTATGTTCCTTTCCTCATCGGCTTTCTTATTGTTCATGATAACGTAGGTGGATGTTAGTTTTCTGTGCCTAGTTCATGATATGATATAATGTAGGAATATGATCCAAAAACTTGTGTTCTGCTTTGTTTGAGTAATTTGATTTACATCTTGTTGAATAGCATTGAAATCCTTATATTATGGTGCCGGTGCTATTCTTCTAGGTGGAAATTTGTTTTGGGTGCTTAGTCCATGATAAAATGTAATGTAGGAAGATGATCCAAGATTCAAGAAACTCAAGAAGCTTATGTTCTACTTAGTTTGAGTCATTTGATTTATATCTTGTTGAGTAGCATTGAAATCCTTATATTATGGTGCCGGTGGCTATTCTTATAGTTTGATGGCTCCTTGCATGCGACTTATTTCTAATATATGATTGTACTTCCTTAATTTGGTTCTGTTAATAATCAATGGCCTTCAACTTGATAGGCAGAAGGCGACTTGGGTATTGTTGCACAGAATAGCCGTTCACAACAGAAAATGATGTGGAAGCCTGAACCATTGATTGTCACTAAGGTTTTCAACACATTTCGCGCCCTTGCTAAGGTGATCTATCTTCACACTTGTATAGCTTAAATCTGAAATGTTAGTGTCAAAACATTATTTGGATACCCCTTCTTGTTTTCTGATGGGCTGGTTTATGTTAGAAACTGGAAATGGAAAGACAATTTCTATATTACTCTTTTACTACTACTGTGACCTTTTTCTGCACTATGCTACATTACTTTGCTTTTTATATTGATCTCTTTAAGCATGCATTTTGTTGGGATTTGTTGGACACGGAGTGCAAAAGAAGGTGGGATTGCCAACTCTTTTTATAAAATCTGCTTGTCAATTGCCTCCAAGACTTCTGTTATTTCCCTCAACACCACACTTTTCAGTTTCTTTGCTTGTCAAATAATAATTTGTAGTGGAAGATGTTTTCCTTTCTAGTTAAACCGGAAACAATACCTAATTGGAATGTATGGCTTTTGAAAGCTAAAGTGGGGTTTCTGATCCATATGTACACTGTTGTTTCTTCACATAGTTTATGAATGAAAACTTATTGTTACTGTCTGAAACCATTCTGGAAATACAAATACTTTATAGAAACTGATTAGGTTGACAGTTAGTTGAGGTATTTGTCTTATAAACTGCTCTTAGGTTATTTGGCTCTCAGCTTACTGATGGAAGGATATATATATATATATATATATATATATATATATATATATATATATAATATTTGAGATTGCAAAATACTGTGTTTGTAAAGAATTTCCCTTTCTCTTGAAATTCATAGGAATCTGGGAAGGATAGCCAGGAGAAGAAAAAGAACCATATGAAGGCACTTCTTGTTGCTGCCGCTGACTGTGAACCTAAGTATTTGATCCGTTTGCTTCAGGTTGCCATTTGGTCTTATACACTAGATCTCAGTTGTTAATTCCTTTTAGCCTATTGTAAGCATTGAGGGCTTTGTCTTGTAGTCGAAGTTGCGAGTTGGATTAGCAGAGCAAACTCTTTTGGCCGCACTGGGACAAGCTGCAGTCTATTCTGAAGAACATTCTACACCACCTCCTGAAATTCAGTCTCCTTTAGAAGAGGTGAGTTTGTATTCTTGTAATGAGAAATTCATGTATTCTTAGATTCATTGTTTCTTGTATGTTTCTCTTTTAGATAAAACTTTTGGCTACTGTATCACTAGGGTTGATTCTTGTGATCATATAAGAAATTCAAAATTTTGGACCATTAGGAGTTGAACTGGATTTTCATCAAATGTTTCACTTTTCTTCTTGTATGTTTTGGTCAGGCTGCAAGGATTGTTAAACAAGTGTACACTCTGCTTCCTGTCTACGATAGGATCATCCCTGCCCTTCTGAGTGGTGGTGTTTGGAATCTTTCAAAAACATGTAGTTTTACTTTGGGTATCCCAGTTGGACCTATGCTTGCAAAGCCAAGTAAAGGGGTATCTGAGATTGTACAAAAGTTTCAGGATACAGAATATACCTGCGAATACAAGTATGGTGGAGAACGTGAGCAGGTGACACTTCATAAATAAATTTAACTTTTAATTTGTTCTCCTATATCACTCTTGTTCCCTAACTTGCTACTGCACAGATACATTACATGGAGGATGGTTCTGTTGAGATATACAGTTGAAATGCTGAACGGAACACTGGAAAGTTCCCTGATGTTGCGGTTGCAGTGTCAAGGTAGGCTCTTTGGTTGGTCTTGTGCTATATCATATTCAAATCATGTCTGAGAGGAAAACTTGAGGAAGTTGGCTCTAGTATAGATTCCTTAGCTTGACATCTCCATATGGTAATAACTGAATAGCAATTGCATTTGTTGGTGTGTGAACCCAATATCATATGTTGGATAATTAGGTGATCAATGGTTAAGCAAACAGGTTTTGGGTTCATTTTCTTTTACGTTGACCCCACTAATGTAGTTAACTGACTTAACTCCATATAAAACATTAACACATCAATTCAAGAAAATGTCTGAGATCTTTGAAAAGACTCTGTAGGGGTGGTTTTATTGTAAACAAATGAGTGCCTGACTTGGTGTTTGCAGTCTGGTGAACCGTGTTTAGAATTTTTCTTGTAACCTGTGTAGTTAGTTTTTGAAAAGTAATTTATTCATCAAGAGGGAGCTCTGGTGTTGGCATCATGTTATTTGGTACTCTAATTGTCCCTCAACTTTTCAGTTGCTAATGTGTCATGTCAGTTGCAGGTTAAAGAAGTCGTCTGTATAATCATTTGTCTTAGACTGTGAATTGGTTGCCTTTGACCGTGAAAATAACAAAATTCTACCCTTCCAGGTAAAATACATCAAACTCCAGATTGTTCTCATCTCAAAAAACCTCTCAAATGTTCTATTATTATTATTATTATTATTATTATTATTATTATTATTATTATTATTATATATATATATATATATATAGTTCATTTTGACCGAGTATTATTATATATATCTATGCAATGACATAAGTCATTACATATTAGAATTGACCGTGAAAATAACAAAATTCTACCCTTCCAGGTAAAATACAGCAAACTCCAGATTGTTCTCATCTCAAAAAGCCTCTCAAATGTTTTCTGATCGTATTATTATTATTATATATATATATAGTTCATTTTGACTGAGTATTATTATATATATCTATGCAATGACATAAGTCATTACATATTAGAATTGGGTGATTTTATATATTAGATGCTCTTGTGAAGAACACATGCAGAATGATTAGGTATGTGCCTTAAAAAAAAAGTTTGAGGATCTATGAAGAGTGGTCAAATCTTTTATCATGGAAACAGTGAATTATGTATATAACTATGTAGACACTAACTCACTGAAACGTCATAACTATGTATATATTAATATTATAACCGTATAAGATTTATTAGTAGTTTCTAATAATTTCAATTAATTATATTTATTTTGTGCTAAATGGTTCTAGTCTACAAGAAGACAGTATTTACTCTTGATAATTGCTTAGTCAAGCTGGAAAGCATATTTACGGGTAAGTGGCATGGCAGGTACTTAGCACTCGAGCCCGTAAAAATGTGAGCATCAGCGATATTAAGATTGAGGTCTGCATATTTGCTTTTGATATATTGTTTCACAATGGTCAACCACTTACACAAGAGCAGCTCAAAGTTCGTAGAGAGGTAGGGGTTTTCTCTATTATTAACATTTACAATTTATGGCTACTTGTCAACTCTGGGAGTATGTGTGTTTTTGTAGGAATTATCATCATGGAAATCAGGATGCGTATTGAATGAAATATCTTTTTCATTATTACTGTAGATTATAATAATTGATATCAAAATTCACTACTTAGTGCAATTAAGATGTATTGGAAGTTGATTTTCTATGAGAGGGTTTATATTTGTTATGTTTGATCAAGAGTAAGTTAGAATGTTGAAATTATCATATGTTCTAATTGTAGAGCACAATGTTGAGATATATCCAAATATTTACAGCAGTGATATATTTTGAATGGTACCTAATCATTTTGGGTATATTTGATACAACATGTAATGCTATGCCTAATTTTCTTATGAATATTCTGCTGATTATTCTATTATAGAAGTTATTAATGCTAAAAGTATATAAAAAGATTATATTTCTATGAGCTGTAGAAGTTATTGTGCTGATCTTTTGGTGGATATCTTGTTACTTCTATGTAATTGTCGTTGTTTTTCTTTTTCTTTTTAATGTCAATAAAGTCTTGTTTTTATGTATCTATGTATGTATGAAGTACCAATCTTGTTGTTGCCTTTTGCCGTTTTAGTAGTTTACGAGTTGAGGATGATGCCTTATTCTGATAGGGAACATTCTTTTTCATGGGAGTGTTGAGTAAAATAAAAGATAGACAACGTTTTTCTCAATGCGAGATAGTATCATTCACTTGTTATGTTGATGCTAGTGAAATTAGTAGAAGGGATCCATTGCCCATAGTCTCACTTCATATGTTCCAAATGATAATTCTTAGTACTCTAGGTCTAAAGTATAAGGTGGATCTCTAATGTCAGCTTTCCTATTTTCCACACTTTTTATGCCATAATGCTAAAAGGTGTGTATTCATACACGTGGGTCTGTGGCCTTGTGCAGTATCTTTATGACTCTTTCAAGGAAGAAGCTGGAGTTTTTCAGTTTGCCACAGCAATAACCTCAAAGGATATTGATGAAATACAGAAGTTTCTTGATGATGCCGTTAATTCAAGGTATGCACTTTGTGCTTTTGATGTACAAGTGGGTAAGTGGATATGAACTGGAAATCCGTTTATGCTGCATTGGGTCATATAGGGTTGAGATTGTGGAAATGCATTTCATGGTGGAAAATAATAATAGTAATAGACTTCCGTACAGATTGATCAAGGTTTCTTACATTAGTTGTGCTGAAGTGTCATTATTTGTTTTGCATTGGCCAAATACTTTCCCGGTTTATTTTTATCTGCAAACACACATTTTTTTTTGAACAGCCAGTCTCTTTCTTCATCCTGGTACGCAGTTCTGAGGGTTTGATAATCAAAACATTAAACAAAGACGCTACATATGAGCCTTCAAAGCGGTCGCTGAACTGGCTGAAATTGAAGAAAGATTACATGGATAGGTAAATGGTATAATAAAAATTGTCTTATTTCTAATCCTGACATTTATGAATTTCGGCTTAATTTGTTTGCTCTTCCGGGCAGTTTTGGGGACTCACTGGACTTGGTACCTATTGCTGCTTTCCATGGTCGGGGCAAACGTACAGGTAACTGTAAATTAATAGAAATTTTAGTTGGATGAAGTGGTACCATCCAGACAAATGTCTGCTTTTATGAAATTGAATAGTTAAAATCTCATCCCTTTCTCCAAAATGTACGGATGGAATTCTTAGTTCCGCAGTCATTTGCGCCCTTCATGTCTGTCATCAATGTATGGGCTGTGCTATTTCTTTTTTAAACTGTCACAACGCCTTAAGTTCAATGACAAGATGGTGGTGGTAATGACGCCCTGGCCTTCTTTAGGTGTCTATGGCGCCTTTCTCCTTGCTTGCTACGATAGCGGTAATGAAGAATTTCAAAGCATATGCAAAATAGGTAACTGCAAGTTTTCTATACTTTGATTACCTTTTCAGTGAGTTTACCAAGTCCCTTTTGACTATTATTGATCATTCTACCTGATATCTGGACGTGAAACAGGCACTGGATTTTCTGAAGCTGTGCTTGAAGAACGTTCTGTCAGCCTGCGTGAAAAAGTGATACCCAAACCTAAGGTCTGTGTTTCTCTCTTCCAGTTTGTGTTTCCGGTGAAGACTGTTTTGGTTCTTTTGATTCTCTTGCTTGCTAATATACTTGTATTATTGTCAATTATAGACATACTATAGCTATGCAGACACAAGTAATGCTAATACTCCAGATGTATGGTTTGAACCCAGTCAGGTATTGAGCATTGCCTTTTTTTTTTTAACTTTTGATTTAACTCCCTCTGCACTTTGCCTTTGTTCCCCAGCTTATTTATTTTGTGCAGATTGCAGTTTAGTAATTTTTGACTTTTGAATGCTGATTTTACTATTTGAAAAATGACTTTAATGTAAGGCTTTTTAATGGTGTGTGTGTGTGTGTCTATGTAGATGTATATATTCTTGCCTACGGATAGCTCACCTTTCTTTTTTCCCTTTTTTTTTTTTTTTTTTTTTTCTGAAAGGATGTATATACCTTTAATGAACAGTAAAAATATGGAATGTAAACAGATTTGTTAGATTTACAGATTGTTAAATTTTCGTTCTTCAAAAAAATTGATGATTTGATTATGGTGTATCTTATTGCCCTAATAAGATATGTGGTTCACTTTACAGATGCATTTGGATATTTGACAGTTCAAATTGAGTAGACAACTAGCATATGAACAAATTAACAACACCATTTTTCCTCATTCTCATACTGTCAGTCTTGATCAATTGCACAAATTATGGATAGCTTCTAAAAACAATACTGAATCTAATGTGGGATAGTTCTGTCAGGTTGAGGATAGTTCTGTCAGGTTAAGGGTTCCCCTCCCCCCGCTCCTCAATATGTGTAATGACAATGAGAGATCATCTGATGTAAAAATAGAAGGCAAATGAAATTATAGAAGTCATACAGATTTGTCAAATTGATTATATTAAGGAAATTACATTTGTAAACTACAACCTTTTGGTCGGAGGGAGACTTGTTGAGTCCTCTCATCATGTGCCTGTTTGATTTTCTTCCAGGTTTGGGAGGTGAAAGCCGCTGACTTGACTATTAGTCCTGTGTATCGTGCTGCAATAGGCATAGTGGATGCTAACAAGGTTGAACGAGTTTCATTTGGATATAAGTGTACATTATATTACTTTTTGGCACATTATTCTACTTTACCTTTGTGGATAAAAGTTGAATGGTGTATTTTCTTCATCTGCCATGATTAGGGTATTTCTCTTCGATTTCCACGCCTTGTTCGTGTTAGGGAAGATAAAAAACCGGAGGAAGCTTCATCATCTGAGCAGGTGAAAAAGCTCTGATCTTCTGATTATTTAATCAACTGTTTGAGACAGTTATATTTTGAAATATGATATTATATATTCATCCTCTCACAGACTTCATTCTGAACTTCAGGTTGCTGAGATGTATACTGCTCAATCTAACAAAAGTTCTAACCACCAAGACGACAAGGAAGATGAAGACTAGGAACAAGAGTTTTGTGTAAAGACCGGTAGCTGTGTTGATACAACATACAACCCAAGTGAGTAGATATTCCATTGTAAACCTGTAGGTTTTAAGTTTTAACCAATTCAAGAGCTCTCAATTGCAATCCTTGGACGTGCTGCACTGATAATATGGTGCCAAACATTGAGATTATCGTTGCTTACATATAGGCTATAGCTGAAATGAACTATTCTTTTTCCTTTTTCCGTTTTCTTTTATGTCTCCGGAATATTTCTGCATCTATGACAGAATACTAAGTTGTCGTGGTTACCGGTCTACCACACAGATCATATGTGAAAGATCTACTTGATTTTTTTTGTTTTTTTTATACGGATCTACATTATGTTTCCTTTTAAGAAGAGTTCACCTATGCATTTTAAGGCATAATATTCTGTGAGAAATATAAATGTCGCAATCTGATATTGATTTTCATCATTTTCACACATACCCTTAGCTGAGCCACAGGACATACTAAAATTCCTTAAAAAGAAGTTTCTTACCTAGTATTCCAAAGAGATTGAAAACCTGTAGCAGCTGTTTATTTAGCTTGATGTATCTAGAGTTTTCTTATTTTTGTTAGATGCCGATCCTTTATACAAGTTGGAGACATATCGTGTATATTGATATCAACTTGAACAGTAAGCAGAGAGTTGCATCAACTTAGAGAGTCAAACACATGAACTCTTTGTCATGACTTGCTAAATCTGTTACCATTTTGTCTGCATTTCGTATTCTTCGTGCATATGGTTTGTCATGTTTTACATGTTCCACGACTTCCATCCTTTTCAGTTTTCACAAACCTCCATGTTACCTGGCTGCATCTGCTTAGCAGAGGCACGAGGTACTGCATAAAGTGGTTTGGAAGTCTGTTAGTCTTGAGTAGTCATAATAAGGAAGAGAAGTAAGACGACACATTTCTTGCTTGAAGGGATGAGAGGTCTTGTCTTAATCCTTTGAACCAAGAATTTTGGTCAAGGAGTCCCAATCCAAGATTTGAATGTTTACCTTTATATATCTAGACATATAAGATCACATCTTGCCTAAATTTACACTAGCCTTCATCAACGCGCTCGCGTGCATGAAAGTGCGGTTTTGTCATTATCATTTTATGTGTTACAAATTAAGTGATATTTTTTCTAAAAAAGATATAAAAAAAAATTAAGTGATATTTAGATGTAAAAACATCAAGTAATTGACCAAGCAAAAAATTATAAAACTAATATCGACTGAATAACTGACTTCAAAGGTAAACAAAATGAATATGATAATATTTTCAAAGACGGACGTGCGCCTCTAAATGTCAGTATATATATACTATATGAAGTAACTCAACATGACGTATAAATTGCATTTACAACTAAAATACATTTTACAAACATAATAAACCCTAAACATAAAATTGATTATTGAACTGAATGCCCTTGACAATCTGAAAATTAATATGACCATGACCGCTAATGCAATGACAGATAAACACTTCACATTCTTTACTTTTAATATTGAAACCATAATGGAGGAGACTTCTTTTCTAACATTATAGGCTTCCCCTAATATGTTCATATTCTCTTCCTAAGCTGTGGACTTTTCTTCATTTTTTTTCTATAAAACTTCTTCAGTCTTAGATTCCCTGATTTTAGTCAAATGTTTAATTTTTTCTTTTTCTTATAGTTTTCACAATTGTTATTGATCAGGCTTCAAGGATTGTTAAACAAATGTACTCTCTTCTTCCTGTCTACGATAAAATCATCCCTGCCCTTCTGAGTGGTGGTGTTTGGAATCTTCCAAAAACATGTTGCTTTACTTTGGGTATCCCAGCTGGACCTATGCTTGCAAAGCCATGTAAAAGGGTATCTGAGATTGTACAAAAGTTCCTGGATACAGAATACACATGTGAATACAAGTATGATGGGGAATGTGCACAGGTGACACTTTATAAATAAATGCAACTTGTAATTTGTTCTATTATATCACATTTGTTCCCTAACTTGCTACTGCACAGATACATCACATGGAGGATGGTTCTGTTGAGATATACAGTCAAAATGCTGAATGAAACACTGGAAAGTTCCCTAATGTTGCGGTTGCAGTGTCAAGGTAGGATCTTTGGTTGGTCCTGTGCTATATCATACTCAAATCATGTCTGAGAGGAAAAATTGAGGAAGTTGGCTCTAGTATAGAATTCCTTAGTTTGACATCTGTATATGGTAATAAGTAACTGAATAGCAATTGCATTTGTTGGTGTGTGAACCCCAAAACATGTGTCGAATTTGAAGAATTTGGCGATCAATGGTTAAACAAACAGGTTTTGGGCTCATTTTCTTTTACTTAGACCCAACTAATGTAGTTAACTCCATATAAAACATTAACACATCAACTCTGGAAAAATATCGGAGATATATTAAAAGGGCTCTGAATGGGTGGTTTCCAATGAATGCCTGACTTGGTGTTTGCAAGCTGGTGGTTCAGGTTTAGAATTTTTTTTTTCTAATCTGTGTAGTACTTAGTTTTTGAAAAGTAATTTATTTATCATGAGGGGGCTCTAGTGTTGGCGTCATGTTATTTGAAATTCTAATTGTGTCTTAAGTTTTCAGTTTCTAATGTTTTATGTCAGCTTGCAGGTTAAAGAAGTCATCTGCAAAATCATTTGTTTTAGATTGTGAAATCGTTGCCTATGACCGTGAAAATAACAAAATTCTGACTTTCCAGGTAAAATATTTCAAACTCCAGATTTGTTTCATCTCACAAAGCATATCAAAATGTTTTTTTTTAATCTAATGATTAGGTATATAAAGTTCATTTTGTCTGAGTATTATTCATATTATAATGCAATGACATCATTCATTAGATTTTAGAAGTGAGCAATTTTAAGAATATACTAGATGCCCCTGTGAAGAACTCTTCAGAATTATTATATATTTGCCTTAATAAAGTTTGAGGAGCTATAAAGAGTGGTAAACTCTTTTATGATGGAAACAGCAAATCATGTACATAGACACCAACACATTGAAACATGATAACTGTGTATATATTACACACACACACACACAACCATATATATAAATGATATATCAGTAGTTTCTGATAATATCAATGGTTCTAGTATACAAGAAGACAGTATTTTTTTGATAACTGCGGATTAAGCTGAAAAGTATCTTTACGAGTAAGTGGTATGGCAGGTACTTGGCACTCGAGCCCTTAAAATGTGAGCATCAGCAATATTAAGATTGGGGTCTGCATATTTGCTTTTGATATATTGTTTCATAATGTTCAACCACTTACTCGAGAGCAGCTCAAAGTTCGTAGAGAGGTATGGATTATCTCTATTCTCAATTAACATTTACAATTGATAGCTACTTCTCAACTCTGGGAGTAGGTGTGTTTTTTATAGGAATTTTCATCATCATGCCAAGTCATGCATATTAAATGGTGTATCCTTTTCATTAGTAATGTACCTGTAGAATGATTTATGTCAAAGTTTACTACTTTGTGCAATATAAGATTTATCAGAAATAATTTTCCCTTCGGGGGTTTATATTTGTTATGTTTGATCAAGTGTGAGTTAAAATGGTGAGATTATCATATGTTCTAATTGAAGAGCACAATGTTGTGATATATTTGAATATTTACAGCAAGGATATATTTGGATTGGTACCTAATGAATTTGGATGATACAACATGCAATGCCATGTCTAATTTTCTTAGGAATATTCTGCTGATTGTTCTACTATATAAGTTATTAATTGCGAAAAGGGTACTATTTCTATAAGCTGTAAGTTCCTTAAGAGTTGCAATGAGGTTTCTTGTTCTTCTCTGTTTGGGGTTTCATGTTGGAGTTGGTGTTTTTCGAGATCTTTCAGTAGATATCTTGTTTCTTCTATGTATTATATGTACCAACCCTGCTGTTGCCGTTTGCCATTTTAGTAGTTTATGAGTCGTGAAGGATGATTCCTTATTCTGATAAGGAACATTACTCTTCCATGGGAGTGGTTAAGTAAAAGAAAGGATAGACAAGGTGTTTGTCAATGCGAGTCAGTATCATACACTTGTTATGTTGATGCTAGTGATATTAGTAGAATGGATCCATTTACCAAAGTCTCATTTCATATGTTCCAAATTACAATTCTCAGTACTCTAGGTCCAGACTATAAGAATTTGGATATCTATTGTCATCTTACCTATTTTCCACATTGGTTATGCCATAATGCTAAGCAGTGTATATTCTCACACGTGGGTCTGGTCTTGTGCAGTATCTTTATGACTCTTTCAAGGAAGAAGCTGGAGTTTTTCAGTTTGCCACAGCAATAACCTCAAAGGATATTGATGAAATACAAAAGTTTTTTGATGCTGCCGTTAATTCGAGGTATGCATTTTGTCCTAGTAATGTTTCAGTGGGCAAGTGGATATGAAGTGGAACCGTTCATGTTGCATTGGGTCATATAGGGTTGAGATCTGTACAGATCGATCAGGTTTCTTACATTAGTTGTGCTGAAGTATCATTATTTGTTTTTCATTGGCCAAATACTTTCCCAGTTTATTTTTATCTGCAAACACACATTTTATTTTTTTTATCAATCTCATTCTATTTCTTCATCCTGGTATGCAGTACTGAAGGTTTGATAGTCAAAACATTAAACAAAGATGCTACATACGAGCCTTCAAAGCAGTCGCTGAACTGGCTCAAATTGAAGAAAGATTACATGGATAGGTAAATGGTATAATAAAAGTTGTCTTATTACTAATCCTGATAGTTATGAATTTTGGCTTATTTTGTATGCTCTGCCCGGCAGTTTCGGAGACTCACTGGACTTGGTACCTATTGCTGCTTTCCATGGCCGGGGCAAACGTACAGGTAACTGTAATTAATAGATTTTTTAGTTGGATGAAATGGTACCATCCAGATAAGTGTTTGCTTTTATGGAAGTAAATAGCTAAAAACTCATCCCTTTCTCCAAAATATATTGATAGAATTCTTAGTTCCCCAGTCATTTGCACCCTTCATGTTGTCGTCAATATAAAGGCTTTGCTATTTCTTCGTTAAACTGTTACAATGTATCCATAAGTTTAAAGACAAGGTGGTGGTGGTAATGATGCCCTGGCCTTCTGTAGGTGTATATGGCGCTTTTCTCCTTGCTTGCTACGATAGCGGTAATGAAGAGTTCCAAAGCATATGTAAAATAAGTAAGTGCAGGTTGTCTATACATTCATTACATTTTTAGTGAGTTTGCCAAGTCCCTTTTGACTATTATTGATCATTCTGCCTGATATCTGGATGTGATACAGGCACTGGATTTACTGAAGCTGTGCTTGAAGAACGTTCTGTCAGCCTGCGTGAAACAGTAATACCCAAACCTAGGGTCTGTGTTTCTCTCTTCCGGTTTGTGTATCTGCTGAAGACTGTTTCTGTGTTTGGTTATATTGATTCTCTTACTTGCTAATACAAATATTATTGTCAATTGCCAGATATAATATAGCTATGCAGACACAAGTAATGCAGATACTCCAGATGTATGGTTTGAACCCAGTCAGGTATTAAACATTGCCTCTTTGTTTTTAATTTTTCATAAAACTCCCTCTGCACTTTGCTTTTGTTCCCCAGCTTTTTTTTTTTTCTTTTTTCTTTATTTTTTGTGTGCATATTGCCATTTTAGTAATTGTTTACTTTTGAATTCTGATTTTGCTATTTGTAAAATGAGTTCCACTCAAAAAGATGCATATAGAATATAGTACAGTTGGGAGCATTTCTAGTGCATGCTTGTAAAAGTAGACATTTATTGGTCCTGGTTCATAACTAAAACGTTGCATTATGGACTTAACGTTAAAGATGCCCATTGATCGTAATCACTTACTATAATGTATAGTTGTGTGTGTGTGTGTGTGTCTATATAGATGAATATATTCTTGCCTGTTGATATCTCAACTTCTTCTGGAAATGATGTATGTTGCGTCTTAAATGAACAGTAAAGAGATAGAATATAAACAGATTTGTTAGATTTACAGATTGTCAGATTTTCTTTCTTCAAACAATTAGGTGATTAGATTATGGTGATTAGATTTGTTCACCTTATAGATGCATTTGGATATTTGACAATTTAAATAGAGCAGACAACCAGCATATGAACAAATTACCAACACCATTCTTCCTTATGCTCATACTCATTCTTGATCATTCACACATATTATGGAAAGCTTCTAAATGATAATGAATCTGATGTGGGATAATTCATAATTCTGTCAGGTTAAGGGTTCCCCTCCTCCCACCCCTCAATCTGTATGATTACAAGGGGAAATCTGATGTAAAGTTTGAAGGGTAATGAAATTGTAGAAGTCATATACGGCTGTTGTTGATTTGTCAAATTGATTATATAAGTAAATTAGATCCGTAAACCTCAACGTTTTGGTAGGAGGGAGACTTGTTCAGTCTCATCGTATGCCTGTTTCATTTTCTTTCAGGTTTGGGAGGTGAAAGCCGCTGAATTGACTATTAGTCCTGTGTATCGTGCTGCAGTAGGCGTAGTGGATGCTAACAAGGTTGAAAGAGTTTTGTTTGGATTAAGTGTACATTACTTAATTTTGTCCGTAATTCTACTTTAACTTTGTGGAATAAAAATTGAATGGTGTATTTTCTTCGTCTGCCTCCATGATTAGGGTATTTCTCTTCGATTTCCACGCGATGTTCGTGATAGGGAAGACAAAAAACTAGAGGAAGCTTCTATTGAGATATTGGCCAATTATGTATGTCAAGGAACCCCAAAAGAACACAACAAACCAAGAGAAACAACCACAGAGATAAGACATAAAGAACACAGATTTAAGGTGGTTTAGCAAAACTTTTGTCTACGTCCACCGACAGAAAACACTCTCCACTATATTAATAATGGGTACACCAGAAAGTATAAGAAAACAAAGACTCTCTTCTCTTCCTATCTCTCTCCTCTCTGCCCTCTCTCACCCTCTAACCGAGAATGGAACACATTTTGTTTTTTGTCTTTGCGATACAAAACCCTAGAGCTGAACCCCTCCTTATATAGCCATAAATATATTCAGATCTCTTCACCAAATAGGAAATCCTATTCCTATTAGTGGTAGGCAATAATGCCTCCTTTCTTCTCTGTAATCAACTAAGATTACATGTATACCATCGTCAATAATGATATCCTTTCCTTATTGAAACACCATACTCTAAGACGAGACATCTTAGGAAAAACACATGGGCTGGAAACCCAACAGCTTCATCATCGGAGCAGGTGAAAAAGCTATGATCTTCTAATTTTTTAATTAGCTGTTTGAGACGAGTTACCTTTTGAAATATGATATTATATATTCATCCTCTCACACACTTCCTCTGAACTTCAGTTTGCTGAGATGTATAATGCTCAATCTAACAAAAGTTCTAAGCACCAAGATGACAAGGAAGATGAAGACTAGGTACAAGAGTTCTGCGTAAAGACCGGTAGCAGTGTTGATACAACCCAAGTAGCTAGTAGATATTCCAATGTAAAACTGTAGGGATTAACCAGTACAAGTGAGCGAAATTGTAATCCTTGGATGTGTTTCGCTGATAATATGGTGCTAAACATTGAGATTAGCTGATTTGAGCTATTCTTTTTCTTTTATGTCCGCGGAACATTTCTGCATCTGTAACAGATTACTAATTAGCAAAACTTTGTTGTCTTGGCTACCACAGATCATATGTGAGAATGATCTACTTGATTGTTTTTACGTGCTCTCAGGTACATTAGCTCTCCTTTTAAGAAGAGCTCACCTTTGCATTTTGAGGCATAATATTCTGTGAGAAATATAAATGTCGCAATCTGATATTGATTTTCATCATTTTCACACATACCCTTAGCTGAGCCACAGGACAGACTAACATTCCTTAAAAAGAAGTTTCTTTTTACTTTCAAACCTAGTATTCCAAAGAGATTGAAAACCTATAGCAGCTGTTTATTCTATTGATATCAACTTGAACAGTAAGCAGAGAGTTGCATCAACTTAGAGAGTCAACACATGAACTCTTTGTCATGCCTTGCAAAATCTGTTACCATTTTGTCTGCATTTCCTATTCTTGGTACATATGGTTTGTCATGTTTTACATGTTCCATCCTTTTCACAAACCTCTGCCCAACTTATAATGCAAGTCCTCCATGTTACCTGGCTGCATCAGCTTAGCAGAGGCACGAGGTACCGCATAAGATGGTTTGGAAGTGTGTTGGTCTTGTGTTTTTGAGTCATGATAAGAGAAGTAAGACGACACGTTTCTTGCTTGAAGGGATGAGTGGTCTTGTCTTAATCCTTTGAACCAACAAGTTTGGTCATGGAGTCGCAATCCAAGATTGAATGTTCACCATTATTCATGTGTCGTGTTGAACAAACAAGAATGAAGTAGCCACCACCTCTGTTGAGTTTTTGGATATGCTTTTATATGCTAATCGTCTCCTGCTTTCTAATTGCCTCCAGAAATGGTAACTAGATTGTTATTGATTGGTCACCACTTTAATTCCATTGGATGTTGGATGTTAAGTCTCTCCTAGATATCAATTTTTCGGCTTAATTACCAGCTCGCCTTAATGATTATCAATCGTTGATGTATGTACACAAAATCTATAAAACTTAATACTAATATGGATCAGATTGCTATAAACTCAACATGGTAAACAAACGTTATCTAATTTCTACTGATAAGATTCATCATAAAATGTAAGTCACACCAATGATGTAGAATGGAAAGCCTATGAAGTTGGTTTGATGACTAGGAAGATTGAACCAACACTCAAAAGAGAGTGTATTCGGCACATCCGGGTGCGTCGCGCACCCGGAAATTGAACGGTGAGATCGCCGGTGAGATCGTCGGGTGGAGCCGAGCACGGGTGAGTGGATGGTGAGATTGGCCGGTGCGCTGTATAATTTTCACACTCAAAATAGGTAAAATAGAACCACAATTTCACCCATGTGCACGTATAGTAATCTTGGCTTTCCTCCTAACCTGTCATTGTCTTGTTACTATTTGGAGCTAGTAAAAACAAGAATTGGTCATGTTGGGGGAGGGGGATCGTGCTCAAATTTTCGACACTCATCGGCTCAACGATTATAAATGATGAACATGATAGCTATGTTATCATTTGAGCTGTCACGTTCTTTTCAGATGCTTGAGGTTCCACCACGCTCTGCATAAATAGAATTAAAACTTAAGGCAACTAATCAACATCAAATATTACATCTCCGATAAATGGTCCTTTATTAAACACCATGACCAAGTAGATTCGGTTTGAGAGATTTCTCCTCACCCAAATTCGCTTTCAGTTCCTCACCTGACTCTTGAGTCATGATCCATATATGGCATTGCGGAGAATTTTACTCACATAGATTCGCCTCTAGGAAATTACTTTTCAGTTTTCACCAAGATAGCTCTAAAATGATTTCTCCACACCTAGTACTTCACCTCATCCAAATCGTATTGAGAAGTTTCACATCGAAATACTTTTCTGAAATATGTTTCGTTGCATCTCTAATATACCATTTCCTAATTAGAAACCGTCTTCAAATTTTTACACACTACATAACTTCTATATTCCATAATGTATGTCCCTTTGTGAATATTTTTTTCTTTTTCTTTTTTGAGAGTCCCTTTGTGAATAATAAGACTACTTGACTTCAAAATTTCAGCAGTTAAAAAATAGGCTAGTTGTGCATACTCTCATACCCTTATTTCTCATTGCAGATGAACTAGGGGACTTGAAAGTCAACTTGCATTACTTAAAATGTTCTTGGCAAGTAGGATTACGCTGCAATAATTTGCTCCACTTTTGAGAGATAAAGGTTTAAGCTCAAATCAAGAATAAACAAGGACGTGGGGGCAGAGGCAGATTGTAGAAAGAGGCTTTGTTATTAGTTAATTAGATTTAGAATTAAACTAGAGAAGAGGGAACTTAAACAAATGATGCTTCCCTCAAATATTTATAGATACAATCATACATCACACACTAGTAGCAGATCCTGATTCTGATTTTTGGGTTCCACTCAAACCGACAAGCAGAGCTCTCCTTAACCTTTTATGGTTGTTGGCCACACCCATCTTCTTCTACCCTTCAACAACTCCACACCAATAATCTTAATGTTTGATGTGATCTCTCTCAACCTCACTCATACAAACAGAATGAAACTCTTACCGAACTAGTATCAGAGTTACAATATGGAAAAATCAGGTAATCTTTCACAACATGTAAAATGTGAAAGTTAACAGAGACGAATTAAACCCCCAAGCAAAAACTCTGGCATAGAAGGCTAAAAACAAAGCTCTCTACCTAGATCAAACCTTCCTCTATACAAAATGCTAGATCAGTCACATACCCACTTGATATCTGATCCTCACTAACCCTTTAGTTGTATCAAATTATAGTTATAGATATAAAAGCTATGAAATCAGGGGATTAATCTGAGGCAGCTCTAGCAGCAGTCAGTGGCGGACTACTCTTTGGTACTTGGTCTCTGAATTAGGGGAGTCAGAGCATTCACAGAGAACCCTCTTCCTGTTGCACCCATTAACACAAAGTAAGGAGTCTTGGTGGAGGAGCAGTGGCTTTGGCAGTGGTATTGGTGGTGAGGTAATAGTGACAGGTGGGATCTCAAAGGACTCAAGAGGAGGAGGTGGGTGTCTCCATTGAGGGAGTGGTCCAGCCAAAAGAAGGGTCTGGAGTAATGGACCAGCATTTCTCACTGCCTGTAAAAGCTTGCCCTTTTCAGGCAATGGCTTGTCAGGCACTAAATCCCCAATTTGGTTCTGAAGAGATGATGGTGGTAATGGCAACTGGGTTGGTGGAATAGGGTCAATTACTTGTGAAGAAACAATGCTCTCTTCACAATCTGAGGAAGAAAAGCCTCCACCATTGTTGGAGTCAATCCCTCCTCTTCTGGGATCATCTTCTATGCTTGACATCCCAGAGAGAGGAGCTGTGTGGTTGTGTTGTTGTTGTTGAAGCTGTTGTTGGAGGAGGAGTTTCTCAAGGAAGAGTCTTTGGCATTTGTCTTGGGCTTCATCTTTCTCTCTGATAGCATTGTTGAGCAGATCTTTGAGGTGGCTCAATTGCTCATCTCTCTTCCTCAGCTCCTCTTGTGCTGCAGCCCTTGTTTGTTCCAGCTCCACAGTTGCATACAAAAGGGAATGCCTCAAGTCTTCCATGCTCTGTAACATGAAACATTTCAGCACTCAAAATTTGCAAACACACAAAGAAAGTATTGAACTTTATGAGTTAGGATGAGACCGTTCTCTCAAATTGGAGCAATTTGAAAGACCCAAGTAGAAACAAAGCTCAGATGGAGGTGTAAACATGAAGTAAATTGCTTACCTTTCCCTGGCAGTAGTATGCCCAGCTGCTGATCAAAGGGCTGCATTGGTTGTCCATAGTCTCTACTCTTGTGTGAAAACAGGAAACAAAGAGAGAAATTGAGAGAGAGAGATGAAATGGAAGGGAAAGTGAGAGGTTGGGGTTTTTGAGTGGTCCTTGTAGGTTCTTATTATAAGTAAGCTCAAGTCACTGTTTTCTTCTGTAGTTTCTTTCTTGCTTTTTTCTGCCTTGGACAAAAGCATAAAAGGCCAAAAGCCTGGCTAGCAGTGGCAAGGCCAATTCCTATGTGACATACTCTCTCTCTCTCTCTGCTTTAGTCAGTCAGTCTTTTTGTACTGTTTCAGCCTGATGCCTGTGGCTCTGTATTATACAGACAAGCGCGGGGAATCGTACTTCAGCGAAGAACGCGGGAGTGAGAAAACCAGAAAAATGTGACATGAAAATTTCTGAGAAGAAGCTTATAACCTTGAAGATTTTTGAAGTAAAAGTGAAGCTTGGAATAGGAAAAAAGAGAGGGGATAAGAGATCCTTAGCCTCCTAGCTTATGAGGATTCCGTTTCCATCTTCTACTGTTTTGCATGACGCTTGATTAGTGTCAAGATGGCCCGACTTGGGGCAATCATGATTATTTTTTATTATATATATATTATATATATATATATATATTGTCACTTTCATCTATTTCGGAGGACTAACCGGTTCAGTTGAAGATAAGGGATTTTTAACTAATTCATGTTTGAATTACGACATTGTCAAAAGTGATCAAGAAAGAGACTGTAATGCCTTGTTGACAGTCCAGGCCCCTCAACAAATTAGTCTTTGGGCCTAGAAAACATTTGGGATACTGATCTTAAATATATTAAAATATATAAATATATATATATATATGTTGTAAAACATAAAATATAAGAGATTGAGACAGAAGAGGAACAACGTTTAGAATGAGAATGAGGAAATATGTATATATTATTGAGTAGGAAACCATCTCTTATATAGAGATGGTTTCAATATGTAAATTACATGAATATCCCTAATAAGCTAATTACAAAAATGCCCATTATATAAACTATTTACAACATTCTCCTTTGGGTATTCTCTGTTATTAGCTTCCTCTGATATGTGCTCCAGTGTTGTCTCGTCAAAACCTTGCCAGGTAATAAAAACCCTATGGGACAAAAACAATCCTGGTCGAAGGAGAAAAAGAGTACAACACACACGTAACGGTGGTAATCAGAACCCTTGATTTCGGTGAAGCGGTTTAGTCTGGATCATAAGATGTGAGTCTGTGGGAGATAGATGCATAATAGTTGCTACACCAAAACCTTGCTCGGTAAACCCAATGGGACAAACCCGTGGTAGAAGGGAAAAGATGAATAATTGCATATATTTCAAATAAAGACATCTTCAAGATGAAGTATGAGTAGAGTGACCAATTTAATGTGTGCCTCATTAAAATCTTGCCATGTAACAAAACTCAATGGGACAAATAACCCTGGACGAAGGAGAAAAGAGTATACAATGGTCAACAATATGCTTCAGGATACTCCCCCTAATCTTGACTCCCCTTAAAAACTACACACTAGGTAAAACTGCTACATTGATCATGCTTCTTGAATAACTTAATAGCCAACATGACTTAAAGAAGTTTTTGTTTCATATATCTCTAAGATTATTTTATTTTCTATAGTAAAGACATAACTAGTCGGGAATAAGACTTGTGTCGATTTACATAACTCATGTCACTATATTTAACAAAGCAAACATCATTCCAAGGATCATAGGCGGTTGATCCATTCCATGATGCCTAGGGATAGAATGAGCCCTCTTCCGTCATACATTTAAATTAACGAAAAATTGTCTTTTATGCCATTTCCAGAGACGGCGTGTAGGCGCAGAGCTATATCTAGCTAACAAATTCACATCGGGTGAGATGTCCGATCTACGACATTTAGCCAAGTACAATAATGCGTCTATTGTACTTAGATATGAGTCTTCTGGTCCCAATATCTCTTCGTTTTCATCTACACTATGATACGAGTCTCACTAGATTTCAGACGATTATGAGTGAGTTTGAAAACTTTGTTTTATCCTTATTAAAACATCTTAATATCTTCTAGATGTAATTTGATTGATGGACCAAGATTTCATTTGCACTTTGCACAACTCCAGGTCGAGAAAATGATTTGGTCTCCGAAAGTCTTTCATCTCAAACTCCGACTTCAGGTGTTTTGTGGTTTTCTTGATCTCTTCAAGAGCATCAATCAAATTCATGCTATTGATGTAGATTACCACAAATTGCAAACCCTAAGTTTGTTTTTTTAATAAACATGTATGGGCATAGTCCATTGTTCATATATCTCATCCTAAGCAAATATTCATTTAGACGGTTATACCAACTCCGTCTGGATTGTTTGAACCCCTAAAGTGAACTACTCTGGCAAATGGAGAGTATGTTCTGTGGTCTAAAACTATTTGAGTTGGGTAACAGAAGTCCTTCAGGAAACTTCATGTATATCTCTATATTCAGATCCCCATAGAGATAAGTTGTTACCACATTCATAAGCTGCTTATTCAGTTATTCGGAAACTACCAAACTGATAAGGTAGTGGAACGTTATGACGTCCATTATGCAAAAATACAACACGATGAAAACTTCGAGTCTGTCTTCCATCCCTAATCAATTGCATAATGGTCATCTGCTCCAATACATATAATTCAAATATATGATTCACTCTCAGTGTGAACAAAGAGGGAGAGGGAGGATTAAGAAAGAGACCCGATTGGTTTGTGTCTTTTCGAATAAGGCTTTATGGAGAATTTTTAATCCGAGAGAGAGAGAGAGAGAGAGAGAGAGAGAGAGAAGGCTTGACCTTGTTTCAAGGTGTGGAGGACAAAATTGGTGAGATACTGTTGATCGCAAAAAAATAACAAAATAAAAAAGAAATGAAAAGGAATTTAAAAATACAATAATACTTTTTTTGTGCTACATGCACAATGTTTTTGAGTTCAATTGTGACTTTTGCAAACAGCTAGACAACAAAGTCCAATACGAACTCAATCTTCCAAACTGTGCACTCTATATAAAGAGACATAGAGAAGAAGAAAGGAGACGGACAGAGCGCAACAAAGGGAGGCGAAGCAAAAAGCAGGGAACAAGAGAAAGGCAGAAGCAGGCGGAGTCAACACGGACAGAACAAAAGAGGAGAATAAGGAGAAGAGAACAAGCGAAGCAAAAAGCAGAAGGAGAGAAGAAAAGAAGCGGCGAGCCAACAAGAAGGTGGAGCCCACACTCTAACATATTTATTTCTTTTGCAGTATCTCTATCCTTCGGCCTCGTTCCTTACTCCGTCGAAAGCCCGCAAGCCATCTCCCCCTAAGGCGAGACGACCACGCGAGGTAGTCAACAAAAAGAAGGCGAGATGACCTCTCCCCCGCCTCCTCTCGTTGCGATAATTATGTGGCCACTCGGCCTTTACTCTTGTACACATGGCCATGCGTTTCGCATAACAAGCCGTACAAGAGAAGGAAACAAGCATTCCTGCTAAAATATTATCAGGCGAGCTAGATAGCAGTCCGCATGCAAGATGACCTCGCAGGGAAGCTGAAAACTTAAAGCAAAAGCCCTAAGGCGAGGTGTCTTTGAGTTCCAGGCGAGGCGAACTAGGATGGCCTCACAAGACTGGAAGTTCAAGCAAGCCAAGTGACCTCACATCGAAGCATGAGCCCTAAGGGGTGGCGAGCCAACATTCACGCCAAGGCAGGACCCCTAAGGGGTGGCGAGCCAACATTCACGCCAAGGCATGAACCCTAAGGGGTGGCGAGCCAACATTCGTGCCAAGGCAGGAACACTAAGGGGTGACGAGGTGACTTCACATCAAAGCAGAGATCCTAAGTGGTGGCGAGGTGACTTCACATCAAAGTAGAGGCCTTATGGGATGGCGATGTGACTTCACATCAAAGCAGAGGCCCTAAGGAGTGGCGATGTCGCATTCGTATCAAGGCAGGAACCCTAAGGGGTGGCGAGGTGACTTCACATCAAAGCAGAGGCCTTAAGGGGTGGCGAGGTCGTATTCGTGTCAAAGCAGAAACCCTAAGGGGTGGCGAGGTGACTTCACATCAACGCAGAGGCCCTAAGGGGTGGCGAGCTAATATTCACGTCAAAACAAAAGCCTTAAGCCCAGACGAAGCAAGATGACGACACAGGCGAGGTGAGATCACTTCATGCAGAAGATGAAGCAAGTACGGAGTCCGCTCATAAGTACACACGCGGAGCCCGCTCACAGACATACACGCGAAACCTGCTCACAGACATATACGCGGAGACCGCTCACAGACATACACGCGGAGCCCGCTCACAGACATACACGCGGAGTCCACATGAAGGGGGAATCCACTTGCACATCGAGGCTGGAATTGCAGGAATCACCTACGCCCTAAGCAAGGACTGTGGCCAAAACCATTCAAGCCTTTTGTCACGCTGCTGCATCACCTGTTCCGAGTGCCTAAATCAAATCAACATACACTCTACCAAATTGGGTGTCCACAAGAAATATAATAACGGATTCAAAAGACATCTGTTAAACAAAAAAGCCGGCATTAAAGCCATAAAGCCTACAAACCTCTTTTGAACTACGGTCGGTTTGATCCCACAAAGGGGTACATAGGCAGTCTAGCAACCCACTAGATGCAACCACAAATCAAAACAGAATCCCTGACACCACCAGTCAAATTCGTCTAGTCCAAATAACTTTGGCCAAATTCCTGAAGCACCATAGAATCAAATCCATAATCAAATCTTTTGAACTACATTGGTTTGATCCCTTTACAAGGGTATGTAGGCAGTATAGACTTAAATCTGGATGCAACCACCAACCCAAATGAACTCCCGGATCGCCTAAAGCCAGAATCTCGCTCCAATGCTCAAATGCCTTCAGACACAAATCCAAACACATTTCCAAATAGTACTCTTATCCTAAAGTCAAAGCCCTTCAACGAGTCATTCATTTGTTGGAACCCTTAAACTACGAGTGACTTGATCCTCTCCAGGGTACGTAGGCAACCCATTCCCAAATGTGGGTGCAGTCACAAAAACAAACAAACTTACAATGGTCTCTTAGTAAACGGAATCAAAAGGTACGTGTTCCCTTATAACAAATGATTGTAATTAAGAGACACATTCTGTCTTGAATGGGTTGAACCAGACATAAATTAAAATTCTATCTTAGTTAATAGGATGAAGTGAAATCATGTTGGGTATATATTTGTATTTACAATTTTCGCCCAACAGAGACATGAAGGACAAATTAAACTGCTGATGTTTGTTTTTGGGTTCTGGGTTAAATATTTCAAGGTGTGTTCAATTCAGACTTGTATGAGTTTCCTAAACCAGGAATGGCTTGGTCTTGGTGTTAATGATATATGCACGTCAAAAATTAAGTTCCATCTCACTTTAATCAAAGTGGGAGAAAGAGGATTGAGAAATGGATCAATCGATTTGTTGTGTTAGTTGCTGGTGTTTGTTTTGGGTGTTAATGGAAGTTTGCTTTAGGAGGATTGCAACTCAACTAGGATATTTGCGAGGCTCGGTCTTGAAATGACCAAGGAGGATTGACATGGTGCTGGGAAGTTTCATCGGTTTGTATTTTTTGTTGGGTGTAAGTTAAGGACAGTTTGGGAACAAGATGGATCAATTTGATATATTTAAATAATAAAACTATATGTCGGGTCTATTTAAAAGTTTACTGGGTACATTTAAAAGCACTCGATCATAGTAAGGTTTTTCAGAATATGATCACGCGTTGGTGGCTCTAGAATCATATGACTGTGTCCACTAGTCTGTAGGTTCCCATAAAACACGTATTGATGTGGGTTAGGGTTACTAAAATCCCACCCATGTATGAAGTGCCTCGCCTTTCGCATGATCGGTAATCTTTTGAGAGGATTTATTGACTATGACAATTAAGACCGAGCATAAGACGGGAGGTGTTCAAATTCTGTTTTCTCATGAACCTCCAAATTAGCCAGATCAATTGGAGAGATATGTTTTCCTGGATGAAGGTGTAGGACCTTTGCTGAAATTCAATTACGAACTCTTGAAGGGACACTGGCACACTGCTCGCTTTGCGAACTGATTACTCATGCAAGTGTTGATTGTGATCAACCACCCCTGATAAACCAAACTGAAGCTAGAGTTTTGGGCTTTAACATGTTCTTCAACGAGAAACCATAGAAGTAAATTTGTCTTTACTGCTTTTGCATCTAGTGAGTCACTATTGCAGTCCTCGGCCCCGTCCCCTTCTACTTCCCCAAAGAAGCAGAAACCGGTGATCTTGAAGGAAAAGGTGAATATAGGCCCTGTGATTGATGATGGTTCACCGAGTCGATCAAACTGCGAAAGGTCGAGAGCCAGGTTTGGTAGTCCCAACAGGGGGGGGGGGGATCTCCTGAGGCAGTGCTTGTAGTTGTGGATAATCACTAGACTGAGGAGGCTCGTTCTACTCCCTACAAGTTAAGTGTGCTAGAGAAAGCTAGGGAAGTTCTCCATCACCTAAGAAGTTCAAGACAAATTTGGGAGGTAAACTTCTGACATTCTAGCCGGCCGGAAGCTTTGGATCATTTGAGGAGACAAAGAAGGTGAGCCGATGACTCATAAGCAGACGCTTGGCCATTCCCTGGGTAGCAAGAAAAAGAATACCCTAGGCTAGGGAAGGGGTCTGCAACACCTCCGCTACACATCTCATTGGCGGTCACTTTTGGTGATGAGGCTAGCCCTTCATATTAGGGAAAAGGAAATCTGAAATCTTAAAGCTTCCTTCTTTCTTGCCTATCAATAGACACTATTTTTGTATAATAATTCTTACTACTTCTAGTTATACATCAGTTGTGGTATCTATGCGACTATGTTTACTTTTGAAAGAGAGTTGGATGAATTTAAGTGTAGTTTCTATTTGATATAAGCTTAATAATTAAACTAAACCGGTTTATAGTGAGGGTATTTGTCAATTAGTTTGATTTGCTTGCTACTAGAGTTTTTGTGTAAACTGATGGTTGATGCAAGTGTTTTTTTAACTATAAATAAGTAATGAAATTATCTATTTTATCTTCAAAAGAAATTTTAGCCAAGAGTCAAAATGCTCATTTCTAGATCCTAATAGAAGTGATTATCTATCCTGATTTCTCAAAACTAAAAATGAAATTTGTGCATCAGAATTCTGTTAAAACATTTTTACTTTTCTCTTACACGTGGGCTGCCTTGTTTTTGTTTTCTTTTTATATATATTTTGTTGATCCTTAAATTCTCCAATTTGATTCTTTAAATGCTTCTATTGATTTTTCCTTTCTTACTATATATGCTTCCGAATTCTTTAAAAAAAAAAGGCATTAAGAAATAGTTATCTCCTCTAAATTGTTTATCAACAAATGCTTACGACGTGGAAGCTTATGATTGTCTGAAAATAATGTAGATTTTTAAAATGAGGTTTTGTCTGAACCGTATCAACATAAGAATCTAAGAAACAGACTACTAATCTTTGGTTAAAGTTTGGTTTAGATTTGTGTTTTTTTAAATATGAAGTCGTCTTGAAGTAATTTTAAAGCCAGTATTAGGTATGATTCTTTAACTTTTACTTGGAAATTCGAGAGAATTTTTGTTTTTATGGGTTAAAAAAATTAGATTTCAAGTTGAAGCTAGTAACCTATATGAGGTAGTCTCTTGCTTCATCCGTTTTCATTTGTCCGTGGAATACTTTCTACTTGCTCTCCAGTCTCCTACTCAACTCGATGAAGGTAATGTTAAAGAGAAACCTCAAGTGATTTCACTAGATATATTAATTGACTTGACGTTATTTTTAATAACCGCATATCTATGAGATTCGGTAATATTAGCTCTTTGAACAATTTAAGAAATAGGTCTGCGTCTCTAACCCAAAAATAAAGAGTCTACCACACTTTAAGAGCTCTGTGCCATCTCTCTTTTCAAATTTTTATCTCGACCAACTTAATTATATATAATAGGTTATAAAATAGTCTTTCGCTAATATCCCCACATGGTCTTTCTTTTTTTGTCAACTTTGATTCATTTTTCATTTGCTTAATGCATAACTTTTAAAAAAGGGCTCATTGCTGCTAAAAGACGCAAATGTACTCAAGTCCAAGTTGAAGGAGACTTTTCCCTTATCATCATCAACTGTGTCAAAAGATTCTGTGTTATTCCTTAGAAGCTCAAGTCCCAAGTTCAAGCACTTGTTGATTATTTTGTTAGCATCATCTTCTCGCATACTTTCCGATAGGAGAATTTTCTGACAGTTGCTCTTACTTCAGTTGGTCACCCCCATTCCTCTCCAATGTGTTGGTTTGACGGGATTCCTCCCCAAGCTCAGATGACTCTACTGATAGATTGTTTTTGTATTGACCGCCTAAGAGGCTCTTTGTTATACTATATTGTTCTTAAAACAAAAACAAAAAACTCTGATTCATTTTCTTGGATCTATATATTCTTCTCTTTTGTGTTATCTTTCTTAATTTTTTCCTCCTTTGTATTTAGTCCTTTACAGTTCAACTAAACTAGACCTCACTATAATACCGAAACAAGATAAGTGGATTCTCTAATTTTTTTTTTTCAAATTAAGAGTTTAGAATTGATCAATATATATTATGATTGGATTTTTTCATCAATAAAATGTAATAAAACAGATGAGCTAAAATGAGTGAGTCTTTAAATAAACTGCGACACACATTTAACATCGATTCTCATTAAAAATGCCCATACATATATCTAGCTAGCCTATAATCTTAAATAGAAGAAATAAAGAAAGAATCTAGTATGCTTTATTTGACAAGCCTAAATACGTCTAGCTAGGAATGATCAAGAGTTGATTAACATCTTTGACTTACGGTTGCCAACCGCAATCACCCATGTGGATTAGCAAAGGCCTAAACAAAAATAGGCTTATAAATTTCTCATATTTCCTAACTTTGTCTCCATGGTGGTGTATTTAGTTTGATCGTGTAAGACAGAGACTCATGGTATGCGGCTTCCATAGGTTCGATAAGTGGTCAGAAAAAGGAGCTGGTAACCAAACTTTCCCACCAAATATTTGGCATTTGCCCAAAGAAAAAGGCAAAGAAAGAAATTAAGGACCCATTTTGCACGATGTAAAGTCCTTAAGGAAAAAAAGGGAGGCTTCCATTTTGACTAATTCAAAACTTGCATGGGAATGAAACAGTTTACACAAAAGAAATATCAGTCTTTAAAACCTAACATTTCCCACATACTCTTTTCGAACATGCGACACATGTACCTCTAGGAGCCTTGAAGTCGTCATATTCCATTATGGAAAATTGAATTAGAGCAACAATGTGCTAATGAGAGAGCGGTGAATTGATCTTACATTTGGAAAATATGAAAACTCTAAGATTGACCGTTTGCTACAATGCAAGCAAAATTACAGTGATGTGTGCATAAGAATGATCTTTAGAGAAAAAGAAATAAAGTTGATTGGCACGGATCAAATTAATTTACAATTAAACCGTACTATATATATGAGTCTCGTAAAATTTTACAGAGTTTCATGTTATTTTATCATCGATCCATCAAATTTACATCTTATAACATATATCCAAAACACACTTAGATGATGCCAGGTTTTTTGCACCATCCCGGTGCAGTGCCAGTGTGCTACCACTTAACAATGATATACCATCCAATTGAAACTAGAAACCACAGATAAGCAGTTTTTGCCAAAAGATGCTATCCAAACACAAAGCATATATATGTAGTTGTTTTGAGAAACTTGACTGCAATACAATAACAACAAAGAAATAGAGACCGACAATCTAATTCAAAAACAAGATCAAAATAAACAACATAACAACAACAAACCTAGGTAATAGCACCGGCGACCTAATAACCAAGATCGAGAACACACTCTAGAAGTCGTCTTCACATCCAAATTCCAAATGTAGGAGCATAAAACATTAGCAAAAGAAAATCGAGAATAAAAAGAAGTGATCATACGAACTAATTACGTAAACAAGGTGTAGAAAACGACGGATAATTTCATTGTCGTCGATAATCCTCAAGACAAGTTTGTAAGATTATTTTTGTCTAATTCCAAAAATAATAATGTAGGACGACAATCGTTTATATATTTGATTTGATTTAGTTAATCAAAAATTTTCCAAAGCACTGGTTTTAAATTTTCGATAAAGGGGGATAAATTCCATAGAAATAACCCAAAATTTCCAAAAGAACATATATAAGATGGGGCGCCGAACCTTTATGTCCCATCTTTGGTGCCATATTCTTTGGCATTATGTTTTAGATGCATATAAATTTGTACGCTGCCCTAGGAAGCTGCATATTTAAGCATCAGACAACCTAAAAGACCATGAACACTTTCTAAACCTTTAAATTTAAATTTAAATTCATGAAACTCTAGCTTATAAAGAAAGAATGTCAAGCCACAAAACTTGAGTGTTGTTTCACTGTCTCTCATGCAGGCATGTTATGAAATAATGATAACAATGACTTAAACTAATAATGCTGATTAATCCATATAATATTAGAGCTAAACATTTCTAGTTGCTCTCTCTTTTCTGCAGAATGCAGATATCGATCTCTTTAGAGAAAGTCTTCCTCTCATACAAAAAGAGGAGACAAGAATTATGATTACAATATTACTTTCACCAACATAAACATCTGCATTAGACTATAATCCATCAATATATTAATACTCAATCTCAAAATATGAATCAAAATGTTAATACACTATATATGATCACCCAGATTTTACAGTTCTGTCCCACATTATCTTGCAGTGCCTTGTAAATCAAACAAACAAGCATTAGCTTGAAGTCTTGAACCAAATTAAGGATATGATCTGGTTGGCAATATGGAGAGCACAATTGTAATGTTTATGCAGTAGTGACTGCTAATGAGTTTGAACCCTTACTAAGCCTACAAGCCCTGCAGTATATGCTTTGTAATTTCCAAACCAGAAGGACATGCAGGTAGTGGATGAGCTTTCCATGTATGATGCATTCAGTTTAAATTAGAATCTAAGCTACCATTTCCACTTTTGCAGCATTAGTTACCAAGTAGTGGACAAAATTTCTATTCGATCATCATCATTAGTTGAATGTTCATATGTACGTAGTGGATAAGATTATATTTCTTACTCGATCATACGCATTATTCTCATTACTGTATTAGATTGTCGATCAATCCAGTACCACATCGCATCCATCAAAGTTTTTAGAAGACATACAACATCGCTCGACTATAACATAACCATATATATACATGAAAAGATATAGTTCGAAAATGAAGGACAAATCGTCTCCGAGTCTCGTTTCAACTTAGGGTACGTACGGTTAGCTTCAGATTTACCCATTGAGTATGCTAGTATGCATTTGCATGCGAGTTCATAACATCCCATTAGAATCTTATAGATATCATTTTAAAGAACAAAGCTTGTCTCTTTTGAAAGTAGTATTCTATTGTACTTACATGGGGTATCAGGAAAGCATCTAACTGCAAAATCTAGTTGATATATATATAGAATCACAATTGGAATCATAGTACTAGATATATAAATTGCAGGCAAGTCATGAACCAAAGTGATGATTCTAAAGCTTCAAGAAACCAAAGTAAAGAAGGCATTCGAAAAAAAGAACTAACGAATTTCTTTTTGGACAGTTGAGGGGAATTATGTGTTTGGTAAAAGGCAAAAATAAGGATACCCTGAAAAAAATATATACCTTGTATCATCTTTTTTGACTCTCACTTTACTCAGACAGACAAAACCATAAGTAGCGAGCTAGATTCATCCTTGAATCACAAGAAATTGACTACTTAGTAATAGTAGTACAGAATCGATCTGATATATTCGTAGTTACCTGAGAATCAGATTCATCTGAGAACAGCTCAGACCAAGTTTTACCAAATCAAATCAAATTGCTTTCACTGAATTAACGTAAGCAAAGATTAGACATGCAATTTCATATCAGAAAAATGATTAAGAGTTACATCAAGATCGAATTACCTGGATTCAGTTGGATTATATATATTCAGGTCACAAAGTCAGCTATGCAGTCACCAGAAGTGGGGTCTTAACGGCTAATACCGGTCGGAAAGAACCCTAGAAAGATGCCAACTTTGATTAAGCGCGTGGGTCCGTTGATACAAAAGAGAGGTTTAAAGATTAAAGATTACAAATTATGAAGGGTCATATTTAGCATAGCTCATTAGCATGATAGCATTAGCATTAGCTAGGGTTACTATCTTCTCCTTTTAGTCTTTAGGTGGGTCGTCAATCCCATCACAAATCACATCATGTTTTTTTCCGAAGATCTTTGGAATCCCAAGCGGTCGTTATGCAAAAGTTAAAGAGCTTCAACTAGGTTCTTACAATATATAAATCAATAAATGTAGGAAAATTCTAGAGTACCATTAGTTTTCTATATCATGTTTTTTTTTTAAATATTTTTTACAAATATAAGATTATTTGGTTAAAACTTTTGTAATAAAATGTTCATATGTTGTAATTATGAGGTCTTGATCAAATTTACAGATTTATTACCATTTTTACAAAATTGAAGACTAATATGTTGTCGAGATGGTAAATTTTCAGATTTAAACTGTCATACCCTAATTTTTTTTAAAATAATTTTCAAAAATTTGAACATGATAAATCTCAAAAACAACCCAAAACCTGTTCAATAACTTCATAGACTAAACTCAAAGGCTGGAAATATAAATTTCAATATAAACTCAACACTGAATCAAATATTATATTTTTTTATTTACATCAACATGAAATATCAAGTAAAATGAAAATGCTTACCAAGAGCTTAATACAGTCTGACAAAATAATAATAATAATAAGTTCGACATCTAAAACTCTGTCACTATGCCAACACCTCACCCATGTTGATCATCACCTGCAAGTCTAACCCCTACACTATGAATTGGTGCACCTGGTAATAAAACAACAAACCTGATAAGCTAAAAAGCCCGTATAAGTAATTCTCAAAATACTAATTCAACACAATTACAACAATCATTATTAACACATGAAACAATAGAAAAAAAAATCGATAATTCCACATGAAGATTGTCCACACACTCACCCCAAAATGAAACACATATCCAACACTTTTACAAATAAATATATATCCATGAGTCCCAGATACCTATAAGGTATCTCTCATGACCTACAACAAACACATGTACTCATGAGTCACAGATACTTATAAGTACCTCCTATGACCTATAACAAAACACATGTATCTATGAGTCCCAGATACCTATAAGGTACCTCCCATGACCTACATCGACAGACGAACTAGAGCTCAATCCTAACCGTAACTAATCACCCAGCCAAAGGCTTGGTTCCCGGTTTGACTATCTAAACAACAATTCACAATAGGGTAGTATCATCAACAAAACCCAATAAACACATCATAAACACATATCCTTTCACACACACATGTAGACACACACACACACACCACATAGATATTCTCACAAGAATAATCTACCAAGAACCAAAATTTTTATGGTCACATGAACCTTAAAAATAATCATTTAAATACGAACTTGTTTTATCTTACCTATGAGCCGTTAACGGTCAGGCTCATATATTTTAAAACAACATAATTAAGCATTTTTTTAATCATTATCATCATCAAAATGACCATAAATAAATTTGGTCCCAATGTGAACCTTGGTGAGATTTACTCACCTAAGAATATCCCGCTGCATCTTCACAAAAACACAAGGGCCAAGCTAAACACCAACTTCACAAGTTACCTAATTAACACAATGTCATCCTTAGTAAATACTTGAACAAAATGAACATTGCACCCTTAATCAAGCTTTAACCCGAAGATTTGCCCACAAGAGGACTACCTTCCTCCGATACCTCCCAATGTCGTTAGACACTCAACTACATGTCAATGCTGCCTCTAAGTTAATATTTTGAAAGTTCACTACCTCCCAAACATCTATGATTAACATAGTGCCTAAAATGCATTACATAATCATCTCTTAGCCTTACCACACAACAACACACTCACAACGACACAAACTAGCTACACATCAACCAAACCTACTCATACTACCCGGACGAGCTTCCACGCGAAGTAGCTGCACGTGGGTCCCATGCGCCATACCAAACCTCACCTTAATGACACTCCAAGCCAAACCAAAACAAAGATCAAGTGAAAATAAGCATCTTTCATACCTGCTGCTAAGGTTGATTCGACTAGAAGGTGCTTTGAAACACCACCACAAACCCAAGCTTCAAATCTACAAATCCAGCGTCCAAACTTTGATCTTTAGGTAACTAAAGAGGTATAAACATCTTTAGACGAAGGAGGAGAGTGACTTACCAAGATTCGAACTAATTTGCCGTCGAAATGGAAGAATTTCCGGCGAGACCGCAACAGCTCCACCGCCTTGTAGGAGGCGAGACGACGATCGGCATCTAGGCGGAGAGACGACGAGTGGAGTCTAGGTAGCAAGACGACGAGCGTCGCTGCCCAAGGAATGGAAAAGGGGTCTGTGCGAATTAAACGGGACCGGTGGCGTCCGATTTGGTGGTCAGACGTCCGAATTTTGTGCCGGTTAAAGTGAGGGCGAGCGGCTTGGGAGGAAGGAGAGAGAAAGAGTTGATACTTTTCTGAAAATTTAGGTTTCTACCCCACAACTTTTCTATTTACAGCCTCTTCTAAATCGAAAACCAACTTCCTCTAACCATAACTTTTTCATACGACGTCCATTTTATGCATGCTACGTGTCTATGGATTCGTATCGCCAAACTCTACAACTTTCATGAAGAAAGTTTTCGAAAACATCTCACGGATAAGAAAGTCAACTTTTGGGCACTTAAAAACAAAACGCCTTAAAATATTTGACTCCCAAAATTTCAACTTCGTACAAACGAATAAGAATTTCCACAAAATAATCCTTCATTAAATTCAGAAATATTACAAGGAAATTGATATAAAAATTCAGGTTACTACATAAACTGAATAGACCATTTGTCCTCGTTCATGTAATATGGTTCTCGGTTTTGTAATTGTGCAGTGTGTTTTGTATTGGGAAAATAATTACATTTTCCATAACACTTTTTCAAACATAAGAAAATTTGGTTGAAAATTTTGTAAAATAAAATGTTCATATGTTGTAATTACAAGGTCTGGATAAAATTTATAGATTTATGACATTTTTTACAAAATTGAGGACGAATGTGTTATCGAGATGATAAATTTTCAGATTTAGACAAAATAGACCATTTGTCCTTATTCACGTAATATGGTTCTCGATTTTATAATTGTGTAGTGTATTTTATATTGGGAAAATAATTATATTTTTCATAACGCTTTTACAAACATAAAGACATTTGGTTAACGACATTTGGTTGAAACTTTTGTAATAAATGTTCATATGTTGTAGTTACGAGGTATGAACCAGATTTACAAATTAATGACTCGTTTTACAAAATTGAACACGAATGTGTTGGCGAAATTGTAAATTTTCATATTTGGACTAAATAGACCATTTGTCCTTGTTCACGTAATATGGTTCTCGGTTTTGTAATTGGGTAATGTTTTTTGTATTGAGAAATAATTACATTTTTCCCAACACTTTTACAAACATAAGGACATTTGGTTGATTTTGTATTGAGAAAATAATTACATTTTTCATAACGCTTTTACAAACATAAGGACATTTGGTTGAAACTTTTGTAATACATGTGTAGTCGGTTGTGCATAAAATAACCTCTCAAGCCCGTAAACCAGCAGACATTCCACCACAACCAAGACCTCTTTAAGGTTTCCGTCCATAAACTGGATGGGTCGGGCTTAATCACGGTCGTAATACTGGGCTTGGAACGACTACGAAAGGCATAGGAGAAGTCCACATTTGAAACTGTACATGGATAAGTATCCCACATGGGGTTCCTAGCAGAGAAAACTCACGATGGGTCATAAATACAGCCCAGTCACCAGCTTGTTAGGTATCAATAACTACCTTGTTAATTACATTCAAACCAGCAGATATTGGCTTAACCATCAGAGGAGGAAAGACCGGAAGCACCCTGTCAGCCTTTAACTTGCATGTCAGCGGGAAGAAAGACCATTCAACCTATCAGATCCGCCTTCAGTTTCTGCAACCCCGTCTGGGATTGTACAGAAACATTTGGCGCCGTTTATGGGAACCGTCACTAAAAACCAACGTGACTTGATGGTTGAATTAAGCGAGCGTTAAGAGCAGGATACAGGAAGGGAAGAGCAATGAGAACCGATATTCGCTAGGACCCCGGAAGCAGCAGGGGGAAACTCACGAATTACAGGAAGAGCTCACTGAGAGGAGACGCTAGAGAGAGTGATGCGAGATCTCAATCCCTAAGAGGTAGCAGAGATGTTGGAGAGGATGAGGGCTCAAATCACTCAGCTGGAGCAATAGAGAGTCGGGGATCAGGAAGAAGCTTCCGGGAGGGAACGCATATTATAAAAAGAAAACGTCATGCTCATGAGCGTGCTATCCTGAGGAATAGAACATCGGGAAGCATTGGATAGGGTGGCCGAGTCTGACCGATGGCCATGTCACGGCATGAGGGCACTTGGCCGGGAGCGAACCGTAAGACCGTGCATTTAGGGACGAGCCTATTTCCGGACGAAATAAGGGATGAGGGACCGCCACCCGTGCCTGAGCTGATCCCGGATGTCCATACCAGAAGATCGGGAGAGATGGAAGAAACCCTGAGAGCTATCTGGGATAGCGTGGCGAGTTTAGCCGAAAGAATCTCTGATGTCGAGAGAAAGGGAGCGCGTAATCTAACCCGCGTGATTTTCGAAGAGCGATCACCCAGTCCGTTCACGAGAGCGATCACCCAGTCCGTCTGATCAAACACAGCTAAACCGTTGAAACTTAGCTATAATGGGGATCGTGACCCTCATCTTTTCCTGGATAGTTTCAAGTCTCACACGAATGCCAAAGGGTACTCGAACGCGATATGTTGTAACATGTTCTAGGAAACCCTGGTGGGGGAAGCACTTAGTTGGTTTTACGAACTCCTGTCGAACTCAATTGATTGCTTCCGATAATTGGCCGATAAGTTTGTCAATAGGTTCATCCTGCAAACGGACGGGCAGAGCACTACCCAACTGTTCAAAGTTAAGCACGATAAGGGCGAGGAGTTGAAAGCTTTTGTGAACCGATGGCAAGGAGCCACGACCAGAGTCAGGAACTTTGACAAAAGGGTTGCAGATAGGCATTCATTCAAGGGTTGCTTCCCGGGAAGTTCTTGTATGCGGTAAGAATTGAAAATCCACAAGGCTACGATGAGCTTATGGAAATGACAATCAGGCATGCACAAGTAAACCATTATACTTATGGGGGCACCTTGGTCGGGAAGAGGAAGGTCGAAGGGAGAAAAGGAGGTTCCCCAGTACAAGTGGTCCAGGAGGTTAGGGCTTGGAAGGGAGAGCAAGAACCAAACTCCTACTCCTCTAGAAAGAGGCATATATAAAGGGGCGGAAGGAAGACATGGAAGCAACATGACGCGCAAGTAAAGGCGAATGGCCCCTACCAGGACACCGGGTACGCAAGGGTGGTGTCGGCAAGCGAAGAGCATTTCTCAGCGCTCAACGCCACTTACGAGACGATATGGAATGAAAATAAGTTTGTCATTCCTCCTCCCCCGGCCAGGAAGTTCCCCGCTTCTCAGCTCACTAAGGAAGACACCGGGAAATTTTACGGGTACCACGGGGAGGCAAGTTACCACATAAACAACTGCATAGAGCTGAAAAAGCGGTAGAAGTGAAAGAAGTGAAGTTGCAGCAGTATGTGCTTGGGCAAAGGCATGTAAGGGCGATTGAAGTATTTGAGATGATTAACACCATCCATGGCGGCTCCCGAATAGATAATATGAGCAATAAAGCCAAAAAGCAATGTATGGGAAGAAGGGATGCCAGGGAAGTTTTCACCTTTGGAAGTGGCAGTAGTCAGCAGATGACTACCGGATGGAAATCTATAACCTTCCTAGAAGAAGAAGAGGAGGGGATAAGGTTGCACGAGGACCCATTCTTGATAACATTGCAACTTGACCACTATATCACGAAGAAGATCTTGGTTCACACGGGAGCTTCGGTCAACGTGTTATTCAGGAGTGCCTAAAACAGACTGCTTCGAGGCCGTAACAAGTTGATGCAAGACCATGAGCCCTTAATCAGTTTCTCGGGCGATGTTGTTCAGCCCCTCAGATATGATAACCTTGGGGTGAGCATGGAGGGCCGAGAGGGTGTCGCTCAGGCGACAGTGGAATTCATCGTGGTAGATTATGAGTCATCCTACAACGTGATCTTGGGAAGGCCCGCCTTATGGAAGCTAAAGTCGTTTGTTGCCGGTCACATGTTGATGATGAAGGTCCCGACCCCAACGGGAGTCATTACGATCCGAGGAGATCAAGGGGCTGCAAGAAGTTGTTATGCAATAGACAATAGGAGGAAGAGGTCTGAGGTCCTCACGGCAAGCCAGGCCGTAGTTTCCCCTTCGGATACATATGTGGATCCTAGAAAAGATACAGACTCCGACGAAGAGCGTCCCGGCTCGGTAGGAAAAATGAAAATGGTATCTGTGTCAGATGAGTTCCCGAACCAGAAAGTAATCATAGAGACAGGACAAGCACCTGGTGTGCGAGTGGCGCTAGTGGCATTCTTGAGAAGGAACAGTAGGGCTTTCACTTGACGTACAAGGATATGCCTGGTGAGCAGCATCGTGACTCATAAGCTTGGTATCGAGAAGGGATTTTCTCCCGTGAGGCAAAAGCGAAGGACGTTTAAGCCAGAGAAGTACGAGGCAATGAGGGGGGGGGGGAAGTAAAAAAATTGATGGACATCAAGTTCATACGGGAGGTTAGATACCCCTAGTAGCTGGCCAATGTGGTCATGGTTCCAAAGAAGTCAACAGGGTAGTGGAGGATGTGTGTGGACTATTCGAATCTCAATAGGATATGCCCCAAGGATAGCTTCCTGCTCCCACGCATAGACCAGTTAGTGGACTTCACATCCAGGTTCGAATTGTTGAGTTTCATAGACGCTTACGCGGGCTATAAGCATATACATATGGATTTGGAGGATGAGGAGCATACAGCCTTCACAACTGACAGGGGGCTATATTGCTACAAGGCCTTTGGATTGAAGAATGCGGGGGCCATCTACCAGCGGTTAATAAATGTCATGTTCGCCGAGTACCTCAGAAAAATAATGGAGGTATATGTTGATAACATGCTGGTCAAAAGTCTAACGGTCGAGGAGCATATGGGGTATCTGGAGAAAGTCTTCGAGGTGATACTGAGGTACGGGATGAGATTGAACCCCTAGAAATGCATATTCAAAGTGATCAACCATGGCATGCCCCAAGGATAGCTTCCTGCTCACACGCATAGACCAGTTAGTGGACTCCACGTCCAGGTTCGAATTGTTGAGCTTCATAAATACTTACACGGGCTATAAGCATATACAGAAGGACCTGGGGGATGAGGAGCATACAACCTTCAGAACTGACAGGGGGCTATATTGCTATAAGGTCATGGCCTTTGGATTTCTGGGCCAAATAATAAACGGGAGGGGAATAGAAGCCAACCAGGAGAAAATAAAAGCCATTTTGGATATGGAGAGGCCCAAGGAGCGGAATGAAGTGCAGTCGTTGGCCGGGAAGATCGTCGCCCTGACGAGATTCGTGTCACGACTCACAGATAAATGTGCCCCCTTCATTCGGCTGCTACGGAACCAACGTTGTAAAAAGATAGTCTGGGGACCCGAGCAGGAAGAGGAATTCACCCAAATAAAGGCGTATCTCACGTCCATGCCGGTTTTGTCAAAACCAATCCCCGGTGAGATGCTTTACCTATATATTGCAGCATCGCAAATGGCAGTCAGCTCAGTGTTAATAAGAAAAGAGTCTGATGTTGAGCATGTAGTGTTTTACGTTGGGAAGAGATTCACGCCCGCCGAGAGCAGCTACCCGGACGTTGAAAAATTAGCTTTAGCACTTATCGTGACAGTAAGAAGGCTCATGCATTATTTTCAGGCACACTCGATAACCTTTTATACCAATCACCCCTTGAGGCAGATCATGCAAAAGCCAGAGATCAGCGTGAGGCTAGTAAAATGGGCAATAGAGCTTGGAGAGTTCAATATCTATTATCGGCCGCGAGTAGCTATCAAGGGCCAGGCAGCAGCCGACTTTATATCTGAGATCACGCCCATGAAAATTGTGGGTGAGTCGTCCGAGCATGCACATATGAAAGTTATGGGTAAGTTGTCTGAGCTCATGCCAATGGAATCGGTAGGAGAGTCATCCACGATCGACCGGGAGGGAAACAAGGACCTACCGTCCCCACATTGGAAGCTTTTTGTTGATGGCTCGGTGATGAGGCATAAAAGTGGAGCGAAAATCATATTCGAAACTCCCGATGGATTCAAACATGAATATGCCTTGGAGTTCCAATTTAAGACCTCATACAATGCTGCAGAGTACGAAGCATTAATTGGTGGGTTGCAGCTCGCCTGGGATATCAGCGTGGAGAAAGTTGAAGTGTTTAACGATTCACAGCTAGTTGTGAATCAGGTCAACGGGAGCTTTGATGCAAAGGATCCCCAGTTGAACTCCTACCAAGCACTGTCAAAAGTCTTCATGCAACACTTCAAGTCAGCCTCTCTCTCACGCCCCGCAGAAGAAAAATAGCAATGCATATGCCCTTACCTGGCTAGCCACCGGAGGGCCTGGGAAAAGGCGAAAGAAGACAAGGGTTGAGATGTTGGGAAAACCGAGCAAAGTAAACCCATCTCGAAAATATTCATGGTTAAAACGGGACCCGGAGAGTCTACATGGATGGATCCCATAGTCGAGTTCATGAAAGAGGGTGTGCGCTCGGAAGACAGGCGACAAGAACGAAAGCTTCAATCGAGATGTGCCAGGTACACACTCATGAACGGGAAACTATACCGCAGAGGTCATAGTTTCCCCTACCTAAAGTGTGTGACAGAGGAGGAAGGAGAAGCGATCATAGGGGAAATACATAAGGGAGTATGTGGGAATCATTATGGGTCTCGGTTGGTTGCACACAAGGCGCTTCGTGCAGGGTTTTTTAGGCCCAACATGGGAGCCATAGCGGATAAGATGTCAGCTCGGTGCTGTAAATGTCATTTGCACACCAATGAGACGCATTTGATCCCTAGAAGACTTTAACCAGGCCCTTCTCTCTAAACAAGGATGGAGATTACTTACAAACCTTACGGTTCTTTGGGTTCGGGTTCTTAAAGCTCTGTATTTTTCTACCTCTACTTTTCTTGATGCTCGAAAACGTTCATCCCCATCTTGGCTGTAGTCTAGTCTTTTGCATGGCAGGGAGCTTCTTCATCATCATGTTGCTTGGCAAATTGGTAATGGGACTGAAATTCTAGTGTGGAACACTAATTGGATTCCCCACCTACCTAGGATGCGCTTAACTCCTCATTCTTCAGTAGATCTCAAGATGACTGTGGACTCACTGATCAACTAGAATACACATTCATGGGATATTTCTGCTATTGGTGGCTCTATTACTCCTTCTCAACGTCAAGCAATTCAAGATATACCCCTAATTTCACCTCTCAGAATGAACAAGATGATATGGCCTTTGACAAAGACAGGTGAATACACAGTACGATCTGGATATCATGCTATCCATGCTCTTACAACTACACCTCTTCTAGTGCACCCACACTCTTTTGTTTCTATCAATCCTCTGCTTTGGAAAATGGTATGGTCCTTAAAAACTCTTGCTAAAATCAAAAACGTCCTATCACTTTGTCAATCCTATTGTCGCCCTGGTCTTTCGCGCAGTGGGGCTTGGACCTCATCGGGACATTGCCAATAGCACCAGGGCAATTCAAGTATGTAATAGTGGTCGTTGACTATTACACGAAGTGGGTGGAGGCAAAGCCCCTTGGGAAGATAACCACTGAGTGCGTGAATAATTTCTTGATGAAAAACATATATTGCAGATTTGGGGTCCCGAAGACAATCATCACGGACAACGGAATGCAATTCAATAATAACCATCTGATTGAGTTTACAAAGGACATGGGCACCAAGATGGCTTTCACATCTGTGGCACACCCACATACCAATGGTCAGGTGGAGACAATTAACAAAATCATTAAAAAGCTTTTGAAGAAGAAGCTGGATGACGCCAATGGTCTGTGGGCACAAAAGCTGCCGGAGGTATTATGGACAATTAGAACCATAGCAACAGAAGCAACAGGAGAAACACTTTTTTGTATGGCCTTCGGTACATAGGCTATCTTGCCGATCGAGACATCTATACCTTCTGGCAGGGTCGAGAACTTTGATGCCGTAACCAATGAGGAAGGCCTCTAGTTGAACATTGACCTCATCGAGGAAAGGCGGGAGAGAGCAGACTTGCACAACCAAGTCTATAAGAAGCTAAGAAGTGAGTTGCACGCCATTACAATAGTAAGGTCAGAACCCGGATGTTGGGACTAGGGGACTGGGTAATGAAGAAAATCATGACCAAGACGACCGCTTTGGACCCAACATGGGAAGGGCCGTACGAGATTGTTGAGGAGGTCAACTTTCTTTCTACGGGATCAGGATGAGATAGTCATCGGGCACCCCTGGAATATAGAGCACCGAAAGTTCTACCTAGTGTAAAAGGGGATGAGACCCAACTTTGTAACATATCTGAAAGTCTTACTGACCTCGGGAGAACAACATGTCCCGGAGGTTGCCTCCATTGGTCTTGAATGACTTAATGCAAGAATGGGGAAGGGTTAATTAATTCTCGAGTAATATCAAGCGGGATATGCAATCCACCAAGAGGTAAAAGTTAATTAAATCCCGAGTAAATTGGAGTGGGATAGGTAATCCACCAGGAGGTATAAGTTAATTAAATCCCGAGTAATATCGACCGGGATAGGTAATTCACCGCGAGGCATAAGTTAAAACTAAGCAGCACCAAGCGGAATAGGTGTAGTGCAAATTATGTATATCAGAGACGCACATAACAAAATTGGACAAGGCATAATATATTAAAGCCCAGAATCCCGGGGGTATACCACTAATGGGTATTTACAAAATGCTCGGGATCAGTAATAACCGGGACAAGACACATGGCCAATGTCTTACAAGAACCAAAACAGAGGCTAATTACAAATTACGCCTCGTGGCCGTCCTCTTCCTCGTCCTCGGACGACTCGGCCTGGTTGTCATTGACATCGCCGTCCTTCTCGAAAACCCTCTCGGATGGCTCGCCCCCATGGTCTTAGACTCTCCGTCGGTAGCCACCTTAGAATTTTACTCCCTCTCCTTGGCCTCCTGAGCAGCGATCAGGTCTGCTGTCATTTTCTCCTTGTCCAAGTAGCCAAGGCGGCTACATTCACCAAACTTCTCGGTGATACTACCCTCTCGGGCTGCCTTAAGCATAGCCTTAAGCTTATCCGACTCCTTGAACTTGGCAACGGCGAGCTCGGCCTGAGCGGGAATTTGGCCCTGCAAATCGAAAATATGGTCATCTCGGTCCATCAGATATGATTGCAACTTAGCATTCTCCTGCTGCAGCGCCTCTATGTCGCACTCTAAGGCGACCACCCGTTCAGCCTTCCCCTCCAACTCTTTGGTATGGAGGCCGAGTTTGGCCAATTTGTCGGCCAGCGAAAGCTTCTCCTTCTTCTCAGCTCCCAACTCTTTCTCCATCTTCTTCTTTTTGGTCCGGAGATAGCTGATTTGGTCATTCAGGCTAGCCAGGCGCTCCTTCATCTCGTTCGTAGACAACAAATAAAGCCTACAAAAAGCGATATATTAAATACAGCCTCCCAGACAATAAATTGGCATCACAGGAGATAGGAAGTTTACCTTCATCATCGCCTCCCGGGCGTATTGCTGGTTATGTTGAGGAGTGTTAGACCTAACCTTGATCCAGTCCAGCTTGATGCCTTTGAGGTCGCCCACCATGCTACGACGAACTTCTCATCAGCGCTGCCGTACTCATCTAGTATCTGCCGGATGGGGGCCTTTCGGATCAGGGGCAGAGTAGGAGCGAGAGCACTTAAGCTCACGGACTGGCCAGCCTAAGGCCCTGCCGCCTTCTGCCTCTTCTAGGGTGGTGACACGCCCGACACACTCATGTTAGTTAGCGTCACGCCTTCTTCGCACTAGGACTTTGACCTCTTGGACGAAGATTTCTTCTACTTCTTCTCGCCCAAGTTGTCATTGACCACGTCACTGGTCTTCCCGGGCTCCTCAGTATCAACCGGTGGCTTCTCATATCCCTCATTAGGAATCTCCAAAAGGACAGCGTCCTCCGAAACGCGGGTGGTAGAGTCCCCAACGTTCACCTCTGTGAGCGCGGCAACCTTTCCAACCTCCAAGAAGACGCTCAGAAGATCAAAATCTAAGTCCATGTCACGTGGGTGTGACGGCCGGGGTTTGCGCTTGGGAATTTTAGCTACCAATAAGTACAACAGTTAAAAAAGTGCAACAGAAATAAGTATAAAACACAAGCGAGAGGCATTTAACCGGAACCCCACCAAGCATACGACCGAGTTCACAATGAACTAGAATGCTCCATCGGGTCAAATTGTAGGAGCTACGGTCCTCGTCCGATGGCCAGGCCGCAAACAGCCACGTGATACGTCGCTTCTCGAGCTTTGATAATGCCAATGACTGATCCCGGATATACCTAAACCGGTTAGGCACCACGTACGTCAGACAGTTCCTCTGCCATCGACCATCGGCAAACACGACCTTTGAATGCCAGTTGTTGTTAACAGATGTTAGAAGGTCGGTAACGGGAGGTAAGTATTCCCGAGCTGCAAAAGAGATACAGCCTCCCTAATTTTGCTTCTTCGAGTATGAGAGGTGGTATAGGGCCCAAAACTTGTTGATAGTTGGCCATCCAATGTCTGACAAATAGTACAGGCAGCGGAGGGACATCAACTGGCGCCATTGGTTTGGGGAAATCTGACTGGGCGCTAGCTGAAGCATGCTCAGCCACTACTGCACGCACTGAGGAAGCGGGAGGGAGAAGCCGTTCCTAAACATATTGTCGTGCACCACGACGAAGCAGTTTCTCGGGCAACACGTCAGCCCGCCTTTGTATAGCCCACAGAGGGAAACCGTCGGTGGGATTCCCAAGTCTACCTGAAATTATTCTATCTCGGTCAGGATCATGCTACTCTTGAGTTCATCACACATGGTGCCATCCTCCAAGATGTAACTTCTAGCCGTGGAAGAGCCGACGACACTAGTCATCGGGACCCCATGAAACACCCCGGCAGACCAATCGACATCTCGAGCGGGTAAGCCATATGTTATCTCGCCTGGCCTAGCTGATTGTTCCCTCGGGCGGGATGACCGGCTTATGTACTCCTCCATCCTCTCGTCGTCATCCACTATTGGGCGAGAGGATGTGCTAGCCCCACTCAAGTAGGTTGTACTTCGGGAATCCATCTACCCTAGTATAAAAACCCTAATATCTATTAGTATACGCCGCCAAGAGCAAGCGCGTAGTGCACAGCCTAAACCTAGAAATCCCTAGAATACCAAAAATCTCCAGTTTTACCCAAAAACATCATCAGCAACACAATGCCGAGAAAAGAAAAACAGAAAGTAAAAGCAGAAGTAGCAAAATCAGAAGCATGAACAATGGCAGAAAACAAGCAAAACTTACCAGATTTTCGACGTAGTAGCAACGCCGGAAACTCAACGGACTGGAAACACCTCGCAATTGCAAGGATAGGCGGCGACACTGCATAAGAACGGGAAGCAGAGAGAAAAACCAGAGAATGGGAGAAAACTAGCTAACTGAGAAAACACAGAATTGCTGGGATAGGCAGCGGTACGGTGTAAGAACGCGAAGCAGAGAGAAAAATCAGAGAATGGGAGAAAACTAGCTAACTGAGAAAGCACAGAAGCAGAGTGAGAGAAATAGAAGAGTGAGAGTGTCACGCCCCGACCCTTAATTTTTACCTTAATTACTAGCACGTGGTAATAAGAAGTGTTTAATTTAAGTGTTTAATTTAATTGGTCCACAGAGTGGTGTTAGGGGACGATTATTTAGAAGGATTTATTCGAAAGAAGAAAAAGTGACGACAATAAAAAAGATAATTGTTGCTAGTAAAATGTAATTTTTAGTGGGGTATTATTTTTGGGGTGTTGAATTTTGGAGTGGGTGTTAAGTTTGTGGGTTGGCCGGTTTTGGGCCAAGCCTAATCATTTCTTTCACTCTCTCTTCCGCGCGCCCCTCTCCCCGACCCGTTTTCTGCCCAGATTTTTTCGGTCGCCCGTTCGCCGTCATCTGGCCGCCCTAGACCGTCAGACAGGTCCTGTTCGAACCCTCGCCTCTTCCTCTCTCTTCCTGGACTGGTGCCTGCGCGCGGAGCGCCGCCGAGAAGCCGCAGCCGAGCCCGGAAGTTCTGACTGCCCGGAACTTCCAGTAGCCGGAACTCCTTCCTCCGGCCGCCATAGCCAGCGAGCCTTGGCTCAAAAAAAAGTCCTCCTCTCGTGCAGCAATCCCTCCAAAGGGCTCCCTCCATCTCGAGGTAGATAAGGAGAAATCGGTAATGGAAATTCTAGGGCTTTTTGTGTGTTTTCGTTCGATTGGCATAGTTAGGCTTGAAATTGGTGTTTGTGTTAGTTAGGAAAGTTGTAGAGGAGGTTGAGAGGAAGGTGCTGTCAAATTTTTGTGGGCATTGGAGGTCGACGGAGCTGGCCGCCGGCCGCCGCCGGGAAAAATGTTTTTTTGTAGGGAATTTTATGAGGAGTTTATTGGAATGAGTTTTATAATTTTTGGAGGCGTTTTGGATAGGTTTGGGAATTTTTGAAGTTTGGTATTTTTGGCAGATTAAGAAGTTAAAATCCGGCCACGTGATTATTTAAGGTTAGAAAGGTGGAAGGTGTTTAGAGGATATCGGTTAAGAAGTTTGTGGACGTTTATTTGGTAGGTAGCAAATTAAAGATTTTGGGCGATAGACTTGTTTGAGCACGTGGAGCTCCTTTTTAATTACGCCTATTTTCTTTAAGCGTCGGTGTATTAATTAAGAATTTATTTATCTTTTTGGAACATGACGCGTGGAGGCTCGAGCTGACGAGGCCTCTGACCGACATCAGGGTTAGACCTAATTTGTGAGTGAACCTTTATTTTAAATAATGTGCTTAAATTGCTTCATTGCTGAATAATTTTCTGTTATTGGAAATTTCCCGAAATTGAGAATTTCGGTGATTATACTCATATATAGTGGATTATGAGAACAATATGTATATGATTAAATGCTAGCTATCTATACATGATTTTCCCCCATACTGAGGTACAATTCCAGTATTGGGTGACGTGAGTGTTAGACGCCAGCGTCGTAGCCTTGTATGACTTTTTATTCTTTGAATTCATTCATAGAATTAGTACAAGGAATCAGCACGTATATATACCACTCGGACGATTCCCCCATATTGAGGCACAATTCCAGTATGGGGTGACGTGAGCGTTAGACGCCAGCATCGTAGTCTTGTATGCTTATCTATTTTTCGAGCATATTCATAGATATCGTACAAGAGATAGTCGAGTGTGAATACATACTAATATTATATATGATATTCTAGCCTGAGAGGCATTCTTTCTTAAAGTTGGGGAGTCTAGCGAGGCTAGACACCAGTTCAGTATTTTCGAGTTAAGCTTTTAAGCTATCGCTGGTAAAGCGTTTTCTTTGAAAGTATTTTTGAGCAAATATTTATTTGTTGTCGGATTTGCTTTTGTCCACTCACTCTGATGTTTTTGAATATTTTCTCCTGGGCTCTTCATTTTTAAAATGTCCAATCTGCAGCGTTCACGTGAGGTTTAGAAGGCGACGTCGAGGCATAGTGACTCGTCTATCCGCTACATTTCACCAGTAGGTTACCTGTTTAATCTACTAGAAGATTGTTAGCTTCCGCTGTGTTTTTAATTTTTAGTAGCTTTGAATACTGTTGGGATTTCTGTATAATTTATTTTGACTATTTTTTGGGTTGTAGCGGAGAATGTTAATTTATTTTAGTTAATTAAGTGGTTCTTTTCTTTTCTTCCGAGTTAGGGTTGTCCATTTTCAAGGGAGGTTTGCCGAATCCTTCGGTAAATTTTTCTTAGAGGTGGTCCCCGCATGACTCATCTCGGATTTCAGGGTGAGATTCGGGGCGGGTCCTGACAGTTGGTATCAGAGCTCTAGGTTTCGTTTTATGTCTCCTATTCATTATCGTATTTGCCTAAGTAGCCGTAGTGTCTATAGAGAGATGATCTGACCGCGGAGGATTCATCAGCAATTTTTGCTTTGGATACTATGTGTTATTGGGTATGTGTGATAGCTCCATTAGTCTTGTTTATAGAGTACTAAATTTCTTCCTCCTCAGGTACTATGCCTCCTAGGCGCTGACCCCGTGTGGCTACCTCGTCCAACGCCAATGAGGGTGATGATGTGAGAGGTTTAGTCGATTTCTATCTGGGACATGTTCTGTGAGGAAGAGAGATGTTTCTGACGCAGGGGCAGTAGAGTTCAAGGGTGCCAAGGGACCCCTTGACGCTTATTGTTGGGTGGACAAGATGGAAAGGGCTTTCGAGAGCACAGAACTGCCAGAAGAAAAGAAAGTGAAGATGCCAGTGTCTTTTCTGGACGATTCGGCTCATCATTGGTGGACTCTCGCCAAGAGGAATAATGATGGTGCTCAGACCATGATTTGGGAGCAGTTCAAGGCACTCTTCTTGGGTCAGTATTTCAACCACTCTCATCGTAGCAGAATTCAGTCAGATATTCTAAGCATGGCGAAGAAAGACGATGAGGGAGTCATCGAGTTTGAGCAAAGGTTCACCACTCTGAGCTACCATGTGCCATATATGGTTCCTGATGAGAGGACCAGGATTCATATGTTTATTAGGGCACTTGGTGGAGTCTTTGCAGATAAGATGGTCGGTGTTATCTATCAGACATTCCTTGATGCAGTTGGGGCAGCTATGGCCATTGAGTCCAGGGGGTCTTATAGTGCTCGGCCTCGAGATTTCAATGGTCCCAGTCAGGGTCCATTAAGAAGGCTGCTTCTTCGTCCGCTTCTGGATCTTCAGCGAGTAGTGGCAGTAGTGGAGGATCGGGTTCTGGTTCTCGAAGTATGTTTAGAGGACGTTTCAGGAGACCCTCCAGGAGCTAGTTGGGTAGGCAGCAGGCCGGTCAGTTTAGTGTTGGTGGTAGTTCCCAGGGGGATCATCTGGTGGTCAGACTTTTTCCTTTGGTCAGCAGCAGTCATCTGCTTTTCGATATGGTAGAGTTCGTGGGTGTTTAGTGGGTGTGAAGTGCTAGTAGATGGATTTAATTTCAAGGCTGATTTAATTCCTCTAAATATGGTAGAGTTCGATGTGATCTTGGGGATGGACTTCTTGGAGACTTATAAAGCTATGGTAGATTGTTTCCGAAAAGAAGTGGTGCTTCGAAGTCTGGATGGTTTTGAGGTTATGTTTCAGGGGGAAATAGAAGTGATTTCGAGTTGCCTGATTTCAGCTGTGACCGCTAGGAAATTGTTAAATAAAGGCTGTCAGGCATTCTTAGCTCATGTGGTGGATGCAAGTATAGGAGTGTTAGAAGTGAGGGTTATTCCTGTAGTAAGAGAGTTTCTGGATGTGTTTCCCGAGGACTTGCTTGGTTTGCCTCCTGTAAGGGAGATAGATTTTTCTATCGAGTTGCTTCCTGGAACTATGCATATCTCTCAGGCACCTTACAAAATGGCTCCAGCAGAATTGAAAGAGTTGAAGACTCAATTGCAGGAGTTGGTAGATAAAAGTTTTATTCGGCCTAGCATATCTCCATGGGGTGCCCCAGTGTTGTTTGTTAAGAAAAAGGATGGCACCATGAGACTCTGTATTAATTATAGGAAGCTGAATCAAGTCACAGTGAAGAATAAGTATATGTTGCCTCGTATTGATGATTTATTTGATCAGTTGAGGGGTGCTTCTGTTTTCTCAAAGATTGATTTGAGATCTAGTTATCATCAGTTGCGGATCCGAGAGGGTGACGTAGCCAAGACCGCTTTTCGATCACGCTATGGTCATTATGAGTTTGTGGTGATGCCTTTTGGACTTCCTAATGCACCCGCGGCGTTCATGGATCTCATGAATCGGGTGTTCAGTCCATATCTTGACCACTTCGTGATCGTGTTCATAGATGATATTTTGGTATACTCAAAAAGTGAGAAGGAGCATGCCAAACATCTAAGATTGATATTGCAAATTTTGAGAAATGCTCAGTTGAGTTTTGGCTGGATAAAGTGGGGTTCCTGGGTCATGTAGTTTCAACCGAAGGTGTTAGAGTGGATCCCCAGAAGGTGGAAGCGGTGTCAAGTTGGAGAAGACCCACCTCTGTGACAGAGATTCGTAGTTTCTTGGGGTTAGCAGGTTATTATCGGCGATTTGTGCAAGACTTTCAAATATTGCAGCTCCACTCACAAGATTGACCAAGAAGGGAGTTAAATTTGAATGGTCAGATCAGTGTGAGGAAAGTTTTCAAGAATTAAAGAATCGCCTGACGAGTGCTCCTATTTTGGGACTTCCAGATGATAGTGGGGAGTATGTGGTCTTTTGTGATGCTTCTAGACGAGGTCTAGGCGGAGTTTTGATGCAGCATGATAGAGTGATTGCCTATGATTCTAGGCAATTGAAGCCGCATGAGGTGAATTATCTCACTCATGATTTAGAATTTGCAGCAGTAGTTTTTGCTCTCAAGTTGTGGAGACACTATCTTTATGGAGCGAAGTGTCAGATTTTTACCGATCACAAGAGTCTTCGGTATGTGTTCACTCAAAGGGAGTTGAATATGAGGCAAAGAAGGTGGATGGAGTTGATCAGTGATTATGATTACACTATTGAGTATCATCTAGGAGAAGCTAATGTGGTAGCTGATGCTCTTAGTCTCAATCCCTCCATATCTTTGTTTTATCTGAGATTGGTTCGAGTTCCACTTCTATGTGAGTTGCGAGCTACAGGAGTGGATTTAGCGGTGGACGAAGTGGGTGCCTTGGTAGCTAGTTTTCATGTGAGGCCAGTTTTGGTTGATTCAGTGCGGGAAGCGCAGTATAGTTATCCTTCCATAGTTCGGTTGATAGAAAGAGCAACCAATGGAGCCACCGTAAATTTTTCGGTGAGAAGGGATGCAACTTTGTTGTTCAAAAATAGGCTCTGCGTTCCAAAGAGGAATGAAGAGTTAAAGAATGAGTGAATGGAGGAAGCTTATAATTCTGCATATGCTGCTCACCCGAGGAGTACAAAGATGTATCGGAGTTTGAAAGATTATTATTGGTGGCCAAACATGAAGAGGGAAATTGCAGCTTTTGTGAGTAGGTGTCTAATTTGTCAGCAAGTGAAAACTGAAAGGCAGAAACCTTCAGGGTTGCTTGAGCCATTGCCGATTCCAGTGTGGAACTGGGACCACATCACCATGGATTTTGTCTTCAGTTTACCTCGTACCCGCGAAGGGTATGACGATATTTGGGTGATTGTGGATAGACTCACCAAGTCCGCTCATTTCTTGCCGGTGGGAAAGAAGTATACACTGGATAAGTTGGCTGAGCTGTATGTTAGTGAGATTGTAAGACTTCATGGCGTACTTGAATCCATAGTGTCAGATCGGGATCCTAGATTTGCTTCTAAATTCTGGGGAGCTCTTCAGGCAGCTTTAGGTACCCGACTACACTTCAACACTGCTTTTGATCCTCAGACTGATGAACAATCAGAGAGGACTATCCAGACTTTGGAGGATATGTTGAGAGCGTGTGCCTTACAGTTCAGGGGGGTTGAGATAAGAACCTTTTTCTGATGGAGTTTGCTTATAATAACAACTTCTATTCGAGTATCGGTATGGCTCCCTTTAAGGCACTTTATGGGAAGCAGTGTCGTACGCCCTTGTGTTGGAATGAAGTCGGAGAAAGAGAGCTTTGTAGTCCTGAGATTATCCATGACACAAATGAGAAGATCAAGGTGGTCAGAGATAGACTCAAGGCCGCTCAGAATAGGCAAACGAGTTATGCAGATGTCCGCAGGAAGGACCTTGAGTTTCAAGGGGGCGATTGGGTGTTCTTGAAATTATCTCCTTGGAAAGGGGTAGTTCGTTTCGGTAAGCGTGGGAAGCTTAACCCGAGGTATATTGGGCCTTATGAGATAATAGAGCGAGTTGGCCCTCTTGCTTTTGTCCACTCACTCTGACGTTTTTGAATATTTTCCCCTGGGCTCTTCGTTTTTAAAATGCCTAGTTTGCAGCGTTCGCGTGAGGTTTAGAAGGCGACGTCGAGGCATAGTGACCCATCTATCCGCTACATTTCGCCAGTAGGTTACCTGTTTAATCTACTAGGAGATTGTTAGCTTCCGCTGTGTTTTTAATTTTTAGTAGCTCTGAATACTATTGGGATTTCTGTATAATTTATTCTGGCTACTTTTGGGTTGTAGCGGAGAATGTTAATTTATTTTAGGTAATTAAGTGGTTCTTTTCTGTTCTTCCGAGTTAGGGTTGTCCATTTTCAAGGGAGGTTTGCCGAGTCATTCGGTAAATTTTCCTTGGATGTGGTCCCCGTAGGACTCATCTCGGGTTTCAGGGTGAAATTCGGGGCGGGTCTTGACAGAGAGAAACAGAAGAATGAGAGAAACAACAGCAGAGTGAGAGAAACAGAAGCAGAGTGAGAGTGAGAACAACCAGAGAGAAAAACTAGAGTGAGAAGTGGAGACGAAAACGGGAGGACGGCTTTATACACGCACAACAAACGAACGCCTCGATCCACGAAACGACGTAATAAATAACCCATTAACAGTTAACGAGGAACCCCTACCTGTCGAATCAAACCACATGATGATGTCACGTGGCTCGAACCACCGTAGCTTCTTAAAGAAGGAAAGAATGAAGCGACGTGTATTAATTGCTCGTCAGTTATCACCATGAATATGGCGACACCTGGCAAACATACATTTAATGCACCTGCCACACCAACGCACAGACACCCAAGTACAAGGTCCATCTTGGGTGAATATCACCGAGATCGTAACACCCAAGTATAAGACCCATCTCGGGCGAGTGTCACCGAAACCGTAACACCCAAGTAAAAGACTCATCTCGGATGAGTGTCATCGAGATCGTAACAGCCAAGTAAAAGATCTATCTCGGGTGAGTGTCACCGAGACCGTAGCACCCAAGTAAAAGACCTATCTCGGGTGAGTGTCACCGAGACCCTAACACCCAAGTAAAATACCTTTCTGGGATGAGTGTCGTCTAGATCGTAACACATGTGAAAGACATCTTCTCTTTAAAAACAGAGCAAGTAGATTGATAAACCATGGATGGCGTTAACACCCCGTCACTCGAGTGGTAACACCAGATATGGACAGGGCTCACTACATTTGTCCATGGAAAATGTAACACCCGTTCAACCCACGTCATGAGTCAGAACTTGGGGAGACTGTGGACGGGAGCCCATTTGAAGTATATTGGATTACGGGCTTAATTTAGCAAATCCCCACTCAAGATGTGTCTTAAACGGGAACTTGGGGGGACTTGTAATCGGTTATGCATAAAACAACCTCCCAAACCTGTAAACCAACAAACATTCCACCACAACTGAGGCCGCTTGAAGGTTCCCGCCCATAAACTGGATGGGCCGTGCTTAATCACGGTCGTAATACTGGGCTTGGAACGACTACGGAAGGCATAGGAGAAATCCACATTTGAAACTGTACATGGGTAAGTATCTTATATCGATTTCCTAGCAAAGAAAACTCACGATGGGCCATAAATACAGCCTAGCCGCCAGCTTGTCAGGTATCAATAACTACCCTGTTAATTACATTCAAATCAGCATATATTGACTTAACCATCAGAGGAGGAAAGACCGGAAGCACCCGATCATCTTTTAACTTGCAAGTCAGCGGGAATAAAGACCATTCAACCTATCAGATCTGCCTTCAGTTTATGCAACCTCGTCCGGGATTGTACAGAAACAATATGCATGTCCATATATTGTAATTACGAAGTCTGAACCAAATTTACATGTTCTGACATAAGATATTTGACGACTTGCTTATTTTTATTGAACAATGAGATAAGATACTCAACGAATTAGTTTATATAGACTAACATCGACCCGTTACAAGGTATACAAAACGTGAGATCATACAGAACATTGATGCATCCCACTGATTCGATATACGTACATTACTAATTCTATGCTGGAATTTTCTTAAAGATTTACTAAGAAGAAATCAAAATAAGTATACAAAGCAAATTGAGGTGTACACACTTCTTCTTCTTGTTCATCTGATCACCTTAATGTACAAGAATATATACCACTCAATTAAATGGTCTCACAACGACTAACTAATCCATACAATAGAGATAGAGAGTTGAATGAATCAATATATGAACACTTAGAAAAAAGGTTGAGTGCTCAAGTAGCTTTAAGAAACGGGTGCATTATATTTATCTTATTGATTAATTAAAGTCCTACAAAAATATCTAAAACCATTATTAACAGGTTCGTGAACTCACGCGGTTTTAAGTCTCGAAAATGTGACGGCCCCGTTTGTCGCGGCCACGCACTCCGTTTTGGTGTTGCATGTGACGGCCTCCGTTTCTAGAAAAGATGTTTGTTTTGTGCGTTAGGATTCGTGGAGCCCCTTTCATGTCGTCTTCGTCTACGTACTCCATTAGCTTAGTTCACAACCCCTTCTGAAAATGAAGCTCTCTCTCTCTCTCTCTCTCTCTCTCATTTAAATTACACTGCAATCTGATTCAAGATTCACTTGTCGATCTATCACACATGTGATATATTCTTCTTTGTCTGTGTCACCCTCTGCTATCATCATCATCATCATCATGTTTTCTTTTATTTTGTACAGAACATACTGATGCATGTACTGATGTTTTGACGAGTTTCATAATCTAAATCTGTAAAACCATTTGGTGCGTCTTTGTAAAGAATTTGGCTAAATCATGCTCGTTAAATCGAAAATTATGAATGGTTTCCGAATCCTGGAGTCTGGATCATGAGATGAAAACTGAGATTCAAGCAACACATCAGAAACCAAAGAAGTCTAGTTCTAAGAGAGGGCAAAAAGCTTCAATGATTTCCTACTACGTTTGAGTTAGAGGGCCACAAATGGTGCCAGAATCAAATGGAGAATGAGTAGCCACAAATGGTGCCCGGATCAAATAGAGAATGAGCAGAATGTTTCATGTCTAGGAGGATTTTATGGAGAGGAATGAATGAGCTCCAATTCATGTTAATATTGACCAGAATGTGTAAGCAACAATCATTGAGTAAATGATAGGGCCTTGTTCTTCCAACTCTTGGAACTGGTTTCCACTTCTTCAATGAGAAAATTGCACACACTAATAAAACTATTAGCTGTTCGGTGGACAATTGATGTAGCTACTGATTGCAAGGAAGTAAACTAAAAGTACCCACTTGATTTTCATGCAAATGAAACCCATTGTTGAATGTCTGTGCTTCTTTCGAGCAGTTGTGCTTTAGGTTCAAATGTAAGGGGAATCAATGGCAACTTGTTGCTAGAACCGGAATTGGGAATCATATTAGCCAAAAGGCAATTAAGCTCCACATCAGATATCAAAGGAGGCGAACTCCAGTCGGATGTGAATCAAAGGAGGCAAACTCCAGTCGGATATCCTTCTATTATGCTGCTCCAGTACAGGTCATATGGTTCCCCAAGGATAAAAAGATTATTCTATAGCTATGAAGGTTTTCGTTCAGACCAAATAAGAGAATGAAACTGCATATATTGAGCAACTGAGATAAGCACATGAGTTCCGATATACCTTACAATTGCAAAATCATCCACAATTCATAAGCCGCAACATATCCAACCTGTTCTAACAACTTTTGAAACTAGTTTCAATTTCCTATGAGAATTGTCTAATGTTGCTATTTTTTCTGACAGTTATTGCAATTTCAATGAGTCAAAACCCTAGAATTTGATAGTCTAGTTCATTACAAATTTTCTCATATAATATATAATGTAATCACAAGCTTTCTCATTAGTGTAATCATGAGTTTGTGACCACAAGCAACAATTAGAAGAGTTCTAGTTGTACAAGCTCATTTCAACACAAGGTTATAGATGATCAGCATTGAGACTTTGACCTGGTCACTCTGCTCTACGCATTTTGACATGGAGTGGAGGTTCTTTGTAGGACTGAACCTTCTCAACAGCTTTCCGCATGGGTCTTCCAACTGAACATCTTTGCGATACTCCTTCACTCTTCAGGGCACTGATTTCTGCTTTCTCTTTATTGGTAGATAAAATCAAAGGAGTGCGATCACAATTAGGAAATAATTTTTCTGGAAATTCGGTATCCTTCTTAACTGCCTTGCGCAATGGTCTTCTTCCAATTGAAGATCTTTGTGATACTCCTTCACTCTTCACAGCCCAGCTATATTCTCTCTCTTCTTGCTTGGTAGATGAAATGGAGGGAATGGGATCATCCTCAAGCATTCGATTTTCTGGAAATTTGGCTTCTTCTATCTCAAACAAAGTTTCTGTCTGTTCTTCCTCGTCGGATTTGAATCTAGAAGACTGCCTCCTTAAACTCCGCCTGAACAAAAAAACAATATGCATTGGGAAAGAGTACATAATAACTTAAGAAAAACATGATTTTTGTGTAGAAGCATTATGTTCAAGAGGTGTGATGAAATAATTAAACTTGAAGAGTAGAGCATCAAACTAATATAGCAAAAGGTGCATCCCACAAATATTTTTTGGGATTTAATGTATAGGCAGACAGCATATGAGTGAGTGCACATAACTCTACATTCATCAATATATGAGGCAGGACTACCCAGAGAGCTGATTACATAACACCAGTCAACTTACCTTTTATTTTCAACCTTATCTTTCTGTTCATTGTTTTGACCTGTAGTAGAAGCGCCCATAGCTGCAGGAAATAACAAGTACATGTGTTAACAGGGAGGCTGCAAAGCAAGTACAAAAGCTATAGATATTCAAATGAGAAAATATATCATCAATGTTTACATTGACTTCTTGTACTGTGCCTTTTGTTGCCAACACAAGGTTTTTCATCCTTAGTAGCTTCCAGCAAAGCTGGCTTCTCTCCTTCCATGAGCTGAAAAAAAAAGGAGGTCGTAACTAAAATAAATGTAACTGTGAAGGCTTTAGTTTGTTACTGAGTATCTTACATACCTGATGACCAGTAGTTTGACAATTTATCTCTTCTTTTCCCTGTAGAGTGAGAGACTGTTCTACCTTTTGGTATTTAGCAGAAGCACCAAGAGCTGCAAGAAATTGTGTGCAAATGTTAAAGTGGAGGATCCAAATGGGGAAAGACAAGAAATGCAATAACAAAATTAGATCATGAAAGTATACATTGACTTCTTGTTGCTCGCCTCTTGTTCCCAATACATGGTTTGTCATCATTCTCCTCTTCATGCAAAGTTACCTCATCTGGTTCCTTGAACTAGAGTATAAAATAAATGGCATTCAATAACAAAAGTGCAAGGAACTGTGAACGGCGGTTTAAGAACATACAGATTCGCAATTGAATGATTAACTCGAGTACCTTAGACCGAAGATTTTGACATTTCATCTCTGATTTTTCCTAAAAGAAGATAGAGTATTACTAAGAGTCAAACAAAAGTCTTATGAATGGTAACCTTTAAATCAAACAACTAACTACATAATGAACAGGCTATTGATTTTCTGTCATCCATGTTGCTCTTTCCTAAGAGCAAAAAACATTTGCAGGAGCAGAAGTATTATAGAGATGATAACCGTAGGTCCAGAAGTATGCTTTTCTACTAGCATACTGGAAGCTAGTGTAGCATCTACTAGCACATTGGCATTCACTCTCCTCAATTTGCACTGTTTGCCCTATTATTTTTTAAGTTTAACTGTGTCTTAAGAAGAGAAGTACAGCACAGTGCCAGAAGACAACACATTTTGCGTGAAGACAAACAACAAAGCTGATACGAATCCTCTCTTACTATATACTTACTTCTAGAACAGATGCACAAACTCTAAATTATGCATGAGACAGTTTCCAGCTATGCTCTTGGGGAAACTAATTAGCAGAATCAAAGGAAACAGATATTAACTCTACCAGTTCCAAATCAGAGGTTTTGGTAAAAAAAGGTTTGGAATCTGAACTGAATTACTTTCTTATCAGTGATAGTTGCACCTAATTATGAGTGGCAACAAACAAGGACTCAGTTCAAAGAGCATAAAGGAACTGTACAAAGGGACGCATTGGGGTAAATGAAAACAATAGAGTAGACAGCGTAGAGTGCTCCTCCAGTACCAGATCCAGAACCTAGATGCAAAGCCTAAGTAAGTTGATTTATAAAACATACTTCTGGAGTAGCGTTTCTTATGCAACAAAACATAGTGCACACGAGTAATATATATTTACTTACATCCATTTAAGTCCAAAGTTGACAGTTAGGTCAGTCTAATAATGCAATCCAAAATAAAGACTTACCTGCATTTCAGAATTCTTTGCCTTAAGTAAGGCCTCCTTGCAAAAAAGTTTATGTTGTAGTGTTTTTAACTGGTATAACCAAAAACAAATAAACATAAGACAGATATGATGAAAAGGCAGGACTTCATAAACCGAGATTGTGCTGTATTTCGGTTATAGACAAACCCACCGTATCTCTTTTTGAATTAAGCTCCTGCAAAGTCAACAAAAAGAGAGTAAACACCAGAAGCAACTAGAAAGCTATTACTTCTACAAAATACTTTAGACACTAAATCACTGCCGACAACAGCCATACCGCTAACATCTGGCAGTTCGATCGAGCAAGATTCCAATTCTGTAGCTGCAATTTCTGAACGCTAACGTGCAACTTCTGTAACTCGGCTCCACTCCATTCAATAATTTTACTGTTTCAGAATCAAGGGAAAAAAATCCAATATCTCGATTTGCGCTTTATTGGCACTCTTTACATATCTTAACCTATCAATCTGCCAATTCATAATTTCTCATTGGAGAAATCTCATTTACGAAACAGAACAAACAACAATAAGGGACCATAGAAAAGGATACTTCCTTTCGGTGACGAGTTTAATCAGAGCCATTCTTTCCTGGTTCATAGAATTCACACCACAATAAACCCTAACTCAGAAAACTGAACAAAAAATCGAAGAATTGATAAAAATTGATGAGGACCCAGTTGAGATTTTTACCCTGGTGAGCTGTTCAACACGGTCCTTGTCACCCATGGAAGTTTCGGGATGGTTTTCATTTCTCGGAAGAGGCGCCGGCAAGTTGGTGACGTCAGCGAGCTTCGGCCGCATTGCGGTGTTGACAGAGGATCTTGTGGCCATTCTCGCGGCTCTCATGCGATTCAAAAACCCTAAAATCGAACTTGAGGGTTAATTGGGTAGAAGAAGAAGTTCCGAGTGTGGAAGACCCAAATCGGGAATTGGGAGATTAAGGGCAATCAGAGAGTGGTTGAAAGAGCGAAGTTGGAGAAAACCCTAATATGAATTTTCCCCTTTTCTTTGAAATGTGGCTGTGAAATCCAAAAGAAATGAAGAAGCAAAGAGCAAGCGTTGATGTAGGCTTGGAGTGAGGTTGTGCTCCCAACGGTTTTCCGAAGCTACGCTCGGATAGGTATCCGTACCTGATTTTGAATATCTAAGAGCATCTCCGATAGAGATGTTTTTGCTCATGTCAAATTCAAAATTTGACATCATTTAACTTTGTTATATTTTGACGATTCTTGTCTTTAACGAAGATGTTAAATTTGAATCTTATTTTAAATTTTTATTTCAGTCAAAAAATAATATAATGAAGATAACATTTTTTATCTAAATAATTACAAATGTTGATATGGTGAAGTTGGAGCAAAACCCAACACTGCCCAACACAAATAAAAGTTGCTGGAAACCAAAGCTAAAAATGCTTAAGTTACAAAACTGTTGTTTCATTGAATCAAAGTTACTTGAAATCTTCAACATATTAAACATTAAACAGTAGGTAGTAGGAACCAAAGCTACTGCATAGCACACAAAAACACTTAAAATGAAACTTCATACATAATCAAACATTATATGAAGAACTAAATATTAGGATTCTTCAAAAGCTTCAAGTGTCACTGTGACGACTCAAAATTTTTAAAAATAAAAATAATAATACCTAAACTAGTATATATATATATATATATATATATTAATATATATATTTTCTTTTACTCTATACTGTTGGTATTTAGTATTTCGTGTGTGTGTATATTTACATATAGTATTAACATGCTGAAATTTATCTAGTTATTTAGTTTCTTTTCTTTTTATTGTTATTGTTATTTTGGTTTAAGTAAAGAGTTTGTAGCCCATAACCAAAAGCCTTGATCCAATACCCAGAAACTCAAACCCGAGCCCAAAACAACATAGGAAAAGAAAAACAAAAGAAAGCTTGGTGTCGTAGATTTGTAGAACGACAGTCGCCTTCTTCTTCCGCCTTCATCTTCATCGACCCCGGCCTCCTTCTTCCTCAATTCTTTACAGTCTGAAAACATCGTTCAACCGTCTCAAAGAAACCCAGAACCTTCTTAAGAAAAGTCAATTTTCACGGCTACCGCCATGAACAAGCAGGACGTGTCAGTTGCCTGGAGACCAGCTGCTGAATATTTGAAGCTATACCATAGGAGCTAGAACCCTAGGGGTCTGGTCTAGCACCTAAACGGGTAAGATTTCAGATGCACAATTCAATTTTGCTTCCTCTGTTCTTATCTTGGACTCCACGTTCTTCTCTCTTTCCGGACACTATAAATAGGACTGAATTCTGTAGATTTTTCTGGGTTTGTAGTAGTCTTTCCTACTTAGAGAGAGAGAGAGAGAGAGAGAGAGAGAGGAGAAATTGGTGTTGTAGGAAATTGGCAGGAGAATTCAGGTTTGCATTTTTTATGTTCTTGATCAATTGGTTATCCTTTGTGAACCATGTTGTGACTTATGCTTCTTGTTATAGAGGATCATCTTGGTATGAAGTAAAGCATTAGGATTGGGTTTTTCTTTGTTGTTACCTACTGGGAATCATCTTTGAAAAGGGAAACTTGATTTGAGTCAAAAAGCTGTAATTTTCTGATTCTGGTCTTCTACTTTCGAAAATCATAAGTATTTGAAGAAAATTCCTTTTGCTGCGATTCCAGTTTCTAATTGATCTTTAGGATGTCTGTTACAATAGTTATGAAGATACCAACTGTAAATTCCCAGCCAAGCTATGTCGTTTTTAGCCATAAAGTTTACTGGTCAGGAAGTCAGGAAGTTGTTTTGTGATTTCAGATTTCTGTTTTTAATTGCACTCTTTGCTATTGAATTTTTGTTGTTTTGATATGAGATTGTACATATGTAATGATTAGATTATGAAGTTCCTATACATGTTATTAGTTCCTACAATTGAAAGTAGAAACCATGATTTTAGATTGCATAAAGTTGCTCAAAAATTTAGAAGTTAGATTATTGCATATATTTCTGTTAGCTATCTTTGTGGTAATTTTAGGCTTTTTGAGTGCAATCTTTGTGTGTTTTCTTTGTTTTGAACATTGAAGTGTTATTATTCAGTAATCAATAGTTTTAGTTACATAATAGTGTTTGTTATGCTTTCAAGTACAAGTAGACATATATCAGCAAATTTGCAGAAAATTTGCTGAACTGTATCTGAACTTTGAAATTACATAACTAATTATAGAAAAATTGTTTTGGGGTGATTCCAACTCTCATAGTTTCTTCTGTTTGCCTGCTATAAGTCATTAGAAGACTTTGAAGTCAAAATATGAACGGTTTTGTACAGTTTTCAGTCTGTTTGTAACTGGTTCAGAAAAAACTTGTTTGTGAAAGAAACTGTTTTGGTACTTTAGCTCTTGTTTTAGCATGTTACCTAATTCCTAATTTAAGTTCTAAATGAAATGGATTTAGTATAAGATTGTTCAACTAATGGTTGTATCTTTTTATTAGGAACTTGCTGTGAGTATCGACAAAGGTAGGGGGAAAACTTGGGGAACCTCTGTGCTTGCTCTAATTGTTGTTTCATTGGGTTACATGCTTGTGTGAAATTCTTGTTTCCTTGCTGCCATTTATATATGTAGGATTTGTTTGGATGTACATGTTATCATATAAGGGAATGGAAGTGCTATGCGTAAAGCACTTTAGGGGTAAAGAAGTTAGGATTAAACTTTTGTGTAGTTGAGTCCTTGTCCTTGGAGGTACCACATCCCACAATGCCCGTGTAAATGCGTAAGAATGGCGCAATTAGTATAGGTGAAAAGGGCGGGATTGGCGAAAGTGGAATGGACAAGATGACTAGCAAAAAGGGGAATGTGAAATTGAGTGGGAGGTAGTTCATATAAATGAGTAGCCTAAGTCACCCTTGTGGTAAAATACATGGTATGGGACATGTAGACTTAGTCTATTCGGTTATATGAACTACATGGAGTAATTGTATATGCATTTGTTTATTTTACTAAAGTTGTTCATGTTCTCTTGTTTGAAGAGGTTTTTGCCTCCTACTGGGCTTATTATGCTCACCCCTTTAAATATTTTGCAGGTGAAAAAAATAAATAGTTTAAAGTTGGTTTCTTGCAAGGATGTTATCATATTGTAATATAAGTGTTGTTGTTGTTTCCCTTAGAATAACACGTAGACTTTAGTCTACCTTTGTAATATTACTTTTTGGAGTATTGTAATAAAAAATAAATTTCAGTTTATTGTTGAGTTGTTCTTTTCCAATTTCTTTCATATTTTAATTATGGAAATTCTATTTCATAGTTAGAATATGAGTTACACCTCAAAATAAAAAAATATATATTTTCCAAAAATTGGGGTGTGACAGTCACCCTGCAAAATTTTCATCTGCAGCTTGAAATAATATGTTATTTCCTCAGGGTTCATAGCATATGTATTCATAGACATAATTCTCATCTCAACCTTGATCTTCTTACTTTCAAACTCAAGTTTTTTAACTCGCAATTTCTTCTTATCACCTTCAACCTTCTCATTTATAATTTGTAGTTTTTTATCATCTCTTTGTTTTTTCTCCAGATGTAATTTTTCAATTTATGCTAATTTGTCAGTTTCTTTCAGCTTTCTTTTTTCAACCTTTCTACCTGGTGGTCTAGATACTGAAATGCAAGTGTTCATGTCTTCCTCAATATCTATGTGAGTGCATGTAGTTGAAGAGTTAGATCTTTTCTTACCTTTCTTGTTGTCAAACTCTTGCATTGATTGTATCCATTTTGGTTGGTGTCTCAACAAAACTCAAGCATGATCAAGAGTGAACCTTTTGTTTTCTTGCTCTTCATACAATATCTTTGCTTCTGCAATCTGAACAATGAGAAAAAAAAAACTTATGAGCTTCAGATGCTTATAAACTATACTTTGGTGAGCAAAGTGAATAAGGAGATAAATAAACAAAGTTTAGCTTATCTTGTTCAGTCTTCCCACTTTCATTTTTCTTATTTATGGTTGCCAAACATCTTGAAAATTTGTTAATCTATCTCAGTATTTTCCCCCACCGATGCTTTAACATATGTTGTGAACGATCAGAATCTAAGTCTTTGTATTTCTGGTAATAATCTGTAATTTTCCCCCAAAATGTAGAAAGTTTTTGCTCATTGCCTTGTATCGAATTCATACCAGCATTTAGTCATGCACTGATAAGAAGGTTATCTTCCACTACGTTGAAGCCGAGAGCTCTTGGAGCCCCTACGGTAGTCGTTTGAGGCACCACCTCAACAATTTCACACTTTGAATCTTCTGCTAAAAAGTCAGGAAATTGTGAGTATTGAGAATCCATTGATAAAAAGAGGATACTGGAAAAAAACAAAAAAAAAAGCTAGTAAAAGAGTGGCAATTAAGAGATATAAATGACTAGATTATATATTGATTGTGTATTGTTATTAGTTGGGAAGCAGATGAAGTATAGACCCCTAAATTTATTGTTGGAGTAAATGAATTTGCAGGTTTTGAGAAGTACTCTGTAGATTATATGAAGTACTTTGTTAGTTTTAAGAAATATAGTTTTGTAGTCCTTAACGTGTTGGGTTTCTAAGAGGAGTTAATATAGAATAACTCTACTACCAATTTTCATTACAACACACAATCATTATCAATATGCACACCAACTTCACTGTAGGAGTTATGGTAATATTATTGTGTTTTCACAAATATATTCTAAACAAGATTTAAATGCTTAAAAGCATTTGAATGGATCATATCAAATAGAAAATAAAGAACAAAAATAAGAGATAGAGAGAGAGAGAGGGCCATGACATGTACTTCAGTTGTGTAGCTTTCAGATAGCTTCTCATTTGCAAAGTTGCTCAATAAATGCTCCTCCATTCTTCTCATCTGCAAAGTTGCTCAGTAAGTGCTCACTCCATTCATCTCATCTACAAAGTTGCTCAGTAAATGCTCGCTCTATTCTTCTCATCTACAAAATCACATAGCAGTAGTTATTACTACTACATTACACAGGAAAAAGCTCAAAATCACAAAAAATTCAAAATCTACATTACACATGCTCACTCTCTTCTTCTCATTCTGCTAACTTCTCTTTTCACTGGCTTAGAGCAAAAGCAGACAAAAAAAATGAGCTCGGCCTTCACAAAGATCAGCAAATAAAGGAGAATGCTCTAAGATATTGATATCATTATGAGAGCTAGGTAATCCAAAAAAAGAATGTCATATCCAAAGATCTGGTGAGGCAACAACTTTAAGAATCAATGAAGGTTCACGATGATCTCCAAGAGAAAACATATATTTCCAAGCAACTGGACAATTCTTCCACTTCCAATGCATACAATCAATACTACCAAGCATTCCTCTAAACCCACGACTCTCACCCATCATTAACAATCTGGAAATATCATTCGAATTTGGTTTTCTTAAGTATTCAATTCCAAACACATCAATAACAGCAAGCACAAACCTTCTCATATCTTCAATTGCAGTGCTTTCACCAATTCGGAGATAATCATCCACAACATCTGCTCTAACTCCAAAAGCAAGCATACACATTGTCGTCGTTACCTTTTGTAGAGAGGAAAAACCAACTTGGCTGGCTGAATCTTTTTTTCTGGACAAAATATGAGTCATGAGCTTCTACCCCGGTTAGAATTCGAAGAAAAAGAGGGCGATGCATCTGAAACCTTCTCTAAAATACAATGTCTTCATGAATTGGATTTTCAGCAAAATAATCGTTGTAAAGCATCTGGTGGCCTTGACATTGTTGTCTATCTTTAAACTTCTGACCTGGAACTGAACCCCAATGTCTTCTTCTTCCATTCTCCAAGTTCTCTTCTAGAAGAGCAATAATTTGCCTATTGAATTCTTCATCTGATGACGAATCAACAAGATTCCAGAACTCTTCATCTGCAGCATCTGAGTATGAATCTGAAAAATTGAAATCCATATTCAAAATAAGAACCATAGGAAAGAATGAATATGGTAAAGAAATGGTTTTTGGTTCTGGGTTTTGTTGTTGGTGATGAGAAGAAAGAGATAACGAAGAAGACGCGAGAAGAGGAACCAATAAAAAAAGAAAGACAATTTGTGAAGAGGCTGTCAAATTTGATAGTCTTTTACCCTAATGTCAAATGCAGGTGGATATAATATTTGGGTTGAAATGGATTTAGGCTTTTAGAGCAGTTGGGCTTATGTAGCAAAAAAAACCTTTCCGTTGGAGATGCTCTAAAGTGCCCAAACCTCTTGTTTTTTTTTTTTTTTTCTGGTTTCAAGGATGTTCAAATCCAACAATCCCACTATGAGGTTCTAGGCTAAGTGATACATATTCCCCGTTTATCTGGTCACTACTGACTATGGAGATTAGCACAACTACCATTAGAGTAAGACTTATTTAAAACTAAATTCTAATGGTAGATGTGCAAATCCTCCATGTGATTTAACAACTTGGTGAAGTGAACGGGATTGATGTGATACATACATCGAAGACGTAATCCTAATTCATATGTAGAAAATTCATTGTTTAGTTTTCCAGGAGAAGAGCTAGACGACTTTACTTCAAGTATAAAAATTATAATATGTCAAGTGATATGACAACTTAATTATATGTCGTCTAAAGTGAGGGGAAAATGGGAAAGACATTGGCTAACAGCATTCTATAGCACATGCCTCATTGGCTAACATCATTCTAGTCTTAGACTCCAACTTACAATACTTCTCACTTATCGAAAAAAAAAAAAAAACTTACAATACTTCTCAAGCATAAAATCAATCTCGGTAACGCCAGAAAGGCATTTGTATTGGCTCTTGCTATAACACTTTGCGTCTCTGCAATCCTATGCATGCTACTCAAGCCTTCTTTGGTTTCTGTGATGTTTCGAGAGCTAGGAAAGCTCCTGCTTTAACACTTGGGCTTTTCTTCCTTTTTATTTGAGCCTTTTAGGCTCCATTTGTAACAAAAAAAAAAAAGTTAAAAATCCTTTAAGGGCAATTTCACGTTAAGGAATAAGCCTTTCTTACTCTACTCTGCATTTCTCAAACTAGTATCATACATTTACAAAATTGACCAAATACATAAAACGAACATTTCTATATACTAATACTACAGGCAAAACCCCCACTATGGTTCAAAGTATGTCCGGATCGCACAAGTTCATCCTTAGAAAAAAAAAAACAGAAAAAAGAAAAAGAAAAAAAAGAGGGCTAGTCTTGAACACAGCTCTCAGTCATAAGCAATTCACCCGCTTCAACAAATCAAGGGATGTTCGACCTGCTTCCTCCCATCACCGCGTTTTGCTAAGACAAAATTCATAGAACATGATGATCAGCCTCAAACATCACAAGAGAGTTAATGATAGTACATACATCAATTTCGACTCCATTATACTTTCTTTTTAGTTTCCACTGGATGATATACATACTTTCAACTTCCCCATAATTCATTGGGTGATGGTGCCTTGCAGAAGATATGAAGCCTTATTACGGACCTGCAAAGAAGAACAAATACTTTCAATACACTCAGTAACTGAAAGGAGAAAGCAAATTAAGTTTGAGCCGAACCTTTGAGGCAAAGGATCTCAAATCTGAACTGGCGATCAGGCAAGAACAGTTTCGTAAGTACAGACGCCACATTTCATTCAAGACTTGATTCTCTTGATTAGACAAGAGCCAATTCTCGGTCAACACCAAGTATACATACAGCTTGAAGAAATCACAGTTTTTCTCTTTCACATTAATTGAGATTAACAAATTTAGGATCTCTACTTCATCCCGGGCCTGAGGATATGGAGTAAATCAGGGAACAGTGTTTTATGCACAAAAGATGCAACATACCGTATAGCAGTAATTTTAAGCTAGCAATAACGTCTTTTCGAGCTAAAAGAGTGATATTTAATATGCAACACACATGCACACAATGAACTTTAATACAAGTACATCACAAGTTGTTATTCATAGTTCATGCTAACGTGAATGTATTGCTTTCTTCTCACCTATCACAGTGGTCTGAAAGCAATTTATTGAAGATGTCAAAGACAAACGTCTTGGCTACTCAATTATCCAAAAGCTTAAACTCTGCTGAATGGATTATATGCTTTGATACATAGGGTCTAAGTACTCTTCACATATATGGATCCTAGTACAGTACATATATGCCATCATATGACACACCATAAATTTTCCTAATATTTGAGTTTTTATAAACAATATATATGATCTGCTTCCATATCTTCAAGTACCCTTTTTTATTCTCCTTACCAAAGAGAAAAGTACCTCTCTTTTTTATTTATAAAGAACAAAAAAAGGAAGAAAAGAACTGTCCTATCTGAATGAATTTAAAATGTTGAGGGTAGGATATGACTATAACACAATTCAAGATGTAGATTACAAAAACTTGTGCATGAAAGGAATAAACCCAAAAAACAAGAAATTCATTATGTCACTTACATAGAAGTCTTATAACATTAAGAATTGTCTTTTCTTATTAGCAGCTTAACTTGATTTGTTGGAACAATTAGTTGGAAAACTTCGAAGTATAAGCATATGGAGCAGTATTATTCAAAACTATTTGTAATCAGGTTTCGCTACCTTATAATCAAAGCAACTATGAAGGATTTGATAGGCAACCACACTTTTAAACAGCTTGCTGCAAGTCTTGGCTCCCGAAATGCATTCTACAATTCTTAAGCAGTTCATATCCTTGGGGATTCTGCATATTACACATATGGACTCAGCAACTGTACAGGTGGGGAACTGAAGAAAAGTAAACAGCAAAAGAGAGATAATGTTGACACAGTAAACTCATATGTTATATCTCTTTCTATTTCTCTTTTACTTTACTGTATTTATAACCATCGGAAAAAATGAACATGCAGATTTAAATAGCAAAGTAATTTCATCAGTACAAAAATATCAACCCGGAACCTAATAAATATTTCCAATTTGGCATTCTTTACAGTCCAAAAATGCATAGAAACCAACAACCATGAAATATGAAGACAAAACGTATCCTATGTATGCACACTATCTGTTTGAACAAATCCCTTAACTAGATCACACTATGATATCTTAATTATTTCCGTTAGTGTAGAACTGATGCCCATAACCAATTTTGTCCTTGCTACAACCAGAGGCAGAGCCAAAAATTTATCTTTAGGGGGGCCGGATAATATATAGTCAAATGAAAATCTAATCCATACCGATATAATTAATCAAGCATAATTATCATTGTACAACTGTACATAAAAGTAACACATTTGCTCTTATTATTTCATTTTTTCATTAACTTCCTCAAATGTTTAAACCTTAATACATAAATTTTAGAAAACCTCGTTATGGAATTAGACATAAATTACAGATTGACATTATTCATTTAAGAAAGCAAGAATTGAGTGTAAAGACGTTTTCTTTTTGTTCCCTTGCTCACTTCATAAGTAGCTTCCAGATTTATAAGAGGGGTCCATCAAGTATAATCACCCACAAGCCTTTCCTAAATTAATAGCATCTTAGTTAGAAATCATACATCAACCAAAAGATCAAGGGGTGCCATGGCACCCTTTGGTCTTTACATGGCTCCGCCATTGGCTACAACATAGAATCAGATACATACACCGAGCAAACTTGAGAGGGCAGGTGTAAGAGAAAATAGTGGACCTTTAACTACGGAGAAGAAAACCATTAATTGATCAAGAACTCTTGATCAACAAGTTTTTGGCACCACTACTCTTGGCCAATATTAGATCACACTACATATAGTGAATCAAAAGAAAGCAATCACTAGAATCAATTACCTGCGAGCAAGAGATTTTGCTATCTTCTCACAGCTAGATTGCCATTCATCTTCTGTGAAGTAACTGATGGCTGACTGCATGCATTCATGCAGAAGCACAAACAGACCTTGAAGCTGGCGGTCTAGAAACAGATAAATTATAACTTCCATCAACTCTTCTGCTTCTGAGGTCAAATATATAGCTTTTTTGCTCCTGTACATAAATAAATAAGCATCACAACAACCTTATAAAACTATAACAACCAAACATACTACTAATAAGCAGTTCATCATAGACTTAAGCTAGACCCTTAGTTGAAAAGAGTTCATTAATAATATACATGCAGATCACTATCCACTAATGATTAGAACTCTACAATCTGGTAATCAGCTCTACAGAATAGAGCAAAATTCAAATGTCTAGGTGTACATGCCTATAATCAACCAATAGATCTAATGATGAATAATCAACCTATATCAGTGACAATCCCTCCAAGACGGACAGTACATATTAAGAAACTCCCACTTGTTGCAGATAGAATCAAAAGCTTCTTTATCGCTGAAAATATACTAACCTCTTCTTCTTTTTTTCTTTCTTTTTTTTCTTTTTTTTGAGAAGGGAAAATATATACTAACCTAGATATGACACTAGTATGATGGTCATAGACACAGAGACATCATTGTCTTTCTGGTGACCCAAAGAGGCTGAAGTACAACAAGCAAAGGACAGTGATGTGATCTAAGGTAGGTAAGAATCAAGATGGGATCTGAGAAGGACGATTCAGTGGAAAGGTCATATACGAGAAGTTGCCATCCATCTTTTCTAGTTTTCCTTTAGTATGCTGATGTGGTTGCAGTAGGCTGGGTGGTAGTGAGTTAGGCTTAACAACATATTATTTAGAAACTCAAAAAGAAAATTTTTAGGAATCAAATTTCCATTATATTGCCCATTTAAAGGAAAGGAACAAAACCAATTTATATTGAATTACAGGACATAATTGCTCTGATAATCAGCTCTATAGTTAGACACACTAAATCTAACACCTTAATTTAGTCTAAATGCCTCAAATCAGCCTTCAACAGTATTACCAATAAGCAATATATTAAGAACAATAACAATTAACCTCTAAATCAACTTTTAAGCCATGATTGTAACATGAAAATAAAATGCGTAATGGTTTTCGAACTAGTTTTATGTTGTTCCTTACCTCACTTGACAAGAAGTAGTTACATATTTGATCCACGCTCTAATGTTCTGGGCTGGACCTTGACGAACAGAATCTGCATGGAAATTTTAAAGTACTATGAGTAAACCAAGAACTAAAACGCAAGCAAAATATTCATCATCAGATGATATATCCATAATAAAAGCAAACAATTGGAAATACTTTAACAAATAACAGATAGTGCAATAACAATACAACCGCATTCATCTCATTAATAAAAAGAAGACATGCATACATTTGAAAACACATCACTGGAGTGTAGCATCTGTCAGTTTAGAATAACAATAAACCCTTTGAACAGTAACAATTTGTTTCTGTATTGGTGGATAGGCCAACTGAATATGAAGCACATATGGGAAATATAGCAAGCAAACATATGGCTCAAACATCAATATCGTTGCAGCCAAAACAATTCTCACATGCATTTTGAAAGCGGAGAATACATCTTGATTTTACTGTCCAAGTATCAACACTTATTCTGCCACAGAAGAAACTATGCATAGTCCTATTTATGAAACAAAGCGCGTATTTGACTTAAAATCATGCATAACTGGATGAAGGTAAGAAAACTTACTGGAATAAACATTTTCCATATTTGAAAAGTTGAACAGAAAACCATAGTTTTCAAGAGCCACTTTTAACTCAGAATAGCTAGGGAACCAATCAATTGTAACCTGCTGTAGAACAACCTGGTTAGAATTAATCACCAGAATTCGCTCATTGTTAAACTCAAAATCTTGTTAAAGCAACAAAACAAAGATCAAGTTCACCTCATTTTTGGATGAAAGAATAGCACACCAGAAGTCACACGCAGATGTCCTCAACTCTTCTATTGATGAATAAGCCACTGACAGACAAAACGGTACAAATAAAGAAAAACTTTCATGTGTATCAAAAAGCAAGTTAGAATTACAAACAAACTCACTCAAATTAAAGGTCCACATGGCTACAGACTTTTCCACATGACCCTTAGCGAAAACCACATTTGAAAGCCAGCCATTTACTAATAACCCTTCTAGCAAAGTGTACCCTGAAAAGAATTTCAAGTGTTAATGTAAATACATATAGGAGGGCACATGACTATAACATTTCAATAGTATACACAACAAAAGATTTAGCTATGCAGCACAGCCTGTTGATAATAAATAACCAGAGATAAACTAACTGATGCAAGCAGTGTAGCTCACCGTTGTCCAAACAGATCTGAAATTCAGAATTGAGCTTGATGTTCATGAAAGACTTCAAGTGCGCACAACTCTCAAGCTCCGGAAAAGCTATAGGAGGTGGGGATTTCTGCAATGAAAAAGAAACTACCACTTACTCAGAAATCAATTCATATCAAAATTCCAGAACAACAAGAAAAGACCACCTAATGCAATTGACAATTTGACATCATATCTATTCACTATACCTGGTCTCCGAAAACGCATATCCCCCACACAAAGCTATCCTCCTTGCCACCTATATCTTTTATCTGCATTAAAGACCTCATATTGTCATTGACACAGAAGAAATCCGATATACAAAAAACACCACAAAATGAAGGTTAGATAAATTTATCTGCCTGGTTTTCGCAAGTATCAACAAGTTGACAGAGGGAAGCCTCTTGGTGTTGATCCTCCTCATCTGAATCATCCTTCCGCCGCACCTTTGCCTTTGCTTTTCTGGCTGCCTTTTCGACAAGTTTGTCTTCTTCTTTGTAGAAATCAGTCAACAGATCATCCAACCCAATAACTTTCTTCCTTATACATCACCAACACCACAAATTACTCAAAAGTTGAAGAAAAAAAAAAATCACTTCACATTCATCACTCACTGAAACAAAAAAAATATATTCATAAACTCGAAATTGAAGCCATATTAGAAATCAAATCAAATGATATCAATTTCACATTAAGTTTTGGGCAATCAATTTTTCACTCCAAATCTTAAGAGAGAAAATTTCATTCATACAAAAGAAGGTAAAAATTAATCAAGAAAGTAAAAACCTAAAGAGACCGAATCGAAAAAAGGACCCACCTTTTCTTCGCAGGAGGGGAGTTGAGAACTGGGTCGTCGTTGTCGAGTTCGAGAAGTTGATCGAAGTCCATCTTCTGTTGTTGACGAAGCGTTTGGTCTTCCCTCTCTGGTTTTGTGAAAATTTCAGAAACTGAGAAGCGCCAAAGTTATGTGGCTGCTTTAAAAGGGCGCGGCACGCTGTGGGTTTAGCGGACCTTAGCATAAACTTTTCTGTGTGGACTCTCCGAGGCCCACAACCCGAGGAAACTATTTACCCTTGAGAAATGAATAACCATTTTTATATTTTATAATTGTTTCTTCTGTATTAAAATATCTCTCACGATAAACTTAGCATAAACTTTTCTGTGTGGACTCTCCGAGGCCCACAACCCGAGGAAACTATTTACCCTTGAGAAATGAATAACCATTTTTATATTTTATAATTGTTTCTTCTATATTAAAATATCTCTCACGATAAGCTAAATCTTTAGCCAAATTTAACACATAAAATAAGAATATTCTGTAAAATCTTTTTTTAGCTTACCAGAGTCTCCCACCATAAGCTAAATCCTTAAAGCATGTCCACCCGTTGCTGAAAATCTAACCCACGTTAGATGCCATATAGGCAATCCAACCCCAACCCAAACCCAAAAAACTTCAATCCACCCATGAAATGAGTTCTCTCACATTTCAACCCAGGTTAGATTTTTAGGGAGAGATCTAACCCAGGTGAAAGGAGAACACCAGCCCAGACAACTTGCACCACATCAGCTAAACCCACTACGTGGAGGACGCCAGAGGATGCCGGGATGGTTACGCGCCTGGTCCAAGGCCGGAGGAGGCCTGCTGCCGAGGTGGTGCAAGGCAGAGGGGCTGCCAGATCTAGACTGTTAACATCGGAGAACGAGATCGGTGTTTATGCAGTGGAATCAGAAGCATGGCGTCGGAGTTGAGCTGCTTGCTACTGTCGTGCGGGGGTCGGGATTTAAGTAATCGGGCGAGATCGGAGCGGCTGGGCACTTGTGCTACAGAGTGAGGTGCGCCAGGGTCGGTGGAGGAGGCTGGGGTGCTCGCCGTTGTTGGCAGAAAATTTTAGGGTTTTTTTTCTTTTTTTGATTTAGCACATAATTGGAAAGTATATAATCAATAACATGTAGAAATAGGAAAAATCTGTAAAAATAAATAAATTTATACTGTGTGAAAAATAATTGTCATCTGTTTTGCATTTCTAAAAAAAATAATTCACTAGATTGATAGTTAATTTTACATATGCCTAGTTAATTTAGATTGTGTTTTTCATTAGACAATATCAAATAAAAGTATTTTTTAAGCTTGACTTGTTACTTAAATGTCATGAAATAAAAACATTAATTTTAAGATGTCATAATATATATATATATATATATATATAAATTACTATTTATTTATACATAAAACGAATAATTGCATTTAAAAATGTATTTTAAAATTCAATAAACAGTCACTGCCATGTGACAACAATCTCACATTTTTGACCGATGGAAACTTCTGCCCAGTCACAGTGACCCAGAGTGACCCAGGTCACTGTGTTCATTCTAACCCAATGGGTGAACTTGTTTTTAGCCAAATTTATAGCCTTTTGGCTTTAAAAAATACTTCCACCATAAGCTAATTCCAAAGATAAAGTCAAATCTAATTCTTTTGTCATATATATATAATATATGTAATGTTATATTTCTATGCATATTTTTTCTTTTCTCATATATATAAATATATATATATATAATATTAAAAATAATTTGAAACTACAAATATTGAGAAGGACATGGATCTTATTCCTTAGGAAATGTACGATAATTAAAAGATACAACCAACGAAAATTTTTTTTAAAAAAAGAACAAATTTATTTGAAAACAAAATATTTATTTTGAAATAAACATTTATCGATCACGATTTCAAACTTATGTGTTTCCATGTTGCTGCCAAATATGTTCAATCAAAGCATCTCGAAGGTCATAATAAGCTTTCTTATCTTTGATTTTCCTATGGCGATCCAGAAATTGTCTAAAATTGTTGTTTCATCAACTACCATCTCAATAGTAAAGGCAAGTGTGCTGATGGAAGCTCAAACCATGGAGTCACAGTCCAATACCTTACCACTTAGGTCGTACCTTTCCGGCATTAGAGGTTGTATTTCTTTGTGTTGGTACTTATGTGTCACAACACTCACTAACTAAAGCATCAAATAGTCATAGACCGGGTTGCCGGTCTTTAATGTGTCTTGTGGTCCATGTATATGAATATTGACCCTGGACTAGTGATTTTGTATACTTGACCTGACACTTAAAGAGTATCCGCATAATAATTTGGCAATAGAAGGAGGGCCTCTCTGAGCGGAACCTCCTTCCTAAAGCCACATCTCTAGGCATAGTAAAGATAGAGGAAACTCTACCACCACCCAACACAGAAGTGGAGAATCAAGAGCTCTTTCATGTTTCTACAACTGTCGACACAAACAATGTTAAGATTCATCTCGAATTTCACCTTGAAACTCAAAGTAAGTCTTGTGGGGACCACCTCCAAAGAAAATTTACCGAAGAACTAGGCAAACTCCTTTGAAAATGGACAACTCTAACTCGAAAAATTAAAGAACTACCCTCTTAACAATTATCTCATTCATCAATTAAACCCAAAATTATCCAGATAATAAAACGTCAGTCTTAACACACCACCGAAAATATTATACAAAAATCCCAAGAGTATTCAGATCTACTAAAAACAACGGAAGCATAAAAAAAATACCCTAGTAGGTTACCCTAGTAGGTTAAGCTGGTCACCTACTGATGGAAAGTGGCTAAGAGATGAGTAATTACGTCTCGTCGCCTCCTACTAGATCCAACCCGAACTCTGCAGACTGGCCATTTTAAAAACGAAGGGCTCAGGGGAAAACATCCGGAAATGTTAGAGTGAGTGGACAAAAAAAAATTAAAAAAAAAAAGCATCAACACTTATGCTTTCCCAAAGTAATTTCTAAAGAAAAATCGAATGCATGCTTTAAATTAGAAATCCTTTATCTCATAAATATCGAGTCTCTTCAACTCAAAAATATATATATCATTATATGTATGTATTTACACATGCCCATACTCCTAATATAAATTAATAGATTTAAAATAATCTATATATGGCTACTACGCTTGCGTCCAACGCTCACGTCAAGCCTTAATACGGTGCTACACTACGTCATTAAGGTGGACAGACATGTGTATAAATATGTGCTCATACCTTCTATATTAATTAAATACTCATATAGAGCTACTACGCTTACATCGAACGCTCACGTCACACCATAATGTAGTTATATACTATGTCATTAAGGTGGACAGACACATATGGCTAGCTAGCAGTTATATACATACTCTCCTCATAAAAATAAAATCGTCATTTAAAAATGATGTCAAAGACTTCAACAAAATAAATTACTCAACAGTAATCAATTGCATGCGTTTTAATTAAAACAAAAGTCCACTCACAAATTAGGCCTAAGCCTGATGTCGGTCAAAAGTCTCTTCTGCTCGAGCCTCCTCATGTCATGTTCCAAAAACATAATTAAATCCTCAACTAAAATACCGACGTTTATATAAAAATAGACATAATTAAATGTGAGCTTCGCATACTCATCGATGCCTAACGTCCTTATTCTTAAATTCGCTGTCAACCATACTTCTCCACAATTATCGACATCCTTAATATTACCCTCCACCGCCCTAACCATATTTAACCCATGACTGTATTTTAACTCATTAACCACCATAAATCACAAATCCTATAAAAAATCCAAAACTTATCCAAAAATTCCAAACTACATATCATTAAACTCCCCTCCGGAAAATATATATAAAACCATAAAAATCCCCTTAACAACGGCGGCCGACTCCGACGACCTCAAATGCCTTTCAAAATTTGACAGCACCTTCCTCTCAATCTCCTCTATAACTTTCCTAACTAACACAAAGTCCAAATCTGAGCTTAACTAAGGCAATCAACTTAAACAAAAAATTATAGCCCTAGAATTTCAATCACCGATTTCTCTTACCTAGCTTAAGAGGGAGTGAAACCTCTTAGGGGTTTGCTACAAGGGAGGAGGGCTTTCCAGCCAGCCAAAGATTGCTAGCTATGGTGGCGGAGGAGTGAGTTCCAGCGAGGGAGAGCTACGGGCAGCCGGAGCTTCCAGGCGCGATTACTCTTTCACAGCGGCGCTAGGGAAGCTGCCACTAGTCCAGGAAGGAGGGCTGGTCGATGGCTGACCAGTTGGGACCGGTGCGACGGTCTACGGTGGCCGGACGACGGAGGTCAGGCTCGGAAAACATTTTCGGGCAGAGGGAGAGGAAGTGAGAATCGGGAGGGAGGAGAGAGAAGAGAGAGAAGGGAAAAAGAATTGGGCTTGGCCCAACCGGTCCAATCCCACACCTATAACCCAAACTCCAAAATAATACCCTAATAAAACTTATATTTTTACTGGCTAAAATTTAGAATTTTACCTTCGATAAATAATTTTACTATGAATAATTCCTCCGAAAAATTATCCCTCAACACCCTATAGGGACCTTTGAAAAAATGAACTTATTTACGAAGACGGTAAAACTTTTATTAACATTGTACTAGTAAATAAGATAAAAATTTAAGAGTCGGGGCGTAACAAACACAATTTTCACTTCACCTACTAACACTACTCTCAGCACTAACCCCCAGCTACTGCCTTAGAACTAATGAAGAAAGATTTCAGGAACTAGCAGTTAAAGACAAGACAGTGGGTGTCGCTACTCATGTGCACTTGGAAGAGCTCGAGAAGGAACACATTCTAGTGACGCGTCGCCAGCAATGAAGCATCGAAACAGGCTTCCTGTCACGTCCCGACTCTTATAAAATTACCTTATTTACTAGCGTGATTATAATAAGAATTTTATCATCTCCGTCATTGAGTTAATAGTTTAATTGGTCCCTAGAGGTGTTTTCGGGGACGATTATGTGCGGAGGATTATTCGTAAGAGAAAATTTCGACGACGGTAAAAATAGTAAATTTTAGCTAGTAAAATATAATTTTTATTCGGGTATTATTTTTCGGGGTGTTTTATTTTTTTTTTGAGTTGGGCTTAAGAGAGTGTGGACCGGTTTAGGGGGGAGACCCATTTCTTTCTTCTTCTCTCTTTCTCCCTTCCCTCTTTTCCCCGAGCTCCCCGAGCCCTTCTTCGCCGGAAGCTTCCAGCCGCCAGCTGCCGCCGTCCGGCCAGCCACCGGCCGCCGCTCCACCCCAGTTCGGACCCCCATCTCCTCCTCTCCCTCCCCGGCCTAGCCCCCGAGTCTCTAACACGCCGGAAGAGGAGAAAACCCGCCGGAAATGCCGGGAAGCATTTCGCCGGAACTCCCTCCTCCGGCCACCAATCCGGGCAAGCTTGGTACGGTTTTGTAGCCCTCCTCCCGTGCAGCAACCCCTCCAATCAGCTCACTCCCTCTTGAGCTAGGTAAGGAGAAATGTGGAGTTGAAATTTCTAGAGCTTTTAAGTTGTTTTCGTTCGATTAGCCTAGTTAGGCTTGGAATTGGGTGATGTGTTGGTCATGAAAGTTGTAGAGCATGATGAGGAGATTATTCTGTCAAAATTTCATAAGTTTTGGAGGTCGACGGATTTGGCCTCCGGCCGCCGCCGGTTAGGAGATTTTTAGGGTTTTAAATGTGGAATATTAAGAAGAGTATATTGATGTGATTTATAGAATTTTTGGATGAGATTTGGATAGGTTTGTGATTTTCCAAAGTTTGGTATTTTTGGCGGTTAATTAATGTATAATCCGGCCGTAGGATTTAAGTCGTATTTTGGGGAGGTTGTATTTACGACTGATGAGTATGATATTTAAGTTCGGATCGTTCCGATTTAAGAATATCGAAGTTAGGCAATGATGAGCGTATTTATGGCTCTCGGGTAATTTTGCCTATTTTGATTAAATATTGGATTATTGGTTGGGAAATTAATATTATATTTGGAACAGGACGTGAGGAGGCTCGAGCAGACGAGGCCCCAGATTGACATCAGGCTTAGGCCTAATTTGTGAGTGGACTTTTATTTGAAATAATATGCATGCTATGGTTCATGATTGAACATTTCCTTTTGTTGGAGTTTTGACGTCAATTAATTTTGACGCTTTTATTTCTCTTGGAGAGATACCGAAAATGGGATTTTCGGTGGATATAAATATGTATTTATGAGAGAGTATGTATAGAAAATGCTAGCTAGCCATATGTGTCTGTCCACCTTAATGGCGCAGCATATAGCCGCATTATGGTGTGACGTGAACGTTGGACGTAAGCGTAGTAGCCATATTTGAGTGTTTAATTCATATAGGGGGTATGGACACATATTTATACACCCGTCTGTCCACTTTGATGACATAGTGTAGCACCGCATTAAGGCGTGACGTGAGCGTTGGACGCGAGCGTAGTAGCCCTATATAGACTCATGAATTTATATAGGGAGTATGGACGAGTGTAAATACATACGTATATTATAGAGTCTGAGAGGCTCGATATTCTATGAGATAAAAGTTTTATCGCTTGCGGCATGCATTCGATTTTTCCTTAGAAATTATTTGGGGAAACATAAATATTTTTTTTTATTATTTTATTTTTGTCCACTCACTCTAACGTTATTAAATATTTTCCCCTAGGCCCTTCGTTTTAAATTGCCCAGTCTGCAGAGTTCGGGTTGGATCTAGTAGGAGACGAGGCATAGTCACCCGCATTTCCGCTAGTTTTCATCAGTAGGTTACATGTTTAACCTACTCGTGTTTTCTTGCTTCCGCTAGTGTTTAGTAGCTCTGAATACTTTGGGATTATTGTATATTATGTGTAGAATTTCTGAAAGATAATTAAGTGATGTTTGGAAGTGTTGAATTAAGAGTGAAATTTGGAATTTTCGAGTTAGGGTTGTCCATCTGCAAGGGAGATTTTCTCAATCTTTTCAGTAAATTTTCCTTGGAGGTGGTCCCCGCACGACTTACTCCGGGTTTCAGGGTGAAATTCGGGGTGGGTCGTGTCAGTTGGTATCAGAGCTATAGGTTTCATTTTCCTGCTTCCTTGTCACTATCATATTTGCCTAAGTAGCACTTAGTGTCTATAGAGTGATGATCCGACCGCGGCGGATTCATTGGCATTTTATGCTTTTGATGCTATGTGTTATTTGGGTATATGTGATTGTTGTGTTAGTCTTGTTTATGGACTACTAAATTTCTTCTTTCTCAGGTACTATGCCTCCTAGGCGCCCACGGTAACCCCGTGTGGCTACTTCGACCAATGTCGATGAGGGCAATGAGGTCAGGGGACTAGTTGATGATATTGGGAATATGCTAAGGGATGTCATGGATCGAGCTCCACAACCTCATACGGTGAAAAGGAGAGAAGTTTATGAGGCTGGAGCAAGAGAGTTCAAGGGTGCCAAGGGACCCCTTGATGCTTATACTTGGGTGGACAAAATGGAAAAGGCTTTTGCGAGCACAGATTTGCCTAAAGAAAGGAAGGTGAAGATGGCAGTGACTTTCCTGGATAATTCAGCACATCATTGGTGGTCGCTCGGTAGCAGGAATGTTGAGGATGCTCTGAATATGTCGTGGGAGCAGTTTAAGACGTTTTTCTTGGGCCAGTATTTCAGTCCTGCCCACCGCAGCAGAATTCAGTCGGATTTCCTGTATATGAAGAAGAGGGTTGATGAGGGTGTTATAGAGTTCCAGGAGAGATTCACTTCCCTGAGCTATCATGTGTCATATCTAGTTCCTGATGAGAGGACTAGGATGGAGATGTTCATTGGGGCTCTTGGTGGAGTGTTTGCAAATAAGATGACGGGTGTTTATTACCCGACTTTCTCTGATGCTGTTCATGCAGCCATGGCCATTGAGTCTATGGAGATTTATAGTGCTCGGCCACGAGATTTTGGTGGTCCCAGTCAGGGTCCATCCAAGAAAGCTGCTTCATCATCCGCTTCAGGTTCAACAGCTGGTAGTGGCAGTAGTGGGGGATCAGGTTCTAATTCTCGGTTCAAGGTTAGAGGACGTCACAGAAGACCTGCTAGGAGTCAGTTGGGTAGGCAACAGTCTGGGCAGTATGGTTCGGGTGGCAGTTTCCATGGTGGGTCATCTGGTAGCCAGACTTTTTCATATGGGCAGCAGCAGCAGTTTTCTGGGTGCTTTGAGTGTGGTGGTCAGGACCACTTTAGGAGAGATTGCCCATTGTTGGCTCAGAGGACCACCCCCACCCCTACTCAACCTGTTGGACAGTCTTCAGCTGGAGGCTCTAGTAGTGGTGCCCAGGGCAGTGCTTCGGTCAGAGGTGGCTCTCAGCGGGGAAGTGGTCAGCGTGGACGTCCCATGACTCGCGCTATACTGCATACTATGACCCAGCAGGAGGGTCGTACTTCTCCAGATGTCATCATTGGTACGTTATTAATTTTTGGTCAGCCTGCTTTTACTTTAATTGATCCCGGAGCCACGCATTCATTCATGTCTAGTCGATTCACCCTCCATGCCAATGTGCCATCATCGTCTCTTCCAGGCGAGTGGCATGTGTCTCTACCCTCCGGTGAGGTGTTGAGAATAAATTGGGTATTTAGTGGCTGTGAAGTTTTAGTGGAAGGAGTTAATTTCGAGGCTTATTTAATTCCTTTAGATATAGTGGAGTTTGATGTGATCTTGGGAATAGAATTTTTGGAAGCATATAGAGCTATGGTGGATTGTTTTCAAAAAGTAGTGGTGCTTCGAAGTCCAGATGGTTTTGAGGTTGCTTTCCAAGGGGAAAGAGATGTTATTTTTAGTTGCATAATTTCCGCTGTTGCTGCAAGGAAATCGTTGAGTAAAGGCTGTCAGGCATTTTTAGCTCATGTGGTGGATACGAGTATGGGAGTTGTGGGATTAGAAGATATTCATGTAGTAAGAGAGTTTCCGGATGTTTTTCCTGAGGAGTTGCCTGGTTTGCCTCCTGCAAGGGAGATAGACTTCTTTATAGAATTACTTCCCGGAACTATGCCTATCTCTCAGGCGCCTTACAGAATGGCTCCAACGGAATTGAAAGAGTTGAAGACTCAATTGCAGGAGTTGGTAGATAAGGGTTTTATTCGGCCTAGCATGTCTCCGTGGGGTGCTCCGGTGTTGTTTGTTAAGAAGAAAGATGGCACCATGAGACTATGCATTGATTATAGGAAGTTGAATCAGGTCACAGTGAAGAATAAATATCCGTTGCCTCGGATCGATGTTTTATTTGATCAGTTGAGGGGTGCCTCTGTTTTCTCTAAGATTGATTTGAGATCGGGTTATCATCAGTTGCGGATCCGAGAGGGGGACATAGCCAAGACTGCTTTTCGGTCACGATATGGTCATTATGAGTTTGTGGTGATGCCATTTGGACTTACTAATGCACCCGCGGCGTTCATGGATCTCATGAATAGGGTGTTTAGTCCATACCTTGATCATTTTGTGATCGTATTCATAGATGACATATTGGTTTACTCAAGAAGTGAGAAGGAGCATGCCAAGCATCTAAGAATAATATTGCGGACTTTGGAAAAGTCGCAGTTATTTGCTAAGTTTAGCAAGTGTGAGTTTTGGCTAGATAAAGTGGGGTTTTTAGGTCATGTGATTTCGGCAGAAGGAGTTAGTGTGGATCCCCAAAAGGTGGAAGCAGTGTCGAATTGGAGAAGACCCACCACTGTGACGGAGATTCGTAGTTTCTTGGGATTAGCAGGTTATTATCGGCGCTTTGTAAAAGATTTTTCAAAGATTGCTGCTCCTCTCACAATGTTGACCAGGAAGGGGGTTAAGTTTGAATGGTCAGATCAGTGCGAGCAAAGCTTTCAAGAATTGAAGAATTGCTTGACAAGTGCTCCTGTTTTGGCACTTCCGGATGATAGTGGAGAATATGTGGTCTATTGTGATGCTTCTAGACGGGGTCTAGGTGGAGTTTTGATGCAGCATGATCGAGTTATTCCCTACGCTTCTAGGCAATTAAAGCCGCATGAGGGGAATTATCCTACTCATGATCTGGAGCTTGCAGCGGTAGTTTTTGCTCTCAAGTTGTGGAGACACTATCTTTATGGAGCCAAGTGTCAGATATTTACCGATCACAAGAATCTTCGGTACGTGTTCACTCAAAGAGAGCTTAATATGAGACAGAGAAGGTGGAAGGAGTTAATCAATGATTATGATTGTACTATTGAGTATCATCCTAGAAAAGCTAATGTGGTAGCTGATGCTCTTAGTCGAAATCCCTCCATATCTTTATCTCATATAAAGATGGTTTGTGTTCCGCTTCTTTGTGAGTTGCGAGCTACATGAGTGGATTTGTCAGTGGATGAGGTTGGTGCTTTGATAGCCAGTTTTCATGTGAGGCCAGTTTTAGTTGATAGAGTGCGGGAAGCACAGTATAATGATCCTTCCATAGTTCGATTGATGGAAAGAGCATCGAATGGAGCCGCAGCCGATCATTTTTCAGTTAGAAGAGATGAGACTCTATTGTTTAAGAACCGGCTATGTGTTCCAAAAAGAAATGAAGAGTTGAAGAGTGAGATTATGGAGGAAGCTCATAGCTCTGCATATGCTGCTCATCCGGGTAGCACAAAAATGTACCGGATTTTGAAGGATTATTATTGGTGGCCAAACATGAAGAGGGAAATTGCAGCTTATGTGAGTAAATGTCTGATTTGTCAGCAAGTCAAGGCTGAAAGGCAGAAGCCTTCTGCGTTGCTTGAGTCGTTGCCTATTCCAGTGTGGAAGTGGGACCATATCACCATGGATTTTGTTTTTAGTTTACCTCGTACCCGTGAAGGGCATGACGGTATTTAGGTGATTGTGGATAGACTCACCAAGTCTGCACATTTCTTGCCAGTGGGAAAGAAGTATAATTTGGATAAATTGGCGGAGCTTTATGTGAATGAAATTGTGAGGCTTCATGGTGTTCCTGAATCAATAGTGTCAGATTGGGATCCTCGTTTTGCTTCTAAATTCTGGGGAGCTCTTCAGGCAGCTTTAGGTACCCAATTACTCTTCAGTACTACTTTTCATCCTCAGACTGATGGGCAGTCCGAGAGGACTATTCAGACTTTGGAAGATATGTTGAGGGCTTGTGCCATGCAGTTCAGAGGGAGTTGGGATAAAAACCTATCTTTGATGGAATTTACCTATAATAATAGCTTTCATTCTAGCATTGGTTGAGGCTCTATATGGGAGGCAGTGTCGCACGCCTTTGTGTTGGAATGAAGTAGGGGAAAAAGAGCTTTGTGGCCCAGAGTTAATTCATGTTACGAATGAGAAGATTAAAGTGGTTAGAGATAGACTCAAGACTGCTCAGAGTAGGCAGAAGAGTTATGCGGATGTCTGTAGGAGAGATCTTGAATTTCAAGTGGGGGATTGGGTGTTCCTGAAATTATCTCCTTGGAAAGGGGTTATGCGCTTCGGGAAGCGTGGGAAGCTTAGCCCGAGGTATATTGGCCCTTATGAGATTATAGAGCGAGTTGGCTCACTTGCTTATCGATTAGCCTTGCCTCCAGAGTTAGCTACGATACATAATGTGTTTCATGTATCCATGCTTCGCAAGTATATTGCCGATCCTTCTCATGTGCTGCAAGAGCAGCCGATTAGTTTGACGAGAGATTTGTCCTATGAAGAGGAGCCGGTTCAGATTCTCGACCGAAAGGAGCAAGTGCTTAGAAACAAGATAATCTCACTTGTCAAGGTGCTTTGGAGAAGTCATCAAGTAGAAGAAGCTACTTGGGAATCGGAGGAGCAAATGATGCAGCAATATCCCTATCTCTTCGGATGACAGGTATGTAAATTTCGAGGACGAAATTTTTATAAGGAGGAGAATTGTCACGTCCCTACTCTTATAAAATTACCTTATTTACTAGCGTGATTATAATAAGAATTTTACCGTCTCCTTCATTGAGTTAATAGTTTAATTGGTCCCTAGAGGTGTTTTCGGGGGCGATTATGTGCGGAGGATTATTCGTAAGAGAAAATTTCGACGACGGTAAAAATGGTAAATTTTAGCTAGTAAAAGGTAATTTTTATTCGGGTATTATTTTTCGGGGTGTTTTATTTTTTTTTTGAGTTGGGCTTAAGAGAGTGTGGACCGGTTTAGGGGGGAGACCCATTTCTTTCTTCTTCTCTCTTTCTCCCTTCCCTCTTTTCCCCGAGCTCCCCGAGCCCTTCTCCCCCGGAAGATTCCAGCCGCCAGCTGCTGCCGTCCGGCCAGCCACCGGCCGCCGCTCCACCCCAGTTCGGACCCCCATCTCCTCCTCTCCCTCCCCGGCCTAGCCCCCGAGTCTCTAACCCGCCGGAAGAGGAGAAAACCCGCCGGAAACGCCGGGAAGCATTTCGGCGGAACTCCCTCCTCCGGCCACCAACCCGGGCAAGCTTGGTACGGTTTTGTAGCCCTCCTCCCGTGCAGCAACCCCTCCAATCAGCTCACTCCCTCTTGAGCTACGTAAGGAGAAATGTGGAGTTGAAATTTCTAGGGCTTTTAAGTTGTTTTCGTTCGATTAGCCTAGTTAGGCTTGGAATTGGGTGATGTGTTGGTCATGAAAGTTGTAGAGCATGATGAGGAGATTATTCTGTCAAAATTTCATAAGTTTTGGAGGTTGGCGGATTTGGCCTCCGGCCACCGGCGGCACCGCTGCCGGTTAGGAGATTTTTAGGGTTTTAAATGTGGAATATTAAGAGGAGTATATTGGTGTGATTTATGGAATTTTTGGATGAGATTTGGATAGGTTTGTGATTTTCCAAAGTTTGGTATTTTTGGCGGTTAATTAATGTAGAATCCGGCCGTATGATTTAAGTCGTATTTTGGGGAGGTTGTATTTACGACTAATGAGTATGATATTTAAGTTCGGATCGTTCCGATTTAAGAATATCGAAATTAGGCAATGATGAGCGTATTTATGGCTCTCGGGTAATTTTGCCTATTTTGATTAAATATTGGATTATTGGTTGGGAAATTAATATTATATTTGGAACAGGACATGAGGAGGCTCGAGCAGACGAGGCCCCAGATCGACATCAGGCTTAGGCCTAATTTGTGAGTGGACTTTTATTTGAAATAATATGCATGCTATGGTTCATGATTGAACATTTCCTTTTGTTGGAGTTTTGACATCAATTAATTTTGACGCTTTTATTTCTCTTGGAGAGATACCGAAAATGGGATTTTCGGTGGATATAAATATGTATTTATGAGAGAGTATGTATAGAAAATGCTAGCTAGCCATATGTGTTTGTCCACCTTAATGGCGCAGCATATAGCCGCATTATGGTGTGACGTGAGCGTTGGACGTAAGCGTAGTAGCCATATTTGAGTGTTTAATTCATATAGGGGGTATGGACACATATTTATACACCCGTCTGTCCACCTTGATGGCGTAGTGTAGCACCGCATTAAGGTGTGACTTGAGCGTTGGACGCGAGCGTAGTAGCCCTATATAGACCCATGAATTTATATAGGGAGTATGGACGAGTGTAAATACATACGTATATTATAGAGTCTAAGAGGCTCGATATTCTATGAGATAAAAGTTTTATCGCTTGCGGCATGCATTCGATTTTTCCTTAGAAATTAATTTGGGGAAACATAAATATTTTTATTATTATTTTATTTTTGTCCACTCACTCTAACGTTATTAAATGTTTTCCCCTGGGCCATTCGTTTTAAATTGCCCAGTCTACAGAGTTCGGGTTGGATCTAGTAGGAGACGAGGCATAGTCACCCGCATTTCCGCCAGTTTCCATCAGTAGGTTACATGTTTAACCTACTCGTGTTTTCTTGCTTCCGCTAGTGTTTAGTAGCTCTGAATACTTTGGGATTATTGTATATTATGTGTAGAATTTCTGAAGGATAATTAAGTGATGTTTGGAAGTGTTGAATTAAGAGTGAAATTTGGAATTTTCGAGTTAGGGTTGTCCATCTGCAAGGGAGATTTTCTCAATCTTTTCAGTAAATTTTCTTTGGAGGTGGTCCCCGCACGACTTACTCCGGGTTTCAGGGTGAAATTCGGGGTGGGTCGTGTCACTTCCCCAGCAGCTCAGACCATGTACATTGCTATTTAATCCCTCAATCTATTCAGCTCCGTTGTGCCCCCAATACTGATACGTTCGGACTTTTCGTGTCAAATCAATAGATGTTTTTATGTATTTAACTAAAACTTTATTTGGTCCCTCAATCTTTGCCAAGTGCTAATTGGGGTCTGAGGCTCATATGTTAGGTGCTAATTGGGGCCTGAGGCTCTTCAGGTTTCAAAGGCGGTGAGGCTTGACCCTTTCAAGTGGTGGTGATCCGATTTCCAGATTGGGTATGATTCAATTGTTTGCTCTAGGTGAATTGAGCAAACGATTCAGCTAGAGCAATCGATTGGGAGGAGTCATTTTTTCAGTGGTTGTCGTGATGGCGGAAGGACGTTGGAGGCCACCAAAAGTCGTTAGGAGGGGCAGTGTTTTAGAGGGATGGTTTGGTCTCGTTGGAGTTAAGGGAGATGGGTGATAGTAGGCTACAAGGTGGAAAATGTCTGTTACATAAAAAAAAATGATCCACTGCGGATGTTTGCAGGTTTACAAGGTGAGAAACCTTGGTCCATCAAGGTCTGACTGCTCTCAAGTGGTAAGCGGCTTGGACACATATGTTTGTTGGGTTCTGGTAGTTGGGTTCCTATGGCCCACAATTGATTTATAAAGTTCTTGGGTTGGTGTTACATACAAGACTCATATGACATTGGTAAAAAGTATGAGTTGCTAAGAAAGTATAGATTATCTTGAGACCCGACTACGGATGCCCGTGGGTTTATAAGATGGAAAATCATGGGTCAGCTGGGTCTTACCACTCTCAAGTTGTAATTGGTTTGTACCCATACGTTAGTTGGGTTCTTGCGGGCCAGTTAGTTAATAATGTTCTTGATTTGGTAGGTTGTCTCCTCCTAATCATATCTGTTACTAAAAAACAAGACCTAATTACATATGTCTGTGAGTTTACATCTAACCACTCTCAAGTGGTAACCGGCTTAGATGCAGTTGTTAGTTAGGTTCCTATGGGCCACCATTGGTTTATAATGTTCCTAGGTTGATGGGTTGCCTCCCCACTCAATCAAAATATCTGTTACTAAAAAATGACCTGACTGCGGATGTTTGCCGGTTCAAGGTGGGAAACCTTGGTTAATTGATGGATTTCTTGCAAATATATAGGGTAGATGTAGTATAGTGAATGGAAGAAAATGGTTGTCGTTCCCACGGGGATATTAGTTCAATTCAAATTATGAAATACTTAAACTAACTACACTAAAATACATAAAACAAGAAACACAAATCGACAAAGACGAACACAATGACTTAACCTAAATTATACTTATGATTTTTGGGGTTTTTTGAAAAGGGTTATATGATGATGAAAAATAACTTATAAACAGAAAATAAAAGAAAGTAATTGAAATTGAAAAGAGTAAGAATACGATGATGATGAGTCTAGGGTGTCAGAATCAACCACTAACAATCCTATTTATGTATTGATGCAACTAATGGATTTTTTCGTTTCTCTAGATGACAATTCCAGTATCTAAGTCCAGGTACGACACTTAGATCATAGTTTTCCTTAAGTGTATGATTCTCTCTAGGTACGGCAGATGTCGTATATCCTAACATGCAATCTTTCCAATTACGACATAAATATAACATGTAAGACTCATTACGTTCTAGAAAACAAGAGAATCATGAAAACCATTACTTCAGTTACAACAATAATGTAATTCACAACTCTTAATCACAAGAAGCTAATATTAATTATATTGTAGGTACGCCTCAAATTCATCTTCTAATTTACTAGATGCAAAAGCCCTAAGGTGATCAATCAAAGAACTTAAACATATAACATCAATTAAAATAGTGACTAAGAATTCATCATAAAGAAACTATAAATTTATTAATCAATCATAAAAAACATAAACAATCATGGTAGGGCATCATCCTAACCCTAGAAAAGATTTAGCAAAACATGACTAAGGAAAACATAAAAAGAATGGAAAGGTGAAGGGTGGATGGATGGATGGTCTCTACTCCTTTAGGCGTCTATAACGTGATCTCGAGACCTTCCTCAATGTGAAATTCGTGCTCCTTTAAATAGAGAAGTTTCCTACTCATCTTTGACTTCAATTTTTCTTGTAAGACATGGATTCAGACTCCTTTCTTGATATGGAATGGGAAAACTTTGAGATATCTCTTGTAGAACTAAGAATACATATACTCCTTGAATCCTCATCTGCATTATTGTCCTTGAAGATTTAGGGTTGATGATCTTGTGCCATAGAACTTGAGTTCTCCACAAATGCTTGCAAATCCGAGCAAATTTTCTGATCTGACCTATCTTCACTCAAACTATCATAACTCAGTCCATAAGTATTGAAATTGAGATATGTAAAACTTCTACAGAAAGTAGACTTCCGTTGCTTTCCAATGATGTAAGGCTCATAGTCTGATTCGATCCGAGTAATTGCCAGTAATTTGGCAAACTTAGTTGTTCTGCTTTAGGGTTGATGATCTTGTGCCATGGAACTTGAGTTCTCCACAAATGCTTGCAAATCCGAGCAGATTTTCTGATTTGACCTATCTTCACTCAAAATATCATAACTCAGTCTATAGGTATTGAAATTGAGATCCGTAAACTTCTACATAAAGTAGACTTTTGTAGCTTTCCAATGATGTAAGGCTTATAGTCTGATTTAATCCGAGTAATTCTCAAGAATTCGGTAAAGTTAGCTGTTCTGCATAGGCATATTCTGACACTTGGGATTGCAGTCATCTTTCAATCCTTATTTGCGCATTTTAACTCATTTTCTTCTCTCTATGACACAAACCTACAAAAGTACTAAATTAACGTAAATAAGCCACAAAGAAGATAACTAAACACAAATCTCAAGCATAAGAGGCTTAAAAATATTGGATAATATGAGCACATCATTCATCAAAGTCTGACTACTCTCAAGTGGTAAGCAGCTTAGACACAGATGTTAGTTGGGTTTTGCGGGTCCTAGTTGGCTTATAATATTCTTGAGTTGGTGGGCTGCCTCCACCCCAATCTAAATACCCATTACAAAAAAAAAAAATTACAGTTTTATACTGACGTAGTTGAGTATCGATAAGCACTCTAAAATTTTCAAAAAACCGGTTTGAAAAACATTAATTTTTCTTTTTTCTTTTTTGATTTGAAATAATGAAGCCTTTGCTTCTTTTTTTGGATCAAGTGAAATGTTTTTTTTTTTCAATGATGCAAGTGGGAAATGAAACTTTGTAGTATATGTGGTATATGTGCCATGTCGCCTATTGATACCCAAGTAAGAAGTGAATTGGTTTCAAATATATACATAGGTCGGTGGACCGTAACTTAGTTGGTTAAGATGTTTAATTGATAACTTTGAATTTATAGATTCACACCTCATAAACATATGTAGAGTATGTGAGTTTTAATAAAAAATTTTATTTTATTTTATAAATATATATACACACACATAGAAAAATAGAAAGAAGAAAAAAATCCAGACCACTCGTTTTCTCTTTCTTTTAAAAAATTATTCTATGACTTTTTCAAATTATATTATTTCATCAATACTCCATCTTTTTAGACGATTCTTGAATGTAGAATAAAGTACTTTGAGGACATGTAACTTGAGCTTCTTGTCACATTCTTGAGCGATTCTTGACATAAGAGTGAAGTACAAAACATGTACTACAACTGTGAATTGATCACCAGTCATAAGAACTGCACAAAACCTTTCAAATTCCTTTCAAATTCGTCGTTGAAAACAGAAGAAATAAGCATTTTCAGACTTCAAATAATTGCTTCTTCAAGGGTTGTTTTGCACACGTCTTTTCTTCAAATTCTCTTGAGCTTTTTGACCAGTTGAACAACCATTCTCCAGCCTCTGCAACACTACTCCATAGACGAGGCCTTAATTGCCTGGATTTAGCTGTTTTTCCTCCGTAAAACACCTGAAAAGAAAACTAAGTTAAAACTATAAAAGTAAAATGATAATTGGTATTGGTCTACTCATTATATAGAGGTTGATTACAACGTTAATTACAGACACATAATGGCGATATTCAATGCTAATAACAATGTACATAATGACTAATATGATCAATAACGTCATAATCCACTCACATCAGTTACTTTAACGAATGCACATTTAAGGTTTTTTTCCTTCTACAAAAACGACATTTTTAAGGAATACACAAAGGGAAAATGTAAAAGGGCTCAACTATAAATTTGTGGCATAAAATAATCCTATCACTTAATTCTTAGTTCTCAGTTTGATATCACCTAACAACAAACATATGCGCACATACTTCTTCTATTCACTATACACCTACATTTTTGAAGCTAAAGAGAAAAATATTGTGACGGAATAAATATTTCATTGATACATGAGAATATATACAGACATAACTTGTTGTACAACTAGTCTCAAATAAGCTAGGAGACTAGAAAGGCATCTAAAACTAATAAATTGAATACAAACTGATACACAATATTGAATATCTTAGTATATCAATCCTAATTAAACATTAAGATATACTTTCCCCCTCAAGTTGGAATGTGTATATCAAGAACTCCCAACTTGCATATGAGTTGTTTGAACTTATCTTTACCCAATGCTTTGGTAAACACATCCGCTAATTACAGCTGTGAAATCACATATGGAGTAATCACTTCACCCCGCAAAATTTTATCCCGAATAAAATGACAGTCCATCTCTATATGTCGAGTTCTCCCGTGAAATACAGGATTTTTAGCAATATGCAAGGTTGCTTGATTATCACAATGTAAAACAGCAGCACTTGAAGCAGGGATATGCAAATCTTTCAATAAATAACGCAACCAAGTAAGCTCACAACATGTACCTGTCATTGCCCTGTATTCAGCTTTTGTACTTGATAAAGAAATGGTCTTTTGCCTCTTAGTTCTCTATGAAATTAGGGAATTTCCAAGGAATACACAGCAACCAGGGGTGGAACGGCGGGTGATAGGATAACTCGCCCAATCAGAATCACAAAATGAAAAAGCAGACCTTGCCTTGAAGATGACTTCAAGTAACATACAACTCTAAGAGCAGCAACCATATGATGTTGTCGCGATTCATGCATAAAACGACTAAGAATATGAACCGAGTATGTGATGTCAGGTCTAGTAATGGTCAAGTAAATTGACCGACCAACTAGACATCAATATGCAGCAGGGTCTTTGAGTATTTCTCCCTTGTTTGAAAGCTTGCATTCCTCCATAGGAAATTCAACTGGTTTAGCACCCAAATACCCATTGTCCTTGATAATCTCCAAGGCATACTTACGCTAGGAAATATAAATCCTTTTCTTGGAGCAAGCAATTTCAATTCCTAGGAAAAACTTTATATCATCAAGGTCTTTGATATGAAAATGAGAATGCAGAAACTTCTTATATTGTTTCCAGTGATTAAAATGTCGTCCACATAGATCAATGAAACAGTAGGAGATGTACCATCTTTGCGGACGAATAAAGAATAATTAGCTTTGGACTGAGAAAAACCAGCAGCAAGAATAGCCTCTGTAAACTTAGAAAACCACTATCGGGAAGCTTGTTTAAGCCCATACAACGACTTGTGAAGGCGACACACAAAGTTCTCCCCTGTCGCCGAAGACCAGGAGGAAGAGACATATAAATTTCTTCCAACAAATCACCATTTAAGAACGCATTATTAACATCCAAATGGTCCAAAGACTAATTATGACTAGCAGCAATAGCAAGAAGGCAACAAATAGTTACCATTTTCGCAGTAGGAGAGAATGTATCATGGTAATCGATGGCAGCAGTCTGTGTGAAACCCCGAGCAACAAGGCGAGCCTTATATCGGTCAACTGAACCATCAGCTTTTTGCTTGATTTGATATACCCACTTATAACTGATTGGTCATTTTCCAGGAGGCAAAGGAACAAGGCTCCATGTTTCATTGTCAATAAGAGCCTGAAACTCAGAATTCATGGCATCTTGCCATTTAGGATCAACTACAGCAATATCATAAGAAGTCGGTTCCTCATCCCGACTGACATTAACAAAATAAGAAAGATGACTAGGTGAATATCGATGGTAAGAGATATAGTTACATAGAGGATATCTCATACCTGGTGTAGGACTAGACAAGGCCGATGAAGGTTGGTGTGGAGGCAGAATCACCTGCGAGCAAACGTAGTCCTGAAGACGGACATTGGCTTCCCTTGGTTGCTGAGAACGACAAAGAGGGTGAACAGATACAAGAGATTGATCATAATGATCCGAAGGAAGACGATCGGGAATGTCATCGAAAAGATGAGGTTGAGAATCAGCAGCACTTGGAGAAATCGGAGAAGAAATTAGAGGTAGGTCAGCGTGGTTGATTGGAGAAGAAGGAGAGGTCGGTGAATTGGGGAAATCTGACATGGAAAAGTTAATTGCAATGAGAGGTTGCTTCGGTTAAGGGTAGCTGGGTTGCTGCTGTGAAGGATCACTGGGTTGCTACAGGAAAGGATTATTCGCATTAGGTCGCTGCGTTGAAGGGTTGTTCGCGCTGAGTTCTATAGAAGTGGGAGACGACAAGGGATGAGTGGAACTAGGTAAGTCAGTTAAGAGAGGAAGTGGAATGGACTGGGCCAAAGAAGTATAAGGTGTTGGGCTTTGACATATTGATGTATTTTGGTGCGGAGAATAGTGGAAAGTATCCTCAAGAAAGACTACATCCCGATTAGTGAAGATTTTCTTGGTTTCAATATTGTACAATTTGTAAGCATTTTGACCTAGCCAACAAAAATACATTTATGAGCACCAGAAGCAAACTTGGAAGAAGGATTGACCGAAGTTGCAAATGCGACACACCCAAAAACTCGCATACGAGAATAATCAGGAGGCTTATTATAAAGGATTTCAAAAGTGGGAAGACGATTAATTGTATAGGCTACAGTGAGAACACATTCTTTCCAAAAATTTATGGGAAGATGAGATTGAAAACAAAGAGCACGAGTTGTTTCAAGAATGTGTCTATGCTTTCATTCGGTGAAACCATTTTGTTGGGGTGTGTAGACACAAGAGTGTTGAAAAAAAAAAAACACCTTGTTTAAGAAAAAAATTTCGTAATGAAAGAAATTCGGCTCAATTGTCCGATCGAAGTTGTTTGACTTTGGTATTAAATTGGGTATGAACATACATGAAAAATTGACGAAGCAATGTTTGCATTTCACTCTTGTGACGCATTAAAAATACCCATATAAACCGGGAAAAATTATCCACAACGTTCAAAAAATAGTGAGCACCAGAATAAGACGAAGTTTTATAACGACCCTAAATGTCACAATGAATGAGAGAAAAATATTTGGAAATAGAAATTGAACTGGAAGGAAAAGGTTGGCGAGTTTGTTTCGCCAATGGACAAATATCACATTTATGATTAGAATCAAAAGAAAAATTAAGCTCATTATTGGCTAAATATTGTAGACGAGCAGGAGAAGGGTGTTTTACCCGGCAGTGTCAAAGATCGGTAGAAATTACCAGATTACAAGCGAAGATGGAAGAAGGAGAAGTTGAAGCCAATGCCACAAGGTAATAAAGATTGCCACGTCGCTTTCCCACACCAATCATCGTCCTCGTAGCCAAGTCTTGTAAAATACACAAAGACGAAAAAAATGTCACTGAACAATTTAAGTCATCGATTGTCTTGCCAACAGACATAAGATCAACTCTAAAGCTTGGCACACAGAGAACATTATTCAATCAATGAATCATTAAACTGAATTGAACCAGTCATAGTAACTTCGGCCTTAGATCCACTAGGTAAAAAGTGATTTAAGTCATAGTAATATATATTTTCCCGATGTGGGTGTAGACATGTAAAATTTAACAAAATAATTGGGTTTATAAGTGATGGCTCACAAGAAGTCAGGCGAGGCGAACCGCACTTCGCATAGAAATAAATGAAGGCGAGGCGGACTGAACTTCACATAGAAATAAATGAAGACGAGGCAGACTGACCTTCGCAAGGCGAACCGAACTTCGCGAGGTGAACAAGACTTGGCGAGGCGAAATAGACTTCGCGAGGCGAACAAGACTTCGTGAGGCGAAATAGATTTCGCGAGGCGAACAAGACTTCGCCAGGTGAAATAGACTTCGCGAGGTGAACAAGACTTCGCGAGGCGAACTGGACTTTGCAAGGAAAAATAGACTTCGCGAGGCGAACTAGACGTCGCGGGGCGAAACGAACTTCGCATAGATTTACATGAAGGCGAAGCGAAATGGCTCCGTGCGCGTGGATTTACATGAAGGCAAGGCGAGATGGCCTCGCGTGGGGGAATCCGTGAAGTGGAATCAAAAATCACCGCTTGCTTAGAAATCAAGGTTCCTCGCGAGATACTTTTCATATCCGCGAGATGGCTCGGCCCTTACTAATGATCTTGATCAAAACAGGAAATTCAATCCAAAGCGATCTGGGCATATCTAAATCTTAAAATTTGATTGATCTGATTGTGTTAAAATTGGCAAGTAAATCAATCGGCAAGTAAGTCAAGATTCATTGATTCGATTAAGAAAATATTATTGATTCAGAATCTTCATTACTTGCCTTAAGTGGAGGAATGTTAACACCCCTTCTCATACCAAGAGGAGGGGGCGGACAAAGGAGCAAAATAAAAACAAGCAGCGGACCAGAAGAGGGCAGAGGACCAGAAGGAGAGTAGTGAACCAGAGAGAGAAAGAAATTACTCTAAAGAGTCCAGAAGTCTCCCAAAACCCTTGAAGAATCATCAAGCTGCTAAATAGCTGATTCTTCATCAACCTCAAGTCCAGAAGTCTCCCAAAACCCTTGAAGAATCATCAAGTTGCCAAATAGCCGATTCTTCATCAACCTCAAGTCCAGAAGTCTCCCAAGCCCTTGAAGAATCATCAAGCTGCCAAATAGCCGATTCTTCATCAACCTGAAGCCTAGAAGTTGTCAAATCCCGAAGAGTCATCAAGCTGCCAAATAGCTGATTCTTCATCGCCAAATAGCCGATTCTTCATCAATCTCAAGCCTAGAAGTTGTCAAATCCCGAAGAGTCATCAAGCTGTCAAATAGCCGATTCTTCATCAACCTCAAGTCCAGAAGTCTCCCAAGCCCCCAAAGAATCATCAAGCTGCCAAATAGCCGGTTCTTCATCGACCTCAAGCCTAGAAGTTTGTCAAATCCCGAAGAGTCATCAAGCTGCCAAATAGCCGACGTCTTCACCAACTTCAAGACAAAGAATAAATCACCACGTGAAACCGCTCGTGGATCAAATCCGATCAAGAACAAGCCTCTACGGCCCTTGGTCAATCAACTTCTACAAATAGTCAACACGACAAGAAGTCCAACCTACAAACAATTCGTCTCAAAAACAAGTGTTTGTCACCCTTGAGTTAAACCAATATTCGGAGATAGAATCAGAGGAGTTCACAAAGATTGTAACCCACATTCGCAATGATAAAATTAAATATTATTCTTTGTACACGTGTTGTTCTGTTATTTGTTGCAGATATTTTCGTGTTTACAGTGGGATATATCTTAACACGCCCTCGCACATGTGGCGAATCTTTATACCTAACACGTAGACAACATTTGGGGTAACGTGGAGTTCATGTGACCTTTGGGTTTCACACGTGGATGTGAGTAACCCGCTCTGATACCATAAAAAAAAAATTATGGCGGAATAAATATATCATTGATACATGAGAATATATACAGACATAACTTGTTGTACAATTAGAGTCTCAAATAAGCTAGGAGCTACGTTGCATGGAAACGGAAATAGAAACGTGGAAGAGAAGCGTTTGGAAGCGTGGAAGCGTTTTTTTCAAAAATTGTTAGAAACGGAAACGTTTTGGAAGCGGCGAAATAAAATAATTATATATATTATGTATTAATAAATAAATATCACCACATATTCCTAACGTTCCTAATTTTATTCTAAATACTAACATCATTATAATTATTATTTAGATAATTAGTAAATAAGATAATATTAAACAAAGTAGTCAAACATGAAGTCATGAAGAACAATTAGTATTAAATATACCAAGTTGGTACGTCATAGTTTAAAACGCATCAATATCTAAACCAATATCCAGTAAGCTCTGATTTAAAATATAGCTGTTCAAGCTCAGACCATGTATTTCTTAGAAAACTTGGGCATGAGTGGCTTCCCACAGCAACAAGATTGGTCTTTGATCAACCCACCTCCTCTTTTCGATTCCGGGTTTGATCATGACTTCTTCTCCGGCCTCATTCCAAACCCTCAAACTCATCAGCAGCAACAAGTTCATCAGTTTCATCCAAATTTAGGAGTTTCTTCTGTTTCAAATTCTCCTAATTCCACTTGCAATAGCTTCCTCCCCACGACGTCGTTTTCCAATACTCTCACCGCTCAGCTCGACTTACAAAGGCTGGAGATAGATTTGCTTTGCAAGAGCAGAGGAAGTGGCAGCTTGCTCCCCTGTTGATATTGGCAGGGGTAGGGATATCAAATAGAGTTTGCTCAATTAAGGTGTTTTGATTTGCAGAGGTAGGGAAGTCGGAAGCTCACGCTTCCAGCATGCTCCCAATTCTACTTTTTTCGGAAGCGCGCTTCCAGCCGCTTCCGGGCTCTTCCTTGAAGCTTCCGTTTCGCTTCCGGTTCCGAAGCGGGAATCGTAGGTCTCCCGGCGCTTCCGTGCTACGTAGGCTAGGAGACTAGAAAGGCATCTACAACTAATAAATTGAATACAAACCGATACACAATTACTACTAAATATCTTAGTATATCAATCCTAATTAAACATCAAGATATACTTTCCAATAGAAGCTTCATAATGTCATTTTCGATCAGGTTTATATATAGGGTCCGGTTCAAGGGACACAATTTTTGACACAATTTTTGACACCAATTTGTATCCCTTAGATCTAAGTTGATCTAATGGTTGTTATAAACTATGGGTATGATTAGGCAAGTGACATGACAATAACATTATTCTCAAACTAAAAGGATATATTAATTTATCTGAACAAAATTTACAGAATTGAGTGCGGAAAAACACCAAATGAACACCAGGTTTTTATCAAACCCTTTAAATACTACCCAAGAGTCCAAGATCATCTTCTTGTAAAATGGGAATGACTAAAGAAGAGTTTATATATGGACAATTGGAAATTCAGTATCAAATATAGTGTTTGATTGTTTCCTATATATCCTACAAGCAAAATATTAGGGTTTGCCCAGGTGAGTTAGCTCTACAATGGTACTAATACCAAGGTATTGAACATGATCAATTGAACTGCCCATTCAATTAAGAAGATTATTGATTAGGCTTTATTAGGGTTTTTACAGATTATTGTATGTATTTGATGACTTAATTCTCATCTATATGAATACGAGCAGGTACACCTCTTTGCTAAATATGTGAATCAGGGAGTATCTTTTTTTCTTTTGTTGAAGAACACCGTGTTCGATCTTCTGGAGATTGATGCAAACTTTTATCTTTGGTTTTCATTGAAAAAAAAAATAGTTTGATTAAATTCAGTTATCTTTTTTATTTGAGAATAATACTATTGTCATGATCATACACACATTTAATAACAACCATTAGATCAATCAGATCTAAGGGATAAAAATTGATGTAAAAAATAGTGTAAAAAATTATGACCCTTAAACCGGACCTTTATATATATTGCTTAATTAACCTCATGCGCATCACAACTGTAATATTTGCCCCCACACCTGGACATATGGTCTTCAATGCTTTTCTCAGTTTTCTCAACTAACTTTGTGAGCCTCATTGCTACTATTATTAAGCATTGTACATGTCGTGCCTGATATAATTGTTATGATACTTTGTGGTTTCCCATAATTGAAAAATCTGGGTAGGACAAGGTGGTTCCTACAACCCACATTGTTGGTGAGGTTTTAGTGCCTGTTATGTCTAATCTTAACAAAACTACAAATTAGTTCTTGCTAGGTACATGCCGCGGATGTAATTGCTATGATACTTTGTGGCTTCTGATAATTGAAGAAGCTAGCATGGACACATACATATGTGGCTATTGGATGTTGTGTGGCTCTTGGCCATAATTGTAGTAGGATAGTAGTGCAGTCAAATTTTTTTTCTTCTTCAAAATCTCCCGGTATTGTAGATCTGGGAGTTCACTCAATTACTACAAAAATAGCCTCCAAATGAACAATATATGGATCACAAACTCGGATGATCTCCTCTCTGGCCTTAACTCTAGCGGTCTAGCCCCGTTCTGTGGCACCCACTACTTTAATCAGTCTCATATATAATACCCATGAATGCCGGTTCATTTGCAATCTGGTGGCTTTGCCTTACTTAGAAGGTATTGCAGGTCCTAGGTTCATTTGCAATCAGCTCCTTTCTTACATGCATGCGTGCATTCATGTACATATAGCTAACTAATTATTAAGTTCCAGAATGGGAAGTACTTCTCTGAGTAGCAATGGTGGGATGTCAGGCAGGAATTTCCTTGGATTCACAGTGCATGTTGTCACCGGAAGATGGTTCAGCGTTTTCGCTTCCTTCCTCATTATGGCCGGAGTTAGTGCTACATATCTCTTTGGTGCATATTCCAAAGTGATCAAGGCCACCCTTGGTTATAGCCAAACAGACCTCAACATGTTAGGTTTCTCCAAAGATGTTGGTGCAAATGTTGGAATTGTGGCAGGACTACTCACAGAAGTAACCCCCGTTTGGTTTGGGCTCCTGATCGGAGCAACGATGAACTTTGTGGGCTACTTTATGATTTGGTTGGCCGTCACTGGGAGAATCGCCAAGCCTAAGGTTTGGCATATGTGTCTCTACATATTCATAGGAACCAACTCTCAAAATTTTGCAAACACTGGAGCTCTTGTCACTTGTGTCAAGAACTTCCCAGAAAGCCGAGGTTCCATGATTGGTTTGCTAAAGGGTTATATTGGTCTCGGTGCAGCTATCTTGACACATATTTACTTGGCCATCTACGGAAACGATGAAAAATCGTTGATTCTACTTATTGCGTGGCTCCCGGCCGCGATCTCAGTAGTTTTTCTCTACTCAATTCGTCCAATGAAAGTTATTAGGCAACCGAACGAGCTCACTGTGTTTTACCACTTCCTCTACACGTCTATATTACTTGCTTGTTACCTACTGGCCATAAGTGTACTCCAAAAATGGGTTAGTTTCTCCCAGGCCGCCTATGCCGGCAGCGCAACCGTGACTATTTGTTTGCTGTTTTTCCCTCTTGGAATTGCCATTAGAGAAGAACTAGCGCTGTGGAACCAAATGAAACAACCTATTGATCCTCCTAGTGCGGTCAAAGAAGAGAAATCAGAAGAAGTTAAACAAGAGGAAATAGAGGATACAGGTTGTCTTGCTAACATATGCAGTAGACCTCCAAGAGGTGAAGATTACACCATTTTACAAGCACTCCTCAGTTTGGACATGTTCATTTTGTTCATAGCAACCGTATGCGGACTCGGCTCTAGCCTGACCGCCATAGACAACTTAGGGCAAGTTGGCGAGTCGCTTGGGTATCCCACAAAGACAGTGTCAACTTTTGTATCATTAGTGAGCATATGGAGTTTCTTTGGCAGAGTCTTTGCAGGGTTTTACTCAGAAAGTCTACTAGTGAGATACAACATTCCCCGGCCCCTAGTGTTGGCATTCTCTCTTCTCCTTTCATGCGCAGGGCTCCTTCTCATCGCCTTCCCTACCTCTGGTTCGGTTTATGCAGCGTCAATAATCATCGGGTTCTCGTTTGGGTGTCAAATGCCATTGCTTTTCGCGATCATTTCGGAGCTCTTTGGGCTCAAGCGCTTCGCCACATTGTCCAATTGTGTGCAAGTAGCCATGCCTTTGGGGTCGTATCTTCTAAACGTGCAGCTCGCCGGAAAGATGTATGATCAAGAGGCGACCAAAGAACTAGCGAAGATAGGGTTGAAAAGGTCACAAGTGAAGGAGCTGATTTGCCACGGAAAAAATTGCTATATGTTGTCTTTCGCTACTTTAGCTGCGGTTACGTTCTTTGGTGTTCTGATTTCACTGCTTTTGGTGTATAGAACAAGAGAGTTCTACAAAGGTGACATATATAAGTATAGAGAGGAAGCAGAAACTATTGGTGAAAACAAAAGCAGCTAGCTTAGGAACTTGTATGAAGGTTCGGGAGGTGAAGGATATACATATTTGTTCACCAAAAAAACATATACATGTTGGACATGTCGTTATTCTGTAGGCAATATGTATCTTCCTAATACAGGGTTCACTAGCACTGGCAAATTTTACATTGGAAAGCTTTGGCTCTGCTTCATGCCTCAACAAGCTCTATTTTGGTGCCAAATTAAAGGGCGTTTGATTTTTGTATACTATTTTTTTGTATACTATTTTTATTGGTGTGACACTTAGGGCATGTCCGGTAACGTTTTTGAAAATAATTTTTTAAAAGGTAAACCTTAACCCTAAACCCTAAAAGGTAAAAATGAGATTGTTATTTTCTACTTAAAAAATGTATTCGGTAAATTATTTTGAAAAATATTTTTGATATTTTTAAAACTAGAAAAATAAAAAAGTGAAAATGTCGAATTGATTTTTTTGAAATAAGAATATCATAATATTCCATGTATTGCAAGTACAACTGTCAGAATAACAGATACATACATTTCCTTATAAGGGTAGAGTAAGTTAGAGGAGACGGTATGTTAGCACTATTCCATTACACATAAGCTCCCTTTTGACAGAAAAGTAAAAGTCTAACACTACAGTTCCTTACAAAAGCAAAGAAATTTCGTAGATACAAACGCTAAATACCTAACTACTCCTTACACAATCAAGGAAATTAGGAGAAAAGGAAAATAACAGAAAAATAAGTTTGGGCCCAAGGTAGAAACCTAGACCCGTAACTAGAAGAAAGCCCAGTCCAGCCTGCGGACAGCCACATCAGCCCTGCCAACAATTCGCACAGTGTCGTCGTCGTCCTTCTGTCGGCGTCATCTCCGCCTATCTGAGCAAACGGTGGTCGCCTACCCACTGCTCCGTCCTCCCCAACACAACAAACAAATGACATCGCCTCTCCCAACCTTCCCAATCCATTGAACAAACTCCAAACAACATTCGGTTTGGAAAAAATCGATCTGATCTTAGCCCAGATCTCATTCGACCCTTCAACAGATCATCACCACCAGGCCAAACCACCTCTCGTTGTCGGCCGTTCACCATCGGAAAAGATAGCACCAGCCTCGCTCTACCGACAAGGAACCCAATCAACGACTGAAACCTATGCACGAACAATCTGGCAAACCCACGATGTCGCTTTCACACTGACTGGCCTTTCGGTCTATTCCGGCTCGTCAAACGCCGCCGCCAAGAGGGCGGGTCGTTAGACAGGTTAATGTTCAAGCGACGATGCCTAGAGTTTTGAGGGTATATAGCAGGTCTGTAAGCCATGACGTCTATTGTGAAAACATAAAACAAAAGAAAAAAAAAGGTCGATGTTTTCAGTTTTTATTTGTTAAAATTGAAAATATTTTTATTTTTCATTTTCAACATTTTCAGAAATGTCTTACCAAATATATTTTCATCTCATTTTCATTTTTAAAAATAAAAATACAAGCATAACCGAACGTCACCTTGCGATTGGTATGGTATAAGATTTTCATATATGTATAGTCACAGTTTTGTACATTGTGACAGTTTTAATTGGTATGGTACATTATGATCGATCGATAAAATTTTCATATATGTATAGTCATAGTTTTGTCGTACTTTCTGTGCATCATTAGTTTAAAGATTTTTAGTGCGGTTTTTAAACACTTAAGTGCTTCAAAGATAGCACCGTCAAAACCAGCTTATTTTGTCCAACACCAACTTATAATATAATCACAATTAATAACTGCAACCTATAATCACAGAGTGCTTAATTATAAGGCCCTATTTGTATGATAGGAAATCATGGTTTGGAAATGAAATTAGTTTCATTTTTCATTATAATGTAGGGATGGGTGCGCTTCAGTTCGGATAGGTTTAATGCTCAAACCGCAACCGAATCGTTTTTTTCGGTTTTACAATATTTCAAATCGAAATTGCATTTGAAAAGGGTTGAACCGATTATTTAGGTTACATCATTTTTCAGTGTGGTGCGGGTCGGTTTCGGTGTGAAACCATTTTATTTATTTAAGCAAGAAATGGTTCCCAAAAGTTATGCTTAATGTATTTAGAGTCCACATTAGTCCTACAAATATCATCTGTATCAAGTAACTAACTAAAATATCATATTTGATTACTTAACAACCACACACACACATATATATATATATGTATATCAACTATCATTCAAATATAGCAACTTGGTATGCAAACTTAAACATAAATGAATTTTTTATATGTTACAAACCAAAATTTTCATCAATAGAAAAATAAAATATAAGAAAAATGTAATTCGGTACCATTTGGTTTAAATCGGGAGGTTTATGTCAAGACCCACCCCGAATTTCATCATGAAATCCGAAGTAAGTCTTGCGGGTACCGCTTCCAAGAAAAATTTACCGAATGACTCAACAAACCTCCCTTGAAAATGGACAACCCTAACCCGAAAAATTTACAGAACTACCCTATTAACAATTATCTTTCTCCAAAACAACCCACATTATCCAGATTATAGATCATCGGTCTTAGCATACTACCGAAAAATATCATACACTAATCCCAAAAGCATTTAGAGCTACTAAAGAAAACACAAGTAGAAAAAAAAAATCCTAGTAGGTTAAGCAGGTAACCTACTGGTGAAAAGCGGCTGAGAGATGTGTAACTATGCCTCATCGACTCCTATTAGATCCAACCCGAACTCTGCAAACTTAGCATTTTTAAAACGAAGAGCCCAGGGGAAAACATTCAGAAAATGTTAGAGTGAGTGGACGAAAATAATTCTAATAAAATATTTATGCTTCCCCAAAATTTTTTCCATAGAAAACACGTTGCATGCGACAACTTAAAAGCTTTAACTCAAAATTTCTTAACACGAGCCTAGCCTTGCTAGTCTCCCAAACTTTATAAAAAGGCCTCTCAGGCTAAAATTATATATATATATATATAAGTATGTATTTACACTCGTCATATTCCTTGTACGAATTCCTTAAATAAATACAAAAAATAGAAATTCATATAAGGCTACAACGCTGGCGTCTAACGCTCACGTCACACCATAATGAAATTTTACCTCATTATGGCGGAAAAGCACGTATATCTAGCTAGCATTTATTTATATACATATTATCCTCATAATCATCCATATATGAATATATATCCATTGAAATTCTGAATTTCGGTTATTTTCCAACTAAAGAAATTATTCATCAATAAATCATTTGCATGCGCATTTTTAAAAAAAAAATAAAACTCCACTCACAAATTAGGCCAAAGCCTGATGTCGGTTGGAGGTTTCTTCTGCTTGAGTCTCCTCACGTCCTGTTCTAAAAACATAATTAAATCCTCAATTAAAATACCGACGCTTCTATAAAAATAGGCAGATTTAAATGTGAGCTTCGCGCGCTTAACCATGCCTATCGCCCTAAATCTTAAATTCGCTACCAAAAATATTTCTCCACAATTACTGACATCTTTAAAATCAACTTCCACCGTCCTAACCATAATTAACCCATGACTGCATTTTTACACATTAACCGCTATAATTCACAAATCCTAGAAATATCCAAAACATATTCGAAACTCCTTCAAAAATTCCAAATTACACTTCATTAAACTCCACTCCGGAAAACACATCTAAAACTATAAAAATCCCCTTAACAGTGGTGGCCGACTTCGGCGACTTCCAATGCCTACCAAAATTTGACAACACCTTCATTTCAACCTCCTCTACAACTTTCCTAACTAGCACAAACACAAATTCCAAGCCTAGATAGGGTAATCGAACCGAAACGTAAATTAAAACTCTAGAATTTCAATCACCAATTTCTCCTTACCCAAGTCGAATCAAACTAAAACCTTCAGAGAGATTGAAGCACGAGAGGAGAGCTTTCCAACGAGCCAAGGATCGCTAGCTATAGCGGCCGGATGATGGAGTTCCGGTGACGGAGAGCTACGAGCAGCCGGAACTTCCATGCGTGACTGCTCCTTCACGGCAGAGCTAGGGAAACTGCCACCACTCTAGGAAGATGGCTGGGTCAACGGCCGTCCATTTGGAACCTGCACGGCAGTCTGAGGCGGCTGGATGGCGGCAAATGGGCGGGAAGAAAAGGAATTGAGCTTGGCCCAACCGGTCCAATCCCTCATATAACCCACTCCAAAATTTAACACCCTAAAAATAATACCTTAATAAAAATTACCTTTTACTAGCTAAAATTTACTATTTTTACCGTCGTCACATTTTTCTCCTACGAATAATTCCTTCGAAATAATCGTCCCCTAAAACCTCTCTGGGGACCAATTAAACTATAAACTCAATGTCGAAGACGGTAAAACTCTTATTAACACCATGCTAGTAAATAAGGTAAAATTTAAGAATCGGGGCTTGACAGTTTATAACTCGAAACCGCAACCAAACCGCTTTGATGCGGTTTGGTACGGTGTGACCATAAAACGACACCATTTTAGTTTGGTGCGGTTACTGATTCTTATTTTTCGGTGCAGTTCGAGTCGGTAACCGTATGTTCGGTGCAAATTGCCCACCAATATAATGTGTTGCTTGGTTGTAAATAAAGATTGGAAAGGAAACAAAAATTGAGATATGACTGGAAATTGACTCCCTTATAAAGCCTGAATTGAATTACCTAGTGAGGAGTAATATTTTATTTCTATTCCCACCGTCAAAGGTAAATTATAGAAATGTAATAGGAATGTAAATGAATTACTAATTTAGTTACAATATTAATTAAACAATAACATGGAAATACCAAAACCTTTTTTATTCCATATCTGTACGGAAAAGAAAATAAAAAATTTCCCTATATTGACATTCCTGCTAACCAAATAGGGCCTAAGTGTTGCAGTTTTCGTCAAACACCTCCTGTCGTTTCACCTAAGATAACATTTTGTGAACAACCTTTATTTACTCGAATAGCCTTATATATCTAAACAAATTGGGCTATCTGAAAATTTTAATTCAGTTTCTTCAGGCATCTTATACAAGACAATAGTTCATGAAAATATATACATTCTATAACATTGAGCTAAGGTTAATAACTAAATATCAGTGAATAACATGCTCGTGTGTGTATATATATCATATATATCTTTTAAAAAATTAAGTACCTAGCATCATAAAAGAATGAAAACAAAATAAATACTTCATGATCTGAATGAGGACAAGATAAATTGTAGTTCATAATCCATATTTTTGTGAGTAAATAAGCAACAATCTTTTCAATTTTTTTCAAGCGCATGCAGCTTCAAATTTGAGGGTTTCACGTATTCTATGACTGCGGCTATTGAAACCTTTAAATTTGCTCAGTATACCTCTCATTCTCTATACACCTCCATTTTACTTATAATTACAAGCATTTGCTCATTAGACCTCCTTTCAAATTTCCAAAATAGCCTTGTTTATGTAATATATATATATATATATTAAAATGATTACTCATTACATCTCTTATTCATTCACTATACCTCCAATTTTTTTTCTTCTTGCATGCGAACATCCATTTCAGATTTCTATTATTTCTTTTTAACGCAAACCTCCATTCCCGGCCTTGGTTTCTTGATTTTCTTTATTTTTTTTGTATTTTTGTATTTTTTGCATAAAATGTCACTAGACATTCATTTTTTGATCAAATTGTAAGAAATAATTTTTAATGACAATTTTCGAAAAAAGTTAATTTGAATCATGAAGAAGACTATTCTCTTAAAAATTAAATAAAAAACAAGGATTGTGTCTCAAATTTTATTTACCGATCATCAAAAGAATGTTCTTACATGAACTATTCTATATTTTTGTTACTTTTGTATTTCTATTTTACATATACTATTTTTTTTGTAAGTTTATATTTTTTTGTTTTTATACCTCATGATGATAAATTATTTTTGACAAATCATAAGTTTTGTAAAATATTTTTTCACTTTGCATATGCATTTGACATGTATGATAATATAAATATATAAATGCTTTAATAAGTATGTGGTAAAACTAGAAAATAAAAATCAATAGGGAAAATAATAAGGGTCAATGATAAAATGGTGACTTTAGAGGTAACAAATAATAAAACTGTTAACAAATGTTCACTGATGATAAAATAGTATATCCATTTAAATGTCTTAAACCGTTATCCCTGAAAATAAAAAAAAATTACAATTTATACCACTGAAATCTGTTAAAATGTTGCCCCTAAAAATAAAAATAATTGCAAATTATACCACTGATGCCTTTACCCCATCCACGTCGTTATCCCCATCTTTGAGTCCCATCTCTGATTCTCATTTCACAAAACATTTGTTGTCTGATTTCTCTCCCGCAAAACTATCGAAACCGTTATTCTCTCTCACTCTCGCTGAAAACCTAATTCTCTATGTCTCCAGCGAATCCATCATCCATCTCTCTCTGGTGAATCTGTCGTCCTCCCCAGTAACTGTCGACACGAGACTCATCTTCAGCACGAGGGCGGCATCGAGAACAATTCCTCCACAATACCAAAATTCGAAAAACCTTAGGTAACATCTTCGCAGTCCTTAATCTCTGCCTCCTGCTTTCGATTCCTTCTGATTACACAGTATTATAAGCTCAACTATTTTGTATTTTGGTTCAGTAAATCCTATTAACGTAACTTGAAGGTTTTGAAGATCTAGGGTTCAGGAATAGGATTAGAGATTTACAATTTAGGGGTTTGGGAGTTCGAACTTTGATATTGGTGTGGTTTTAAAGATCTAGGGTTCACTGATATTCTATTCATTAGTTTTGCTTCATTTTTTCATTTGATTAATGTTCATTATTCATTGCTTTTATTCTGTTTAGTTTGGGATTATGAAGTTGTTTTTGGTGTGTATTTTTTGTTCGGATTCTACAGTTCATAGGAATGCATCTGTGATGCAGGGACTTGAGTTCTGTTAGTTACATGGATAGTTACATGCTTAGTTACATGCATAGTTACATGTATAGTTACATACATGGATAGTTGCATGGACAATTACATGCATAGTTACATGCATAGTTACATGCTTAGTTACATGCATAATTACATACATAGTTACATGGATAGTTACATACATGGATAGTTACGTTGCTAGTTACATGGATAGTTACATTGCTAGTTACATGGATAATTTCATACATAGTTATATGGATAGTTACATGTAACTATCAAGTAACTATCCAATGCATAGTTACATTGCTAATTACTTGATAGTTACATGTAACTATCCAATGATACTACTGAGACTTTTGTTTTTTTGTTTGATTACTGTTTGTTATTCATTGTTTTTGTTCTGTTTAGTTTGAGATTATGAAGATAACTATTGGTGTGTATTTTTTGTTTGGATTCTACAATTTATATTCATTTGTGATGCAGGGATTTGAGTTGTATTCGTCATTTTACATGTAACTGCCATTGTAGTTTTGAAGATCTAGGGTTCACTGATATTCTGTTTATTGGTTGTTAGTATTTCTTAATGTTTATATGCTATTTATTTGATGAAGGGAAATGGATAACCGAAAAATGAATGCAGTTAATGAAGAAGGAAAGAAGAGAAAGAGGACAGTTGATGAAGGAGCAAAGAAGAAAAAGAGGACAGTGGATGAAGAGGATGATGGTGTACTGCTATCCAAACTATTTCTGGGACAGAAAAGAAGGAGAAAACAAGAGAAGAAAACTAAGATAAATGAGCCAAAAAAGAAGAAGGCGGAGAAGAAGACATATGAAATGGAGGAGGAAGAAGAAGATGAGGCAAAGAAGAAGAAATCAAATCAGTTCAGATCAACGTGGCCTGAAATGGACAGTTTTAGAGATGTGTTAGATGAAGAAGCACTGAATGAGCTGAGAAATGTCCCGTTTGGTTTTTTGAAGGATTTTATGAGCATGTAAACAAAAAGAATTTTAGGAAGTCGAACAAGCTCATTGAAATAATTACCGACACTTACAATGAAAAGCTTGATGCATTTGTGATCGGGGAAAGAAGATACATAATCACAAGCAAAGATGTATCAGATTCTAGGACTTCCTAGAAAAGGTGGCTCCTTTGACACAATGCAAGTGGAAGAGAATGCATCAGAGACATTGTTTGGAAGAAACAAAAGAGTGACAAAAAAGTGTGTGATGGAAGCTTTAAGAAAGTTGAAGGACCAACAGCCAACAAATGAAGAAGAAAAAACAAAGAAGAGAAAAAATTTGGTTAGGCTGGTGATTTTAGAAATTTGCATAAAGTTTCTGTTTGCAAATGTGGGAGAGAATGTATCAAACGAGCTGATAAATGCAATATGGGGCAATATAGAGAGCTTTGGATGAGCTCACGAAGCTGGTTTGTTCTCAGTTCAAGGTTCGTGTTCTAAGGAGTAGCAGCCACCATCGGGTTCTAGCCTTTCCTAGACCAAGATCGTCGTCGTCTGCCCTAAGACTGCCGCCGACCCCTAGAAGCCGTCGTCGTGCCTTGGCTATCGTCTCCGCCCAGAAGACGTCGTCCTGTCTAGTCTGACGTCCGGCCTGATCCGCATCAGTCCAGACGCAGCCGATGCTATCCAATTGACCCAGAAGACGTCGCATCTTTGTCGTCATCTCGACCCAGAAGTGACGACGCAGACGATGCAGCCGAGGTAGCCTTCTTTGACCCAGTTCTGTTTCTTGCTCAACCCGACCCAGTTAGTCTATTGTGACCCGACCAGGTTTCAGTTGTTGTTGACTGGCAGTGCAAGTGCACTGACAGTGCAATGCACCCAAAACAGGTTTTCTCATTCTTGCTTTATTGTTGTCGCTGCATAAACTACTGATTTGGCATTTGTGTTACAATGAGTTCTGGAGAAGAAAGTTCTCAAGTCAATGTTGTTCAAAAGTTTGAAGTATCAGTCAAGAATTCTGAAAGTGGTTCCTTTGAGGGGACCAAACTCAATGGAACCAATTTCCGAAAATGGAAGAAAATCATGACGGCTCCTCCGAGGGATGCACAAGATGGGACATGTAACTGGGGTGATTGAGGTCCCTAGTGCAAGTAATGTTGCTGCTTACACGAAGTGGGAAGATGATGATGGTCTTGTGATGTCAGTCTTGTACAAGGCCATGAATGAGGAAATAGTTGACATGGTGGAGCAATGTGATATTGAGTAGGCAATTTGGAAGACATTGGAAGATTTATATACTAATGAGTTTGATTTCATACAGGTTCATGAGTTGATGTGTACTGCTGCAGCAATGCAACAGAATGGGGAGCTAGTGGCGCAGTATTTCACCAAGCTGAAGAACATTTGGGCTGAAATTGATGTGAAGTGTCATTGCAAGATGAAGAATCAGGAGGATCTTGTTTGGTACCTGAAGGAAAAGGAGCTTGAGCGAGTTCATCACTTCTTGAGAGGCCTTGATGCAAAACATAACAGTGCCAAATGAGAGCTGCTCAGAATGACAGAACCTCCTAGCTTGACTACAACTTTCACATATATCCGTAAGGATGAGTCTTAGCAGGACAGTCTTACTCAAATACAACTTAAAGTCTCCAGTCTCACTATTCAGGCAAGAGCACAAGCACCACTCTTTTAGCAATCAAGTTCTATTCCACTCCACAAGCAAGGACCACCACTAGGCTTTGGGAATCAACCTCGTTCTCCTTGCTCTTATTGCAATGGTGACCATGCTCGTGAATCTTGTTAGAAGTTGTACCCGCATCTTAAGCCTAAAAGGCCTATATATCGTCCCAAGGCGAAAGCAGCTATCCAGTTGATCTAGGAACCAGACATCTATGGTGTGGTCGGACGTGATCATCATACAGCAAGAGGTGCCACACCCTCAGCATCTGTAGCTGGTCGTGGCAAGATAGGTATGGCCTTAAATATTTCTAACTTTGTTGGTGATGATACATGAATTATTGATTCAGGTGTTTCCGATCATATGACTTATGACAAATCTTATTTTACTGAATTATCATCTCCACCCGTACCTTATGTTACTAATGCTAACGGTGAGGCCTTCCCTGTATTAGGAAAGGGGTCAGTTCGTATCACTCCCACAATAGTGCTAAAAAATGTGCTATATGTACCTGCTTTATCCCATCATTTGATATCTGTCCCACAGTTGAATGTTGAATCTAAATGCTCTGTGACCTTTTTTCCTATGTATGTGATTTTTCAGAATCTTCTCACTGGGGACTTACTAGGTTGGGGGTATCTGAGGGGCAGGTTGTTTCATCTGGATCAGACATACGTAAGGGAGAAACCAGGAGCACAGTCCCGGACGGCTTTAATGTCCAATTCTGACAAGCTAAGTGAAGTTTGGTTATGACACCGTCGCATAGGGCATCCATCTTTTAGTGTTATGAAAAAATCCATGTCTTCTTTGTTTATTAGTGTGGATGAGTCAGTCTTACATTGTGAAACATGTGTTTTGGGCAAGAGTCATCGCTCAACTTATTCATCTCGTGTTTCTAATAAAAGTGTCATTCCTTTTGAATAAATTCATTCTGATGTTTGGGGACCTTCAAAGGAATCAACTGTGTCTGGTATGCGATACTATGTGTCATTTATTGATGATTGTACACGTCTCACTTGGGTTGTTCTTCTCAAAATTAAGGGTGAGGTTTTTCTGGCTTTTCAAGTCTTCCTTTCTGAAGTCCAAACACAATACAATGCCAAAATTAGAATTCTTCGCTCTGATAATGGGGGGGGGGAATATGTCAATCGTGTCTTTCAGTCTTTCTTACAAACACATGGGATTATCCACGAGAAAACGTGTCCTTACACACCTGAACAAAATGGGGTATCCGAAAGGAAAAATCATCATTTACTTAATATGGCTTGTTGTATTCTCTTTAGTGCCCATTGTCCCAAGAATCTATGGGGTGATGCTATCTCCACATCTACCTATCTCATTAATCGTCTTCCATCTACTGTCCTCCAGGGAAAAGTACCATTTGAGGTACTAGCTTCTTATGTCTCTTTATCTTCCTTTCATAATCTCTCAGCTCGTGTTTTTGGTTGTGTTGCATTTGTTCATATCCCAAAGAGTCAAAGGTTAAGTAAATTGGATGCCTGGACGATTAAATGTGTGTTTGTTGGCTATGGGGGCCATCAGAAATGGTACAAGTGCTATCATCCACCTACTAGGAAGTATTATGTCACTATGGATGTTACTTTCTTTGAGGATATGAGCTATTACACCTCTTCTGATACTGCTCTTCAGGGGGAGCACTCATATTTTGAAGAGCTGTATCATAGAGAGGGGGTGACATGTCATTTAGTTGAGGTTACAGATACATCAAAGGTTCAGGGACAAGAAGATGACAGACATGCACCACCAGATGATTCTGGTATAATTGCTCCAGAGATTCAAGAGTCAGACGCTGAAAGAGTTCCTGCTGAAAGTGTTACTGCTCCTCCTTCCTTCCCTGATGTTACTAATACCCCTGACTCATGTCTCCTTGGTACAGAAGATCTTCCTTCTGAGGTTAGTAATTCTATTGGGGTTAATACTAGTGATGCTAATAGTAGACAATATGTGTTACCAAATAGGTCTACTCGGGGTAAACTAGAAAAAAAAGTATAAACCTGCCATTCAAGCCAAAGCTAAGTATCGTGTGACAAATTTTATGTCTACTAAGAGATTGTCTAAGTCATATGAATCTTTTGTGAATCAAATATCTGCTGTATCAGTATCTAACAAAGTGTAGGATGCATTGGGAGATCCAAAATGGAGGAAAGCAATGGATGAGGAGATGGAAGCATTACAGAAGAACAATACTTGGGAGCTTGTATCTCTACCACATGGAAAGAAGGTTGTGGGATGTCGCTGGGTATTTACAGTGAAGCATAATCCAGATGGGTCAGTGAGTCGATATAAAGCACGTTTGGTAGCAAAGGGATTAACCTAGACATATGGCATTGACTATGATGAGACATTTGCACCAGTTGCAAAGATGAACATTATTCGGGTATTGCTCTCTCTTGCTGCTAACTTAAACTGGCCTCTTAAACAGTTTGATGTCAAGAATGCTTTTCTTTATGGAGAACTTATAGAGGAAGTGTATATGGATCTTCCACCTGGATATAAAACTGCTCCTTCAGGTAACTTTGTGTGTAGATTAAGAAAATCTTTGTATGGTCTTAAACAATCACCTCGTGCTTGGTTTGGAAGGTTTTCACAGTTCATGAGGAAGATTAGTTATAAGCAGAGTAACTCAGACCACACATTGTTTCTCAGACATCAACAAGGGAATGTAACAGCTCTGATCATATATGTTGATGATATGGTTGTTACTGGTAATGATATTGTTGAGATGGATAGATTGCAAAAACAGCTAGCCACAAAGTTTGAGATGAAGAACCTAGGTACACTCAAGTACTTCTTGGGCATTGAGGTAGCCAGGGGGAGTGAAGGCATCTATCTGTGTCAGAGGAAGTATATACTTGATCTATTAACAGAGACATGTATGTTGGATTGTACTCCAATTGATACTCCTATTGAGCAGAATCACCGATTAGTAGAGTATCCTGATCAGGTACCTACAGACAAGTCTCGATATCAGAGGTTAGTTGGACGTCTGATTTATTTAGCACACACAGGCCTGATGTTGCATACGCAGTAAGTGTGGTGAGCTAGTTCATGCATAATCCCAGTGTAGATCACATGGATGCTGTTGTAAGGATTTTGAGGTACTTGAAGTCCGCTCCAGGGAGAGGAGTAATGTTTTCTAGGCACAACAATATTCTTGAGGTATGCGGTTTTACAAATGCAGACTGGGCTGGAAATATTACAGACCGGAGGTCTACATTAGGATACTTTACCTTTGTGGGAGGTAATCTTGTTACTTGGAAGAGTAAGAAGCAAAAGGTTGTGGCTCGGTCTAGTGCTGAAGAAGAATATAGAGGTATGGCTCATGGAGTGTGCGAGTTGTTGTGGCTGAGGAATGTGTTACAAGATTTGGGTGTTAAACACAAGTGTGCTATGCAGCTGTATTGTGACAACAAGGCAGCTATCAATATCTCACAGAATCCTGTGCAACATGATCGTACTAAGCATGTGGAAGTTGATCGTCACTTTATAAAGGAGAAGCTAGATGCTAAAATCATTAGCTTTCTTTTTGTCCCTACAGAAGAGCAATTTGCAGATATACTCACAAAAGGAGTTTCTAAGAAGGCCTTTTATGACTCACTTAGCAAGTTGGGCATGGTTGATGTATATGCCCCAACTTGAAAGGGAGTGTTAGCGTGAGTCATGAAGTTAGTTTAGGAATATAAATTAATTTGTTATTGCTTTCCTATTCTATATGTGTAGTACATGTAGTACATAGTACGTAGGGTTTGTACATCTTGTATCTCTATATATAACCTCTTCTATGAGATGAATAAATATCAGAAAATTCATTCTCCAAACCTCGTTATATTTGACTGAAAGAGATACGTATATATGTTGAAGAATTGATGAAGTCAATTTATGAATCTAGATGCGTGAGTGAGAGTTCTCTCTCAAGTCTCAGGTTTTACTGCAGCTAGCAAGGGAGTGAAATAATAATCTTTGTGGTGTTGGTTGAAAAGCGTAACTACTAAGAAGTAAAGATGAATACCGTGAATGATCTAATTATGGTGCTTTCATATGAAGAAGCTTTAGATTTTGAGTCTACCATGAATATACAGCGTAATACATGCAAATGTTTTCGATTAATGTAATCCATACTATAAGTGTTCATTGACTATAGTCACTTTAAAATGATAAGCATTTGTCACCGAAGTCGGGTTCTATGTGTCAGAACCCATCCCGAATTTCATCCTAAAACCCAGAGTAAATCATGCGGGATCCCACCTCCAAGATAAAATTACCCAAAATTAAGCATAGTCTACTTTAAAAATGGACAACTCTTACTTGATAGATTCCAGATTGACACTTCTATTATAAATCATCCAACCTCAACTTCTGGAGCCTTCCTACTCCCCAAGTTCATAACATCTCCCGAAATACAACTATCCTTAATCCAATCCTAATTCTCTCAAATGGTTATCAGAACATATCTAAAATGAAATACAAATAATGAATAAAGAATAAGCGGAAGCAGCCTCTGACTATGCCTCGACTCCATGTACGCTCAACTTCATTTAAACTTATCCTGCATACTGGACATTCAAAACCAAAAGGCCAAGGGGAAAGTAATTTAAAAACATTAGAGTAAGCGAACAAAAAAATAAATTAAATAATTTAACAACTACATAACTTATATGTACTTTACCACATTTTAATTTTTAAAACTTGGTTGCACGCAACTTTGAACATCCTCAAAGCTTTAAATCCAACTTCACTTAATAATAGAAAAACCAGCCCCGCTGGTTAAATAAAACCGAAATCTCAAAATGAGGGATAAACCAGCCCCGCTGATTAATCATTATAACTAAGAAAAATAAAATAAAGGAAAGAATTATCACCTTGAAAAAAGGAGTCTCCCAGGCTATAATAGTTTCTCACGCTAAACGCTCTACACACCTATAGTGAGTAGCCGCTAATAATGGCTAGCTAACAAATAAATATAAATACCGATCGGTTGCCTCCCAGGCTATAATAACGTCACACGCTAAGCGGCTACTCACGGTGAGTAGCCGCTAATAATGGTTAGCTAGCAATAATTAATATAAGCGACCATATTTTATGGTGACTAAAACATACAAAATCTCATAAATCCATTAAACTTCCCCAAAATCATACAAATGGTACAGTTCCCAACCATACTTGAAAATCATCATAAGAAATTATATCAAAACTCAACGACGTGTCTCACACGTCAAAATATTCTCAAATTTATAAACATAAGCGACATTTCAATATCAAATATAAACCATAAATAATAATATCTCCACTCGAAAATACTCGCTAAAATATTATCCAAGTCAAAATCATTATGCCTCAAATAAACAATTAAATTATAATGGATAATTACCGAAAATCCATTTTCGGTAATCATTTATAAATCTTAAAGTCATCAAAATAAAACCGATAATATTTAAATCCGGAGTCATAAAGAATATCCAAACTCAAATTCCAAAATAATTATTCGAGCTCAAATCCATAAATTATGACCATCAATTAATCAATGCATCAAACTCAAATAATTTCCAAGATCATTTCATAAGTCGAAATTATAATATACCATCAGAAAATAAAATGATAATTTATAAAATCTTGCATGCATATTTATTTAAAATCAAAATGTCCACTCACAGATTTAGACATAAGCCCGACGATATCCGCATTACTACTCAAGCGAGATTCCCTTTGTATCCTGGCACAATAAACATGCTTAGGACCAAACTTCATTTTCGGAAAACAAATACTTATAAAAAAACACCAAAACTCTTTCGCCTAACCAACTACCCTTAGTAAGTGGTCCCACCATTATACGATCCATAAGAAAAACTCTTACAGGAGGGAAGACGTTACACGTATCGAGACACGCATTGTTCTCGATACCCTAAACACTGAACAAAAATACTTTCTAAATCAACAGAGAAATCGTTTCCCCTAAAGCTACTCCATAAATCATGCACTTCATGACCCGAACAATTTATTTAACATCGCCGCGCGGCACTCTTGCCACTCCTTAATACTTGCTGCTCCAAGATTCGTAACTTACACTAAATTTGATCACATAACATCATTATTATATTTAACAAAGATCCCTAACTATGACAAAATAACCAGTTTTTCAACAGCTTGAAATTTTTCAACAAACCAACCAGAATTTCAAACATTAATAATTATAGTTTCTGCCCTCCAAAATCACAAGATCATTATAAAAAAATGGAGCGTTTCGGCAATTTAAAACTGCAGCAAAGCCAACTTAGGTATAGCCAAAACACGTTACATCTAAAACTCTTATTATCCTGTCTACCGAGTTAGAAATATGGTGGGCAAATATAATCTCACCTTGAACATCAAAGTTAATCTCCCACTATGCACTAAGTGATGTTAGCAAAAAAAAAACTTTGGTCACGCCATCATAATCCAAAAGTCCAAGACTTATATCAACCAACATAAACATTGCCGCTTGAACATTACTATGGGCACCCAACCTCACTTCTCTAAACAATCTCTACATCTTCGGTTATGTCATACATTGAATTATTCCTCAACTCCTTTGGCTCCTAAAAGACACGCATTTCAAAATAAAGAACTCCTTTCTGAACAACCACACCACACTTAAATTTCTAACTTTTCTAGTGACCAAGGTCACTTGATATTAGAGTTACCTAGAACTCTCAAGATTCTCAACACGATTCTTCACTTCTCCCCTTGTAACAGAAATACCCGAGCATAAGAATGAATTGGTCCAGGGACTAGTGGGTACTAAACTTCTACACTACCACTAGGCGTCCAAAGCAAATAGCTTCATTCTCATGTCTCCACTTGATTTACCAAGTTCAGTTATCATGAATCAAATTCTCCATCTGTTGCTGTAAAGTCAGAGCAACCACAACCATCTCGCGTCCGCTTTACTATTACAATTTCAAAGCCCAAAATACTTACAATCCATCTAAAACACTCAACATAAATAGGAAAGCGAATCCCACATTACAGATACCAAACCTAAATCGATCAATAACAATTACAGAAATCAAACTTCAATGCATAAACCAAACTTTAATCACCCCATTTAACGCATCCAATACCATTCACAATTTAATTAATTCAAGCAACACCACTACTATTTATCTCAAAGCAAAACAACATTTACTTAACTCCTTTATATTATCTCTTATTATAATACCAACCTTAACTAGAAATTGCTCAATCCTTTGCTCACAAACATGCCTTTTCTATTATTAATATCCGCAAAAAGGCTCAACTCGCCACTTAAATAAAAGTCCACAACTTAATAAATAAATAATAAAACATTGCAAATCCAGGTCATTTCCTCAACTCATAACTGAACTCAAAATCTCACAAATCATTTACCTTTCCATTATTCGGAAAATAACCAAGATACTCTTTGAGGTCGGCGTACAGAGGTATAGTCTTGAAAATGTAGACATAAACCCGACGATATCCGCATTGTCACTCAAGCGAGGTTCCATTTGTATCCTGGTACAATAAACATGCTTAAGACCAAATTTTAATTTCGGAAAACAAATACTTGAAGAAAAACACCAAAACTCTTCCGTCTAACCTACTACCCTTACTAGGGTGAAACTTATCGTATTCACACCAAACTCCACCACAACCATAATTCATCACTTCCAACATTCTAGAATAAACATCAAAGAAATCCAATGGTCTGATTTTCATTCTAACAACCACCAACATTCTCAATCTTTGAAAAAAACCCAAACTAACTAAAACTCCTCTAAAAATTTCAAACTTCACACCAATAAACTCCCAAACACATTTAAAATTTGAAAAACCCTCTAACAGCGGCCGACTCCGGCGACCTACAATGCCTACCAAATTTTAACACAATAACCCTCTCAACCCGTTCAACAACTTCATTAACTAGTACACAATCCAATTTTAAGCTTAGCTAGGGCAACCAGACTAAAATAGAGAAATGAGCCATAGAACTTCAATTATACATTTCTCCTCACCAAGATCGAATTGAGTCTATTCATTTTGAGGGATTACTAACATTGATGAGAGCTACAAGATGAGACAAGTTTCACGAGCTATGGTGGCCGGAGGAGGGATTTATGGCGACTGGATAGTCAGACTTCTAGGAACGGTTTCCTCCCGCTCAGCGGCGTCCCACGCGCGGTCACCAGCCTAGGAAGAGAGAGGGAGCGGCGGGGGTCCGAACGAGACCAGTCCGGTAGTCTCTGGTGGCCGAACGGCGATAGATGGAGGCCGGGTCTCCGGCGGGTCGGGGAAGGCTCGGGGAAGAAGAGAGAGAAGGGAGAGAAGAATTGAGCTTCTCCTACCCAGTCCACAAATTAATACCCACTAAAAATAAAACACAATAAATTTTTTACCTTTTACTAATTACTGAATACCCTTTTTAGTTGATGACTTTTCCATGCTAACTCCGATTTTAACATAAATCATTTCTATGAATTCGTATTTACGTCCTCTACGACTTCTATGAAGAAAATTTTCCCAAATTTTAAACGCAGGAAAAAGTCGACTCCAGAGTCTTTTAACAATAAACGGTTACTCAACTCAGTAAAATATCAAAGTAACATAAAAGTCAATAACCGTAAATTAACTTAAGAACCGGGATGTGACACTAAGTGTAATATCAGAGCATCAAAAATAGGTCCTCAACATCAATTGATATCAAAGTCGATGTTTCAACTAAACCACACGACGATTATTCAAATCTAATGTACATATTTTTAATTAAGAATAACATATTTTCTTGAATTAAAATTAGACAGAACATCCACATGGTTTAGTACCGTTTGATCTAGTAGCATAATTCTCTTATAATAAGTGAGAGGTCGTGAGTTTGACTCACAATAAACTCGTTGTTGCGTTGTTTATTTGATGACCGTTATACGCCAAAACTATATATTTACACGTGGTTGATGACTGTTACTGACCGAACAAACGTTCGACAAAACAACAATGCCAAAGTCAAATAAATTACTAATATTAATTTATTTTGTTATGATGCATAAATTATTTATCTTTATTGAAGACAAAAATTACGCACATTTGATGACAACTTAATTATCAATATACAAGTTAAAATCATGTAATCTAATGAGAATGATGAATATGATTTATCAACAACTAATCTACAAAAAAATATATATAAACAGAAAATCAGAACGGTATAAATAGCAAATCCATAGAAAGGCCTAACAATTTCAGTTATGGGACCAATAAAATATCCCCTAATTACTACGTACATAGATATGAAATAGTAAGTCCACACTTACCTACCAATGCACATAGAATCTAACCATAACCTGATAACAATTTATGTCAAGACCCGCCCCGAATTTCACCATGAAACCCGAGGTGAGTCCTGTGGGGACCACCTTCAAGGAAAACTTACCGAATGACTCGGCAAACCTCCCTTGAAAATGGACAACCCTAACCCGGAAAAATTAAAGAACACTTTTAACCAATAATATAAATTCTTCAACTTAATCCAAATAACCAAATAAAATAATACACAGTTATTTTTCCGAAAGTATTCAGAGCTACTACAAGAAATACAGCGGAAGCTACTAGAAATCCTAGTGGGTTAAACAGATGACCTACTGGTGAACAGTAGTGGAGAAATGAGTGATTATGCCTCGTCGCCTCCTTCTAGACCACACCCGAACTCTGCAGACTGGGCATTTAAAAACGAAGAAAAAGCCCAGGGGAAAATATTTCATCACGTCAGAGTGAGTGGACAAAATAATCTCAATAACAATAATATTTCCCCAAGAAATTTAACAATGCAAACGACTAGTTCTGGCTAGTCTCCAAATCATAAACAAAAACAGCCTCTCAGGCTCAAATTATAAATATATATCAGTATGTATTAACCACTCGTTTACTCCATGTATGCTATCTATGAATAAGCTTTAAAATAGATAGTCACACTAGGCTAATACGATCGTGTTTAACGATCGCGTCTAACGCTTATGTCGCCCCATACTGGCATTTTTCCTCAGAATGGGGGTAATGACCGAGTGGATATAAATACTGCTTACTCCTTGTACGATTTCTATGAATGAATGTAAAACATAGAATAATCTCAAAAAGTAGAAAATCGTACAAGGCTACTACGCTCGCGTCTAACGCTCACGTCACCCCATACTGGCATTCGTCCTCAGAACGGGGGCTGCCACGTATAGCTAGCTAGCATTATCTCTCATACATACTATTCTCGAAAACGTCAATAAATGAGTATAAATTCCGAAATTCTCAATTTCCGGATAAAAATCCAACCAAGGAAATTACTCAACAATAAAACAATTCAAACACATTATTTAAAACAAAGGTCCACTCACAACTTAGGCCTAAGCCTGACGTCGGTCGGAGGTCTCCTCTGCTCGAGCCTCCTCGCGTCTTGTTCCAAACATAATTAATTCCTTAAAATAAAACACCGACGCTTAAATAAAATAGGCATAATGAACTATGAGCTTCTAGCGCTCAACCATGTCTATCGTCCTAAATCTTAACTTCACTGCCAACCACAAATCTCTAAAAAAAACCAACTTCCTCAAAACCACCTTCCACCAAATAAAATCCAATGGCCAGATTATAAATTAATAATCCGCCAAAAATACCAACTTCAACAAATCTCAAACCTATCCAAAACTCCTCCAAAAATTCTAAAACTTATTCCATTAAACTCCTCATATTTTTCTCCACCAAAAACATTTTCTCGGTAGCAGCGCCGGCAGCGCCGGCCGGTGACCAACTCCGGTGACCTCCGATGGTCACCAAAATTTGGCAGCATCTTCCTCTCAACCTCTTCTACAACATTCCTAACTACCAGAAACTCCAATTCTAAGCCTAAGCACATCAATCGAACGCAAAAACACAATAAGCCCTAGAAAATTCAAATTCCGATTTCTCCTTACCTAGCTCGAGACGGAGCGAGCCCTTTGGAGGGATTGAAGCAAGGGAGGAGGGCTTCCTTTTGAGCCAAGGCTCGCCGGCTATGGCGGCCGGAGGAAGGAGTTCCGGCGAAGAATGGCTTTCGGCAGTCGGACCTTCCGGCGAGCTTTTCTCCCTCACGGCGGCGCTAGGGAGGCTGCCACCGGTCTAGAATTGCAGCTGGGTCGGAGACCGACCGTTTGGGACCGGTGCGGCGGGCTGGGGCGGCCGGACGGTGGCGAACGGCGTCGGGAAAAATTCTAGCAGTGAGGGGGTCGGGAGCGGGAGAGAACCGGGAGGAAGAGAGAGAAAAAAAGAGAGAAAGAGAATGGGCCTTTAGCCCAACCCGGCCACAACACCTCTATAAACCCAATCCAAAAATATTCAACACCTCAAAATATTACCCCAATAAAAATTACCTTTTACAAGCTAAAGTTTACAATTTTTACCGTCGTCACATTTTCTTCCTTCAAATAATTCCTTCAAAATATTAGTCCCTCAACACCCTCTGGGGACTAATTAAATTACACACTTAGTGACGAACACGGTAAAAACTCTTATTACCACTATACTAGTAATTAAGGTAAAAATTAAGGTTCGGGGCGTGACAATTTAGATCTCTTAGATCACTAAAAATCCCAATAAAATCCAAACTATATAGTTCAAAGTTAACCAAAGGGTCCAAATCAAGATTGTAATTAGTGTCTAATCCTAGGTTAAGAAACTACCACCAAATCTAACTTTGGATTTAATAACATTGTTAGATTTAATAAGATGCTTGTTGGGGGGGGGGGGGGGGGGATAGATCTTCAAAGCCACTTTCTAATTAGTGCCCCATTTCAATGTGCCCACGTTGTGATTCCCTTATTCCGAATATGCCCCCCCAGCCTTTCTAGTTGTTTCTTTTTAAATAAGTTTGTTAACAAACAAACAGTGGTAATATTAGTTAATAACAAATGTTACTCTCATTAAACAGAGTTGGCTATGGTCTTTGATTAAGCTTAACCATTCTACTTTGGGGGTCAAAGATGGGAGGGTATTTTGGTCATTTCTTATGTCGGAAAACTCTGAAAGACCTGGCGGGGACCAAAAGAGAAGAGAAGCCATTATACATACCGAGACCTTCGCCGAGGTCCATTCTTCTCTTTGTTCTTCGCCATGTGAAGCCTGAAACCCAGCTCTACCTCTCTGACTCTTTTGTCTCTAAATTTTCTTTTACTCTATTTACCCACCATTCATTTCACTCATTAAGCAAATTCTGGATCCAAAGTCTCAAACTTTCATTTTCGTTCTTGTAGTTTTCTGGTGCTAAAATGAAACCCCAACCAACCCACCTCAGATCTTCCTTCCGTTTCACCTGATACACCAAGAACTGAAAGCCCTCCCGCAACCACTTAAACCCTTCAAATCTGTACTCTCTGGGTTCTTAAATGCGATGTTGGAGCAGAACCGAGCCCCGAAGAGCAGGGGCTTCTATGTCAGAATGAAGCTCCAGAACAACAAACATGGCCGGCCTCAAGACAAGGGCTCCTTCTACACATATTGCAAATGGGTCCTCTGGCTCTCCCTCACCCTCTACTTCTTCAGCTCCTACCTCATTAGCAACCAGCCAAATCAGAACAAGCCCACCACCTCTCTCTCCAAAACTCATTTCTCCACCTTACCCTCCCGTGCCCTTTTCGAATCCGTCGTTGACAACACGACCACCGCCCTCCTCAAAAACAAAGGTGAAATATTTGTCAAATTTTCCTCAGGTGCACAAATTTTGACTCTTTCAAATTTACTGACTTGGGTTTTTTAACTTTTTGCACAGAACTGTTCAAAGGCTTGAAGGTTTTCGTGTACGACTTGCCGGCCAAATACAACACGGACTGGCTCTCCAACGATCGGTGTAGAACCCACTTGTTCGCCGCCGAAGTGGCAATTCACCGGGCCATTTTGACTAGCAATTTTGTGACCTCTGACCCTTCCCAAGCCGACTTCTTCTTCGTTCCGGTCTACGTGTCCTGTAATTTCAGCACCGTCAATGGCTTCCCAGCCATTGGTCACGCCCGGACCCTCATAGCCTCCGCCGTCCAGCTCATCAGGACCCGTTACCCTTTTTGGGACCGGAACCAAGGCTCCGACCACGTCTTTGTCGCTACCCACGATTTCGGCTCATGTTTTCACACAATGGTAAATTCAAATGAAATTAAAAACATCAGAAAAAGCTAAGCCTAACATTGCCAGATTTCTTAACTTCTTTTGCTGTCGTTTCAGGAGAATGTGGCGATCGCAGACGGAGTCCCGGATTTTCTGAAGAAATCGATCGTTTTGCAGACGTTTGGGGTGAAGCATAAGCACCAATGTCAAGAGGTTGAGAATGTGGTCATTCCGCCGTATGTTTCGCCGGAAATTGTCCGGAAAACGCTGGAGAATGCTCCGGCTGATGGCCGGCGGGACATCTTCGCGTTCTTCCGGGGCAAAATGGAGGTCCACCCGAAAAATGTCAGCGGAAGATATTACAGCAAGTGAGTTCTGATCAAGTTTCAATTATTAAAATCATTAACTAATAATCAAAAACTTTTCCATGATTGCCCTGTGAACTTACGGTTTTGTCCTTGGTGTTGGTTTTTGTTAACAGGCGGGTGCGGACTAATATATGGCAGAAGTACAACGGCGATAGGAGGTTTTACCTACAACGGCGTCGTTTCAAGGGCTATCAGTCGGAGATTGTACGGTCGGTTTTCTGTTTGTGCCCGCTTGGGTGGGCCCCGTGGAGTCCGAGGCTGGTTGAGTCGGTTGCGCTTGGGTGTGTCCCCGTGATCATAGCGGACGGGATAAGGCTGCCCTTCGACGACGTCGTTCCGTGGGCGGAGATTTCGCTGACCGTGGCGGAGAAGGACGTGGGCAAATTGGGAACTATACTCGAACACGTGGCGTCAACGAACCTGAGCGCTATACAAAAGAACATGTGGGACCCGAGGGTGAGGCGGGCCCTGCTGTTTCACGATCGTGTCCAACCAGGGGACGCCACGTGGCAGGTTCTCTCCGCCCTGGAGAACAAGCTGGCGAGGTCCTACAGGCGTAGGAGTGTTTCCAGCGAATGAGGATGTGCCACGTAGGATTTTATTTTTTGGGACTTGGAATTTTTTGGGAGGAGGAGGGCTGAGGAGAGAGAAAGTGGGAATGGGTCCGCGGCCAATGAGGTTTGGGGCCTGCATCCTTCGTTCCCATGTGTACAGAGGAAGTGGAAGACAGCTAAAGATTTCTCATACATTTGTCAGAGTGGGGCTCACCGGGGAACATATACTGAGATTATTAATTGTGTACTACGGTTGTGCAGTAAAGACAATAAATACTCCTGTGCTTCATCAGTGCGTATATTAGTATATTACTAGGAAACACTGTAAAAAAAGAGCCTTTTTTTTATATAATTCTTTGACAATTTTGAGTTCCATGATAAAATTCTAAACCCTTTGATATTTGTTCGTTTTGGTTTTTGACGTACCCTATATAGGTTGGGACCAACGAGACTCGCGTATTTTTATAGTCATGTTGTCTTTTTATATGAAAAAATGGGATTATACATTGGGAGGGAATTGGAAGTAGTGAAAAGTAAAAAAGTGAGAAAGTAAGTTTATACTTGTGTGGGGATGTGGGGATTGGAAGGCGGGAAAAGGAAATGGGAAGAGAGAGAAGGGAGAGACGAGTTGAATTCGTACCAGTGTGTGCCAGCGGGGACGTGTCAGAGGGGTTTTGAAAGATGAATTTATAGGTGTGGGGTTGATAGCAGTAGTCACGGATAGTAGAAACGAAAACCATAGTTAATCAAATACAACAGGAATGTGCATGTCCTAAACCTGTAAAAACCAATCATCCCGGAACCATCCTACATATAGGAGGATACCCTGAGGTCCTCCGTTCCCACCATCTCAAAGATGAGATAGAGTCCAAACCAGACCAACCCAGCCTCTTGGGTCCCATATTCGGACCCAACAGTGAGGGGGCCTCGGGTCGAAAACCCCATTTTCTCCTGATATACCCACAATGGCCCAAGCCCATTTTGTGATTCCATCTTTGGCACCCCGAGCGCTCCCATCGTCGACCTCCACCGCTGCTTCGCCAACGGCCTTTGTTGACACTTCAGAAGGAGAGAATGTCACATCCCGGTTCATAAGTTAATTTAGAGTTATTGACTTTTAGGTTACTTTGACATTTTACTGAGTTGAGTAACCGTTTACTGTTAAAAGACCATAGAGTTGACTTTTTCCTGCATCTAAGATTTGGGAAAACTTTCTTCATGAAAGTCGTAGAGGACGTAAATATGAATTTATAGAAATGTTATACGTTAAAATCAGAGTTAGCATGAAAACGTTATCAGATAAAAAGGGTTTATAGTAATTAGTAAAAGATAAAATTTTTAATGGGTTTTATTTTTAGGGGTGTTTTAAGTGTTAGACCGGGTAGTTTTGGAGAAGCCCAAAACCAACCCACTCTCTCTCTTCTTTCTCTCTCTTTTCTCCCGAAGCTTCCCCTGACCCGCAGGAGACTCGGCCTCCGTTCGCCACAGTCCGGCCATCACAGACCACTGCACCAGTCCTAATCGGTCGGCCATCAACCCAGATCCCTCCCTGAATCGGTGGGAGCCGTCCTAGTGCCGCCGTGAGGGAGAAAAGCCGCTCGGAAAATCTGACTGCCGTGGTGGTCCAGTTGCAGGAAATCGCTCCTCTGGCCACCATAGCTCGTGAATCTTGGCTCATCTTGTAGCTCTCATCAAGATTAGTAATCCTCAAAAGGAATAGACTCAATTCGATTTTGATTATGAGAAATGTATAATTGAAGTTCTAGGGCTTATTTATCTATTTTGGTCCGGTTGCCCTAGCCAGACTTAGAATTAGATTTTGTGGTAGTTATGAAAGTTGTTTGGAATGTTGAGAGGAAGATTGAGTCAAAATTTAGTGGTCACTGCTGCAGTTTTAGATAGCCAAAACGCTCCATTTTTTCTTCTAACGACCTTGTGATTTTGGAGGGCATAAACTATAATTATTAATGTTTGAAATTCTTGTTGGTTTGTCGAAAATTTCAAGCTGTTGAAAAACTTGTTATTGTGTCATAGTCAGGGATCATTGTTAAATCTAATAATGATGTCATGTGATTGAATTTAGTGTAAATTACAAATCTTGGAGCAGCAAGTATTAAGTGGTGGCAAGAGACCCGCGTGGCGATGTTAAATAAATTGTTCGGGTCATGAGGTGCATGATTTATTGAGTAGCTTTAGGGGAAACTATTTCTCTATTGATTTAGAAAGTATTTTTGTTCAGAGTTTAGTGAGGACAATGCATGTCCTGATACATTAAACGTCTTCCCTCTTGTAAGAGTTTTTCTTATGGATCGTATAGTGGTGGGACCACTTACTAATCCAAGTGTGGTCTGGGAGATCACCAGCGTTTGGACTGGTGTTGAAAAGGGGATAGGACGAAGCTTTTATATTAGATTTTGGCTTTAAGGGCGTGATCGAAATGGGTCGCTAGTGGATGTTGGTTATTGTTTGAGCCAGAGGGAATTTTTGTCCAAGTAATAATACCTTACTGGACTGTAAAATGTCCAAGTGAATATTAGTCACGATCTTGGTCCACGTCGCAACCGGTGAGCCTAAATTCTTTAAATTTACAAGTAATGGTCCGTCAGTAAGACCACACGAGCTGAATTACAAAGCTCGCGTGCGAGCTAACTTCTCGTGAAATACAAGGCTCACACACTAAATGACTTCGTGCGTAGATGGGACATAATGACACTTCGCGTAAAAGTCCAGGTGAGGTGGAATACATAAAGGCAAGCTGGCGAAATGGCTCGTGTGGGAGACTTCGCATAGAAGCCATAAGAGGAGTCCGCGTACACCACGCTAATCGTTGAAAACTCTTACAAGTCTTTAACATGTTTCGGGCTAATCCATGTGGCCCTTTTAATATAAAAAGCCCTTTTAAGGCTCGTGAGCTGTAATAGCCCGCAAGATGGAATCAAGCTTCAGGTGCTCGCAGGATGGTTTGAGTCCACGACCTGCACAAGTTAGGTTTTCCCATAGATTTCCAGTCCGCATAGGATTTTATAATTGGGCGGCGCGGAAGCAATACCCTAGGCGGAATGAAGTGTGCGAATTGGTCAGGTGTCACAAGATGGTTGGTTCGCGCGGGCGGAACAGTTCCCTTGGGCTATTAGGGTTTCAAAGCCCGACTTGGATTCCAAGTTAACTTTCTTCTGTCGCAAGTCGGATTACTATATAATGGGTCAAACTCTCTCTCAAACATACAAAATCTCTTTACAAACAATAACAAACAAACTGCAAATCAGTTACCCTTCGAGCTACCTCGAAACCCTAACCTAAGTGCGTCACCGCCTTAGTTCAGAGCCTTCCTGGACCCGCCCCCGATCTCCTTGATTCCCTATAATTGCTCTTCTCGTGTTCCGCCGTGAGTATCGATCGCCTTGTGCTCGTAATTCCTCATCTGAGGTGGCACTTGGAAACCCGTCCACCTGATCAGAAGTCAAGATCTCACACCCATCACCCCTTCCTCGTCTGCGAGGTGGCGCACTCGAAAAATCCTTTTTATTTGTTTGCTATTTACCTCTCGCCCGCTCGCTGAGGATCGTGGCCAAAACAATTCTTGGTGGAACTTTTGAACTTGAAGTTATGGATTTGCTTTCTTCTTGTACTTTGATTATTTTATTTTCCTCTCGAGTTTGAGCCAAGGTCAGCCGTGAGTTTCAATATATTCTTGCTCTTACAGTTTTCTGCGGCTGATAAACCACAAATTGTAGTAGCGGCTCTGGAGTGGTAATTAATTTTGACATCTGATAGTTAACTTAGTGTTTTGGGAGCTCAGCTTAATAGTAGTGTTGAATTGTAGGTACTGTTAAATGTTGTTTTCGGATGTCCCTGCTTGTGACTTCAATAAAGTCAACTCAAATATAATTTAGTTATTGCCGATACTCTGGTAAGAGACTTTTGGGGTTTAGCTGCCGCAGTAACCAGCGTTTGCAAGAATTTTGACCATAACAGTTTTGTGGATCGTGTTCTGTCCTCAGACTAAGTGATAAGGAAATGGAAAGAGATGTGTGTTGGAACCGTTCAGAGGTTCTGGAATTTAAAAAATCTTTCTCATAGAGTGGCGAGAGTGAGACGTGTGGTTTTAGTTATTGAATTTGTGGTCGTGTTTGAACCCGAATAAGAAGTGTGGATTTGGGGTACAGATTTTGTCAATGCTTAAGGAAGGTGATTTGCCTGCGTGGATTTCGACGTTTAGTCAAGCAGCATGAATTGTCGCAGTAAATAGTGAACAACTCATCTCTTCTTGTTCATGGATTAGGTAGTAACCTAAAGGCTAGTCTGCATGTAAGTTTTAAACGAAATTGGTTCGTACGAGGAGATAATCGTAACTTCTAAGGTATCATCTTACGCCAAGTCATCGTATTATCCTCATTTTTGGAGGTGCCAGTTTCGGGTACGTTGGTCGATTTCGAGGGTGATATTTTTTTTTTCTTGTGCTTGTAAGTAGTTGTTGTGATGACTGTTGAATTTTTTATATTGAGGGATGAGATTCCGAAGGTTATTATTGGTTAGTAATGATTAATTCGCGGGGCGAATTCTTGGGAATAATAATATGATTTGCTGGTGGTATAGCTTTAAAGGAAAAAGATTCTAGATGACTCTGGAATATATTTAGTAAAGGCTTTTTGTTTCATTGGCATAGATGGTAAAATTGCGATAGGCCATGTTAAATGTCTTCTGGTGATGTGTATTCTTATGTGATCGTATTGTGATGAGACCACTTTTGATCCTTGTAGGACCTGAGAGGTCGTTGTATGGATACGATTTGAGATATATGCACTACGTCAGAAAAGGCTTCACACGACAGGTATGAGACGACATAATTCTCGAGATATGTAGTCTGACAAGTTTCAATGAACTCAGACGACAGAAATTTAAACTTCTGTAGTCTGAGATGGGAGAAAACTCATGAATTTCAATGTGTTTCAATTTTTTTGCAAGTTCAAAAACTCAGACGACAGATAATTGTCGTACAAAAGTACGAAAATTAAAGTTCAAAAGCTTAGAAATTTGTCGAGCTTAGACTACATTTTTATGTCGTCTGAACAACTTGAAAATCTCAAATTGTAAGAGGGAAAGATGCCGCGCTTATTAACACTTAGCCAAATCTGTGAGGGAAAGATACCGCGTTAGCCAAAAGCCCCAAAACTGAAAACCTAGCTATTTGACCAACAAAAAAAAAAAAACTGAAAACCTACCGCGCACTCGCATCGATCAAAATAGAAAACCAATTTGCTGAAAAACCAATTTCCCTCCCAATTCACTCAAATCCATTTCGCTCAAATCACTCAAAACTGTAATTCACTCTCAGCCTAATTCGTTATGCTGGTCATATCTGACGGTCGGTTTTCAGTTCCTCTTCTCCGATCACCAAACTCACGATATATGTACTAATGTTGTATAACTTTTTTATACATGTGTTGAGTATAAGTTTCGTTTTGAAGACAACGTATACGTAGAGGCCTCAAACGCAAAAAGGTCGTGAAATAAGATATGACCATAACGGTGAAATACGTCAACCCGTGAAAAAAGAAGATATTCCGGTAAAATTTCGGTGCCGGTTGTTCCGGTCAACGAATTTCTCTTATTTCTACCTAGTGGTAGCCCTATCCCGGGTATTTATTTCTTACCAAATTTTTATAGCCCCGTAAGCGTCTCGTCGATTGGAAACTATTCTCAGTTGAAGGTCCGGCCAGATTACGTGATTTGGAGGGTCGAATAGCCGTTTCCGTCCGTTTAGGGGTTTGACCGTGCCGATTGACCGGACGGATCGAGCCCTTATCGTTGTCCGATGGAGCTGAATTTTTTCTCACCCACGTAATTCGTTATGCTGGTCATATCTGACGGTCGGTTTTCAGTTCCTCTTCTCCGATCACCAAACTCACGATATATGTACTAATGTTGTATAACTTTTTTATACAAGTGTTGAGTATAAGTTTCGTTTTGAAGACAACGTATACGTAGAAGCCTCAAACGCAAAAAGGTCGTGAAATAAGATATGACCAGAACGGTGAAATACGTCAACCCGTGAAAAATGAAGATATTCCGGTAAAATTTCGGTGCCGGTTGTTCCGGTCAACGAATTTCTCTTATTTCTACCTGGTGGTAGCCCTATCCCGGGTATTTATTTCTTACCAAATTTTTATAGTCCCGTAAGCGTCTCGTCGATTGGAAACTATTCTCAGTTGAAGGTCCGGCCAGATTACGTGATTTGGAGGGTCGAATAGCCGTTTCCGTCCGTTTAGGGGTTTGACCGCGCCGATTGACCGGACGGATCGAGCTCTTATTCTTGTCCGATGGAGCTGAATTTTTTCCCCACCCACGTAATTCGTTATGCTGGTCATATCTGATGGTCGGTTTTCAGTTCCTCTTCTCCGATCACCAAACTCACGATATATGTACTAATGTTGTATAACTTTTTTATACAAGTGTTGAGTATAAGTTTCGTTTTGAAGACAACGTATACGTAGAAGCCTCAAACGCAAAAAGGTCGTGAAATAAGATATGACCGGAATGGTGAAATACGTTAACCCGTGAAAAATGAAGATATTCCGGTAAAATTTCGGTGCCGGTTGTTCCGGTCAACGAATTTTTCTCTTACTTCTACCTAGTGGTAGCCCTATCCCAGGTATTTATTTTTTTACCAAATTTTATAGCCCCGTAAGCGTCTAGTCGATTGGAAACTATTCTCAGTTGAAGGTCCGGCCAGATTACGTGATTTGGAGGGTCGAATAGCCGTTTCCGTCCGTTTAGGGGTTTGACCGCACCGATTGACCGGACGGATCGAGCTCTTATCGTTGTCCGATGGAGCTGAATTTTTTTCCACCCACGTAATTCGTTATGCTGGTCATATCTGACGGTCGGTTTTCAGTTCCTCTTCTCCGATCACCAAACTCACGATATTCTGAATTTTATGATAGAACTCTTGGCCGACGATTTTCTTCATCTTGGGCGACGAGATTTATAGTGAAGAACATCGTCGCCCAAGTAGGGTCTTAGAAGAACATCGTCGACGAGATTTATATAGAAGAACATCGTCGACGAGATTTCCTTCATCTTAGGCGACGACATGAAAAAATCGTCGCCCAAGATTATCTTAGGCGACGATTTTGAAAAAACAGGGCGACGATTTTTCTAAAATCGTCGCCCAAGAACGCCAATATAAAAGGCAAAAATTCCAAGCCCTAGCCATTCGCGCAGCCGCTCACAATTCCAAGCCCTCTCTCTCTCTCTCTCTCTCTCCGAAAATCCACCGAAGCCCTCTCTCTCTCCCTCTCTCCGACCCTCACCCCGCATCCCGACTCCGACCACCAGCCGAATCCCCTCTCTTCACGATTCCTCCTCCTACCTTCTATTTCAGCATGCATCCACCCATTTGGCAAATCGGAATCCAAACCCTAAATCCCTAATTCCAAATCTAGTGCAATTCGTCCCCTGTGGTTCTCTCCATCGAGTGCCTCAAGGGAACCTCCAAAGCCGACGAGTGGACCGACGACATGCTTCAGACCGAAGACATAGTCGAGGAGCTACGTATCGGCACCTCCGACACCGTAAAGTCGCCGTTCAAGAACGGTAGGAGCAGCGTCCAGAAGATTCTTCACGCTTCCTTCAAGGCCAAGGACACGTCCATCCAGGTCAGAGTCCAACGCGGCCGGGACGACTTCACAGAGTTGCAGGCTTGTATCGTCCCCAATGACTCCGTCGGGAAAAAGGTGTACATGCTCCGGTCCACCTTTTTTGTACATGCTCCGGTCCACCTTTGGAATTGATGAATCGAACAGAGATCTATGAGCAAGTATCAACTTCATTATATCATAGTATCTTTTGAAACATAGCGATAGTACTTTTTTATGTCTATGTTAGTATATTTTCTACTTGAATCAATAACTTTCTTATTGTCTTTTCAACATAGTAGTTGTATCTTTTCAACATATGGATAGTATTTTTCTATCTCTATGGTAGTATCCTTTCAACAGATGTCAATTGGTTTTATTATCTTTTCAAATACTAATATTATGTCAATTGGATTAAAGGGATTGGATTGGTGCATTCTATTTGAATTAGCTTGATTAAATATATTGAGATTGTTTGCTATTTGGGTGTTGGGTGTTTAAACTGACTTATCTTTTTTGTTGTTATTGCATGGTGCTTTGTAAAGAGCAAGGACAAGCAAAGGTTAGTGCTAAAGCAAGGATAAGTTGTGAGGAATTTAGTAAAGATAAGGTATAGATTCAATGTCTTTATATGTACTTTCATATACATGTTCTGCTTACGTATGGTTTCTTCTAGTATGACTCCTACTGTTCTATTTTCTATAGCAACGTATATGGTAAAGGTTCCCATCATACATTACTTTGTTTGCAAGTACATATTTGCCTGCTATTATGGCTAGTATAATCGGTTAGTCCAGTTGTTTATATGTATGTGTATCTAGTTACAATGGTTTTGGGTGACGTAGGCATAGTCCTAAGTTTGATCCATTCAGTTTCTTCTTTTACTTGAATGATGAAAATTTGAGTTTGACGTCTGCTTGTTATTTGGATTATGTTGCTTTAGCAACTAGGAAATTTGTATTTGCTCTATTCAGTTATTGTTCTCATAATAATCAGGCCATTAGAAAATATATATAACATGTTAATATGAAAATTTGATAATTTTTCTCTTTTTGTAATTCAACTTGCGAACAATGAGGGCAGTACAACATCCTATTTCAAGGTAAGATGATCAACTACTTTTTGTTGCTGTGAATTAATGTGATGCATAGAGAATTGGATATTGTGAATGTGCATAACTTGCTGCATTTTGTTGCTGCATTGGGGAACAAAAGGTACTAGTGGGCAGTATAACACTGATGACATTGATGCGGTCCGAGCTGAATAGGCAAAGTATGTTAAAGAGATCCTCTAAACCTTAATGCTACGGATCCCTACCTTAGGTTGATGTGTTTTTGTGCTAGCTAGCTAATGGTTGTGATCAAGAATTTAGGCTGTATTTTGGATTTCTTGATCATTATAGCAATATGTTAGCTCGGTTCATGTTTGTGGAACTTATGGATTATATTTTAATGTGATGGATATATATTTGTGCAATGAAATGTTTGATAATTTTTAATGCTTTTAGGTGCAGTTTCTGTGTGGTTTTGGTGTTTAATTTGGTGAATATTGTGGATGATGTAGAATGGTTGGTTAGACCACATATGCAGGTCCTTGAATATGAAAAATGTAGTCTAATACAATATCATACGACTTATCCTCACAGTTGAAGGTTTAACTTTGTCCCTCCAATGACATCAGAATGTAGTTGGAAAATATCTCAAACGACATATCCATTTATAAATATGTTATATCAGTTGTTGTCATACTACACATATTCTTCAGGGAATGTAGTCTGAAATGATCTCAGACGATAGATACCGAGTCATGTGTTATACTACTTGTTTTAAGACTACAGATATACTTTATAATGTGTAGTCGGAAATCATCTCAGACGACAGATACATTTATACATATGTTATCCCAATTGTTGTCATACTACATATATTCTTCAGGGAATGTAGTCTGAAATCCATCTCAGATGATAGATACCGAGTCTTATGTGTTATCCTACTTGTTGTAACACTACATATATACTTTATAATATGTAGTAGGAAATACATCTCAGATGACATATTGTTTATGTGAAAGCTGAACTTTTTACTTTGACTACAGAATATTATCAACTAAAGTAGTTTATAACTACGGCTATTTTAGGAAGTATGTAGTCGATATGTCACATAAACTACAGTTTTGTATTGTTTGCTTGACCTTCCAACGACACCTGACTGTAGTTATATATGTTGACATATGACAGACTTATGTAGTTGAATACCATTACAAACGACATAAGTTCTCCTTTAACCTTCAATCTTAATCACTTCAGACGATAGATTTTAAAAAAATTATGTCGTATGACTCTATGTCACACGACAGTTAATAACTGTCGTCTAACATGCTTAGAGACGGTAGCCACTTACGCTACACATTTCTAAGCTGTTAGACGACAGTTATTAACTGTCGTCTGAAGCCTTTTTTGACCTAGTGATGAGATATTCAGTGTAGAGGTACGGTAATATAGGCGATAAGGGAGATATTCGCCGATTAGTGTAACGAATGAGGCCAATCATATAAAAGCTGAAAGTCCTATTTGATGTGAACAATCGATTTTTGTTTTGATTAATTGGTGACGAAAGTAAAATGGTATTGTGAATTAAGAAAGTTATTGACCATTTTGATTTGACAAGTGTCAAAGTCATTTGTGTAATTTGGGGTTATATATTTTAAGTAATTAAAATCGGATAAGTTATTCAATTAATGGAAGGTAAGTCAAGGAGCAAGGTGTATTATGTGAGTGATGCCATATGGAACGTTGTTGGAGTATTTCGGACGACCTTGAGTTTGAGATTTGTTAGAGCATATGCTCACACCTTGGGTTTGATAAATAAGTTTTGACGTGTCAATGTAAGTGGAAAAGAATTCGGATAATTGTTTCCACAAGTGAAAAGATGTAATTTGTGATAAAAGAAAGTTTGAAGAGCATTGATGATGAGATGATTTAGTTTGGCCTCTATTGGAGTTTGAGGTGAAAGACTGTAACCTTCACCCCCTTTTATGATTTGAAATTTCAAGGACGAAATTTTTTTAAGGAAGGGAGAATTGTCACATCCCAGTTCTTAAGTTAATTTACGGTTATTGACTTTTAGGTTACTTTAACCTTTTACTGAGTTGAGTAACCGTTTACTGTTAAAAGACCCTGGAGTTGACTTTTTCTTGTGTCTAAAATTTGGGAAAACTTTCCTCATGAAAATCGTAGAGGACGTAAATACGAATTTATAGACATGCTATACGTTAAAATCAAAGTTAGCATGAAAAAGTTATCAAATAAAAAGGGTTTGTAGTAATTAGTAAAAAATAAAATTTTTATTGGGTTTTATTTTTAGGGGTGTTTTAAGTGTTAGACCGGGTAGTTTTGGAGAAGCCCAAAACCAACCCCCTCAGCCTCTTCTTTCTCTCTCCTTTCTCCCGAAGCTTCCCTCGACCCGCCGGAGACTCGGCTTCTGTTCGCCGCTGTCCGGCCATCACAGACCGCCGCACTAGTCCCAATCAGTCGGCCATCAACCTTGCTCCCTCCCTGGACCGGTGGGAGCTGTCCTAGCACCGCCGTAAGGGACAAAAGCCGCTCGGAAGCTCTGACGGCCGTGGATGTCCTGTCGTCGGAAATCGCTCCTCTGGCCACCATAGCTCGTGAAACTTGGCTCATCTTGTAGCTCTCATCAAGGTTAGTAATCCCTAAAAAAGAATAGACTTAATTCAATCTTGGTGATGAGAAATGTATGATCGAAGTTCTAGGGCTCATTTCTCTGTTTATGTCCAGTTGCCCTAGCTAGGCTTAGAATTGGATTTTGTTGTAGTTATGAAAGTTGTTTGGAATGTTGAGAGGAAAATTGTATCAAAATTTGGTGGCCATTAGAGGTCACCGGAGTTTGCCCCCGGCCGCCACTGCCGGCGGAGCCGCCTCTGTTAGAGGGTTTTTCAGAATTTTAAATGTGTTATATTAAGGGGAGTTTATTGATGTGAAGTTTGGAATTTTTTGAGGAGTATTGGTTAGGTTTGAGATTTTTCAAAGATTGAGAATTTTAGCGGTTGTTATAGTGAAAATCTGGCCGTTTGATTTCCTTGTTATTTATTCTAGAATGTTGGAAGTGATGAATTAAGGTTGTGGTGGAGTTTGGGATGAATCCGATAAGTTTAACCCTAGTAAGGGTAGTGGATTAGGCGGAAGAGTTTTGGTGTTTTTATGTAAGTATTGGTTTTCCGAAATTGAACTTTGGTCCTAAACATATTTATTGTACCAGGATACAAAGGGAACTTCTCTTGAGTAGCAATATGGATATCGTCGGGGTTATGTCTAAATTTGTGAGTGGACATTTTAATTTTAAATAAATATGCATGCAAGGTTTTATAAATTATCATTTTATTTTCCGAGCGTATATTATAATTTCGACTTATGAAATGATCTTGAAAATTATTTGAGTTTTGGTGCATTGATTAATTGATGGTCATAATTTATGGATTTGAGCTCGGATAATTATTTTGGAATTTGAGTTTGGTTATTATTTATGACTATGAATTAAAATATTATCGGTTTTATTTTGAGATTTATAAATGATTACCGAAAATGAGATTTTCGGTAGTTCTCCATTATAATTTAATTGTTTATTTGACGCATAATGATTTTGACTTGGAGAATATTTTAGCGAATATTTTCGAGTGGAAATATTATTATTTATGGTTTATATTTGGTATTGAAATCTCGCTTATGTTTGTAAATTTGAGAATATTTTGATGTGTGAGACACTTCATTGAGTTTTAATACAATTTTGTATGATGATTTTCAAGTACCGTTGGGAACCGTACCATTAGTATGATTTTGGGAAAGTTTAGTGAATTTAAGAGATTTCGTATGTTTTAATTATCATATTATATGGTCGCTTATATTGATTATTGCTAGCTAATCATTATAAGCGGTTATTAACCATAGGTGAGTAGAGCGCTTAGCGTGAGACGCTATTATAGCTTGAGAGGCATCGACAAGAGCATGGGAGACTCATTTTTTCATGGTGATGACTCTTCCTCTTATTTTATTTTTTCTTAGTTATATAATTGATTAACCAACGGGGGTGGTTTTTCTATTATTAATGGAAGTTGGATTTAAAGTTTTGGGGATATTCAAAGTTGCATGCAACCAAGTTTTAAAAGTTGAAATGTGGGAAAGTACATATAAGTTATGTAGTTGTTAAATTATTTAATTTATTTTTGTCCACTCACTCTAACGTTTTGAATGCTCAGTATACATGATAAGTTTAAATGTGGTCAAACTTACATGGTATCGAGGCATAGTCAGAGGCTGATTTCTTTTATTCTTTATTCATTGTTTTTATTTCATTTTAGATATGCTCTGATAACCATTTGAGATAGTTAATATTGGATTAAGGCTAGTTGTATTTTGGGAGATGTTATGAACTTGAGGAGCATGAAGGCTCCAAGAGTTGAGGTTGGATGATTTATAATAGAAGTGTCTATCTAGAATTTTTCAAGTAAGGGTTGTCCATTTTCAAGGTAAATTATACCTAATTTTGGGTAAATTTACCTTGGAGGTGGATCCCACAAGATTTATTTCGGGTTTCAGGGTGAAATTCGGGGTGGGTCTTGTCAGAGAAGCCATGCCATACCCAACCACAAAATCATCACCACCATGACGAATCTCTTTTGTCAAGTTGAAAGCTCGCCCATCCGGTTGCTGATCTAGTAGCTCGCCGTCACAGTTGGTTTGGCTCAGATACAATAGATTCCAAAAAAACCAACGCCGAAAGTACCTTCTCACAGTCCCGTTTGGATCTGCAAACCGGATCAGACTATGTTTCCCGCTGACGACTTGCGTTCCCGGATCCCATACACGGATCGAATCGGAACCCGATCTCTTCCATCACGAGTTCTTGAGTCCGATAACATTTGGTTCCATCCGAACACCACCAAACTAAACTGAACGACAACAAGACCAGGAACTACTTCCATAGAGCCCTTCTTGCATATAATGGGTGCCTGCTCTCAAAGAGAACACCAGATAGGCGTCATAAGAGGGCAAAACCTCCTCGGAGGCCAAAGTTCTCAACGAGCAGAACCCTAGGGTTAGGGTTTGATGCCGCCAAGCGAGAGAGAGAAGAGCTCTAATTTTTTTTATAAAATTAAGAAAAGTTCAAAAACAAATTAGGTTGAAGTAATTAAAGGCCGAAGACATCACTAACTTAAATGTAGTGTCATATTGTGGTTGCATTAATAATAAGAAAACATCGACCCATAAATGATGATAATTCATAACAGAATGGCTAACGACACCAACCAACCAAATGCATAAATTGTCGCTTAAAGATGAGGGACCACTAAATCCATTCGAACCAAACATAATGTATTCCGTAGTCAATAAATACCTGCCCTGACCCGCAATACTATGAAGCCCAGCACGAACGGGTCTCATCTTGAAGGCTACAACAGATTGGGCTGGGAGGGAGACTCTCCACAAGAGATCAAATAAGCAAAAATCAGTAGTATATTTGTCCTACATCAAATAACAGGCAATGTTGAAGTCAACGCGGGGCTATAAATACGATATTAAAGTCAACCAAAATGGTAAGATACATCTCCTAGCATTTAATACTATACCTACTGCATATCTGACTTAATCATCGGTGAGAGAAAGACCGGAAAGTCCCGGTCGGTCTCCTTTTGCAGATAAGGAGTCAACATATCCAAGGACAGATCACGCGAAGAAGTTTCTACAAGGTCTACGAGATCTCGCAGAAATAATTGGCGTCGTCTGTGGGAATACTTACGAAAAGCCAGAGTCTTGATGGCAGTGTCATATGAAGTAGAGGACGGGAGCAGGGTGATGACGGGAGACCAAAGCGGCCTCAGTGGGGATAGGACGTCGAGGACCATTACTCGGAAGGGAGGATCAGGCGAGAGGCTGGAATGCACGCTCGTAAGGAATGACTGGGAAAGGACCCTGGACAGAACGATTCCTAACCTCACGCAGGAAGAAATGGAGTATATGGTCGAAAGGTTGAGAGCGGACGTGGCACGCATGGAGAGAGAAAGGATGCGTGATCGTCTAAGAGCGGCAACTTGGGAGAAAAAGTTGGAAAGAGATAACACAATGATAATGGGCGCATTGGGGCGAAGATTAGAGTGTGACGAGGCAATTGAGCGGGCAACCGCCACCCTTCAAGAGCCATAGGGAGAGGGCGGGGGATCACCGATGACACCGCCAATGGTAACCTGTAAAACGGTCCACGTCGGGGCCAATTTGTTCCCAAAAAGCATGGAGAGAGAAGACCCACCACCGATCCCAACCCCCGTCGAAGAAAGGGAGCTGGAGAAAACGGGAGTAGAGGCGGCACTAATAGCCATGCGGGATAGTGTGGTGAACTTGACCACGAGGGTGGACGAAGCAGAAAGACGGGCGGCACATAACCCACCCGGCATGAGATTCGAAGAGAGAGGGGGACCATTCACGAGGACCATCACGTAGACCTTGCGTTCTCATGCAGCAAAACCTCTTAAATTGAACAACGGGGGCGAAGGGGACCCGCATCTCTTCCTCGATAGTTTCAAATCCCTTACTAACGTGAAGGCTTAGTTGGACGCCGCGTGTTGCAATATGTTCCAAGAAATGCTGTCGAGTGAGGCGTTGAGCTGGTTGTATGAGCTCCTGTCCAGCTTGATAGATTGCATTGGGAAACTGGAGGACAGATTTGTGAACCATTTCATACTGTGTACTGACGGGCAGAATACCGCCCGGCTATTCAAGGTAAAACAAGGGCATGGTGAGGGACTAAAAGTCTTCGTGAATCATTGGCAGCGGGCCACGACCAAGGTCAAGAGCTTCGACAAGAAGGTGGCGGAAGAAGCTTTTGTTCAAGCCTTGTTACCTAAGAAATTCTTGTACGCGGTGAGAATCGAAAACCCCTGGGGTTATGATGAGCTAATGGAGATTGCGATTAGACATGCTCAGGCGGACCATTACAAGTACAGTGATCAGTACGCGAGCAAAAGAAAGGAAGATAAGAGGTTTGAATCGCAAGGATAGACGATCCAAGAAGTAAGAACATGGAAAGGGGATCAAGAGGGACAAACATTCACTCTTAACAAGAGGTTTAAGGAGGGAGGCAGGAAGCAAGCCAAGCTGATGGGTGACCCGCAAGGGAAAGGCAAAGGGAGTTATCAGGATGACGGGTTTAAAGCACCGGTTCCTGTAGCCAGAGAAAACTTCACTGCACTAACAGCAACTCCTGAGGTCGTGTGGAACGAGAACAAGGGCGCAATCCCGAGACCCTCGACCAAGAAGTTTCCTTCGTCTCGATTAACCCGGGAAGATGTCGGGAAGTATTACGGATACCACGGGGAAGCCACGCATGCGATAAAAAATTGTGTAGAGCTAAAAAAATCAATCAAGAGCCAGCTAAAAGTAGGAAAGCTTTAGCAGTATGAGTCGGGTTAGCGGCAGGCTGCAGGGGTTTCCGTTTGCAAGACGATAAACACAATTCGCGGTCAGGGGGGAGGGGGCACGGTTAGACCAGAGGAGTTACAAAGCCAAGAAACAGTGCCCCGAGCTCAAGGAAGGGAGATACATATTCACCTTTGGAAGCTGTAATAATCAAAACGTCGACGTGAGCTGAAAATCGGTGACATTCGAGGAAGGAGAAGAGCTAGGGACCAGGCAGCCTCACGAGGACACATTCCTGATCACCGCATAGTTGGATCATTATCTTTACAAGAAGATCCTGATTGACACCAGGGCATCCGTGAATTTGTTGTTTAGGAGTGCATGGCAAGCTTTTAAGAGAGGGAGCAGTAAGCTCACACAGGATAATGAGCCACTAATAAGCTTCTTCAGGGACATGGTACAACCTCTGGGCTCTAATAACATTCCTGTGATCTTGGAGGGTGTAGAGGTGAACACGTTAAGAACGAGGGTAGACTTCATAATCGTCGACTGTGATTCGTCATACAACTAGATACTAGGGAGACCAGCATTATGGAAGGTAAAGGCATTTATTGCCGGTCACATGTTGATGATGAAGCTGCCATCCCCGACATGTATTGTTACCATCCGGGGCGATCAGCTGGTCGCGAGAGGATGCTATGCCATTGACCGAGATAATGGTAGGAGAAGGGCAGAAGTATTAGCCTCCGGGAACACGAAGACGCTCACGACGGATGCCTACAAGGAATACCGCAGCTGAGGGAACCGAGGCGGAGAGGCCAGGATCCATTGAAAAACCGGAGCTGATTTGCATCTCGGACGAGTTCCCATCAAGGACCGCAAATATCTGGTTGGTTTTTCCACCCGTGGTATGGGAGGAGTTCGTGCACTTCCTGAAGGCCAACAGCAAGGCGTTTGCCTGGTCATATGCTGATGTGCCCGGTATCTCGGGAGACTTAGTCACGCACAGATTGGGAGTCCGGAAAGGCGTGCCGCCGGTACGACAGAAGCGCAGATCATTCGATTTAGCCAAGTACGACATCATCAAGGGAGAGGTACAAAGGTTGTTGGACATCCATTTTATCAAGGAAGCGAAGTACCCGTAATGGTTGGCCAACGTGGTCATGGTGCCTAAGAAGGCGGTAAGGTAGTGGAGGATGTGCGTGGACTACACCAGTCTTAATAGGGCATGCCCAAAAGATAGCTTCATGTTGCCTCGAATAGATCAACTTGTTGATTCCACCTCTAGGTTCGAAATGCTAAGTTTCATGGATGCTTACACGAGTTACAATCAAATAATGGTGGATCTGGCGGACGAGGAGCATACTGCCTTCACCACCGATGAGGGAGTGTACTATTACAAAAGGATGTCGTTCGGACTGAAGAACGCGGGAGCAACCTTCCAACGCCTGATGAACAAAATGTTTGCTAGGCAGTTGGGAAAGACCATGGAAGTGTACGTGGATGACATGTTGGTAAAGAGTCTCACCGCGGTCAAGCACGTGAGCGACCTGCAAGCGGTTTTTGATATTATACTCGCATACGGTATGAGGCTGAACCCGGAAAAGTGCTTATTTGAGGTTGTCAAAGTGAAGTTCCTGGGCCACGTGATAAGCCGGCAGGGGATCGAAGCGAACCCGGAGAAAGTCCAGGCCATAAAGAATATGGAAGTCCCAAAAGTCAGGAGTGACATGCAGTCCCTGACAGGGAAGGTAGTGGCCCTCGCTAGGTTTGTCTCCAGGCTCACGGATAAGTGTGCGCTGTTCTTTAAACTGCTGAAGAGTCAGCATTGCAAGCTAATCAATTAGGGGTCCGAGCAAGACGAGACTTTTAGGAATATCAAGGAATATTTGGCATCTGTGCCGATGTTGTCAAAACTGATTCCCAGAGAGATGTTATATCTCTATTTGGCAACGTCCAATACAACAGTGAGCTCGGCTTTGATCAGGAAAGATGATGTCATCGAGCTCCCAGTGTATTATGTAGGAAAGGGCTACACGCTGGCAGGGAGTAGGTAACCGGATCTTGAGAAGTTGGCTCTAACACTCATCGTGACCGCTCGGAAGCTGCGGCAATACTTCCAAGTGCATTCCATTACGTTGTTCATGCATTGCCCTCTCAGGCAAGTTCTGCAGAAGCCAGAAACGAGCGGGAGACTGGCCAAGTAGGCGATAGAGCTGGGTGAATTCGACATACACTACATGCCGAGAGGGGCCGTCAAAAGGCAAGCGGCCGCAGATTTCATCTCGGAGTTGACCCCCATGAACAACAACGTGGTGCTCCTGAAGGTTGAGGGAGAGGACATGGTGACTCCACGGGATGTCGAACCAAGTTGGAAGTTGTACGTAGATGGCTTCGTGACCAATGAGAAGAGCGGGGCGGGAATTCGATTTCTCCGCATCCAATAATGCAGTTGAGTACGAAGCATTGATCGGGGGGCTACAGCTGGCACAAGAGATAGGAGTGAAGATGGTGCAAGTGTTCAGCGACTCACAGCTAGTGGTAAACCAGGTAAGCTGGACCATTAAGGTTAAAAAACCTCACCTGAACTCCTACCGGGCATTGGCAATGGCTCTCTTATGCAAGTTCGAGTCAGCAACAGTCACTCAAATCCCTAGGAAAGAGAATATCCATGTCGATGCTTTAGCTAGACTTGCCACCGGCCCATCATTAACAAGACGATCTCAAAGATATTCGTCATCACCATCGGTCCCAAAAAAACAACTTGGATGAATCCCACCATCGAGTTCATGAAATGAGGGGTCCGCCCGAAGAATAGGCAGCAGACAAGGAAGTTGCAATCAAGGTGTGCCAGACACTCTGGTTGACGATAAACTGTATCGCATGGGTTACTGTTTCCCCAACCTAAAGTGTGTATTGGTACAAGAAGGTGAGATAATCCTCCGGGACATCCATGAATGTCTGCGGTAGGCACTCTAGATAAAGATCCATGTCCTTTAAGGTGCTAAGAACGGGGTACTTTTGGCCCAATATGGGGATGATGACAGACCAGATATCAGCGAGATGCCACAAATGCCACCAACACGCTAACAAGGTCCATTCTCCATCTATTTCACTCTCGATCCTGATGTCTTTATGGCCCTTCGTGCAATGGGGATTAGATTTGATATGGAAATTTCTCACTGCTCCCGGACAGTACAAATATGCCATCGTGGTAGTGGAATACTACACTAAATGGGTTGAAGCAGAACCGCTAAGTCGAATAACCACCGACAGTGTGATGAGTTTCCTCATGAAGAACATCTACTGCAGGTTCGGTATCTCGAAGACTATCATAACCGATAATTGTCACATCTCGACCCGTAAATTTTTACCTTATTTACTAGCTTGGTTATAATAAGAATTTTACCGTCTCCGTCATTGAAGTTATAGTTTAATTGGTCCCTAGAGGGGTTTTCGGGGACAGTTATGCTCGGAGGATTATTCGTAGGAGGAAAATATGATGACGGTAAAAATGGTAAATTTTAACTAGTAAAAGGTAATTTTTATTCGGGTATTATTTTTCGGGGTGTTTTATTTTTGGAGTTGGGTTTATATTTGGTTTGGGTAGGATCTGGTTTGGAAAAAAAAAAGAGGCCCGAATCCTATTCTCTCTTCTCTCTCTCCTCCCTCCCGACTTTCTCTTCTCTCTCTCTTCTCCACGCCGGAGCGCCGTCGTCCGGCCGTCGCTGGTCGAGCTACCACCCCCAATCGACTTGTCTCTCTCTCCTCTCTCTACTGCTACCCATCAACTTGCCAGGCATCGTCTATCCCGTCCGATCGAACAAGCTAAAGTACGGCTGTGTTCTTCTTTTTCCGGCAAGCTCAGGCAGTGACGACGGCAACGAACGGTAGGGTTCTTCTCCCCTGTTCTTCTCCTTTCTTTCTATGCCTTTCACTCTTCAAATCGTGTTCAAATTCGGAAAGCCCTTTGGTGTTTTAGGTTTTCGTCGAGGTTTTCCGGGGGGTTGTTCTTGGAGCTTCGACGGGACTACCGAGCTCCGGTGAGTCTATGAATGGTTGAGTGGAGCTCAGTCGTGCCTTGGAGGGATTTAAGAGCAGCAACAGTGGTTTGAGATTTGAGCAGAGACTTGAGTTCTCAATCGGGGATTTTGGTCGGACTTCAAATTTCGTCTTCAAAAGAAAATCCGGCAAGGAGGAAGTTCTTGGGGCTCAATGTTTGGCAGATTGAAGGTGAGTGTTAAGCTGTGAAGTTGTGCTGTTGTTATTGTTGTGTTTTGTTGTTGAGGTGTTGATCCGGTTGTTTTGGTTGTTGTTGTCAAGAACTTGGTGCTTTGAAGATTGCAGGGAGGTCATGGCCAATTTCCGGCAAGTGGCCGGATTCTAGTAGAATATTCCAGTCAATCGTCCGAATCCGGTGAAAGGTTCTGGCGAGGCAGTGTTTCCGGAATCCGGTTTGACCGATTTACTTTGCTGTTTATTATCAGACGTGGGATTGACTCGAGATTGTGAATAGTGGAGGCAGCGCTCGAGGAGTATGCCGAGCATTGCAAGGCTTAGGCCTAATACTGTGAGTGGACTTTTATTTTAAATAATGTGCATGCGAAATAATTTATGTGGTTAGAGAATAACCGAAATTGAGAATTTCGGTGAGTATGTATATATATCCATATTTGGATGATTATGAGAATAATATGTATATGAGAGAATGCTAGCTAGCTATACGTGCTTTTCCACCATAATGAGGTAAAATTCCATTATGGTGCAACGTGAGCGTTAGACGCAATCGTTGTAGCCCTATATAAAAATAATAATTTATATAGGGGATATGCGCGTATATTTATACACCGTGCTTTTCCACCATACTGAGGTAAAATTCCATTATGGTGCAACGTGAGCGTTAGACGCAATCGTTGTAGCCCTATATAAAAATAATAATTTATATAGGGGATATGCGCGGATATTTATACACCGTCTTTTCCACCATAATGAGGTAAAATGCCATTATGGTGCAACGTGAGCGTTAGACGCAAGCGTTGTAGCCTTGTGTGAATTTTCTATTGTGTTTGTTGTTTCAAGAAAATTCATACAAGGGATATGACGAGTGTAATACATACATATTTTATTTTAGCCTGAGAGGCTGTATTTTGTTGAGCGTTGGAGACTGGCCGGAGCCAGTCATGAAATTCCAGTTTTCGTGTTGAACGCTTTAAGCTGTCGCATGTAACATATACTTTTTTTTGAAAAAGTAAAATTGGGAAAGCATAAAGAATTATTTCCTTTATTTTATTTTTGTCCACTCACTCTAACGTTTCGTTTTCAAATGTTTTCCCCTGGGCTCTTCGTTTTAAAAATGCCCAGTTTGCAGGATTGCATAGTTGTGGTCGGACGTATTTGGAGAAGAGGCATAGTCAATAGTGTAGCTTCCGCTCATTTTTATATTTCTAGTTCATTTCCTTTCAAATAGAGTTGCTCTGAACTGTGGCTGTTGGCTATGAGATTTTCTTGTTTAAGTTAGTAATTAAATTGGGAGATGTTGTGATTTGGGGAGCACGAAGGCTCCAGGAGTTTATGGTTGGTTTTAAATTTTCAGAAGTGTTTGCAGGTTTTATTAGGAAGGGTTGTCCATTTTCAAGGGAGGTTATGCCGAATTTTCGGTAAACTTTCTTTGGAGGTGGTCCCCGCACGACTTACTCTGGGTTTCAGGGTGAAATTCGGGGTGGGTCGTGTCAATAATGGTACCCAATTCAATAACCCAAAACTCATCGAGTTCGCCAAGGACATGAGAACCTGGATGGTGTTCGCATCGGTAGCTCATCCAAAGACCAATGGGCAGGTGGAGGATGACAACAAGATCATCAAGAAACTGCTGAAGAAGAAATTGGATGATGCCAAAGGGTTGTGGGCACAAATGCTCCCGGAAGCTTTATGGGCCATCCGAACTACCGCAACAGAGTGAACATGAGAAACGCCTTTTAGCCTGGTCTTTGGCATAGAGGCTGTCATTCCAATCGAACTGACGGTGATGAGAAAACTAATGCAGAGGGGCTCCAGCTAAACATGGATCTCATCGAGAAGAAAAGGGAGAGGGCCAATCTACATAACCAAGTATACAAGCAGCGAGTCGCCCGGTATTACGAAAGCAAGGTCAGGCCCCGATCCTTGGGCCTAGGAGATTGGGTGATGAAGCGGATGATGACCCAACCGATGGCTCTTGATCCAACATGGGAGGGACCTTATGAGATAGTTAAGGAAGTCGGCCCAACAAAGTTCTTCCTAAGGGACATGGATGACATAGTCACCGAGCACCCGTGGAACACCGATTACCTTAAGTTTTACGCTGTTTAATCGAAGTTAGGAATTGTAAATTATGCACACCGGGTTTGACTAGGTCAACCCAGGAGGATGCGTTCATTTGTTTTGACAACACCTAATATGGAAATGAAGAAGTTAAATTCATAACACTCTGGAGTAAAACTGTCGGTCAGATCCACCAGGTTCTAAGAGGCAAATAAAGAGAGGCAAAACACCACACAAAAAAAAACAAGGGGGAATCAACATGAGCCAGTAAATAAATTATAAATATTACAACCGGACCTCCGGGTAAAAGTTTATATCCCCGGGAGAGGGCTCGAGGCCATATAAAAATCAAGAAATTACGATCCGGTTGTAGTCAGATCAAAAGCCCTAAGCTTGGTCCTTCTTGACCAAGTCATCTAGATCCTCTTCGTCCTCACTCTCGGACGAAGTGTTGGGATTGGCCTTGGGAGGACCCTCCGTGTGGACAGCTTGGGAGTCCTAAGCTTTGGCCTTCGCCTTTGCAGCGAGCAGGTCAGCGAGCATCCGGGGTTTGTCGAGGTATCCATGCTCCCTCCACTCTGTAAACTTCTCTGTGATCGCCGCATCTCGGGCAGACTGTAGAAGATCCTTTAGCTCCTGGGACTCCTTATACGCAGCCACAGGTTGGTCGTAACGCACGGGAGCAAGATGCTCTAGCTCCGCGATCTTGGATTCCCTCTCGCTAAGCTTACGCTCAAGCGGGTGAGACTTTTCAAGTGCCAATCGCAAGGACTCCAATTTTGGTTCAAGCTCTGGGACTCGGTTAGCTTTGCTCTCTACCTCCCGAACATGCAGCTGAAGCATCGCCAGCTTCTCGGCCAGCGCATTCTTCTCCTACTCTAAAGACCTCTTCTTGGTCTGGAGGTAGCTCACATGACTGTTGAGCATGGCGACCTGCTCTTTCAGTTCGGGAGTGTCCTTGCTGGCGTCAATGGAGTACACAGTGAAGAGAGACTACAAGGAAGAAGTCGAGTCAATGATTATTTCGGAATCCGGTTTGACCGATTTACTTTGCTGTTTATTATTAGACGTGGGATTGACTCGAGATTGTGAATAGTGGAGGCAGCGCTCGAGGAGTATGCCGAGCATTGCAAGGCTTAGGCCTAATACTGTGAGTGGACTTTTATTTTAAATAATGTGCATGCGAAATAATTTATGTGGTTAGAGAATAACCGAAATTGAGAATTTCGGTGAGTATGTATATATATCCATATTTGGATGATTATGAGAATAATATGTATATGAGAAAATGCTAGCTAGCTATACGTGCTTTTCCACCATAATGAGGTAAAATTCCATTATGGTGCAACGTGAGCGTTAGACGCAATCGTTGTAGCCCTATATAAAAATAATAATTTATATAGGGGATATGCGCGTATATTTATACACCGTGCTTTTCCACCATACTGAGGTAAAATTCCATTATGGTGCAACGTGAGCGTTAGACGCAATCGTTGTAGCCCTATATAAAAATAATAATTTATATAGGGGATATGCGCGGATATTTATACACCGTCTTTTCCACCATAATGAGGTAAAATGCCATTATGTTGCAACGTGAGCGTTAGATGCAAGCGTTGTAGCCTTGTGTGAATTTTCTATTGTGTTTGTTGTTTCAAGAAAATTCATACAAGGGATATGACGAGTGTAATACATACATATTTTATTTTAGCCTGAGAGGCTGTATTTTGTTGAGCGTTGGAGACTGGCCGGAGCCAGTCATGAAATTCCAGTTTTCGTGTTGAACGCTTTAAGCTGTCGCATGTAACATATACTTTTTTTTGAAAAAGTAAAATTGGGAAAGCATAAAGAATTATTTCCTTTATTTTATTTTTGTCCACTCACTCTAACGTTTCGTTTTCAAATGTTTTCCCCTGGGCTCTTCGTTTTAAAAATGCCCAGTTTGCAGGATTGCATAGTTGTGGTCGGACGTATTTGGAGAAGAGGCATAGTCAATAGTGTAGCTTCCGCTCATTTTTATATTTCTAGTTCATTTCCTTTCAAATAGAGTTGCTCTGAACTGTGGCTGTTGGCTATGAGATTTTCTTGTTTAAGTTAGTAATTAAATTGGGAGATGTTGTGATTTGGGGAGCACGAAGGCTCCAGGAGTTTATGGTTGGTTTTAAATTTTCAGAAGTGTTTGCAGGTTTTATTAGGAAGGGTTGTCCATTTTCAAGGGAGGTTATGCTGAATTTTCGGTAAACTTTCTTTGGAGGTGGTCCTCGCACGACTTACTCCGGGTTTCAGGGTTAAATTCGGGGTGGGTCGTGTCAGTTGGTATCAGAGCCTTAGGTTATTCGATTCCTTTCTCTTTTAGTACTACCTCATATTCTTGGTCACACTTAGTGTCTATAGAGTGATGGTCCGACCGCGGCGGATCTATTAGCATTATATGCTTTAGACACTATGTGTTGATTAAGTGAGTGATGTAGTTGTTCTTATTTTATTTATGGACAGTAGTGTGCCATAAATGTTTTCATCTCTAAGACTATGCCTCCGTACGCCGACCTCTTTGGTAATCATTATGCTTCAAGTAATGAAAATGTGTATGGATCACGCCTTTTCGAGGGTTGTTGAGTGATATCATAATTTGTTAGAGTTCAATTGCGAGTTGGGATCTCCAGTTAAGAACTCAGATGCATGGCAGCATTCATTTCCTTTGATCCATGATTGATCGAGTTATGATTAAGATGCCAAGGTGAGCACATTGAGCGAATTTGTGGTAGGTGAATGGTTTGAATCTAAGCTCTGGGAGTTTCTACTTTTGTTGGGCAAGTGTGAAGTTGTAGTAGTCCGATGGAAAAATCGTGGTATCGAATTACTTGATTTTTTGGAAAAAAAAAAAAGAGTTAGAAGGAAAGTTTGAAGTAGTGGTGTATTCTTCTGAGGTAAAAGTTGATTGAAGTGATGAGGGGGGTACCTATAGTAATTCCAAGGGGTACCTTTACAAGTAGTTAAGGACCCTGATCCTGAGCGAGTTAGTCAGATGGGATCTGTGACTAGTGTTGGGTTGCAGGAAGTTACTGCATAAAAAGCTAAATGTCAATTTAGAGAAGTCCTGATTGATGACCAAATTTCCAATTGCCTTGTTCGTAGAGAAAGTCAGTTGGGATTATTTTGGCTAATGTTTGTTATGGTATAGTGGCGCATGTTTTGGCCATGCAACTCTAATCAAGGATATATTCTTATCCTTGGAATCAGCATATTAGAGTATAATCAGAGCATTTTGGAGAAGAAGGTTAATAGCAGTCGATGAATAGTAAGATTTTTGATGACTTTCATCTAGAAGATGGATTAGTTGAAGTTGGTTGAGATGTTCAACATAATGACTCCAAGATTAACTTCCTTGGATTGTTGACCTTACAAAAGTCATTGGTCAGTGCGTTGTGACAACTTGTTGTGTCTCAGTCGAGAAATTTTAGAAATGGAATGGTGGCATTAAATGTTTTGAGATTCAAGCAAGTTTGGTTTCCAGTTTTGTTGAGTGTTTTTGAAGGATGATGAATTTAAATGGAATTGAAAAGTAATGGTGGAGTGAGAGTGGGATGGTTGTGGTCACTCCAGCTTTACGACAACACTTAGTGAATTTATTACATGTTGTCATGTGTAATCTATAGCAGTTGTGTGGAGTTGGTGGAAGTGGTAGCAGTGGAATAAAACCCACTGGATCATGGAGCAAAAAGGGGCTGGGTGTCCATAGTAAGTTTAAGCAATGTCGTTCTTAATAATTGAAATAAGTCTTGAATTTGTGATCGAAGTTGGTTCATTGTCATCATTTCGTTAGCGATTGGTGACTAGCTACGACACATCAATGAGAGGATCTGTTCACTCACCTTATATATAATTCGGTGAGATGGAACAGAGTTTTTGGTTGCGGTGTGTGTGTGGGGAATATTTAAATCATTCCTACTTTAATTTTTGGGTAGCATCCTCAGAGCTTGAAATCATGGAATGCGATTTCAACGCTTCGATTTGAAGGGTAGAGATTCTGGTTATTTTGTCGAAGTTTCGAGGTAAATGATAAATTGGTAGTTGTGTCGTAGTCATGGATTCAGAATAAATCCAGTGGTAATCCCAAGTGAGCTAGAGTTCATTTAAGCAATGAGTCTTGATGTTGTAAATCCTATGTGGTAGTTTAAGAGTTGCATGGTGATGTTGATTTTGATGGTTTGTGTCGTTGTAGGTATATTTCATGATGTAGCATTATGGAAGAGGGTTTTCCCCTGTTGACTCAAGAAGCGTCTAGAGTCAAGGTTTATTAAGAGTTTTAATATTAAGAGTAGTAGTTTTTGATAGGTTGATCAGTGTCTTTTCTCGAGATCATTTTGTGGTGGGACCACTTGCTAACCCAGGTTTGTTTTGGAAGGTCATCGCTATCTGGATGTGTTTTCATCCGTTGATATCAGGGTGAGTAGTTGAAACCACTCTATTAAATGTTGGTTTCTAGTTCTTATTCGAAATGGGTTAGTTGTGAAACTTTTAAGCTCGAAGGTAGAGGACTTGTCGTTCGTGTGCTTTAAATTATTTCTTTTGGAAATTGAGCTGAGTTTAGCCATGAGTTTTGGCTTTTTCTTGGATTTATAGTTTTCGTTGGTTGGTGAGCCACAAGTGTAGTAATGGGCCTGGTATGGAAATTAACTTTTATATTCGATGGTTAACTTGTTGCTGAGAGCTCGAATTATCGGAGAATCTTTTTGGTGGGAAGCCGTGGCGCCTGGATTATGTAGGAGACTTGAGCATATTTGTTTTTCAGATCGTCTTCTGCTATCAGATTAATCGTTAAAAAGTGTGTTTGTCGGGTCCAAAGGTTTTGGCTTTTAGAATCATTCTTGTGGAACGACTAGAGTGAGCCATGTACTTTTAATTATTGCTCTTGGGGTCGCGATTGCACCCGAATAAGTAGCATGGCTGGAGATGTAAATTTTGTCAATGCTTAAGGAAGGTGTTCTATTTATGTGGATTTCAACGTCAAGTTTAGCACCATGAATTGACTGTGCCAATTTTTTCGTGGGTGTTATTAGTCAGTTTTGCTTATGGCGAGCAAGGAGGAATATCTAGATTCCACATGATAGTCATGCTTCAGATTATCTTATAGGTTGTGGTAAGGAGATTAGCAGAGATAGCAGAATCAAGAAAGAGTTGGAATTCCCATAAGTTGCTAGTTTGTGGTGCACAAAATGGTAATGTTATAGTTTTGGCGGAGAGACCTCAGTGATGTGGTATTGATCTCTTCATAATTTCATTTCGAGAATCGAGGTTATCATTTATTGGTGGACTGGTCACTTAGGCAAAGCGAGGTTATCTTGTGGACTTGCGAGAGCTTTGACTCCACAAAGTGCCTCGGTATTAGTCATGTTTGTGGCAGTTCTGCAGTGTGTGCATCCTTAAATCTGTTCGATTAGCGGGTCTTAATTTTGACCCTATGGGCATGTGGGAATGCGTGAACTTTAGTTTCCTAGCAAGTGGGCTTCATTGTCGAGTTGTGAGTAGCGTGTTATCGAGGTTGTTGCTTGACATTAGGAGATTTGAGCCTGATGGTGATAGCAAATTTATGCGTTTTAGTTAGGTTAGCTATTTCCATTGCTTAGGAAAGAGTGTGCATACCTACGGGTACTCGTACTCTAGAATAGTTATCACTGAACTCACTTACGTGTTAACGTTAGTGGTAGTTCAACGAAGGACTTAGAGTCTTCGAGAAGATTTGAAATAATTCAGGATTCAGATGAAAAGGTTAAAGGAGTCAGAGTTGGACTCAAAGCAGCTCTTATTAGCTAGTAGAGTTTTAAAGATGTTCACAGGAAGGACCATGAGTTTCAAGTGAGTATTTTGAGTGTTTTCGAAATTGTCTATTTGGAAAGGGGTGGTACGTTTTAGTAACGTGCAAAGCTTGGTTCGAGATTTATTAGTCCTTACGGGTTTTTAGATCAAGTTGGCTCTCTTGCGTTTCAGTTAGTTTTGCCTCCAGAGTTATCCAGGATACATAATGTGTTTCATGTATCCATGCTTTGCAAGTTTATTGTCGATTCCTCTCATGGGTTGCAAGAGCAGCCGATTATTTTGTAGAAAGATTTGACCTTTGATGAGGATCCGGTTCAGTTTTTAGACCAGAGGGAGCAACTGGTTAGAAGCAAATCTTTTCCTCTTGTTAAATTCTGTGGAGGAGTCACCAAGTAGAAGAAGCTACTTGGGAATCAGAGGAGCAAATGAGGTAGCAGTATCCTTATCTCTTCGAATGTCTGGTATGTAAATTTCGAGGACGAAATTTTTTTTAAGGAGGGGAGAATTGTCACATCCCGACCCGTAAATTTTTACCTTATTTACTAGCTTGGTTATAATAAGAATTTTACCATCTCCGTCATTGAAGTTATAGTTTAATTGGTCCCTAGAGGGGTTTTCGGGGACAGTTATGCTCGGAGGATTATTCGTAAGAGGAAAATATGACGACGGTAAAAATGGTAAATTTTAACTAGTAAAAGGTAATTTTTATTCGGGTATTATTTTTCGGGGTGTTTTATTTTTGGAGTTGGGTTTATATTTGGTTTGGGTAGGATCCGGTTTGGAAAAAAAAGAGGCCCGAATCCTATTCTCTCTTCTCTCTCTCCTCCCTCCCGACTTTCTCTTCTCTCTCTCTTCTCCACGCCGGAGCGCCGTCGTCCGGCCGTCGCTGGTCGAGCTACCACCCCCAATCGACTTGTCTCTCTCTCCTCTCTCTACTGCTACCCATCAACTTGCCAGGCATCGTCTATCCCGTCCGATCGAACAAGCTAAAGTACGGCTGTGTTCTTCTTTTTCCGGCAAGCTCAGGCAGTGACGACGGCAACGAACGCTAGGGTTCTTCTCCCCTGTTCTTCTCCTTTCTTTCTATGCCTTTCACTCTTCAAATCGAGTTCAAATTCGGAAAGCCCTTTGGTGTTTTAGGTTTTCGTCGAGGTTTTCCGGGGGGTTGTTCTTGGAGCTTCGACGGGACTACTCCGGTGAGTCTATGAATGGTTGAGTGGAGCTCAGTCGTGCCTTGGAGGGATTTAAGAGCAGCAACAGTGGTTTGAGATTTGAGCAGAGACTTGAGTTCTCAATCGGGGATTTTGGTCGGACTTCAAACTTCGTCTTCAAAAGAAAATCCGGCAAGGAGGAAGTTCTTGGGGCTCAATGTTTGGCAGATTGAAGGTGAGTGTTAAGCTGTGAAGTTGTGCTGTTGTTATTGTTGTGTTTTGTTGTTGAGGTGTTGATCCGGTTGTTTTGGTTGTTGTTGTCAAGAACTTGGTGCTTTGAAGATTGCAGGGAGGTCATGGCCAATTTCCGGCAAGTGGCCGGATTCTAGTAGAATATTCCAGTCAATCGTCCGAATCCGGTGAAAGGTTCTGGCGAGGCAGTGTTTCCGGTTGAGAGTTGTGAAGGTAGTATTGAGTTGGATAATTGTTACTAATGCCTTAAGAGGGATTTTGATGTTGGAGTTTAAAATTTGTGGTCTTGAAGTCTAGGCATAATGTGAAGTGGGATAGTAGGGAAAGTGTGAAGTCGTTGGTATTTGCAGCTTGTTTAAAAGCATTAAGTAGAGAATGAGGTTGACTCTAGTTTGATTTTGAAATGAGCTAAATTATACTATGGGTGTCCATAGTGATTTTGCGTTTATTTTATTACTTGGCGGATTGGTGAATTAGATTGGTTGTCACGCTATAGGCTTGGAAATTCATTGAGAACTTGTTTCCAAGTTGAGGTTACAGATCAAGAGCAAAATGAGTTTTGGATGTGTAATTGGCTAAAAATAATATTTAAATCAATTGGTCAATCCTGGTCAACCTAGGGAATTCTAATCAAGCTAGGAAGAAGTCGAGTCAATGATTATTTCGGAATCCGGTTTGACCGATTTACTTTGCTGTTTATTATCAGACGTGGGATTGACTCGAGATTGTGAATAGTGGAGGCAGCGCTCGAGGAGTATGCCGAGCATTGCAAGGCTTAGGCCTAATACTGTGAGTGGACTTTTATTTTAAATAATGTGCATGCGAAATAATTTATGTGGTTAGAGAATAACCGAAATTGAGAATTTCGGTGAGTATGTATATATATCCATATTTGGATGATTATGAGAATAATATGTATATGAGAGAATGCTAGCTAGCTATACGTGCTTTTCCACCATAATGAGGTAAAATTCCATTATGGTGCAACGTGAGCGTTAGACGCAATCGTTGTAGCCCTATATAAAAATAATAATTTATATAGGGGATATGCGCGTATATTTATACACCGTGCTTTTCCACCATACTGAGGTAAAATTCCATTATGGTGCAACGTGAGCGTTAGACGCAATCGTTGTAGCCCTATATAAAAATAATAATTTATATAGGGGATATGCGCGGATATTTATACACCGTCTTTTCCACCATAATGAGGTAAAATGCCATTATGGTGCAACGTGAGCGTTAGACGCAAGCGTTGTAGCCTTGTGTGAATTTTCTATTGTGTTTGTTGTTTCAAGAAAATTCATACAAGGGATATGACGAGTGTAATACATACATATTTTATTTTAGCCTGAGAGGCTGTATTTTGTTGAGCGTTGGAGACTGGCCGGAGCCAGTCATGAAATTCCAGTTTTCGTGTTGAACGCTTTAAGCTGTCGCATGTAACATATACTTTTTTTTGAAAAAGTAAAATTGGGAAAGCATAAAGAATTATTTCCTTTATTTTATTTTTGTCCACTCACTCTAACGTTTCGTTTTCAAATGTTTTCCCCTGGGCTCTTCGTTTTAAAAATGCCCAGTTTGCAGGATTGCATAGTTGTGGTCGGACGTATTTGGAGAAGAGGCATAGTCAATAGTGTAGCTTCCGCTCATTTTTATATTTCTAGTTCATTTCCTTTCAAATAGAGTTGCTCTGAACTGTGGCTGTTGGCTATGAGATTTTCTTGTTTAAGTTAGTAATTAAATTGGGAGATGTTGTGATTTGGGGAGCACGAAGGCTCCAGGAGTTTATGGTTGGTTTTAAATTTTCAGAAGTGTTTGCAGGTTTTATTAGGAAGGGTTGTCCATTTTCAAGGGAGGTTATGCTGAATTTTCGGTAAACTTTCTTTGGAGGTGGTCCTCGCACGACTTACTCCGGGTTTCAGGGTGAAATTCGGGGTGGGTCGTGTCAATAATGGTACCCAATTCAATAACCCAAAACTCATCGAGTTCGCCAAGGACATGAGAACCTGGATGGTGTTCGCATCGGTAGCTCATCCAAAGACCAATGGGCAGGTGGAGGATGACAACAAGATCATCAAGAAACTGCTGAAGAAGAAATTGGATGATGCCAAAGGGTTGTGGGCACAAATGCTCCCGGAAGCTTTATGGGCCATCCGAACTACCGCAACAGAGTGAACAGGAGAAACGCCTTTTAGCCTGGTCTTTGGCATAGAGGCTGTCATTCCAATCGAACTGACGGTGATGAGAAAACTAATGCAGAGGGGCTCCAGCTAAACATGGATCTCATCGAGAAGAAAAGGGAGAGGGCCAATCTACATAACCAAGTATACAAGCAGCGAGTCGCCCGGTATTACGAAAGCAAGGTCAGGCCCCGATCCTTGGGCCTAGGAGATTGGGTGATGAAGCGGATGATGACCCAACCGATGGCTCTTGATCCAACATGGGAGGGACCTTATGAGATAGTTAAGGAAGTCGGCCCAACAAAGTTCTTCCTAAGGGACATGGATGACATAGTCACCGAGCACCCGTGGAACACCGATTACCTTAAGTTTTACGCTGTTTAATCGAAGTTAGGAATTGTAAATTATGCACACCGGGTTTGACTAGGTCAACCCGGGAGGATGCGTTCATTTGTTTTGACAACACCTAATATGGAAATGAAGAAGTTAAATTCATAACACTCTGGAGTAAAACTGTCGGTCAGATCCACCAGGTTCTAAGAGGCAAATAAAGAGAGGCAAAACACCACACAAAAAAAAACAAGGGGTAATCAACATGAGCCAGTAAATAAATTATAAATATTACAACCGGACCTCCGGGTAAAAGTTTATATCCCCGGGAGAGGGCTCGAGGCCATATAAAAATCAAGAAATTACGATCCGGTTGTAGTCAGATCAAAAGCCCTAAGCTTGGTCCTTCTTGACCAAGTCATCTAGATCCTCTTCGTCCTCACTCTCGGACGAAGTGTTGGGATTGGCCTTGGGAGGACCCTCCGTGTGGACAGCTTGGGAGTCCTAAGCTTTGGCCTTCACCTTTGCAGCGAGCAGGTCAGCGAGCATCCGGGGTTTGTCGAGGTATCCATGCTCCCTCCACTCTGTAAACTTCTCTGTGATCGCCGCATCTCGGGCAGACTGTAGAAGATCCTTTAGCTCCTGGGACTCCTTATACGCAGCCACAGGTTGGTCGTAACGCACGGGAGCAAGATGCTCTAGCTCCGCGATCTTGGATTCCCTCTCGCTAAGCTTACCCTCAAGCGGGTGAGACTTTTCAAGTGCCAATCGCAAGGACTCCAATTTTGGTTCAAGCTCTGGGACTCGGTTAGCTTTGCTCTCTACCTCCCGAACATGCAGCTGAAGCATCGCCAGCTTCTCGGCCAATGCATTCTTCTCCTACTCTAAAGACCTCTTCTTGGTCTGGAGGTAGCTCACATGACTGTTGAGCTTGGCGACCTGCTCTTTCAGTTCGGGAGTGTCCTTGCTGGCGTCAATGGAGTACACAGTGAAGAGAGACTACAAGGAGTTAAACTAGTAAATCACCATATAGCAATCCAAGCAAAGGAAAAGCGTCCTGTACACTAACCTTCATCAGATGCTCCCGAGCGATCTGGCGGGACTCAGCGGGAGAGCCTTCATTGAACCTCACTCGGTCGAGATTGATCCCCTTCAAATCGCGGATCATGGCACGAACGAACTTCTTGTCCGTACAACCGTACTCGTCAAGGACCTGCCTGATCGGGGTCTTCGAAATTGTAGGAATGGGAGAGGCGAGTATGGACATCGAGGAAGTTAAGCCCGAACCCCTAGGAGCTACCTTATGTCTCTTCGGTTTTAGGGCGGGGTCCCCGGATACATTCTTCCCGGTCCAGAGTGCCCTGACCTTTCTTCAAATGGTGGTGGCGCTTTTTCTTCTCGACCAGATTCAACGTGGCTTTGGAGGATGGGGGAGGAGGTATCGGCGGAGTTGCCGTTGTCCCATAGACTTCATCAGGAACTTCAAGCACCTTTTACTTGTTTAAGACGCGAACCGAGTGCGTATCCAAATCCACCTCGGTGCGGGAGGCCAAGTCCTTTGTGACCAGTAGCTTTGATAAGAGGTCTTGATCCTTCTCCATGTCAAGCAGGTGGTTAGGACGAGGAACGCGCCTAGAGATTTTTCCTGCAAGCCAAAAACAGAGTATTGATTCAACTGAGCATAATAAGGACTTAAATGTAAAACAGAAGCAAAGATGAACCCACCGGGTAGTCTACCCATCTCGCAGTGTGTAAGAACGGCCCACCGCGTCAATTGGTAAGAGCTACGATCCTCCTCGTGGGGCCACGTTGCATAAATCCTTGCAATACGTTCCGGTTCGACCAGTGTCAGTGAGTAGCCCTGATCCCTAATGGCCTGGAAATAGTTGGGAACCATATGCCGTCTTGTTTTTCGTTGCCATGGGCCTCCCACCAGGACTACCTTCACTCGCCACTCCTTGTTCATCAAGGAAGGGAGGTCGGTGACGACTGACTCGTAGTCCTGTGCGGTAAAGCCTACTCACCCGAAGCTCCCCTCCTTCTTTGAATATGACAATCTATTGAGCGTGCGGAACTCGTTGATTGTGGGCCGCCCCATGTTCGACAAATAATACAAGCATCCGAGCCCTAGGAGTTGCCGCCATTGATTTGGAGGGACCTGGCCGGGAGCCAATTGCAGCATGCTAAGCATGTACTGCGCATACTGGGGTAGTGGTACGGAGAAACTGTTCCTAAACATGTTGTCGTGCACTGCTACATAGTTGTCTTGAGGAGCGCACGCCAGTTCTCCAGGATGCAAGCCGTGTATAGGGATATCGGAGGGAATGTCCTGCTTCTCCCTGAACTGCTCGATCTCCTCGGGAGTGAGACTGCAAACAGGCTCATCACATACCCTGCCGTCCTCCAGACGGTGAAGGGCCCGTGTGATCGGGATCGCTTCAAACACTTGATGCTCGGGACTCGAACAGGAGGACTTGGAATGAGATTTCGCCCGCGCGGCATTTCTACTAGTTGCTCGTTGCAGGTACTCTTCCATTCTTTTATCATCATCAGCGAGAGCCAGCTGAGATGAACCGGAGAGACTGACATCGATAGCCCTAGACTCCATCTAACCCTAAAAAAAAAAACCTAAGGACTATTATATGCCTACCATCGCACACCGTCATCGGGAGGTTTAACACTACCTATCTAAACACGGGAGAAACTCGCAACAAACCCAGAAACTCGAAACATACACCTAGAAGTAATCCGATCTAACAAAATTTGCTCCACTAAATAACAAAATGTCAGGAAAGGGAAACTCACAAGATAATAGAGGCTGGAGACACGCCGGAGCAAGAAATGGAGAATACCTCGCAATTGAAAAATCGATAGTGATAGGGAAACAGAACTCCCTCCTTTTTCAAGATTCCTCTTCTATGGACTTGGCTTTGCAACACCCTCTCCCTCTCTGATATTCGCTTCGACAGAAAGTAGAAGAAAGCAGAAAGAAACAGAGAAAACGAAAGAAGACACAAAATAGAGACAAAGATAATAGAAGAGGAATGAAGCAGAAGCACAGAAGAATTTTGAGCACTGCAGAAGCATATATACGAAGCGAGGGAAAAGACGCCTCGGTTTCCCCCTCCACAAACTCATTAAATAACCATTTACTGCAAATGAGGAAATCAGATCTGTCGCGACCCCTCCAAGATCGTGACACGTGCCCCATTATGAGGTAACTTCTTGAAGAAGAGAAGAGTGAAATGACATGCATTAAATGCACGTCCCTTCACCCCCTATAGCACCACCAGGCGGACATGTAATTAATACTTTGACAGACCACCACCTACCCAGGCTACGAACCCAATACCACTGCTCGGGGCCCCGTATCAAATTCTTCGAGGCAGGTAGCACTTGCCAGTAGTCTCCAAGCTCCCGGGGAGTACACAGACCCATCAATTAAGCCAGTAGGAATGTGTTTAAACCCGGAGGAAAAAATGAGAGTCCCAAATATGTCACCGGGAACAAGTCCAAACACGTGCAAGTTTTCTTAAACAGTCGGGGCGATCCGCCGATTCCACTAAGAGACAAGTTACTAAAATCCCGAGTAACACCAAGCGGGATAGGTAATCCACCGAAAGGGTGTGGGGCATGTCACCGCGCGGACGCGGAATGATAAATGCGCTAATGCTGGACTCCGGTGCCACCTCGTAGATGAGTCCCTCTTTTGTATGCAGACTCTTCCTCTTTGATTTCTTCGCAAAGTCTCCTACACGAAGCCGTATACTACTCAAGGAGTTGGATCCTTCGTTATGTCGCGCACCTCCTCATGCGACTCAGGTCACTGTTTTTATATGTGCAAACTCCTCAGCTCGCCTGGTAACTTCAGTCCTTGTGGGAAAAGTAATTTTAGTCCTTGTACGCGAAGCGAACTCCTCAGCTCGCCTGATAATTTCAGTCCGCGAAGGCTTCTGCACAGTTCGCCTGTAAAATACTAGACTCACGCTAACTGTACCGACTAGCTCGCATGCTTCTGTTGGCGGGTCATCACTTGTAAACCCAATATATCAGACCATGAATCTAACTAATATTCAGACAATTAATTTGGAGTAAACACAAGACCCATCTCGCGTGAGTGTCACCAAGATCATAACACTCAGGTGCGAGATCCTTCTCGCGTGCATTTCATCGAGATCGCAACATGTAGGCATTATATTGGAGAAACACTGGGTTGCCATATGTTCCAACTAAATGGCCAATAATTGGCAAGGCAAGCATGATAGTAAGTCCCAGATAAGTGTGGGCAAGATAGTAGGAAAATTGTAAGTCCTGGATATGTCACCGGGAGGAAGCATACAACAACTGCTTAGGAAAATCTCGATTCTCGGATAAGAACTAACGGGAAGGAACAACTGTCCCATCAAATTCCTATTCCCGAGCAAGAGCCAATGGGAAGCATGCGCATGAACTAGAAGTCATGCGTACAACCCCGGAAACATATCACTGGGAAGCAAGGGCGAAACAACTATACCTTGAGAACCGTAAGTCCCTTGTACAGCTCCTGGAGAGTGGGAGTTGGGCAGTTCGTATTATTCCCTTCACACGGATAATAATGGTCTGATAACCCATGCGGGGATAATACCCCGCGCTCGAGCAACAACACTTGATATGGAACGGCTCGCTACCTTCCATTGCAACAACAACTCGTTCAAACATGTCCTGAGTACGAACTTGTGGGGACTAGGATCGGGTGCCCGTTGATGATTCGGCATCACGGGTCATTTCTTCAAGTCCCCACTCAAGACGTGTCTTGAAAGGGAACTTGGGGGGACTTGTAATTGGTAGTCAATAAATACCTCCCTTGACCCGCAATGCTATGAAGCCCGGCACGAACGGGCCTCATCTTGAAAGCTACAGCAGACTGGGCCGGGAGGGAGACTCTCCACAAGAGATCAAATAAGCAAAACTCAGCAGTATATTTGTCCCACATCGAATAACAGGCAATGTTGAAGTCAACGCGGGGCTATAAATACGATGTTGAAGTCAACCAAAAGGGTAAGATACATCTCCTAGCATTTAATACTACACATACTGTATATCTAACTTAATCATTGGAGAGAGAAAGACCGAAAAGTCCCGGTCGGTCTCCTTTTACAGATAAGGAGTCAACACATCTAAGGACAAATCATGCGAATGAGTTTCTACAAAGTCTATGGGATCTCGCAGAAACACATAATAACCACAAAAACAAAACAACCAAAAAGGGAAATATGAAAAAGACCCAAACTGAAAAGCCACCCTATCTCGTTCCACCATCACCAGCATACGATGCTCGACATCCGAATAGTCACTCTCAACTCCTATCCGACGACAACATAATCAAATGCGTTGTCGAGCGGAACGAAAAATGATTTTTTGAAACTGAGAACCTAATTTTACGAAGCTATACATGGTAAAAGCAGGTCCATATTAATCTTTCCTGAAATAATAACAAGCTTGTTAAAATGCAAGAAATCAGGCTAACTTTTGGTTACAAGTTTCATCAAAGAATCCAAGTTCGGATCTGACTGCAAGGAACAAGTGATGCAAGTAAGATGAACTTAAATGAGGTATGTATGAGATGGACATGACACTACAACCTCGATTGGAGGAATAGATCTCTTGATATGCATCAAAACGACCGATCTATGTAACTGACTCCACATAAATAGCAAAAAAAAATATTTCTTTGAAACATTACACACATATAGGCCTCATTATTTGGCCCTAGCTCGCCTTAAAACCAGCCCTACCTTCAAGGGCCGAAACCCTACCCGGCCCTCCATTAGGGCGGGGTGGCCAGCCCCGGCCTTATCCCTAATCAATTAGGGTAGGACAAGGGTTAAGCAAATGAAACCCGACCCTACCCTATGGCTATACCCTATTGAGCCCTTTTAAGGCAAAGCTCGGCCCGGCCCTGAAACCCGGTCCTTTCAGGCCCTAAATATTTCGTATTTTTTCTATTTTGTTAATATGTCTCTTATTTTTTAAATATAATATAACTAATCTTCTTTATTTGTAATTGATTTTCTAGCTTTATTTCTTTGATTTTCTTTTGTTTCGTTGAATAACGATTGTATTTAGATTTAGATTTTAGAGAGATAGTTCATGAGATATATGAGTATAACCTCTTAGATTATATATATATATAAGTATAATGTATATGCATGTATGTTAAATATGACTGCAAAATAGGGTGTATTACATATAAATAATATAATCATTGAGGAGAGCTAAGTCGTAAGAAAAAGAAAAGAAAAAATGAACTAGCACATCTCGATCCTATTTAGCCCTATTTAAATAGCCGGCCCTACTCTGCCCTTTTAACCCTTGCATATTCAAGTCTCGGTCATACCCTAGCCGGCCTTAAATTTTGTTAACTTTGACCGAGCACTTATCAGACCCTACCCTAAGCCCTAAATTTTAAGAGATGACCCCTTGAATGTATCTATGTTTTACATTATCTCTATCTCTATCTCCTTACTCCTTAGCCTCCATGATCACACCCTCCACTTCAAACACCGAGGTTATATCAGAAGTTATGGAACCCGATGTTATGGACTCTCCGTACTTGTTCTTTGGGTAGTTGCGATTACCACGAGAATGTCCTCGTTTCTTGGAGCTATTACCCGATCCACCAGTCAACAACATTCCATTGTTCCCTCTAAAAACCAAGCCTTTACTGGACAAACGGCTGAGGAATTAGGGCCAGACAATTCTTGGGTCTCTTGCCATCCTCTGAGACAGCCTCATACTCATCCTTCCTTGGGCGGTGGACACCCATAACCCTAGCTAAGGTTTCATTGCATTACGACAAATCATGGATTCCCATCGGCCTCTTCTCCAATCTCTCAAGGTTCATGACCTTAAAGAGAGGCCCCGAGTTAGCAGGATAGGTAAAAACCCTAAGTGTCATGGGCGGAGCTACTGTAGGTATTGGTTTCGATGCCGGCTGCAGAATCCCCTCTTCAACCCGTCTAGGGAAAGGTGCATGGCAGTGATCTATCACTGAACATTCATAACAACCTAAGAGACGTTCATATTTGAACTGCAGCTCAATGACATCAATATGAGAGACACGAACTCGTCGAGCGAGACGTAACTATACATCCAAGGGTAGAGAAACTATAACCCTAGCCATACCTCTTCTCACAATCGAGTGATCAACCTGCATAACTGGCTAATAGTTTCCCTAACTAGGTTCACAATAGACGCCGTTAAAAGCCTCGGCAACAACAATAATATCAACCTAGAACCCAATGAAATTCAGAGGCAAAGTAGCAATGTCGGAAAATCCATCGTAGTTGTTAAGAAGTACCACAACACGCTGATACTGCCATGGGCTTGGCCTCCCTTCTTTACTCTTTTCAAATCTTGTTCATTTGCAAAGACGAATAAGAAGCAGTCACCTCAAGCTTGAACTTCAACCGGCACGGTGACCTCCAGATGGCCCTGACAACATTGTGAAAGGGATCCAAGGCCACAACCCGTCCACTGTTCAGCATCTCTCCAAGTAGAAATCAAACGACGCGCCCAAAAAACGTTTTCCAGGTAACGAAGATTGCTGAGATCCATAGCTTCCTCTGCAACCTTCAAAGGAAGCTTGGAGACGTGAGGAGCAGTCATATTTGCGAGGGCAACAACCATTGAGAGATAGGCGCCGCACAACAAAAGCCACCAAAAAAACCCTAATCCTAGTCTCCATGAGAAAGAGAGAGCGAGAGGGAAAATATTTACATCCGGACTAGTATGTACGTGTGCATCCAGACTCTATGTTATTTACATACTTTTATTAATGTAAATCATAATCTTAACTGTTCAAAAGTTGAATCAACCAATAAAGATCACCCTATGTAAACAATCAAAGTAAATAAAAATCATTTGTTTAGCCGAATCACTACCAGGACAAGTACTTTAGCCGACGAAAAGTTTTCGTCAGCCTGTTAAAAAAATTCGTCGGCTATAGTGTCGTCGGGAAAGGGTCGTCTGTGATGACTTTAGCCGACGAAATTTTTTTTTTCGTCGGCTATAGTCTCACAGTTAGCCGACGAAAAACATGTCGTCAGTTTTTCTCCCAGACTTTAGCCGACGAAATATTCGTCTGCTAAAGTGCGTAATAAATAATTAAAAAATAACTATATCCGACGAAATTTAGTATATTTCATCGGCTAAACCTTGTAAAAAAAATTTAAAAAAATAATTATAGCCGACGAAATATAAAATATTTCGTCGGCTAAACCTTATAAAAAAAATTAAAAAATAACTATAGTCGACGAAACATGTCATAATTCGTCGGCTAAACCTTATAAAAAAATTAAAAAATAACTATCGTCGGCTAAACCTTATAAAAAAATTAAAAAATACTATAGCCGACGAATATAGTGTTTAAATATCGTCGGCTAAAGTTGCTGGGTTTTGAAAAAAAAACTGTAGAAACTTTCGGCCACCTCCAATCACGACCAAAATTTGACAGAATCTTCCTCTCAACATTTCGAACAATTTTCTAGAAGAAGTCGAAGCTCAATTCAAAGCCTAAACATGTCAATCGACTGAAAATATAAAAATCCCCAATTTTAAACCCTAAAAACTTCAAATCTTTGATTCTCTTCACACACACCGAATCGAGCTACCAAATTCTAGGGGAATGTAGTACTAATCAAACTCAACTTATCCATATATAGAACTCACCAAATGGTGATCTAAAGAAGGAGAAATTCGATCGACACCGAATCCGAACCGGCGGAGTTTTGGAGCTTGATTTATCCCTCACGGTGGCGCCACTCGATGCACCACCTATCCAGCAATGAAGTAGAGACGACGGCGAAGCTTTTGGGACAAGTGTGACGGTCTCCGGTGGCTTGACGGCGGAGCTAGGCCGAGAAGAAAATCTGGCAGATAATAGACTTCTTACCATCCATCTGCGCCTATATAAAGAACTTTAGCCGACAAAATTCTTTATTTTCGTCGGCTAAACTCTTTTGAAAATTTTGGTTGACCGCCAAAAAATTTTGGTTGAAAATTTTGAAAATTTTTCGACTTTAGCCGACGACTTTTCATATATTTTCGTCGGCTAAAGTCCTTTGAAAATTTTGGTTGACCGCCAAAAAATTTTGGTTGAAAATTTTGAAAATTTTTCGACTTTAGCCGACAACTTTTCATATATTTTCTTCGGCTAAAGTCCTTTGAAAATTTCATCGGCTAAAGATACCAATTTCGTCGGCTATACACCAATTTGTCGGCTAAACCTTCTAAACTCGTCGGCTAAACTTTATAAATTCGTCGGCTAAAAGTCTTTTTATACATTTGGCATGTTGTGATTGTGACGATCAAACTTGAGAAACAGAAATCCAACCGTCAGATCTGACCATCATGATAAAATACATGTATGGGAAAAAATTCAACTTGATCCGAAAAGAATAAGGGCTCGATCCGGTCGGTCAATCTCGTGAGTCAAACCCCTAAACGCACGGAAAAGGTCGTTCGACCGTCTAAATTACGTATTTTGGCCGGACCTCCAACTAAAAATAGTTTTAAACTGATGACACGCAACAAGTCGTATAAAAATTTTACGCAAAATAACCACCGAATATAGGGCTACTCATAGGGGGAAAAAATGAAAAATTGCATTGACCGCAACTATCGGCCTCGAATATTTACCGGAATAGTGTGATTTTTCAACCGTGGATGTATTTCAACATTCTCGTCATATCTTATTTCATGACTTTTTGGCGTTTGAAGGTTTTACGTATAGTTTGTTTTTGAAACGGAACATTTACATAACACTTGGTAAACAAGTTATACAACATTAGTATGCATGTTATTGTGATGATCAAACTTGAGAAACAGAAATTTGACCGTCAGATCTGACCATCATGATAAAATACATGTATGGGAAAAAATTCAACTTGATCCGAAAAGAATAAGGGCTCGATCCGGACGGTCAATCTCGTAAGTCAAACCCCTAAACGCACGGAAAAGGTCGTTCGACCGTCTAAATTACGTATTTTGGCCGGACTTCCAACTGAAAATAGTTTTAAACCGATGACACGCAACAAGTCGTATAAATATTTTACGCAAAATAACCACCAAATATTGGGCTATAGTAGGTAATAGAAAAATTTTAGGGTTTAACCGACGAATACCCTAACGTATTCGTTGGCTATAGTATGTAATTAAAAAATAACTATAGCCGACGAATTATAGTGTATTTCGTCGGCTAAAGGAAAAAAATACATTAAAAAAAACAGACGATATTAGTAAACCATACTAACTTCCTGTCATCTTTAGCCGACGAAATTATATTTTAGTCGGCTATAGTCATCTTTAGCCGACGAAATTAAAATTTAGTCGGTTAAAGAAAGTTTAAAGTCGTCGGCTAAAGTCACAGACTTTAGCCGACGAAAATATAATTTTTTCTTCTTGTAGTGATAAGGCACTTTAGCCGACGAAATTATACTTTTTTCGTCGGCTAAACTTTTAAAAATTTCATCGGTTAAAGTTTAAAAAGTTCGTCGGCTAAACTTTTAAAAATTTCGTCGGCTAAAGTTCACAGACTATAGCCGACGAAAAAAATTATTCAGCCGACGAAATATTAATTTCGTCGGCTAAAGTTGACCATAGCCGACGAAAATTTTAAATTAGCCGACGAAAAAAAAATTCGTCGATCGGCCTAGTTTTTTTATTTTCATCGGCTAAAGCCTTTCTTCTGGTAGTGAATGAATCAAATAAATTGACGGCTAATCATGAAACTGCTAACTTTCATTAAAACTGTCTATTTGTTTAATATAATTAGCTGAGCAAACGAATTTTGTTTACATTAATTTTTTGCAGAGATTATCTTTATTTGTTAATCCAACTTCGAACGGTTAAAATTATGATTCCAAGTACGGACTGGAGGGAACCGCAACATGGGCAATGTCTGCGTCTTGTCGCAATTAATATTGCAAGGCTCATTTTTAATTGTGGTTCATAGAGCGGGCAGCTTTACATTGACAAAAGTATGTAAATAACACAGAGTCCGGATGCACACGTTGTCAGGACCCACCCCGAATTTTATCTGAAACCCAAAGTAAATCATGCGGGGTCCACCTCTAAGGAAAATTTACTAAAAAATTTGGTATAACTTCCCTTGGAAATGACAACCATAACCTGAATAAATTCAGAATACACTCCTATAATGAAACAACTATCCTCAAATTCATCATATAAATATCCAACTAATATAACAAACTTCATCCTTCGAATAATCGAAAATATATCATAGGTCTTAGCACACCACTGAAATATTAAACAATATCCCCAAGGGTAATCAAAGCTACTAGAAACTAGAGGAAGCAACAAGATATATACACTGGTAGGTTAAACAGGTAACTTAGTGGTAAAAATTGGTGGAGAAATGAGTAACTATGCCTCGCCTCCTACTGGTGCCAACTCGAACTCTGCAGACTGGACAATTTTTAAAAAAAACGAAGGGCCCAGTGAAAAACATTCGAAAATGTTAGAGTGAGTGGACAAAATAACTTTTAAAAAAATGAACTGATAATTAAAAATATTTTGTTTTCCCAATTTAATTTCCAAAGAAATCAAATGCATGATTCAAGCGATAAAACTTTTATCACATAAATATTGAGTCTCTCAAGCTCAAAAATATATGTCAATATATGTATGTATTTACATATGTCCATACTCCCAATATAAATTTTATAGATTTATAATAATTTATATAGAACTACTACGTTTGCGTCTAACGCTCACGTCACACCTTAATGCGGTGATACACTATGCCATTAAGGTGGATGGACGAGTGTATAAATATGTGTCTATACCCCCTATATGAATTAAATACTCATATAAGACTACTACGTTTGCGTCTAACGCTCACGTTACACCATAATGCAGTTATATACCACTCTATTAAGGTAGACAAACACATATGGCTAGCTAGCATATATATACATACTCTCATAAATATATATTTATATTCACCGAAAAATCCCATTTTTGGTGGCTTTCCAAAAGAAATAAAATCATCAAAATAAAATAACGTCAAATGCTCCACCAAAAGAAATTGTTCAATAATAAACCATTGCATGCATATTATTTAAAATTGATGTCGGTCCACTCACAATTAGGCCATTGCATGCATATTATTTAAAGTCCACTCACAATTAGGCCTAAGCTAGATGTCGGTTCGATGCCTCTTCTGCTCAAACCTTCTCACGTCTTGTTCCAAAAACATAATTAAATCATCATTTATAAATCAACACTTATTGAAAAATACGCAAAATTTAATGTGAGCTTTACATGCTCATCCTTGCCTAACGTTGTTATTCTTAATTCGCTTCGGTCCATACTTCATCACAATTACTGGCAGCCTCATTATCACCTTCTACAATCCTAACAATATTAATCCAACGACCGTATTCTATCCTATTAACCGTCAAATTTCACCAATCTTAGAAAAATCCCATACCTATCTAAAACTCCTCAAAAAATTTTAAACTTCACGTCAATAGACTATACCCTTAATATAACACATTTAAAACCATAAAAATCCCTCTAACAACGACGGCGGCGGCCAATGGCCGACTCCGGCGACCTCCCATATCTAACAAATTTTAACAGCATCTTCTTCTCAACCCTCTCTACAAATTTCCTAACTTGCACAAAACACAATTTCGAGCTTAACTAGGTCAATCGAACAAAAATATAAAAATGGAACCTTAGAAAAACAACTCAATGATTCTCCTTACCTAGCTCAAGAGGAAGTAAATCTTTTGGAGGATTTGTTGCACAGGAGGAGGGCTTCCAAACGAGCTAAGTGTCTCCGGCTATGGCGGTTGGAGGAGGGAGATTCGGCGACAGAATATCATGGACAGTCAGACCTTTCGAGCGCGATATCTCCCTCACGACGGCACTAGAGAGGCTGCCACATGTCAAAGAAGAAGGCTGGGTCGACAGCAGACCGTTTGGGACCGGTGCGGCGGTCAATGGTGGCCGGATGGCGGCGGACGAAGCTGGGGTATCCGGCTGGTCGGGGAAGGCTCGGGGGAGAGGGAAGAAAGAGAGAGAAAAAAAAGAATGGGGCTTTTCCACTTCCAATTGACCCGGTCCACACTTAAAAAAAAAACACTTCCAAAAATAAAACACTCCAACAACAACCCAAAAATAATACCTTAATAAAATTTACTTTTTTACTAGCTAAATATTTTTCATTTTTCCCGTCGTCAAATATTTCTCTTACGAATAATTCTTCTAAAATAATCGTCCCTCAAAACCCCTCTAGGGACCTTTGAAACTATAAACTCATTTACGAAGACGGTAAAACTCTTATTAATACCAAACTAGTAAATATGGTAAAAATTTAAGAGTCGGGATGTGACACACGTACATACTAGTCCGGACACAAGTATTTTGAGAGAGAGAGAGAGAGAGTATGTGTGTGTTTGTGTTTTCAGTGGAAGTTGTGGTATATTTGTTGATTTAGTTTATTATGATTTAATCTCAGCTTCTACATCTTTAAAAATAATATACAAATACAAAATTTTTTTAATTCACTATTTTCTCACTAAAACACAGAGTTTTGATTATTAATTTTTAACTCATAGTAATCTCAAACTAGTTATATGATAAGTAGTCTATTAGTGAGAGGTTTCTACTTATTACTTAGGGTTAACATCATTTCAGTCCTCAAACTAGTTTTATTTTACCTCCTGAAGTTTAGGGTTAACATCATTTCAGTCCTCATACTCTTAATTTTGAAAATTTACCCCTTAAAGTTTGCAATTTTCATAAATCAAACTCAATTGCTAAAATTTCGTCCAATTTGTTCGTTAAATGCTAGAATGAAATCTTAGAAAAAGGATCCTAAAAAGTGATTTATGTTGTTATACGTACAACTATTTTAGTTCTGAAAGTGGGTTATGAAGTCAAAATTAACGTCTAAATGAAATGAAATTTCAGCAATTGGGTGTGATTTATGAAAATTATAAACTTTAGGGGGTAAATTTTCAATATTGAGAGTATAGAGACTGAAATGATATTAACCCTAAACCTCAGAGGGGTAAACTAAATTTCATTTTATTACTTATTACAGGTCGGTCTCTTGTTCTCTTTCAAATGTTCTTTGGGATCAATATTGTGTGTTGGAGGTTTCTGTTTGTTATATAAGATTATGCGACTATCTAATTGAAGAATGAAAAAAGTTATAGATAATTTTTTTTGAAATCTCATATATTGAAGAACTCAAATCATGATTGAGTTGTCCGCAAGGACTAAAATTTCGACAATAATAGAAATTTTGACCGTCCGAAAAATAGTTGTTTCGACGGAAGTATCAAAAAGTATCGATTTCAATAAAATTTCGAAAAGAATGATAAAATGAATCTGAAAGTATATACAGAGGTTATATATCAAAATGTTCTTTGTATTAAACAAGTAGCACCTATGCAGCATTGGTTGAAGGGCTTGGATGCCACTGAATCAATCAAGGTTCAATTCACATTAGCTGCATGTTGGCTAAAAATTTCATCACTTAAATTTTCATTTGTCAGCGAAAATTTCGATTTTTCAGTCCTGGGCTGTACGTACTCTTTCAAGTTTGACATGAAGCTTGTAGTTAAATCACTTAATGTTTTCTAAACATTTTGAAAAAAAAAATTCGCACTCATTTTAATTTTAGGACAAGGTTCAGTTTCTCCCTCTAAGGTTTGGGTTAAATATCATGCTAGTTTTGGTTGTTTCAGTTTAATCAGGAACATTCATGAAATCCTAATTTCATCAGTCTTGTCTAATTTCACTCGCTCCGGTCCAAATTAGACGTATACTTCGGAAAATGTCACAAGTTCACATAAAATTTTGTGTGTAGGTTTATCAATTGACAATTCGCGTACTCGTATAAAATAAGCCATTGAGAATTTGATGCAGTTGTGTGTTTCAACATATGAGAAGTTTTACTGAATCTGGAAAGCTAATTGAATCTTCCTGAACTCCAGATGCAGTTTGTGGCAAATAATCATTGATAATTATTGAGTTCGCTTTCAGATTAAATCCAGCCCCTACTTATCACGGCGTCATGATTTTACGTTCGTATATGAATCTCAACTTCAGAGAATTTCAGTACTGGATTGAGTAGTATACGTAGCTTCCTCACCAAATTTCCAGAAAGCCAGACGAGACAGTTGCAACAAGCCAAAACTAAAATAATGACATGCAGCTTCATACAGTACAGCTACTCAGCAAAGTTGAGACGTTACACCAACCCAAGGAGGTTCCAAGTCCCCATCATTTACGTTCTACTATATATAATCTTCTTAACCAGCGTCACATAAACTAATTAAGAGGACTAAGATGTAAGATCGCTATATATATCAGCACCAAATGATAAATGATAAATCAAAATTGAAATAGCAGTTCGATTCTCAGAGGGTAATATAGAGATAATGTTAGAGACAAGTTTCATGTTTGAAAATGATAAATCAAGGAGATAGAAATACGTAAATTTATTAATAAGTAAAGGAGAACATTACGATATTCCACAATACCAGACAGACTATGTTACATACATACGAACTTGACACTCAGTCAAGTTTGCATTTTGGACACAATTAAAAATAACACTAACACAGAACAGACGGACTCGTTACTCAGGAAACAGAGGGTAGGTTACTAATTAGTAATAGCTGATGCAATTCTTGTTCTTGTTGGACTTGCTGGTTGAGCTCTTGTTGGGGTAAACCGACTTCTGGATCTTCACCTGGGTATGATACTCGGTGGTGTAGCCTTTCTCCTTGTCCATATACTTGTAAGTAGAGGAATACTCAGCCTCTTGCTTGTAGCCCATGCCTCCGGTTTTCTTGTCCACGTACTCTTCCGCCTTGTAGCTCTCTGTAAGCTTGCTCCAACCTCCACCATACTCGTCCTTGTAGCTAGTTCGAACCTTCTTCTCCATTTGTGTGGACTCACTGAACTCAGATGATCTCTTGCTCGAGCTCGAGGGCACCCGCTCGATGACTCCACAGTAATGATAGTGCGGTTCAGGTGCTTTCGACATTTTGCTTGGTTCAGAGCTAGAGATCTGTGATTAAAGGGTTCAGTTGGATACTTATGAACTTGAAGGCTCCCTACTTATGAACTTGAAGGCCCCCTACTGGCCTTAGTTATAAGGTAAGGTGGGTTTGGGTTTTTCGTGTATTGATGGTTTTGTGAACTGTGTGTTACATCATTGATACATTGTCAGATATATATCTTGCTTGTTAGAATCCTTGTGAGATCACATCGAATCTTATATGAACTCTTACACACGTATAAGTACCTGAAAAGCTGAAAGCTTGCAAAGGTGAAAGGACGGATGCTCATCATGATGAGATTAGCTAGCTATATAGATCGTGATCGACGTTGGAAAAGAGAAAAGAAACTAGAGGGTTTGAATTATTAGGCGTGTTCGTGATTTTGTGAAGATGATGGTGGTGGAAGCATCTTTGATCACGTCGTTGATGTCACACATTTCAATCTATAATTTTCTGTAATAAAATGAAGTTGCGCGTAATCATCAACACGATTAGGTAATAACACCACCATATAGCTAGTTTAATAGGCTAACACTACCATTGATCAGCTTACTGGTAAAACTAAGAAGCGATCATCAAGCCGCTGCACAAGTGATGATACACAGTGTTTCTTAGTCTGCGCCAAAAGGAAAGTCTTGTGCCAAAAGCCCAAAACCAATTTTTCTTTTGACAGTGACAAAATCAAAGTCATCAAAATTGTTTAATCACAGGTTTGGTAGTGTTTAATCACAGGCTATATTGGGTATTGTAAATGTTTGTTTTAATCACATAGCTAGGCTCAAGTAACATAATACAAGTGTGATTGCACGAGGAATCTTTTTGAAGAACTTATTTAGTTTTGCACTAATTCTTCAACATGAAAGTAAGGATGAACGTAATGTGGCATAACGAAACTCAGTTTCTCTGATTTATTCGGTGATCCACTAATTTGTTGGTACATCAAAACTAAGCAACATTGAAAATGATGACATGCACTGCATTCTACTAATGCAAATAAACATGAATTCCGAAACTGATCGAGGGCTTGGACGTTCAACGACTCTTGCCACCTATTTTCAACAAGTGCGAGCCCCATCTCAACGCCCTCGATTTGTTTATAACTTTACAACATAACTGAAAAAAAAAAAAACACACACACACAATTTCACTTTTTTTTTTATGTATAAAGAAATTTTTAACCTTCAACAAGAGTTAACAGCTGTTTGACGTTATTGCCAAACTTGTTAGCTAAAATCCTAACACTCGGGCGTCTGCGAATGGTCTCGCTTGGAGTCGGTGCAGTAGTCGTAGACCTTGTAGTTCCTTTGCACCCAATCCATGGCCGTGTATTGCTGTCGGCTCAGGCCGGTTGTGCTGGATGGTGAGGCGGCGGAGCCCGGGCCTACTTTGAAGTCTTTATACCTACCAATGAATGGTTGGTAGTTGTAGTCGGCTTTGTATTTTCCATTCTCAGTGGCCCATGATGATGCATCCCATATGGATCCGTACACCCACATCGGCCTCAATGGGAATGTGGCGTCGCTCTTCCTTGGGTACCTTCTTATCGGCACATCATCCACCAGGAATCTGTACATCATTTAATTATAATCATTTGTAAGGGATAAAATCATCAATATGGTTGTAACCTCTGGAGAAAGCAATAATATTTCCATATGGTATATAATTGATGTAAAGAAAATGATCTCGTTCTTTCAAATTCAGTCACGTTCACCAAGTCAAGTGTATGATCAGTCACTGTTAGATTTAAATTTAAGAGTTGGGAGAATTATTTTTAAGTAAAGTTGTTTTGTTTATCACTCTTGAATGTAAATCTAATAGGGACTGACCATGAATCTCTTAGTCAGTCATTGATAATATGAACACTACTGCTTCCAAATTATATAAAGAAAACGTGTATAATTAAGAATTTGTGCCACGTGTTATTGTGAGTAATCCGTACCATTAGAGTTGTAGAGTCTAATTGATTTTTAACTCAAAACAACGTGTCATTTGGTTTATTTATTACAGTAATACGCATTGAACTCCTTCTTTGAGATATAATTCAGAAGAAGTTCCACAAGCAGGATAATTAGATTTTCACTTCAGTGTTCCTATTGTAATATTAGGGTTTTGATGAATTATTACAACTCAAATAAACGTACATAATAGAACAAAAGCGGAAGCTTTCCTTTGATAAAAATTTAGTGATTGTCGCTATAGCCCATTCTCCTAGAGGTACCTTTCCTCAATGGGTACGAAATACTACAGTTTGGGTTGATGTTAACCTTGCCTAATACCTACAAACACACATGTGACATGCATGTACAACATATATAAATCAAACAATAAACTCACACAAGCAATCAAGTGTATTGGTCATAGTAGTGGGGTTATTGGTTATATACACTCACATGATCTCAGTTGGGTTATACACCATAGCATAGTTGTGATAGTCATGAGTTGGATCAAACCAGAGATTGAACCTGTGCTCCCTCCCAATAAGTCTGTTCCCATCTCCGCTTCCTTTAGTCCACACATTGGTTTGCAGAACATAAGGCTTATCAGGAGTCGTCCCCAAGAACTCGATATCGATCTCGTCGTGATCCGTCTGGTGTTGTTCATTGTTCGAGAGCTGTCTCATGCAAACAAACACATCAGAGAGCGAGTTAGAACATATACCAAATTCATTTTGGTGTACAAATCAGCGACTATGTTATTCTCACTTCCATTTTGCAACTATCAAGAAATTTAGCTGGCTTACGTAAAATGAAGTAATCACTCCTGCAGTGTAACCGCTCTGAACCTTGATGGCTGCACCAAAGTACCCAGAACCATATGGACGAACTGACTTGAACCCACTTCCTAAAACATGTCAAAAATGTTTATACATATGAAAGTTAATTAACCAGAGAGAATAAGAGGATAATAATAACTTGGTTATTGAAGCAAGTAATAGTACCAGAGCTTCTGTCAAGCCAGATGCTTAAACCGCCCTGGTCTTCGTTTTGGTGCTGAGGACCCCAAAGGTTTCTGTAACCCTGATCAAACCCCATGGACCTAATTTTTGAACTTGGGTAGTATCCAGGTGAGGGTGGACCCTGAGCTGAAGTCAAAGCAGCAGCATTTATCAGAAACAAAAGAATGAAAGAGAGAAAAGGAGGAGCCATGAAGAAACGAGCACTACTATTGCTGCTATGGAATATATTGAATGTAGGTAAAGGGTATGAAGGAGTGTGGCATTGCAATTGGGTATAAATAGAAGGATCGAGTGGGATGCCACAGCTGAAAGTTGATAAGTTAGTTGATGGGGGAGTTAAGCATAGAGACAAAAGTTTACTGTGGGGGAATGGATGTGAAGCAAGAAATTGCCCAACTTTCGGTATCTGATTTTATCCAAATTTCCACTACTGGTTTTTCGATTTGTGAAAACTGAAAAGTAACTCCCAGATATGTGAGGAAACCTGCATGTTAGGGTTTGATGAGTCGGGAAATTCTGGTCTGTTTTTATGTAATCTGTTATGTTGTTTGCCAGAAAAGAGAAAAATTAGGTTAGTCGTTTGTCACTGATTCAAGTTTAGTGGTAGAACTATAGTTATTCGGGTCTATATAGAAATTCTGGAGCGATAGTTTCAGAATTCAGATCCCAGAGTCTTGAAGACCATCGATTCATGCATGATCATGGAAGTTACATTTAAACCATCTTTCCTGGCCCAAATGCTGCTTTTTCTAACTTTTTAGTGCAATAAACGAAAACTTATCAATAAGATGATCATGTTTCCTATATATTAATATATATTGATGTTGTCATGGCGATGTTGATGTTAGTCGATTATGATATTTCAGAAGAACTATTTTTGGACCGTAGCAAGACTAATATATAGTTTTACTTACTATATTAAGGAAACTGATATACCTAACTCCTAAATTTTTTACGTTTCATATTTCATTACGTCAGACATGCATGATATCCAGTTATCATGTTTAGGTGAACTAATCTAATTATTCTTACTATATTTATCCAATATCTAACGATGTTTTGTATTCCCAAATTGAAAGTCTTGCGCTAATTATGTATAATTGTATATCAAGCATTCTATATTGCAGAAAACTAGGGTTGTTTCTTCAAAATTTTAATATGATCAGATATATAGCTAAAACTTACTTTACGACACTATTGGTCAACTTATTTTAGACCAAATTAAAATTTATGTTATTAAGCATCTCCAGTAGTTTAAGTTAGTTTGTTGCTAAATTTAACAATAATTAGAAAAATTAACAAACAAAATAACAATGTGTTCCAACCGTAAACCTAGGAAGCACGGAAGCGCCATTTTCCTCACGATTCGCGCTTCCGAAGCGGAAGCGTGGGGGAAGCGCGGGGAAGCGCGAGGAAGCGCGATTCCGGGAAAAGGAGATTTTGGAAGCGCGACGGAAGCGGAGCTTCCTATATCGGAAGCGCCACGATGACTATCGGAAGCGTGGGCAAATTTGTCTATTTCAGACCCGCGCCCTCTCCCGTCCTCAACCTCCTCCACCCTGGCCCTCGGCTCCTAGACCAGCGCCCTCTCCCGTCCTCAACCTCCTCCACCCTCGCCCTCGGATCTGCATCTGCTTCGCGCCCTATATAAGGTTATGATGGTGATTATTGGTTGGGATGGTGATTATTGGTTATTTATATCTTAATTGATTGGTGGAATCAACTGCAGGGGCTGCTGAGGTTCTGCCGATTGTGGATGCTGATTTGAAGAAGCAGGCTTCTTGCGTTAGTGAGAACTGAGAAGGTCAGGGAGTTTTGTGCTTCTAAATCGGTATGTATTCGATCCACTGAGTTATTTATTTATTGTCTTGTGTTTCATGTTCCTGAAATTGAAATTGAGAGGGACTTACTTCTCAATCATGCAAGTCTTATCATTATATGATTAATGATTGTTATTGTATAGATATGATTTTATTTTAGTTTCGTTTTGGGATTAATTTTTCTATCAGAGAGAGCTAGAAGAAGAAGAAGAGAGGGATTAATCATGTTTTTCTTTTTCCATTTTATATCGGCATGGACTTGGTTTTGCTGTTAACATGATTAAGCAGAAATGGACTTGGTTTTGCTGTTAACATGAGAATTTTCACTCTAAATTTTGATCAAGTGAATGTAGAGCTGTTTGGCCTTGTGGGTAGTGTAAGTGATGATCATATCTCTTCACTAAACTATTTGATATAAATGTCATATGGGGCTGTTAGTCTGTTACAGAGAAGAAGCCCCTTGTGTTAATTAAGTAGCAACTATGCTAGTTAATTGACATAATTATTACAAATGATAGACCATAAATGTGTTGTATTTTTACAGAATGAGCCAACCACCAACTGCACCAAGTAGTCATGGTTCTGCTGGGAGCGTTAATGCCGGAGAAAATTTTGAGGTTGGTGATGTGGATGATAAAGCTCCGTTGTGGATTTTCACTAATAAGGTTGAAAAAATGCCTGGAGGAGGAACATGGAGGTTTCAATGCAAGTTTTGCAATAACTCCTATGTTGGATCTTATGGTAGAGTTGTAGCACATTTGTTGAAGGATGGTGGAAAAGGTATCAAAACTTGCTTGAAGGTTAGTCCTCAACAACAAGCTAATATGAGTAAGCTTGTGAATGATTGCACGCAAAGAGTAAAAAATGCAGCCCCTAGATCAGTTCCATTGCCTTCAACTTCAAGGAATGCATCATCTTCTTCTCTTAATTATGATATGAGTTATAGTGTTCCAACATCAAGTGAAGGGGAACCAAAGAAGAGAAAGGGAATGGGTTCAGCTCTAGAAAAGGCATTTCAAAGTAATGCTAGGGAGCAATGTGATGGTGAGATAGCTAGAATGTTTTACACTGGTGGATTGCCTTTTAATCTTGCAAGAAACCCTCATTACCGCAACTCGTATATTCGTGCCTCTAACATTCCAGGATATGTTCCACCCGGTTACAATGCATTGCGGACTACACTTCTACAAAAAGAAAGGAAGAACATTGAACATCATTTGCAGCCGATCAAAGATACATGGAAAACCAAAGGAGTGAGTATATGTAGTGATGGTTGGTCGGATCCTCAAAGAAGACCCATCTTCAATATAATTGCTGCAAATGAGAGTGGTCCAATGATGTTGAGGGCCGTAAACAGTCAGGGTGAAATGAGAACTGGTGAGATGATTGTTGAGATGATCATAGAAAACATAAAGGAGGTTGGTCATGAAAATGTGGTACAAGTTATCACTGACAATGCTTCTAATTGTGTGAAGGCTGGTGCACTTATTTCAGCAAAGTATCCTACAATCTTTTGGACACCATGTGTGGTTCATACCTTGAACCTTGCTGTGAAGAATATATGTACACTTTCGGCACATGCAAAAGGCAATGATGATGTGTATGCGGCTTGTAGTTGGATAAGTCCTCTAGTAGATGATGTTTCATTTATGAAGAATTTCATAATGAACCATGGAATGAGGTTGGTGATGTTTACAGAGCATTGTGACCTTAAGCTTCTTACAGTTGCTTCAACTAGGTTTGCCTCCACAGTTGTGATGTTCAGGAGATTCAGGAAAGTAAAAGGTGGTTTGCAACATATGGTAATCAGTAATAAATGGGATGATTACAAAGAAGATGATGTGAGGAAGGCTGCTGCTGTGAAACAAAAAATATTAGATGAGATGTTTTGGGATGATGTTGATTATGTTCTATCCTTCATGGAGCCTATATATAGTATGATCAGACATACAGACACTGATAGGCCGTCTCTTCATTTGGTGTACGAATGGTGGGAAGATATGATTCAGAATGTGAAGAAAGCTATTTATAGGAAAGAAAGGAAGCAACTACATGAAGAATCAAGCTTTTGGAATGTTGTACACAAAGTGCTAACGTCTCGATGGAGCAAGAGTAGCACACCTCTTCATTGTATGGCACACTCATTAAATCCCAAGTAAGTATATGCTAAAAAAATTGTTTGGTTAATATGAATTTCTTTACTTTTAATTACTATGAATAGTTACCGAAATTGCTTAATTGATTTTATATGTCATGTTCATTATCTAGGTACTATAGTCCGGAATGGCTAGGAGAGGATAGTACACGAAAAGCTCCCCATCAAGATATTGAGGTTACAAGAGAAAGAAAACATTGCATCTTGAAGTATTATGAGAATGCGGATGAGCGGAGAGAAGTGAATGTGGAGTTTTCCAATTTTTCCATGTGTATGGACGATTTCTGCAATGTCGATGCAATGCATGATAGGTTCATACTACCACCTTTGACATGGTGGGCAGTGCATGCAGCTTCAACACCAAGGCTTCAAGCCTTAGCATTCAAGCTGCTTGGACAACCTTCTTCATCCTCTTGTTGCGAAAGGAATTGGAGTACCTACAAGTTCATACATTCGGCAACAAGAAACAAGATTACTCCACAAAGAGCTGAAGATTTGGTGTATGTACACACCAACCTTCGCCTTTTATCTAGAAGGAGTCATTCATACAAAGAAGGTCCGAGTCAAATGTGGGATGTTGGAGGTGATCAATTTGATTCTTTGGATGAAACTAATCTTGGGAGGCTTGAGTTTGAGGATCTTTCTCTTGATGAACCAGCTTTGGAGAATGATATATTTGGTAATGCTCAGGAGAATGAGAATGAAGTCCCACTACCAGAAAATGGGTCTTGGGCGATGAAACAAAAAAAACCGGGCGACAATTTTTTTTTTCGTCGCCTAAGAGGGAACTTAGGCGACGATTTTTTTTTTCGTCGCCCAAGGAAAAAAAATCGTCGCCTAAAGTTCAACTGTAGGCGACGAAAATAAAATCGTCGCCTAAGAATACATTTCGTCGGCCAAGATAGAAACTAGGGCGACGAAACAATATTTCGTCGCCTAAGATATTTATTTCGTCGCCTAAGTTTTTATCCTTGGGCGACGAAACTGAGATATTTCGTCGCCCAAGATTTTAAATTCTTAGCCGACGAAACTCAAATATTTCGTCGCCCAAGATTCTTCTATATATTGAGAGGCCGGGATAGAAGAATGAGAACTTTGAAAATTTTAAACATAAATTTCTCTAGTTCTTCAAATCGTTCGGTGTTGTGGAAATTTGTCCATACATAGTTTGTGGAGCTACTCCCAGGTACGTACATATGCATATATATGCACATATATATATGTGCATATATATATATTGATTTTCAGTTTTATTTGAGTTGAATTAATGATATATATATATATATATATATATGCATAGAGTTTGTTCCAAGCTGAGTAAGGGGCCGTTCTGTCATAGATATGGTTCACAGGTTTGTTTAACTGGATCTCAAGATCACAAACTGACCACTCTTCTCGGTGAAGGGGTCGATAGGGGTTCGCCTCCGTGATCACAAACGAGTCCTGCCTGATTCCTGTAGGGGGTTCGCCCTCCGTGACATTGACACTTGCCTTCTGAAACCACGGAATCCGCTCGAACTAGATATATATAATTAATAATTAGTATGTTGTATTACATTAATATATATATATATATATATATAAATGATATGTTCATTAAATATTGATATATATATATATGTGTTATTTTCAGGATATGGATAAGAGTTGGATTTCTCTTCCAAGATATCACAGAAAATATGCTGAAGGAGTTTGGGATTTTATGCAATATGCGCAGGGCAATGCTGACGGGAGTGGCATGTTCTATTGCCCGTGCAAGATGTGTAAGTGTCGCAGTGATATGCATCGATTTCCGTTGGGGACAGTATGTGACCACCTGAAGAGTAACGGATTCTGGGAACGTTACACATGTTGGATATATCACGGTGAAACCTCATCACGCCCGCATGATCATGGACAGTTTGATGAGACGGGCAGTACATCCAACGATCCAACAACGACCTTCATCAACGACATGTTTCCTCATGACAGCGGTGTATGCCCTGAACGACAGCACATTCCTCAGGCGCCGATGCAGGCCGTCCCTAGAGGTGTCAACACTGCCGGTATAGCCAAGTACAACAGACTTATGGCTTTCCAACAGACCCCTCTGTGCCCAGGTCATGAGAAGACCGTTCTTCAGTGTGTGATGGAGGTGATGCATATCAAGGTTGACACAAAATCGACCGTGACGGCTGTTGATAGGTATCTACAGTACGCTGCTTCGCTCCTGCCCGACGGTCATCGTCATCCCACCACGCATCATAAGGTCCGTCGTATCTTGAGAGATCTCGGGCTTTCCTACATCAAGATCCATGCATGCAGATATGACTGCGTTCTATTCTGGGGTAAAGATGCAGACGGTAATGACCTTGAAGGCCTTCATCGTTGTCCGGTATGTGGGACCGACAGGTATAAGCGGACTCCCGCAGGCAACAGGAAACCTGTTAAGGTACTTCGCTATTTCCCGTTGAGGGATAGGCTGGAGCGGTTGTATATGTCTTCAAAGACGGCCGAAGCTATGAGATGGCACGCTGTGAGGGAGGTGCATGACGAAGACCTCATGGTACACCCTGCTGACGGGGAGGCGTGGAAGCATATAGACAGGGAGTTTCCTCATTTTGCTTCAGAGGTGAGGAATGTGAGGCTCGGGCTGTCATCCGACGGGTTCAACCCTTTTGGGACCATGAGTCTTTCGTACAGTATATGGCCGGTCATTTTGGTGCCTTACAACCTTCCTCCATGGATGTGCATGAAGAAGGAATACAACATGTTGACCTTGTTGATTCCGGGGCCCGGTTATCCAGGTATCTACTTTCCCTTCATATTGTATATATTGCTGTTGGTTCAACACCTCTCCATTTATTGTTTTTGTTCTATATTGTTGGTCATATATAGTCGTTATCTGAATTTGTTGTGGTTGTTGTTGTTGTTGTTGTTATCCAGGGAAGTGTCTCGATGTGTATATGAGACCGCTGATTGAAGAGTGTAAATTGCTTTGGGAGGTTGGTCATCCCACTTATGACTCCCACAAAAAGGAGATGTTCCAGATGCATGCCATGATTGTTGGTACCATCAATGATTTTCCTGCACGTGGGATGTTGTCCGGCAACGTTGTTAGGGGATACAAGGCTTGTCCTGAGTGCCTTAGCTCCCAGGGGTGCAGCAATCATTGCAACAAGATAGTCCGGATGGGTCACCGTGCTTACCTACCACATGATCACCCCTGGCGGATAGATACCGGGGCATTTGATGGGACCGAAGAGAGAGGTGTGGAGCCGCATAGATGGTCGGGGGAAGAGATTTTAGCAGTGCTGGATGAGTATGATTTTGGGCAGCTCAGCAATCATCCCGATATTGTGGCCAGAATACCTGAAAGACCAGACAGGTACAAATTCTGGACACATAAGAGCATATTTTGGGAACTCCCGTACTGGAGTACGCTGTTGATCAGGCACTACCTAGATGTGATGCACATAGAGAAGAATGTCTACGACAGTGTGGTAGGTACAGTGCTCAACTTGGAGGGGAAGACGAAAGACGGTCCTAAGGCACGCGTTGATCTTAAGAAAATGGGAATCAGAAAACATCTTTGGCTGAAAGAGGGGAAGAAAAAGATGCCTTGGGCTCCTTACACCGTGAAGCCTGATCAGAAGACCCAGATCTTCAGGTGGATGAGTTGTGTGACGTATCCCTCAGGCGTTGCAGGAAATATAGCCCGGTGTGTGAACTTGCGGGAGAATAAGATATACGGCTTGAAGAGTCATGACTGTCATATTCTGCTACAACGTCTCTTCCCTGTTTTCATTCGACCGTTCCTTCACCGTCAGGTAAATTTGTGGTTAAAATTACGGTTAACCTGTCGTTGTTGGATTTTATATTAAATTTGTGATGTGTGGTTGGCCAGGTCGTGGAGCCGTTAGTAGCGCTGTCAAGATTCTTCATGAAGTTATGCACAAGGGAAGTGAGAAAATTCGATCTCCGGGAAATGCAGGTAGACATCATATACATCATGTGTAAATTCGAGAGGATCTTTCCGCCAAATTTTTTCGATATCATGCCTCACCTGATGATCCATCTTCCCCAGCAATTGTTGCTTACCGGTCCAGTACACTTCACTTGGATGTATCCCATGGAAAGGTATGTTTTATTCACTTACATCTCCAGAATACATATATGTACGTACATGTTCAATAACCATAACGTATAGTTTGCAATCTTATATTTACAGGCAACTTGATGAGTACAAAGATTATGTCACTAATAAATCCGCGCCTGAAGGATGTATAGCTGAAGCATATATTGCGCATGAATGCGTCACCTACATGAAGTTGTATTTAGGAGTGTCGTTGGGAGCTCCGCAAGCCATGGAGGAACATGCGCCGCGGTTCAATCTCTCTATAGTTTCCAGTGATGTCGAAGTTGGTGGAGCACGACTGTCCGCCGAGTATGCATTGTCGGATGAAGAGATAGCCATAGCGCACTGGTGGGTACTAATCAATTGTGAAGAAGTTAAATATTGGAAAGAGTTGCACCTAAATTTTCCGGAAGTTGATGGTGATCTCGAGTACCACAACATGACGTTCGCAAATTATTTTCGCACCTGGGTACGTAATTTAATCTTCCCTGTTATATATATATATATATATATGTAATTATTTTCTATTGCATATATTTTCGGATATTTACAGTTCAATATCCGTTACAGATGGACATGATTAAATCTGATGATAATCCAAACTGGTCGCACGAACTATTACTTCTTGCGATGCAACCGCAACGGGCTAGAGTTTATCCCACTTGCACAGTGAATGGCGTCAAATTTGTATCTGAAGAGAGAGACAGCAGACGAAGAACACAGAATTCTGGGGTGATGGCGAAAGGTCATGGCCTTGACTATTACGGTGTTCTCCATTCAGTGGTCGAACTGGTTTATGCGGAAGGCATGAAAGTGCATCTGTTCAAGTGTAGATGGTTTGATACAGGCGCACAGAGCATGAAGATGGATCAGTACGGCAATTTATCGGTCAACACTGCTACAAGCGCCTACGAAGATGACCCGTTTGTTTTTGCGACATCGGTAAAACAAGTGTTTTATCTTGATGACCTTGCCAGGGGTGACGCGTGGAAAATAGCGAACATTGTGCATCCTCGAAACATTTACCGGGCGGCTACACTTGGAGTGACCATTCCAGGGCCAGAGGCTGATGCGTATCAGGAGCCGAACGCAGTAGGTATTCATGATGTAGCTACTGTTCGTCAAAATAATGTTAAACATGGTCGAGTGCTCAGAATTCGTGACGAAGATTCAACCTTTATTGATGTTGATCCAAATGAAGAAACAGACGACGACTCTGACGACGAATTAAGGCATAGATTACCAGATATTAATTCCGATACCGAAGAAGACTCATCGGATGACTCAGATTACGAGTCTTAGCTTAGTTATAATTGAGCCTTAGCTTTGTAATTGTTTGTATACTAAAAGAATATGTTTGTACTAAAATAAATAAAGCACATTTAAATTTCATTGTAAAGGATTTTTTATTTTTACTCTTGGGTGACGATTTTAACAAATATCGTCGCCCAAGTATCATCTTGGCCGACGAATAACCCTAATTTCGTCGGCCAAGAGTAATCCGAATAATTAAAATAAAATAAAACACATTTAAATTTCATTATATTAAATTTTTATTTTTACTCTTGGGCGACGATTTTAACGAATATCGTCGCCCAAGTATTATCTTGGCCGACGAATTAGCCTAATTTCGTCGGCCAAGAGTAATCCGAATAATTAAAATAAAATAAAACACATTTAAATTTCATTATATTAAATTTTCATTTTTACTCTTGGGTGACGATTTTAACAAATATCGTCGCCCAAGTATCATCTTGGCCGACGAATAACCCTAATTTCGTCGGCCAAGAGTAATCCGAATAATTAAAATAAAATAAAACACATTTAAATTTCATTATATTAAATTTTTATTTTTACTCTTGGGCGACGATTTTAACGAATATCGTCGCCCAAGTATTATCTTGGCCGACGAATTAGCCTAATTTCGTCGGCCAAGAGTAATCCGAATAATTAAAATAAAATAAAACACATTTAAATTTCATTATATTAAATTTTCATTTTTACTCTTGGGCGACGATTTTAACAAATATCGTCGCCCAAGTATTATCTTGGCCGACGAATTATCCTAATTTCGTCGGCCAAGAGTAATCCGAATAATTAAAATAAAATAAAACACATTTAAATTTCATTATATTAAATTTTCATTTTTACTCTTGGGCGACGATTTTAACAAATATCGTCGCCCAAGTATTATCTTGGCCGACGAATTATCCTAATTTCGTCGGCCAAGAGTAATCCGAATAATTAAAATAAAATAAAACACATTTAAATTTCATTTGAATAATTAAAATAAATATCCCGGGTATTTATTTTTTACCAAATTTTTATAGCCCCGTAAGAGTCTCGTCGATTGTAAACTATTCTCAGTTGAAGGTCCGGCCAGATTACGTGATTTGGAGGGTCGAATAGCCGTTTCCGTCCGTTTAGGGGTTTGACCGCGCCGATTGACCGGACGGATCGAGCCCTTATCTTTGTCAGATGGAGCTGAATTTTTTTCCACCTACGTAATTCGTTATGCTGGTCAAATCTGACGGTCGGTTTTCAGTTCCTCTTCTCCGATCACCAAACTCACGTTATATGTACTAATGTTGTATAACTTTTTTATATAAATGTTTAGTTTAAGTGTCGTTTTGAAGACAACGTATACGTAGAGGCCTCAAACGCAAAAAAGTCGTGAAATAAGATATGACCGGAACGGTGAAATACGTCAACCCGTGAAAAATGAAGATATTCCGGTAAAATTTCGGTGCCGGTTGTTCCGGTCGCATGAAACACATTTATTTCTACCTAGTGGTAGCCCTATCCCGGGTATTTATTTTTTACCAAATTTTCATAGCCCCGTAAGAGTCTCGTCGATCGGAAACCATTCTCAGTTGAAGGTCCGGCCAGATTACGTGATTTGGAGGGTCGAATAGCTGTTTCCGTCCGTTTAGGGGTTTGACCGCGCCGATTGACCGGACGGATCGAGCCCTTATCTTTGTCAGATGGAGCTGAATTTTTTCCCACCTACGTAATTCGTTATGCTGGTCATATCTGACGGTCGGTTTTCAGTTCCTCTTCTCCGATCACCAAACTCACGATATAAGTACTAATATTGTATAACTTTTTTATACAAGTGTTGAGTTTAAGATTCGTTTTGAAGACAACGTATACGTAGATGCCTCAAACGCAAAAAAGTCGTGAAATAAGATATGACCGGAACGGTGAAATACGTCAACCCGTGAAAAATAAAGATATTCCGGAAAAATTTCGGTGCCGGTTGTTTCGGTTAACGAATTTTTCTCTTATTTCTACCTAGTGGTAGCCCTATCCTCGTCACCCATTTTTTACCAAATTTTTATAGCCCCGTAAGAGTCTCGTCGATTGGAAACTATTCTCAGTTGAAGGTCCGGCCAGATTACGTGATTTGGATGGTCAAATAGTCTGAATTTTATGATAGAACTCTTGGCCGACGATTTTCTTCATCTTGGGCGACGATATTTATAGTGAAGAATGTCGTCGCCCAAGTAGACTATCTTGGCCGACGATTTTCTTCATCTTGGGCGACGATATTTATAGTGAAGAATGTCGTCGCCCAAATATACCATCTTGGCCGACGATTTTAAAAAAACAGGGCGACGACTTCAAAAATCGTCGGCCAAGCTGCTCTTGGCCGACGATTTTTACAAAACAGGCCGACGATTTTTACAGAATCGTTGCCCAAGAACGCCAGTATAAAAGGCAAAAATTCGGAAACCCTAACCATTTCTTCAGCCGCCAAGCCCTCTCTCTCTCTCTCTCTCTCCGAAAATCCTCTCTCTGCCCTCTCTCTCTCCCTCTCTCCGACCCCGACCCCGACCCCAATTCGGAACCCCGACCCCGACGTCGACCCACAATTTAAGGTATAACCCTAAAACCCTAAATTGGTTTTAATTGTTTTTGTTGTTGTGATAATTGTAAATTGTTGTTGTTGTTGTTGTGATAATTGTAAATTGTAAATTGTTGTTGTTGTTGTTGTGATAATTGTAAATTGTTGTTGTTGTGATAATTGTAAATGGTTGTTGTTGTGATAATTGTAAATTGTGATGTACGGTTTAGGGTTTACGGTTTACGGTTTAGGGTTTAGGGTTTAGGATTGTAAATGATTAAATAATTTAGGGTTTATTTAGGGTTTAGGGTTTACGGTTTAGGGTTTAGGGTTTAGGATTTTCATTTTTACTCTTGGGTTTACGGTTTACGGTTTAGGGTTTAGGGTTTAGGGTTTAGGATTGTAAATGATTAAATAATTTAGGGTTTATTTAGGGTTTAGGGTTTACGGTTTAGGGTTGTTGTTTAAGGTTTACGGTTTACGGTTTAGGGTTTACGGTTTAGGGTTTAGGATTGTAAATGATTAAATAATTTGTAAATATATTATAAATGATTAAATAATTTTTGATTAAATAATTAAATAATATAAATTATAATTGTAAATATATTGTGGAAATTTTGTAAGAAATAATGGATTATTTTTGAGTAAGGATGTAAATATTCGTAAATTGTAATTTTTGTGATGTAATAATTGCGAATTAATGTAAATAATTTGTTATGTGAATAAAAATAATAATAAATCCTATAATAATTATTAAATTTTATTTGTGCTATTATTGTTGATAAATTTTTCGAAGTTTATGGTTATTTTTTGTGAACTTAATTATAAGACGGTAAAATATTTTTAATAAATTTATGGTTATTTTAAACAGGATGGCCAAGAGGAGAACTTCTGGACAAGACGGCTCGGACGGTACCTCAAACAACCCGTCGGAATCACCGTCGATCGGGTTTCCGTGGCAGTTGACGGCCCGACGTGAGGCGCTTAGGGGTGGCGCGAGCGGCTCGGGTTCTGCTGGGCAGTCGGGTCCCGCAGCGACGGCTCCTCGTCATCCACCCATACTTCGCCGGTCGCGATCCCGCAGCGACGCCCCCACACAGTCGTCCCCGACCGACGGTGATGGCGGGTCATCCGGGGTCCCTATGGTGCCGTCCGGCCTCTTCCTTCCTCCGACGATACCGGCGATACCTCGCGTCGATGAGGAGGGTCGACCGATTCGGGAGCAGCTCCCGCATGTGGCACCGCACGAGGCCTATATCTACCGGGAGTTTCCCACGCCTCTTCATCCCGTGAGGGTCTCCGAGCAGGCGGACGGAGACGAATCCGGGTCGGCTCAGCCTCATCCTCAGGTAATTTATTATTACTTTTTTGTCGATTTACATTTTTTTTTTGTAAAAATGTATTATTAATATTAAATTTAATTCACAATGTCACAGCCGCCGGAACGAGAAGGCGGAACAGGAGAGGCACCGTCAGCAACAAGGGACTCGATAGGGCGGTCGAGTCCGCTGGACGGATCGCCATCCCGTTTTCCAACGGGAAACCGGTGGACGCCGCGTTGGGAAACCGGTACACGCGCGCCGCGGGAGGCACCATCCGCTCCAGACTCCCTATGTTGTGGGGAGTCTGGAGCCAGGTTCCTGATGGAGTGAAGGAGATGCTCCATCAGTCGATGTCGGTGAGTTTACTCAATCAATTACTATTTTTTTAACTAATAAATTATTTAATTATCGAAAAAAATACTAACAAGTGGTAATGCAGCAATGGTTTGTGGTTCTCGAGGAGGGACGTGACTGGGCGGACAAGGCCCATAGGGAGAGGTACCTCTAGCTATTTAATAATTTATTAAATTTTATTTTTTTAATAAAATTATTAATATGTTTTTTGTATATGTAGGTTCAAGGAGTGGAAGCACGACCTCCGGGAACACTGGAAGAAGTACGGGAGCGACCGTTCGGGTACCCCGAAGGAGTTCGAGTATCGGGAGTACGAGTGGCGGTGGCTTCTTGTCACGCAGTTCAACGACCCTCACAAACAGGTAATTCGTAAACAAATTTGAATATTTAATTAGTGAATTAATTATAATTGTATGTTTTTAAATATTTACTAACGATAATTTTTTTTTGAAGCACCTCGCCCGGGTGAACGCTGAGAACCGGCAACAGAACACAACCAACCATCGTGCCGGTTCAAGGCCGTTTTCGGCCATCATGGACGACGTGCGGCGAGAGCGGCCAGAGGAGAACCCCTATGTGGGGACCATTCAGAGGGCATATCCTCATTCTGAGGAGGATCTTGTAAGTTCCTTATATTTTCTAATTTTTAATTTTAATTACATTTTATTAAATGTATATTAATATATTTTTATAATATATCCAATTAGGCGAGGGTGAGGGAGGCGGAGCAAGAGGTCATCAGAGGCATGGTGAACGACACATGGCCGGGCACGGCAGAGGATGACATGTCAGAGGCCATGTCTAGGATCGACACTTCAGATCCTACCGTTGGGGCACGGATTATGGCCACTGCCTTCGCGCAGCGTTCCAACACCTACTACTGCCGGGGTATGGGAGACGCTGGAAAGGGGATCCTGAAGACGACGCCAGGATTTCAGCGCAAGGGAGCCGCCGGAGCCTCAAGCAGCAACAGCCAGACCACTCGGCTACAGGATCAGTTCGCAAGCCTACAGTCTGAGCTGGAAGCCCAAAGAGCGAGAGAGTCTGAGCTGGAAGCCCAAAGAGCGAGGGAGATGGCGGCGATGGCGGAATCATATGCGGCTTCCAATGCTGCGCATATGGAGCGGGTGAATGAAGTCACCAATGCCAACCAGGCGGCTATGGGACAGTGGATGACTGCCTGCATGTCTGCACTTGCGGCCGGACAGCCGTTTCCGCCCATGCCTACGCCTATACCATTACCTCAGTGGCCCCAGCCTCAGCAGCAGCCTCCTCAGCCTGACCAGCCGCCGCCTCAGGACCCTCCGAACGGGAATGATGAGTTAGATTTTGGGTTTCTCGATCCATAGGCAGAATTTTTGTAATAAATTATTTATAAATTTATAAATTTGTGTTATTTTTAATTAAATTTTAGTATTAGAAAACTTTAAAGAAATGCCGAAAAAAAAAATTCCAGCAAAAATTAAAAAAACATTATTTATATATTTAAAAAAATTATTTAATTATTTTTTTTTTAAAAATTTTAATATATCTTAGGCGACGAAATTTCTAAATCGTCGCCCAAGATTTAACACCTTGGCCGACGAAACAATAATATCGTCGCCTAAGATGTAGTGATCTTAGGCGACGAAATATTTATTTTCGTCGCCCAAGGTTAGAAGATCTTAAGCGACGAAAAAAATTTTCGTCGGCCATGGTGTTAAATCTTGGGCGACGAATATTTTTGGGCGACGAGAGGTATATTTTAGGTGACGAAATTAGTATCGTCGCCTAAGAATTACTCTTAGGCGACGACGAAATTAAATTTCGTCGCCCAAGTTCTTCACCGACGGACTTCTGGCGACGACTTCTTGGCCAACGACATGTCGTCGCCTAAGTACTTAGGCGACGAAATTTTTAAACAGGGCGACGATTTTTTTTCGTCGCCCAAGAACTATTTTCTGGTAGTGTCCTTGATGTTTGAGTATGACGATATTTCTTTTATTTGAGTCATGAGGATGATATCATTTATGTTAATGGATCTTTATTTTTATTTGAGTTAATTGATTGTAAAACTTTGAACAGTGACTTTGATGTTTGAACTTGCTATGGTATTTTTTTTTCAGGAAAAGTGTTGTCATGTATGAACTTTGAACTTGCTATGATATTTTTTTTCAGGAAAAGTGTTGTCATGTTTGAACTTTGAACTTGCTATGGTATTTTTTTTTTCAGGAAAAGTGTTGTCATATTTATTTATTTTTAATATATAATTATAATATATATATTATTATTTTATTCCGACGCTTCCAAAACGCATCCACTTCCATTTTTTTTTTTGAAAAAAAACGCTTCCGCGCTTCCTAACGCTTCGCTTCCGCGTACCCGCACCTGATTCCATGCAGCTTAGCCGTAAACTGTTATTTGGAGTTAACTGATAAATTTTAACCAATCATGAATTAACAAGTGGACAAAATAGAAAAAAAAAAAAGAAATTAGCTTTTGCTTTAACAATTCAAACCTAATTGCTAAATTTATTAATCTAGCTTAACAATAGTTAAAATAAACTTTTGTTTAGGTATTCTGCTGGAGTTGATTTTTACTACAAAAAAGCATAAATTTATCTAAAATTCAAGTTTAGCAACTTTGCTAGAGATGCTCTAAAGCATCTTTCACTACTAGAAAAAAGCTCTTAGGCAACGAAACTATTCAATCGTCTAAGTAACAAAATTCGTCTCCTAACTACTTAGGCGACGAAATTTCCGTCGCCTAAGTGGTGTGAGGTAGGTGTATGGGCGACAAAAAATTGATTTTCGTCAAGTCAAAATTACTTAGGCGACGAAATTGTTTCTGTCTCCTAAGTACTTAGGCGACATATGTTTTTCGTCCCCTAAGTACTTAGGTGACGGATGTTGTTTAATGACAAAAAAAATTTATTTTTCCCCTATGCGAAGAAATTGTTGGATTCCGTCGCTAAACTGAAAAAAAAAATAAAAAAAATTAACATGGCGCGGAGTTCACTGGCACAGAAGGCGTGCGGACTCCGAACTCCGTTGGCAGAGAAGGCGCCAATGAGAGGCAGGAAGCGAAGAAGAAGGTGAGGCAGAAGGAAGAAGAAGGAGAGGCAGAGGGCAAAAAAGAAGGAGAGGCAGAGGGCAAAGAAGAAGAGGCAGAGGTATGCGTGAAAACTAGGTAGAGGAGAGGAGGGAAAGAGAATATATAAGGAAACTTTGAAAAATTTGGTTCAAATTTTTCTGAAATTTTTGGTGGAAAAGGAGCCGCTAAAAATTTCGTTACTTAGGCGACGAAAAGTTATACTTTCGTCACTTAAGATATTAATAATTTTATTTAAAAAATAATAATAATTCCGTTATCTAAGTAAATTTTTTCGTCGTCTAAATCAATCTTAGACGACGGAATACATTTTCATCGCTTAAGTGAATAAATTTTATTTTTTATAAAAATAATAATTCGGTCGCCTAAGTAAATTTTTCCGTCGTCTAAATCAATCTTAGACGACGAAATATGTTTCTGTTGCCTAAGTGAATAATTATTATTTTTTTTATAAAAATGATTTTGTCGCCTAAGTACATTTTTCGTCTCCTAAGTTACCACCTAGGCGACGGAACAATATTCCGTCGCCTAGGTTGTAACTTAGGAGACGGAATCGTATTCCGTCGCCTAAGTTCTACTTATGAGACGGAGTTAAAACAATTTCGTCGCCTAAGAGCTTTTTTCCACTAGTGTTTAGCAATTAATGCTAGCTATTTTTGAGTTAAATTTTAGTCAAATTGGCTAAAATGTCATTTTGGCTAGCCATTTTAGAAATACGGCTGCATCAAAGCTCTTTATTTTAGCTAGCATTACATCAACATTATTATTCAAATAAAGATTAAATAGTTTAAATATATTTATATATTACATAAAATATCTTACAAATAATGCATTAAATTATAGCTAGCCTCATCTGAGTCATCTAGCTCTCTATATTTAGCTAGTGAGATAGTTAAAAGTCATAATAGCTAAATTTTGGCTAGTCTGCTGGAGCTCTGAAAATATATATATTTTTTTAAAACTAAACACGCTCTCTAAAATAGCTAAAAGCTAAAATAGAAAGTTTGTTAAACTTGTTCTAAGAATGACATATAATATTTCTTTTTACTATAACATTGGATAATATGAAAATTCAAATTGGACATTGTGGTACATAACAATTTGTTTTGATTCCAATATATAAGTTGTTTTCAACAGTCATTTGTGCATGCTGAATCTATGTAAATCACCTCATAAGATTTGATGTAGACATATATCTTGGATTAATCTAGTACTTAGCTCATTCATATAGGAACCTGATCGATTTTCGGAGGAGTCAAAACTAGTATGAGCGAGATTGTGGAGGTAGATAATGTGAACCAGTTTTTGATGAACAACCTACCCATGTAAATGTAAACAAACACTACAAGAGGCATTGGCTACGGCCATGTATATAATTCTTTCTTTCTCGGATTTGCAAGGTTTATTTATTTTTAATTAGGTTAATTTTCTTCAGACCAAAAAAAAAAGTCTCCTAATTCCACCCTAAAGAGATGAAAGGCAACAAAACTGACCCTATTAGTACTACGTAAGCACGACATTATTTCTATTATTGATGCATAAAACAAGCGATTAATAGTACTAGGGCACCAAATCATCAACAAGCAACTCTAATATTGGATTAAATTAGCTCAATATGCAAACAAAACAAAAATTATTTCAAATAGTAGAAAAGTTGCTTGTTGTATTCAAGGGATCGATCGAAACGAATATCTTTTGGTGGTAGTTTTGCTCAACTCTGCGTAACTAACTTTGTAACTTCGTACGTAATACAACACGAATTAATATAATTAGCAAGATTATTAGACTACAGGCGGTTGATTCTTTTTGTTTTTGTTTGCTCTCTGCATGGTGCTTTCGGACTAATAAGTTTCGTTCATACATATTACGTCAATCTAACTTGCACCAGCTCGCCTTTAAAAAGTTGTATTATTACTTCCAAATAAATATCTTCATTTTACCACATACAAATTACAAACGAACAAAGCAGTCGTTGTTACATAATATATTGGTATCATAATCAGATCTCAAAATTTGATTGTTAATTGAAAAATTAAGCCAAAGCTATCAGTTTCCTCTTAATGCATTACAATCGTAATATAAACAAGGAGTCTGCTAGTAAGGGATCGGATTTGCATGCGGACTCATCTAGCTAGTGTTTAAGAATTTGCATTTCCTGTCCCGGCCCGCCGACTCATTTACGGCACCGGCTTCCGAACTGTGTACTTTTTTGGTCTGATTCAAATGATATAAGTCAAATATACGTACAGGTTTCTGTTGAACATATTAGATATTCAGATCCATGGTGATATAGAAGTTTAAGAGAGCTGGCTGGGACAGGCAGGCCGGTGTGTGTATGTAAGTAGTCATAGAATCATTTGTAGGTTTTGCATGAGAGAATAGAGTAGACAAAAGGGTGTGTTTGATACTTCATTTGATTACTTCGGCCTCTGTAGACAATGCGATCGATGGATCCAGAAGCTGGATTTCTCATATATTACTCTTCTGACTTGTGACAAATGTAAGTAGGAGGTGGAATGCCAATCCAAAATTTATTTATAAGTCTCATGCATATATAAACAATTGATCATCATGTTGTTATTATAATACATGTTGCTAACCTAGCTAACGGATTTCATAAATATATGAATAAGGATATATAAGAAGCTTGATCCCACAATAGTTATAGTTCATTTTCATTGATGCATCAAGAGGAGTACGTTAAACTTGGGGAATTCCTAATTAGCTTGGGATTTTTAACTTTAGAGGCCTTGCATTGATCAAGATCGATCAACAAATTCAACATTCTCTCTTTTCAGTAGCATATATAAGCACGAATTGAAGGAGCTTCATCATGAAACACCCGCTCCACAATGCAAGAACAACTTACAAAATAGATCGGAATACGGAAGAAAAAAACACTATACTATAGCGCAGAAGATGTTTGAGTGTTACCAAGTAACCAAAATAAAACCTTCCATGCGACCAAAATATATTGTCAAACACTAACCTTCTCGTTTATGCATGATATGGATACAACACTGATCATCCATTCTAGTAACTTTCGTAATCGAATTAATAATTTCACAATGGAGAATCATGGATCAACATGATATGACGACATATAATAGAATATATGATTGTATATACGCTATTTGATCGTCCACCAAACAATGTATAATGCATTGTTGATAATAGTCTAAATTACAATTTATTTAAGCAAACAAGCCTAGCTCTTTAGCTTATATATAGCTAAGGAATCAAAATCAATCACAAGGATTTTGTATATTGTACGGCCGTCCCAATAATTAGGCAAATTGGATCCCACAATGTTAATGATTCTTATGGCATATATGGTGTTCAAGGTACGATTTTAGATGAAATCCAAAACCCTCTTTGCTCACTCAAATGAAGCAACAAATTAAGTACACCCTACCACTCTAGCTACCACTTCTAGCAATTTGAGTGTATTATCACATAATTAATCTTAAAAAAAAAAAAAAAAAAAACAGATTGTTCGGTTCATTCATAGTTAGTTATGATTGAGGTCGACTTATTTGTCTAACACTTGGCTTTCACGTTATCTTTTTCTCAAAAAGATATGATGAGACTTTGAGTTTAACACATACGACACACCCCGAATCTTTATTACAACTTCTTGATCATAACATCCCACCTGCCTAGTATGTCATATATGCCAAAAACAAAACAATAAACCGATACATATACAAAGAAACACACACATTCAACTGAAGAAAGATAATATTCTTTAGGTTTTGTGCAGTAACATTTTTGATCTTTCGAATCAATTATGATAGTCAGACATTTCTGCAAGACGTTTATATAATCCGAAAATGGTGTATTTTTCAATGGTTTGGAGAGGGTCGGCAGGCATGTGCTCATGTCTAACAAGAATGAGAGCTAGCTCAATTAAATTTTAAGAATCGAATTCAACATATAACGTAGAAAATAGGAGCAACATGTCTTTGATTAATCTTTGAATGGAGATAGCTTGGAATAGGGAATGCCCTATTGACAATTAGAACTGCCGGTGCCCTACGCTTTGAAGATTCACCAGGTTCAAGTCAAATACACAGAATAGGGAATGCCCTACCGACAATTAGAACTGCCGGTGCCCTACGCTTTGAAGATTCAATCAGTTCCCTCGAAGTGAACTGATATGCAACTAATGGCGTAAGGACATCATTTCAATACATAATGGTATCCGGGCTTATTCAATACCCACATAGAATACGACATGACATAATGGACGCTATCCACATCATCGTTAGCTATGCTGAAAAAAGATGCATCAAAAGCGAAATCTGAAAATCTGTATTTTATAGGCAACCAACTTCGATGAAGCTTTGTGAATAACTCGGGACAAACCAGTATGGGTGTCTACTTTCCAAAACCGTTTACGGTTCGTTTATATCTATTTTCTAGAGAAAGTTACGACTATTTAGTACATGAAGGTCATGTTAAGTGAGAATTTAATTTCAGCGCGAACTTATGTTTTCAGTTCTTAATCAGTCTTCTTCTTGAGATCAAAGCGTAAAAGATCAGTATTGAGGACAATACAACATGATTTAGTAAATCATTGCCCAATACCACATTTAGAGACATTGATATATTAAAAGACATTGATATGCTAAGTTATTGAAACTTCCGTGATTAAAGCAAGAATCAGGAAAAACTCTATGATTGATGTAAGAATCAGGGAGAGATGCATATTTCAGGGGTAGTCTAGCACATACATATCATTATCAAATATGAAAGGTGCGGTTGTGCTCTTTTTCTGTTAGACCAAGACTTTTTCCCACCGGGTTTTTACTTGGCAAGGTTCTTAAGGAGGCAACATTGCATATACCGCTTATCTCATGCAGAGATCATTGCTCAACATGAAGTTGTTCATGGATGTGTTTGGTTAAGTTTAATCATTACACATGGTGAACTTGTTTAAAGTCTTTTGCAGAAAGCTACTTTTGAGAAACATGTGAAAAACATTGAAATGCGACGTTTATCATATCTATTTGATTAAGGTACTAATCACGGGGAGCATCACATGATTAAGTTCTTAATGAAGTAGTTGGTGCGTTGTGCTCATTTTGTCCTTCGATCAAGGTTTAGTTTTTCCTACAGGGTGTTTGTTACTTTACAATGTTTTTGACCAGATAACATCATATGCACCATTCGACATGTAGACGCACGGCACAAGGGAGAATATTCTAGAATATTTATTTTGTGTGTGCCTTGGTCTAATGCTAGTCGAAGAAGGAAATCTGATTTCGTGTAATGATAGGTTACCAAGTTAGAATATGATTATGTTTTCTTCTATATACCTAAAATGTATCGTGTAATTCACTATATAAATGACTCTTATTAATGAATAAGAGGATTCTTCTATGGTCTATTTGCTATCTCTCTTTATTTTTCAGATTATACTACATCAATATGTTCTTTTTAACAAAAACAAAATATGAAAGGAGGTTTCAGCTTTAATACCTATCTATCATAACTCCAAACCTAAACCAATATTGTATTGAATTATGGTATCCGAATTTGTGATGTGAGTTAAAACAAATAAATTATTCTTGAATAAATTTATAGAAAGAGGAAATATATGTTGAATAATACATTTATTAGAAAACGAAATTATTAGTATTCTACATGCCAAATATTTTACAATACAAGAGTTTAGGAAATATAATATAAGACACTACACATTTGAGAAATTTTACTCACACACTCTTACATATATACTTAATACACAACCTTTAATATTTTTTCTACTTTTTTGGCCAAACTTCCTCTTATGCCCTTTTTATTTTACTTAATACACATTCTTTTAATACAATATCTTCTTCCTTCAACCAAAACCAATTATAAGCAAGTTGCTTACTCTATTTTCTCAACTCTATATATGATTATTACTATTAATTCTTCAAAAGAATCCTCCTCTCTTAACCAATACCGCAGCCGCTCAAACTCTCTCTCCCCAAGCTAGGGTTAGGGTTTTTTTGAGATCTTTGGTTGTGCGGCCTCCTCTCCTCCATGGCTGCCTCTGTAGCTGCGATGACTGCTAACTTAGCATCAAAACTCTCTCTTAGCAAGCAAGAAGAACCAGTTGATCTTAGAAATCTTTGTAGCCCGGCAAAGGGTTTTATGGCTCCAAGGTTTTACCTCGTGGGTTGCGTCAACATTGCGAGGGCGGTGGAGTTTGAACTTTTCAGAAGCGTCGTGCGCAATATGTGGAGATTGGCGAATCCGGTGGAAGTTTTTGCACGCGATGACCGATTTCTCTTCTCATTCATCAGTGAGAGAGAAAAGAATTGTGTGAAAAGAGGTGGACCTTGGGGATATCAGAGAGCCATGATATTCTTGAACGATTACAATGGATTCTCAAATATCATGGCAGTCCCGCTGACTTTTGTGTGGATTTGGGTTGAGATTAAGGGATTCCCTCCTGCTCTTACTACGGCGGCTACCACCAGACTTGTTGGTGAAACGATTGGAACTGTTCTCTAGGTAGATCAATCTGGTCTCAATCAACGCCCGTGTGCGCATCACTTTGCCACTGAATGATCGGGTTTGGCTAGAACGCAGGATTAGGGTTTCACTGGTGGACATGTTGTAGGTCTCATACCGCTATGAACGCCTTCTAGGGCGTTGCAGAGACTGCATGATGATTAATCATGGTGGTCTCCACTACCCTAGGGTGTTAGAAGACTCGCAAGCAGTAGCTCCTCCTCCTACAGAACAACCCATTACAGTGTTTCGTGCTTCTGCCTCGAGATTTGGATCGACCTCCCTCTTAGTCCCTGTTGTGTCTCTTCCAAAAGAGAAAAAGACGGTGAGCATCATAGACGTCCCTGAGTTTCCCTCCCCTACCAAAATTACAGGTGTGCGTAGGGGTAGAGATGAAGATGATTTTGGTGGTGGTAAGCATGTTAAGCATTCCCTTGCTATGATTCCTCTTCCTTTGAATCTGGAGGAAATTGGATTATTTGTCCAAGCTTTTGGTGAACTGGCAATTATCAAGACTAGGAAGTCCCCAAAGAAGAGGGGCCGCCCTCGTGGTAGTCGGAACAAGAAGAAGACTGATGATGTGGTGTTGGAGATGCCGGACTCAATGCCTTCTAGTTCGGTAGAAAGTAGAAGTGTAGAAGGTACTGGCCTCGAGTCTGGGGCTGAAGCAGAATAGTTCTCTAAGGTTGCTAGGAAAGTTCCCTTCTAAACCTTAATTTCATCTCTCTTTCTTTTCACTCGATGACATGTACACCATTAGGTCTTAGGCCTTAATTGATTGAAGATTGAGTTGTTGTTAGGGTTTAGAAGGTTAATATGCTTTTTAGTTTGTCATATCTACCTTTTTGGATGTAGTTTTTAGGTCGTTTTTTCAATTCTTAGATGTAGTTTGATTTAGCTTTGCTATGTATTTTTATGGTCTTTGGACTATTCATGTTTGACCATCTTAGTTGTCATGATCATTGATCAATGAAGCTTTTTCCATTTCCCACAAAAAAAACCTATTAATTCTTTAACTAAATTCAAATCGAATTGGTAAGTAAATGGAACATGACAAACAATCAAGGGAGACAAATTGATTGAAGATTTTTCATTTTTTTATATTTATTTTCTCATTCAAATAACCTCCAAGTTTTTCAAACAGTCGAAATAGTATGAAAATTTGATATCACTAGGAAATTTGTAAACTTTCGATTCTTATAGTAGTGTGTGTGTGTGTGTAATTTTAAAAGTTTAGCATCCAAACTGAAATTTGTTTGTTTGTTTAGTTTTATTTTTTTTTATCTTCATAAGAAGGGCAAAATTGTATTAAAGAAAATCTAAAAACTAAGGGTGTGCATTAAGAAATTTGATATGTGTGAATAAAATTTCTCTGCAGCCTCGTTGCACACATGCCCGGTCCTGGCTTAGTGCTGGCACCGGGGCCAGGGTTGAAGGGGGCATTTTTTTTCTTCTATTTTTTATACATATAATATATATATAGGTCTAATTAATATAATAAAATTATAAAACCACAATTATATGGTTCCACGAATCTTGTTGTCGTTCAAGTTCTCTCTTCTCCTCATTATTTGTGTTTTCTTTATTTCTCAAAAAAAAAATCTTCTTTTCAGTCTCTTCTTCTCTGTCAAACTTTTAATCTTCTGATTTTTTTCCTAAATTCAAATACATATTGCAGCAATAAAAGAGCTCAATTGAGATTGATGTTATTCGGAACCAAATTTTTTTGTCTGCTCTCTTTATAAATTACTCATGATCTTTATAAATTTTTTGGGCTGCTCCACACTCGGCCCAACACTTAAACTCAAAATTAAAGCCTACCAAAAATTACCTCATTTTTACCAACACCTAAATTTACCCTTTTAATTGATAACTTTTCAATGTTAACTCCAATTTTAATTCGTGACATGTCTATGAATTCGTATTGACGTTCTCTACAACTTTTATGAAGAATGTTTTCCCAAATTTTAGACGCAAAAAAAAGTCAACTCCATAATCTTTTAGCAGTAAACGGTTACTCAACTCAGTAAAAGGTTAAAATAACCTAAAAGTCAATAACCGTAAATTAATTTAAGAACCGGGATGTGACAAATAACATTCATAAAGAGATGCTGTGAGAGCATTCCAGTTCAAAAAAATATTATTACAACACACAATAAATACAAGGATAATGCACATAAGTTGATACAAAGGAATAAAGAATTCACAGAGTTCAACGTGTAATTATTACAGGCATACTTACAACATTGAAAAGAAGATGCTGGGATAGCATTCAACCAGAACATATAACAAGAAAAAAAAGACCGGAATCCATTAATGCTTTTTCTGTCTTTTGTTTACCTCGTTTAGAGCATCTCTGGCAGGTGAAGGTGAAGCATTGGTGTTTGGGGGGGGGGGGGGGGTGTTAGGTGTAGCAGCTTTTGAAGAGCTTTGTTGGATTGCTACTGTTACATCCTTGCCCGAGTTCACATTCTTACTTATCATTTTTCCAGCACGAACAATATCGTCCCCAACTTTTCTAATGTCTGAGCTTTGTACTCCTTGTACTCCTTAAAGCTTTCCTCCAAAATAGCCACCCTATGAGGACAATCCCTCATCAATTGCTTCACTTCTTCCACAAACACGATCACCGGGCTTACGCACTTCTATTTGGGCAAACATCAACCTGCCTTTGCTTTTGATGCAAGTCATAACTTTGTCGGCCTGTCTATCCCCCAAGCTTCAACTGGGTACATTGACCTATCCATATAGTGATTAGGTGTCACCATGCAATCAAAGTACAAAACCTGCTGAAAAAGAACGCAACCGCTGATGTAGGTCTGCCTCCCTTGTGGATTATTGGAGGTCTGCGTATCTTGGGGTATCTTCTGGAACTCACTAATTTCATCCATCAAATACTTGAAAGCGTGTGTAGACCCGTTGAATGATGATATGAGACTCGTATCCCTCAGCGACAACAACCACTTCTGTGGTATCATTAGGAAGGCAAAAGGGGTAAAGATTGTGCACATTGTGTAAGGCACAAATAGCCGCTTGAACTTCTCATCCACCGGTGCTTCTTTATCCTTCAAAACCATCATTGATTTGCCTTCCCTTGTAGAAAACTCTCGCACTATACTCATGAGGTCAGAGTTATTTTTAATAGGACCAACAAAGTCCACCTCTTTCCCAGCATTCTTCAATCCCATCACCCGACTAAAGTCATTGGGAGAGATTTTCAATGTCTTCCCATGAATCTTTATAGTACATTTAGCGGGGTCTACACACTCCACAAGATAGCGCATCGTGCTCTTGCGCAGCCTCTTCCCAACAATCTCCAATAAAACACCAAAACCAAATGCTTTACACGCCGCCTTTTGCTCATCACTAATTCAAGAAACTAAGTTCTTGAAACGTTCTGGAGAGCATCAACAGTTTATTCTAAACACATAGAATCCTCAGTCCCAACATCGTCCTCCAATGGATTTGGCTCCAGCATGTACTTCTGCTTCTCCTCAAATGGAAGATCTTTCCACTGCTAGGATAACTCCAAACGGACCTGAAACATAATTAATCTATCATGTCAGCATCAAAAGGAAATACATCAAGGTGAATAATTCATGTAAGCAACAACTTCTAAAGAATACTAACCTTGCTTAACTTTAGTTGCAGATGTGATTGTTTGTATTGGATGTTACTGCATAATACCAAATACAACCAGGTTAATAAAAGGAGTCTTGTATTATCTATGTACAATACAAGAGCTAACAAAGTCACAATTTAAGACCTCTAGACTGATGAATAAACATCACCAATAATATACATGCATTCAAACAAGAAAAGCTCCACAAACTAAACCCACTAAGGTAGTTCCAGAATATTGGTACAGATAGGTTGCTGCTACTAAAACATACAAATAGTAATTGAACCAAGGAAATCATGTCCTTTGTAAAACCATCATCACTCTAACAAAATCACAAGTTAAAGACAAAATTTAGTCAAATCCCACTCTACTTCTGTGCTAATACACTTCACATCAGATTGGTAACATTTTGCTAGTTTGAGGTAGACTGACTCAAGACCCAAGCATCCTAGTTTCACACATTTATCAAACTCATTACACCAATCTACTCTACTTATGTCTTGATACACTTAACATCAGATTATTAACCCCCAATCCATTCTCAATCAAAATTCTCAGAAATCCACACCAAATAGCTCTCATAAATCAAATTGGTAGACATGTGTACTAGTTTGAGGTAGACTGACTCAAGACCCAAGCATCCTAGTTTCACAAAGAAGTTTACAATTTATCACACTCATTACTAAATATGATATTGTTTAGACCAAAGTATCATGATTATACACACACAGAGCATATCATATTAAGGGATAAATAAAACAAATAAAACATTAAACAAACACCCAATTCCTATAATATCATCAACTTGAATTAAAATTTATAGAAACACAGAACATGAGGCAAAAATTTGCAATTTGGAACCACTAAGATAACATGTGCTGCATATTATAAGCCAAAACAAGAACCTTGATTCTGCAGAAAGAACAATAATCCCAAATTTGTAAACCAAATCCTAATCAAATCCAAGTCAGAACAAACAATAATAAAATAAACCAAGAACAAAATCAAGGGTAAGAATCAGAAAAACATACCTAGAGATCAGTATGGCATTGGAGCCCGTCTTCCAATGAAAGAAGTGTACTGGTCAACCACAGCCAGTGGACTAGTCCCGGAAAAGAAGTAGAAATCAAACATACCCCCAATGACCTTATACGTCAAAGAATCACCTCTGGAAATTAACATGGCATGATTCAATCCATTGGGATTAGGGACTAGTAAAGGTGACTTCTTTGAATCAAAATCCAGTCAATAATTCTCCCTAATAACTAAAATTGCATACAGTGTTACCAAACATACCAGAAATCAATGAATTCTGTAAACTGTAAGCTATTGTGTGATTCCAGCTCCTAGCAAAAAAAATCTGATTTTTCAACAAAAACAAAATTCCCAGATCCAATTTCTAATCCGTACAATAAATCAGTCTTTCAAAAACCAAAAATTGGGGAAAAACTAAGCACAAAGCAAACCCTAAAACCAATAACAACAATGCTAGCGATCAAGCAAAGAAAATTTAAAAAAAAAAAAAACAAAGAAATTGAATCGAAACAAAAAACAATAGAAAGAAACTTACTTGGGTAGAGACGAGGAGCTGATAAGAGACGGGGAAATTCTTGAGGCGGTCCAAGGCCTCAAGGCACTCACTCTCATCCACGCCACCGTCGCACGATTTCGCGGCATCGGCAGCCTTCGTGACGTCATCAAACACCTCCAGCAGCTCCTTCTCCATCTTCTCCCCCAATTTCCACAAATCCCTAACATGGCATGTTTAGTGTTAGTGACTTGGTGTTCCATCTAAAGCTTACGCCTCATATTAGAAAACGAAAACAGAAATAATAAAGAGAGTAAAACGAAGGTACCACCCATATGAATGCGTTCCATCTGTCCAGAAAAAGGAAAGAACTCATAGATCTCTCTTGCTAGCTAGATCTCACCCATATGGTGGTCGTGAGGCTCAACGATGGTTGCAAATGGCGAATCGAGCTAGGCAGATCTAGAGTTTCCGATATTGGCAATAGAGGCATTGGGTTGGCCTCCTTTGAGCTCTACGGCAAGGCAGCTGGGCTTTGATCCGGGTTAGGAACGGCGTCGTCTTGTGTGGGTGGTGTCTAGAGGCGGTGGCCGGAGATAGAGTTTCTGGCGCTGGCAGTGTTAAGGAGAAGAGAGAGATATTGGGGGAGAGAGATGTTAGCATGGCTGGGACAGAAGAGAGTTTGAGGGGGTGCTAGGGTTTCCTAGCTTTCCATTTATACTTCTATTCTCGAATTGACGTATTTGCCCTCAAGACTACTAACGTTCCAGATGAATCGGTGTAGAGACGAATGGCCAAGATGTCCCTATTTTAAAATTCTAATCATTTTTCTAATGATAATTGTAATCAATTAGCTATTTTGATATATACGGAACATCAAAAAATTTTACAAAAATTCTCAAGCACTTGTGAGTAGAAGATGTGTTGATGTAAAAATTTCGGCACATTTATATTTTTGTGATAGGTTTTCTTTGAAGAAACATAAGTACATATTATGTTAGCCAGATTGATCTATATGAAAATAAAGACTGTTCGGGTTTATTTTTCTATACATATTTTATAAATACGTGTTAAATACATGAGTGATGTTAAATTTTTCTATTTTTTAATTTTAATACTTGGATCGCTCAAATTTTTTCTATGCTTACTAGTGTTGTATAACATGTTTATTGGTTATAGAGGAAAGTATGCATTTCATAATGAGCAAGATCGAACAAACATAATATTAAAAATTCGACCGTTAGATATAAACATTATACGGAAATATGACTATGGTAAAAAAAATTACATGTTTTCATCATCGTTTTGGTCTCGATCAACACGATCAACTCGAAACACTGAATAACCGTCAAACTAAAACGCTCGTATCTACTTCCTCACAAATTATTTTCTTGAAACATAATCATATTTTAAGTTGACAATTGAAAAAAATATTAGGAATAATTGGCGACAGTGATGACTTGCCTTTGCTATTGATTACAAAGTTTATGCTTTTTTCGCCGTCGCAAATTTTACCTTTTTTAGCCACGGCGCCCATTTGTCGTTGCAAAGTTTACATTTTCTTACCACGGCTCCACATTGCCGTTGCAAAAATTAATTTTTTTTGCCACGACACAAAGTTGCAGTCACAAAATGGTTTTAATTTAGCTACGAAAGATTTGTCGCTGCAGCGCCATCGCAAAAATTGGATCAATGGCGACGACAAATCTGAGCTGTGGCAATTTGGGATGGCTAACTGAATTCTTTTTTGTAGTAAGTTTTATTATATATTGCATGCAGTGTAGTTTTCTTGAAGAGATTAATCTGCGAAAACATAAAGATTTTTATAATTAATTGTTTCTTTTAAACTTTATTTTAGTCCACTCACTTTAACGTTTTCAAATGCTTCTCCCTTAGGTCCTTCAGTTTCAAATGCCTAGTTTGCAGGTTAGCAAAGTTGAGGTCGGACGTACATGGAGTCGAGGCATAGTCTATAATATATCTTCCGCTTATTTGTGTATTTTTATTTTCTTCCTGCACTATTAGAGATGCTCTGAACCTATGAGTGTTAGTTGTGAGATTATTTTTTAATTTGTAAATAAATTGGGAGATGTTGTGAATTTGGGGAGCTCGAAGGCTCCAGGAGTATAAAGTTGAATTTGAATTTTTCGAAGTGTTTGCAGGTGTTTTTAGGAAGGGTTGTCAATTTTCGGGAGAGGTTATGCCGAATTTTTAGTAGCATCTCTTTTGGAAGTGATCCCGTAAGGTTTATTTCGGATTTCAGGGTGAAATTCAGAGTGGGTCCTGATATTTAGAGATCCCAATAGCCACACTCTTTGCCTTATCATCAAATCTCAAGTTTATTAACTTGATTATCCAGTTCAAAACTGTAGCCTAAGCCTAAAAAGAGAGGATGCTTCGTCTTTCATGGAGCATCTTCGGGTTTCAACACAAGAATTTTCTAGTGGCGGAGAATCACCTTGTGCTTCCCCGACCAACCAATGGCCGAGTATCGGCGATGGCGGTTCAGAGAGGAGGAATTTTCTCACAGAGTGACATTTTGATCCAAACCAATCTAGTGCTCCAGGCATGACGATTCGTTAAGGTTGAGGGTGATTTTAAGGGAACTAAACCGGTGTCTGGGACATCGATGAGGGTGGATAGAAATATTGGCTTCGAAACGACAAATCATGTCGCGTCGATGGCATAATCTACCGGCTAAAAGATGGCTAGGAGAACTCCGGTTCTCAAAAACGATAAGATGAGCTCGCTGCCCGGGCTCTTTTCAGATCGAGATGTTGAGACCCGATCTCTGATCTCCATTCAAGTTCGAATTGTTAATGACGGTGATGATGCTAGAAATTGACTGACCGGCGTATCCCTGGTATCTGCCTTCCAAGGATGGGCTCGAACATGGATTTGGACCCAGAACTTTGCGCCTGTGTTTGGTCTCCGGGTGGGAGAGGTGCTTTTGATGACGACGCCGGTGTCGTCCAGATTAGTGGTGGCGGAGCCGGCTCAGCTAGTGTCTACGTCGGTGAAAGGTGTCGGCAAGAAACAATGTGGGTCTAGTAGGGTTTAGCACTAGGCTTGGGTTATTGGGGGTGAGTCTAGTTTCAAGGCCAAAACATCTCAAATTTTGTATTGGGCTACTAGGCTTGCTTTTAAAGCACTATAACAAGTATCCAAAGACTTGCGATCAGAGAGTGCTGGCAAGCGACGATGCAATCTGTTAGGGTTTGAAGATAGACTCGGGTTCCTAGGTCTGGGTTTAGCCTCAAGCCCACAAAAAGTCAGTTTTGGGAATGGGCTGTAAGACCTGATTTCAAACTGACTGTGGCTTACATCACGATATGATAGCTTAGCAGACTGTGCGAACTGGCTGTAACTAGATGGATGCATAGGGCTTGGAGTACCGCAATTAAGCGTCTTGGTTTTGGTTTTATGTTTCTTTAGTATTTTGTTTGTGGTCATTGTAAGCTCGTCATTCTTATTTTCGTTTATATGAATAATTTATTACTTTTAAAAAAATTAACTTGATTATACTGTGTATAAGTTTCGACCATGTTCAAGTATATCTCATGTAAGCTTATATAAATGCTTTGTTAGTATTCTAAGTGTAATTTAACAGAGTTTACTTTCAGAATTTTTACCCCTGAGCTCTGTGACGCCAGCCACCACCACTGGTCTCTGCACTGGAAAACATGATTTTCTCCCCAAAATGCCAAATATCAAGTCACTCTGCACCCAACACCAAGTCACAATCCTCAACTGCCAGAAAGAGGAAATCGTCGGTCAAGGAGCACACTTCCCATTAGACCAAAAAAAAAAAAGGAGTACCCTTCCATGCAGAGGGTGGCCTGGGTCTTTGCAATCGATGAAGACGCGCACTGGGTGACCCTGGATCATCTCTCCAAATTTTGTATGGCGTGGGAAGACAGGCAAAACACAAATTCTTTGCTCGTCTCTCTTTGGTTTAAATTTTTTGTGGTGGTCTTTGGTTGGACTGTAATGGTGGTGGGATGAGAATTGGCAGAGAGGGAAGTGTGTGAGGTGGGAGAGAGAGCTAACAGTAGAGTAGATGTTTGGTGTTGTGGAAAAGGGTGAAGTGATGCTTTATAATGAACAAGACGGGTGCGGGGGAGTGGGGTGGAAGAAGAGGACGGCATGTGGGATTGTGTACTGCTGCCGGAGCGGCATGGTCTTAATACCAAAAGGAATGAGTCTACAGCGGGACCGACCACAGCTACAAGATGGTACCAAAACATGTGCTTATGATGATTCGTAATGGAGGTTTTGCGATGCCAGTTGTTGGATACCAAACCACTTCAATTGCTTGGACAACTTCAGTATCATAGCTCCAGTCAATTGAATTGCAAACCTGCCATCACCATCGATAATGGATGGAGAAGATATGAGAAGATAATGGAGGCAGTGATGGCTAACTCGACTGGGGCGTGAGGGGAGTGTACGTAGAAAACTGTAGAATAGAAAAGCAAAAATAAAAGTCAAAAAAGCGCTAGAAGGAGGGTTCGAACCTCCGACCTTGTGGTTAACAGCCACACGCTCTAACCAACTGAGCTATTCCAGCTTTGTTACGATCTAATCATTATTTATACTAATAATAGTAAGTTAGGTTTTATTCCAATATATCTTAGTCTGAAAACTTCGATCAAAATGAGGGGTTTGTAGAACAAAAGTAAAGTAAAGCTGAGAGCAACAGATATTTGGATTCCGAGACACCACCCAACAACACAAAACATTCTAATGGAGAAGGTGATGAACATCATCAAACCCAAACCAAACCCACAGCAGCAATTGCGAGATTGGCAGCGTAAGCTTCGTCAAGAGTGCCGAAACATCGAACGCCAAATTCGAGGTACCCTAATTCCTAAACCCCCTTGTAAAGTTTCACTCTTTTTAATTAAAAATTGAAACTTTGGTTGATTCCTCTGATGGTTTGGATTCATGGATCATGGAATTTGGATTAATGGGTGTGCTTAATTCTGGGTTTTTTTTTTTGTCTGTGTGTGTTTTTCTCAGATATAGAGAGAGAAGAGAAAAGTGTGCAAAAAGCAATCAAAGATGCTGCCAAGAGAAATGACATGGGTTCTGCAAAGGTGCTCTGTTTTTTCCTCCTAAAGCCATTTTGTTCTGAGCAAGGGTTTTACTTACAATTTCGCAATTTTATGCATTGTCTTTCCCTAATTGGTTTTATTTTTTGAGACTGGATTACAATGATCACATTAGACTTCATGAGAATGTATGCTTTCGTAAAATTCAACTAAATCGAAGTAGGTAGCAAATATCAATCTATCATGATATGGTTAATTTTATAGAAGAGTTTTTCTTTCCTACATGAAGGTTAAGCTTTATCTGCTTAGAACATACTACAATCATGATGTGTTATGAAGAAAGGCTAAGGTTCTAGATATACTTGAAGCCGATAAATTTTGAAGATAGTTAGCTAATGGGGGCTCTCCAATTTTATTTTGATCCGTGCCATGTGGTTTTGTTTGATATCGTGTTTTATTTGGCAGATTATATAAGTGATCAGTGGCTTAGTTTGATTCCTGACTCATGTTTAATATCTCTTTATGTCAGTCACTTGCTGTAGAAATTGTGAGATCTAGAAAGACAGTGAACCGTCTTCATGAAAATAAGGCGCAACTCAATTCAATATCAATGCACCTTGGCGAGAGCGTTGGTACGGATTTTCTAATACATGAGCCTATAGTTTTGTTTGCATGTATACATCTTATCGCTGGTACTAGTGCTGCCCATTAGCTATTTGCGACTTGGCTCATATTCCTGTTGTTACTTTATGCATTTAAGTAGAGTAGTTGCTCTACAATTTTGAAACTAGAATCTCCTTTTATTACTTGAATTCAAATGCTACTCCGTATTGTTATTTTGCAGCTATGTTTGTTACTAATTACTATTTATCCTATTAAAAGATACCACTTTTTTCAGGATTACCCGTGTTCATCTATAGCGAGTGAGTGAGAGGAGGAAGCTTTCTAATAGGTTCCAATTACACCTTAGATCTTATAGGCAAATTAAACCATCCACCTTGAAACACAGTGCTAAGTTATCTTAGAACTCTTTTAGGACTAGTCAATGTTTCATAATCCAATGAAGATAATTCCTATGTTTTACCAGGATGTTTAAAGCAGACTCCTTGTCCACCACCTTGTTCTTTGGTTTTGTCTCAATAAAAAGCTGTTCCTTTTCAAAAATAACTTGAATGAATGCAAGGACAAACATATCTTGATGTAGTTATGGTTACTAATAAAGTAATAATATGCTGTTGAGTTTCATTTTTTTCCCTCTCCTCGGTTGTGTTATTTGTCTTAACTCTCTCGTACATGTGGCTGATTTTGCAGCTATTGCCCGTACTGTTGGCCATTTATCCAAGAGTGCTGAGGTCATGAAGCTTGTTAATAACCTGATGAAGGCTCCAGAAGTGGCTGTCACAATGCAAGAATTTAGCAAGGAGATGACAAAGGTACCCCTTCATCTAACAAATAAGCATAAACTTGATTGCTTTTGTTTTCTTAGCTTTAGATTTATTGTAGACGTAGAATATACATGTGCAGCCATACTCTGTTTTCATAATGTATCTTTCATTCTATTCTTATTAAAGAGTTTAGGGAAACATGGAAATAGGGTTACCTACCATCATTTTACCAAAAACCTTAGAGAGCTAAAAGGAAAATAGTTTTCCTGAATTTTGGTCACAGTTGTCGATTTGATGAGAATAGGTAGCAGTTTTGTCCATTTTAATAAGTTTTCCCCTGAGGGCGTGATTGCAAGCTGCACCAAGTCCTCCTGACCAAATTAAACCCACTTCAACCAACGAATTGTAGGTTTGGACATCCTGAGCTTCTGCCAGCCAAAAGCAGAAGAAAAGATACCATTGATGAGGCAACCAGGTATCAGTTCAGCCAGGAATAGATAGATTTCATGTAGTAAGCTATTCGAGGATGAGGGCCGGACCATGTATAGTTACAACACATTATAATATTTTAGGAAATGGTTCTCTATAGCCAAACCATCCTAGGAATAGATTGACGAAACGGAACAAACTTAAACAACAAACTGTAGGTTTGGAGTTTCTGAGCTTCTCCCAGGCAGAAGAAGAAGAAAAGTACCATTGAAGAGGGAAAATATCATCACCCCTATGAGGACCAGATATCATTTTTGCTATGGATACATGAATTTCAAGTAGTAAGAAAGAACAGGATGAGGGGCGGATCATCTATAACTATTAGAACACAACTTACCATTTCTATGAAAAATAGAGGGCTCTGTAACATTTGAGCCACAAGCGAGATAAATGTTCAAAAGGATGCCAATTGTAAAACCAGAGGGTTGTAAAGGGGCAATTACCAGTAATATAAAGTATCCATAATCTTACAGTGCTCATTGGTTAAATTCTATTGTCTAGTTCCAGGAAAACACTTGGGGAAGGCTGATGTCTCAAATACTATAACTGTCTAAGTGATAGGCATATATCTGAGCAGCCCAAATGCCTCACTTCCAGAAACATGGAGTGTTTTTAATCCAAAGGCCACCTTTTGATTTGGCCATTTGGGAAGACAAAGCTCATCATAGGAAACCTTTTTGGTGTACTGGCCATCAGATGTTTATTATCAATAATGTTTGTGCCTTGTCTAGTTGTTCCCATAATTATTGAACCTTGTCAGGTCCTCTACGGAATAAGCACTCATATATTGTGTGTGACGTGTAGGCAGGGGTAATTGAAGAGATGATCAATGATAGTCTTGACACAACACTAGACTCGGAGGACATTGAAGACGAGATCGAGGAGGAAGTTGATAAGGTTTTGACCGCCATAGCGGGCGAGACTGCCGCACAACTTCCAGAAGCTGTCAGGAAGCAGAAGTTGAAGCAACCTGCTAGAGCCCAAGCTGCTCAGGAGGTATGTGTGACCTGACCGTCTTATAATGAACTCCAGTTTCAGTAATAAATTCCTGGCTTTGAAAGAGGCAGGAGAGCATTAAATGCCATGTTACGTGTGCAGGAAGAAGCAATAGCTGAGGGTGCTGATGATGAGGCAGAGTTGGAAGAAATACGAGCCAGACTTGCCAAAGTTAGGTCATAAGTTTGATTTTAAGGCTTTCGGTCTCTGCCTTTTCTCTTCCCCAAGCATTACATAACTGAGGCAGATGCACTTCCTGAGTGTAGCGTTTCGACCAGATTGAGGTTGCATCAGTGAGGCCCCATTTACTACTGAAAGAGAACACCAGAGATGTTTTGTCTACTGTGTATTATATTCAAGCAGCTTGGTAAAGAGTTTACATAGTAAGCTGCAATTGTGCAATATTAAAGTGCAAATATTATAATGTGTTGGAACATAGCATAACTTGTTTTGATGTTATTATCTGGAATATATAGAGGGTAAAGGAACCAGACAATCATCACCACATTCTATTCCTTCAGCTATTATGGCCTTAAACGTGAGTTTAAGCACCCACTTTTCTATCAGATTCATGTTTAAGACCATTGGATCTTGGTACTCAATTTTGGTTGAAATTTACTCATGGACAGTAGAATGATCTAAAGTGTTATGGTAACAGCAGTAAGGTCAGTTTAGGGTTTAGAGTATGGAAGCCTTGGTCTTACTGGATGGAAAACATGGCAAATCACACTATCACAGTATGAGTGCGCCTTAATCTTCAACAGTTGGATGCACATGAGGGGAAGGCAAGTCGATACATTTATGTATATATCTGTAAAATAATAGTGCAGCTATTGCTTATATAAAATGATAACTGCTTAGGTGGTTTGATGTTTCTGCTTCATTTTTCTTTCGGGAAAACATGCTTCTGCTTCTTCCAAAAGCTGCTGCTATGAGAAGCACTACTTCCGTAGTCAAACTATACCATCACCATGTTCTTCACACAGGTTTGACATTGCTGGAAAGTGACCTCAATAATCAAAGATCACCATGTGCTTTATGCATCAAGCTAAAGTCCTTGTTTAATTTTAAACTGATTTGGTGGGTGATCCAATCTCCCTTTATTTCCTCGCTTCTAAGCACAGCCAATTCGATCTCTGAGGAAGATGAGAAGAAGATGGTTCTTTCTTTCAAGTCACTCCAACTCTTGCAAATCTCAATGTCTTCAAAGCTTTCGTCCAACTATTTGAGAAATTTCCTCCTCTTCTTTAACATCACAAATCTTGCGTTTCTCTGAAGGCAAAGATATGTCTTGCACGCAAGTTTAACTATTAACACAAAATACTGATGTTCTATAATGTATTAGAGGACAATGCTACTAAAAGAATGTATCCCTACAAAACTAATCCCTTGATGAGTGCTATTCACACAAATACTCTCATCAAGCACCTAATTTCACTATTATGAGGAAGGTGCTGAGTAATGTTGCATATAAGAGAAAATTCCTCGACCAAGGAATCCCTTGTTACTTAAATTGAGATTAGTGCTATGAACACTACTGAGAAAGCATTTTGATTGTTACTTGCATATTGTGCGAAATACTGCAATTCTCATGAGTTATACCTCAAGAAGATTGTGTAAGAATACCCCCTATTTTTTGCGCATGAAAAACCTTTCAAGCAAAGGGATCAACATGATTGGGTGTCAGTTTTCATTGCTAAATACCAACATTGATGTATAAAATCACAAAAGGATAAAAGTAAATTGGAGAATAATGTGGTCTCATTACCCACTACAGATTAGTTTCAAAACCCAACTGCCGTATCCCCCTTTCTGTTTTATCTTTTCTTGTTCCTAGTAGAAAACAGAAGTGGGACAAAAGAATACAACGATAAAAGTAAGACCGTTACGACCTTCTTCATCTTTCTCACCTCATCTCTCATCCCTCACAGGTTGAACATTTCATACTCCATCGTTGTATTATCAGCCAAGACTTGGCCTGTGACTTTATTCACATCATATTCAACACCTATATATATATATATATTCCCTCCAAAGCAACTCTTATTTCTTCAACAACAAGAACAATAATGGCATCTCCTTTTCCTTGCACATTCTACTCTTTTCTCTTGCTCCTTCTCCTACCCTTCTTATCTTCCTCATATGATCCCAACTCCAAGCCTGACCAGCTTCACTTGTCTTCACCAGCATTCTTCCCGAAACTCCAAGCCGAAAAGCTCATTCGGGACCTCAACTTGTTCCCCAACGATGAGATTAACACCGGAGCTCATTACAGCTCTTCATTGGATGCTCCAAAGCTTGTCGAAAAGCGCTTCAAGATGCCATACTTTGCTGCTGCTAATGGAACCACTATTGCAGAGCTTGGACACCACGCCGGCTACTTTCGCCTCCCAAATTCCCACGCGGCAAGGTAATCCAAGCTTTCTTAATCTGTAGGAAAAATGAATACAGTTATCATCTGCAACCTTTTTCATTGTTAGTGTGTAAAGACTAATGAGAGACAGAAGCCATGCCTCAATTGTTTGTCGTTTACTTACTCCATACAAGACAACAAGAACAGAGATGATTGCAACATTTCTCATTTAATATCACTTTTGTATGATTGTTATATATACATGAAATGCTTAGAAGCAATAAATGTTATTGCGTTTTTTTGTGGTTTCATGGGTCCATATATGTTGCTGTTAATCAATAAACTTGTCCTCAACCTTAGAGAATCAAATACAAAACACAACATGGCTACCTTCCATATATTCATTGCAACCAACGTTTCAGTCTATCATATTTTAATCTCTTTTTGGTTTCTGTAGGATGTTCTACTTGTTCTTTGAATCAAGGACAAACAAGAATGACCCTGTAGTGATTTGGTTGACTGGAGGACCAGGTTGCAGCAGTGAACTCGCTGTGTTTTATGAAAATGGTCCTTTCCATATTGCAAATAACTTGTCTCTTACTTGGAATGACTATGGCTGGGACATGGTACTGTTAGGACCTACTATATTGTGATGGTTTGCAATTCTTCAACAATTTATGTGTGCAACTATTTTGTTCTTGTTTTCACTTCTATAGGGTTTCCTTGAACAAGCTTTTGTTTGGCAGGCATCAAACCTTCTCTACGTTGACCAACCTACTGGAACTGGTTTCAGCTATTCTTCGGATAACCGTGATATTCGTCACGATGAAGAAGGTGTCAGCAACGATTTGTACAATTTCTTGCAGGTTCTATCCATTCCATTATATGAATCTTACATTACATAACTGAACTTCCGATTTCCAATGTGTAACGAAAATGTACGAGGTGAATTGCCAATTTTGAGAAAATTCACCAATGAACTTGGTGACAGCTTAAACCTATTTTCTTTGGGTTAAATCTTCTGACTTTTGTTTATAATCACAGGGATTTTTCACCCAGCATCCTCAATTTGTTAAGAATGACTTTTACATCACTGGAGAATCTTATGCTGGCCACTACATTCCGGCATTTGCTTCTCGAGTTCACAAAGGAAACAAAGACAAGGAAGGGATTCACATAAATTTTAAGGTATGGCCGGTGGCTATGATAGTTATATTGGGACTTGCATAAATCATAAAGGAACTAACCACAATAACTTCTATGGTTTAACAGGGATTAGCAATAGGTAATGGCCTAACCAATCCAAGTTTCCAGTACAAGGCATACCCGGAATATGCATTACAAATGGGTTTGATTAAGAAACCTGATTATGATAGAATTACCGAGTCGATTCCAGCCTGTGTACAAGCAATCAAGACTTGTGGTATGTCCTCTTATTTTCTTTGTTTTCTTGACATATTTCTGTAACTATATACTTTACAAATAAGTGAAACTGTGACAGGCCCTACTGGTGGACGGCCTTGTGTAGACGCATACAGTGTTTGTAATAACATATTTTCCGAGATCATGGATATAATCGGTGATAAAAATGTAAGCAAGGGCAATCATTTTTATTAGTTGAGAACAATCAAGTTCTGAAGAAACCGAATTCAAGTATGATGACTGATGAGTTTGTTTTCTGCTTGGCATGCAGTATTATGATATCAGAAAACAATGTGTGGGGGATCTATGTTATGACTTCTCAAACATGGAGACATTCTTGAACATGAAACCAGTTAGGGAAGCCCTAGGAGTAGGCGACATAGACTTTGTTTCTTGCAGCTCTACGGTGTATGAGGCTATGTTGTCGGACTGGATGAGAAATCTGGAGGTGGGAATTCCTGCCCTTCTTGAAGATGGAATTAAGGTGCTAGTGTATGCTGGGGAGTACGATCTTATATGCAATTGGCTTGGTGAGTCCCTTTTGAACAACAAAAGGCTCATGTTTCATCTGTTTTTAAGAATAATAAAGCAATACTACCATACTTATGGTATCTGAAATCTCTCTAATTTTTTTTTGCAGGGAACTCGAATTGGGTTCATGCTATGGAATGGTCTGGTCAGAAAGCATTTGAGGCATCACTAAGAGCAATTGCAGCGGTGGTGTGATTTGCCAAGGCAAAAGCTGGGACCCACACCTGCTGCAAAAAAACTCAATCCAGCGGTTGTATTTAGCCCGGGCAATTCATGGGCCCCGCGTCAAAAAATTTGCCCAAGCAATTTGATGGGCGATTCTCGGCAAACGGTTTGCTCGAGCAATTGGGTGGGCTCCACTGAAATATCTGTTCCCTACTTCCTCTTATCACATGTCGGTCAAACAATATCTTTTCAACGGTAAAATGTTTGTTCCAGTTGATATTGCGCCACCAATGCAACTGCTTGAGAGTTTGTAGCTTGAATTCGCTCCAGCTCCTCCATATTTTCACGATCCCTTTCTAGCAACCACTTGTTTAATTCATCCATTGAAAAGAGGAGAATAAGACGAGTGATGATATTTCAAAAGAGATGAAGGTAGAATGAGAGGAAATGTGTGAGTAGAGAATGAAGTCTGAGTGTTATTTATCAACAATTTTGGAGATAAAAAGTTTCGGATAAGTACACGTGTCACGTAAAGATAGGTTGAAAATCTTATCAAATATCCGAGATATATTTCTAGAAGATAACGATATCTGAAGTTGACACGTGTCAAGTGAAGATTGGACGAATATCTTATTAGAAATCATAAGATATTTAATAATTTATTAAAATATTAATTAATAATCTGTTTAACAATAATGACTGTTGTACGATTAATCACATTATTAATTAATCAAATTATAAGTTTAACATTTTTAATTAATAATTTATTCAAAATTAAAATGTAATAATGAATTAGCATGTAAATTGCCTTCAACGGGTGCATTGATAAAGAAGAGACAATTGCCAATTTAGGATGAATAGTGAATTGACAAGGACAATTTAATTGGCAAATCAGCAATTGCCAATTGCCTACGGGTGCAATTGCTCTAACGGTTCCATTCAAGGTTGGCGGTGCAGAAGCAGGACTGCTTAAAAGCCATGGACCCCTCGCTTTCCTCAAGGTCCATCTCTCTCTCTCTCTCAGTATCGATTAATGAATTATTCATTTGTGTCAGTCTCATATATCTAGTCTTATTTTCTCTCTAAATACACTATTAACTTTGGCAACAGGTCCATAATGCTGGTCATATGGTCCCAATGGATCAACCAAAAGCCGCATTACAGATGCTGACAAACTGGATGCAAGGAAATTTAGCAATGGCTCAGTCAAGAAAAAGAGCTGCTCCCAAGTGATAGATTGATATCCTTCTCAGCCTATCAATAGTCAATACATGGTTTTTCAATACTACACATATTTGAGATACACAGCTTATAAAGTTCCTAGTAGAGAGTTAAAGTTTCTTTCAAAGGAGTTACAATTTCACACCAATTGGTGTTGTTTCTAATATCCAGTAAGTTGATATAAACTTACATTCTAAAAAAGAGTGATATAAAATTGAAAATATTTTCATGTTCTTTTTGGAAAGATATTTTTACCTTTCGGTAGGAGAAAGAGAAACCATGACAAAAATGAGACAATCATCAACAAACAACAAATTTGAAATTTTTACCTCTTGATGAAGTAAGCAGACCTACCTGAGATTTGAAGCTTAACCTCCTTGATTTGAGGTTTGACTGATATATACATTTGTATAACATACATCAAGTCGTGAATAATTCGATCAATTTAAAATTTAAAACGATTAGTTAATTTACTGCATACCATACATATAGTGATATACTTGAAAAAACCAAAAAGCACCGGATATGAGAAACAACACCGATTAAAATTCGGAGTCTAGGACTTAATTAAATGTTGTTGTCGTGGGCCTCGTGGCTTATGAGGGAACATGTAACGTAAAGAAACCAAGAAGCAGCGGATAATCTACAAACAACATGAATAAAACGTGATGTAGATTATTCGTGTCTACTATATATATTGCTTGTTCTATGTCAGCACTTGCGAAAGGTCAGGCTCACTCATAAATATTGTTTTCTTATCTGCTAAGTAACTTGTTCGTCGCGCATAATAGTCAGTCATTGTTAGTGTATATATGTTTGTCAAGCGCAAAGAGAAGCATGTCGAGTCAAATAACGTAATTCTTTTTTCAAATATTTATATAAGAGAATATCAACTTTATACTTATGGAGTCCAAGGGGGGAGACACTGTTGCGACAGCGGTGGTGCTGGCAAAACAAGCGGATGGTGGTGGCAGTACCGGCGAAAGAGGATCATTGCTCCTGCAAAGTCGATCGAAAACTCTCAATAAGGGATGATTGGACTTTTTTCATCCTGATGATCTTGTGGAGGTTCCGGTTGATGGGCCAGTGAGCTGTAAAAGGAAACTGGGACGTCTGTTTGGAAGCAATAACAAGAAGCCCATCTTGACAAGAAGGTGGATGTGCCTCCATTGCGAATTTTCTTGCCAGTGCCTTCAGGTGCAGGTTTGAGTCCTGCAGATAAGGGCAAAGCATGAAGGAAAGTAATTCATCTAGGTATCCTATTCTAAGTGGGTGAAAGATGAAAACGGTGTGAAGCTTGCTACATTGTATAAATAAGTAGTTGGTTGTTTGATGTACTTGGCGGCAAAAAGGCCGGACCTCATGTTTGTGACAAGTCGGTTCATGGGAAGTCCAACTAAATGACTCGTGCAAGCAGTCAAGAGAGTGCGCGGGTATCTCACGGGTACTGTGGATTTGGGAATTCTTTATGAGAGACTTGAGGCATACACAAATAGTGACTATGCAGGTGATTCGGATGATCGGAGAAGCACATCCGGATATGTTTTTATGCTTAGCACAGGTGCAGTTTCATGGTCCTCTAAAAAGAAACCAGTGGTTACTTTGTCTTCCACGGAAGCTGAATTTGTAACTGCAGCCTCCTGTGTTTGTCAAGGAGTGTGGATGCAAAGAGTTCTTGAGAACTTGGTCATGCTCAGAATGGAAGCACCACTGGTTACTGTGATAACAGCTCGACCATAAAGCTTTCTAAAAATCCAGTGCTTCATGTCGAAGCAAAATATTAATGTACGCTTCCACTTTCTTCATGATCTTACCAAAGACGGAACTGTGGAGCTGGTTTATTGCAACACTCAGAATCAGGTTGCAGACATCATGACAAAGCCATTAAAGCTTGAAATGTTTGAGAAGCTTCGTGAACTGCTGGATGTGTTCGTTGCCAGGTATAAACTGATTGCAAGTGCAAACAGTTTAAGGGATGAAATGTTGGAACAGCTAGACTGCTAGAGTTTAGCAGTTAGTCTATTAGAGTTAATCGTAGTTGATGCAGTTAATAATTTATTTACTATGAAAGTGCAGTAGGTTTGAATTATTCTAGTCCATGTTCCACGTTGTTTAGTTAGTGTCAAACGTGGGGTTTATTTGTTTTATCTCTTCCCTTGTAAGGCTTTATAAGTAAACAATTTGCAGTTGATCGAACAAGAACATTCTCCCAGTATTGAGAGTGGATTTTTTTTTTGGATAAAAAAAAGTGAAGATTGAAACTAAACAGTGCTAGAGCTAGCTAGAGAGAAACAAAATAGTGAAAGAGAGAAACCAGTTTAACTTTTCTCAGTAAATATGCAGGCAATCAAAGTACGATAACAGATTATGTGAGCAGTAATGCGTAGCAATATAAAACAGATCAACTGTAATGAGACCATCAATGCAATTCATGTATATTTCATATGCAAGTTTTAAGTTGACAAAAGGAAATAGCATTTGCAAATTGCAAATCCTTAGCATGCTCTAGATGAACAAAAGAGAAAAAACAGTCAAGAGCTTCTTACGCCATACAATTCCCTTAAGGTCACAATTGCTGGCTGAAAACCAGTTCTCAATGGTACAACTTGAACTGCTCGCAGATTTTGTGCATTACCATTCTTCGGTTTGGATATTGTCATCTTAAACATCTCTCCCTCCAAAATTCTACTAGCATTAGCCGCTGCATCAAACACCCCAAAAAACATAAGACATGTATAACTAATAGATCAACCCAACAACCCAACAACCACTAGTATGCCGTACCACAAAGGATTCAATTTCAATTCAAAACCTCTTCAAGCATTAATGATCAATAAGACAAATTGACAATATTTGATTCAGTAATTAGCATCCCCTAAACCTCTAAAGAGAATAGCACATTGCATTTGATCAGAAAAGCACAAGAATTCAAGTTGCGCGTCATAGTCATACATTGAGACAGTTTCAAATGTACAATGAGTAATGAGTTCAGAAGATTTGAGGTTTCATACCAGCAAAAGGGTGAAATTTCGCAAAGTCGAAAAACTCATCAGCAGAGCAACCAAAGAGGACCTTGGCCACCCTATCAAAGCATATCACAGTGAACACCTTGCTATCCGAAGCAACTGACATCTGCCCAACACAACACACTATTAAAAATCTTGGAAAAACCCAAATGAAGAAAAGAGCAAATAGAAAGTGAAGAAATGTGAGAAACAGACGAGAACGCGAAAGAAGCGTTTGGTGCGAGGAAAGCGGGGGTTGAAGGCAGAGGGGTTGCAGTATCTGCAAAGGGAAGATGGGTTGTCAGGGAGAGTCCTCTCGCAGAGGGAGCATGCTCTGTAGGAGAAATCAGTGTGGTCTATTGCTACAAGTGTGCACATCATCGTTGTTGGCTCTTTGGCTTCCATCACTTTGCTGGAGATTTAGAGGCGGCTCGATCACATATGTTAGATATGTTATATCAATTATTTTTTTGTCCTTCTATTGTGTTTGCCTTAATACACGTATGATTAGTTAATCTGGTTTCCTTATTAGAATATATTACAGTTGATAGAACTTCTAGATCATTTGGGTTACTCTATGTAATGCCTATTTATAGGCATTTCTATAGTAAACCGTTATTCTCATTATTTTTTCTCCTTCAACATGTTATTAACACTGTGCTCTAACCCGAGCTTGATAAAGAAAAACCTTAACCCTAGCAGCAATAAAAAAAACACCTAGTTCGTTTTGAACATTCGTCGGACTAGACTGCCTCGTCCCCACACCTCCGGCTAACTCTGCCCCGCTCCTGAGCTGAGCTCCCCCCTCCCCCCCGAGCAGAGCCCCACCTGCGAGCCGATCCGAAACCAAGCCGGTCAGCCAAGCCCCCGCTTGAGCGTGCCTCGACGATGCTTGCTGCCTCGACGACCTCACTGGCGGCTTGACGCCCTGTCGCTCCGATCCTCACGCTGCCCAGCTTAGATCAGACGGAGTGCAGCCTTTTCTAGCTCCGCCCGACAACTCCCGGAGACGAACACCCGAGCATTGCACCCACAGTAGCAGACCGTGCAACTCCGACGTCGTGCTTCCGATCCCAATAAGGCGCTGCCACCCTAGCTGTCTGGCCCATCGACTTGTGCTCACCACCAACCCGGATTTCAAGATCTGACCCGCTCAATGTTTCTGGAAGAAACGTACTGAATGTACGAGGGGCAAAACGGTAAATTTTTTGCTCCGGGTAATTTTTTTTACAACTAGTAAAAATAGTTTATTTTATTTACAATAATAACTATTTAATTAATTTTACTGTTTTCATATATATGGTGAATATTACTAACCGTATATTTTTCTTTTTCATGAAATTTTTGGCGCGACGGATCATGATGGATTTACGAGAGTAACTTCGCAGCATGAAAGTAAGAATGAAAATTACAAAGGCAACTTCTCTTACACGGCAAACTAACACGTAAGCTTTTATAAAAATTACCGCTTTTGAATTTTAATTTCATAGCAAGGCTTCGTAGCCTTCTTCTACGTTCCACCTTTCTTTATAACGTGGGACGATATTGAGGGATTGTGACCCCTCATATCACAGTTGAAATTTGTGACGGTTTGACAAGTCACGGTATTACGACTAAATATTGTTGTGGTTAATAAAAGGACAAACATCGATTTGCGACTGAAATTGTTGTGGTTAATATCGATTTGTGACAGAAATGTCACGGTTAACATCGATTTGTGACAGAATTTGTCACGGTTTACATGGAATTGAGTTACCATAAACTTTGGTCTTGACATAATTCATCACTTGGAATTAATTATCGTATATCAATATTAGTCAATCTTCCATATTGTTGTTTAAATATTTGACCGAAACATGAGCCCTGAATTTAACATAAAAAAATATTAAAAAAGTGACAAATTTCATGTCACGAGTTTTGAAAAAAGGGAGAGGCAACGTCTCGAACCCCACGTCATATTAAAAATTGGGCTAGTATAAGAAAAATCTTTTTATTGATGTGGTTCTATATCGGTTCACTATTGTAATGAAAGCAATATTATGGTCAATGTATACAAAATATATGGAGTTCTTACAACAAGAAACTCACGATATGGAAGACGATGAGAACATTATTCTCACAGTTACGGATTTTAAAAGCAAACAGTATATTACGAAAAAAATGAAGTGCACGACTTCGGTTTAATAGTCTAAATGACTACAAATCCGTTTATTTTTTCAAGTTTTGTGAAGGCATACACCTCACATATTTGACTGAAGTTACTTAGTCATTATGTTTTAAATTAAATTCATGGTGAAGACCTCATTATCATTATTGGCATATATATTCAAATTTTGTTTGGCACATATGGTTCGATGTACATAAGCTATATGTTAATACAATATTTCGCATTACAATATGACACTACATTGGACTACAAAAGATCACCAGTTACTATAAGGTGGCGTTTATAAAGGCTGAAATCGCACCAAGTATGGCGCAATGCATACTTGGGCATCATAATTAAATCAAGTGTGGTGCAATGCACACTTGGTATATCATGATGTTGCGCAATGCATATCGGTTTTGGATCAAAAAAAGATTTGTAATGTCAAGTGTGGCGCAATGCACACTTATACAATTGCAAAGACATTACAAACAAGAATAGTATTTTACACTCTTGAGTAGGTTCATAATTGCAAAAAGAAAATTGCGTTACACTAAATGACATCCAAAATTGGATGTTGTAAAATCCTCTTCTTTCTCTACAAGATCCAACAGTGGGCGGTGGATGCTCATGACTAATTTGCCAAGGTTTGGCATGTTTTAAGCATTGTTTCGTCCATCTATGTAGTCTTACACGTCATATATATATTGCACTCTAAAGGATTCCAATACATTTTTTTCAATCTCCATCGAAATTGTTACCATATTTCGGTTTTTATGTCTTGACATAAGACTGTTGTTTCTACATTCTTGTATATGAATGTGTCGTAGCGAGATTGAATGCTTAGTTTATTGCAATATTGCAAGTAATAGACAACTATTCATGGATTTAGTTTTTTATAAATCCGTTGTGACTACGATGACTAGATCATCAGAAATAATCAAAGAGCGGATTAATGCTTAAGTTTCAATGCCTAATGACATTCTGATTCAAGTCACATATGCTCTTTATACATGTATAAAGAAGCAATCGAACCGTGCTATGATTTAATGATATTCATCCCAACGTTTATCACCTAGAAACACATTGTGAGAATTGATGAGAATTTTTTATGTATCATTATAATGAATGCGCAACATTCATGAGTCACTAAGATTCAGTTAATTGAATAAGTTATTGTCTCCAATGATGAGAATGAATACATCGACTCATGTAGGCTTTAACATAAATCGTCTGGGATAATTTAGACATGTTTCGATGATCTATATATTAAAGAGTAAAGACTCTCACAGACATCCTTTCTTTTGAACAAAGTAACCATTGAGATCAAAGATCACCAAAATACCACTTGGTGGAGCTATAAGCAATGCTCACGGCCTACGGATGGCATTAAAGTCATTCGCGTCATCCTCCTATACAATGAAGGCACTACTCATGTTTTCATAAGCAAATATGACGCAAAAAAATCCCCTATGATCTTACATTGGCCATGCTCGTTACTTGTTTTGTAAAATCTATTCTTTAGCGAAGATTAGAGCGACACCCTCCTATGCTAAGGACAATAAAATGTAGAGACTAGCATATAAACAAGATGCTAAAAAGTCGTTGTTCACTAAGTAAGACATTAATTACAATGTCTATGAGTGATTTTATAAGAATGATACATAAGATGTTGGCTTAATGACTTCTCATTGTTCACTTTGAGGTATAATAATGCTATGGTGATGTTCACAATGGTTTAACTTAAGCTATAACAATTAGCTGTTATGGGAAACCTTAACAATAATTGAAAAGTTGAAAAAACCTAGAATTTCCGGTTTTTCAACTTGCGGATTAGTCATTGTGAGATCCGGTTCAACAACTTTAAGACCAGTTCTTGAAGTTCTGTTTGTGGCCCTGGATTCCTAACATCCAAACCAACCAATGTACAAAATTTCGTGGCATTTGGATAAGTGGAAGGTAGTGAACCGCTCAATATAAGTGTTCACGGATGTCCAGCGACTCCGACGGACGGTTCAGCAGGTTTTATGCCGGTTCCGTCTTTGAGGCTGGCGGTTTTGTACTGCTAACTTCCATTTCTACCTGTTTACAAAATTTGGTAGTGTTTGGAGCATTGAAGAATAGTGAATCGTTAAAGGAAGTGTAAAACAAATGTCCGGTGATACTGGCGGTCAGTTCAACCGGTTTCTTTTTGACCTGTTCCAGCAGTGAGGCCAGTGGTTTTTTAGACTTGTAAGACCAATGACTACGGGTTGTAGCAGGGTCATAGTTTTACTTATTCATCTTTATCCACCATCATTTAAATATTTATGTTACGGTTGTAACAGTATGCATATTTGTTAACAGATTGAGTTAACGTTCTATAATGTATATCGTCCACATGTTGTATGTGGCAAATTGCGCCTCCACAAGTGCACAATGATGAGTTATTTGATGAATATTGTCTTTGAATAAGGCATGAGCTTCCGACTATAGTCCGCTTATATAAGGACCTTGATAGACGATTTCTTTTATGTCACTTTGATAAGCCAGTCTCCCGTCATTAGGGGGAGATAAGAACAAGAATATTCAAGTAGAACGACTTGGAATTGTCGTGGTTTATCCCTACTGTGTCTCATCAAGTTCCCTAAAGTGACAAGATCACATATACATGCTGCAAACATGCCTGCAAGGATTGATGTCTGATAGGAGCATAAATTGCGTTGATTTTATAGTTTAACATTTGCATTTAGCTTGACTATTTTTCTATAAAAAGATCGTTTTAACTTTGTTATTTTCTTAGGTACTTCGTGGAGCAAGATAATACAAATATTTGTTCAAGTGATGCAAGCAGGGCTTCCAATACGAAGTAGAGATGCCAAGGATGGAGTTTGATCATTCACATGGTCAAAAATATCAAGGAAAGGCGATGGAACCACTTCACCAAAACAGAAGCTGCAAACACAAAAAGCTGGAAACTGGTTAATGCTTATTTTCTCCGGTTTTCAAGGCCTATTTCCATGAGGTTCCAAGAATGGTTTCACTGAGTTTACTGCTCAGATTTGTAGAGGTGCATTTGTAGATCAATTTGGACTCTAGAATCATCCAAATTGGTGATGAAATCTTGTGTTTATGAAGCGTCGAAGTTGGACAGAAAATTAGCAGTTTCGGGAAAGCTATGCAGCAGTCAAGTTTGAGGCAGTGTTTAGGCTGGATTCTGAGGAGCTTTCTTGGGGGTTTTTGCAGGATTTTGAAGAGTGACATCATTAATATAATTTTCCCAAAATCCAAGTCCAGATTATATATGGAAGACATTCAAAAGATAGCCCAAACATTAATTCTAATCAAAGAAGGAAATATAGTTTGAAAAGGAAGCTTTGAAGACTTGGAGACTACTTAAGACAAAACTCTAATACCATAATGTGGGGTTTTTGGAAAAAAAAAACCGTGGAAGAGAGCCTTCACATTGATTGAAAGAAACGCACAAGAGAAGAGGGAGCCATCAAGCAACTCAAGGAGAAGATCGATTTCTTTCCCTGTTTTTCATCTTTCGTATTTTCTTTTCTCCCTGAACCTTATGAAATTCTTTTGTGCATCTTCAAAGATGATGAGTAACTAATTTTCCCTTAGTTAGGGGCTGCTTCCAAGCCCTAGACATGGTGTAACTATGAAGTTGGCGTTAATTTAATTTGTTCCATGGATTTCAGATATTCATTGGTTTATCATTATATCATTGATCAACTTTGTATGTTTATTGATGGTGGCCAACGTTAGTATGCATGCTAGGTTGTAAAGCTATGAATGTTTTGTATGATCATCATGTCTACTTGCATTCTAGAGTAGCGAGTGAGTGGCTTGAGCCCATTCACATAAACCAAGTGTCTAGGTAGATTAGGACAACATCAGTACCGACATTGCCTAGCCTTATTCATAATCTTTTAGACCTTAATGACTTCTAGGTGAGAGCTGTGCGAGAACATCACTCTAGACTCCACTCTAGATGCTAAGTTAAGTTGAAAATATCATTCTCTTAACATACCAAGTAAGAAAGATTGATAGGTTAAGTTCAACACATCATTGGCTTAGCTTGAGTTAGGATATCCGAATGAACTGAACACGTTAGTAAACACATCATAGGTGTAATCATTGTCTAGTGGTGAGGAGCAGTTCCTACTTAATTTGTGTTATTTGATTTCTAAAACCAAAATCCCCAAATTTAGTTTTCTGTTTTTGACCATTCTGTCCGTCATATTTCTGAATTTTGTTAGCATAGAAAAACTACACAGTTTTTCCCCAAATTTTGTGTGTCTTCGTCAGTGTGTCTAGTTTCTCCAGATTTAATTTCATAATTTTTTGTTAAGTCTAGCTATAGTTTTTAATTGCGTCTTTGTCTAGTGTCTGTTCAGTTTTTCAGAGTCATATTTGCAATTGTTAAGTCACAATCCTCTGCGGGAGACACCCTACTTTTCTATACTACCATTGATAACTTTATTGTGATTGCAGGGTTATTTATAAGTCTATTTAAGGCTTATCAATGTCCAGATAAGGACATGTTGATGTCCGGATAAGAGGACATGTTGATGTCCGGATAAGAGGACATGTTGATGTCCGGATAAGAGGACATATTGATGTCCGGATAAGAGGACATGTCGTCACCCATAGATGGTGGCATGGTGACACCACAAATGTGGTAGATGGTGTTGCTAGGCCGTGGATCCCACGGTTTAGGGGGGAGGCCACTTGGTTCGATACATACTCACCAAGGAAGAATGCGAGTTTAGCACAACTTGATCATTTGATCAATGATACTCATTCCTCTGTTACTTCTAGATTATGGTCATCATTGAGAGACGCCTCAATGTCAATACCAATCCATATAGAGATCTCTACACTTAGAAATTACACCTGTATACATGATGACGTGGTTTAATGCGTTTGATATCGAACCATACTTCGTTGAGAAAATACCAACGTTGTAGATTGGCCTAAATGGAAAGATGTGATCCAGTTTAAACAAAGAGATAGTGCTTTGGTTAGGTGACGCCGACACCCAAAGTGTAAACTCTATCAGTTATTTCTTTGTTAGAAAGCGTAGTGAGAAAAAGAGTTTAGACTCACCTTCTGGCACAAGGTCTCTCACAAATGTCTTGGAATCGACTACGATGAGATATACTCTCGTAATGGATGTCATTGCACTCCACTACATTGTCAGTTTTGTAGTTTCTGAAAAACTGAACAAGCAGCTTGTGGTCACAACTTATCTTTGTTGGGAACTAAGAAATGTACATAAAGATCTTGAATAGATCGGTTTTCACCCAAATCAAGTGGCTCCTGACCATAGAGTACATTTGCATGGTATTTACTAAGTATCTACTTGATTAGGGAAGAGATATGAAGAATTATGTCTATTTGCGTGTAAATTCTGGATGAATCGTGATGAACTCTTGTTAAACTAAAAGATGTCACTGATCCAAAATTAAGAATGAAAGGATCTTGGGAATACTTGGTCTCGGAAGTGAGGACCATTATTGATGATGCTTATTCATCAGTTGGCTTAAGGCAAGCTAAAGGACGATGAAGTTATGCCTATATGTATCCCTTGATCGGTCGAAATGTTGAGAAGACCTGTTTCGTCCATATGTTGAAGAAGTCTTAGGAGAAATCATCCATCTAAGTACGGTAACATATTCAAGTACTTGTTACAATATGCTTGACTCGACATCTCATTCACTACAAACTTGTAAGACCAAGTTCTCCTTAGTCTTTCAACTCTCTTCCTAGCGGTCGAGCAACTTCGCTCCCTTTTAGATGAATGTGAAGAAATATCAAGATAATGGCTAGATGAGCCCACACAACGCCAATGTAATGGCAGTGATTCCTTCTATGAAAGGTTGTGACTTATTCATCCCTACAGAAAGACAAATTAACAACAAAATCAGAATCTGCCTAGTTTCATAGGTCAAATTCCACGAGACCTACATGATAGCCCACTTGTTGGAAAATGGTGATATTGGTACCATTGGAAAGTTCTATGTGTCTATTTTCCAAGGACACCAACCATTTGATCACATCTATTATATTGAGTATGTTATGGCTATTTTCGTAAAATAGGACGGAACTGTTCTAGAATCTGCTTTTGCAGAACAGTTAACTTCGACAGAGCTTTATGATCAGCTCAAGATGAACTGGGTTATGGACCTTGTATGATTGGAAAGCTACGTGTATCTAGTTTCCAAAACTTTATATGGTTCATCCATACCTATTGTATCGAAGACGTTATGATTGTTTAAGTACACGCAAGTCATGTTATGGGTGAATATGATTTTCAATGTGAACTTATGTTTTGAGTTGTTAGACAACTTTCTCCATAAATATCGAAGTAATGCTAAGCATGGAAAGTATGATCTAAAGATATTGTGACTGTATTTAATAACTAAATCGTTGCCCAAGTCTACTTTTGAAGTATATGAAGTGTATTGGCTTGCGCCGTTTATCTGTACTCTAAGATTGAGTTATCAATCAGGTGGAGTCGTTGTGTAGACATCATGTGGAGTCTACATGCGTCACATGTTATCTTCAATTGTAGTTGGTGTGTTGTGCTCTTTTTCCCTTCGTCCAAGTCTTTTGTTTTACCCACGACGTTTTTGTTTTATTTGACAAGGTTTTTACCGAGGCAACACTATAAACACCATGATGTATTAGGGACGCAATACAAGAGGGAGTGTTTAAGAAAATTATGTTTTTGTCCTTCTATTATGTGTCTTGCCCTAATACACGTATGATTGGTTAATCCGGTTTCCTTATTAGAATAGATTACAGTTTATAGAACTTCTAGATCATTCGGGAGACTCTATGTAATGTCTATAAATATGTCTTTCTATCAATGAATGAGTTAACCGTTATTCTCATTATTTTTTCTCCTTCAACAAGGGAAAATTTAAAAACAAAAACCAAAGAATCTTATGTTGTGTTTGGATAATTTTAATTTTTATAAAAATTTTAAAATCATGTAAATTACAATTTCATAAATTTAAATTCTATTAATTAAGAATTTCGTTGTTTGGATTTCTTGACGAAGAGTTTCAAAATGACAAGAATTTGTATTTAGACTAACCTCAGTCAAAAAAAATTGACAAATGACACCTATTTTGTGAGAAATTCAAGTCGGGAATTTAAGTTTCTAAATTCCATGATTATTTTCTAGTGAAAATTTATAATTTTACGGGATAAGAATCCAAACAGGGAAAATCCTAAGAAATAGAGAATTCCCTATTTTATTTTTGATTTGTTGAAGGAAAACGTATAACGAGAATAACAGTCTACTCATTTATTGATAGAAAGGCCTATTTATAGGCATTACATAGAGTCTTCCGAAGGATCTAGAATATCTATTAATATTGTAATCTATTCTAATAAGGAAACGATTAGGTCAAGACACATAACAGAAGGACATGAAAATATTTTCCTTAAACACTCCCCCTTATGTCGCGTGCCTAATACGACATAGTGCATAAGATGTTGCCTCGTTAAAATCCTTGCCAAGTAAAACAAAAACCTTGTGGGCAAAACAAAAGACTTGGACGAAGGGAAAAATAGCACAACGCACCAACTACAATTGAAGATAACATGTGATGTAGACTCCCCCTGATGTCTACGTAACGACTCCCCCTGATTGGTAACTCAATCTTGAAGTTCAGATAAACGACACATGCCGATGCTCTTCACATGTTTCTCAAAGGTAGATTTAGGTAGAGACTTGGTGAACAAATCTACTATATTATCCTCAGAACTCACCTGATTCACATGGATATTCAAAAACTATTGTAGCTGCTGATTGTAAAAGAATTTCGGCGAGATATGTTTAGTGTTATCACCCTTAATGTAACATAACTTCATCTTTTCAATGAAAGCCGTATTATCCTCATAGATACAAGTTGGTTGAGCCGTAGTAGATGGTAATCCACTAGACTCTCGAATATGAGACACTACAAACCGAAGCCAAATACATTCTTTAACTGCTTCATGTAGTGCAATAATCTCAGCATGATTCGAGGAAGTAGCAACAAGGGTTTGCTTGGTTGATCTCCAAGATATCGCCGTATTCCCAATTATGAACACATATCCAGTTTGGGAACGTCCTTTATGTGGGTCAGAGAGATACCCAGCATCAGCAAATCCAACTAACACATTATTTGGTGTTTCAGGATAGGGGACTAGTCTACCATGCGCATGAACCGCGACTATGGCATAGTCGGACACAGTCTCTTGGTGGGAGGCCGAGGGCTGTGATCCACTGATCCCAGATAGGATCTTTTGCTCTCTTGTTTCACTGTAGGGAAAGAACAGGCCTAAGTCAATGGAACCTTTCAAAAACCTGAAGATGTGCTTAACACCATTCCAATGACGATGCGTTGGTGCAGAGTTAAATCTAGCTAACAAGTTCACAGAGAATGCAATGTCTGGTCTAGTGCACTAAGCCAAATATAACAGAGCTCCAATCGCACTAAAATATGGAGTTTTAGCTCCCAGGATCTCTTCATCGTCATCTTTCGGACGGAACAGATCCTTTTTAATATCCAGACTTCGGGTAATCATGGGAGTGCCAAGAGGATGTGCTTTGTCCATATTGAATCGCCTGAGCATCTTTTGGACATATGCCGACTGGTGTATTAAGATTCCAGTCCCTCGATGCTCTAGTTCAATGCCTAGGCAAAATCGAGTCTTCCCAAGATCTTTCATCTCAAACTCGGATTTCAACTAGCTAACTGTCTCATTGATTTCATTGAGATTTCTGATGATATTCATATCATCAACATAGACTGCTACAATTGCAAATCCGGAACTTGTTCTTTTTATGAACACGCATGGGCACAAATCATCGTTCTTGTATCTATTCCCAATCAAGTAATCACTTAGACGAGTATACCACATTCGTCCGGATTGTTTTAATCCATATAGTGAACGCCTCAATCTGATGGCATAAGCACTCCGTGGTTTAGAGTCCCTTGAATTGGGCAACAAAAGGCCGTCAAGCACTTTCATATATATCTCTGTATCAAGATCCCCATAGAGATATGCGGTAACCACATCCATAAGCTGCATATTCAGTTTTTCGGACACTACTAAATTGACCAAGTAGCGGAAAATAATGACGTCCATAACAGGAGAATAAGTCTCCTCATAATCAATACCAGGGCGTTGCGAGAATCCTTGCGCCACAAGTCTAGCTTTATATCGCATGACTTCATTCTTCTCATTACGCGTCCAAACAAAAACCCATTTATGTCCAACAGGCTTAACATTTGGTAGGCATGGCACAACCGGACCAAAAACTTGTCTTTTCGATAGGGAGTCTAGTTCTGCCTGGATTGCATCTTTCCATTTCGGCCAATCTGCTCTACGTTAACATTTTACAATAGAGCGAGGTTCTATTTCATCGTCGTCAATAATCTCTTGAGTGACGGAATAAGCAAAAACATCATTAATAAATATGGAAGACCTATCCATAAGAACGCGCGCACTTGTGTAATTTAACGAGATTTCTTTGTTCTCTGACATTAACATTGATTTTGAGGCGTCCCCCAGAGGTTTCAATATTGATTCATGGACATAGCTATAGTCAGAGACAATCTCATGTGATGGATTCACAGTATTGATGATGAGCAGATCATTTTGTGCCTTGATGTCTTCCTTTTTTCGCGGCAAGACATCGATTGAACCTTTCTTTGGTCTCCCCTTCTTCTGGGTGGGAGCCGAGGCCATAGCCACTCCTCCACCATGGGCATTAGGTACTCCGGTGGTGCCTAGCCCGGGTGTGGCATTAACTTGCCCAGTTTTCCGGACTTCCAACCTTGCTGGAACGTTTGCAGCAGGGATAGTTGATCTCGTCACTTTCGCGATATCAGTAAAGGAGTCAGGCATCGAATCTGCAACTTTCTGAAGATCGAGAATTCTTTGGACTTCAATCTCGCTCTGAGATGTGCGGGGATCATAATGAGACATAGTGGGAACAGACCACGACAATTCCTGTCGTTCAACCGGAACATTATCGTTCTTTTCTCCCCCTAACAATGGGAAGTATATCTCATCAAAGTGATAATCTGCAAATCTTGCAGTAAAGAGATCTCCTGTCAAAGGTTCTAAATAGCGGACAATCGTTGGTGCTTCAAAGACAACATATATACCCAATCGTCTCTGATGACCCATTTTAGTACGCAGTGGAGGCGTAATAGGCACATAGACCGCGCAACCAAATATGCTTAAATGTGAAATATCAGGCTCATATCTAGTTACCAACTGGTACGCACTAAATGGTTGGTTGGCGGTAGGTCTGAAACGAATAAGTACAGCTACATATAAAATTGTATAACCCCATGTAGAGACGGGTAGATTGGTGCGCATCACCAAAGCTCGAGCCACAAGCTGTAATCACTTGATTGTTGCTTCTGCAAGACCGTTTTATGAATGAACATGGGGAACGGGATGTTCGACATCAATCCCAATAGACATACAATAATCATCAAAAGATTTTGATGTAAACTCTCCTGCATTATCCATTCGAATAGACTTAATCGGATGGTCAGGGCGGTGAGCCCTGAGTTTTATAATTTGAGCCAAGAGTTTAGCAAATGTAGCATTCCTTATGGATAGCAAAGCGACCTGTGACCAACGCGTCGATGCATCAACCAGAACCATAAAGTATTGAAATGGTCCGCATTTTGGTTTGATAGGTCCACAAATATCACCTTGGATCCTCTATAATAATGGAATGGTTTGTTTTGTGTCTACAGTAAAAGAGGGTCGTGCCTGCAACTTTTCTAATGAATAAGCTTTGCAAAACAAGCGGTGAGCATTAGAGATTGCCATAGAGGCATCAGGAGTGAAACCATGTGGAACAGAAGCCTGTGAAGGCTGTGACAGCATTTGGGACGGCATTAAGGCCCAGCCCTGACCATGAGTGGTGCTCACAGCACTGCCACCATTTTCGGTGGCTATGTGTGTTCCCATACACCTCTATGCTCTAAAAAACGGATGACCGTGTGAATTTTTAAGAATATGGATCATCATATCACGTCCAGGATGTCTCAGACGATCATGCCAAAACTTATATTAGTCAGATTCGCAAAAGTTGCGAGCAACTGCATAGGATTCAATAATTCGAACTGTAGTAAGATATAAACCACTACTTTAACTCAGAAGTTTCTCTAAGATGCGCTTACGGCCACATTCATTAGAGGAAATACACAAAAACTATTTATCATTCTCACGATGAGTTTCCAAATGGACACCGTTGGCGTGAATGTCCTTAAAACTTAGCAAGGTTCGATTGGCCTTTAGCGCGTATAAGGCATCAATGACATGAATCTTTGTGCCATTTGGCAACAAGAATTGTGCAATACCTCACCTTTGTATAACTGGCGATGAACCAATCATGGTTGTCACTGAGGATTTGTAAGACACAAAATCCGTAAACAATTGTCTATGCCGCAGAATAGTGTAGGTAGTCCCACTGTCAGCCAAACACTCAATTTCGCCACGAGACATCTACAAAAGAATGTAAACACTATGCCATATACATCATCAGACGACGGTCCAAGTCCGTCGTCTGACGTTTTTTTTTATGTCGTCTGAGGAGCTGTCGGGTGATGGTCTATCAGACGACGGAGAATAGCCGTCGTCTGAAATGCTATCACACGACATATCTTATGTCGTCTGAGAAGAGTGGAGATTGAAAAATTTCAATAAACACACCACAGTTAAGTGTGGACTAAATAAGCATCCAAAAACTTTAATATCATATCACAAGACACATAAAATGTCGTATGTTTTGTATACCTACCACATATAAGTGTGGACTGATTGGAGAATAATTTGATTTATTGGATTTTTCTATCAAATCACACTTCAATTAAGTGTTGAGTGTGTGAGCTTGCAACGTCAAAAACTTGTAATATATGTGGTTATATAGAAGATCTAACCTCACTTATCTGTCGTTTCACATTGAAAACTATTAGAAATTTTTTTGGTGCTTCTGTCATACGACATTTAGTTGTAGTTGCATTTGTATTCATACCACATATTTTTACTTTTCGACTTGGTATTACCACAGTTAACTGTCGACTGAATGAAGCATTATCATAGTTTGTTATGATTTTTTCGTGCCGAAGTCCTTTACTTGACATATATATGCCGTCTGATTGAAGAATTACAAAAGTTTAATCTTGTGACTCCTTCTCAGTCCACATATATGTGTTGAGGTAGCTTATATCCATCAACAATTTTTTTTGTTTTACGTTCTTACATGACATTTGGACCACATATATATGTAGGTTAAGGGATAGCAAGTAAGTTTTTCCTACCCTAAGTCAACATTTTAATAGAGTTTGATTCTGTAAAATATGTCGTCTAATGCTTAATTGCACTACATTATCATGTTTTTTGGAAGTTTACATATGTTGTTTGATTTAGTACGAGATGACACATTTGTGTCTTTGGTTGCATGATGTTGCCGGTCTGTTTTGGCTCAAAAAGTACTGTTCATATGGTAAAACAACCTCAATTTAGTACAAAAACCTGTGCATTCTAAACCATATATGCCAATCTAACCTCACATTAAAGCCAATGAAACATTGATCAATAATTCAATACATCAATTGAATTTTATAAGAAGAAACTCCCCTAGTGGTGATATGTATTGACATCTTAAAACAGGCCAATAACTTTACAAACTCATCAGCGTTTCTTGAGGGAAAATTTGAGAAACAGTTCCCTTGTCTATCAGTTAAGCGGGAGAAATACCTTTTCATCTGACCATCTAAAAGTACATCATCAGCATGTCTAATTGATTCAGTAGAAAAATCATCCACTGCCTTCTCGTTGCTGGTATCAACAGTTCCTTTGTCAATTTTTTCTTCCCTTTCCTATGTTGCATCCTCATCGGTAGATAATTTTGTCTTGAACAAAGAGGAAATTGGGCGACTGTTATCATTCTCGTTTTCACATTCCATGTCTGAATCACTTATTAGGTAAGTCTTTTTAAGTCGTCTGTGGCGCGCCTTTCCCTTTTGAGGTTTCTTCTTAGCCAAAAACTCCTCTTCAGATCCAGAACCAGAATCTGCATATACAAAAAAAGTAAACAGCTTAAAACAATGTTGCGAAGTTTCACCAATGAGGTAACTGAGGAAAACTGATAATGAAATGTAATACGGAGGTTGAGCTGTATATGATCGAGTACGTACATATATGGGCCGTGTGTGCACTGTGTATGAATCATGAGTATGCTTCATCACATGAATTACATGTGAAAGAAACAAGAAAACAGACGGAGAGATTTAGTGCAGTGTTATATATATGGACTAAATCTTCAGAAAAAATTTCAGTAGGTCTACCATAATAAAGTCATATAATAGTTGTGTTCCCAATCACTTCCTGCCAGATATGATATCCATGTACGTAAAGAAATTCTAGTAATTAAACGAAGTAGGATTTATTTACAATGAGGGGTGCCTTTCTGTCTGAAATATATGCAGAAAACTCAAGTGATGTGAAATCATGATGCTACACATTCTTATATAGTTTGGTTAATTACTGTTAAATCTGATCAATCCATTATACATTTATGATTTATATATGTTCGACGAGTTCGATCATCTACATCATTCAGAGAAACCCAGAAAGCTAGGATGTTGTGGATATATAATTGTATGCTAAAATAGTAAAAACCTCATGAATAATTGTATGTTAAATTAATAGTAGATGTACTTTATGTTTTCTTATATAAACATGAATGACAGCAGTACATCTCCACAGCAAAGGGCAGCTACGCACCAACCAGACAAGAGCACTCAAATCACTACTTGAAACCTAAAGGAAGGGTTATATTCTGCATTCATGAATTTTATTCCACTCACCCAAAGTACACTACTCATGATTCACAGCTAAGAATGGTTTATGATCCATTAGAAAGATAGCAAATCTTTATTTGACTAACCTCAAAGCGTCAAGAAAATCCATGTCAAAAAAGATTTTACACCTATAAAGGGGATGAATCTGATCAACAGAAAGAAAAAGGGATTGAGATTGTACTAGGCTTCTAATCCTTCTATCATGCACCCCGATTTTTTGTCACCTATGTGACTGTAGGAAAACTGAAGATGGGAGGTGAAAATGTTCTGCAGCAATGATCTCTGAGAAAAATAAATCTTGACATTATCCAGACAATAGAAGACTATTAGCCGCTTGGATCCCCATCTGTTGAAATGTATACAACCAACAAATCCCCTACCATTTTTTTCTCTTTACCCAGCAACTAATTCATTGTGAAACAGAAACTAAGACCAAATCACTAAGTAGAGAGAAATGAAATGCAATTCAAGCCATAAACAACAACACCATTTAACAAAAGGATACGACTCATCTGGATTGTAAGGTCGACGACCACCTAGATAGTAACCAGCCAGGTGAACACTGCGAGGACCTAGAACTGAGAACATGACTTCATCAGCCTCATCAAATTCCAAATGTAGTTGCAAACACTCATTCTTCTCAGGATACAAACAGCATAAATAAACCGGACTCTTGTTTCCAACATTACATTGGAGTATGCTTCTTTTGGTTGCAACCCCCAACCCCAATGTTGCCTGTATATATCACTATGCACATTATTGATCCATACAATGAAAACCAAACTCACCACACCACAAACTCAATTCAAATATCAAAAGCAGACACACAACTGGTACGAGTAAATCTTAAACATGCAGTTAACTAAAACCCCAAATCACACGGTTGCTATTCATATTCAGATTTCTCTTAGAGCTATTAAAATAGCCGAAAACCAATCTACAGATTTAAAAAAAATGTTCAAACTAGTTTAAACAATTCACAGGGAGTACTGAATTAATAGAACCCATTACCATCGAAATGTGAAGCCGTCCATTGTAGTCACCAGGTTTATGAGTGAAAGGCTTTCCGGGTTTGACTTCAATGGACGGCTCCTCGTAGTCCATGTTGTCCGGGTCGGAGACGACGAACTCGAGCGGCTCGTTCCAGACAGGGTTGAGGTCCTTGTACTTGGTCGCCGTCCGCTTCCGTTGCCCGTCGAAGTCCGCCACCACATAAGCGCTGGAGCTGCCCTGGCCATCTTTTGGTAGAAGGTCACGTGCGTCGACCACTTCCACGATGAGCTTCCTGATCGTCCTCTGCGGCTGTGGTGGCTGTTGCGGTTGCGGTTGCGGTGGCTGCTCTGGTTGGGGCTGGGGTTGGGATTGGGGAGGTGGGGGTTGCTGAAACGACACAGTCATGGTGTCATTGTGAAAGGAATCGAGGGTTGGGAGAGAAAAGGGGGGAAGGGTTTGCGTTGATAGCGGGGAAGGAGTGAAGGGAGTAGTAGTAGTAGTACTGTGTGATGGGATTTTGTGAAGAGAAGAGAGACGGCTAAGAGGAAGAGGGAGAGAAGAATGAGATTGAGGTGACCAAGTATTTTTGATGGAAAAAAAAGTGTGGGAAGTTTAAGTTTTGGTGAAAAAATTGAGTGGGAGCCGAAAAGAAAAATTCGAGATTGAGGTGTTCATCAGACAACATACATATGTTGCCTGAGTTGACCAACATAGGGTTTTCGTTTAGATAAAAGTGTTGACTTTTAAAAGTATTTTTCAGACAACATATATATGTTGTCTGAAGTTACTAAGCAAGATTCCATTCACGTTGACCGCATCGACTGAGATCCGAACTTTATCGAAAATACTTGAATTTTGTTCTACACCCATAATTCACTATCATGTTGACATCTGACACTCAAACTTCAAAAAAAATTATTTCCGTCATTTGAATCACAACGTGCGTACTAATGTGCTATAACATGTTTACTAAATTCTTTGTAAACATACATCTTTATAAGACAACTATATGCAAGAAACAAAATTTACCTAATATGACCGTTGGATATGATCGCAGTACTTAAATATGTATGTGGAAGAAAATTTACCCATTTTCGATAACTTATAGGTCTTGATCATTAGAGTCAACTTCAATTATATAGAAAACGTTCCTATTCTTCATCATGAGGAGCCATATGATCGGTCGATAAACGTGTCTAAATGTTCACATAAAATAGTTTCATTGACACTAAATGAGGGTATAAGAATTGACGAATCTCAACTTTAAGTATTAATCGGTCTAGATAAAAGGGTTTTCGTTTAGATAAAAGTGTTGACTTTTAAAAGTATTTTTCAGACAACATATATATGTTGTCTGAAGTTACTAAGCAAGATTCCATTCACGTTGACCGCATCGACTGAGATCCGAACTTTATCGAAAATACTTGAATTTTGTTCTACACCCATAATTCACTATCATGTTGACATCTGACACTCAAACTTCAAAAAAAATTATTTCCGTCATTTGAATCACAACGTGCGTACTAATGTGATATAACATGTTTACTAAGTTCTTTGTAAACATACATCTTTATAAGACAACTATATGCAAGAAACAAAATTTACCTAATATGACCGTTGGATATGATCGCAGTACTTAAATATGTATGTGGAAGAAAATTTACCCATTTTCGATAACTTATAGGTCTTGATCATTAGAGTCAACTTCAATTATATATAAAACGTTCCTATTCTTCCTCATGAGGAGCGATATGATCGGTCGATAAAGGTGTCTAAATGTTCACATAAAATAGTTTCGTTGACACTAAATGAGGGTATAAGAATTGACGAATCTCAACTGTAAGTATTAGTCGGTCTAGATAAAAGGGTTTTCGTTTAGATAAAAGTGTTGACTTTTAAAAGTATTTTTCAGACAACATATATATGTTGTCTGAAGTTACTAAGCAAGATTCCATTCACGTTGACCGCATCGACTGAGATCCGAACTTTATCGAAAATACTTGAATTTTATTCTACACCCATAATTCACTATCATGTTGACATCTGATACTCAAACTTCAAAAAAAATTATTTTCGTCATTTGAATCACAACGTGCGTACTAATGTGCTATAACATGTTTACTAAGTTCTTTGTAAACATACATCTTTATAAGACAACTATATGCAAGAAACAAAATTTACCTAATTTGACCGTTGGATATGATCGCAGCACTTAAATATGTATGTGGAAGAAAATTTATCCATTTTCGATAAATTATAGGTTTCGATCATTAGAGTCAACTTCATATATACATAAACTTTCTTATAGCTTCCATAAGGAGAAGTACATAATCGTTTCATCAAAGTGTCCAAACTATTACATATATCTGTTTTCCTACTCTTAACAAGAGTTTGAGTACCGGCTAATCAAAAATATAAGTTTTGGTCGGAGGAGATAAGAGCGTTTCCGTTTGGAAAATATGCACAATTTATGTTGACCACTTATTTACAACCTTAGACGACATATAATCGCCGTCTCACATTGAAGAAAAGCGAGGGAAAATTTCGGCGCCCAAATTCAAATATTTCAGGTCCAGACGACCTTTTTATGTTGTGCGATGAGTACATTAAGGTTAGCGCCCTCTCCCAAACTCAAATGAATTGAATATTTCAAGTTCATACAGACGACTTATTAACCTCGTCTGATGAATAGATTAATAGGTTGAGCCCTCTTTCAAACTTATATATCAGGTTTCCATAGATAACATTTATATGTTGTCTTATTAAATACAATAAAACATGACCAAACTCAATATTTAATTATACATTGAGTATTTTAGAGTCAGAGAGACCACTTTCATATGTCGTCTGAAGTTATATCGCATATGATCGGTCGATAAACGGGTCTGAATGTTCGCATAAAATAGTTTCGTTGACACCAGATGATGGTATAAGAATTGACGAATCCCAACTTTAAGTATTGGCATGGTCGGTCTAGATAAGAGCATTTTCGTTTAGATAAAAGTGTTGACTTTTAAAAGTATTGCTCAGACGACATATATATGTCGTCTGAAGTTACTAAGGAAGATTCGATTAACGTTGACCGCATCGACCGAGACACGAACTTTATCGAAAATGCATAAATTTTGTTTTACATCCATAATTCACTATCATGATGACATCTGACACTCAAACTTGAAAAAAATCTATTTCCGTCATTTGAATCACAACATGCATACTAATGTGCTATAACATGTTTACTAAGTTCTTTGTAAACATACATCTTTATAAGGCAACTATATACATGAGACAAAATTTACCTAATCTGACCGTTGGATATGATCGCAATACTTAAATATGTATGTGGATGAAAATTTACCCATTTTCAATAACTTATAGGTCTCGATCATTAGAGTCAATTTCATATATAGATAAACTTTCTTATAGCTTCCACAAGGAGAAGTACACCATCGTTTCATCAAAGTGTCCAAACTATTACATAGAACTGTTTTCCTACTCTTAACGGGAGTTTGAAAACCGATTAATCAAAAATATAAGTTTTGGTCGGAGGAGATAAGGGCGTTTCTGTTTGGAAAATATGCATATTTTATGTTGACCACTTATTTACAACCTCAGACGACATATAATCGCCGTCTCACATTGAAAAAAAGTGAGGGAAAACTTTAGCGCCCAAATTCAAATATTTCAGGTTCAGACGACATTTTTATGTTGTGCGATGAATACATTAAGGTTGGCGCCCTCTCCCAAACTCAAATGAATTGACTATTTTAAGTTCATACAGACGACATATTAACCTCGTCTGATGAATAGATTAAAAGGTTGAGCCATTTTTCAAACTTATATTTCAGGTTCCCTCAGACGACATTTATATGTCATCTTATTAAATACAATAAAAGGTAACCAAACTCAATATTTAATTATAAATTGAATATTTTAGGGTCAGAGAGACCACTTTCATATGTCGTCTGAAGTTATACATTACAAGGTTCGTACACTCAATTTTATGGGTTTGTTATACGTCATTTGTTTGTCGTCTGAATAAGTGAATTTAAGGGTTCAAAATGGAGGTATAAATCAAAGATTTATGGTTGTTTCAGACGACATTAATATGTTGTTGGACGAAGTATATAAAAAGGGGATTAAAAGTAGATTTCGCATTCTTTCACAGACAACTTTTATATGTTGTCTGACGTATTTCCATAAAGTTGCTAAATGTTGCTTTTTTACACTGCATATATATGCCGTCTGAAATTTTGCATATGACAGACAAATTGAGCAACATCCAGAAGTATGAAGGGAGCATGGCACTCATACGACTTATACTTTACAAATGTCGTCTGAAGGGTCGAAAAATTAATCAGACGACACAAACTCAAAATCGTCCAAAATATGTCGTCTGAAAAGTGTCGTCTGATGATGTATATGGCCTAGTGAAATCAATTAGTCTTGAACTCAAGACATGGCGAACACTCTAAATAACATAGAGGAATTTCATAGAATTGTGATCAAGTTGTGATCCCTTATTGAGTGCATAAGAATGTCCGCGCAGAATGACCTTGGCTCACTAAAACGATCATAACTTCATCATAGAAATAGATATGAATGAACCGTGAGAATATTTGGAAACTAGACTCATAGAGCTTTCCAGACATGTGTAACTCACATTCTAGTGCATCCTGAGCTGTTCATAAAGCTTGGACGAAGTTGGCGGACAGATTGCTGTTTGCGCAAAGTAGCTTTTGCAATTCAAACCATTCATGCATTATTAAGGGAAATAAAATTCTCAACCATTCTTTAAACCAGAAAACTAAGAGAAATTTTATTAATGCCAACTTAATACATCAAGGATGTTCTAATTCCAAAACGACTAAGAAAAACCAAAGTCTTAAAACATGGTCATTGCCAAACAAAAAAATTTGAATAACATAGCAGAAGAACTGTCTAATACATAGACTAATTAAAATTTGGAGTTTCAACACTCTGAAGAGATACTCTTCTTGGTCTCAAAATATGCTATAGTGAGATTGGTGGTGAGCTCTGCGTCTTCCTTATCCATCTCCTAATCTCCACCAGTAAAATTAGTCTCTTGAGCCAAATACTGCTTATGCCTCTTGTAGATATCTTGAATGCCCTTGCTTGCACGACATTGTTTGTGCATATGCATATTTGAACCACATTTGAAGTAAGAAGATCGACCATGTTTGACAGAGTTAGGTGGAGGATTTCCACCTCTACTAGGGCCAAGGCCGGACCGGCCCCCTCCTTGGTTGTTGGCGGTGGCGCCGCTGTCCCTTTTCCATGTGAGGCTACGGTTTGGACCGCGTTGTTGGTTCCCTTTGCCGCCCCCACGTGGGGCAGACTGCCTACGTGTATAAGGTGCGGCCCGATCGGTTTTATTTTGCCTTGGAGCTCTCCCACCACTAGCCTGATAAGTTTCAGAGATTTTCTTGGTCAACCAGCCTTGCATTGTTGTTGAGAATAATCTTATGATGTCTCTCTTTTTTCTGAAGTATATTCATGAGGTCACTGAAAGTCTTAACTCTTTCGTTTTCATACTCAAGGCGGTATTGATGAGCAAGTAAGCTCATGGATGAGGAAAAGGTGTTCAAGGTCTTCTCGATCATGTCTTGCTCGGATTTATCGACTCCACAAAAACTAAGCTCTACCTAGAGGTCCAACATAGCTTGGTTGTAGTCCTCAACTTTGGCAAAATCCAGCAAACAAATGGTTTCCCATCGCGTAGTCAATTTTGGGAGTTGTATGTCATGTACATTGTTGAAGCGTTGCTTTAGAACGTCCCATAAATTCTTGGGATCCTCTTTTTTTAAATACTGCTTCTTCAGAATTAGGTGGATATGACGTCTCAAAAACATGAGGGGTTAAGCTTTGGTCTCCAAACTAGGAGGAGGAGTATTGGGAACATCCAAAGGGAAAGTTTTGGTGGTGTATCGTTTACCGACGAATGTGTGAGTCACGTCCGACACCCACCTATGATACTCTTTTCCTTGAGCATCAAGGATTTCAAACTCTGGCCTAGATAGCTCGGTCATCTACAAAAGACAAGGGAGATTAGTTAGTATCAAGAATTCGAATACTAAAATCAAGTATATGGAATTAGAACGTGAGCCAAGATGTATTGGTCACAATATAGATGCGAAAAACCGTGACTGTTAGACCGTCACAATCAATTTCTTCCCTTTGTTTTTTTTTTGAGTTGTACCTTGACAAAGCCGTCACTAATCAAACTTGATATGAGGGGCCCCAATCCCTCAATATCGTCTCACGTTATAAAGAAAGGTGGGATGAAGAAGAAGGCTAGGAAGCCCGACTATGAAATTAAAAACTCGAAAGTAGCAACTTTTAGAAAAAGTTTACCTTGTTTTGATTGCCGGAGAATTCGCTTTCGGAGACGGGCGTGAAAGTGCTTGGAACCTTAGGGATTTGTTGTTGACAAGATGTAGCAGGAGACGGGCTAACACGGCATGTACGGAGGCGTGCAATTGTGGCGTTGCGATGTTAGGGTTTTGAGAACTTTTGCCTTCTTCTTCGCGTTACAATCGATATGTTTAGCTGTTCACCTACTTCTGGACCGGTTCTTATAGTGAAATTTTGATATAAGAACGCTGACAATAACGTGCTACTGGTGACAAAATTTGGGGGCAATTGGACTCCGAGAAGGGGGTGAACCGGCGGCGTTAGTGAGACAGACGGTTCGGGTTTTCTGGTGGCTGGTTTGGTACTTTTCCGGCCGGTTCTTGGGATGAGGCTGGCGGTTTTGGAATCCTGGGAACAAGGACTATATGATGAGTTTTGGGTTCGGCCAAGTACTGAAAGTTTCGTTGGCAATATTGAGTTTTGGTTTTCTAGGGTTAGGGTTTTCTTTTGGCTATGAACTCAGGTTAGAACAACGGGCTGATGACGTGTTGAAGGAGAACATATAACGAGAATAACGGTCTACTCATTTATTGATAGAAATGCCTATTTATAGGCATTACATAGAGTCTCTCGAAGGATCTAGAACATCTATCAATATTGTAATCTATTCTAATAAGGAAACGATTAGGTCAAGACACATAACAGAAGGACATGAAAGTATTTTCCTTAAACATGATTAAATTTTTAGGAATTCACCCATATCCGAACACACCGTTAGGGTTATAAATTTTAATTTTGACACATTATTTTAAGAGTCCTACTACGTCTATCAAAAAGTTATACTAAAATCTAATACTAAATTAAGTGGCATCCTACGTGGCATCTACCATGTCATCACATTCCATTATAAATTTCAGCATATCTAGTTTTCTCAATTAATAAACCCTTCATTCTCAGGAAAAAAAAACCTAAGACAAAAAACATTAACCCTAATTCACCAGGACTCATCTTCCTCTTTCAGCAACTTCTTAAACCTCTTCACCAATTATCGAATATGAGGCAAACTAAGAATAATTTGACACATGTATAGCAGCTAGATAAGGCCTTACAGTATCTAGATAAGGCTATTAGAGAGGTACATGACTCTTTCCATGATGCTGATGGTGAGACTAATATCATATTTCAGCAGAAACTATTAGAGTTTCTTCTTTCTTCTAATACCCCAATTCATTTTGTTATAATAGGATTCCTACAATCTATTGATCGAAGTATCAATTAATTTTCTTCAAAAGAAAAAAATAAGTACCAACTGAAACTTGATGTTGGAGTAGCAAATGAATGGTTGATCGTACATGAAACATGAGTAAAAAAATATCTCATGAACAATTGGATTGAAGTGTTGTTATTCCATTGTGTAGGAAAAATTCATTTATATGTCTTGAACTTTTATTATCACTAAATTATATATTTTATTTAAAAAGATAAGCAAATAATGAATTCATTAAAGCAAAAACTCCATATAATCAATGATGTGGCATGTACCGCATCATTTGGTAATGAGTTTTGGTATAAATTTTTAGATTCAAATTTGTCGACCAACATATATCAATGGTCGTAGGGACCACCCAATACGAAGGGAACATGTTTATAGTTAACCATAGTTAATCTAATTAATTATTATTTAATAAAAAAAGAGTAAATCATATTTAGTATTTGTTTATGAACTCTAAAATGTCGAGTTTCCTTTGATTAATCTAGTTTTTTCTTCTCTTCTTCTTCATTTGTGAAAAACGTACTCACATGAATTCAAAAATTGAAAAGAACCCATCACACAAGTCAAAGAAGGCCACACCCGGATCCAACTTGGATAGATTAAGAGATCTAAATGAATGATTCGAGTTTGTTTTGGGTGGGAGAGATGCAAGGTAGAACGAGGGAGATCTTGATGTCAAGCTTTCTTCTTATGCCAAGCTCAGAACTCACTTCACACAAGCAGGAGATTCATTCTACTTTTTTTGTTTTTTTTTTGTTTCTTGACTTCTTCAATTGTACGTTTTGGTGTTTGTGCTTTGCGGTTCGGTTATATATATATATATATATATATATATATATATATATATATATATATATATATATAAGATTGGTGTAGGTTTTGTTGGGTTTCTTGATTCAAATCAAGAGCAGATTTGTTTATGAATTTCTGGGTTTTGATTATATTATTTCTTTCGTGTTCTTCCCATTACTTTTTTTTTCAGACTAGCTAGTGAGGACCCAGATTTTTGCTGTTTCTTTTTAGATGAACTAGCAAAACACATGATGCAGAAACCCTTAAACAAATGATGAAGAAAGATAAGCATTTTCCTTTTATTTCATATAGAAAGATATGCAAATAATGAATCTATTAAAGCAAAAACTCCATGTAATCAATGATGTGGCATGTGTGGTAATGAGTTTCGGTATAATTTTTTTGAGAAATTTTTTAGTGCTACGAGAGGACCACGTGACATTATGACGTGGTCTTACATTCTAATCAAATATTGATACATAAATTTTATTAACTAAAAATTATATCAGTTATTTTGTCAAAAACAATTTTGGATTCGTTATTGTTTTTTAAACTCTAAACTATAAATTTTAAACCCTAAACTCTAAACCTTAGACCTAAAACCCTAACCCTTAACCCCTAAACCCTAAACCCTAAACCTAAACCCTAACCCCAAACCCTAAACCCTAAACCCTAGTCCAAACTTAACAAAGATCCATGAAGGTCATTTAACAAAAAATAGAAAAGCTTAGTTTATATTTTAGTTGTAATAAATCTACGTGTCAATATTTGATTAGAATGTAGGACCACGTCATACTGACACGTGGTCCTCCTGTAGCATCTAAAAATTTCTAAATTTTTTGGGATACAAATTTGCTTCTCATTTTATTTCCTCACATTCATCCCCACCAACGTAGATGCATGACACATGTCCTATTTTCTTTAACTCATCTAATCATGGTTAACAATATAAATATAAAATTATTTATTTAATTTAAATTTGTAAGATTGGGTATTGGGTTTTAAGGTTTGGGGTTTTGGGTTTTGGGTTTCGGGTTTCGGGTTTAGGGCTTATTCTTTTATCATGATTAGACATAAAGGTGGCAAACAGGCTGCTAAGCATGGCCATGACACGAGCATGACACGTTTAAAAGCGACCCGGCCCAGACACGTTATTCTAATGGGTCGGGTTGGGCCTTGAAAAATGAGCCCATGGTCCCGGTCTGGCCCGAGCATGATAATTTGAGGCCCACGGCCCGGCCCGCTATAAAATATATATTTTTTCCATTTCTAATATGAAGATAACATATTTATAAATAATAAACTTAGTTTAAAGTATGAACAATATACTTATATACTAATAATTATTTATTTGAGTATGAATTTGGATTCCCCTGGACTCATAAGAAGTTTTTGCCTAAAAATTTATTAATTGTGAACAATAAACATTTATCACTTATTTCATTAGATTGTTGACAAAGAAAAAAATAATCCATAGATTGTGTGAATTAGTTTTGGTTTGTAATCGTATCATGTATAATTAAAAGTTGAGATTATGAGAGTAGAAACGGTGGTATAGAACATTTACCTCAACCATTTTCAATTTTCAGCATGAAACGAGCCCGACACGGCTCGTTCATGGGCCCAGGCCAGCCCACGACATTATGGGCTTGGGCCGTGGGTCAGGCTAGGCCTTATATTTGAGTAAATGGGCCGGCACAAGTCCCAGCCAGTTAAGGAGTGCCCGTCGTGGCCCGGCCGGCCCGTTTGCCACCTCTAATTAGACATAATTAAGTAAAACTCTTAACTCGAAACCCGAAACTCTAAACTCTAAACCGGAAACCCTAAACCCTAAACCTTAAACCCCAAACCCTATACCCTAAACCCTAAATCTTAAACCTTAAATGCCCAACCTTTCAAATTTATATTAAATAAATATTTTATATTGTTAACCATGGTTATGTGAGTTAATGAAAATAGACATGTGTCGTGCATTTAGGTGGGTAGAGATGAATGTAGGGAAATAAGAGCAAGTCCTGCCGTTTAACTTTCTATGACCCAGGTCATATGCACAATGACCCAGCCCAATTTTCTTTGTTTCCATCCATGTAAAATTTCTTACCCCAACTATCATTAGGTCATCCCTTTGGGTTACAACAATGACCCAGGTTAACCCCCTTGCCACATCAGCTAAAGCCCATAATGTGGCTGGCGTCAGCGACAGAGCAACTAAAGCCATGCAAGTTGTCACTCTCCAAAAGTCGCGCGTTGCTGCACGACTCAGTGGATGAAGCTGACATGCGCGCATTTCACTCTCACACCTGCAACTGAGGCTTAGATGAATAATTGCTTTTGGTTTTGACTATAGATTAATAGTACATATAATTATATAAAAGTATATAAATAAATAAATACAAAAAATTTATGATAAAACCAGAAAAAAAATATAGGAAACTACTAGCTAGTGGCAAGAAAACTGGGCATTTCCTATTTTCTTTTAGAATATCCTAATTAATATGTTTCACACATGCCAAATTCAATTATATTTCAAATTCAAAATGTGAACCCTTATTTACATTTTTTTATATATTATTCACATAACCTAAATTCAATTATGTTTTGTATTCTAATATGAACAATTATTTACAATAAGAAATAAATTATAAAATATTTATTATTATTATTCATTTACATAATAAATCATAATAATCAATAATGTCATGTGACGACCCAAAATAAAAAACAACAGAGAAAAGCTAATGTCTAGTGATAATGACCCAGAATGAGCCAGGTTACACCCATGACTTAGGTGAATTCCTAATGATGACCAAACATGTGAACTTGCGATGAGCAAATTTATATCCATTTTTTTAGAACCTCAAGGATTTTCCTTATTTTAAAGTAGCTAGAGTTTGGTCTCTCTTGCCCAACCAAAAAAAAAAAAAGGAAAAGCCTCTGATGGCCTTCAGCATATAGAGCATAAACCTCCATTTATAGAGTTTCGCAGAGAGTGAACGCTGCAAACTCTTGTAAGATCACCCATTTCAGTTTCAGGTTCCTTCTTTTCATTAGTTCGACTTCGGCACAAATTGGAAACAATTAGCATTAGTCAGTTTCTGCTTGTATTTTATGCACTTTTGTTTTATGATAAATACCGAACTCTCCAAAAGTCGATCTCTTCGTATTTGATTACACTAAAGTTTCTTGCTTCCTGGGTAAAGCTATATTGCACTTGAAGCTCAACTTTTTCCTTCTCTTGATGTTTTGAAAAGGGTTGTAACATTTGGCGTAGTTGAGACCGGGAATTTCTGAAAGCTACAGTAATCAAATGGAACCCGACAGGTATTCTGGGCAATCTTTACTTTCTGATCCCTTTACTTGCATATACACGATTCTGCATAATGATGGGTTTATTATAAGAAAGAAAAATTGTTTATGCAATTTGAAGAATGAATTAGTTGGGAATTATTATTATTTTTTGATATGATTTCTGTTTTCCCGTGTTCCATTGTATATGTATATGTATATGTATGCGGAGAGCGAAGAGGTTTCAATTGTGTGAAGATTGTTTATTGAAATGGTTTGTGTGTGTGCTTTTGCAGGTTGAACTCACCCAGCACATTTACAATGGATTTGGAAGTGATGGGGAATGAGTTGCAGTTCGTTCAGGTTCTAATCGTTTGCTTGTTTAGTATTTACAGTAATTAAGATTTAGAATCAGAGGTGACCAAGTTAGTGCTTATGAAGTAGATTATTTTTATATTTACAAGGCAGAGAGAGATATGTACATTTCGGTATATGGTTGCAGTAGAGTGGACCTAAAATATTTATTCATTTGATTTGTATACGACCAAATGGTTATCTACTATTCTACCCACTACATGTTTATTGCAATACCATGGCTATTAATAAGCTACAACATATGTACAAGGCCAGTAGGCATCCTGTATTTGTTGCATGAGCCATCAGCTTTAGTATTTTCATTGCTCTGACATGTTGTAATCATTTCTTGCTTGACTCTAGAAAGTCTGTATCATTTTCTGCAGGATCCTAACTCAAAGCATCTAGGCACTACGGTTTGGGATGCATCACTGGTATTCGCCAAGTTTCTGGTAATGACTGTTACCCTCTAGAGACTCTTTTACAGATCTCATGATTTTACCTTCCACATGTTGCTATGCCCATTTGGTCTATGATTCATGTAGGTTTATGGTTTGAGTTGAAACTTCATGGTCCACTTGAGTGCAACATTTGGTTTGAGTTGAAACTTAATGACTTTAAATGCGATGAGTAGAACATCAAAACTATAAGTTCTTCACAAGCCAGGTCATAGAAGTCTCAGGAATTGTTGTTCTTATTAGACAATCATATATATTTCCTATTCTTTATACAAGGTTGACTTAATAACAAACATACAGTAGTATGAAACAGTGACAACTATATTTTCTGAGTAAATATTTAGCACTATTTTGCTTCCTAGGAGTTATTAAGGTTATCTCAGTTCACTAGTTTGGGGGGTAAAAGGTAACAGTCATTACTTTTTTGAAATGGAAGAGGGTTTTAATATCTTTCTTCCTGCAAGGGGGTTAACTACGCTTCAAAAAGCTTTGATAATTGTTTCAAGGTGGTCAAAATATATCATATGCAGTAAGTATAATTTTCATGCTGTAGCTTTTAACTTTGCGTCGGTTTGGATATTGGGTTTGATATGGTTCCAGTTCATATTATTTGTTCTTTGTGCCCACCTACTTTAAATTAATTCTATAGTTTCTTCTTTATAAGACTAAATGTGCTATTTCACTTTCTTTAGGAAAAGAACTCCAGAAGGGGAAAGTTCTCCCCGGAAAAACTTAAAGGAAAACGTGTCATTGAACTTGGAGCAGGTTGTGGAGTAGCTGGGTTTGGTAAGGTTTTTACTTTTTTTCCTCTCCTGTTAAGTTGTTGATAGTGTTATTCTATACGTCTTATAGTTTGTTAGTGCTCGTCTATACCTCTTATAGTTTACTACTTCGAAATAAGTCTATTATACTTTGTTTTCTTGGGTATTCTGCTCATAGTTTTATCTGATTTTGCCCATTCAGGCATGGCATTATTGGGGTGTGATGTGGTTATGACAGATCAAGTTGAGGTATTGCCATTGCTTATGAGAAATGTTGAACGGAATACTTCAAGGATTACACAGAAAAATTCTGCTTCTGGTACGCTTCAAGTCTTATACTCAATCTTCAATACCTTCTGCATGTATTGCTTACATAGGTCAATGTCAAACCGATATGTATGGGTGTACATATACCAGTGTGACTTAGCTTTATTATGACTTGGATGATGCAGGGGTAGTTAGTATACTATTTAGCTATCTGATAGAGGAATTTATTTTGGAGCCAATCAATAATGGCATCTTAGATTTGTAGTAGTTGTACTACTTGTATCTTCTATGAAATGAGATTCTTCAGTGAGATTTAAATGAACCGAAGTACCAGAATGACCATAATCAATATGAAAAGATGGATACCAGATGGAAGAGAGGTTGGACTCGATTCATTTTGTTCTTAGTTACCCAGATACTGACTGTCAGATCTAGGGGGCAGGTGTGGATTGAGATGGGATTGAATGGATGCAAGATGCATTGCCAACTGTATCTTCACCTCCACATCTGTTTTTATTTCTTCTTCTTTTTTTTATTTTTTTATTTTTTTGAAAATTGAGTATACCTATTGTTTGTGCTTGTATGCATACGTGCACATGTGGTATATTTGTGTTGTCTATGTTAATGAATTCTATGATCTTCATTTCCATGTTATAAGATGTAACTGGTGTTTGGATTTCTGCTTCACCACCATGCAGTGTTTTAAAAGCCTTAAGCCTCGAAAGCCTTAAGCGGCTTTTGAGGCGGAAGCTTTTCGCACATTACCTGTTAGGGTTTAAGGTACTTTATACAGAGGTAGTGTCCTAATTGATTTCTTCTCTGAGATAGAGGTCCAGAAGGATGTTTATACTTACTTTGAAGCATATAAACATATATTATTACATAATAAATATAAAACCTTTTCTGATCTCGTGTAAAAAAGAAAGAAAGAAAAAAAGCTGTGTTGGTGAAGCCTCACAAACTTCATGCCTTAGGCTTGCCTCAAGGCATTTTAAAGACTGTCCATGTTTTTTCCTTTGTAAATTAGATTATAATTTATGTATGTGTCTGTGTGGCCCTTGAGTTTGACCCTGTCCGTGAATGTTATGATCTTCACATCCATGTTATAACTGTTGGATGTGAATGGCTTCACCTCCATGTTTTTCCACTTTTATAAATACAGTGTAAATGGGGTGTGTGTGTGTGTGCGTGCATGAATGATTTTATCTTCACTTCCATATTATAACGAGTGTGTCTGCGTGTGTACTTGGCCTCCAAGTCTGTTTGCTTATGCAAATTGAGTATAAATGTGTATTGTGTGAGGACCAGGGTTAGGCTACATAGGTGTGTGCATATTTATAGGTTAAGATTATATGTAAATCAGAAGACTAACAAACAAAATAGACAAAGCAGTGTCATGCCACTTTGCATGCTACCTTGTGTGTGTAGTGATGTTAAATAGAGGAAGTCTTAAATTCTTACAAAGTACAAACTTTGCATTGACTTTCTAAATTCATGAAACTCAACTTGAAAACATTATTATGACCAAACCAAACCAAACCAGTCATTTTGAGTCCATTACCAATTTAGTTGGATCTTTACTTTTGTTTTTGTTTATTTTAATTTTTTTTTGCTCATAACATATGGAAGTTATGTTCTTTGTAGAGTCATTTGGTTCTGTCCAGGTAGCTGAGTTAAGTTGGGGAAATGAGGATCATATAAGAGCAGTTGATCCACCATTTAACTACATCATTGGCACTGACATTGTAAGTTAGTAGTTTCAACTTGATTTTTGAATTAAGTAGTTTCTCTCTGTCGACAATTATACCACTAGTCTTCAGAAGTTTTAACAAAATGAGTGGATGCTTTTTTCTTTTTATTTCAATGTTCTTTTACCTGGATTCTGCTTGTGACTTGTGACTATTAGGTAAATTTCTTGTAATTTTCATTTCAGAATCAGATCAAGTCCTTTTTGCTGTTCACTCTGATGAACACTGACCTTTTGTTTCACACAGATAAATAAGTGATGTGTTATCTGAATTGAGCTATAATTTACCATAACAAGTGAACATGACATCACATTGTTTCTTTCTTCATCCAACCGTTGGTTGGATTCTTATGTCTGGGTAAGGTTCAAACTCTCTGGACATATAAGAAGATATTAAATAGGATCTTGTAATTGATCGACTACAGTTCACATGTCATTTTTACCAAAACTAAAAGCTGTTTTCTTTTCTTTTTTTTCTTTCATGCTTTTCAAGCATGTTAAAAGCAGAGCACCAAAATTACGTATTCAGGTCAAACTTCTATGTTTTGAGTTCAAATAAGCTTCTCTTTTTGACAATGTGCTTTAAAATGTTAGTCACACTCTTTGTATTGCTTCTCGTACTCAATTGACTTGCATGCTTTTTGTATTGTTCTCCTAAGGCTTTTGTCCTGCCAACTATAGTCCCCTTTGGTTTGATACCCTATATAATAAATAGTAATTTGGTCTCAATTTTAGATACATTTCCTTTCAATTTACACTACAGCTACTAACTTAGTTTGTGTTCAGCTAGCTGATCTATTTGACTTCCTTGGATTTAAGGTTTACAAAGAAGATCTCTTGGAGCCACTATTGCAGACAATATTTGCATTGTCAGGGCCTAAAACTGCAATTTTGGTATGCATCACTTCACAGGTTCTTTATTTAATAGTTTTTTTATTTTTTTTTTCCTCCAAAATTATTGATACATGGCTGGTTTGAATTTTGGAAGCTGGGCTATGAGATTCGTTCTACAAGTGTCCATGAGCAAATGGTTGAGATGTGGAAAAGACACTTTGAGGTGAAACTTGTTCCAAATTCTAAGGTAAAGCTTAGTTTTTCAGATGCAATGCATTAAATTCAAACAGTATTCATATCATGTAGTTTGCAAGTGACATTCCAGGTATTTATAATATGCAGTCAATATTATAGGAATAGAGTACGGACTATTGATTTGTCTTGGGATTTAATTAATAAGAATAGATATGGACTGTTGATTGCCTATAAGTCTAGGGACCAAATGACATGATGTTTGAAGGGGCTAACTATTGCAGGATCATGTGTAGTGATACCTTACTGCCTGTTTTGTTTTACTGACGGCAACATCTTCTTTTTCCTGACTACTGCAGATGGATAGTACCTACCAACACCCAAGTATTCAACTTTTCATTATGCGATTAAAGCCTCCATATGCAGAAAAAATAGTTGAGCGGACAGATCAAGAACTTGATGAAGTGGAGACAGCAGAGAATACAGCCAGGGTGGTGGATGAGAAAGTTGATACAAATGAAGTTAGAAGCAGTGAAGAAAAAGGAAAAAATTGCTCTCTTTCTGCAAATGTTGAAGAAAATTGTGAGCCAGTTCCATTACCTCAGAATGGTAAACTTACTGATTGGGAAGCTAGAAGATATGGCTCAATGGCTGCACGGCTTCTGCATGATGTCAAAATCACATAATTCTTAGTTTTTTCTTTGTGATTTAGTTACTTTCTGCTGTCATGTTGCTTGCCTGGTTGGGTCTGAAATGCTAATCTAGTTTTGACCCAAAAAAATAAATAAATGATTAGTGTTCATTAGTTTAGACCTGAAATTCATTAGTGGCTGTATTTTCAGACCCCATGGGCATCAGGCCATCAGCTATATATAGTGCTAAAATCCCAAGGATACTCGGTGCCCTTGGCGATTTATAGTGCTGGTCCAAGATATCCAAAGTCTAGCTCATCATTTTCAGTCCATCTCTTATAAGCATATCTGGAGAGAAGCCAACTCCTTGGCAGATGCTTTGGCTAGTCTTGCTCATTCTGTTTCTTCTTGTTTATCTTGGGTTTCTCAAGTCCCTCCTCAGGTGCAGCCGGCTCTTCAGTTTGATTTCCTAGGTTGTGGCTCTTCAGTAATTTTTTTTTTTAAAGAGCCTAAAAGAGGTTCTCTATAAAATTTGTTTGAAATTAAATGGGCGTTGGTGAATATAACTCTTTTACAAATGGTGAACTCCCATCGCCCCTTGGTTTCCTTATTTTATTCGATATCGGATTATAAAACCAAAATTAGAAAGGGGAGAGACGAGTTTTTTACTCATCGTATATGTTGGTTGCTGGGTTCCCTGGAAAACGTACATAGTTTTCGCATCTGGGAATCGTTGGGATTGCGTTTTGAATCGTTCTGCAGGCGACGGGTAGTTTTCTTTTCCCTCCCGTTTCTTTTGGTTGGATCTATCTATAATTTAGTTGTGAAAAGGAGAAGAAACTAACAGTTAGTTCGGATTGAAGTGAATTACTATACAAAGAATTGTAGCTCTGTATTGTTAGTATATGCGAAGAATCGTAGTCTAATGAATTGCAACTTATTGCTATGATCTTTAAGATTTCTAAAAGAGGTTGATTATATTTTCTTGCAGACAGTGATGGAATTGGCTGCTCGATTTGCGTTTAGATTCATTATGGGTATACTTCTAGACTGCAAATCGAGATTGTCGTTATTGTTCTCTACAATATTTAGAAGCATTTCTAAGGAGACGATGACTACATGGGCTCTAGCCGGGGGCAGAATTTTCCAAGTTCTGTTTACTTACTAACGCCTGTCAAGAATAATTTTGTTGCTCACTCTTGATTTTATTCATCACAAGTTCACTATCCATATCAGAAGGATGAAGAAGTACTACAAGCAGAAGCAGCAATCCGTATCCGAAGACGAGAGCTGCAGCTGGAATATGGAACTTCAAGAACATATCATGCAGTTGATTATACGACGGCTATATGTATCAGATTACTTCCGTTGTCGTGCAGTCTCATTCTTGGCAAGCCATGGTGGATATGGCAATTAGCAGCAACTTTTCTCGTCCTGCTGCCCAACTTCCGTGGCTTATGCTTTGTTCTCATCCCTCTTCCGTCAACGAAAGTTGCTTCCTTAGTCTAAGTGATAGCCAGAAATTCACTTGCAAGTCCTTTCCCACTGGTCATATGAATAGGCATGACTGTGTTGGGTCAATTGAGGAGTGGTTGATCATGGTTGAGAGTGCTGTATGGCGTCCGGAAGGTTTTATGAAGCCTTGGTCACTCTACTTGCAATGTAATTCAATTCCTATTGATTACTTCTTCTTGAACCCAATATCAGGCTCTACAGTGATGCTCCCATCTTCACCATCGACACTTCCATGCAATTGCGACTATACACCTCTCTTCCTTTTCGCGAAAGTAGTCGCCTCTTCTGTACCCACAAATCAGCAATGTTTTGTTGCTAGCCTTTGCAAGAGAGGTCATTTGGCTTTCTGTAGGCCAGCAGATAGATTGTGGACTTTTATTGATGGATCCTTTATTGATCAAGGGGAAGCCAGAAATCTCCTTTTTCAAGATGTTGAAATATTTGATGGTAAGTAATATGCTGCAACTTGGGACGCATCCAACTTTCTAATGGTATTTGACATTGTTAGTACATAGCCAAAATGCTTGGCCATGCCGAGAATATGACACAACCACCCGGTCGCCGGAGATCATTTCGGGCAAGGTAGCACCGGCGAGCCCTTCACGGGTATCTAAAGAGTGAAGGTCCAACAACAATAAGCCTGCCAGACTCTCCCTCCAGCGGCCAAACACCCCCAAAAGGGGAGATGCTGCAGAGGACCACAAATAGTCCCACATCGGAGACTAAGGCCATAGCGCCCAGCATAAGCCTATAAAACAGGCATGAATTCCCAAAAGAGGTAAATCCACAATCTCCTTCCACACTCCTGTCCTTTTACAAGTAGCGATCGAACACTGACTTAAGCATCAGAGAGTCGAAGACTTGGCCACCCCAGTCCCGATTCCTGATGCATTGTTACTTGTGTAGGTGTAGGACCTGGACTCAAAAGGGTTCGACCTCCCGTCCCATGATCTCGGGACATGTAGAAACAATTGGCGCTAGAAGGAGGGCCCACTTGTGAAACTCCCATTTAACTCGAAACGATGGTGGAAATCGTAGATGACCCTAATAACCCTGACACTCAGATAGAAAAAGAACTTTTCCAATCTGGTGATACATCTCTCCCCCAGGCCACCAATGCGGCCTCCATTAGTCATCCCGTCCCCGCCACCGCCCTCGAAATTTTAAAGCGCGACTTCCATTCGTTCCGCGAGCAAGCCGTCAAAGAGAAGGCGGAGGCTGAAGCGTATTGGGTACGCATTTCTGAGCTAGAAAAAGAACAATTCTTGCTCCGAGCCATGTTAGACTATCGTAAAGTGTACAACGAAAGCTTGAACCACGCGACATGGGTCACTAGTACCCCAGACCCCACCACCACATCTCTTTTTCCTAACCAAGGCCATGGTAGTTCCGTGATCCCAAGAGGCCCTAACCAGATTATTTATGTCACCCATCCACTTACAAACCCATCTTTTCCACTCCCAGCCCCTCAACCATCTGCACTCACCAATGATCCCTCTCCCCTTCTAAATCAACCTGACCCATCTGCTCCACCTGCCCCCAATCCTACCTCTGCCAACACCCCCAACCCACCTCTCGACATGCAAACCCGCCTGCTCCTCCAACTTAGCCAGTCTGTCACCCAGTTGGCTTTGCAGATTGAAGGTGTCGAGAGTTGCGGGAGCCAGCGACCTCTATACTCTAGCTATGGACATCGCCCAAGTCCCTTCACGCCACGGGTGCAGATGGAGAAGCGGCCACCTGAGGCCAAGCCCTTCAAAGTGGACAAGTATAAGGGCACTAGGGACCTTCATCTCCATCTCGAGACATTTCTCTCGCTATGTAGCTCCACTCGTTACACAGACGCCATGACCTGCCATGCCTTCCAAAAGACCCTCTCTAACGAAGCACTCAGTTGGTTCCTCAATCTGCCACCCAACTCCATTGACAACTTTGATCAGCTCTCGAAACGCTTCATCAACCGCTTCATACTTCATGCCAACATTTATCGCAGTGTGGACGTCCTATTCCGCAGAAGAACAGAGAAGGCCTCCATGAATTGCTGTCCCGGTGGCAATCCGCCACCGCACGATGCCACAACTTGGAGCCTCGAGTTTCTGAGCAAGCTTTCCGCCAGGCCTTGCTTACTGGCAACTTCTTAATGGAGATCAACAGAAACCCTCTGGGGCCCTACGATGCCTTGATGGACTTGGCCGACCGGTGGGCACGCGCTGAATTTGTCACTTTTGAGCATTTTGACCGCGGGCATGATAAGGGTAAACAACATGACTCCTCCAAGGACCGGGACGCGGTTTCGACAGTCGTTATGAGGGGCAGAGGAACCGCGACCACCCTTATCGGTCAAAGGACCAGAGTCCTCCGCAACAACAAAGACCTCGTTACGAGGTCCACACTACTTTGGCCACCACATATGAGGACATATGGGCCAAGCACAAAGACCTCGTTCCCCCTCATCCTAAGAGCAAGTATCCAAAAAAGCCCCAACAGGCAATAGACAATAAATACTGTGCTTATCATGACGATAATGGCCACACAATAGAGCAGTGTCATGGCCTCCGCAATGCCATAGAACATTTGGTCTGGAACAGACAACTCCACCAATATTGCACTCCCGTAACGGGGGCTAATGCCATTGAGATGCATGGCCAGATCCTAACCATGCACGGTGGAGCCCCGCGATTCCCCCCTCGCCAGCCTTCTGCAAAAAGGCAATGCGCGAACCCCTTGGAAATCTTTGACATCCAGCAAGGCGTCATGATCACCCCGTCAGCGTGGGATCAAGTGACATTTCGCAAAGGGGAAGATACAATAAATTGCCACTATAGTAATCCGTTCATAATAAATGTCTAGGTGGATCATTACAGGTGCCATAGAGCCCTGGGGGACACGGGGGCCGTCGTCAGTGTCATGTTTGCCGACTGTTACAGAGGGCTCCAGAGGAACCGAGCTAAATTGTACAACAACCATGATCCCCTTGTAAGCTTCTCTGGAGAAATTGTGTAGTCGTTAGGTTCAGACCGCTTAACCGTGTCAGTGGGATCCAACCCTTGTCACTCTAGCTTCCATCACAGCCCGCTTCCTCATAGTCGATTATCCCTCATCTTATAACCTCATCTTAGGCCGAGATATTATTTGGGGGCTGTAGTGTTTTATCGCCAGCCACATGCTTCTCATGAAGATACCCACCCCAGAAGGCATTTTTACAATTTAGGGTGATAGGGCAGCCATTGAGCATTGCCATCTTAATGTCATCTAGTAGGGGCGGGCCACCTATGAGATGTTGCCCCTCAGCCCTTCAAAGCCCATTGATGACCCGCGAGACAACCCTGAGGGGAGTAGAAAGAAGAAGGCCCCGCGTCCTAATCCAGCGGAAGACATGAAATGGGTATCCCTGTCACCCACTGCTCCAGAAAAGAAAGTTTGCATTGGCACAAACCTCAGCCCAGAACTCCGCCACAAGCTCATTGCCTTCCTCCAAGAAAAACAAGCAGTCTTCGCTTGGTCCTATCCCGACATGCCAGGCATCTCCCTTGATATCATCAGCCACAAGCTTAACATCCTTCAAGACTACCCCCCTGTCAAGCAAACAAGTATCGAGCTATCCAAGCCGAGGTCCAGGGGCTCAAAGAAATCAAGTTCATACGTGAGGTTTCTTACCCGACATGGGTCTCTAATGTAATCATGGTCCCCAAGCCTAATGACAAGTGGCGAATGTGTGTTGAGTACACAAACCTCAATAAGGCATGCCCCATGGACAGTTTCCCCTTGCCGCAGATTGACTAATTGGTTGATTTCAAAGCTAGATACAAGATGCTCAGCTTTCTGTGCGCCTACTTGGGCTATAACTAGAACAAAATGCACCCCACTGACTAGACTCACACTACCTTTGTCACAGATAAGGGACTTTATTGTTACGAGGTCATACCCTTCGGCCTCAAGAATGCAGGGGCAACCTATCAAAGGCTAGTCAATGCCATGTTTGAAGATGAAATTGGAGAGGCCATGGAGGTATATGTCGACGACATGTTGGTTAAGAGCAAGACAGAGGACCACATTGCCAACCTCAACAAAGTATTCACTAAGCTCCTGACTCACGAGATGCACTAGTCATTGGGGGGGGGGTGGGCAAGTTCCTAGGCTTCATGGTCAGTGAAAGAGGCATTGAGGCCAACCCAGAAAAAGTACAGCCATACTTGACATGACTGTCCCGACCTCCCGGAACGAAGTCTAGTGCCTCTCGGGATGCTTGGTAGCTCTGACACGTTTCATCTCCCGCCTCACGGACAAGTGCAATCCCTTCTTCCAACTACTCAAAGCACAACATAAAAAGTATGTCACATGGGGCCCAGAACATGACGACGCCTTCAAAAATATAAAAGCCTACCTTGCAGCAGTCCATCTCCTCTCCAAACCAGTCCCGGGAGAAGTGTTTTATCTGTATTTGGCTATTTCCGCCACTGCCATCGGTGTTACCCTTACACGTCATGAGCATGATAACGAGCTCCTAGTCTATTACTGTGGCAGAGGATTTGCAGATCCTGAGACTCGTTACCTGGATATAGAGAAACTCGCCCTCGACCTTATCACTGCCACCAGAAAATTCAGGCAGTATTTCCAAGCCCACACAATCCATGTGTTAACCAACCATCCTTTACGGCAAATACTGCAGAAACCTAAAACCTCAGGCTGCATGGTGAAATGGGCAATTGAGCTGGGAGAATTTGACTTGCATTTGAAACCGAGAGTAGCTATCAAAGGGCAGGCAGCTGCAGATTTTATTGCTGAGTTTATCCCCTTGGCCAATAACGGTCCAAACCCAGACGCTCCCACTCGGGATGCCATCTGGAAACTCCATGTTGACGGATCTAATAATCATAGGCTCAGTGGAGCAGGAATCATAATCATAGTGTCACACCCTACTCCTTAAGTTATTTTAAGGTTATTTACTTCGGTATTATTTTGGTCTTTTATCGTATTAATTAACTATTTACTATTAAGGACCTTAAAGTTGACTTTTTATTTTGTTTGGAATTTGGGAAAAATTTCTTCATGAAAGCTGTAGAGGACGTTGTTACGAATTCGTAGACATGCTACGCGTTAAAATCGGGGTTAGCATGAAAAAGTTATCCACTAAGAGGGAAATTTTTGTGTTGGTAAAAAGAAGTAAAATTTTTAGTGAGTATTTTTGTTGGGTATTAGTTTTGGACCGGGCAGGGGGGAGGAGCTTGAGCCCATTTCCTTTCTTCTCTTTTGTTTTTCTTTCTCTTCTCTCTTTCTTCCCCCGAACCTTTGTTCGCCGGGACTTCCAGCCGCCAGCCGCCGCCGCTCCAGCCCAGAACGGACCCCCACCACCTCCTCTCTCTCCCCGGCCAGTTGACCGAGCCGAAAGTGCCGCCGGAGAGGAGAAAACCCCGCCGGAACGCCGATTGCCTTTTCGCCGGAGCTCCGTTCTCCGGCCACCATAGGCCGAGATTTTTGTCTCATCTTGTAGCCCTCATCAAGGTGAGTAATCCCTCAAAAGGAATCAGTCTAATTCGATCTTGTTAGGGTGAAATGTATAATTGAAGTTCTAGGGCTCAATTTAAGGTTTTGGTCTGGTTAGCCTAGTTATGCTTAGAATTGAACTTTGTGCTAGTTAAGGAAGTTGTTGTGCGGGTTGAGAGGAGTGTTGTGCTAAAATTTGAGAAGCATCAGAGGTCGCTAGAAAACGGCTGCCAGCCGCCACTGCCCCTTAGGGGCTGTTTTTCATGTTTTTAAGATGATATTAATGAGAGGAGTTTAATGAAGTATAGTTTGGAATTTTTGGAGGAGTTATGATAAGGTTTGAGATTTTTCTATAGTTAAGGAATTTGGCGGTGTTTAAATTGGAGTATCGGTAGTTGGGTTAGCCGGTTTTAAAATTCTTTTAAGGTTAATTTTTGGCCAACGGGGATGGTGGTGAATTTTGAGTCTTAAAGGATTAAGGATGGAAATTGGGCAGGGAAGAAGATAAATTATAAGCCCTTAATTTTATGGGTTATTTATTGAAGTTTTATTTTAGTACGAGAATTAATATTATTTATTGTTCAGGCCGTGAGGAGGATCATTTGGAGGAAGCCTCGGGTCGTCAACAGGCTTAGCCGAGCACTGTGAGTGAACATTTGATTTAAATGCCATGCATGAAATAAAATTTATTTAATTTTCAAAGGCATATTGGAGTAATGAGTCCATTAAATTTTGGGAACTCTCTTAAGCATTTTATTTGACATGTGAGACATGTCAAGTGATTTTACATTTAATTTCAGGGAAGTGACATTCCGGATATTTGTTATTTTCATTTCACCATAAAGGGTTGATATATGATCATTATTGCTAGCTAACCATTATTAGCGGCTACTCACCATAGGTGAGTAGTGCGCCTAGCGTGGGACGCTATTATAGCTTGGGAGACAACCAATAGATATATATATATATATATAGCCATTATTAGCGGCTACTCACTATAAGTGAGTAGGGTGATTAGCGTGGGACGCTATTATAGCCTGGGAGACTCAGACCCTAGCCTGAGAGGCTCATCTTTATGGTGAAACCTCTTCCCCAATTTTTATTAAGGATTAATTACTGGTCATTCCATTAACTTTCATGCGCTCGACAGTTTACTCCATTAACTTTCAATTTCAATCGATTACTCCATTAACTATCCAATGTTACACAATTAGGTCCATCCGTTAAGTGGCCGTCCAAATTAGTGGTTAAGTTGCTGACTGGACATATTTTTCAACTGAAAATTCCATTTAACACCCCACCTCTCTCTCTCTCTCTCTCTCTCTTTCTCTCTCTCACATTTAAAACTCATCAGCCAGCCATGGCTTCCCACTTTTGTCTCTCCGCCATTTCTCTCATCACCCTCCTCTTCCTCGTCGAACGCCGCCTCATCCATCACCATCGGCGTCATCTATTCCGCCTCCACCGTCGCCACTTGCCCCACCCCTTCGCTACCGGAGCGTGTGGCCTCGACCATTACTTCTCTCAGCCTCGCCGCCCTCCGCCTTGACGTCTCTGACCCTAACCTCGTCCGCGCCTTCCTCTACTCCAACACCACCCTCCTCATCACCATCCCCAACGCGCTGGTGTCCCACCTCTGGCCGCCAACCGCACCAACGCCCTCTGTTGGCTCACCGTTCAACACTTCCAATTCCCAAATCTGAAATTTTAGGGATTGAAATCCCCAATTCCCAAATTTGTTTCCAATCAAACAAATGGCTTCAATTTCATATAGAGGAAGGGGAGGCGAGTGAGAAGAGGTTGTTGACTGGGGATTCGAAGTGGTTGAGATTTCAAGTCTAGCACGGTTTGAAGCGGAAAACGGAAGGGCTTCATGGATGGTGTTGTTTAGGATTTGGTTGGCGGCGAAGGGAGAAGATTGTTGTGAGGGTTTGAGTTTTGGGCTTCGGGAGAGAGATGCGAGGTAGGTGGGTTTGAGTTTTTGGCGTTGGGAGAGAGATGTCGAGGAGCTGCGGGGTGAACTACTGGTGGTGTGGTTGGTTGCTGGTGGTCTGGTTGCGGTGTGTTTGATTACGGTGTTGATGTGGTTGGTTGGTTGCTGGTATTGTTGTTGCGGTGTTGTTGAAGGTCCAACTGGTGATATGGTGGCGTTGTGGTTGCGGAGGAGGTGGAGGAGGAGAGAGAAGAGATTGAAGAGATTAAAGAGGGAGGGAGGGAGGGTGTTAAATGAAATTTTCAGTTAAAAAATATGTCCAGTCAACAACTTAACCACTGATTTGGACGGCCACTTAACGGATGGACCTAATTGTGTGACATTGGATAGTTAATGGAGTAATCGATTGAAATTGAAAGTTAATGGAGTAAACTGTCGAGCGCATGAAAGTTAATGGAGTGACCAGTAATTAATCCTTTTATTAATTAATGAGAACCAATGGGATTGGTTCATCATTTTTATTTGTAAGTATTTATGGAGAATTCTCATGAATGACATGCAAAATATTTTTCTAAATGGAAATGATGGGAGAGCATAGATTTGATTTCATTGCTCCATAGATTGTTATTTATTTTTGTCCACTCACTCTAACGTTTTTAAATGCTTCTCCCATGGGCCTTTCGTTTTAAATGCCCAATCTGCAGAGTTCGGTTTAGCGAGGATAAGAGGCGTGTCATAAATCCCCACCTCATCTAGTTTTCCCATATAGGTTACGAGTTTGACCTATGGTGTTGTCTCTCTCATTTTCCTAGTAGATGCTCTGATAATTATGGCATGGTTTAAGCGTGTTAAGAGCTGTTGAAAAAGATTAATTTATCTATTTTTATTTGAGAGATTATATTTATGGATATTGTTGGGAACTATTCTGAGTTGGGTCTGGTAATTCTTCTCTTAGTTAGGGTTACCCATTATCAAGGGAGGTTTCGCCAATGTCTTTGGTAGAATTACCCTTGAGGTGGGTCCCGCAGGATTCAAGGGGGAAATTCGGGGTATGTCCTGACAATTGGTATCAGAGCATTAGGTTGTCTGATTCTTGTGTTTCTATATTACTACCATATATGTTTAGTAACACTTAGCGTCATTAGAGTGATGGTCCGACCGCGGCGGATCCATTAGCATTTTATGCCGTATGCTAAGTGTTTATTAAGTTTTTTGGTAGTTGTTCTTTCCTTGTTTCCGGTATTAAATATTTTATTCTCAAGTAGTATACCTCCTCATCGAGCACCTAGGCAGAATCCTCCAAGAGGGGAAGATGAGGACGTACAGGGTGATTGGACTAATGCCATGGAGTAGTTCTTTCAGCGTTTTAGCACCAGCATGGTTCCTGAGATAAATTATGATAGAGCCTACAAGAATGGTGCTAGAGCATTTAGCCATGCTGTTGAGCCATTGGATGCTAAGAATTGGGTAGAGACCATCGAGAAAATGGTTATTCAGGTGAGATGCCCCAAGGATAGGAAGGTGGGCTTGGCTACCCAGTTTTGGAGAAGGAAGCATGGCATTGGTAGCTTGAATTGATATGAGTAGAGGTATGAGTGAGGCTACTAATCCTATCAGTTTACAGCTATTTTTAGAGAGCGTTATATTAGTCATGCTTATTTCAACCGTATGAGGGAGGAGTTCTTGAGTCTGCAGAGGGGTGATGACATGACAGTGATGGCTTTTGTGCAGCGATTCCGCTAGTTGTCCTATTATGTGCCGAATTTGAGAACAAGACAAGATTTATCAGTTCACCAAGGGCCTTGGTGGTATTTATGCAAGTAGGATGACAGCGGTGCCATATCAGTCATTTCACCAGGCCGTGACTTTTGCTCTGAATATTGAGGCACAAGAGTTGGCAGCTGGTCGTCTTCGTGATTCTGGTGGTCATAGCCAGGGTTCATCAAAGAAATTGGCGTCTACCTCTGGTTCGAGATCATCTTCTGGTAGTGGTCATGGTAGCAGTCCGAGTTCTGGCTCTGGTTTCAGAGGGAGGTTCAAGAGGCAGGGTGGTAGATCTTTCAAGAATTTCTTTAGACCTCAGTTTGGGCGATTTAGGAGTGGATCGAGTAGTAGGAGTGGGACTTCTGGTGGGCAGTCTTTTTAGTCTGGGCAGAGTCAGTTTCAGCCAGGGGGATGATTTCAGTGTGGTCAGCTGGACCACTTCAAGAGGGATTGCTTTCTTCTGACTCAGGGAGCTACCCACGCTCCTGCTCAGGCCATAGGTCAGTCTTCAGCTGGTGCTTTTGGTGGTGGTACTCATGCCATGGCTCCAGCTAGAGGCAGCTTTTAGTAGAGTAGAGGACAGAGAGGTCGTTGGCCACTACTCATGCTAGGCTTCATGCCATGACTCAGCAGGAGGGACGTACTTCTCCGGATGTTATTATTGGTACGTTGTTAATTTTCGGTCGTCCTACTTTTATATTGATAGACCCTGGGGCGACGCATTTTTTCATGTCTAGTAGATTTTCATTTCTCGCTAGTGTGCCCTCATCGCCACTTCCAGGGGAATGGCAGGTTTCTTTGCCCTCTGGTGATGTGATGAAGATAGATTGGGTATTTAGAGGTTGTGAAGTGTTGATGGATGGTCTTAGCTTCGAAGTTGATTTAATCCCAATAGATATTGTGGAGTTTGATGTAATCTTGGGGATGGACTTTTTAGAGGCACATAGGGCCATGATTGATTGTTTCCGAAAAATAGTGGTGTTACGAAGTCCTGGGAAGCATGAGATTACATTTCAGGGTGAGCGAGATGTGATTCCTAGTTGTTTAATTTTAGCGGTCGCCGCTAGGAAATTATTGAATAAAGGTTTCCAGGCTTATTTAGCTCATGTGGTGGATACTAGGAAAGGAGATGTGAGGATGGAAGACATCCCTGTAGTTAATGAGTTTCCAGATGAGTTGCCTGGGTTGCCTCCCGTAAGGGAGATAGATTTTGCAATCGAGTTGCTTCAGGGAACGACACCTATTTCTCAAGCGCCTTATAGAATGGTACTTGCAGAATTAAAAGAGTTAAAAACTCAGCTGCAGGAGTTGGTGGATAAGGGTTTCATTCGGCCTAGCATGTCTCCTTGGGGTGCTCCAGTGTTGTTTGTCAAGAAGAAGAATGGCACCATGAGACTTTGTGTGGACTATAGGAAGTTGAATCAAGTTACGGTGAAGAATAAATATCCCTTGCCCCGTATTGATGATTTATTCAATCAGTTGAAGGGTGCCACAGTCTTTTCAAAGATTGATTTAAGATCGGGATATCATTATTTGCAGATTCGGGAAGGTGATATAGCCATGACTGCATTTCGATCACGATATGGTCATTATGAGTTCGTTGTGATGCCGTTTGGACTCACTAATGCACCCGCTGCTTTTATGGATCTCATGAATAGGGTGTTCCGTCCATACCTTGATCATTTCGTGATTGTATTCATAGATGACATGTTGGTGTATTCGAGGAATTTGAAGCAGCATACTAAGCATTTAAAAATGGTATTGCAGACTTTGAGGGAAGCTCAGTTGTATGCAAAGCAGAAGGTGTCAGTGTGGATCCCCAAAAGATAGAAGCGGTGACAAATTGGAAGAGGCCTTCTAGTATGACTGAGATTCGTAGCTTCTTAGGATTAGCACGCTATTATCGTCGTTTTGTTCAAGATTTTTCTAGGATTGCCTCTCCTCTTACAAGATTAACTAGGAAGGGGGTGAAGTTCGAGTGGTCTGAGAAGTGTGAGCAGAGCTTTCAAGAGCTTAAGGATCGTTTAACTAGTGCTCCAATTCTAGCACTCCTTGATGATAGTGGGGAGTATGTGGTTTATTGTGATGCTTCTAGGCAGGGTTTGGGTGGTGTGTTGATGCAACATGAGAGAGTAACAGCATATGCTTCTAGGCAATTGAAGCCGCATAAAGTGAATTACCCCACCCACGACCTAGAACTTGCTGCAGTGGTTTTTGCATTGAAATTATGGAGACATTATCTCTATGGAGCCAAGTGTCAGGTCTTTACCGACCATAAGAGCCTTCAGTATGTGTTCACTCAGAGAAAGTTGAATATGAGGCAAAGAAGGTGGATGGAGTTGATTAAAGATTATGATTTTACTATTGAGTATCATCTTGGGAAAGCTAATATAGTTGCAGATGCTCTTAGTCGCAATCCTTCTATGTCTCTAGCTTATTTGAGGACGGTTCGGGTCCCTCTTCTTTAGGAGTTAAGAGCTTCAGGAGTTGAGTTGTCAGTGGATGAGATTGGTGCGTTGGTAGCTAGTTTTCATGTGAGGCCAGTTTTGATTGATAAAGTTTGTGAAGCTCAGTATGATGATCCTTCCATAGTTCGGTTGATAGGCAGAACGCTTAATGGAACGACAGTGGATTTTTCTGTCAAGAGAGATGGGACCTTGATGTTCAAAAGCAAGCTTTGTGTTCCAAAAAGAAATGTGGAGCTGAAGGAAGAGATAATGGAGTAAGCTAATAGTTCTGCATATGCCGCTCATCCTGGTAGTACTAAAATGTACAGGACCCTGAAGGATTTTTATTGGTGGTCAAATATGAAGAGGGAGATTGCCGCTTATGTGAGCAAGTGTTTAATTTGTCAGCATGTGAAAGCTGAGAGGCAGAAACCTTATGGTCTGCTTGAGCCATTGCTTACCTCGTACCCGTACCCATGATTTTGTTTTTAGCTTACCTCGTACCCGTGATGGGCATGATGGTATTTGGATGATTATGGATCGATTAACAAAGTCTGCACATTTTCTGCCAGTGGGGAAGAAGTATTCATTAGATAAATTGGCGGAGCTTTATATGAACGAAATTGTGAGACTCCATGGGGTTCCTGAGTCTATAATATCGGATCGGGATCCCAGATTTGTTTCAAAATTTTGGGGAGCTTTGCAGGCAACTTTGGGCACTCGACTACATTTCAGCTCAGCGTTTCATCCCCAAATGGACGGGCAGTTTGGGAGGACTATTCAGACCATGGAGGACATGTTGAGGTCATGTGCTATGCAATTCAGAGGGAGTTGGGATAAGAATTTGTCTTTGATCGAATTTGCCTACAACAACAGCTTTCATTCTAGTATTGGTATGGCTCCATTTGAAGCGATTTATGGGCATCAGTGTCGTACACCTCTATGTTGGAATGAGGTGGGAGAAAAGGAGCTTGGTGGTCCAAAGTAAATCCAGGACACAAATGAGAAAATTAAGGTGATAAGAGATAGGCTCAAGGCGGCTCAAAATAGGCAGAAGAGTTATGCGGATAACCGCAGGAAGGACCTTGAGTTTCAAGTGGGGGATTGGGTATTTTTGAAACTATCCCCATGGTATATTGGTCCTTCGCCCGAGGTATATTGGTCCTTATAAGGTTATAGAGCGGGTTGGTATGGTTGCTTATCGATTGGAGCTACCTTCATAGCTGTCCAGGATACATAATGTTTTCCATGTGTCTATGCTTCGCAAGTATATTGTCGATCCCTCTCATGTCTTGCAATAGCAGTCGATTAGTTTGAAAAAGATTTGACTTATGAGGAGGAGCCGGTTCAGATTCTCGATCGGAAGGAGCAACTGCTTAGAAATAAAGCAATTCCTCTAGTTAAAGTTCTTTGGAGGAGTCATCAAATAGAGGAAGCTACTTAGGATCTGGAAGAGTAAATGAGGCAGCAATATCATTATCTCTTCGAGTGACAGGTATGTAAATTTCGGGGACGAAATTTTTATAAAGAGGGGAGAATTGTCACACCCTAGTCCATAAGTTATTTTACGGTTATTTACTTTGGTATTATTTTGATCTTTTACCGTATTAATTAACCATTTACTATTAAGGACCTTAAAGTTGACTTTTTATTCCATTTGGAATTTGGGAAAACTTTCTTCATGAAAGTTTTAGAGGACGTTGTTACGAATTCGTAGACATACTACGCGTTAAAATCGAAGTTAGGATGGAAAAGTTATCTACGGGATGCGTCTCAACCAACAGAAGTGTATCCTAGCCATTGGGGGGGGAGTTCCTAGGCTTCATGGTCAGTGAAAGAGGCATTGAGGCCAACCCAGAAAAAGTACAGCCATACTTGACATGACTGTCCAGACCTCCTGGAACGAGGTCTAGTGCCTCCCGGGATGCTTGGTAGCTCTGGCACGTTTCATCTCCCGCCTCACGGACAAGTGCAATCCCTTCTTCCAACTACTCAAAGCACAACATAAAAAGGATGTCACATGGGGCCCAGAACATGACGACGCCTTCAACAATATAAAAGCCTACCTTGCAGCAGTCCATCTTGTCAGGACCCACCCTGAATTTCACCCTGAAACCTGAGGTGAGTCCTGCGGGGACCACCTCCAAGGAAAATTTACCGAAGGACTCGGCAAACCTCCCTTGAAAATGGACAACCCTAACTCAGAAGAACAAAATCGAACCACTTAATTAACCAAAATAAATTAATAATCTTCGCTACAACCCAAAAGTAGCTAGAATAAATTAAACAGAAATCCAAACAGTATTCAGAGCTACTAAAATTTAAAAATACAGCGAAAGCTAACAATCTCCTAGTAGATTAAACAGGTAACCTATTGGCGAAATGTAGCGGATAGATGGGTCACTATGCCTCGACGTCACCTTCTAGACCTCACGTGAACCCTGCAGACTGGGCATTTTAAAACGAAGAGCCCAGGGGAAAATATTCAAAAACGTCAGAGTGAGTGGACAAAAGCAAGTCTGACAACAAATAAATATTTTCCCAAAAATACTTTCAAGAAAATGCTTTACTCAGAAATTCTGAACTGGTGTCTAGCCTCGCTAGACTCCCAAACTTTAAGAAAGAATGCCTCTCAAGCTATACTATCATATATATCAGTATGTATTCACACTCGACTATCTCTTGTACGATATCTATGAATAAACTCGAAAAATAGATAAGCGTACAAGACTACGACGCTAGCGTCTAACGCTCACATCACCCCATACTGGAATTGTGCCTCAGTATGGGGGAATCGTCCGAGTGGTATATATATGTGTTAATTCCTCGTACGAATTCTATGAATGAATTCAAAGAATAGAAAGTAGTACAAGGCTATGACGCTGGCGTCTAACGCTCACGTCGCGTCATACTGGAATTGTACCTCAGTATGAGGGAGGATCACGCATAGCTAGCTAGCATTTAATCATATACATACTATTCTCATAATCCTCTATATATGAGTATAATCACCGAAATTCTCAATTTCGGGAAATTTCCAACAATAGGAAAATTAGTGGGGCTATAGTACCGGGACAATTCAAGTATGTCATTGTCATTGTGGATTACAACACATCATGGATAGAAGTAGAGCCCCTTGCCATAATCACCACTGAAAAGGTGATAAACTTCCTATGGCGAAACTTATATTGTCGGTTTGGGGTGCCCCAGGCCATCATCACTCACAAAGGAACCCAGTTTGACAATGACACATTCTGGGAATTCTTGTCAGACCAGGGAACGACAATGTTTTATGCCTCCCCAGCACATCCCCTGACTAATGGCCAAGTGGAAGCCATAATCAAGCTCATCAAGCAAAACTTGAAGAAACGCTTGGAAGAGGCCAAAGGGTTGTGGGCAGCCAAACTCCCGGACGTCTTCTGCACATTCCGCACCACCCCAACAACAGCCACAGGGGAATCCCCATACCTTTTGGCTTATGGCACCGAAGCAGTGATCCTAGTAGAAGTGGAGGTCCTGAGTGAACGTGTCACAGCCTATGACCCCGAGACAAATGCCATAGGGTTACGTCAGGACAAGGCACACCTCAGGACCATAAACAACAAGCAAAAAATAGCCAAGTACTATAACAAAAAAGTTGTCCCCCGCCCCTTAAAAGTAGGCAATTGGGTCATGAAAGAGGTCCTCCCCCACCCTACTGGCCTTAAGGCAAAGTGGGAAGGCCCACTCGAGATAGTTAATGCTCCGGGACCCGCCACATTCTATCTCAGAGACTGATGGTCGCGTGTTACCCCGCCCCTGGAACGCTCGCCTCCTCCATCTCTACCCCAATTAATCAAATACTTCATTTTCGTGTACTCTAGTCCAGTAATGGCTCCAACAATATGTACACCTTGCCCATTAGCGGCCAAATCTAAATGAAATGAAGTACGTTATCATCCCAACATGCTGAACTTAGTCCCTACAACACTGGACCACAAACAAAACCATCAATCACAAGGAAAAACAAACACAAAAGCACAACGCCAAGCATCAACCTAGACTCCCAGGCAATTCATATATTCTAAACATGTTCAAAATGGCTAACCACGCCTTCATTGTTTCAGGCAAAATTTTTCTTTCACTACGCCTACCAAAAATTATAGTTACATCAATCATTTTTCCTTAGAGGACGAGCCGCCATACTTGTTAACACTCCCCCCACTCTTTGACCTGCTGCCACGACCACGAGATTGGCTGATGTTCACTGAAACCCTCTGCCCAAACGGGTGCTTCCTGTGACACAAGTGGGGGCCTCATAGCAACATTGGGGCGCACAAGCGAGCTCAGTTATGACACTTTCGGACCAGGAGACTTCTTAACCGGAGACTTCTGCACTTCGGGGCGCGCAAGCGCCAAGGGCCCAGAAGCTCGAGGATCAGGGGCGGAACAACAAAAGACGCCACCTGAGACACCACCACTTAGGTGGATACAGACTCTTCGGGACAAGCAGCCCTCAATGGTGACACAGACAAAGTTGGCAGAGGCCGCGGCGCACCCACAACAGGAACTTCCTTCTACACAGTGGAGGATGTCTTACGCCAAGCCTCATGCTGCTTCGCCAAAGATCGCGAGATCATGGCTTGCTTCCTTTGCTCCAGCGTCATCTGTTCCCACGCCTTCTTTGAAGCATCTCTCTTGGCATACCACTTGCGCATTGCTGGCTCATTAATCTACCCCCCTGGCAGCCAATTCTGCTTAGCTGCTGATTATATACCTCACTCTCGCGAAACAACCTCTCCCCTGCCCCGGCAGCTCGCCCACACTTGGTCTTCCAAGACACTTCTAGCTCAGGCAGCGACTGCGTCAGCCTCGCCACCTTAGCTTCCAAGGACGCTGCCTTGGCGATCGCCAACTCCCCAGCCTCCACCTGCTCATCCTTCTTCCACATGGCCTCTTTTAGCTCCACCACCTCTTTCCTCACGGCGGCAGCCTAGTCCCAGAAGATAGCAGCGTCCTGCTCCACCTGCTCTAGACGTTGCGCGAGGGTGCGATTATTTTCCTCTGCCTCCCTCAATTGTTGGCACTTCGCCTCAACATCCCCATGCAAGTGGGTAACCGCCCTCTCACTCGCAGCATACATTAGCAATGTCGCCTGCAGATATAGACCCCGCGTATAATCCCAAGCCCAGACAACAAAGGAAAAACAAAACGTTACAGATTCTTACCCGAGTCAATTTCTCCTTGGCGATGACAGGATAGCCAGCGGATCCACCTTCTCCAGAGCATGCATGTCACGGGAGCAATGACGCATGTCGTACGTCATCTGAGCTAAGTACGGCTGCACCTCCCCCGTCCCTTCTAAGGGTTGGGTGATCCCAACTAGGCTCCCTGAACCCCCGGAATGCCTTTCCTTCCGTGACCTATTAGATTGGCCCTCGCGAGCCGGCTCAACCCTTTCCTTCCTCTTCCGAGTCCTCGCCACGCCAACCTCCCCAATAGGATCCACTGCCTCCTCCACCACCACGTCTTTGCCACCTGATCGAGGCCCGCCCACATCATCCAAAACCAAGTCCTCCACTCCCTCTGGCTTCGCGACAGGTTCCTCCTCCCCCTGAGACTGACTTTGTCCGCCCTCGCGATCGCCATCCTCAGTCTGCGTTTCCTCCAAATCCACTTCCTGGTTGCCCAAGCCCATTGCTTCTGCCACCAAGGGAGGCACATAGGCGTAGTCCTCATCCGCCAGCTTCAACCTCAAAAAATCTTCACAATTGCCCACCTCCACCTCTTTCCCCTCCCCAGTCTCCAAGTCAATGTTGTACCGTTTGGCGTGGTCAGCCTTAACAAGTAGCCCCTCCAGCACGTCCTCATTCGACACCTTGTTGTACGGGCCTCCCTTCTTCCGCGAGCCGCCGTCTCGTGGCATCGTCACTACGACAAGCATAAAAAAGGAAGGTCAGAAAGAGGCCAGCAAACATAAAATAGGAACACAACAATCAAAATACAGACCGAAAACCCGGGCATAACCGAAATGGCTATATATGCCAAGGCGGCATGTCTGATACGAGCTTCTACACTCGAATGCCCATGTCACTTAGCGTATCCGACGCTCCATCAGCTCAGTCAGATTATACTCTTAGGGCACTACCCAAAGCCAGCTGTCAGCAGGGGCAAAGCAAAACAAAGTGAAGAAACACAAGGCACAAGAATACGGTACCTATTTTCTGGAATGTCCCGGGAACTCGGAAGGGATGTCCATGCCACTTCTACCATTGCCCCCCAACTAGAAAACATTTCTGCCGCCAACTCTCATTTGTCGACGTGGGCAAATCTTCCACCAAGATTTTAAACTTCCCTCGGGATTTCATCGCCATGCAGCCCCGACTGCCCTTCTTTGCACACTAACTCATATGCCAACAGGCATTAAACTCCTCAAAATTAGGGAACTCCTGCCCCAGTAGGTGAAAAAGCAACCTCGTCCCCAATATCTGCCTTAACATATTAGGGGTGACTTTCCCCGGGGCGACATGCAGACACGCTAATGTGTACTGCACAAACGGGGGTAGCGGGAACTCATCATTCATTTTGCAAAGCTTGCTCTTTAGCTAAAGTAGTATCGAGACAGACTTATGCTAAAAATAACACCAAGAACATTCCATTTCTACATCGTATCTAAGGTGATATTTTTGGACCCATCCATCCTGAATGTGGGCCATTTCAATACTTTATGGTTCTGGTGGATGCTTCAATGCTTTGGACTCATGTCGCGCTCTTGTCCACATGAAATGCTGCATTTCCAAAACTCCTAGCACAAATTATTACATTTCAGGCTCACCACCCTAATTATCCAATTAAGTCAATTCGATTGGATAACACTAGAGAATTTACATCAAAGACTTTTGATGACTATTGCATGTCTATCGGGATTGAAGTTAAACATCTTGCACCCCATGTTCACACGCAAAATGGTCTCGCCGAAGCTACAATCAAGCGGCTTCAGCTTATTGCTCGAGCGTTGGTAATGCGCACCAACCTCCCAATTGCGTTATGGGGCTATGCAATATTACATGCAGTCTTACTTATTTGTTTCAGACCCACTGCTAAACAACCATTTAGTGCGTACCAGTTGGTTACTGGATATGAGCCTGACATTTCACATCTACGCATTTTTGGTTGTTCAATTTATGTGCCAATTACGCCTCCATTGCGTTCTAAGATGGGTCCTCAGAGATGATTGAGTATCTACGTTGGTTATGAATCTCCAACGATTATCAGATACCTCAAGCCATTACCGCAAGGTTTGCAGATTGTCACTTTGATGAGACATTCTTCTTGTCGTTAGGGGGAGATACGAACAAACGTGTTCAAGTCGAACGACATGAATTGTCGTGATTTGTCCCCGCTCTGTCTCATTATGATCCTCGCACCTCATAGACTGAAAGTGAAGTGAAATGTATTCTCAAACTTCAAAAAGTAGCATATACGATGCCTGACTCTTTCTCCGAGATTGCGAAAGTGACAAGATCAGATATACCAGCTGCAAATGTTCCTGCTAGGCTCGAAGTCTCTAAAAAGGGCATGGCCATCCCCGAGCACGGGACTGCCTCCCACGGTGGGGGGATGGAGGCCGTGGCCTCCCCTTTTGTGGCTCCCCAAAGGAAAAGGGGAGGCCACTTGGTTCGGTTGACACGCATCCGAGAAAGAAACACAGACCGACAAGGCACATGTTAATCCCTTGATCATCAATGTTGAGAATCCTTCTTACGAGATCATCTCTGATTACAGTTATGTCCACGAATTGATGTTAGAATCTATGGGGACGCCTTAAGATCAATGTCAACATCAGAGAACATAGAGATCTCCATGTGTTATGATAGCACTTATGAATTGATGAATCGGTCATCAACCCATGTCGATGATATATTTGCTTATTTCGTGGCTCATGAAATCATTGAACACGATGACATTGAACCACGCTCTGTTGCAGAATGTAAAACAGAGCGGATTGGCCTAAATGGAAAAATGCAATCTAGGCAGAATTAGACTCACTAACAAAGAGACAAGTCTTTGGCATAGTAGTGCTAACTCCGCCAAGTGTAAAGTTTGTTGGACATAAATGGATCTTTGTTAGAAAGCGTAATGAGAAGAATGAGGTACTTCGGTATAAGGCCCGCCTTGTGGCGCAAAGTTTTTCACAACACCGTAGGATTGATTACGAAGAGACTTACTCTACAGTAATGGACGACATAACTTTCCGCTATTTAGTCAGTTTGGTAATGTCTAAAAAACTTGACATGCAACTCATGGATGTGGTTACAACATATCTCTGTGGGGATCTGTATTCAGAGATATATATGAAAGTGCTCGATGGCATCATATTACCTAAATCAAGTGACTCTAAACCACAGAGTGCGTATGCTATAAGGTTACAACGCTCATTTTACGGATTAAAGCAATCCAGATGAATGTGGTATACTCGTCTAAGTGACCTTGATTAGGGAGGGATATAAGAACGATGAACTATGCCCGTGCATGTTCATAAATAAGACAAGTTCCGGATTTGCAATACTGACCGTCTATGTCGATGACATGAACATTATCGGTACTCTTGATGAAATCAAAGAGACCACGGCTTATCTAAAATCCGAGTTTGAGATGAAAGATCTTGGGAAGACTCGATTTTGACTAGGTCTTGAACTAGAGCACCGAGCCTGTGGAATTCTTATTCACCGGTCTGCTTATGTCCAAAGGATGCTCAAGCGATTTAATATGAACAAGATGCACATTGTTAGCACTCCCATGATTGGTCGAAGTTTGGATATAACTAAAGATCAATTCCGTCTGAAAAGGGACGACGAAGAGGTCATAGGCGCATAGGTTCCATACCTTAGTTCAATATGCGTATTATTATACTTAGCTCAATGCACTCGATTAGACATTGCCTTCTCAATCAACTTGTTAGCTAGATTTAGCTCAGCGCCAACCCAACGTCAATGGACCGGAGTCAAGAACATCTTTCGATATCTTAAGGGTACCATTGACTTGGGACTGTTCTTTCCCTACATTGATTCAAGAAGGACAGAAGATGGTCTTATGGCTCATAGAAATCACTACACCGATCCACCAAGGGACCGGACCCCCGCCATGGACACCGTTGGTACTGTTGCTGGACACGGGTCCGATGCCGTGCACGCCACCACCGTCTTGTCCTATGCCGAGACACCTAACAATATGTTGGTGGGTTTCGCCAACGCAAGATATTTTTCTAATCCTCATAAAGAACGTTCTCAAACTGGTTATGTGTTCACTATTGAGAATACGGCGATATCTTGGACGTCTACAAAGTAGACTCTAGTGGCGACATCTTCAAATCATACAGAGATTATTGCTTTGCATGAAGCTGTTCAGGAATGTGTTTGGTTGAGATCAATCATTAAACACATTAGAGGGACTAGTGGATTAAATTCTACAACTGATAGACCTACATGCATTTATGAGGACAATGCAACTTGTATTGAGCAAATGAAGTTAGGTTACATCAAGGGTGATAATACAAAGCACATTTCACCTAAGTTCTTCTACAACCAACAGTAACAGGTGTTTCTTAACATTCAAGTGAACCAAGTTAGTTCCAAAGGAAAAGCAGCAAACTTATTTACTAAGTCCTTACCTGCTAAGTCTACTTTTGAGAAACATGTGAAAAGTATAGGCATGCGTCGACTATCAAGTCTCCTCTGAATAATGTTCACATCAGGGGGAGTATCATCTCAGTGAAATAGATTGGTGCGTTGTACTCTTTTTTTCCTACGATCAAAGTTCAGTTTTTCTCCCACAGGGTTTTTGTGACTTGACGAGGTTTTTGACGAGGCAACATGTCAGCACCATCGGAATATCAGCATGCGGCACAAGGGGAAGTGTTCTATAATATTCTGTATCTTTCTAGATATTCTTTATGTGTGTCTTGGTCTTATGCCAATAAGATATGTAGTTTGACTAGATCTATGTATTCCGAATTCTTACCATATTTGTATTGTGTAATTCCTTATATAAATGGCTCCTACCAATGAATAAGATACACATCTTTCACGATTCTCTATTCTCAAATCTCTCTCACTTTATCAAATTCTTTTTTCTTTCTTTTTTTCTCTCCCCTTCTTCCTATGTGCCGCACAGGACTGCATAATCCTCTCTCTCTTTCAACTGAGGCCTCTCTCTATCTTCAGCTTATGAGATCTTCATCCAATTTAAGATCTATCTTCTACTTCCACACATTCTGCAATTCTAATACCACAAACTCCACAATTCTAATAATCGAAACAACAACTAAAAGAAACATAAGCTGAACAGTTCAAAGCCTAAACATCAAAGTATCAAACGAAATGGCTCAACAGTTCACATCAACCTGAACAGTCTGCAACCCAACTTCTACATCCAATTCTACAATTCCAACGATTCCAGGAACATCAAATAATCAAATATGGTGAGTTGGGTTGCAGAATTGGATGTGGAAGTTGATGTACAATTTTACAATTCTGGAATGAACTTCAAAACTGATGTTCCTAGTATAGTTGGAATTCTACAATGCTAGAATTGTACATCACTGATATGAAAATTAGAATTATACAATGTTCCTAGTATAGTTGGAAGCATTAATATTTTAATTTTATCTCGTCACATGCTAGACTCATACGTTGCTGCATCACTGATATGAAAAGCAGAAAGTCTTGTTTTGTTACTTTTATCCATGCCTAAAGGAACAACAGCAAGTCTTATGGAAAGTTGAAAAGCTAATAACAAAGAGCTCTTTCTAGTTTGATCGAGCTGTTGGTGTCTGAGTGTGGTGTATGTTAGAATGAATTTGAATCTTGTAAGGATGTGTGTGGTGAAAACGAATCTTAAGTGAGGGGATGAGTGACTGGTATGTTAGGGATTGGAAAGCTTGGTGGTGGTGGTTGTTGTGTGGGTGATGTTTGTGTGAGGTAACTCAGTGAGGCCACACAAGCATAAGTGTCGGCACCGTTATGTGGAGCAGGGGTATGGCTTGTATTCTTAAGGGTACGTAACCCAAGAGATTCATGGTCAGCCATAATTAGATTTAAATCTAAAGATAAAGAAAATTATTTTTAAATAGAGTTGTTTTGTTTTCAACCATTGAATATAAATCTAATGATGACTGACCATGTGAACACTACTCCGAACCACATTATCCCCCGCCCTTATCATATCCATGAAGCACAACCCCAAATCCGATCTCACAACCTGGATCTTATCTATCAACTAGCTAGTATCTTGCGACTAGCTAATGCCTTGACTCCCAACTTGATCTTTCCCTTTCATGCGATGTCAGCAGACTCACACAGAGTTAGAAAGACTCGTTTGACTATGACTAAAGGACTCGTTGCCAGACAAGAAGGTAGACTCGTTTTAATTTTTTTTCGTTCTTCGTACAAATAAAGTTGGTTTTCTTCCCATGTTTAATCTCCATTTTTTTGTTATTAACACATCTCATATTTTTTCATATCCGTATATTTTAACTTTATTTATAAACTTATTACTTAAATTTGTTTCATAATTCACTATCTACATAGATAGGGTGTGTTAATAGCAAAAAAGAGTGTGTTAATAACATCATCCAAAATAAAATAACCAAAATTGTGAAAAAAACAATACAAAGTATAAAAACCAACGATCTGACGGCCAAGATTTCTCGCTAGCTTCAACTATATAAGGGGTTAAAGTAAAATTCTTTGCAACAAGCACACAAAACCAGTCACCCACTTCTCTCTCGTCTCTCTCTTTCTTCTTCTCAATTCACTCTCTGCGAAACTCAATTAACCAGTAACCACAATGGATATGGAGAGCAAAGCGGCTCGATACTGGCGAGGGCAAGAAGGCTTCTCCTGAGGCCAAGAAAGAAGAGAGCGTGCCTTCTGATTTGGCAAAGAAAGCGATTGACTGTGCTTCTAATTTGGGCAAGAAAGCTCGGATTTTCGGTTTGGATTGTGCCAAGAAAGCAAAGGGGTTTAGATTCAACCAAGGGTGGCTGACTGTGTTAGTGGCGCTTGCCATTGACAATGCTTTGAGCCAATTGGCTACTGACTGGGAGTGATGTAATCTGCAAGTCATGGCGGCAGTGATTTCGATGTTGCTAGTGCCCTATTTGTGTGCTCTGCTCAGGTGATTTCCCCCTGCCTTTCTTGTTTTAGGTTTTCTAACTATTACTTTTTGGGTTCTTGCGATAATGATGCAATTGGATCTTTGCTTGCAGTAGGAGGATGAGGAATTGAAGCTTCAGCCGTGGATTTGAGCGATAGGTTTTTGCTAATGAGAATGCTCAACTGTAATTGGTGAAGAACCTCAAAAATGAGTTCTCTACTTTTGTTTTTCTTGAGCTTCGAGTGTTTTTAGGAAAACTTCACTTCTGCTTGTATATGACTTCAATGGCCAATCAATGTGTTGGTGTGCATATGGTAGCTTTACTATAACTAGCGAAAGCTGGGAAATTGAATTCTTCAGTAGATGTCTTGATCTTTAACGTTTTTGTATAGCCATGGATTTGGGATATGTTTGTGTACATCTATCTCTACTTGAATGTTTTTCGCTCAAATGAACTAGTTCTTGTTGATTGAATTGAATATGATAGTTATTTGTCGGTAAGACTCTGTGCATGCCTTTTGTATGAGCTGTAGGATTATTAGTCGTAGGTTTTCATTGTTATTGGTGGCTAAGGTTTTGTTGTAATCACTACCTTAGTTTACCGGGATGATGCCACAGCAGAGCGCAATAGTGAGTATATGACGGTCAGGTGTATGGAGTTGTCAATAATTAGATTTAGCATTGTCAACATTGCACTTATTCAACATTCAGTGCCCCACTCTCTTACTCTCTCTATCCCTCTATAACTTGGATGGACAAGTCCAATGACTAGAATCTGTAGCTGGATTTGTTAAATATATTATCTTGATCTAATTGCTATTGCTGCGTGACGCAGGACTGAAATTTGATGAGTACTTGACAATTTATGGACTCTTTGAAATGTTAGATTGATTGGGATTTTATAACCAAAAACTGAAGGATAGACTACGAAGATACCTAATAGGAAAACGATCAAGAACTAAGTCATATTTATAAATTTTGGTTTTAATAGTCCATGCAAAGTACTGAATTGATATGTGATCTTTGAGGAAGGGGGTGTGAATCCTTTATCCTAACCTGGGTTCAGTTATCGGTTTGGTCTGAAGTCACCTGCTGGTTAACCAAATCTAAAATTGATGTTCTTAATGGTAGTTTATATCTCCTCAGGTCATGTGTTATGAGAAGTTGAATAGGAATAAGATTGGTATCTTCTGCTTTGCATTTCTATTTTTTGGGTGATTTTTAGAATTAGGCACTGTCAAAATTGCACTTATTTAAGATTTTGTAGTCTTCCACTTTTCTTATCTCTCTATAAGTTGGATGGTGAAGTCCAATAACGAAAATATGTAGCTGGATTTGGTAATATATTATTTGAACTTATTTGCTATTGCTGTGTGACACGGGTCTAAATTTGAGGAGTACTTGGACCATTTATGCACTATTTGATAATGTTTGAGTGATTGGGATCGATTTCATAATTTAAAATTGAAGTATAGACATGAGAAGAAACACTCAAAATGTTGGTCGGTTTTTTTTTTTTTTTTGATTCTGCTGGTCTGATAGGAGCACAAAGTGCTACGTTTATAATGTATTTCTGACCATATTTAGCTATGTAATTCCCTTAACAATATTCATATTAACAAAGTTTGTGTTTTTAGGTCATAAATAAAGCCAAAGAGCCTAAAAGAGACAAAAGAGGAGAAATCTTGAAGGAAAATGAATCCATGTTGTGCAAGGAAAGAAATCAGAAAATCTGCCAGAAATGGTCAGTCAACTTCCACAGAAGATTGTGATTATCTCACAATGATCCAGGAGATGTGCCATATATCAATGGAAAGCTACAAGAGTCTACTTTCCAGAACTTTTTACGGATCGTCAATACCTATTTTGGAGAAGAAGTTATGACCGTTTAAATGACCGAAGGTCAGTCTGCCCGAATTTCTGATTTGGACCAAAACTTCTATTTTGAGGCCCAGACCACATTGGTAAGCCCATGGACGAGTTTTGAGGGTTTTATAACCCTAATCACGGCAGAGAAGAGGAGAGATTAGAGAAAAAAGGCCAGAGAGGACGTGAAGATTAGAGGAGGCCAATGATCTCACCATCATCAGAACCTCCATAGTTGTAGACTCGCACAAGGAAGCCGCCAAGCCATCATTGATTTCTCCATCATCCACGGTTTATCTTTCCTTTGTCATTTTTTATTCTCCTTGTGTGTCTTTGCAGCCATGTGTGGCTGAATTCTCTTAATTAGGGGCAAGGTTTGAAGCCCCAAGAATGTTTTAGATATTGTTTTGAACCTTGGTTTCGAATTATTAAGTCTTTCAAATTGTTTATTTGGTTTTGGTTTATGGAGAACTCTTGCTTGTTTATGTTCATGTATGCACAACATAGAACATTATGAACTTGTGAGTGGGGATAAAATTAGGTTGTTTAATCTCCTAAACGGTTAATACGGCTTAGTTCAAAGTAGTAAAACCTATAGGACAATAGGTGAAACCAAATAGAAATGATTGCATGCTAGGTAGGCGTTCCACACTAGTTTTGCATACTTGTTCAATCAAACTTTCATTGATCTTAATGCTTAGAATAATTTGTTGATAGGATAGCGTCTATACCTTGATCGGTTATTCTAAAGGCTTAGTAATGGTGCGTTCATCTTGCTTAAGTATTCAAGGGAAGTAATAAGGACTTACGCAGTGCGTTCACGGTTTGTTCTTGATTGATACCGATTTGCGACTTAATGATTGAAGCTTTGGTTGTTAACATGTCTTGAAACATACTTGGTGGTGGATTTCCAAGTCTCTAACGTCTCATCAATCTGATATTTTCTGCTTTATTTTATTTCTTTGTTTTCTTTTGTTTATAATCACAAAACCTCATATCTCTAGTACTATCATCTTTTGTTTTATCTTATTTTGTAATTAACGTAAGTTGTAAAGATACCCTCAATCCCCGGCTTGTAACGATACCCTTATTTGCTATATACTACAATTGACACAAAAGGGTTTTAATTGAAACGCCTGGTTTCGGTCGCTATCAATTTTGGCGCCGTTGCCGGGGATTGAAAAATCCCTAGCAATTTGCGTTAATTCTTGTATATATATTTTCTGTTTTAATAGCTTTTCAAAATATATTATTTATTGTTTTAGGATTTGTGATTTAGTTTTGTATATATTACTAACTATTGTTTCTGTTTTGTTTTTCAATGTGACATCAACCTTACGAGGCGTGTTCTAGATGCTCCATGGTAGGTCATTCAACGGAGACATGTCCAAGCATCCAATATCACGGATACTATGATCAAAATATGCTTGGAGGATTTCAAGAGAACCAAGGGCATTGGAATGATAACTATTCACCTCAACCCAATATAGTATGGGATGATCCTCTTTATTCTTCATGGAACACGTGCACCAATTCAGATATGCAACAAGGATTTTCCAATGAGTTTCAAAATTCTCCATATTCATTCCATGACTACTGGACACAAGCACCATCTTATCAAATCTCAGATAAGTTAAATCATTACGATGAGATGATCAAGTCTATAAATGAGATGAATGAGGCTCTAGCTGCTTCAAATAAAGCTTGGATTGAGGAGCAAGAAGCTTTCAATGATAGTTGGGAAGAAACTAAAAGGATTTTGGACACCTTAATATCTCAAGAGCAACCATCTTCGTTGATGACAACTCCACATGAACTTCCCGCAACTTCAACTCCATGTCAACCTCATGATTTAATATTTTTTGAGGATGAAGAAACAGATTTGGAGGAGTCTAATGAAGAGCCACGCAACGTTGAGACTCCTGAGGATTTCTTAAAAGAGGAGTCCATCACACCTCCTACATTTGAACCTATATTGCTGGTACATGGATCTGGACGACAACATGATTCTTCACACCATCACTCAAACTCTACACATGTTCTTTCTGTCCAAGCATCATGTGAGTTTGTTGAGCATGTGGATATGGTGGTACATGAATGTCTCAAATTGGATAAGGAGATTCTTGTTGTGATTGTTAATAGTTGGAGACAATGGAAGAAGAGAAAGAAAAAGAGAAGCTGCATATCTTATATGTCCATTGTTCCTAAGTTACTCAAATTGCTACCAAAGGACCATGAAATATCTTTGAAGAGGGTCAAGCATTTGATCGAACCGCGGCCTAAGCCTCCTGATTATTCTTGTTGAAAAGCCGTTGGGAGGCAACCCCACTGTCTATGCTTTCTTTATTTTGTTCGTTTTGATGTGTTTTGTGTGTGTGCAGGTGAGAGTTGAGAAAAGTTGAAGAAAACTCCAAATTTAGTCAAAACAGTGCTCTCGGCAAAACAGTTCTTCCGACTTTGGAGGGCTACGGTTTGCAGATCACAGAACCTGGGATGGTGTGCTTTATATGAAAAGAAAGATCTCTGAGTCTAGTTTCTGTAGGATTTTACAGAAGTGGATTTGGAGACCCGAGTCATTCTCAGTTTGATGTTGAAGGCAGCAAGGTCACTGCCAGGAAACCAGAAGTTGTGCAGTACAGCCGGGAAAAGGTCAAAACAGGGGACACTTCCAGCCATGCTGTGGAGGAAAGCTATATATGTCTGAAAAGCTTGTTGAATTAGCTTCAACTTTTCTTTGAGGCGATTTAACATTCCGGCACCAGAATGCACTGGAAATCAGGTTTGAATGAGTAAAGGTCTGTTTCTCAGCTTTTGTGTGCAAACTATGTTTTTCTTTTAACTTTGCAGGGCTGCCATTTTCAATCCACTTGGAGTTAGGAAACGTTCCACATATACAAAAACAGCTAGAAACACCATCTTTCATCTCCAATTGGAATCTCAGACATTGGATGCTGTAACAGGGACTTATATCAGCTGGAAGTTGGCTGCAGGGCACACAATGGGGGAGCTTTTCTCACTTTCTACCTTTTGTTTTGTTCACTTTCCTCTATACATCTATTATGCATTGCTTGATCTATATTGTTCTCACATTGTGGACAATGCGTAGTTTAAGTGTGGGAAGGGAATGCATGCACACATTTTTGTGTTTTGTTTTGTTTTTGTTAGAGGAAAATTAAAAAAAAAATTGTTTGTTTTTCTGTGTGTCATCATGCCTTTCAACTGTCTAGGATGAGTATATATCTATGAAATTATGGCTAAAAGAGGATTACAAGATTGAGATGATGTTAAATGAATTCTTTGGTTAATTACGATATATATACTAAGCATATGAGTGTGTAGTAGATGTGGTTTTTCGTTGACATTGGTACAGAATTTTGAGCTTGTTGATGATGAGTTTTGATTCATAATTACCCTGGTGAGAATTTGAGCTTTATTGTGCTATTCTTTCTGAGTGCTTATTGAATAAATCATCATCTATTTTCTTGGCAATTCTTAGCGATCTCATTATCTTTCTTCTTGATTGACTGCTTGCCGCAGATTAAGTTTAACGGACTCTAGTGCTAGAACTCACTTTTGTGCTAGTCGAGACTTTTATCAATACATGTTCTGATTTTGGAAGGGATTAAAAGGACTTAGGATTTCCACCATCGCCAAATTGCCATAAGTCCCTATTTGTGTGTGCTGCACACCCCTTAGTTAACCCCTTTGAGCCTACGTTAAGCCTTTCTGTCATCACCCATGTAATCCTCACCTTGAACTTAGTGTAGTGATATCTCTACCTTTGTCCTTAGGGCCTAGTAGAGCTTATCTTGTGATGTATTATACGTGTGGAATGATGATGAATAACAAGTGTGGGGGAGTTAGACTTGTTCATTTGAAAGAAAAATAAAATGTGTCACTGAAGAAAGAAAAAAAAACAATTAATTATGTGGCGGCACTGAAAAAAAAACAATGATGAAAGTATGGATTAAGTCTTACCTTTGTGATGGAGGAGTTTGTTTTAAATTGAAGACCTAATGATGTGATATATGGTCTTTGTCCTCATTCATGAATGTTTAAAGGTGATCTTATGGCTCTACTAGGTTTTTAAGGACGATTTGTAATTCCTTATCCTTTGTTTCATTAAACCCTAGCCTTGGCCAAATTTAAACTTTGATAAAGTTCTTTTATGATCCAAAAGATGGGCAGCCATCGATCTGTGGAGATTGGTTACAAAAGTTGAGCATATGGGTTGGTCGGTTTGGCAAGTAGTTGATATCTTTCATGAGATCTTTTTAATTTCACAAAGTGCGTTTCTTTCTTTATATGTGAGCCTACTTGTTTGTTTATTCTCTCACATTATATATATTGAGTGAAAAATCTTTTAAGCATTAGCCATGATTCTGAGAGAAGAAAGAGTGGTAATCCTGTGAGGTTGAATCATACTTGTTGGATACATGCTGAGCTCCACCCATCACCATCGTCACCCCCGTGTCTTACATGGTTATATGCGGAGTATATGTTTTAATTAACTCTCGAATTACTCATAATTGATTCTTGATTGAGTGCTAATCTTGATGCTATGAAAGTAAGAGATTTCTGAGACAATAAAGTTGAAGACATAGTTTGTTTTGAGTCTTTGTTTTAGATTTTGCTAAGGGACTAGCAAAAGCTAAGTGTGGGGGAATTTGATAAGAGCACAAAGTGTTACGTTTATAATGTATTTCTGACCCTATTTAGCTATGTAATTCCCTTAACAATATTCATATTAACTAAGTTTGTGTTTTTAGGTCATAAATAAAGCCAAGGAAACTAAAAGAGATAAAAGAGGAGAAATCTTGAAGGAAAATGAATCCATGTTGTGCAAGGAAAGAAATCAGAAAATCTGCCAGAAATTGTCAGTCAACTTCCACAGAAGATTGTGATTAGCTCACAATGATCCAGGAGATGTGCCATATATCAATGGAAAGCTACAAGAGTCTACTTTCCAGAAATTTTTACGGATCGTCAATACCTATTTTGGAGAAGAAGTTATGATCGTTTAAATGACCGAATGTCAGTATGCCCGAATTTCTGATTTGGACCAAAACTTCTATTTTGAGGCCCATACCACATTGGTAAGCCCATGGACGAGTTTTGAGGGTTTTATAACCCTAATCACAGCAGAGAAGAGGAGAGATTAGAGAAAAAAGACCAGAGAGGACGTGAAGATTAGAGGAGGCCAACGATCTCACCATCATCAGAACCTCCATAGTTGTAGACTCGCACAAGGAAGTCGCCAAGTCATCATTGATTTCTCCATCATCCACGGTTTATCTTTCCTTTGTCATCTTTTATTCTCCTTGTGTGTCTTTGCAGCCATGTGTGGCTGAATTCTCTTAATTAGGGGCAAGGTTTGAAGCCCCAAGAATGTTTTAGATATTGTTTTGAACCTTGGTTTCGAATTATTAAGTCTTTCAAATTGTTTATTTGGTTTTGGTTTATGGAGAACTCTTGCTTGTTTATGTTCATGTATGCGCAACATAGAACATTATGAACTTGTGAGTGGGGCTAGAATTAGGTTGTTTAATCTCCTAAACGGTTAATACGGCTTAGTTCAAAATAGTAAAACCTATAGGACAATAGGTGAAACCAAATAGAAAGGATTGCATGCTAGGTAGGCGTTCCACACTAGTTTTGCATACTTGTTCAATCAAACTTTCATTGATCTTAATGCTTAGAATAATTTGTTGATAGGATAGCGTCTATACCTTGATCGGTTATTCTAAAGGCTTAGTAATGGTGCGTTCATCTTGCTTAAGTATTCAAGGGAAGTAATAAGGACTTACGCAGTGCGTTCACGGTTTGTTCTTGATTGATACCGATTTGCGACTTAATGATTGAAGCTTTGGTTGTTAACATGTCTTGAAACATACTTGGTGGTGGATTTCCAAGTCTCTAACGTCTCATCAATCTGATATTTTCTGCTTTATTTTATTTCTTTGTTTTCTTTTGTTTATAATCACAAAACCTCATATCTCTAGTACTATCATCTTTTGTTTTATCTTATTTTGTAATTAACGTAAGTTGTAAAGATACCCTTAATCCCCGGCTTGTAACGATACCCTTATTTGCTATATACTACAATTGACACAAAAGGGTTTTAATTGAAACGTCCGGTTTCGGTCGCTATCAATTTTGTGCTGGTCCATGAAATTACCAAATCAAATGTGACCCCTGAGTTCTAGTCACTTGGTTGACAGTCTACAAGTTGCATGTGTGGGTGCGAAGTTAGTCCTGAAATATTGAGAACATTATTTAGCTGTTTAGAGGTTTTTGGTGCTACACTGAAAATTAGGGGATATCACTTGTTCTTTCAACGACATTTCAATGGAACGAATCACTTGAATCACCTATGGTCAATAAGAAAAAATAGTAGATTGTAGAGAGGAGGGATGAGATTAGATTGGACTTTGGAGTACAGAATTCAAGTTGTCTTGTTAATGCTATGATATTTTCCTCCACTGGCCCGTGTGTGTCTGCATTTCTCCACTTCCCGTGCTATAACTGGTGTGCGTGTGTGTGTTTGTTACTTCTCTATGTGTGCTTCACCTCCCTCAACGTTCGTTTTCGTTTGAAAATAGAGTTACATGTGTCTTGGCGTATGTCAACGTTAGACTGCATAAATCAGTACTTATTTAAAGGTTAAGGCTGAGCAAGTGAAGAACACCGTGCCATAAGCAGAATATGCAAAGTTTTGCAATTCATAACTTAAAGAATGGGATAACATTGGCTTATTCTCTGATATGATTTCCTTTTTTCATTTTCATGTTTCAATTTATGTGTACTAGCCCTTTCGGATCTTTGTTTACAACTTTCTTTGATCCAGTTATAGGGTCAAAGAGGGTAAGATAGTCGATAAAGATTGGATAGTAACACCAGAGATGTACTGCCAATGACATGAGCCTCACCTCCACATTGTTTTATTTTATAAACTAGTGTCTTTGTGCACACTATGTTTTTCCCAACTGCAGATGGACAACACCTAATAACATCCCCATCCCAAGTATTCAGTTTTTCATATGAGATAGCCTCCAACAAGCTCCGTGGAAAAAGAAGAGAACAGTTCCCGGCTGTTTCATATATGACTATCTAAATTTTCTGTACTGTAAATGAAATCTCATAGGCTACAATATTAACTCATAATCCATAATTTCACAACCTGGTAATAGTTAGGAAACAGTTTCTTGAAATATTGACAATGGCAGTGTTTTCTTGAAATCTACATTCAGTATTAAAAAAGGATTGAGAGACAACAATGGAAATGATAGTACGTTGACATGCAAAAATGTAGCCTGTAACCTATAATACAGCAATTTGAGAATGATTGAGATCAATATGGGGAAGAATTTGACTGCTATTGATGCTTGTGGTTGAATCAGATATGTTGCTTAAAATGGAAAAAGGATCCATGTATATACCCAGATAGGAAATCAGTGGTTCTGCCCGGGACTTGTCGATGACAAACCTCAAGTTCCGAGACTTAACTATAGGAAATTGCAAAAGCCTCCGATATCCCACAGTGGTTCCATTAGTTACTATATTCCACTCACCATTTTCATTCAGGATCTCAAGATGGAACTTAATAACCCGTTGTCCCATGTGAATTGGCTCTTCAACTAGAAGAATATTGAATGATACTAGTTCTTGAAGATCAAAGTATAAAACCCAATTTGACTGATTCTCCTCAGGTGCCCAATAGGAATGAAAACCTTCTTCAACAACATTATAGGGGTTGAACCAAGAATTATTGGCACTCCCTCGCGTACCACTTGCACAAATTTTGGCATCTATGGCTAGATTCTGTGAGAATATAGATCTCCGGAGCTCACTGAATTCCTCAAGCACTTCAATATCTTCTGCTGATATGAGACCAGAAGAGTTCGGAGGTACCAACAGATTTGTAGTATAGTTCAAGTAGAGTCCTTGCAGATTTTGGAACTTGGGATGAATGCCAAAACCAACCGGGACGGATTGAGACATCACACTCGGCCGGTACCCAATCATGACCAAATGGATCACCTCCTCTTGAATATCTAGTAGATATGCAGATCAGATTAGCTTATAGCTTTCTTTAATAGTTAATAGAAAAAGATATTTCATAGGAACAATCTATGCTCATAGGTTCCTTCTTGTTTTCTTGGTTTTTGGTTAGTGCACTTAAGTGGAGATTTGACTTAAGTTACTCATTTACGCCCTTTAAGCATGTAGGATACCTATGGGATAAATATGTATAAACAGCATGCAGACATATATGAGTGCTGGAGGAAAAAAAAAAGAAAAAAAAAAAAACTAATGGAAGTTAGAAAAGCAAACTCAACTGGAAATCAGAGTCACCAATCTTGGCAGAACTCCTATTGAAAAGAGACCAACAAGTAGACCCAGCAACCCCAGCTTCATCGCCAACCCATCTGGTGTCGGGACCAGCATCAGAGAAAATGACAGCCCCTGGCTGGTGTTGATGAATCAGACTGAACCAAGAATCAAAGAAATAATCCATATCTTTTTCCCCTTCCCCTTTTGCTCCATCCAACCATACTTCCTTGATATTTCCATACCTGGTCCAATTTAAAAACAGAAAAAGAAAAAACAAATCAACTGCTTTGTATCTCTCCTCATGAAATTCATTGAAAATCAAACCAAAAGGTTATATCAAATCTCTATAACGCAGAAACAACCAAGTTGAAAGAAAAAAAAAATAATCAAAGCATCAGTGTAAAAGCATATGAAACAAAAGTAACAACAAGGCAATAATGTGAGAAAACTACAAATGAATTAATTTCAAGAGAGCAGATAAGTGATATAGCTACAGAGAACATGGTAATATAAAAAGATGCCTGTTTAATGGACTACTGGTATCCCCTTAATGTCTACAACCGTGTGACAACTGCCAAGGTGCAACTGACTAACAAAAGTAGTAGACACTTTAACATCCAAAAGACTGATTCTCAAGAAAGATGCTAAACAGAACTCAAGTGGCATTATAAGAAGCTGTAAGTTGCTTATAGTAAAATAGACTCAACCACCAAAGAACTAAACTGGACAGATTTCAAGTACTGAAAGCGGAACATTCTTACCCATTCAAGACTAATCAGAACTCAAGAAAACTAACAAGGATCAGAGAAACGACCAGTAAAACCAAAGAAAAAAGAAAGACCTAATCTATAAATCCATACACACACACTCAGCCAAAGAAGGAAGTAAGAAAAAAATACAGCAAACCAAACCAATTGAAACGCATTAGGAACTTAGACTCAACTATAAACTGAGAGAACTTATATAGAATGCTCATTTCATGTGCTGTTTATGTTAGTAGAGATGAGTCTTTCTAGAAACAGCCCCTGAATAGCAGTAAATGTGTAAATGTGGTTTGCTTAGAGCTGATTGGTGGTTAAGATAGAAATTTTAAACTATGCTTGCATTTCAAACCAAAACTAAGAAAGAAAGATTTAAACTTACATGGTCTTATATGGCAGGACACCCGATCACATCACAGTATACAAATTCATACACAATCAGTGATCACGAAGTTGAACCGAGACAATACGAATATCAAAACCTCAATGTACAACTAGTAGAAACATATCAATAACATGTAGTCAATCCAAGAAAGCACACAAACTAACAAAATTGCAACCATACAGAACATGAAATCCTAACACCATTCGAACCCCATAGCCTCGATTTTCATGAAACAAGAATGCCAAGTACTATTCCAAATCCACATAACAAAAACAGCTACAACTCACTAGTTAAGTAATATATAGTTCATAATAACTACACAACTAAACCAAACATTACCTAGTGAGCAGCTCTGTCATTTGACCCATATAGAACTCATTATACTCCAGAGTGTTACCATAACACTGCTCGTGCCGATCCCAAGGCGAAAGGTAAAGCCCCAATCCAATACCCGCGTCCTTAGCAGCCTTAGCAAGCTCACCCACCACGTCACCACCGCCGTTCCTCCAGGGGCTGGAGCTGACCGAGTAGTTTGTGTACTCGGTGGGCCACAAGCAGAAGCCATCGTGGTGTTTGGCGGTGAGGATCACGCGCGAGAAGCCTGAGTCTTTGGCGACTTGGACCCACTGAGTGGCATTGAGGTTGGTGGGGTTGAAGACGGAGGGGTCAACGTGGCCGGTGCCCCATTCGGAGTCGGTGAAGGTGTTGGGTCCGAAGTGGAGGAATATGGCCATGTGGCCGAGTTGCCATTGGAGCTGGGGAGCTGAGGGGAGGGGTAGTATTGGAAGAGGGGGTGGCTTTTTGAGCAATGAGGATGAACAAGAAGTAGAAGAGAGAGAGAGTGAGAGGAGGAGCAAAAGGTGGAGTCTTGGAATGGAACTGAGGATTGGGGTGTGGGTGTTCATCTTGTTCTTCATGATCATGTTGTGGGTGAGACTGTGAGACTCAAACAGAGACAAGTGGAGTTGCAGAGGTTGTGTTGCTTCTTTGGATTTGGGGAGATTGACTCCAAACTCCAAAGCAAAGAGGTTGTTGACATGTCCACATTGATTCGAGGTAAGCAGATGAACTGGCGCTGTTTAGCTTCCCTAACAAAACGGTGTCGTTCCTACCTCTCTTTTTTTATATATAATTATTTTATTTTATTTTATTTTATAAAAAAAAAAATCACACACAACCAACTAGGTAACTACAAAATAGAGAAACCACGTGTATCATTCATTAATTACACTTAAGCATCTACAATTTTTTTCAGAAATAATCAAGGTCCACTGATTATGTTTCCACGTTAGGAATTGCAACGGGGTGAGACTTAGACTTTCATTAGAAAAAAAAATGATTGTGCAAGAGTAATTTATAGATGAAAAAAAGATACATCTAAAAAGGAGGGACGTAATGAGCCTTACCATTTGAATGTGTGCTTAATTCATAAAACTCTCTAGACGTAATACAAAAGAAACTAAATAAGCATTTCAATACAATACAAAATATATAGATGTAAAACATATCTCAACTAACTAAAACACAAGAGTGACAGCCTCAGCGATGCTACACGACAAGGGTTTGACAAGAAAGAAAATAATATAATAGACAACAAAGACGTATATCTTTTTTGAGAAGATAGAGAAACTTATCTCTTTCTTTAACCAAAAAAAAGTATAGCTTAATCACTCGGAGTACGTCAACGCATGATAGGCCTTGAGCGGAACTCAACCAAAAAAATATATGATTATTAATAATACAAGATGAAGAAATTTGAGTGGGACATAACCAAACAATCTTACAATCACTCATAAGATTAGTCTTAGCTATATGTAGTAATTTTTTTTTCTGAAAATATTTGGGTGGGACTTGAGTCTCATGTCCGCCCCTGATCATACGTGACTAGACGCTAAACATGACATGTAGTTTCACTTACCATGTGAATGACCAAATTAATTTATTTAATATAGATACATGGTGGTCCCTCGATATCTCTTAGTCAAAGTTAATCATTCGATAACATCCTCGCTATTGAAGCGAGGGAGCTCAAAATTGGGTGGTACTGATTTTAAGGTGGTGGGGGCATAACTGCGGTAGTGGTGGCATGATATGCGTAGACCTGTTGAAAAGGTTGCGGCTATAGTGGTGTCAAAGTGTGGTGTTGAATGAAGTTTTATCCGTTAAAGGGTGTGTGTGGTGAAAACAAATCCAAAGTGAGCGGATGATTGCTTATGTGTAGGAAATTGGAAAGCTTGGTTGTTATTGTGTGGGTGAATGGTGATGATGGTGTGAGGTAACCCAATGAGGCCACACAAATAGAAAGGTCGTCGTTGTAGTGTGGAACAGGGGTTTGAGGTGTGTAGCCTTCAGAGGGGACCCAGAAGATGAGCTAGTGTTTGCGTACGAGTCATCTATGAAATTGGTGTGAATTTGTTCAATAGCCTATGGTTGCATATGCTAGCAGAGTGGTTTGCAATACAACAAACTGATGGGCCATTAGTGTCTGGCTATGAGTGATGACTTCGATTGATATGTGCAAATCATCGTTTTGTGGTTGTAGTCTGTAGTACCTCGTTTAGTGACTGTATATTGTCGACTATCACTTGAAAGGTGTGTAAATGGTGTGTAGAGATGGTGACGGTTTTTGTGTGTTTGAGAAAATGGTGAAACGGGTAGTGTGGCGGAGTTGCAGAGTTTAGGTGTTTGATGGTTGAGAGAGTGGAGGTACCCTATTGAATTGTGATAGGAAGGGTGAAGATCATGATTGCCACGCATTGATTTCTAGCTTTGGATACCAAATATTGGAGTGCTTTGCTAATGGTAAAGAAAAGGAAGTGATCGATTAGTAAAGATATCTTAAAGAGAAAATGACATAGCAACACCAGACCAAACATATAAGCATAAAAAACTCGCATTCCATAAGTTTCATACAATAAAGTACACAAACTCAAGCCTACCACCAACAGTGCTAGAATTGAGTCCGAATTTTGCATGAAATGACCAAAAAAAACAAGTTGTACCACAAAATTACTAACTTTGCCATGGATCTCTACTTTTCGTCTTCTCCCCAAGGTGATTTGGCTCTCTCATCTCATCTCATCTATTCTCCTCTCTCTCTCTCTCTCTCTCTCTCTCTCTCTCTCTCACAAATCTAGACGACAGTCTCTCGATGAATCCCTGACCTCACCGCCTTTGTCCTTCACTGATCTAATCCTCGACGCCTTAAAGTAGACGGCACGGAGGTCTCTTGATGACCCTTCGGCCCCACCACCTCTATCTTTCATTGTATCAATCCCTAATTGATTCAAAGATGTCTTGCGGTCACAGTCGAATCCAAACCCAATCGTCTCAAATCACATTAGGGCATCTTCAACCTCGTCCCCCGCACCCACCTCGACCTCGATCTCACTCACCAAAACAACAACAAGATAAAGGGTTTAAGGGGGAGTGGCGGGTTTGGAGTAAAGATAGGTTCTTTGGTGCTTTCATGGTTTAGGAAGCTCTGCTGTGAACCCCTTTAGGAGATGAAAAGAAGGCGAAATTCCTTTTAACAATGGCCATTCAACTAATGGCTCTCTTAATGCAGAGAGCAATTTCAAAGCAACTGGTCATGGCTCTTACACTGTTTTTAGCAATTGCTGCTATAGCAGCAACAACGAGCCCAGTTCTAACTGGCATTCTTTGTGGTGATGTGAATTCTGGTCTAGCTTTCTGGAGAGTAAAACTGATGAGAGCTCTTCTGAGAGACATTGAAAGGGAGAGCATTCATATGTGGAGACTTTATTCTCTATTATGGGAACTGTCTCATGGGAAATCTATGCTCACTTCACACTAGATCTTTATCTTATCGTACCCAATGTCCTGCTTACTATTGCAGCTTCTATGGAAATTGCTATGGTCAGGGGCGGAGCTAGAAATGTAAGTCTAGGGGGGCCGAGATATAAAATATAAAAAAAAGTATATAAAATTTTAAATTGTCTGTTAAAATTATGTGTTAATTAAAATTGAACTTATTGTTTTTGTTAATGTATAGTTTTATTTATGTACATGTAAATGATTATATATTAAAAATTTATGTATATAAAATGATTAATTAATAACTAATCGAATATGACAAGATGCAAAGAGAAAGGAAATTATAGTCTAAAATATCAAACTAGTCATTATTACGTGACATATTATTACATAAAAAATGGGTCAGATCATTACAATTATATATAATTGTAACCATTTGGTCCTACAATAGTGGTAGAAATTGACCATCTTCACAAGGTTTGGGGGGTGCCATGGCCCCCCTTGGTCTTAGTGTGGCTCCGCCAGTGGCTATGGTGGCAACTTTGTCCAGGAAGAAAGAAGGGGAGGTTGAACCGCACGTTGCTTAACTAAGAAGTTTTTTAATTTGCTAATTTGACATTTCTAGTTGTAATTGCTCTGCTACTGTCATTTGGAGCATAATTACCTATTTTAAAGTTTATTTAATGCATGCTTAATCTGTTTTTACCAATCCAAAAAAACTAACGGCCTCTTAAATTCAACATAACAATGGGTGAACAATTACAATTAACGAAATTAATAATATAAAATTAAACTCAACCGTGAAATGGAGAAAATCCAAACAAATATAATTCAGCATAACCATCAAATGCAAAAACATTCCTTAGAAACAAATATAAAGTTCGAGATCAAAGTCTAAATAAACAACCAATTAAAAGAAATACAACCAATGATCTGATGCTAGGTACTTCCTCCTCTAGCACCTATTATTGTTGAATTGCTGGGTACTTCCTCCTCTAACATGAACTCGTAAATCTTTGAGTAACACCGTCTCATAAAGCTTGTCCTTGTGAAGAATTCACAAGTTTTTCAGTCAATAAACATCCCCACCCCCCCCCCCCCCATACACACACACTCAAATAGTGCAATATGCAGACTCACGGAATAATTGAACATCATTACATAAAAAACAATATCCATTATCGCAATCAACATCCCGTAGACCCCTGGAATCCAACTCATCCTCCTTCATCTAAACCTATTATTAAGCCACCAAGGTTGCTTCCTACAACCCATCACCATCTCAATCATGTTTAAAACAACAATAATTGATGCCACAACAACCCTAATCCCAACCATCCAATTATTCTTCATCAACGTAATCCTCAAATGAGGAACCTCTTCCCCTTTCTTCTTCATCTCCACCTCAAGCTCAGTATATACCTCTGCAGCATGAGCTGAGAACGGCTCCAAAATTGAGATATCAATCTCAAGAGCTAAGTTCATATAGAAGATGATGGATTTGGTTACGGTGTCTTTATTAACAAGAAAAAACTCTCTCTAAAAAAACAACATATCATAGGAAGTTACTTCCTTGCATACATAAAGATATAAAGTGAAACCTTATGTGCATTCGAAGGAGAAGCACAACGTTTACCTCCAATAGGTAATGTATGGGTCGCTAGCATATAAGTATAATGAAAATTCACAACTCTAAGCCAAACAAGACATTGAAAGTGGACATCATGCATTTGACCAAAATAGGCTTACACCATATATACGCAAAGGCGGATCCAGGAATTGCAACCAGATGGGACTTAGACTTTCACTAAGAAAAAAACGACTATGCAAGAGAAATTTATAGATGAAAAAGGATGCATCTAGACATGAGGGACATAGTGAACCTTATCACTCGAATGCAAGCTTAATTTATAAAACTCTCTAGATGTAACACAAAAGAAGCTAAATAAGCATTTCAATCCAATACAAAATATAAAGATGTAAAACCTAGCTCAACTAACTAAAACAAAACAGTGACAACCTTAGCAATGCTGTGTGACAAGGGTTTGACAAGGAAGAAAATAAGACAACAGAGACAACATAGACGTATATCTTTTTTAAGAAGAAAGAGAAATTTCTCTTTGTTTAAAAACATAAATAAGTATAAGTTAGGCACTCGGAGCATGTCAATGTAGGATAGGACTTGAGCGGAACTCAATTAAAAAATTATATGATTAGTAATAATACAAGATGAAGGAATTTGAGTGGGCAACCTAACAATCTTACAATCACACATAAGATTAGTCTTAGCTATATGTAGTATTTTTTTTCCCAACAAATTTGGGTGAACTTGAGTCCCATGTTCCTCTATGCTAGATCCGCCCAAGTCCACATAACATCTTGGACACCCTAATATTTTGGTTGCTGATGAAGCTTTGGCCCTTGTAGCAGGCTTACATGTTGTCTTATTACAAAACCATATAAAGATCAAGGTTGAGGGTGACTTGAAGATTTTAATTGATTGCATCAACAGGAAAATAGAAACTCCATGGAGAATCAAAACCTTAGTCCATGATATCAGGATATTAGGTGCTCAGTTTCATTATATTGAGTTCTCTCATATCTAGATGGAGGCTAATTTTGAGGCCGACGTTTTAGTGTCTCTTGGTCTTTCTATGGACGAGGGGATATTGGCTAGACTCTCTTTCTACGGCTGCTCTTCAGACTTCTCATTTTGACTCTATTGGTTTATGTTATCTTAGAAGATTTTATTTATAGTACGTTTTCCTTTCCTTATCGAAGAAAAAAAAACTACTAAATAAAGAAGTCTCTAAGAGAAAAGTTTGTTATCTTAAGAAGCGGGAGTTGGTTGCAAAACTAATCCGTTCATCTCATACAAAAGCCTAATTCATTAACATATATTTACTCATTGCTAACTTGATTCATGGATACATATATTTTGATGCCTCTATGTCTTACAATGGGAGAGTTTATGGACTAGGGTTAAAAATAAAATTTTGCTTTTTATGTTGCCTTTTTTATGACCTCCCGTTGTGTTATATTTTGTCGTGGTAGCTTTTATACAATGTATTGTATTTTTAGGTTGTTGTGTCACATTTGAGGCTGACGACGCCGAAATTTATTCATGTTTGCAAGTGAACCCCTCTTATGGGTTGGATGAAAGTGAACATTTATAAGTCTTTTCGTCGTCCCATTGCAACTGGAATAATAGGCTTACCAAGTCTGGAACAAATCTCTTCCTCTTACAGCTATTCATACTTTCTATTTGGACTCTCTAGATGGTGGTTGTAGTAGGGGTTTTGTGATTTGAGGTTGGTTTTCTTTTTATTTTGTCGGATAAAAAAAAACTTTCAAGGAATTAAAGATGGTGTCCTGAAATGAAATAAAAAAACACAAGAACAAAGTTCGTTTGAAGCCAAATACGAGTCAAACCTCGTGTCCATGTAATACGCAAATCTTCAATTACTACAAGTATCATACTCTATTGCATTAATAACCTCCATTTTACTTGCAAAAGCACCGTATGATCTCTAAAATAGAAAAGGTTTACTATATTCATCAAGATAACAACCGAAGAGGAGGAACATGCAAACGAATAGACTTACCAAACCTGCAAAATTTCTTAGGGTAATTGTCATTAACAGTAGAAAAATAACATAAAAGTTTCTTTGTAGAGCAAACAAATTTTATGATGGACAATATGGTTTCTAAAAATTAAATCATTTCTTGATTTCCAAAGAGAGCATGTTGTAGTTAGTGCAATTTCTGAGAGATATACACTACCAGAACAGGCACTTTAGCCGACGAAAAATTTTCGTCGGCCTGTTAAAAAAATTCGTCGGCTAAGACCTTAGCCGACGAGCCTTCGTCGGCTATAGTGTCGTCGGGAAAAGGCCGTCTGTAATGACTTTAGCCGACGAAATTTTTTTTTTCGTCGGCTATAGTCCCACTTTAGCCGACGAAAAAAATCTCGTCGGCTATAGTCCCAGACTTTAGCCGACGAAGTATTTCGTCGGCAAAACGTTGTAAAAAAATTTAAAAAATAACTATAGCCGACGAAATATTAGGTTATTCGTCGGCTAAACCTTATAAAAAAAATTAAAAAAATAACTATAGCCGACGAAATATTAGGTTATTCGTCGGCTAAACCTTATAAAAAAATTTAAAAATAATTATAGCCGACGAAATATTAGGTTATTTCGTCGGCTAAACCTTATTAAAAAAATTTAAAAAATAACTATAGCCGACGAAATATTAGGTTATTCGTCGGCTAAACATTATAAAAAAAAATTAAAAATAATTATAGCCGACGAAATATTAGGTTATTTCGTCGGCTAAACCTTATTAAAAAAATTAAAAAATACTATAGCCGACGAATATTATGTTTGAATATCGTCGGCTAAAGTTGCTGGGTTTTGAAAAAAAAAACTTCAGAAACTTTTTTTTTATTTTTTTTTGTGTGTGTGGAGAATCTTGACAGAGAAACTGTGATATACAGTGAAAAGTTGCCACCGAAACTGGCAACACGCCGGTGAGGTTGTTGTTGTAGAGGTCGAGAACACGGAGGTTAGTGAGGTTGGAGAGCTCCGGCGGGAACGTGCGGTTGAAGACGTTGTTGGAGAGGTTGAGGAGGCGGAGAGCGGAGAGGAGGGAGTCGGGGTCGTCGAGGGAGGACTTGAGGGAGAGGAGGGCGCGGTAGGTGGCCATTGGGTGCGTGGGGGTGGAGAGTAGACGGTGGGGTGAGGAGAGAGAGTGGCGGAGGTGGAGGAGGAGAAGGAGGAGGAAGAGGAGGAGGGGACGCAATATTTCTAGTGTTGGGTTTATTTGTGGTGGTTGTGTGGAGGAGGAGGAGGAGGAGGAGGAAGAGGAGGAGGGGCCGCAATATGTCTAGTGTTGGGTTTATTTGCGGCTATATAAAGAACTTTAGCCGACGAAATTATTTATTTTCGTCGGCTAAACTCTTTGGTTGACAGCCAAAAAATTTTGGTTGAAAATTTTGAAAATTTTTCGACTTTAGCCGACGACATTTCATATATTTTCGTCGGCTAAAGTCCTTTGAAAATTTTGGTTGCCCGCCAAAAAATTTTGGTTGAAAATTTTGAAAATTTTTCGACTTTAGCCGACGAATTTTCATATATTTTCGTCGGCTAAAGTCCTTTGAAAATTTCGTCGGCTAAACCTTTGAAATTCGTCGGCTAAAGTATTTTTATACATTTGGCATGTTGTGATTGCATTGACCGCAACTATCGGCACCGAATATTTACCGGAATAGTGTGATTTTTCAACCGTGGATGTATTTCAACATTCTCGTCATATCTTATTTCATGACTTTTTAGAGTTTGAAGGTTTTACGTATAGTTTGTTTTTGAAACGGAACATTTACATAATACTTGGTAAACAAGTTATACAACATTAGTATGCATGTTGTGATTGTGATGATCAAACTTGAGAAACAGAATTCTGACCGTCAGATCCGACCATCATGATAAAATACATGTATGGGAAAAAATTCAACTTGATCCGAAAAGAATAAGGGCTCGATCCGGACGGTCAATCTCGTAAGTCAAACCCCTAAACGCACGGAAAAGGTCGTTCGACCGTCTAAATTACGTATTTTGGCCGGACCTCCAACTGAAAATAGTTTTACACCGATGACACGCAACAAGTCGTATACAAATTTTACGCAAAATAACTACCGAATATAGGGCTATAGTAGGTAATAGAGAAATTTTAGGGTTTAGCCGACGAATACCCTAACGTATTCGTCGGCTATAGTATGTAATTAAAAAATTAAAAAATAACTATAGCCGACGAAATATTAGGTTATTCGTCGGCAAAAACCATCTTAGCCGACGACTTTTCATATATTTTCGTCGGCTAAAGTCCTTTGAAAATTTTCCTCCAACTTTGGTTTACCGCCTAAAAAATTTTGAAATTTTTTGACCTTAGCCGACGACTTTTCATATATTTTCGTCGGCTAAAGTCTATAAATTCACGAAAACACTCATATCTCCCCCTATGTTACGTAGTTTGGTCAAATCTTCCACACGAAAAACTCTCACGTAGATGAGACGCAACCACCTATATAAAAATTTTGAAACATTTACCTTTCGACGATAGGGCTCCCCTTAAGAAATAATAACGGTAAATAGGGTTGACCGCAGTTTTAAAAGAAAAAGACCAAACCCTAAAAACAGAAAATTACATAAAAAGCCTCGGATCGCTAGATCCGACGGTCGGATAGGCCCCGAAAGTAAGTTAGCTTGGATTTGGGCCTGCAGAGCTGCTGTCAAAATTTCAGCAATTTCTGACGGACGGATCAAAAGTTACACCCCTTTTTGCGTAGGACCATATTGCATCAAAATTTGTAAATATAAGACACTTTAGCCGACGAAATTATATTTTTCGTCGGCTAAACTTTTAAAAATTTCGTCGGCTAAACTCTAAAAATTTCGTCGGCTAAAGTTTTGAAAATTTCGTCGGCTAAACTTTTGAAAATTTCGTCGGCTAAAGTTCACAGACTATAGCCGACGAAAAAAATTATTTAGCCGACGAAATAAAAATTTCGTCGGCTAAAGTTGATCATAGCCGACGAATATTTTTAATTAGCCGACGAAGGAAAATTTCGTCGGCTAAAGTCCATTTTAGCCAACGAAAAAAAAATTCGTCGGCCTGGTTTTTTTTTTTTCGTCGGCTAAAGCCTTTCTTCTGGTAGTGATAGATGAAGGAGTAGCAGATAAAGATTTTATGTAGCCACTGCAGAAAAAAAAAAAAAAAAAAAAGAAGTTCAAAAGATAAACAAGAAACTAAGAAAAGTTGCCAAACTTGTTCCGCAAACCTACAATGTAGGAAACGATTGATAGGTGCATAATTATACATTACTTTTATCAAAATCGTTTATACTTTGTTTGTTTTTTTGGTGTGTTTTCTAATTATTTACTTTATTTGTTTGTTTTCTTGGTATTTTGAAACAGATAAGAAGAAAAGAAGGAAAAGTGGGAGTGGAAGACAAAATTCGGAAATCTGCCTACGCATGTCAGCCAACTTTGATGGAGCACTGAGGGCAGCTTGAAAAGAACTAGATGATGAGCCTTACACCGACGGAAAGCTATGGATGTCAGCTTTACATAACATTTTACAGTTCGTGAATAGCATTTCCTAGAAGAAGTTATGGCCAATTTAGTGTCATAAGATCAATTTGAACAAGGAATCTGAATCTTGATGGGAATTTGTGTTTTGAAGCCCAACTCATACCGGGAAGCCCATGGATGAGTTTGTATTTCATGTTCCAACTTATTATCTCGATGTGAAGCTGATTATAAAGAATTAAATGAGTTGGCGTACTTCCATTAGTCCTACAGACGTGCACCAATCAGAATGTGCAAGGAAACCTAAGTCAAGAAGAATTGGTTGAAAGAAGCAATATAAAAGCCTGTGCTATCAACTTTTGCAGCTTCTTCTCCTATTTTTTTTCTCTAGCTTCTTCTCTACTTCTCCTTCCCAAATTGCTGCGTTATCTTTTTATTATGTTTATTTAGTTTCTCTTAGTTAGGGGCTGCTTGAAGCCCTAAACATGAACAACAAGATGATTTGAGTTTTGGATTTGAGTTTCTTTAAATCCAAGATGAGATTTGGTTTACTACTATTGCATTAATGAATTCTTTTCTTGTATGTTTTGAATGCACGCTTAGTATGCATGTTAGGGTTTTACAGCTTTGATTGTTTGATGTCAGTGTCAATATCGGATTCCTCAAACTATCTAGAGAAGCAATCGTTAGTTTTCGTTAGTAAGTCCTAGGTTTAGCAAGGCGTTAAGTTTATTGTGATGTCTTGTGATATCTCAAACCCTTTTAGAACTTAAGGATATCTGCATGTTAACTTTAATAAACGTACCTTTAGGTTGCATTGCTTGAAAATAGTTTAGAAGTAGAGTACTTTCTGCCTAGCGTACCAAGTAAGAAAGGGTAATAAGTTGTGTTTCAAGCGTACCGAACTAACCTTAGCATCTTCATCTAGATTAATTGAACTATACTTGTACAAATTGTCTTGTGTGTGGTTGTCGGGTGGATTGCATCTTCCCTAGCTAGTTTTATTTCATTGTTTCCCGAAACCAAAACCAAAACCAAAATCAGTTTTCATCACTTTCTGTCCTCTGCTTTCCCGTTTTTATTTGACCTATCAAATCAACTCCGAATCATCTGAAATTTTGTTGTGAGTCCGTCTGTGTGTCTAGTTTGTGTCTGTATTTTTCTGACTAGTTTAGGTTTTCGACTACTAGTCGTTAGGATCAATAGTCACTTTTGTGACATCTTTTGAGTAGTTGGATTCAGTTAATCCTCTGCAGGAATGATTCTTATTTGTCCATACTATAAAGGACAATCTAGTAGTGAATAAGGAAAATAAAATTGGTTTAGAAATAACCCATCAAAGATGATCAATAGTAATATGCAGATTAGTAAAGAGTCTATCTCTCATACAAAGTCTGCTTTTAAAGAGTTTCCAGGCAAAAACTTTAAACTTTTGTGGAATACAAAGTTTCCACATTTTCTTTAAAAGAGGGGTTTGAGAGTGAGCTTCCAAATTTTGAGTTAGTAATCGAGAGGCTGAGCAGATAATGAAATATCCATGGCTAGTGAGACCCCAATTTAAATTATCAGTTTAAGAAAAATAAGGAAGAGCAGTAACCTGGATATGTCCTACTACTTCTTGAGGTAAGATCGTAGAAAGCGCTTCTGAATATTCCATAGTTAGTTGGTAATATAATCAGCTACTGTTTCAGAAAGATTCAATTGTCCTTGCTGGTTTTCTGGAATAAAGTCCAATAAAGGAATAGGATAAGCCCCATTAAACAGCCAAAAATTTCCAATAGTCTATCTCATTCTTTGTTTCAAAAGTTCTCGAGAGTCTATAATTCCTTTCCAAGCAACTGATGAGCAGTGAGCGCTATTTTTCTTGCAATCCAAAAATTATCTCGTCTAAGGTATTTGGCTTTAACAATTCTAACCCACCAATTGTCATGAACAGTCAATACTTTCCACCCCAACTTAGCTAAAGCTATCTTATTAAAGTGATCAGTAGGTCGTATTCCTAAACCACCTTTATATTTAGGCAAACAAGCTTGTGACCAAGAAACTGGGGAGTGTGTGTTATGTCCGCAAAAAAACTGTCTACACTCCTAGTCAAGAGCATTAGTGATAGACTTAGGATATTAAAGCAAGACAAAAGATGATTTGGTAAACCTGAATGATTAAATTTAATCAGAACTAATTTTCCTCCCCCAGATAGATAGTTAGCTTTCCAACTTGCAAGCTTTTTCTGAATTTTACTAATAAGATCTTTCGAATTCATAGGGTCTTTCCAATTGTTGACACTAAGATATCTACTAATAGTAGTTTTGTGTCTAATATAAAGTAAAGAGTTAAGCCTATTCCTAATGGCATTTCGAACATTATGAGATAAATAAATAGTGGTCTTATCAAAGTTAATTACAGACCTTGTCTTTAGAAAATATATTCATGGTTTCTAAAACCTGCTTCGCATCTTTAAAATAAGTTTTAGGGAAAATAAAGCGATCATCTACAAAGAAAAGATTAGAGATTCGGATAACATTTATAGAAGACAAAATACCAATATGATTTCTAGCTAGGATTTATCAGCTAACTTATTGAAATTTCTAATCATTATACTTCATTATACTTCTCTAGCTCTATATGTAATTGTTGGTATATCTCTCTTTATCAATCAAAATAGAGACAATGTAGCCTCTAAATGGACAGTCTCCAAATATAAAACTCACATTAATTAGTAAATCAACGTCACCAAATCATGCTCATCTAACCGATTTATGTTTTGAAGTTGATTGTTATACTTACACCATGCAATTTCAGCTTCTATGATTACAAACGACCTGATTTCTATTCCGCGCGTTCTATTGTAAGTCAATTTTTTTTTATAGAAAATGATTTTAGGCCTTAATAAGGCCTAAGATTTTTTTGCCTTAATTCTTGGTGGCATGACACACTACGCCAATTTCGCAATCTTACGACAGGTATCAGACGACAGAAGTTATTTTTACTGTCGTCTGATTAAATTTTACGACATACATTTAAAATTCTGTCGTCTGAATGTAGCAACATGCAAACAGTTAAAAGTAGCGTGTTAATGAGACGAGAATCATCTGTCGTCTTAAAAACAAGGGAATTTATTTCTGATACCGTATTTTTAAAGACGACAAAAAACTGACGTATTTGAGAGACAAATTTAATGATATTGATCGAGAAATTTTTTTTTTTTTGCGTAAAAGTAGATAAATTTTGACACTAAAAACTTATTCTTATCAACCACCCTGATAGTACACTAGCGCGCAACTGGCTCACTCTTTTCTCATTCAATTATCTCTACAGCTGCCTCACTCTCAATATCTCTCTGTGTCCCAGCCTCGATCACTCTTTCGATTCGAACACCCAGCCTCACTCTCTCTTTGAAAGATGGATACCGATCTCAACACCCTCCATCTCCCACCATAGATTGATGCGAAACTTCTTTCTAGGGTTTTCTGCTATTTCCTGGTAAGTTTCTTTATGTGAAATTTTGGATTTCAGGTTGGGTTTTGCTTGGTTGATATAGAGTTTTACTTGGATTTTCCTGATTCAGGGTTTGCCCAAATTGGATTTCCCAGCTTGGTTGCGTGGAGCCGCGAGTTGGTCGCTCGGTGTTTCTCAGTTCTGCAGTGTTTCAAATCGAATTGGTGAGCGCTTCAGTCTTAGATTTTCGCAATTTTGGTTTGATATGAGTCTGGCATTTTGTTGATGTGATGATCAGTGAAGTATGTAAAGTGATGCCGTGTTCGTATTTGTGGTAATGATGTGGTTCAGTAAGTCTAGATTGAGTTTTGATGTTAGGATTCTGCCTTTTTGTCATCTAAACTCTGAGGTGTCTAACCACTCTTCTGCAGTGGAGGATGTAAGTATTCAGTAACTATGTATTGGCCTCTTCAGTGTTCTTATTTTAAGCTCTGTATTTGACTGTTAATAACTTAATATGATTAGCTCTTCAAAGGAATTGCTTCTGAAGCTGATGAACTACTTAATGATCTTCAAAGTAATCTTCACAAGCAAGAGGAGAAGCTAAGCTCACATGCACAACAACAGCGTGAGGTTCGTAGCTCATTGTTCCTTCCGGGGTTCAATTACTATGTTTTCTGAAAATTTAACTTACTTTTTTTGGAGTAAAAATTGGTTCTCTGATTGATAACAGGCTCATGCCAGAGTAGTGGAAATGGCACGATCAGTTTCTAAAGTTACCGTGGATTTCTTCAAATTGTGAAAGAAGCACAAATTGATAAGAAACTGTATGAGCTTGAAGAAAAGTTTGAGGGGATTAGCTCTTGATAGCAATTTATCTAACTCATGTTCTCATTGATAGTAGGGGTGAGTTTGGTTTTGTTCGGTTTGGTTCGGTTCAGTTCGGTTTGGCATTTTTTAAGACCTTAAACCGGAAACCAAACCAAACCGTGGTTCGGTTCGGTTTCGGTTTTTTTTTCGGTTTTTCTTCTTCTTTTTTAAAATAATTTTTCTTAAAATTTGTATGTTTTTAGCTTAGTAAAAAATTATCGTATTTTAGGTCCTTTTTTTTCTTCTTCCATTACTTGTTTTTATAAGCACATATAATATATCAATAAAAATTTTGACAATGATTCTTCAACAAACCAACAATTTATAAACCAAATAGATACTTTGACAAAGTTTAATACTCAATAATTTCGAAAGTATTGGGAATTAACCACACTAGCACACCATGAAATCATAATTTTAAAACTTCGAAGTTCATCTTGAACAGAAAATATAGATTCCATAGTTTAAAGTCCATCCAAATAAATTGCGAATTTAAAGTTTAAAAATCATAAATTTGAATAAAGAAGAGAAAAATAAATTAAATATTAGAATCTATCATCTAAAGCTCGAAAGAATAAGGTATCCGATTTTAGAGGTAACATGTCACTCTCTATACTTGGCATACACGACACCTAAAACATTTTTTATATGTATATAAAGCAAAAATAAAAAGCAAAATATTAGAAAAGACAACATATAATTATATAGAACATAAAACCTAAAATCATATTTTTCAAATCAAATATTTAATACGAAAATAACAACAAAAAACGACGTCGTTTTAAAGAGATTCGGTTTTTTGGTTCGGTTCGGTTTTCCATAGGCCAAAACCAAAAACCAAACAAAATTAATTTGGTTTGGTTCGTTTTTTCTTAATTCAGTTTGGTTTTTTTTCGGTTTGGTTTTTTCCGGCTTCGGTTTGGTTTTCGGCTTGGTTTTTTTCGGTTTTCGGTTTTAAAATTCCACGCCTAATTGATAGTAACCTTCTTAGTATTGTTTTTATTTTTTTCTTTATTGCCTTCTAAATTTGTCCTTATTTATGTAGGAGTGTGCTGCTAATGAAGAAAGGCAGTTGCTAGAAAAAGTGGCAGAGCTGCTGGCAAGTTCAAATGCTAGGAAGAAAAGACTGGTATGTCTTGTTCTCAAATTTGCAGTGAACGCCTTTCCTGGGGTTTACTCCAGCAACAACATTTTATATAGCTTCGCATTAGTAACATTCTGCATTTATATTTAGGTTCAAACAGCAGTTAATGACCTTCGGGAGAGTGCAACTAGCAGAACTAACAAGCTACAGCAAGAAATGTCAACAATGCAAGAATCCACTTCTTCTATCAAAGCAAAATGGACAATTCACATGGAAAAAACAGAATCTCATTACGTTGAAGATACATGTGCTGTTGAATGTGGAAAGAAAGATATGGAAGAGGTTCTTCAGAATTGGTACGTATAGGGTCTTGGCATGGTGCTGCCAGTTGATTTTTTCTAGTATAAACTGTAGATCGACTGACTAGTACCAAAACCAAATTGTGCAGTCTGAAGAAGGCAAAAATGGGTGAACAACAATGGAAGAATGCTCAAGAGTCCTTGCTAAGTCTTGAAAAGAAAAACGTTGCTTCTGTGGACTCCATTGTTAGGTATGCTATGCTGATCCCTTATAATACTGCGGGTTCTGTAAGTTATTAATTTTTCTACTATTGTTAATTATTTTTTATCTATATAACTAGGAGGGGAACGGAAGCCAATCAAGTTCTACGGGAAAGGTTTTCCTCTGCTGTTTCAGCCGCACCTGAAGATGTAGATGGTGCAGACAAAGATCTGCTCTCTTCTATTGATCGTCAGTACCAGTTTCACATATCAATTTAAGTATTGTCCTAATAGTTATATGATGGGGTTTCCATGTCAACTAATTAAACTAATTCCTGCATGCAGATTCATTACAACTTGACCATGATGCTTGTGAAAACCTAAACTCAACTATTGTTCCCTGTTGCGGGGATATGAGGGAACTTAAGGGAGGCCACTACCACAATATTGTCGAAATCACGGAGAATGCAGGAAAATTTCTTCTGGAGGAATATGTGGTAAGACTGTTTACATTGATTGTTTTTGGGGTCCTATCAACAATGTTGCTTGTACATAAACTTTCCTTGAAATGTGCATATAAACAGGTTGATGAACCATCATGTTCCACACCACGAAAGAGGTCATTTAATCTTCCAAGCATTGCATCCATTGAAGAACTTCGGACTCCTGCTTTTGAGGACTTGTTGAGATCATTCTGGGATGGAAGATCGGCGAAGCAGGCAAATGGAGACGCGAAGCACCTTGCAGCGGCTTATGAGGGTGCACAATCCTTAGAAGATTCCAGACTTCCTCTCACTGCTATTAACTGAAGTGTGAAGAGTGGAACACGAAGATTAGTAGTCAATGAAAAATATGTACATGTATAAACTGCTTAATGAGACTGATACATTTGTATAATGTTTGTGGCATATATACAGTAATCATTGGACCTTATCGTAGTGGATCCGCACCTAAAAAATGTTTACTGGTTGGATCTATTAAAGAGGCGACTATCAGCTACTGGTGAATGACAAGATATTGTGGACAAGTAAGTTTTACCCTATTAAAATCCGTTTTAATTTTTTTTGAAATGATGTTGCGGGCAATATATACCATGTAATTAACTTAGTAACTAGTGAAAGACATAGTATAAAAATAATAGAAAAGAGAATTAGGTTTTTCATTGTTTTTGATATAATGCTTCGTGTAATTGCTAAAGTGGATTGTATATTGTGACTAACGAAAGCCTAGAGGCTCTCATTTTTTCTTTATTTTATAAATTATGAAATAAAGTTTCCTTGGTCCATGTAATAATAGGTGTCTGGTTTTCTAATCTTACATATCCAAGGCAAATTTTACATATGTTTTATGTTCTGTTGTTGGTTTTGAAGCGGCATCAAGTTCTACTATGCACAAAAGACAAAGAAATCTTCAAGATGTCAGTTGAATGGATTCCCCTTCTTGTAAGTGTTGTTAAGTGTTCCATATGATTCTCAATCAAGCTTTGCATACTAACTGATTCTAATTTGTGATGATTATGTTTTGCAGGGCATTCCAGAGCAAAAAGATGGCAAGACTTAAGCATATTTGGTCATGCGTTACATGAAGGATATTATTGCAGACGAGGATTTGGAGTTTGCTACTATCGTACGTGCTTTTGATGCAAAAATATTTATATTTGATTTACATGTTTGACTTGAAGTTTTTCGTACCATAAGCTTAGTGGTTACTTTATATTTGTAGTGAAAAACTAAGCAGGGTCTGCGTTACACATCAGAGCAAATTGATGAAGTTCGGGCAAAATGGGCAAAACAAGTTCTGATGTTTAAGGTTTAGGGTATGTAACTAACATAGCTAGGAGCAGACTCGTTGATTTTGTGCAAGTTGAACTATGTGTATATGCATGCATATATATGGCTGCTAGGAGGTTTTCAAACAATATATGATTGACTTTTGGTTTTAATGATCGATCATTTTAGTACTCTAGCTGGCTAGCATGTTAGTTACTTTGTAGCTAGGTTTCTTAATTAACACTGTTTTAGCTAGCTTGTTGTGAACAAGAAGGAACTAGCTAGTGATCAATGGTGATCATTGTGGCTTTTGTTGTGAACAATGTGGAACTAGCTGTGGTGATGATATTATATGGAACTAGCTTTTGAATGATGATGTTGAATTGGTTACCATGATGATATTATATATGTGGCTTTAGTTTGTTGGTTTCCACGTTTTCTTGTATGGTTTTTTGTGTTCATGAACAGGTTTATATAAATACAATTTGAAAGAAATGTTTATATGTAATATCAGCATCACAGATGACAGCTGAAACCAAATCAAATTTGTTGTCGTCATACATAAGAAGAGTCGATCATAATGTGTCATTGCTCACAATATCAGACGACATAATATTGTCGTTCATGACAATTCAAACGACAGACAAAATAAATTGTTACACAATTAATCGACATATAATTCTCTTCTGATATTGATACGGACGATAGACGAGTAAACACATTTGTCGTATTAACGTATACAAAAAAGAGCTATATGTTGCCTGAATCGTCAAATCCCACAAATTAAATATTTATACAACAGAAATGTGATTTATGATCGAACCTCAAACGACAGACATATGCAGAGTTTTGAGGTTATAAACTGTTATAACGACAGGAAAGCAAAGTAATACTAAATACAAACGACTAATAAATTAAGAGTATATATAAAAAAATCAAGTGCGATGTCATATAACTGACGTTAAAATAAATGAAGATGACATTCGGATGAAATTATTTGCTGATTAATTCTTCTTTCAACGACAGAAAACTGACGTGTTAACGTTTTCTAACGACATATTATTTTTTGTGTTACGAATTTGGATTCATATAGACGACATACAATATGTCATATAACCTTTCTCAGACGACAGATTATGCATGTCGTAGTAATCGTTATCAGATGACTGTTGGATACACGACACGTAAAAAAGTAATCAGACGATTGGCATTACCCGACGTCTGAAGGCAAAATTGGCGTAGTGGAATGTCACCTAAACACATCATTAATTTAAAAAATCATGTCATGTCATTCTTAAGTAAAAATACAATCTTATCCATCTCAAATCTAATGCTCTAGATTATTTTGTCTTTATTCTAATAAAAAAAATTGAAGCAAATTTTTTTCCCATTATGTTCATGCTTATAAATACCTAATATAATGTGAAATATATATATATATTGATATTATACTTGTTCAAAAATATGAATTCAATTGAATATATATATATATATATATATATATTTTCAAAGGAAAAAAGTTATGCATATATATATATATATATTCGTCAAATTTTTTTATATATAATTCATCCAAAAAGAATTCGATACAGGTTTTTCTATTTTTATTTTATATTTAAAATTCGAGAAAGAATATATATATATATATATTTATTTTTCTTTTTTTTTATTTCATACTTCTAACCGTAAAAGTAAAAAAGAATGATAAATTAAAAAATTTAAAATTAAATTCTGATTCACAAAGATGGAATTTTTTTATATTAATATCGTAATTGTGACTCCTAAAATATGATAAATTATTATAATGTTAGCAGTACTGATAATGTTAAACTCCATTAAAAAATAAATATAATAAAATTCATGTAAGGTAACTAAATCAACTCGATAAAAAAGGTAACTAAATCATCTAGATGAGAGAAGAATTTGGTATAATTATTGTTTAATTTGGATTTGAGAAGGATACGATTGTATTTTGACCTAAGGATGATATGACATAATTTTTTAAATTGATAATGTGTCTAGGTGACATGACAAACCACGTAAAATTAAGATCATAAATCTTAAGTCTTATTAAAACCCTCTAGCACTACCATTTTTTTATAATATCCTCATTATTGCTCCTTAAGACAAGTTTATTGAACATAGATCATTGAAGAACATAGCAAAAGAATAAAGGTAGAAATACTGAATGTATCACTATCTATTCATGAATATCTCCCAAACGATAGACATTGCTTGTGCTAAATATAACATTCTTGTTGCACAATATGGAGAGCGTCCGGCATGGACTACTTTCCATATGTACATCAGTTAGAACAGGCGCCCTCAACCTTGCAACTCAATCTTTGAAGGAGTGAAGGTACACTACCAGGACAAGCACTTTAGCCGACGAAAAATTTTCGTCGGCCTGTTATCTTAATTAGTCGGCTAAGATCTTAGCCGACGAACCTTCGTCGGCTATAGTGTTGTCGGGAAAGGCTCATCGGTGATGACTTTAGCCGACGAAATTTTTTTTTTCGTCGGCTATAGTCCCACAGTTAGCCAACGAAAAACATGTCGTCGGGTTTTTTCCCAGACTTTAGCCGACGAACCAATTAAGATATTCGTCGGCTAAAGTGCGTAATAAATAATTAAAAAATAACTATAGCCGACGAAATTTAGTATATTTCGTCGGCTAAACCTTGTAAAAAAATTTAAAAAAATAACTATAGCCGACGAAATATAAAATATTTCGTCGGCTAAACCTTATAAAAAAATTAAAAAATAACTATAGCCGACGAAATATGCCATAATTCGTCGGCTAAACCTTATAAAAAAAATTAAAAAATACTATAGCCGACGAATATAGTGTTTAAATATCGTCGGCTAAAGTTGCTGGGTTTTGAAAAAAAAACTGCAGAAACTTTCGGCCACCTCCAATCACGACCAAAATTTGACTGAATCTTCCTCTTAACATTTCGAACAACTTTCTAGAAGAAGTCGAAGCTCAATTCTAAGCCTAAACAGGTCAATCGACTGAAAATATAAAAATCCCCAATTTTAAACCCTAAAAACTTCAAATCTTCGATTCTCTTCAAACACACCGAATCGAGCTACCAAATTCTAGGGGAATGTAGTACTTATCAAACTCAACTTATCCATATATAGAACTCACCAAATGGTGACCTAAGGAAGGAGAAATTTGATCGACACCGAATCCGAACCGGCGGAGTTTTGGAGCTCGATTTATCCCTCACGGCGGCGCCACTTGATGCACCACCTATCCAGCAATGAAGTAGAGACGACGGCGAAGCTTTTGGGACAAGTGTGGCGGTCTCCGGTGGCTTGACGGCGGAGCTAGGCCGAGAAGAAAATCTGGCAGATAATAGACTTATTACCATCCATCTTCGGCTATATAAAGAACTTTAGCCAACGAAATTCTTTATTTTCGTCGGCTAAACTCTTTTGAAAATTTTGGTTGACCGCCAAAAAATTTTGGTTGAAAATTTTGAAAATTTTTCGACTTTAGCCGATGACTTTTCATATATTTTCGTATGCTAAAGTTATTTGAAAATTTTCCTCCAACTTTGGTTTACCGCCCAAAAAATTTTGAAATTTTTTGACCTTAGCCGACGACTTTTTTAATATCTCGTCGGCTAAAGTCTATAAATTCACGAAAACGCTCATATCTCCCCCTATACACGAAAAACTCTCACATAGATGAGACGCAACCGCCTATATAAAAAATTTGAGACATTTACCTTCCGACTATAGGGCTCCCCATAGGGAATAATAACGGTAAATAGGGTTGACCGCTACTATCGGCACCGAGACTTTACCCGATTTACATGATTTTGAACCATAGCCGTATTTCACTATTCTGAACACATCTTATTTCACGAGATTTTTGATAATTTTGCTTCCTATGTAGAGTTGGTTTACAAAGTTGTATAACCTATTAACCAAGTTATACAACATTAGTAGACACGTTGTGATTTTGATGACTAAAGTTCACAAACCAAAATTTGACCGTCAGATATGATCATTATGACGAAAGATGTTTGTGGTAAAAAGTTCAACTGGATCCGACAACGTTAAGGGCTCGATCGAAACGGTCAACCCTAATCCATCATTACTTATCACACGAAAACGCTCATATCTCCCTCTATATTACGTAGTTTGGTCAAACCTTTCACACAAAAAACTCTCACGTAGATGAGACGCAACTTCCCATATAACAATTTTGAGACATTTACCTTCCGACGATAGGGCTTTCCATAAACCCGAATAACGGTAAATAGTAGACACATTGTGATTCCGATGACTAAAATTCACAAACCAAAATTCGACCATCAGATATGATCATTATGACGAAATATGTCTATGGTAAAAAATTCAACTGGATCCGACAACGTTAAGGGCTCGATCGAAAGGGTCAACTCTAATCGAAAATAAGAAAACTGCATTTTCAAGCCCTAAACGGACTCAGATGGCCAAAAAAGCCTGTACATCATGGCATTAGCAATGAGTCTAACTCGTAGCGCCGTTACGCTTCCGTAAAGGTATCACAATAGTCAATCAGACATCAAACGCCAAATCTGCAACATAGTGAATAATAAGGGTAAGTCAACTATCGGAACCGAGACTTTACCGGAATACCGTAATTTTTCAACCGTAGATGTAGTTCACCATTCTGGTCATATCTTATTTCACAACTTTTTTGCGTTTGAAGGTTCTACGTATAGTTTTTTTTTCCAGATGAGTTGTTGTCCAAATCTGTAAATATAAGACACTTTAGCCGACGAAATTATATTTTTCGTCGGCTAAACTTTTAAAAATTTCGTCGGCTAAACTCTTAAAAAATTTCGTCGGCTAAACTTTTGAAAATTTCGTCGGCTAAACTTTTGAAAATTTTGTCGGCTAAAGTTCACAGACTATAGCCGACGAAAAAAATTATTTAGCCGACGAAATTAAAATTTCGTCGGCTAAAGTTGACCATAGCCGACGAATATTTTAAATTAGCCGACGAAAGAAAATTTCGTCAGCTAAAGTCCACTTTAGCCGACCAAAAAAAAATTCGTCGGCTTGGTTTTTTTATTTTCGTTGGCTAAAGCATTTCTTCTGGTAGTGGTAAAGATTAAAAACGAAGCTTTCGGGTTGCCGCGATGACCATGTAACCAAGAAAACTTTCGGGGTTCCTCCTGTGAGGATTGAGGATGGCCGGAAACCTTGTTATGCTGGTTGCTCGAAGATTGGGTGTTTTACGAGTTTCAGAATCTCAACGCGTAAGGCTTTTTCCGTCTGCTTGCGTTAACAAAAGCTAACCAATGCAATTCTCCAAACTGGCAAAGCTAAGGCCATCTCCAGTAAGGAGGGTCAAGTGAACTCTAGGGCCTGAATTTTTTTAAAAATGGGCTCCAATAATAAAAGGCTAGAGATCAAGAAGGAGGGAGGTGAGTAAATAGGTCTAAATTTGGCCCTCAAGGTGTCCCTAGAGCTCTTCTTTGGGACCCATAAAAATCATGCAGAAATTTAAACTGTGGGAAAGCTCACGTGATGTTGTTTTTTAAAAACAAAATCTAATGGTCCCTATTCCATAACCGTTGAGATCCAACCACTACCAAGACAAGTACTTTAGCCGACGAAAGATTTTCGTCGGCCTGTTAAAAAAATTCGTCGGCGAAGCTCTTAGCCGACAAACTTTCGTCGGCTATAGTTTCGTCGGGAAAGGGTCGTCTGTGATGACTTTAGCCGACGAGACAAAAAAATTAGTCGGCTAAAGTATGACTATAGCCGACGAAATAATATCGTCTGCTATAGTCCAAACTTTAGCCGACGACATTATTTCGTCGGTTATAGTCATACTATAGCCGACGACATTATTTCGTCTGCTAAAGTATGCACTATAGCCGACGATTTTTTTGTCGGCTATAGTCCATACCTTAGCCGACGACATTTTGTGTTGTCGGTTATCTTCCAAACTTTAACCGACGAATAATTTAAAATATTCATCGGCTAAAGTTTGTAATAAAAAAATATAAAACACCTATGGCCGACGAAATATAGTATTTTTCGTCGGCTTTATAGGCATTTAGCCGACGAATTAAAGCATATTTCGTCGGCTAAAACTTTTTTTTTTTTTTTTAAAAAAAACTTTAGCCGACGAATTAAGGCTTTTTTCGTCGGCTATAAGTGCATTCCAGTAAAAAAAAAAACCCCGAAATTTCTGAATTACCATTCCAAGCAAGCTGCAAAAAACACCAAAACAATTCCATATAACCAACAACAAACACATAAAAGAATATATGAACTACATAAAAGTATCAATTACATAAAAATATATATCAACTACGTAAATTCTATATCGTCTAAATTAAAGTCCTCTTCTGGGGGCTGCTGCGGAGGTTGCGGCGGCTGGGGTAGCGTCATGGGCGGAGGCATGGGCGGAGGTGGAAGTCCCTGAATCTGGGCATTTGCAAAGTCCTGCATGTACTGGAACATCTGCTGCTGCTGAGCCTGCTGGATGGCCTGTATCTCGGCAGCATAGGCTGTCTGCGCGGCATTAAAGGCTGCCTGCGAGGCAATATAGGCACCCTGAGCAGCTTGCTGTTCTCGTAGTCTCTGAACTGCCGACTCTAACTGAGTCGTCCTGTTGATCGTGGACGTGGTCCTGCTGCTGGTCGAGGCTGCCTTTCGTTGAAATCCTGGAGTGGTCTTCAGGACCCCCTCGCCTCTCTTTCCTAGACCTCGGCAGTAGAAGTTGTTTGCTCTCGGTGGGAAGGCTGTGCCCATGATCCTCGCCCCAATCGTCGGATCCGAAGTGTCGATCCGGGACATGGCTTCAGACATCTCTTCCTCCTGCGTGTCCGGCCATGTCTCCCTCACTACGGTACTCATGACCTCGTCAGTAGCCTCCCTCAGTACCCTCGCCTATATGGATAGAAAAAAAATTATTAATTAAAATTTTTACATAAATTTAAAAATTTAAAAACGTAAGGTGACTTACAATATCCTCCTGGGAGTCAGGATATGCCTTCTAATTAAAATCGATCAACTCAAATAAAACTTAATTAATCAACATATATATACATATACGTACCTATATATGGCTCCACAAACTGATTATGGACAGATTTCGACAACACCCAAACTTTTTCTCCCCTTTTTTCTTCTCCCGTTTTTTTTCCCGTTTTTTTTCCAGATGAGCTGCTGCTGCCCAGATCCGCAAATATAAAGCACTTTAGCCGACGACTATGAATTTCGTCGGCTAAACTTTTAAATATTTCATCGGCCATAGTTTGTGAACTTTAGCCGACAAAATAAATTCTTTAGCCGACGAAAGGTTTTTTCGTCGGCTAAAGTTTACCATAGCCGACGAAAATTTAAAATAGCGGAAGAAAGAAAATTTCGTCGGCTAAAGTGGACTTCATAGCCGACGAAAATTTACCTTAGCCGACGAAAGAAAATTTCGTCGGCTAAAGCCCACTTTAGCCGACGAAAAAATGCTTCATCGGCTTGGTTTTTTTTTTTTTTTCGTCGGCTAAAGCCTTTCTTCTGGTAGTGAACGGTAAAGCTTAATTATAATTTCTTTTTCATCAAATCACATAATTACATTTCAAAAATATTAGTTTTTTAATGTACACTTGTTCCTTTCATTTAAAAAAAATAACTTAAAAAATTATTTTCACCTCAAAAATAAATTTTTGATATAAATTAAATGGTTACTATAATAAACTAAATCATAGTTTCAAAAATATAATGAAAAACTATAAAATATTTAAAAGGGCTAAATATAACCCTCCATTGTTTGAGATGATTCACCATCTCATGAATAAATTATATTATTTAGAAGAGCTAAATTTTAGCTCTAATCCCAATATAGCCCCTCATTACTGGAGATAGCCTAACCCACACATGAAGCTAACGCGCCCTTTTTAACAGTATTTCCATATGGGAATGCAGTCCATACCAGAAGAAAGCACCCTATATGTACGCATCTCAGATCCATCTACACTATACCAACCTCAACAACCCAATTAAAGTTAATACAATTTTTTTCTTTTATCTATGTTGCACGGACACATCTAAGGGCGGAGTATTGTCGAAGTGTATGACACGACACGACACGACACGTCTTGACATGGTGTCCGACACGCCACATGACGTGTTGTAAAATGTTGACTGTTCCAACACGGCCCGACATTTTGATCGACACGCCATGTCATCATCCGACATACCACGTCAGCAATTTCAATTTAAAAAACAAAAAAACAAAAACCAAAAAACATAAACCCAGAAGAAGAACTATCACAGCCTCTAAGCAGCAAAAAAAAAAAACAAAAAGAATAATAATAGTGCTCATATGTGATATATCCCTTATAGCTAATATTTAAACTCTAATAGTCTAATCTTAATCTCCTTTTCCCACTCTTACTCTCTTCTTTCGTCTCCCTTTTCTACTGCAAATTAGTCACTAGGTTTCTTAATCTCTATTCAATTATAACGTCTTTTTAATTTGTTGATAACCATATATGGTCTCGAACTCATATTTTTCATATGTATTTTATGTATTAAAATACATAAATATATTAATTATTTACCGTGTTATATCTTAAATTTTTTGAAATTTATTGTATCGGCTTGTTGTTCTGTATCGTGTCCGTCATCGTGTCTCTTTTGATCGTAGAGAACACAATATATCAGGCACCCATCGAACATTTCACACTTTTTGACTTTGTAAATTTTGCAGGAGAGATTGACACTGATTGATTGCATTGCCTTCCCTCCTCAAATCTTTGATCTCAGACCCCAAATCTCAGAGAAAACCTCCCCAAATATATAGAACTCAACCACCAAATCTCACTGACTCTCCCAAGTCTGACTCCCACACATGGCATTGCAGACGCCAGACAGCATGCAGTGAATTTAAAATTTGGCGGGGAAAAGGAGGCCACAGAAGACACGTTTCCAGTGGTGAGCGCAGCGCGAATCTTGAAAACGATACACCTCCGGCCACCGCCACTGGGATTTTATATAGCTTGTCCCCCTCTGAAATCCCAGTTGGGATATCACTGGACTTCTTTGTACGTCGATCCGTCTGTTTTTGCGATTGCATAATTTTTCATTAAAACATATATGCCTAAAATTATTGGACACATTAATTAACTATATGTTTAAGTGGAACTTCATTAGATCTGATCTAAACTAAAATATAGCTTAGACTAAGTATGAGATTAGGAATAAAGATTGCGGCTCAATAACTGGTTTTGGCGGAATAAAGATCAAGGGGGCAAGTCTCAAACACAACTCAAAATTATAGTCTAAATTAGGTCTCTGAATAATATGCGAATGCAACTCAAAATGGTATTGCCTTTCAACACTGCCTCTCACTTGCTCTTTCTCTCATCCGATAAGTTACGACGGTACGTTTTCTAATTTTTTAAATCTAAGAACATTGCTGGAGACACTCTTATAAGCTCTTAATTTACAGAACAACAGTTTAACTTTTCATAAGTACGTTAACCAGACTTATATATACGGGAGAAAGATGACGACTCGTATTGTTTGAACTGAAGCACAAAGATATGGAAAAAAATATGATTGATTTTGATGTAATCATTTCCAGCAATGGTGCTAGCTTAGCTAGATTTCAAGTCAACGACGAGGTTGCGGGAGACATATATATGTCTTCAATGAAGCTAGAATTTATTATTGCCGCAGTTTTTGACAATGTTACTGTGAATTTATAGACTTATAGTCAGGCATCATTCTATTCTAAATGTAAGGTTTTGATTCCTGATATCATAGCATTAATTAACATTAGAAACTGTTAACAAAGATTAGATTACAATTAAGAGGAACGGTATATGTGCTAAATATATAATTAATTAACTATTTGCCCTATATATTATATATGAAATCCCAGCACAATATTGTAAGCTAATAGATCCGATTAATGTTCATGGCATGCATGGCTGTTGGAGTGTTGGGGTGGAGCTGGTTGTATATAAAAAATAAACGTCTACCATAGCGTGATCAACTGGATCATCAACAAGTTAATTAGCTACGATGGTGTACATGCATCACTCAACAGTATCCTCCCTGGGATGGATACAATTAATAAATCATAATGTAGAATTTATGCAAATGTGGACGTGAGTTTGAAGCTTCATAGCTAGTCTCACTGATGAAACTTGAGATACCCATTGTTTCACTGTGAGTCACACACAGTGGTTTAAAATTCTAACTAAAGTTTCAATTAATCAAATGACGCAATATTTGTGGCAAATGAAGCATTAATTTGTGCCTGGTATCTTTTTTTTTTTTTTTCTCTCTTTGAAGAAATGGGGATCCTGAACCCCGACCATTAAGCTTATAGCTAGCATGCATACAAAATTTTGCCCCTTTTTATTTCGCCTTATATATATATGCCTTGGGAGAACTGTGAATATTACGTGCTTCATTAATCAATTAAAAACTGAGGAAATCAACATTTTAGATGAGATCATCCATGTGAATGAAATTCATTTGATGGAGTCTCGCTCTGGTGTTTATATATATGCAAAGGTCAGTTTAGGTTTGACTGGTGCAACCTTTGCACCAAATGAAAGGAAGTTGTCGTATGAATTTAACTAGCTACATGATAAGAGATCCAAGTTACCAAAGTCATGAGAGCCAATTGATAAAGAAACTGTAGACTGTGATGCCTTTAGGGTGTAAACTGAAATGATGAGGGAGATCGATTACTATGAAATTGGATTCAGCTTCATTAGGTCATGGGTTTGATGATCTCGATCCTAAGAGAAAATTGAAAGGAAAAACTGGAACAACAAAAGGAATTTCAGTCGGTATATGAAGACACACTAAAGTATCATAGTGCTGTTTACGGGTCTTCGAACTATCTGGGAGTTCCTTGGCTGCTTCTACATGCTCTTTTGCTCCCAAATTAACTGCTCATGCACATGCAGAAGCACAAGCACTGCTGCCAAATTGTATTCTCAGGTAGCCAATTAGGTTTACTGTGCACCTTATTGTCTCGTTATTCAAATTAGGAGCATCTGTAACATGAGTTACCTCTGAATGAGGTCATATGTCAAAATTAGAGAAACATTGATACAGATATCTACTATATAATTCAAACCATGTCACGTATATATTTACAACTTTCTCATTCCAGAGAAAATGGATCTTGGTTTTCTCAATACATGAGATCGTTGAGGTTATGTGCGCGCCTAGCTAGAAGCAGAAGACAGTCAAAACTTGCACGAGTGGAAAATCTTATTTTGGATAGACAATGTAAGCAGTACATCCTTATGAAGTCACGTTATAGGCACTAGATCATAATTATGATTTACCTGATGCACTGTACATTGTGGAGTGGTCAGAATCATCGTGTAGCTAGCTAGCTCGATAGGAGTATAGTCGTTTACTGTTGATTAATAGACCCGCCCTGCAATATCATCATCATGCAGCTAGAAAGCTAGGGTCACTCAGAAATCCAAATAGTACGTATATACGTACACTGAACCGAGTATAAATAGATATATGCAATTAATAATCCCAGGGAGGAAATGCTATAGTGTACCAGAACTATCTGCGAAAATTGTTTGCCTATTTCCCATTTACACAAGGGTGTGTGAGCTAGTCCGTGTGACAATAGAATAGAGAGCTATGATGGTTGATCCAGGAGCAACAATAACCCAAAAAAGGTGGCCGGCAATGAATGGTCATGTAGTCCCGAGCACCTGAGCAGGTGATGAATTTAAGGGTAAAGAATCTGATCTATGATAAATCCATGGGTCCAATTAACTATGCATATATGAATATATGTATGATCACTCTCAGCGCGCAATAGCCGTCCTAGGAGAACCTCCTCATCCCCCAATTCTCATATAGCCAAGCCATTAGTTCGGTTTATCAGCTATCCTCCCCATCATGCCGAAAAAATGTTGCTATTTCTTATTAGACCTCAGTTAAAATATATCATACAACATTTCGGTAGATAATTACAGAGCTTAAAAATTTAGGGATGTTTGGAGGAGCCGGATCCGTTTTGTAATATTTGGATTAATGTCCGCAGCCTCCAACAAAATGTGAACTGATTACTCTGTAGGTGTAGACAGGAAGTAAAAGCATAGTTTGGTTGCTTCCAAACTGAAATGTTAGATATTGCTCAAGGTGGTTTGAAGTTTGAAGACATCGCCAAATTGATGTGCAATCTGATGTTATTGGAGGCAGCGAGTTTGGGGTTGCCTTAAAATTTTACGGATCCCTTTTGGCCATAATCATTTCGTTGCATGTCTTATTTGTTTCTTATAGATATCAGCCATTATTAGACTTTGGATACTTTGGAGGGAAAAGACGTCCGAGTGAGGTCGACATATATATATATATATATATATATATATATATATATATATATATATATATATATATGTAGTGTTTGCCAACGTTTATGAGATGGAAAGTTAGAAAGTTCTATTAGCCTTAGCTGATTGGCATTACACATGTAGGAGTTAGAAATTAACTGATGATTGAATTGAACATTGTCTCTCTCATTTTGACTTAAGCATCACTTCAATAAAGTAATGCTAATTCTAGTGTACGCTGTCCGAACCCGTTTATATAGTTTCTCTCTGTCCATTATTAAGTGAAAAGGCATATAAATAATACAAGTCCCAGCAGTAGTAACAGCCCCAACCAAAGTCCCCATTATCAAGTGAAGACCTTTGCTTCCTCTGAGAGCTTTAGCGGATCATATCCAAGAGATCCAAGACTTCTCCCCAGAAAAATAGAGAGATCAGAGAGAGAGAGAGAGAGACGTAGAGAGAGAAAGAGAGACAGAGAGAGAGATGGGAAGGGCTCCTTGTTGTGACAAGGCAAATGTGAAGAAGGGACCATGGTCACCAGAAGAAGACTCAAAGCTCAAAGAATACATTGACAAGTATGGGACTGGTGGAAATTGGATTGCTCTCCCTCAGAAAGCTGGTAATACCACTCTCTCTCTCTCTCTCTCTCTCTCTCTCTCTCTCTCGCTGGTTATATGATATCCTGGATTTGCTTTAATCAATTCATGTTTTGGGGTTAGTTAATTTGATTCTTATGGATCAGGTTTGAAAAGATGTGGAAAGAGCTGCAGATTGAGATGGCTTAACTATCTGAGGCCAAACATCAAACATGGAGAATTTTCTGAGGAGGAAGACAGAATAATTTGCACCCTCTTCACTAGCATTGGAAGCAGGTACTACTACTACTACTACTACTACTACATATTCCCTCAGAATAAGCATATATATCTTCCTCCTGTCATAAAAAAAAAAAATCAAGTGGCTGTTTTTTTTCCTCAGTTATCTTTTGCTCTCATTCGTGTTGATGATTTTTTTTTCCCAAACTGGGTAATTACAAAGAACAAGAACAAAGATTGAGAGAGAGAGAAGACAGAACTAGTCAACTAGTCATGTGTTTGATCTTTTTTTTGTTTTTTGCTTGTTTTTGTGTTTTGTTTGTTTTCTTTTCTTTAATTAAAAGTTTCTTTTATCAAGAATCTAACCATTTTAGGATAATTTTCACTGCATGCATGCGAAATTTGGATCTAACATCAGAAAAATCACCAACAACTGTCTGTTAATTAAGGGAAATAAGCCAGCAAAAATTAGGTTTTTTTCTGCTAGCTTCTGAATCATCATGACTTAAAATATGTGCATGTAATTAACTAGCAATTAATTTACTTCAGGTGGTCAATCATATCAGCCCAGCTGCCAGGAAGAACTGACAACGATATCAAGAACTACTGGAACACCAAGCTGAAGAAGCTCAGGGATATGCAAACTCATATGGCTCCTCCTTCATTAACAACTTCTCAGAGTCATAGGTCAAAGCCTCCCCCATTTCCTGTGTCTTCCTCTCTTCACCAATTTCAAAGCCAACCATTTCATCATCAACCGCTCTCACTCATTCACAAAGATCTTAACATGATGACTTACAGTACTTACACCCCAACCTTAACAAGCCCTACTACTGGAACTTTCTCATCAGGATTTGAAATAATGCCGAACATTTCAACCTCTCTCACCAACTACTCCCTTTTTCAAACTCAAGAGTGCCTTGTGGGTTCCATGCAGTACAATCACCCAGCTGTGAAGAAAAATCTAAACCTCATCATGTTTGGAAGTGAAGGAAGCTGCAGTACTTCATCTGATGGGAGCTGCAACAACAATCCGATTAGCTATGACTCCAAGCCATCTGGAAATCTTCAGCAAGAAGAAATGGGTATGGGTTTTCAGCTTGAAGATCAGAACCAGAAGTTTATGATGCTTAACTATGGAAACAGTACTACTAGTGCTGCAATATCAGGTGATCATCATAACTATGCCAACAACAACAACAACCAATGGGGTGAGAAGCCAAATGGGTACAACGGTAACAATACCCGTTTTGGAGATTATGATCTTGAAGATGTTAAGCAGCTGATTAGTAGTAGTAGCCCTGATATTAATATCAATATTGATAATGATAATCGGTCTATATCTAACAGCTTGTTCAGTGTTGATGAAAATAAGACTGACCATAAGGAGAAGGTGATGTATTTCTACTGAATTAAATGAGTGCCTACTGACTGTTGTAAGTAAAATCAGAAAGATTTGATGGGTTAAGTATGGGGAGGCATGGTGGTGCTGAGTTATTTCTCAGAAAAGACTCATGATAATCAGTACTAGTCAGTAAGTCTATGTTATGATGTATGAGATGAAACATTTTCTTCTTTTGACAGTACATGTTAAATGCTTCTTCTGATTTAGTGCATTTCTTTTTGCGAAGTGACTGATGATGATATTGATGAAGATGATGATGGTGGTGTGTTATGTTCAATTCGTACGGTCCTTAACTTAGCTCATTGTGAATCCGAGAAATAAAAATGATGAAAACTAGAGAACAGATCAAGAAGCTCGAAGTTATCAAAGAACAAGAGTCTGTGTTAAAAAACTTGAAATACAAACCAAGCATGCAATGGCTTTTCCTTTGTTGCTATTTTTTTATTTGTTCTAGCGGTGATATGTGATAAATATAGTTTTTGAGTGCCCTAAAACAGTAGGTCTGAACATAGTGGAAACGACAAACCTACCCTCAGTACCATATATTGGTTTCTCAAATGTGTTGGAGGGTATTTGGGACTTTGGCAGTAAGGTAATGACTAACCAGAATCTTATGCGTGAAGCAGGTCAGACTCATCAAGGTCGGAACTTACTTGGCAGAAATTAGAAGACAAAAACATGATGCTGGAAATTTTGTAGTTTTGTAGAGGATGAAGCTTTTAAATATGGTTTATTACAAATCATAATCTCAGTCAGAAGTCCCGATAAACGATGTGTCTCATACTGTACAATTGTATAAGAGTTAAATCTTGAAACCCAAAGGCGATATATGAGTACTAATTATATATGTTTGTTGATCAGTGTAGAGCAACCTATTGTCTCTGTATCACTCTCAAAAAAAATAAAAAATCTGTGTACAAAACGATGAAACAAATGCCATTGATTTAAATGGTCGAGGCGGCATGACAAGTTAGAAGGTGTGAATGGGAAACAAACTAATATTTATATATCCACACATAATTCTCTTTTACAGCGGGATACCACTTTAAAATTAAAGTGTGGTATTCCTCATCTCGCTCATTTTTAGGTCACATTTTCACATCTCCACTATTCAGTATTTAGAACATAGTATATAAATCATTCCTGCAAAGTTTCATCCAATTTGGATATCATTTGGGTACCGAATTTGATTAACTGAATCAACTGAACAAAATATGTCAAAACGGAACCGTTTTATATATATATATATATATATATTAAATGATTATATATATATAATGTTTTTCAGATACAGATGCCCGTATTTTTTCAAAAGTCCGGACTTACAACGATAGCCGTTGGATACAACTAAGTGAGCTTCAAGGACTATGATTAAAACAAAGCCTGACTGGTCGTTCGGATAGGGAATATGCGCGGATTCAATTTTAAGGGTATATATATATGTATATGTGTATATATGTATATATATATATATATAAGTTCTGAAGTGGACGCCTCCGATGATGGTGCGTCTCTACCTGAGTGGACACTAGAGGCGTCCTCAACCACTTTCTCTTTCCGGCGAGTCCGCTGAATTCTAGTTTTCCGTCAAGATTGATCTTGTGTGAAGTTTTAGGTGGATGTTGCTACCTAGACCTTCGAATCAATCTCGTCGGGAAGGGAAAGTGGTTGGGGATGCCTCTGGTGTTCGCTCGGGTGGAGGCGCGCCATCGTCGAAGCCATCCGGTAGATAACGAAGGGACGTCCACACTTTAAACTCAGTGAAGACTTACGCACTAGAACGGGCATGTGTGTGTGTGTATGTATGTATATATGTGTGTGTGTGTGTGTGTGTGTATTGTAACTAAATTGATAATCGGAATGGTCTACTCATTTTATTAGAAATTCTCTTTATATAGAGGTGGATTATAATGGTAATTATACGCACATAATGACGATATTCAATACTGTTAACAACGTACATAATGGCTAATTGAGCAATTATATTTGTTAATCAATAACTTTCTTATTTACTCTTGACGAAAACATACTTTGACAAAGGCATACTTAAGATATTTTTTCTTCAACACTCCCCTTTGTGCTAAGTCAAAGTTAAAACGGTGCATGAGATGTTGCCTCATTAAAAACCTTGCCAAGTAATAAAACTTAGTGGAACAAAATAAATCTTGGTCAAAAGGAAAAAGAGTACAACACACCTATAATATTGTATGTGTGTTAGACTCCTCCTGAAGTCTACATTCCTCTTGATCCTTACATCAATTAGGGGAGCTAGGAACGTCTTCGCATTCTTATGTTTCTTACATGCTCTTAAAATATAGCCCTAGGCTGTGATTTGAGAAACAAGTATGTCATGCTCTCTTCGGACCTTACTTGATTCACTTGAATCTTGAGGAAAGTCTGATGTTTCTCAAAAGGCATTGCCGTGTGTTCCCAATGGTGAATGCCTAACTAGTTTAGGAACGATCTATTGGTCATAGATACCAGACATTAGTAAAGACCACCAAAACATCATTTGAGGTATTGGTGTAGGGGATTGCAGTTCCATCTGCATTGCCTTTCATCTTTCTATAGGGATAGGAAGAACCCAAGTCAATGATTTCTTTAGGTATCAGAACACATTCTTTATACCTTTTAATGACGTTGTGTTGACACTGAACTAATCTAGCTACAACCTAGCTACAAGTTCTTTTGAGAATGCATTGTTCGGTTGAGCTCATCAGGCTAAGTACAATATTGCGCCTATTGCACTTTAGAGAAGAATTTTCATTTCTCAACCCTTCTTCCTCATCTTCCTTTGGACAAAATGGATTAATTGTTCCTTCACATCCAAGCATCGACCGATCATTGGGAACGCTAACAATGTGCACTTTGTCCATATAAATCGCTTGAGAATCTTTTGGACATATGCATACTAATGGATTAGTATTCCATAAATTAGTTGTTAACCGAGTTTCCCAATATTATTCATCTTAATTCAGATTTCAAGTAGGTAGCTCGCGGTTTCTCTAATTTCATCAAGAGTACCTACTATGTTCCTATCATCAACATAGATAGTCATAATTGTCAATCCAGAACTGGTTTCCTTTATGAGTATGTAGGGGTATAGTTCATTATTGTGTATCTATTTCCAACCAAGTAGTCACTTTTATAAAGTGAGCGTTTTAATTCTAATTACAAACGCACTCCATGGTTTAGAGTTACTTGAGTTGGATAGTGTAAGGCCGTTTAGGCACTTTCATTAAATATCTCCCACCAAGATAACCAATGGAAATATATGTAGTAACCACATCTATGAGCTGCATTTCTGTTATGAAAGAATATGTCTCATTGTAGTCAATCTAGAGCGTTTCCGAGAAAAATTGGCTACACAGAGAGAGTCTTGTCCTTTAGGGCTTCATTCTCATTACGCTTTTTGACAAAAAATTATTTATGTCTTATAAGTTTTACACTTGGTAAGGTTAGCACTACCAAAACCAAATACCTGTATATTTGTCAAAGAATTTAGCTCTTCCTAGATTGCACTTTTATGTAGGCCAATATATATGCTCTTTGTTGACATTCTTCAACAGAGCGTGGTTTGAGCTGTTCATTAATTGCTACTAGAGCCCTTACTTTATTTGATGATGTAAACTTGGATTGTCTTTAGTTTAATTGCTACTGGAGTTTTCTTGCCCTTACTTTAATTGCTACTGGAGTTTTCTCTTTAGTTTTTTTGTTTGTTTCGTATCAAAAAAAAAACAAGCAAGGTTCATGGTTCATCTAGCACAACAGTATGGTTTAGACATGTAATTTATTTGAAATGTCAGGAAATCACATGTAATTTTCGTTTTTATCACTTGCCAATATTATTATCCCATACCAATGGAATATCGGTAATATCTCATATTTTTGTGATATTTTGTAATATCTCACCTCAGTCTTGAAATATTTAAGCCAAAAATCAAATATCCATAAGAGAGGATCGAACCGTGGTTGCCCAAGGTAAGATCTAACTCCTTAACCATCCTTGATGAACTAAATTTATGTCATGTCTATTTATAATCTTGTATATATTACATAAAAAACTGACACCTTTTATCAATCATCTATTTCAAAATTTCAACATTTTCGATAGTATCCGAATATCTAATTTTCAGTCGGTCGAAATATGCTTGATTGTTGGAATCACAACAGGGAAGCAGTCCAAAGTCCAAAACCTCTCCTCCACAAAACTTATATGTTGCATCACACAATATATCTGTCAGTCCATGCCCAGATTCATTTAGAGTTTTAGACAATCAGAGTGGAGGCAGTTGCTTCCCTGATGGCAATTGTCCACATCCAGTCTTGAAATTTTGTTTGTGGAGTTATTTCTCAATAAAATCTCAGTGTACTATTAAATAAAACCCAAAAGCAGAACAGCAGACGGTGTCCCTATTTTATCACCATATTATTTGGAAATCTGCATCTACTTCAGTTTCTGTATTAAACAATTTGGTTAGCCACTTTCCAGTTAAGAGTTTTTTAATGACAAAATGATATTGTGTAAAAACAGCAAGGGTAAAGGTTTTATAGGAATGTCTTTTCTAGTGAAGTGTAATAAGGTCAAAAGATGTGGAACCTATTGCCAGTCTGACACTCAAATTATTTAAAGTCATGCCAGTAGTCCAGAACTGGTGCTTAGTTAATATAGAGGATGATCTGTTGTCAACAAACAAAGAGGATTAACAGATAGGGCTTTGAAGTTTACATAGAATAGTAGCAACAGCTACGTACCCTCTTGAGAGAGTTTTGCCTAAATTTATACTTCCCTCTTCTAGTCTCTGCCATTAGAATACACAACAATACAACACTGCTTCATTACTAACTTTGCTCCATGATGTTAAGAACAAAAAGAATGGAACTGAATTCACTGTTTTAATCACTCAATTTATGAGGATATATTACTCATTTTAACAAACAATATTTGTAAGTAAATTTAGACAATGCAGTCGTATCGACGATATCGTAGCTTAGAACAAACAAACTGTTTAACAAGGGTATGAAGCTTCAATCTCTTTCGGGAAAACAAGGGTTCGAAGCTGACAAAAATAAGAAATAGAGAAGTACATCAGCAGTGAAGGTAATCATACAACATCGTTTTAACCATTGTACCATCAAAAAGTACTAAGAGAATATGAATGTTGCGATATATATATATAAACATTCTCCAAGAATGAAGTATATATACAAGATTACATTGATTCCTAATAGGAAACTAATTATACAAGAATATTACCAAATATTCCTAATATCACATAGATTGACTCACGTTAACAATTTAAACCAGCACGGTTTAGTTGGTTTATCCACCAACTAATTATGCCACATTCTTTTTCAAAGCCATGGAAAATGTGATCGGGTATAAACATACCTACTCTGTGTGAGAAGGAATTTTATCATCCCAATAAATTAGTATAAACCATATCTGTCAAAAAAAAACTTGATAGAAAAAATGTAAACTATTGGCGTGCTTTGAGCCTTCGAGTATATAATCATCCGGTTTGAAAGTATGGAAATCAAGGAGCATGATTAGGTAGCAATTTTCTTCTTTGGTCTGGTTAGGTAGCTACTGATCAATTAGATTATGCAACCCCAAATGAATGGCTGCATGTTAGTCTATCGACGAGGCATTCACTGCCAAACAATTCCAACCAATGTTAGGTAATTATCGTATCCAATAGTTGTTAAAGCAATTCTAATGATCTTAATGATCATACAGTAGCAGATAAAGCCCCAAAAATGAAAACGTACATACGGTGAATGTATGAATTAGAGTCTCAGAAATCTGCCATGTCCGAGATGCACCACCAACTTAGCCACACGATTCACACCAAACCACCGTGCACCACCACTACCACCACTGCAGCTGCAATAGCTAGTCTTCCCACATGAACTCTGCCATATGTGTCGGAGATGGAACTGATCGATTTATATTTCATATATTTTTATATCCTTAGATGCAGGATTATATGCTTAGTTCTTGTCAATTGTGAGTCATTTACTTGGTTTTCAAGTTAGAGAAAGATAATTTGGAGTTAAGTGATCCAGAAACTGTCTTGCTGTGTGTCAACTTTGAGGATTAAACTGTACCTGCTCAAAAAGAATCTGGAGGCGAGCCATACACCATTGGAAAACTACGGATGCTTGCTTTCTGAGGAATTTTGTGGAAGTGGATTTGCATTTTTCTAGAGCAAGTTATGAAGGTTTGAGTGAACGCAGCACGTGGAGACAAATTCTGACTAATTTTGCATATCTTCTCATGATTCCAATTTGTGAAGCCCAAGTCCATCAATCTTAATACTACAAGGAAAGGGGCTGGACATGTCCACATATTTAGAAGGTTACTCTTGCATTAACGATAATAACCTTATGTTATTTGGAGAGAAAAAAACTAGTCTATATTGGATAAGGAGAGCCCGGAAAGCCCAAAACAATTGAGATTTCAAGAGGAATAAAAGTAAAACCCCAGAGGACATTAAAAGAAAGAACAGAGACGTAGCAAGAACATGGAGGAGTGGAAAAGAAGAACATAGCCTCTCAATCGCTTAACCCGAGTTCCTATTTCTTCCATTGTCAGATCTTTCATGCTTTCTTTATTTTTAGTCATGTTTTTTTTATCTATGGATTTTTAAACTTCTAGCTAGGGCTGAGATAAAGCTCCTAATATAATTACTCTATTTCTTTAGTTGATTTGTATTTGAATTCATGGATTGCTATGTTAAATTCTCAATCATTGTTTTAATAGAACTTTTATTCAAAATCTTTGCTTGGGGTCAATAAGACCTAGGTTTTGTTTATTAGTTCACTACGCCAATTTTGCTTTCAGACGAGCGACAATGCCCGTCGTCTGATTACTTTTTTGCGTGTCGTCTATCGAGCTGTCATTTGATAACGATTCAGTCGACAGACATAATCTGTCGTTTGATAAAAGTTACACGACATACAGAATGTCGTCTGTATGAATCCAGATTCGTAACACAAAAAAAGAATATGTCGTTAGAAAACGTTATAATGACAGTGAACTGTCATTGGAAGACAGTAAAGCTACAAATGTTTGTATATGTCTCTCGTCTCAATTATATTCTAACGTCACATGTTTGACGTCTGAATGCACCTGTCTTTCGTGTCAGATTTGCTCAAACGTCACATTTCTATCATCTGAATGTTTAGTTTTGTGTAGATTCATAGTTTTGTGTCGTCTGAATTTATCATGAACGACAATATTATGTCGTTTGATGTTGATTTGGATGTCAAATTTAATATTCTATTCACTCATGCCAACAACATTAGCACAACACATTTAAGAAACACAAATTCATTCATATTGACCTTCATATTGACAATCCTAGATCTTTTACAAAAAAGTTAATATTTCCAGAAATATCTATACATATACTAATAAGAGACATGCATCGCAACACATTTATACACATGTACTAATCCATTACTAAACAATTCCTAGCATAAATGCAAGACTACAACATGTGTATGACCGTGCTCATCTCTTGTGACAATTTTTTTTTCATTGTCTTCACAGAAGAAGATGCCGATCACATTTGTCTCAGAATATGAGAAGAGATGATGGTGTACACCAACCTTCCTGCCTCTTGTCTCGACAAAGTTCACTGCCACAGATGCACTGAAATGCCTCAAAAGGATGATATTCAAAATGAAGCCCATAATCCTAAAAAACAGTTTCACAGATCATTTACCAACAAAGATATACAACCTTTGCATAAGAATATCTGAATTGAATGATTCAAACTTGTGGAATCAGTAAATTTGGGATCAAGACCGATAGATATGGAAAAACAATTCAAGAGTTTGCATAGCTTCATTAGCGCATCTAATAGTACAGAGAATAGGTAACTGACGCAGTAGATAACAAACAAGCACACTAACCCAGGTCAACTCTTCATAGGCATCCACTTTCCTGGTAGTGAAAAAAGCAACCTGCATACAATGAACAGATAATCAGGGATGCTTCTATAATCACAATCAAACAGAAAGACCATTTAGAAAGGAAGCAGCCAAATTCATACATGGTAATAAAGGCAAGCGAGATTCTCCACTTGTACTGGGATATCAATCAAGTTTCCATCAGAGCATCTGGAATTGTTGAGGGAATTAAACATAACGTCAGACAAAGAAAGAGAGAAAAAACCATCAAAAGCTATAGGAAAATCATTAGGTCATTTCTCAAGACAAGTTAGGAACCGAATGAGAGTATAGCCTTTTCCGGATTTCCCCATATTAACAAGAACAATATTTTTAGGAGAAACAGATTACATAATAATACAAGTTATACAACACTATTCAAGATGATGAGGTGTTTACACAATAATCTGCTACAACAATAAAATTAATTTTTTGGTTTCTGAAACAATGAAATTCCCTACTGAAATAACATGCAACAGAAATCGTATATGGAAGTACATTTGGAGGAAGAGTTCTAGTCAAAGTTTCAGTATCCAATTTTTCGTAATGATAAAGATAAATTGATGGGGAAAATGAATGAGGAAGTACAAGGCGCCACGGACAACAAAATCATTCACAAAAAGCACCTGAAAACAACAGGTAAAGAAACTACAGAAAATAATCTAGAGCAGAGCCACAAACAAAGAAGCTACATTACAGCAGCCAATCTGGAGAGCGGGGTAATGAAAAAAGAGCAATACTCAAAAGCGGAAGAAAAGTAAGCAATATGATGCAAGCCTTTAGCCAATTAGTCTAGATTAGAGATAACAGTGATAAAGTACTCACCAATTTCCTAACTTCCGAAGAAGGGTCATTAGCAAGGACAAACAAACCCTGAAGATACTGATCCATAGATGCATATAAAGCCTACGATCAAGGAACACATAAAGATAATTGTTACTAATCCAAATCATCAGCATAAGGTCCAACCTAACTCCATCAATAGGTCAATCAGAAATGCTTACTGCTGGCATCAACATAATGTATTGATTTACAGAACCCATGGAAAGCTTTCTCAAGGATGAATGTGGTGACTGGAAAAGCTGTACAAACGAAATCATGACAAAGATAAAAAATACTGGTAAAAATCAGAGTTCAGTAAGGAAGGACGCCAACTACTGAGGAAAAACAATCAACAAATAAACTACTAACATTTATATCAAAACTTAGTTATCCTATATTTACCTTAAGCAATCTAGGAAGGAATATGTGACGTTCAGGCAACCCGGGTACGTCTGAATCAAGCACCTGAGGTATATCCTCACATACCTGTGTTACGTCATAAAATTTATGTGTCATAGAAATTATACGGTTATGATAAATACCATTAGCACTAAGCGCTACATTTAGAACTCTGTACTTGCCACAATATCTGCCGTTTGTAGATAATTAGCTTTCTTTTACCAAATGATGGATCTCGTTGAATAATGTTGGTCTTTAATTAACATTTTTCTTGATTATTATATTGAACATATGATATGTAGCTTGAAAAAACATGAAATGAGTAAGTCAATTAATAAATATTTCTATATCTAACTAGCTATGACTAACAGCAAGTTTGTCTTGGACAACCCCTTGAGTACTGAGGCGGCCAAGGTCCGTCATGCATGATTAGGTTATAAATAAGAACAAAACATCTCCACATCATCCAATTATTTCCAGAAGACCACCTATACATACTTGATTCCCCTGTGTAGATTGTTAAATGGTGATACGAAACAGAGGTCTAAATTACCACCATTTCAGGATATTTGATCCGAAATTAGCCAGATACGATATCTAAGAAAAAGTTAATGTGAAACTGACCTGCAACTTGCATGCAATCCCCCTTTGGACCACCCAATTGCCACATTTGATGTCACAGCAACACTCCCTCCCCCAACATTCCTTAATAAATGGCCGGTCCCGGTGTCCTTTGCAAGGTCCCGGCATTCTATACTTGGCACTCTCAACAGGGCAATCTCCTTCACAGTAATACTTCTTGTCCTGATTCATGCACTTCCAAAGAAAAGAATCTTGGAGAAGACCTTCCGGTGTGTAAATAAACTTCCTACCAGTTTGATGAGTACATACACACGGGAATACTTTAACAAAACAATCTCCCGAGCAATCCATGGAAACATGTGCTCACCATCCATATCTTCGCAATCTAATACAAGATGACAACTTCACAAAGCCAATGCAATAAGATACTTCTCCAAGCCGAAAATTCATGCAATTCAAACGAGCTAATCATCAACAACTGAAATCTTTGAAGTCTAACACCAGATGAAAAATTTACGCAATTCAAAAATGCTAAAATTGAAGCACAGCTAGGGTTTAGTTTACCTCCAACAAGCACAACATAAGCTAGGGTTAGCTTCTGAGACATCGACATCCCTTTTTTCTCGTTGCTATCCTCACCTCCCTCCTCGCCTCTGCCGTTACTATTATCACCTCCTCCACCACCTCCGCCGCCTCTTCTGCCAAATTCGACTCCGTCGCCGCCGCCGATATCGGGCTCGATCACGATACCCTTGGTCCCGGAATCAACGGTGAATAAGCTGGGAGCTGTAGGATCGGAGACCACTCCAAACTTCAAGCTGCGAGCTTGATTAAAGGAAGGCCCGAATCGCAGACGCGGAGCTCCAGCGCCGCTTAGAGAAAGAGAAATGGAGGTTCAGGGGCTTAGGCGGTTGTGGAGAATTCCAGTTTGGGGTCGGTAGAGGAGAAAGGAGGGCTATTCATCTTTCAGATCGAAAGTGCCCCATGGGGAGTTGAGATCGAAAGCGGGGGAGCTAATGAGAGGATAAATTTGGGTGTTTTCTATTGAGAGAGTTCAGACTTGAGAGGATTGAATAAATGCGGCTAGGTTTCCGGGAAGTTGAGTGATGAGAAAAGGCTTTAAGTGTAAAAAAAAAAATCCAAACTATTACTCCAAAAAGAAAGCACGGCATCGATCATATTTATGATTCTTAAAATATGACTGTTTTCTGTCGTTTTAAAATGTTCATATTATTTGTTAAATTCTCTTATTTTTAAGACGATAGATGATTGTCGTATAATGAACACGTTAAGTTTAACTAACTGCGTATTGCAACATTCAGACGACAGATATTTAAATGTCTGTTGTAAAAATTCATCAGACGACAGTAAAAATGGCTTCTGTCGTGTGATCATTGTCGTTTGATTGCAAAATAAATTGGCGTAGTGGTTATTTGAATTGAAAACATGAGGTTTGATTGAGAGTAGATGTTTTCTAGGGTTCCAAAAGGTTATTTTAAATCTTGTGATTAGAGAGTTGTAAGTTAAGAATACAAGTGTTTGATCATAGTCGATATTCTTGTTTACATGATTTGTAGTTCTTTTGTGCTTAATGGAGTTGAACATGTTTTCTTGAACCTGATCATAACATGAGGTAAATTATAATTTGATTACTTGAGTTCTATACGAGATCAATAAGTTAGAATTCATTGTTTAGAAGAACTTTGACTTATGTTCGGGATCAATAAGACTTATGTACAAAAATCTTTAACATGCAATCTAAGGAATTTAATTGTTATCAACTAGAGAGGAAGGTAAGAGTATTAGGTGGTAGATTCAATGCTTTAGCATATTCATAATATGTTCTTAAACTCTTAGAAATTTCATTGTTCTCTTGTCTTTAATTTCAGTTTTATTTTTAATTTTCTGTTTTCATTCGTCAACATCATAAAAATCAGATTATTATTTCATTAGGTGTTAGTATAATTGACATAATAAGTTGTTTTAATAATAAAAATCAAATTGTTATTTCATTAGGTGTAATATAATTGACATAATAAGTTGTTTTAATCAATCCATAGAAGGAACGACCTTGTACTTGCACTTCTATTTTATAAGTGATTCGTGCACTTGCGAGTACTATATTAAAACATATAATAATAACCGGTAAAAATCGGTCTACCATATTCGGCCGATCAGAGACATACGAAATTGATGTGCCAAAGCATCATTGCTCTAGGAGAAGGGTTCAAAGTCGATTGCCAAAAAAATAATGGTCGATTGCCAGCAATAATAGGTCGTCAAGACGCGCATGTAAGCGCGGTGCATGCATCCCATTCTTGGATATCCTCATGACGGATCACACACACTGGAGCCACTATTGGAATGTAAGAGCAACCTATTGCCGATTTGCCATATCCCAAGTAAATCAAGTTGATCGGGAGTGCTTCATCCACATATCCATTTAAGCACCTCATCCACATTTCCATTGAAGCACCCCCAACCTAGTTTTGAAATTTGAGGAGAATAAGATGCTAAATATCCTTCCCAATTGAAAACCTCAAGGAGGGGGATGAGGAGCAGAGGCTTACCCATTGTTTCGCACCCAGCATTATTCCTTTCAAAATGTCGATAAGGTTTCCTTTTCTTCATTACTAACAAAACCAATGGTGCATATATCTTACACAAAACTATCTTAGCAACCTGAACCAAAAAGAAAATATCCAATGTATTCGTGGGATTGATTTCTACATTTTCATCTCATGGAAAATGGTGGCGGATTTGAGTGCAGTGAATATGATGTTTTGCTCTTGGGTAGTACTAGGACAAAACATTACGATGAGGTTTTATTGCTGAGCCGAAGCTTGGTTAGAATTGGTAAGATGTGATAAGGCTTACAAAAGTTTCACTTTATCAATCAAATGTTGAACAAATAGAGATCAGAAAGACCAATTGCTCCAACTGAACAACAGTTCAGTAGACAAAACAAAGATAACTTGCCACAGAACTCTGTGTCTCCAGTAGCAAGTATAGAAAAGCACACAATAAAGTTCACTTACTAGACTAGGCCTCAAGTATTAACGTGAGCAACCGGGGAAGCGTACGTATAAGTGCCACTGACTTAGTCCATCTGCATCATTACCAAATAGATTTTGGTTACAAAGATAACCAGAGAAATTTCGTCTAACCTTCAACACCAAAACAGGAAATCCAAAGTAGAGCATGAATAAACATGAGCTAGAGGGACCTCACTTAATCCTATTGGAAAAACATATGCCATCAGTGTTGATTATTAGCATAATATGAGCTACATAATGCAATATTAAGCAGCAGATTTTTCATTCTCAAATTGCTGATCACCACTTCCGCAACAATTTTACTTGTTTCTATGAAACACTAGCTGCAATGTAGATAGTACACTCATGACAGTCTGACAATGACTGTTCCAATGCAGTGCTAACACATGCATACAGAAATGAATCCTATCCAACTCGCTGAAACTGTCTGACAAAAGCTGAACGTAAGACAGACTCGAATGTCACCCCACATATGCATGGGCAGTGGTGCTTAGTAGTTTGCTATCAAACAATTCTGATTACTTCATGCATGCAACTACACCATCTATACATTCTCCTTTAAGCTAACTATAGCCGACAAGAAACTATGCAACAACAACCTTGTAATGCCTTACATATGCTGCATAAATACCACAACACTTTGAAGGATGACTCAAGTACCATGAACCGGAATATATATAGATTTAGGGTTCCGCAACCTGAAGTCCTGAATGTACATTGGATTGTTTACTAGGGAGGGCAAGGATGGTAACATAAGATTAACAAAATGCATAGATTGGTGAGCCAAATAATTTAGAAACAAATTTTGATGCAAAAAAAAAAAAAATTGTCCTACAAATGCATAGATTGCAATCATTTTCGCTACAGCACCTGCTGCTCTAGCTAATTGTCCACCCTTTCCAAGTGTGATTTCTATGTTATGTATGGCCGTGCCTAAGGGCATATCGGTTGAAGTAGATTCTTCTTTTTGATCAATCAAAACCCCTTCTCAGACTGTACAAGCTTCTTCCAAAGCATACGGCTTTCTGGATGTAGATGATGATATCTATATAGATGGATCCTAAAAAGTAAATTGAAGATAGGGTTCCTAACCTCAAGAATTACCCAGAGTTACTTTTCCTATAGTTTGAAGGTCAAAGATCTCAATCCAGTAACCATCTGGATCCTTAATGAATGCTATCCCTTTCATCTTTCCTGCAAACAACAAAACAAAGTTAAGGAACCAGAAATTAATATGTAATGAAACAAAAAAGAGCCTCAAAAACTGAAAGCGTGGAAGCGTAAAAATTTGAGAGCTTTGCATGATCATGGATCAGCCTTTTGATCATGATCATGAATCTATGTGAAAGAGGAAAATATAAATAAACCCTGTGTGTTCATGGATTAGCCTAAATCTAATCCCTCATGTGTTCTAAGCATATCTAAACAAACCCTAACTTTTAGTTACTACTCTACTTGTCCTGCATCAGTAACTCAACATAACCCAATGCAAGGAACATGAACATAACATTTTATTGGTCAATGAAAATATCCCTTATCACATTTCTGGAAGATGTCTTTTATTTTTTTTATTTATATTTTCCTCTTTCAGAGAGTACAAACATGGATATAAAATTCACATGACAGTGTAAGAACTTCAATCATCAATGTCTACATGATCCTTGCGTAAATATTCTAATGGTTTGTTGGGACTATTCTATGCCAAGAATAAGATCTTCAATCCCCAAAACTTGACTATTCCTGAATTCCTCAGTTATCCAGAATTCAGTGGAATATAGATTTCGATTCAACATAACCCAAAGCAAAGAACATAACGATTTCAGAGACTTGCAAATATTCCTTTTATTAATCACATCTTTGGCAGATGTCTTTCATTTTTTCTTCATATCTTCCTCTTTCAGAAGACATACCTCTGAAACGTTTCAGTACAAAATGAGAGGTGTTCCCATCGATAACTAAACGAAAGTAATGATCTTTCCTTAAAACGAAATTGCCTGCTTTTATATATTATCCATTTACACAACATGATCAAACTCTAGAAATTTTTTAAAATATTATCTACTTCCTTACAAAAGAACTAAAGTGTCCCAAGTAATCTCCTCCCATTGCACCAGTTGAGGTTCATAAAGAAGATATAGCTCTTAATACTTGTAGGATAAAAATGAAATCTTACCATCATCCGGCTTCTTCACAAATTTAACCCCCAGACGTTCAAATCTCTCACATGCCTTGTATGTGTCATCAACAGTGATGCCAATGTGTCCTGATTAACAAAATAAAAAAGAGGGTTCATACCAGAATCTAGACATTATCTACTAGATTTCCTACCCACGACCGAGGGATACCACATGCTTAATATTGAAGACACAATAGCCACTCAAGAAGGCTAATTGACATAGCTCATTACATTTTTATTTTATAAGAGGCATATACATATGTAAATGATTGAGGAATGTTAAATTTAGATACATTTGCAGTGATACCCTCATCAATCAGAGAAGTATTGGTCTCACATGACCCTAGGAAGCCTCCCTGAGGCCCTTATCATCTATTAGAGTTCAAAAACATTTTGTGAATCCTATCTTCTTATTATTATTGTTTTACAGAAATCTGAACTTATTTGATTGTGGTAACAGTTGTACAAATTCCGTTATGCAAATCAACCCTGGCCAATAATTACGAGAACTAAGGATTGACAGCCATCTCCCATTTATATACCATGAAAAATGTTGGACAGACATAAATACCAGTACTATAAATATAGTTTTGGGCAGAGTGAGAATTTGGAGTATATCCTAGAAACTATGGTTAGTATATTGCAAATTTGCAACACTGAGTGTTAACTATCCTGGGGCCACACATGCTTAGTACGTAGTAATGCAACACATAGTATGTGGCATTTCACAGCAAATGGATAAGTCGGTCAAACTTATGAAAAGAAGAAACAACTGCTTTACAAGAGGCATCAGTTGTGAGATATGACACACTCATGGGGCAAGTTCCATACCAAAGCCACGAGGTTCTGAATTCCCATTGTGGTATCCTTTGAATTCTGGATCACTTTCAGTCCCCCAGTTACTATAAAATGTCGGTCACTGTCAGATATTGACATAACAAAATACAAAAGATTCGTGACAAAAATAAGTATTAGGAAGATTTAAAAGTCTTACTGTGTCAACTCAATTGTAGCCTTCTGACCAAAGGTCCAAACAGTTCTATCAACTGGGTTAGTTGGAGCTGAGGCAGCATCCTGCATCAGGAAAGGGGGAAATAAAATATGCATCTCTGCCAAACACTAGGATGCGTTTGTGAGCTAAAAATCTCCGGCTTTAACTTATAACAGGTTTGAAACAAAAAGGTAAAAGCAAACAATTTGAGACAACAAAACGGTAAAAGCAAACGATCTTCCAGTAAGTAGAGGCATAATTTAAGATGTGGGAGATAGGCTAGATAGTTCATAGAATGGCAAAGGAAACTATTTGTAGTGTTGGAAAACCAAATAATCAATGTATACCTAGCAAACTCTTGTTGATCAAAGTTTGTTTTTGATTTCAGGCACTTTAGTTCATCCAAATATTTCCCAGGAAAATAAAAATGTAAACCTAGCAGTTATGATAAATAGAGGCATAATACAAGATGTGGGAGACAGGCTAGATGGTGTAGAGAATGGCGTAGGAAACTATTTGTAGTAATGAAACCCAATAATTGAAGTTGTAGCAAAGAAATCTTGTTGTCCAAGTTTGGTTTTACTTTTTAATAATTCGTTATAATTCCCAGAAAAGAAATGTAAACCTATCAGTTAAAAGATAAAGTTTTGAAATAGTATATAATGATGGTATCAACTTACTACATAGCCCAGAAAGTATAAACTAAACTTCATTTCTGGAAAGTCCAGCCTCTTAAGTAGCCTGAAAAATAAAAGAAACAACCATCACCTTCCACCAAATGAGTTATTTCCATAATCTAACAATTTATAGGAGCATGACCACATGCACATAAACAATAAGACAATCTAACAGTATGCAAAAATTGGTCCACACAGTGAACGATGGTGCATATGCCACGAGGACAACACACAAAATCCAACTGATAACATAAGCTAATTAAAAAATGCCAATAAACCACGCATTCCCATCATATTATTTCCAAAATAAACTCAAGGGTTCTGTGTGGGTATTACGGAACTGGAGGCAAAACCACAACTGCTTAATAGTCATATGACTCATATCTAGTGTAGAGTTGCATTCATTTTTTAAAACATTACTGATGATGTCAGCCAACTCTGTTCAATGGTAGGCCAATTCCATGGAGTGGTAGATTGGTCTAACATTGCCCAAACTAGTCTACAACCCCACAGAGCCTATCTTGATTTATCTTTCAATCTGTTGATGATATTGAAAAGATGTATGCCTTTTCAGATACTTTTAATTCTCACAATCGCAGATTGTAAGAAAGAAGAGGTAGCACCATATTTACCAAGTAACACATATAGAAGAAGCAGAGTATTATATCATCAAGTGTAAAGGAAAACGACAGGAGAACAAGAAAGTACGGCCTAACTTTGGCATATTCCTTCACAACATAAGTTGTGCAGCTTTATAGTAAAGGAGACCGAAAATTCAATACTTTCATATACCAAAACCTTCCTCAAGTTGGACAGAGGAAATGCTAATGCTAGCTTGCACACATCAAACTCCTACATTATTTAATACTAAATAACACGCAACAATGCTGTATCAAACAAAAGGATTGGAAACAAATTACTATATGAACTAATACAAAGACTTACGACATGCCCAGGACACGAGAGTAGAAATCAAGACTGACTTTGGGGTCCTTAATTCGAAACATCTGCAGACCAAAATTCACAAACAAATAGCAGCCAAGTCAAAAACCACATGACAGAGCAATAGATTTCAACAAAAACAATGTAACGAGAAAAGGGATTGCATACAGTTTGTTGCATGATGTAGCCCTTAGTCTCCTCATCCGGGACAGCCTGGAGACCCGGATTCTTGAACTGTGAGTCTTTGTCGTCCGAGGAGGCCATTGAAAACAATCGGGATCGGAATTTCGGACCCTGCAACAGAAAAACATACAGTGATTGATTGACTGGTTACGTAAGAGAGAAGTGGGAGAGTGAATAGAAAAGTTTGTGGGGGGGGGGAATTGGGGACCTTTGGGTTAGGGGTAAAGAATGGGATTGTGTAAGGAGATGATGGGGAGGGTGGTCTGGGTGTGAATCGGAGCAGGGAGAGGCGGGAAAAGGCGGCTGGGATTGCCATGGGAGGATTGTGTGACAGAGAGATAGTGATAGAGATGAGAGAGAGAGAGAACAGTGTTACCTTAAATTGGGTGAGAGAGGAACAACAAGAGCAAGTGAGTTCACTAGCTGTATCTGGGGTTTTATACAATATGCTCTTGCCTTCGAATTAGAGGATTTGGGTACTTTTTTTTTTTTTTTAGTAATGATTTCATTTAAACAGCTAGTGACTACAATCACTTAGATGACATCCCTTACAAATTCGGGAGCAACAACAAACCAGCTCTGGCTTTCACTATAGTTCAAAGCATGATTTGCGAGGATATGGGCTACTCTATTAGCCTCACGAGGTACATGAAGAACTCTAAAATCTGCATACCGGTGAAGAAACTCTTTCACCTCTGCTATGATGGTACCCAAGGTAGAAAGATCTGTATCTGGTTGCGATACTGCTTGCTGAAGCAGCAAACAATCAGTCTCAAAAACAATCTTACTGATATGCAAAGTTTCAGCTAGTTTCAGACCCTCCAATAAAGCTATCAATTCAGCATGGAAAGGAGAAGTAACTTGTACGAGAACCTTACCAGCCCCTGCACGGAACTGCCCGTGTTCATCTCGAATTACAACTCCACTTCCTCCTCTATGGATATCAGTCACAAAAGCTCCATCGCAGCTGCATTTATACCAACCATGCCTTGGTTTTTCCCATTTCTTTTGTCTACCAACAGTAGTTCCAAGGCTTGAGGTATTGATTGCTGTGAATTTTGTTAACCATCCCAAACTAAGCAAAGCAGCTTCACTGGGTCTTTGTCTCTTATTCTCCCATAATTGAGTGTTTCTATTTTTTCATATGGACCACATAATTATAAGCACCTTTGCAAACACATCTTTGGTCACAGTACCTACCAATGTCAACAACCAATCTTGCAAGTTCACATGGTTAGCTGCATTATTTGGAATGGATGCAGTAGACCATGTTTCTTGAACATAAGGACAGTGAAGAAACAAATGCATATTATCTTCAAGAATATGGTTACACATGAGACAACCCATCTCTCCTTCATACCCTTTCCTCAATAAATTTGCTCGAGTAGGTAGAATATTGGCACAAGACCTCTAAGTATGAATAGCCACCTTACCTGAAACTTTTGCATTCCAAATTGCTTTCCACAATTTACACATGGGGTCCACAGGTGTTGGAGGTGCTAATATTGTTCCTATGGCAATATCTTTGGCTACAAAATATGCACTTTATGTAGTAAAAATACCTTTCTTATGGAAATGCCAAATCAATTTGTCAGCAATTGGTCGTCGGCTCAGTGGGATGGATAAGATTAAATCGACATCTGCTGAGGAGAAACATCTTTCAAGTTTCTGAATATCCCATGTACGAGTTATAGGGTCTATCAGCTCTGCAACCAGCTTTCGGGCGTCTCTGGGAGGAGGGGATGATGGACAACGTGGAAAGGAATCTGGAACCCACTTGTGGTTCCATATATCAATCTGATCACCAGTACCAACTCTCCATCGTAGGCCTTGAGTCAATACTTCCCTAGCTGATAAAATACTACGCCACGAAAAAGATGGACGTGATCCCAACTCCGCTGAAAAAAAGTCACCTGTTGAGAAGTAAATAGCTTTATACAAACTGGCGATCAAGGAGTTAGAATTTTGGATTAATCGTCATCCCTGTTTTGCCAACATAGCTAAATTGAACCAATGGAGATTCTTAAACCCCAAACCACCTTCATGCTTAGGAACACAAAGTCGTTCCCAGGATCGCCAGTGAATTTTGTTTTTTTCCTCAGTATCTCCCCACCATAGGCCAGCACACAACTGATGAAGATCATCACAGAAGCCAACAGGAAGCAAATAACAATTCATCACATACATAGGAACAGTCTGGGCAACAGTTTTTATTAGAATTTCCTTACCCGCACCGCTTAATAGTTTGGCTCTCCAACTGACTACTTTCTTTGTAAGCTTCTCTTTCAAGTAGTTGAACGATGCAGTTTTCTTTCTACCCACATGAGTAGGCAAACCCAAATATCGATCATGTTTTTCAACTCGTTCCACACCCAATATCTCAGCTAATTCAAGTTGCTTATCCATATTCATATGTCTGCTAAAAGCAACACAACTCTTCTGCAAGTTTACTCGTTGACCGGATGCAATCTCATATGTGTACAGAATATTCTGGTATTGCTGACATTCTTCTTCAGTAGCTTTACCAAAAAAGAGACTGTCATCAGCAAATAGCAGATGATGAAGTGTTGGTGCTGTGGGAGCAATTTGCATGCCTGTGATCCACTGGTTGCGTACAAATTGCTGAATAAGAGATGAAAGCCCTTCCCCACATAAAATAAATAAATATGGAGACAAAGGATCGCCTTGCCGAATACCTCTTTTAGGTTTTAAAAACCCACATACTTCACCATTCACCATAAAAGAGTAACTCACAGTGTTTAAAGTGGTCATGATCAGATTCACCCATTCAATTGCAAAACCCAACTTGAGTAATATGCGGCGTATATACTCCCATTCCAATCGATCATATGCTTTACTGATATCTAGTTTGAGTGAAAAGTGATCGTTCGCTACAGTTCTGTTAGTATGCAGAAAGTGTGCCACCTCTGTTGCCACCAAAGTGTTACCTGAAATTAGTCTGCCGGGAACAAAAGCACTTTGCAATGGGGATACCACAAGATCCAAGATGCTTTTCAATCTGTTAGCCAAAACTTTAGAACAAATCCGGTATAGAACATTACATAGCACAATAGGTCTCACATCAGCCATAGATTTAGGATCAGACACCTTCGGAATGAGGGTCATATGGGTGAAGTTGAGTTCTGTCGGTAGAGCACCCGAGGACAAAAAGGACTTGACAGCCATGCACACATCTGGACCAACTACATGCCAATACTTCTGAAAAAAGAAAGGAGACATCCCATCGGGGCCAGGAGCTTTTGATGGGTGCATCTGAAATAGTGCGGCTTTTACCTCATAGTCCATATATGGAGCTAAGAGCTCATGATTCTGAGCTAGAGTCACTCTAGCTTGAACACTATCTAGAATGAGATTCAGGGCCATAGGATTGACACCATCTGTGGAGAACAACGAGCTGTAATAAGACGTCACAACCGACTCAATGTCCTTTCTATCTGTAACCCGTTCACCAGCTATGTTACACAAGCCCTTTAGAGAATTGCGTTGCTTTCGGTTGGACGCTCTACGATGGAAGTAAGCCGTGTTTCTGTCCCCAGCTTTCAACCATAAGGCTTTAGACCGCTGGATCCAGATAGTTTCCTCAGCTGTAAGTAATTCTTGAAACTTTTTGTTCAAGGTTTGTTTCTCTGCGTGATGTGTTGGGTCGAATGGAGCAGCCATGAGTTCATCAAGCCGACTACGAACTGCTCTCCTCTCTGCTTGTTTAAACATAAAAGTCGGTTTTTGCCAGGCATTTAGAGCTGAACAAGTATGTTTAATCTTCCCAATAGCCTGGTTGACAGGATTCCCAGAGACAATTCTTCCCCAACTTCCTTTGATTACATCTTCACATTCTGGATGTGTTGCCCAAAATTGTTCAAATCTGAAAATTCTTTTTTTCCTCATACTTGGAGATGGGTTCACACAAATTTCAACCAACAGAGGACTATGATCTGAAGTGCTCGGGTGTAGATGTGTCGTAGAAGATCTAGGGAATAAATTCCTCAAACCAACACTCCAAAGACTTCGATCTAGTCTCTCTTTAGTTTGATGATCTGCCCATGTGAAAGGGCTGCCTGAATACCCCATATCTAGTAGAGCACAGTCCATCAAAGTCTCCCTGAAAGCTTGCATCTGAGCCAATCTTCGAGGAGCGCCCCCTACTTTCTCCGAATTTGCCAAAATCTCATTGAAATCACCCACTAGTAACCAAGGCAATGAGGATTGTCTGGCCAGCCGGCGCATCAACTCCCATGTACGGCCACGGTCTCCTGTCCGAGCGTACCCATAAATTCCAGATAGTCTCCATTCTTCTGGGGAGCCCTGCGCACAGATAGTAACATCTATATGCCTGGCAGAGTAAGTTTGGATATTCACCGGCATATCATTCATCCAGAGTAAGGCGACTCCCGGGGAGGACTCACTAGACGCCATCCCTAGACAATTATCAAAACCAATTCGGATCCGGAGAGTCTCCAGCTGTTTCTCAGAGCATAGAGTTTCTGATAGAAAGAGTATTCTCGGTTTCTCTTGACAAATGAGATCCACTAAAGCTCGGCGTCGTGTACCGCCAACGATGCCACGACAATTCCACACCAAGATTCTGCAATTTATCATGAATAATTGACAACGCCAGGCTCAGAGACACAAACTTGTAATATATTAATTGGGCTTTGTGTATAAAGAGGATTAGATCGGTGGATGCGGATGCTTAGGAAAGCGATGGGTTGTTTGTGGGTAAGGGGATATGTGAGGTGGTTTGATGTATATATGGTTAGTTTAGTGGAAAGGGGATCTGGGTGTGAATGGTTTTGGGAAAAAGGCTTTGAGATCTTGATTTGAGTTAGATCAGGGTAGAAAAGAAGTTCATGATTAACAAAAAGATGGGGATCAGATGAGTTAAAATCATAAGAGAGAATGGATTTTGAGTAGGGGGTTTTGTTGCAGAGAAAGTAAATGAAGCAACGATGAGAGAGAAGAGGGTTGGTGGAGATTAATGAAGATGGACTTAAGGTGGGAGGAGCTGGTGGTTGTGAGGTAGGTGAGAATAGTGTTGTGTGGGTCTTGGGAGATTTACTCACCGGAACTGAGACAAGCTCAGGGAACACTCACAGGGGAGTGGGAGCTGAGACAAGCTCAGGGATAAGATCTGAAAAAACTTTAGAGGATTTGGGTACTTGGCATTTCAGCAATGGCTTCCATTTTTTTTTTCTTTCCTTTTTTCTTCTTTTTCATATTTTTTTTATACAACAGAAGAAAAAACAAAACAACAATATAAATTCTTTGGTTAATTTCCTTTCCTTCCGGCTAATCCAAATGAAACGCTTGGCATGAAGAAAGGAAAAAACAGTAAAATTATACTAGAGGACTGGCAGAGGTAAAGCCTAAAGATACAATTCTATGGTTAACAAAATTAACTTACATTTGTACATGACGAAAGTAACAATTTTACGTATCAGAAATTAGTGAAATAATATATTGAATGACAGACTTAATACACCAAAGAATTGCAGTTTTTCCATTCACACAATCGATCAACACCTTAGAGTCTTCTTCAATAATAACTTGAGTAAACTGTTAGAAGCCAAGCAGTGTGCAATCCTTCCCTTGAAGCAATAGCCTCCGCCACTAGAATACTTGTGTCGCCGATATGTTTAGAGGCAGCTACAATTGGATTACCATGGTTGTCTCTAACAACAAAACCAACTGCAGCCCTAACATGCTTATTGGAAGCAAGCATCGAAATCAACTTTCACAAAACCAGGATTAGGGGGATTCCATTTAATCATAGGAGTGCAATAAATGTTTGATTTGGGGTAGTCTTAGTAAAAGACAAGCAATTAGAGAGAAAAGAAACTGCTTGATAATTGCATTGATTGGCAGTAGCCACAACTTGTTGAAAGATCAGTTTGTTTCTAAAATGCCAAATAGACCAAGCTAAAATTATAGCCAATTGAACTTGATGATCCTGCGTTTGGAAAAAATGAGACCAAGCTAAAATTGTAACGAACTTGATGATTATCTTGAATGTCTTTAACCAAGATAAGAAAGAATGAGACCAATTAGTAGGAGGACCAGAAGGTGATGAAGACCATATTTCTTTTTTCGTATTGGTCACACCAATTTAACAATTACATAAAACTCGTTGATGGTGTTTGAAGTTTAATTTCTAATTTATTCTTAATTACCGGAGAGGTAGAAACATTTTTTGTCCCTTTTATTTTTTTTTTAAGAGAATCCAAACATAGAGGCCATATCCTGATATATACTGCTAAAGTTTTTCTGCGAGAATTCAAACGAAAAGGCTATATCCTGATATATACTGCTAAAGTTGGCACACATTTGCTGAGTTTTTGATGTGCTAGTAATGTTTATCTAATATAAATGGTTGATTTGATCACAGAAAAAAAAAATCCATAAGTTTCATCGTTTGCTCACACTCATGCTAAGACAACAACTCTTATCTTCTACGGGAAAAGGTCCACGCTTGTAGGAATACGACACCACGTTATGGCATTGATCATCCACCTCATTTCGTCAGCCTGCACGCAAGTAATCACAGACAAGTTCAACGCTTCTGTCCTTACCAAAACAGAAAGAACAGAAAACCCATACTCATGTAACTTCCATAGTTTAAGAACCAACTTCTTCCCTATCGGTGAGACGACGGTGACCACTTTGGTTTTATGTGCATCACAATAAAGTCTTCATCTTTCTATCAAAAAGAGACCACACAAAATCACCCATCACTCTTCTCTTGCTCAATCTGCAATGGAGAAATCTGGGTACGGCCGTGATGGAGTTTTCAGGTCACTCAGACCCCCTCTGGTACTACCAAGAGACCCAAATCTCACCATGGTCTCTTTCCTCTTCAACAACTCTTCTTCTTATCCAAACAAACCTGCCCTCATTGATGCCGAGTCCTCTGAATCATTGTCCTTCTCACAGCTCAAGTCCATGGTCATCAAGGTTGCTCATGGCTTAGTCCATCTGGGTGTTAAGAAAAACGACGTGGTTTTGATTTTGGCACCTAATTCAATCCAGTTTCCTGTTTGTTTCCTTGGGATCATTGCAATTGGCGCCATTGCAACTACCTCTAATCCTCTCTACACTGTTTCAGAGCTTTCCAAGCAAGTCAAGGATTCCAATCCGAAACTGGTAATAACTGTGCCTGAGTTGTGGGAAAAGGTGAAGGGTTTGAATCTTCCAGCAGTGATTTTAGGACCAGAAGGTTCATGTTCTCAAATTGAATCCACCTCAAGAATTGTGGGTTTTCATGATTTGGTTCAGTTATGTGGGCCTGTATCAAATTTTCCTAGTGTAAATGTTAAGCAGACTGATACTGCTGTGCTGTTGTACTCTTCTGGTACCACAGGTCTCAGCAAAGGTGTGGTTCTGACTCATAGGAACTTCATTGCTTCTTCTGTGATGGTCACACATGATCAAGAACTGACCGGAGAGATGCACCATGTGTTTCTTTGTGTGTTGCCAATGTTCCATGTGTTTGGATTGGCCATCATTACTTATGCGCAGCTGCGAAAGGGAAATGCTGTGGTTTCGATATCCAGGTTCAATTTGGAGAAGATTTTGATGACTGTTGAGAAGTATAAGGTCACACATTTGTGGGTTGTGCCTCCTATTATACTTGCTCTGTCAAAGGACAGTGTGGTTAAGAAGTACAACCTTTCGTCTTTGAAGCATATTGGGTCTGGTGCAGCTCCTTTGGGGAAGGAGTTGATGGAGGAGTGCGCAAAAGTTATTCCTCAAGGTCTTGTTGCTCAGGTACTTACTCATGCTCATGGTAATTTATAGTGCGATTGACGCTTATGGCTTTGGACTAATTTATCTTGAATAAGATATTTACTTGAGAACGTTCAGTTGATGTGAAGTATTCAAACTGAGTACGTAGTGGAAAGAATAGCCATGATCTAATGTTGCAAAGGCTGCGAGGTTTTGCAAGTCTGTTTATTTTGCATGTTACCTCAGTTTAGTAGCTTGTAATTTAAAACTTCTTCATTGGGTAGATGTTTGGTTGTTTTGCAGGGTTATGGTATGACAGAAACCTGTGGGATTGTTTCAGTTGAGAATACACTAGTAGGACCTCGACATAGTGGTTCAGCTGGCACTCTTGTTTCCGGAGTTGAATGTCAGATAGTCAGTGTAGACACACTCAAACCTCTCCCTCCAAAGCAACTGGGAGAGATATGGGTTAGGGGGCCTAATATGATGATAGGTAAGTGCTATTTCAGTTTGCTTGTTGTTAATGTTAATGAAAACAAAGAACAGCTATTCTCATTCTATTCTCATTTAGGAGAAGTCAGCTTACTCATGATTGTCCTGCATTTGAACTGGCAGTTCATTTCCATTGGCATTCCCATCCATTGCCCGTTTGTATTGCAATTCATAGTTAGAGAATGCATTTTTTTTTTCTAGCAGGTAGTTTGCATTTGGAATGATACAATTAAACATGACGTGTACCTTGAACCGCTTTTAAAGGCAATTTCTGCAGTAGAAATTTTGATTGATAGTTATAGGTTTCGCGTCTAACAGTCTGCACGTATTTTTGACAAAGGAATTATTTTTCCCTTGAGGGTGTTTTCAACACCTATGCGTACATTGTAATAAACTCAAAGTAGGTTGGGTGAATTTATCAAATCTGATTTACAATTTTGGCAGTCAAATTATAAGTTTGTTCAAGTTTCATTGCCAACCGTAGCACATTTCAAAGGGTACAGTTGAAATTTGCAAACTGTGGGAACATTGTCATGTATCATTTAAGCTGCCAAATGATAATCTTCAGTATACAACTCGTGTTTTATTACTTTTAAAGGAGGCAGAGCTCTTGTAATGATACTTTGTTCATCCCAAAAGAGAATATTTCTTTGTTCATTACCATGTGGATTACGCTCCCTCCCCTCAAAATGTTCACTCTGTCCTGGCTGAAGTTTTATGTGCAATATTCTGTGAGAAATTTAAGTTGGTCTGCCTCTAAATGAATGATATACATTTTAATACAATAACATTAGCATAGAAGACTTTATATGAGATGGATTGCCCTCCACTTACCTAACCCTGGAGACATGTCAATATGATGCACACTTTAACTGAGGTACTAGTTTAACAAACAACAGTACTCTCTTTTTCCAATGAGACTGAGTTATGGATGCCTGTTCATCATTCAAATCTAATCAGGAAACCTTTGCATTAGATTTGTCCATCAGGTCTATTTGACTAAAACTCCCCTACGTATCAGTTATATTAAAGCTTTTATATGCTGTTGCAATATTCCTGCATATGATAGCATCATGATTATATAACTCATTTTCAGGTTACTTTAACAACCCACAAGCCACCCAGCAAACTATAGATAAAAATGGTTGGGTACATACAGGAGATCTTGGATACTTTGATGAAAGTGGCCAACTTTTTGTGGTTGACCGAATTAAAGAACTCATTAAGTATAAAGGTTATCAGGTAACTTTTCTTTTTGATGTTTAAGGAATCAATGTCTACTGGCGATTTTGGTTCTAAGTTCTAACTAGTTTTATTGGGTATAAGTTTCGGTATGAAAAAATAATAATAAAAATAAAAGCAGCGTGGGATGATCTTGTTTTCTATGCAAGTAGCATTATCTCCTGTCATTTTGGCTAATCATATGATAACCATGTTTTCAATTTTAAATAAAGTATCCACTGTAGCAATATCTCCTGTCATGGCTACTCATATGATTACCATGTTCTTTGCCAAGTTGTTTTCCTCCCTCACATGGTAGACATCAGACGATTCCTTTAACTGTTGCCTTTCTTTTACTGTTCTTGTTTTATGCATGCTCTGTACATCCACTTATCCACTATATAACTATTGAATCATGTTTTCTTTCCTTTTGTGTTCCTCTGCTAGGTAGCACCAGCTGAACTTGAAGGCCTGCTAGTTTCTCACCCTGAAATATTAGACGCTGTTGTCATCCCGTAAGTTGTATTCACTTGAAATTCATAACTTGGTACTTATCACAGGACTTGAATAATTGGGATATTTCCACCATACAGATTTCCTGATGCTGAAGCTGGTGAGGTCCCTGTTGCATATGTTGTACGCTCGCCAAACAGTTCACTGACCGAAGAAGATATCAAGAGTTTTATAGCGAGTCAGGTAAGGAGGCAACTTCAAGAAAGTGTCATCAGCTTGCAGTCTAAATTGATGTCCTTGATGCTATAATTGTCATCTTGCATTATGATCCAATGTATTTCTTGAAACAGGTTGCAACTTTCAAAAGACTGCGACGAGTGACGTTCATAAACACTGTCCCTAAATCAGCAGCAGGGAAAATCCTCAGAAGAGAGCTCATTGAGAAAGTACGATCCAAAATATAAGTATATATTCCACATTTTCATGTTTGTTAATTGGATGGAGACTCAGTCTAAAGAGCACCCACAACATCGAACATAGTGCAATTGCTTTAGAGTTGCAGGTTGTTCACATACTCATTAGGGAAGAAGCTCAGAATGTAGCTCATAAAGAATGTAGTTCATAATAAAATGTAGCTCATATGGCTAGGATGGTCATGTATTGATTTTTTGACTTGGGTCCAACCGAAACATGGCACTTACTGCTCCAAATGACTCTGTATCTACAGTGCAAATCCATGCTCTCAGACATATTGTACTCTAATCTTGCAGTCTTTGTTCCACTGTCAACTTGTTATCATCTATGATTTCCTTCATCAAACCAAACATATGTCAGTTATGTGGAAGGAAATAGAATAATAGATAGTAAAATTCATAGACACAATTGCCTATTTCCCAGATTATTCGTACAAGTTATGTAATTTTCATCTCTTCCCTTCTCAAGTTGTCACCAATCTTTACCACTTGATGTTGATGGTTATGTTTTGGCCACGATCCTCAGTAGGGGCGTAGAGGTAACTTAGAGATACCAAAAGTAACTAAAACGGTGCGGGGCGTGCCACCGTGCGGACGCGGAATGAGAATGCTGGATCTTAACTTCCAAACAAGCGGATAACTGTGGTGCCACCTCGCGGACGAGGGATAACGAGTAGCTCGCATCTCCACCTGTAGCGATACTCATTGTTTGTAGCGAGCAGAGCAACAAATTGGGATAGTAACCAGGGGCGAGACCGAAAGGACTCTGTAGACTAAGGGCAGGATGCGTTTAATGTTATGATTTTGAGAAGCTCGAAGAATTTTGTAGTTTGTAAGATTTGATTGTGTGTTTATTGTCCCTTGAGCTCTCCTTCTATAGTGACTCGCACCCTGCCAGAAGAGATGCAATTAAAGTCCAATTCAGACTCGCAATCAGAATACCACAAGGACACTGCTTCACTCGCGCGAATCAACTATCTGCACGACACGTGTCAAACCGCACAACGGACTTCGCTTCCTCCGCACTATCCAACTGTGGACTCCCAACTTTGATAGCCACTCGCGGCTTGTAGTGCAAGTCAAATTCTCCCAGCTCAACCGCCCATTTTACCATGCTGCCTGAGGTTTCAGGTTTCTGCAGTATTTGCCGTAAGGGTTGGTTGGTTAGTACATGGATTGTGTGGGCTTGGAAATATGGCCTGAGTTTCCTGGCGGCAGTGATGAGGGCGAGAGCAAGTTTCTTTATGCTTGGATAGCGAGTCTCAGGATCCGCGAGTCCTCTGCCACAATAATAAACTGGGAGCTCGTTATCATGTGCATGGCGTGTGAGCGCTGCACTAAGGGCAGTGGCGGAAACAGCCAAATAGAGGTAAAGTACTTCTCTGGGGATTGGCTTGGATAGGAGAGGGACAGTGGCAAGATATACCCTTATATTGTTGAAGGCGTCGTCATGCTCCGGGCCCCAAGTGACATCTTTTTTATGTTGTGCTTTGAGCAGTTGGAAGAAGGGATTGCACCTGTTTGTGAGGCGGGAAATAAAACGTGTCAGGGCTACCAAGCGTCCTGTAAGGCACTGGACCTCACTCCGGGAGGTCGGGGTAGTCATGTCCAGTATGGCTTGGACTTTTTTCGGGTTGGCCTCGATGCCTCTTTCACTGACCACGGCAAGGATGCATTTCTGAAGGTTGAGGCGCATTCCGTGATCTAGGAGATTAGTGAATACTTTGTTGAGGTTGGCAATGTGGTCGTCCTCTGTTTTGCTCTTGACCAACATGTCGTCGACATATACTTCCATGACCTCTCCAATTTCATCCTCGAACAGGGCATTAACCAGCCGTTGATAAGTCGCCCCCGCGTTCTTGAGGCCAAATTGCATGACCTTGTCGGTGACAAAGGTTGTGTGAGCCTGATCGGCGGGGTGCATTTTGATTTGGTTGTAGCCCGAGTAGGCATCGAGGAAGCTGAGCATCTTGAAACCAGCTGTGGAATCAACCAATTGGTCGATTCGTGGCAAAGGGAAGATGTCCATGGGGCACGCCTTGTTAAAGTTCGTGTAGTCAACACACAAGGCTTGGGGACCGTGATGACGTTGGAGACCCATGTCGGGTAAGAAACCTTACGGATGAATTTGATTTCTTTGAGCCGTTGGACCTCGGCTTGGATAGCTCGATACTTGTCTGGGTGAAAGGCACGTCTCTTTTGCTTGACAAGGGGTGGTATTGGAGGATGTTAAGTTTGTGGGTGATGATATCATGGGAGATTCCTGGCATGTCGGCATAGGACCAAGCGAAGACTGCTTGTTTTTCCTGAAGGAAGGCAATGAGCCTTTGGTAGAGTTCTGGGCCGAGACTTGAGCCAATGCGGACTTGTCTTTCCGGGGCGGTGGGTGACAGGGACATCCATTTCGTGTCTTTCGTCAGATTAAGTCGCGGGGCTCTCTTCTTCCCGCTCCCCTCTGGGTCGTCTCGCGGGTCATGGATGGGCTCCGAGGGGCTGAGAGGCAACATCTCATAGGCTCCTTGCCCCTGCTGGATGACATTAAGATGACAATGCTCAATGGCCGCCCGATCCCCTTGAATTGTCAGGATGCCTCCTGAGGTGGGAACTTTCATGAGAAGCATGTGACCGGCGATGAAGCACCGTAGCCCCCAAAGGATGTCCCGGCCTAAGATGAGGTTATAGGACGAGGGACGATCGACTATGAGGAAGCGGGCTGTAATGGAAGAGCGGCAGGGAACGGTTCCCACTAACACGGTTAGGCGGTCTGAGCCTAACGGTTGCACTATCTCGCCAGAGAAGCTGACAAGGGGATCGTGGTTATTGTACAGTTTGGTCCGGTTTCGCCGGAGTCCTTTGTAACAATCGGAAAACATGACACTTACGCCCATGTGTCCACTAAGGCTCTGTGGCACCTGTAATGATCCACCTGCACATTGATTATGAATGGCTCACAGTGGTGGCAATTTATGGTATCCTCCCCTCTGCGAAATGTCACTTGATCCCACGCTAATGGGGTGAACGTGAGAACGCGTTAGATGTCTAGGATTTCCAAGGGTGTCGTGCATTGTCGTTTTACAGAAGGCTGGCGTGGGGGGAATCGTGGGGCTCCACCATGCAAGGTTAGAATCTGGCCATGTACTTCAATGGCGTTAGCTCCTGTGGCGGGAGTGCAATATTGGTGGAGTTGCCCATTCCGGACTAGATGTTCGATGGCATTGCGGAGGCCATGGCACTGTTCTGTTGTGTGGCCATTATCATCATGATAAGCACAGTATTTGTTGCCGGTGGCTCGCCGGGGCTTTTTTGGATACTTGCTCTTGGGAGGTGGGGGAATGAGATCTTTGTGCCTGGCCCATATGTCCTCATATGTGGTGGTCAGAGTAGTGTGGACCTCGTAACGAGGCGGCGGCGGGGGGGGGGGGGGGGGGGAACATCGCTATTGCTGCGGAGGGCTCTAGTCCCTCGACTTATAAGGGTGGTCACAGTTCCTTTGCCCCCTATGGCGACGGTCAGAACTGCGCCCCTGGTCTCGGGAGGAGCCACGCGGCTTCCCTATATCCTGCCCGCGGTCGAAGTGCTCATACTTTGGCGGAGATTGTTGCTTTGGTGGCGGAGCGGGAAGTGCTAACGTGGCAGGGGCGGAACGTCCGAAAGTGGAAAATTCAGCTTGGGCCCACCAGACAGCCAGGTCCATCAAGGCATCGTAGGATCCCGAAGGATTCCTATTGATCTCCATTAGAAAACTGCCAGGGAGCAGGGCCTGACGGAAAGCTTGCTCCGCCACGCGAGGTTCCAAGTTGTGGCATCTAGCGGTGGCAGATTGCCATCGGGACAACAGTTTATGGAGGCCTTCGCCGTCCTTCTGCTTGATGTGGAATAGGGCATCTACACTGGGATAAATGCTGGCGTGTAGTATAAAACGGCTGAGGAAGCGTTCCGAGAGTTGGTCAAAGTTGTCAATGGAGTTGGGCGGCAGATTGAGGAACCAACTGAGCGCCTCGTCAGAGAGGGTCTCTTGGAAGGCGTGGCAGGCCATGGCATCGGTGTAGCCAGTGGAGCTACATAGCGAGAAGAATGTCTCGAGGTGGAGATGGGGGTCCCCTGTGCCTTTATACTTGTCCATCTGCACTCGGGGCATGAAGGGGCTTGGGCGATGTCCATAGCCAGAGAACAAGGGTCGCTGGGCCCCGCGACTCTCGACGCCTTCAATCCGCGAAGCTAACTACTTGACAGACTGGCTGAGTTGGAGCAGTAGGCGGGTTGGCATGTCAAGAGGTGGGTTAGGGGGGTTGGCAGAGGTAGATGTGGAGATAGGTTGGGCAGATGGATTAGGCTGATTTGGCAGGGGGGTCATTATGGATTATAGATGGTTGAGGAGCTGGGAGTGGAAATGATGGGTGGGTAAGAGGATGAGTCACATATATGATCTGGTTAGGGCCTCCCGGGGAAGAGAAGTGGTGGAGGAGTCCGAGGTTCCGGCAACTCGTGCCGCGCGGTCCAAGCTGTCGTTGTACACGTTACGATGGGCTAACGTGGCGCGGAGCAAGAATTGTTCCTTTTCCAACTCGGTGATGCGTACCCGGTACGCTTCCGCTTCCGCCCTCTCTTTCGCCGCTTGCTCGCGGAATGAATGGAAATCTTGCTTTAGAATGTCGAGGGTCGTGGCGGGGTCGGGATGGCTAATGGGAGCTGCATTGCTGGTTTGGGGAAGGGACGTGTCTCCGGATTGGAAAAGTTCTTTCTCTATCTGAGTGCCAGGGTCGGTGGGGTCATTGGTGATTTCCACCATTGTGCCGAGTTAAATGGGAGTTCCACAAGAGGACCCTCCTTCTAGCTCCAATTGTTTCTACCTGTCTCGGGACAAGGTTGTGAGTCGGGAAGAGACTGCGAGTCAGGACGAGGTAGAATCTTTGGTTCCGCACTCGGTACCTACATAAGTAACAAGGCGTCAGGAAGTCGGGACTGGGGTGGCCCAGCCTTCGACTCTTCGATGCTTAAGTTAGCTTTTGGTTGCCACTTGTGGTGTACGGGAGTGTGAGAAGAGAGTTTTGTCCTTACCTTTTTTGAGAGTTTGTGCCTTTTTTATAGGCCAATGTTAGGCACTGCGGCCTCAGTCTCTGATGTGGGATTATTTGTAAACCTTTACAGCGTCTCCCCTTTTGAGGGTATTTTGCTGCCAGAGAGTGGGTTTGGCAAGCGGGTTGTTACCGGACCTTCACTCTTTATATATCCGTGAAGGGCTCGCCAGAGCTGTCTCGCCTGGAATGATCTTCGGTGACCGGCTAATTGTGCCATATTCTCGGCCCAGCCTAGTATTTCGGCTGTGTACTAACATATATATATATATATATATAATCTCTTCTCTTATTTTTTTTTTCCTTCCTTTTCTTCTTGATCTAAAGGTTTAGTCAATGCATTCATTACGTACATATTGGTTGGCCATCCCTAATCGGCTCGGTATCCTTATAATATGCTATGAAAGTAAGTGATGCATACAAAGATGGCTTTCTTCATTATCAGAGGAAATGCTTAAAGGCTGAGATTCTATAAGAGAATGATATATACTGTATATAGCAAGCTTCTAAAAGGCCCCGCCTAGGACCGCCTAGTCCCTGCCTAGGCTCTAGGCTGCAACAAGCCGCCTCGCTTTTCTTCCAGGCCTTTGTGTCAGGCTGTGGGCGATTAGGCGCCCGCCTAAACGCCGCCTTGCCCGCCTAGGCGCCGCCTTGCTCGCCTAGGCTGCTAAGCTCTCCGGCTAATTTTTTTTTCTTTTTGTGGTGAGATTGTTATATTGTGAGGAGTATGAGAGTATAAGAGTTAATTGTGTGTTTAAAATTAGAGGTGTATATGTTTATTGTTGTTGTTGCTCACTTTTAAGGGAAATTATGCTAAATTTTAGTTATAAATTATTTTATAAATGGATCTGACTAGATTTATGTTAAATAATATATCCATATTTGACCGTTTTAAAATATTAAATTGCATAAAATATAATTTTTTAATTAATAAATCTTAAAAAATACAAATCGCCTAGTCCCCGCAGGCGCTAGGCTATGGGTCGCCGCCCGCCTAGCGCCTATCGCCTTTTAGACCATTGGTATATAGTGAAAGAGAAGGAAGAGAAATAAGTGAAAATTCAAGAGAATAATTGTCAAATAAGAAAATAGAAGAATTATAGTAAATTGTTTCAACAAAGATGATAAAATTTCATGTACCGATAAAAAAAATAAGATGATGAAATTGGATCCGTTCCTCTAAAATAAATGTTTTGTAATTTTTAGTGAATTTTATAAAATTTATGTCCTACAATTAATCTAATCAGTAATTCACCACGTGATCAATATTATTTTACATTTTCGTTTATTAACAATGTTACCGTCTTCCGTTACCGTCATCGTCAGTCCATTACAAAGAAACAAGAAAACAAAAAATCTTTTCCCTTCTAACTGGATTAACGTTGGTCATGGAAAACAAAGCACCAGGTCGGACATTCAAAAACTCAGTCATACAATTGGGATCTTCGATCTTTCTTCCTCACTTCCTTTCAAGATCCGTGATCTGGGTTATTTTGTTTCCTCTCCGCAAACATTGTTGTTTGCTAATTGGGATCTTGAATCCAAGTCACTTTCTAATTGCTTCCTCTTTTTTCCGTCCGACCCAATTGCTTCTCAGATTTTCCTTCTGTTTCTCTAGTTCTCTAGAAACAATGGGTTTCTGGGGTTTTCCTTGAAATATCTCCTCACTTAATTTCTTTACATATAATGTGCTTGATGTTTAAATGAAATTCCAATTGATTTAATAAAGTAGTGGGCTATTGAATCGTAATAAGAAGATGAATTGATTAAGGGAAAGAAAGATTCATATCCCCACGATGACACTGAAAAATTTCCAGTTCGTGAGCCTCCTCCATTTTAATTCTTGATACACGGAGCCATACCCACTTTAACGTCAGTTTAGCAGGGTAAAAAAAGTCAATACATGTGTTAGATGACGTGGTGATTGTAATAGCTGTTAGATTATTTTAAGCATGTAGATTTGGTGAAATTCACGGTGCAGTACTGCAGAGGAGATCAATCCGATGAGATTTCATGTACGTCTACGTACTTTAGGCATTCGACGAGCGACATATTTAAATGTCTGAAACGAGGTATATATCTACGTTTCTGTTGATTATATTTATATATATATATATATATATTTGTGTGTGTATGCCTCGGTATCCTCTATGTGTTTGTGTGTGGCACTCGATATATTCCTATCGGCAGATTATTCGACAGCGTATATATCTTACTGAAGTTAGAGAAAGAGATTAGATAAAAGGATCTGTAACGTACCTTCAAGCGGGTGATTGTCTGGTATGGAAGGGCAGTACCTGCTTAAACAGCTGGCTCTGATGAGTTCAAGAGGACCAAGATGGCAATCACCTGCACTTGCAGCTGCACCTCTCCTAGCTAGTTGTTCCTTCTCTTCCCCTTTTTTCTTTTCTCTTGCCTGGTATGTTTGGCCTCTACCATTCCAAGATTGTATTGAATCTTTGAAGACTTTGGCTTGTTTATATATATCAAGTAGGGAAGAAATGAAGAACTGGGGACAAGTGCAGGTGCAAATGCAGATAACTAACATACTGGCATATCAAGCTTCAAATACTGTCAATTATCTATTGCCTGTGAAGCATATATGTTGATACTTCACCAAGTGCTCGGAGTTGGAAGATTTATAGAGAATTAGATATCATAAAACTTCTCGACAGACTGGCGTGCGCGCGTATACTATCTACTATTTTACCGATTTACAAAGTAAAATGGTAGACACAATTTGAATAACTTTAATTGGTTTGATGTGACATGCATGCTACATCATTTCCTTCTCGTTTAAAGAATGTAATTCTTCTCATTTTTTACTTGAAAGAGAAAAAGATGATTCTTTTAACGAGAAACACATAAGATGTTACTAACCGACAATATGTTATTGTTTTAAATTAAACTTTACGATGATATATTGAATTTCCCGGAAAACCAAAATCTAAACCCTATGATCATATGATGATGATACTGTATAACCCATGAGATATTTGAATGTGACCTTATTCCAAAACTGAAGGCAACCATGCATTTCATGTGGTGTTCTGCTGTCTGAGCGTCAAGTTGCCAGAACAATAGTGCAACGGCAACCTTCGATGGGGATAGAGAAAGAAAATATATCAAGGCAAAGCCATAGCTAGCACTTTTCTGGGTGTATTATTATGGATCAGATCAGATAAGGATTTCACAACCTAACGAGCTCCATTATTCATGGTACGTCTGTATCATCCAAATCCATTACAGAGATTGATACAGAGAGAGCGGCCGGGACACTACACCTAGGTACGCTATTGCTTACATCTGTCCCAATGAGGCATGGCCTCGTGAAGAAAAGCCCCCGACCACGTGGAATATGGTGGCCGGACAATCACAGGCTGCCATGTAACTGGTAAAGTACAGCCCGAGCTATCCTCCTGTCTGGTTCAGCTTCAAGGTGTAGGGTTTCCAACTCAGTTCTCATATTCGATTCATCGATGAGGAGCAAAAACTATGTGCTAGCTAGTAGCTTGTTTCTGGTGAAGTACAACCCAAGCTAGCCTGTCTTTGAGGACCTACAATCACAGTGTGGTCTAAGTTCAACCCAAAACTCCCTTGTGAATGGCCGTACGTGCATGTGTTTCTATTTCCAAAATATGAAAATATGGATAAGCACCCATATATATATATATATATATATATATATATATATATATATATATCACCTCTCTGATATCGACTCTCTGCGTGTGAATAACCTTAAGCCTCTTTAGGATTGGGGATGCACACATGGATTAGGTCGATTCAGTAATATATATATATATATATATATATATATATATATATATAGGTCTTACCGGTAATATAATCCCGAACATAATGTTTGTTGAATTGTTTTAGACATATATATCTGCTAACAAGCATGGAATGGTTGATGCCGTAAGCCATGCATGCAAGAGTAGCACCTGTCAACAATGATAATGGAAATTGACGGAGGCACAAAGCCTCATTTATGGCTCTCTGCTCTCCACATCGATATGAAGGAAAGAGTACCAAATGTTGATATGGCTTTCCTTCTCCGCACTATAACAATATTGATCAATGACCACATATCAAGTTTAACCAATAGAGATGTTGCAAACTGCTTGCAATTACCTGTAAGTGTGGCAAATTTGTGGAATATGAGAGGAAAATGCCACACATATGAGAATTGCAAGTTTGCAACACCTTTATTGGCTACACTTGATATATGGTCATTGATCAATATTGTTGTAGTGGTCGTATACTTAAACTGGTTTGAAGTTTTGTTTCTCTAGTAGTGAAGTGACTGAAGTCACAATAATTTTTTTTTTCTGTAAACACTACAGGAAATACGGTGTTAGCCGACAGAATCGAAAAATATTCCTTCGGCTAAGTCATTCTTGGTCGACAGAAACATAACCTTCGTATAGGAAAACACAACTGTCTCCTAAGATCTTACTAGGCGACGGAAAATAACTGTCGGGAATTTCAGTCAGCTAAGCCATTCCTAGCCGACGAATCCTTTCTGTCGGTACATTTTTCGTCGGTTTATTAAATCTTAGGCGACAGAAACTGGCTTCGGACACTGTCTGTCGACTAAGATTTTCCTAGGCAATGACATATTTCCGTCGGTAGGGAATGTTTTAGGTCACGAAAATTTATCCGTCGGCGTAGTATGTCTTGGGCGACGAATACTATTTTGTCGGTGTAGTGGTTCTTGGGTGACGAGTATTTCTACTTAGCTGACGAATGTTTCCGTCGACTAAGAAAATACATTATTGCTGCCTGACACAATAAAAAACGAATATTTTCTACCGACTCCTTTTGTCTTAGGCGATGAAATATTCCGTCAGCTAAGTAAACACATAATTTATACACTATCTGCCCAGAAGAGAATGCGGAAGAAACTCATATCACAAAACTCCTCCCCCCCCCTCACATACCCGATCTAAATCTAGTTTTAGAAGGATGTTTTTATGAATAATTTGATCGATCTTCAAGAGCTACTTCTCTCCTAATTGGTATGTAACTACTTTAATTAATTTAGCTATTTTCTTCATTTAGACATATTTTCCGGCGACTTTACCGGTGGTCCAATTACTAGATTCATTGATGCATGCATGATATCGATATATATATATATGTGATAGTGTATATACATCTTGAATATGTTTGTACGTACGTACGTATATGTTTTTGTGTACGTGTACGTATATATATATTAATATATTAATTTGTTTGTATAATATATATATATATATATGTTTGTATATATGTGTGTATAATATTAAGTTTTTGTGTGTGTCTATATATATATATACACACAAAAATATATCTTTAGCTTTTGTGTACATGATTAATAATTATTATGTGAATAATATGTTTATCAAAATTTTGTTTTCATGGGAATCATTTGTGTATTCAAATGATGATAAAAAATAAATTGATGAATCATGTAATTAAGAATTATAATATTCGTATACATACATTCATCAATATATTAACTGTACATTACCCTTAGAAATCCAGTTCGAGAACCATTATGTTACGACTGTGTCTAACAAAATGGTCTTCTAATTGTTCCATATTTGGACAGTTTGAGAGCATATATGACATTGAGATTCTGTTTGTTATTGGTGCATTTTGTTTTTGGTTGTAAGTATATATATTTCGACATGATCTTTCTTTATTGTTTCTCGAGTGCATATTAGGTATATAGATATTCGTGCACTTGGGGAACTGTAGGGAGATGCTACCGAAATTTTCTCACATACGCAAATTCGAAACGCCCCAACAACAAACAAAATCACAATGTCATGTGCTCTCAAACGGGATTAAGGCCCTAATCGGAGACATAAGTTGAAGATTGTAGGTGTGAACAATGTATATTAATTAATATATCTTATATATATAATAGTTAAGTATATATTTATATTTCCCGTTTATTATTAACGATTTTTTGACAACTATATTTTTGTTTCATGTTGTTATAGTGTACAACATGAACAAGAGCTGAATGCAATTAGGGAGAGAGTTCCCTATTTATATGAAAGACATTTTTGATTTTCTTGAGTTCGTGCGTTTACAGAGTCCTCTAGACAAAGTTATTCACATATGTTTGTGCAACAAATATTTCAATTGGAAACCAGTAACATATGAAGACATGTATTCTCACTTGGCACTAAATGGTATTTGTTCTAGTTATACCACATGGACATGGCAGGGCAAAAATCAAGTTCAAATGCCTACACTTGCAAAAATTCAAGCACAACATAATCAACAGGCAAGATCTTCCAATGCAAGTTACGAGGACCCTGCTGTGATGAACCTCTTAAAAGATACCTTCTTGTTTGCCGCCTCAGGATATCAGGAAAATGTTGTTTATGACAACGCCCCTAACACCTTCTCTAATGCCTCTCACGTTGACTACAACAATCATTATGATAAGTACAACGGGCTTCTACAGGAAGTACAAACCACATTGTATCCTGGCAGTGAACATATTGTGTTGGGTATCGTCATGGAGCAAATGAAGATAAAAAACAAGTAGGGAAAGAGTAACGTATGTTTTGATGATAATATTGCACTTATGAAGAAAGTGCTTCCCAAAAGTAACTGTTGTGTGAAAATTTTCAACCAGATAAAAAACATGTTGGCTGACATCGGTCTTGATCATCAGAAGATAGACGCTTGCGTCAATAACTACATGTTGTATTACAAAGATAAAATCGATGAAGTTGAGTTCCCACACTGCTACGAGCCAAGGTATAAATTAGCTTCCACTTCATCTAAACAGAAAAACCGGCCCATTTCTATGAAGGTTCTTCGTTACTTCCCGTTGGGCCGGTCCTCGTCTGCAGCATCTGTACATGTCTTCACATACGGCCAAGCATATGAGATGGCACCAGACAAGGCACCAAGGAGAGGAGAGGATAGATTCAAATAATCTCACACATCCACAGACAGGGAGGCTTGGAAGCACTTTGATAGTTTTTTTCCCGAATTTGCTAGAGACTGTCGAAATGTTAAACTCGGACTTGCAACAGACGGGTTCAATCCTACTGAAACATGAATTTGTCTTACAGCATTTGGCTTGTGATAGTATTTTCGTACAATCTACCTCCCAACATGTGTATGAGGAAGGAGTACAATTTTCTTACGTTTATGGTTCCAGGACGGTATTCTCCAGGAAAGTGCTTGGATGTGTATATGAAATCATTAATTGATGAGCTGCAGGAGTCATGATGAAAGCAGCTGTTATTTGGACCATCAATGATTATCCACCTTATTGGATGTTGTCTGGCCAACAAATTAAGGGGTACAAGGCTTGCCCAGTATGCTTAGATGACATCAATTCTAGTCGCCACACCGACAAAATGTGTTTCTTGGGATCTCATAGGTGGCTTGACGAGGATCACGAGTGGCCGTGGGATGCTGAGGCATTTGATGGGAATGAGGAGCATAATTTGAAACCCCTAGGGAGGTCTGGTGAGTGAATTTTGGAGAGGCTTAACCAGCACTGATTCAGATATTTGAGCACCAGTAAAGATGTATCCTCCCACGCCTGATGAGTTTAAGTATTGGACACACAAAAGTGTATTCTTTGAATTACCTTACTTGTCGACTTTGAAAATCAGACACAACTTGGACGTCATGCACATAAAGAAGAATGTTTGTGACAGCTTCTTGGAACAATTCTGAATCTCAAAAATAAGAACAAGGACAACCAAAGCCCGTGTTGATCTTAATAAAATGGGTATATGCTCTAAGCTATGGCTAGTAGAGAACAAAAAAACAAAAAAAGCCATAATGCCTCAAGCAGGTTACACAGTCCATCCTCAAAAGAAGGCAGAAGTGTTTCAGTGGCTTCATGACATTAAGTATCCTCATGGGTATGTATGGAATATCACTCGATGTGTTAAGACAGGGGAAAATAAGATTACTGGGTTGAAGACTCATGATTGTCATGTTTTGCTGCAACATCTTCTTCAAGTGGTCATTAGACCGTATTTGCAGAGTGATATGGTTGATACGTTAGTGGCTTTGTCAAAGTTCTTTAAGAGGATATGCGTTAAAGAGCTTAAAAAGTTTGATGTTCGGTCATTGCAAGAAGACATTATGTACATCATTTGCAAGCTGGAGAGGATATTTCTCCAACTTTCTTTGACATCATGATTCACCTCATGATCCACCTTCTTGAACAAGTGTTGCTTACTAGTCCGGTACAATATACCTGGTGCTATCCAAATGAAAGGTATGCACTCATTTTCTAATTAATCATCCTTTCAAATTATGCACCAATTTTTTTTAAATATTTATTGTATACTAAGAGAATAAATATCTGTTTTGCTGGCAACTGAGGGATTTCAAGAAGTCGAACAGAAACAAACGTTTACTTGAAGGGTCGATCACAATGGCATACATTCAGGCTGAGTGTGTAACGTACTACAACACATATCTAAATAATGAAGACACAGTGGAGGAATCATCTGGAGCGAGTAGTAGCCAGCAATTCAATTTATCAGTTGTTTCCAATGATGTTCAACTGTATGGCAGATTAAGTAATTCTGAAAGATTAAGTAATATTGAGATCAAAGAGGCTTATTGGTCTGTCCTTCAACATTGCGACGAAGCCGAGCACTACTTTAAGTCCCATTTAGAAAGGCAGGATGGTAACGAAGCCATACATAAGAGAGATTTTCCTAATTACTTCCCTAGCTATTTGGGTACTTTTCTATCGATCTCTATATATTATGTTACATAAATTAAATATATGTTGTTTTTTAATGTTTCATAATGTAACAACGTTACTCTTAAAATTATTACAGATGATGCACATTCAACAGCAGTTTCCTGCTTCTTACGACCCGGAGTTGCACTTGTTGGCTGGAGGACCCTAGATCCACATAGTTTGTACTGGATGTTTTGTGAACGGTGTTAAGTTTGTGACGTCAGAATGAGATGAATGCCATGTCACCCAAAACAATGGAGTCATGGTTGAAGGTCTCGGTTTCAACTACTATGGGGTTCTTGTCAGTGTCATCGAACGAATCTACAACAAGGGTATGCTAGTCGTGTTATTCAAGTGCAAATGGTTCAATATTGACCTAACTAGACGAAGAAGTACAATTCTGGATCGTGGCTTGTTATCAGTGGACTGAAACAGTGTATGATATGAGAATGAGCCTCTTATTCTTGCCACCATGGTGAAACAAATGTTTTATCTTGATGATCCGACTATAGGTAAGGGTTGGAAAGTGGTGTAGGTGATGTCATATAGGAATATTTAGAGTGCAGCTACACTGGGAGAGAATGATGATAGTGGGCCTAGTGAACCAACAACTGATCAACCGAATGAACCATATCAAGAGGAATCTCTACATGTAGTACCCGATACTGAGGATATTTGTGTCAACAACCAACACGTTTCGGCTATCATAGGTTACATTCCAGTTACACCGTCTGAAATGAACTCGCTACAACGCAACCCTAATCATGATGACGACGGCTTCATAGATGACGAAGACATAGAGGAGGATGAGTATTCTGACTAAACTAAGGAGGAGGATGATTCAGACAACTCAGATTATCATGAGTACGATTAATGTAACCATTATTGTGGATTTCGATCGGTCTAATCTACTTGTATTAATTTGGCAGAACTTCGGATATGTATTTTTAAATTAATTTGCAACCATTAATTATTCATACAAATTTCCATTTTTAATTTCTACGTACATGCATATGTAATTTTTAAAATACATATGTATGCTTTTTTATGTACGAATACTTACGTGGAGTAAGTACATTTGAGTTTAGTTTGAAATGTTTCACGAAAATACACAGATGTAAAAATAATAAAATGTCCATAATTTTTAAATATATACTTGGTCGACGGAAAAGAAAGAATTCGTCGCCTTATAGGTTCTAAGACGACGGAAATTCAACTTTCTGTCTCTTAGGATTTCCGAAATATTAGGCGGGTAAATAAATTTTTTTGTTACTGAGACGATGGAAATTGAATAAGTTGTCGGCTTGGGAGAACCAAGGCGACAAAAATTGTATAATTCGTCGGGTTAGTCAAACCAAGGCAACGGAACATGATCGTTTCGGTCGCCTAGTATATCAAAATATTGGGCGGGTATATTTTATGTCTTTTTTTGGGCCGAAATTTAATTTTTTAGGTGACGAAATATTTTCGCCAGCTAAGAATTAGGCGATGAAAATTGAAGTAGTCGTCGCCTTAGTATTACTAAGGCAATAATACTAAGGCGACGAAAATTACACTTGTTTCATCGGCTAAGATAAATCGATACTTTAGGCAGGGAACAACACAACGGAGTCTGGAAAGCCAACTTAATCGATCCCTAAAACCCAGCCGCTTATTCCTCCCAGAGCTGCGCGACCCGACCGGAATCCATCGCCTCCACCCATCGGAGACCCCACCATCCACCGACCGCAACCGCATCAACACCACCCACCTCCTTCTAACCGATCCCTAAAACTGTTTAACCCCCAATTCATAGCAGCGCCATCGCTGGAAGCCTCCACCTCCACCAGTCAGATACTCCCAATTCGCTATCGTCCAGAGCTGCGCCACCGCCGGAACCCACCACCTCCACCAGTCAGAGACTCCACCATCTCTCGGATTCAAGGTGCATTTCGTTGTCACGCCCCGACTCTTAAATTTTACCTTATTTACTAGCATAGTGTTAATAAGAGTTTTACCATCTTCGTCATTAAGTTTATAATTTAATTAGTCCCCAGAGAGATTGTGGGGAACGATTAATTCTAAGGAATTATTTCGTAGGACAAAAATGTGACGACGGTAAAAATGGTAAATTTAGCTAATAAAATGTAATTTTTATTGGGGTATTATTTTTGGGGTGTTAAATTTTTTGGAGTTGGGTTCATTTTTGGTGTGGGTATTAAGATGTTGGATCGGTTTGGGGAAGGCCCAAACCATTTCTCTCCCCTCACTTCTCTCTCTTCCTCCCGACTCTCTCTCTCTCTCTTCCCGAGCTTCTCCCTGCCGGATTTTCTTCCCAGCTGTCCACCGCCGTCTGGCCGCCAGGGACCGTCGGACTGGTCCCATTCGGAACCTCGTCACCTCCTCTTCCTTTCTGGGTTGGTGGCCGAGCCCCAAACTCTGCCGAAGGAGCAGCCGAGCCCAAAAGTCCCGGCTGCGGGGGTGGTTTTCTCGCCGGAACTCCCTCCTCCGGCCGCCATAGGTAGAAATCCTTGGCCTGTTGGAAAACTCTCCTCCTGTGCTTCAATCCCCCAGAAGGTTTCGTCCCGATTCAGCTTGGGTAAGGAGATTTTGGTGTTTGAATTCTAGGGTTCTATTTATGTTTGCGTTCGGTTGGCATAGTTAGGCTTGGAATTGGTGTTTGTGTTAGTTAGGAAAGTGTTATAAGAGGTTGAGGGGAATGTGCTGTCAAATTTTGGTGGGCATTGGAGGTCGCTAGAGCTGGCCGCCGGCCGCCGCTAAAAAATTGTTTTTAATGGGAAATTTTAAGACGAGTTTAATGGTATGAATTTTAGAATTTTTGGAGGAATTTTGGATAGGTTTGAGAATTTTGAAAGTTTGGTATTTTTGGCGGATTAATAAGTTAGAATCTGGTCAATGGATTATTTATGGTTAGGACGGTGGAAGGTGATTTTTCAGGATGTCGGTAATTGTGGTGAAATTAAGATTTAGGGCGATAGGTATGGTCGCCTATTTTTCTTTAAGCGTCGGTATTTCAATTAAGGATTTAATTATGTTTTTGGAACATGACGTGAGGAGACTCGAGCGGAAGAGACCTTTGACCGACATCAGGCTTAGGCCTAAATTGTGAGTGGACTTTTGTTTTAATTAAAATGCATGCAGTTGTTTACTATTGAGTAAATTATTTTGTTGAAGTCTTTGACGACATTTTTATTTGACGATTTCACTTATTGTGAAAAGTTACCGAAAATGAGATTTTCGGTAGATTATAAATATATTTGTGAGGAGAGTATGTATACAAATGCTAGCTAGCCATATGTGTCTGTCCACCTTAATGACATATATATAACTACATTATAGTGTGACGTGAGCGTTGGACGTAAACGTAGTAGTCCTGTATGAGTGTTTAATTCATATAGGGGGTCTGGGCACATATTTATACACATGTCTGTCCACCTTAATGACGTAGTGTAGCACCGCATTAAGGCGTGACATGAGCGTTGGACGCAAGCGTAGTAGTCCAATATAAATTATTTTCAATCTATTAATTTATATTGGGAGTATGGGCATGTGTAGATACATACGTATATTGATATATATTTTTGAGCTGAAGAGGCTCGATATTTATGAGATAAAGGATTTCATTTGAAACATGCATTCGTTTTTCTTCGAAATTTAAATTGGGAAAAACATAAGTGCTGAAATTTATTTTTATTTATTTTTATCCACTCACTCTAACGTTTCCAAATGTTTTCCTTTGGGCCCTTCGTTTTAAAATGCCCAGTCTGCAGAGTTCGGGTTAGATCTAGTATGAGGCGACGAGGCATAGTCACCCATCTCTCAGCTACTTTTCACCAGTAGGTTACCTGCTTAACCTACTAGGGTATTTTTTCTGTTTCCCTTGTTTTCTTTTTAGTAGCTTTGAATACTTTTGGGATTTTTGTATAAGATTTTCATTGGTCTTTTATTCTGGATAATTGTTGTTAAGAGGGTAGTTCTTCAATTTTCCAGGTTAGGGTTGTCCGTTTTCAAGGGAGGTTCGCCGAGCTCTTCAGTAAATTTTCCTTGGAGGTGATCCCCGCAAGACTTACTTCGGGTTTCAGGGTGAAATTCTGGGTGGGTCTTGATATTTTATTCTCTGTTGATTTCTTTCTCTGTTGTTGTGCTATGTGGAAGTAGTGAAGAGGAAAATATTGGTGTTGATATGACTGAATTGAATATGGTTATGATGGTTATAGACAAAAACTTGCATTAGGATTGTGTAGCCATTTTATAGTTAGTGGATATTTACCGAATTGTTTTTAAGAACTTGCACAAAGTTTTAACTACTCACTCTACTCTCTATGTATCTCTCTGCATGTGTCTCTGTGTACTCTCATTGATAAAGGCTTGCATTATGATTTTGTAACTGTTTTATAGTTGGTGGATATTTACTGATACTTGCTTTGGTGAACATTGAATTTTTTTGTTAGGAACTTCTACTAGGCTGTGAGATTGATGGGGAGATATGTTATGACTGTTTTGCTCATTTCTTGTTGTGTTTTGATGTGAGGTAATGAGTTTGTTGCAACCGGCTAGCATAGCATTTGAAGTTTGGAACTTTTATTAGAAGTTAGTCAAGGATTGTTTGTGAAATTTTGATGATTTTTTTATTGAAAGATGTATAGATATGTTTCAAGATGACAAGCAGTTTGTCACTTATATATTGTGAGTGGAAAATTGGTAAAAATACCGAGTTGTTCATAATGACTATGGAAAATAAGTCCTTGCTTTTGAGCATATACATGTTGTCTATTAAAATGGGATTTAATTCTTGGAGCAAAGGGTATCCTATAAAAGTATGTTAGAGTACTTACGAATTCCATGGTGAGAATGAAAGCATGAGACCTGATCTTCTTACAAATTCTATTATGTTACTAATGTTTATGCGTGAGGTAGTATATATACCACGGGGCTTGCAAGAAATGCTTGTGAATTTGTACATTTAAGTGTTGACCTACTCTGTCACACCCTAGTTCTTAAGTTATTTTACGGTTATTTATATTTGGTTTTATCTTGGTCTTTTATCGTGTTGGGTAACTGTTTACCGTTAAGGACCCTATAGTTAACTTTTTGTGGAAAGTTATTTTGGAAAAATTTCTTTAATGAAGTTGTAGAGGACGTTAATATGAGTTCATAGACATGCTATGTCAGGACCCACCCCAAATTTCATCCTGAAACCCGGAGTAAATCCTACGGGATCCACCTCCAAGGTAAATTTACCTAAAATTAGGTATAATCTATCTTGAAAATGGACAACCCTTACTTGAAAAATTACATACAAACACTTCTATATAAAAATAAATAAAAAAAACCTGAAATCCTCAACTTCTGGAGCTTTCATGCTCCTCAAGTTCATAACATCTCCCAAAACATATTTAGCCTTAATTCAATACTCACTATCTCCAATGGTTATCAGAGTATGTCTAAAATGAAATAAAAACAATGAATAAGGAACAAGTGGAAGTAGCCTCTGACTATGCCTCGACTCCATATACAGTCGACTTCATTTAAACTTATCCTGCAAACTGGGTATTTAAAACCAAAAGGCCCTGGGGAAAGTAATTTAAAAACGTTAAAGTGAGTGGACAAAAATAAATTAACTAATTTAACAACTGTATAATTTATATGTACTTTCCCACCTTTCAACTTTTAAAACTTGGTTGCATGCAACTTTGAATATCTCCAAAGCTTTAAATCCAACTTCCATTAATAATAGAAAAACCAGTCCCATTGGTTAAATAAAACCAAAATCTCAAAATGAGGGATAAACCAGCCCCGCTGGTTAATCAATTATATAACTAAGAAAAATCAAATAAGGGGAAGAGTTATCACCATATAAAAAAAGGAGCCTCCTAGGCTCGGGTCGATACCTCCCAGACTATAATAACGTCCCACGCTAAGCGCTCTACTCACTTTTAGTGAGTAGCCGCTAATAATGGGTAGCTAATATATAAATATAAATAACAATCGGTTGCCTCTCAGGCTAAAATAGCGTCATACGCTAAGCGCACTACTCATCTATGGTGAGTAGCCGCTAGTAACAATTAGCTAGCAATAAACAATATAAGCGACCCTATATTATGGTGACTAAAACATACGAAATTTCATAAATTTACTAAATTTCTCCAAAATCATACGAATGGTACGGTTCCCAACGGTACTTGAAAATCATCATACGAAATTGTATTAAAACTCAATAACGTGTCTCACACGTCAAAATATTCTCATATTTATAAACAAAAGCGAGATTTCAATATCAAATATAAACTTTAAATAATAATATTCTCACTTGAAATTACTCGCTAAAATATTCTCCAAGTCAAAATCATTATGCCTCAAATAAACAATTAAATTATAATGGAGAACTACCGAAAATCTCGTTTTCGGTAATTATTTATAAATCTCAAAGTTATCAAAATAAAACCGATAATATTTAAATCTGGAGTAATAAAGAATATCCAAACTAAAATTCCAAAATAATTAACCGACCTCAAATCCATAAATTATGACCATCAATTAATCAATGCATCAAACTCAAATAATTTCCAAGATCATTTCATAAGTCAAAATTATAATATACGCTCGGAAAATAAAATGATAGTTTATAAAATCTTGCATGCATATTTATTTAAAATCAAAATGTCCACTCACAGATTTAGACATAAGTCCGACGATATCCACATTGCTACTCAAACGAGGTTCATTTTGTATCCTGGCACAATAAACATGCTTAGGACCAAACTTCAATTTCGGAAACTAAATACTTACATAAAGACACCAAAACTCTTCCGCCTAACCCACCTTACTAGGGTTAAACTTATTGGGTTCACACCAAACTCCACCACAACCTTAATTTATCACTTCCAACATTCTAGAATAAACACCAGAGAAATCCAACGGTCAGATTTTCATTCTAACAACTGCCAACATTCTCTTTGAAAAATTTTAAACCTAACTAAAACTCCTCCAAAAATTTCAAACTTCACACCAATAAACTCCCTTTAATATAACACAGTTAAAACTCTGAAAAACCCTCTAACAGCGGTGGCGCCGCTGGCCGACTCCAGCGACCACCAATAGTCACCAAATTTTGACACAATCTTCCTCTCAACAATCCAAACAACTTTCATAACTACAACAAAATCTAATTCTAAACCTAGCTAGGGCAACCGGACCAAAACAAAGAAATGAGCCCTAGAACTTCAATTATACATTTCTCAACAACAAGATCGAATTAAACCTATTCCTTTGAAGGGATTACTCACCTAGATGAGGGCGACAAGTTAAGCCAAAAATCTCGACCTTTGGTGGCCGGAGGATGGAGCTCCAGCGAAAAGACAGTCGACTGCGAGGGAGGGGATTTCTCCCGCTCAGCGGCGACCCGTGGGTAATCTCTGTCCCAGGGAGAGAAAGGAGGTGCGGGGGTCCGAAAGGAACCGGTCCGGCGGTCCCTGGCGGCCGGACGACGAATGACGCTGTTTGTTTCTTCGACGGGTCGGGGAGCATTCGCAGGAGGGAGAGAGAGAGAGAGAACGGGTTTTGGGCTTTTCCCACACCCGGTCCACTTAAAACCCCAACCAAAAAAATAACCCACTAAATTTTTACCCCATTTTTACCAACACAAAAGTTTCCTTTTTAGTGGATAACTTTTCCATTCTAACTCTGATTTTAACGCGTAGTATGTCTACGAACTCGTAATATTGTCCTCTACAACTTTCTTGAAGAAAGTTTTCTCAAATTCCAAATGGAAGAAAAAGTCAACTTTAAGGTCCTTAACAGTAAACAGTTACATAATACAGTAAAATTCCAAAATAATACCAAAGTAAATAAACGTAAAATAAACGTAAAATAACTTAAGAACTTGGATGTGACATGCTATACGTTAAAATTGGAGTTAGCATGAAAAAGTTATCAACTAAAAGGGTAAATTTTGAGTTGGTAAAAATGGGGTAAAAATTTAGTGGGTTTATTTGTTGGGGTGTTAAGTTGGACTGGGTGTGGAGAAGCCCAACACCCGTTTTTTTTTCTCTCTCTCTTTCTTCTCTCTCTCCCTCTCGTGAACTTCCCCCGACCTGCCGGAGACCCAGCCTTCGTATGTAGCCGTCCAGCCACCAGAGACCGTCGGACCGGTCCCTTTCGGTCCCCCATCGCTCCCTCTCTCTTCCTGGGCCGGTGACCACACGCGGGACACTACCGAGCGGGAGGAAACCACTCCTAGCAGCCCGACTGTCTAGTCGCAAGAAATCGCTCCTCCGGCCACCATAGCTCGGGAAACTGGTCTCATCTTGTAGCTTTCATCAAGGATTGTAATCCCTTAAAAGGAATAGACTCAATTCGATCTTGGTGAGGAGAAATGTATAATTGAAATTCTAGGGCTCATTTATCTATTTTAGTCTGGTTGCCCTAGCTAAGCTTAAAATTAGATTGTGTGGTAGTTAAGGAAGTTGTTGTGCGGATTGAGAGGATTATTATGTTAAAATTTGGGAGGCTCCGACCCTAACCTGGGAGGCTCATCATTATGGTGAAATCTCTTCCCCATTTTTATTAATTATTGAGAACCAATGGGATTGGTTCATTATTTTTATCCGTAAATATTTTTGGAGAATTTCCAAGAGTGACATGCATAAGTATTTTTCTAAATGGAAATTATGGGAGAGCATAAATTTGATTTCATTGCTCCATATTTAAGTCCATTCACGCTAGCGTTTTAAATGCTTCTCCCCTGAGCCTTTCGTTATTTAAATGCCCAGTCTGTAGAGTTCTATTCGGCGAGGATAGGAGGCGAGTCATATTTCTCATCTCCTCCAGTTTTCTCTTATAGGTTACTAATTTAACCTATTGTATATTTTCTCATTTCCTAGTAGATGCTTTAATAACCATGAGATGTTTTAAATGAATTTTTGTAAAAGGGTGTTAAGAGCTTATGACTCCACTTAGGAGTGATGAAAAATATTTATTTGGATACATTTATATGAGAGATTAAATTTATGGAAATTTTTTGGAATTATATTGATTTTGAGGTGGTGGATGTTTATTTGGGGGATGGGTGGCTCTAGGAGTTGTGGATTTAAGTGTTTTAGAAGTGTTTGGGTTTTGGTGATTTTCTTTCAGGTAGGGTTACTCATTATCAAGGGAGGTTATGCCAAAATTTTGGTAGAATTTCCCTTGAGATGGGTCCCGCAGAGTTTATTCTGGATTTCAAAGGGGAAATCCGGGATAGGTTATGACAATTGGTATCAAAGCTTTAGGTTGTTCGATTCCTGTCTTCCTATATCACTACCATATATTCTTAGTAACACTTAGTGTCATTAGAGTAATGGTCCGACCATAGCGGATCCATTAGCATTTTATGCTTGGATCCTAAGTGTTTATTAAATATGTGGGTAGTTGTCTTTTTCTTGTTTCTGGTGCTAAACATTTTATTCTCAGGTATCATGCCTCCTCGCCGAGCACCTAGGCAGAATCATCCAAGGGGAAGATGAGGAAGTACATGGTGATTGGACGAATGCCATAGAGCAGTTTTTTCAGCGCTTTAACACTAGCATGGCCCCTGAGATAAATTATAACAGAGCATATAAGAATGGAGCTAGAGCATTTAGCCATGCTGTTGAGCCATTGGATGCTCGGAATTGGGTGGAGATCATTGAGAAAATGTTTATTTAGATGAGATCCCCAGAGGATAGAAAAGTGGGCTTGGCTACCCAGTTTTTGGAGAAGGAAACATGACATTGGTGGCTTGATTTGAGTAGAGGTATGGGTGATGCTGCTAATCATATGTCTTGGGATCAGTTTACAGCTCTTTTTAGAGAGCGCTATATTAGTCATGCTCATGTCAACCGAATGAGGGAGGAGTTTCTGAATCTGAAGTAGAGTGATGATATAATAGTGATGGCTTTTGACCAGCGATTTCAGGAGTTGTCCTACTATGTGCTTGATTTGGTGAAGACAGAGCATGGGAAAATTTATCAATTCACCAAGGGCCTTGGTGGTATTTATTCAGCTAGGATGACAGCTGTGCCATATCAGTCATTTCACCAGGCTGTGACCTTTGCTATTAATATAGAGGCACAAGAGTTGGCAGCAGGCCGTCTTCCTGATTCTGGTGGTCATAGCCAAGGTTCATCAAAGAAATTGGTGTCCACCTCTGGTTCTTGATCATCTACTGGCAGTGGACATGGTAGCAGTTCGAGTTTTGGCTCTGGTTTTAGAGGGAGATTCAAGAGGCATGGTGGTAGATCCTTCAGGAATTTTATTGGGCGTCAATTTGGGCGATTCAGGAGTGGATCGAGTTATAAGAGTGAGACTTCTGGTGGACAGTCTTTTCAGTCTGGGCAGAGTCAGTTTTAGCTAGGGGAATGTTTTTAGTGTGGACAGTTGGACCACTTAAAGAATGATTGCCCTTTTCTGACTCAGGGAGCTACATATGCTCTTACTCAGGCCATGGGTCAGTCTTCAGCTAGTGCTTCTGATAGTGGTACTCACACCATGGCTCTAGCCAGAGGCAGTTTTCAACAAGGCAGAGGATAAAGAGGTCGCTAGTGGCTCTGTTAGAAAATTATTGAATAAAAGTTGTCAGGCTTATTTATCTCATGTGGTGGATACTAGAAAGAGAGAGGTGAGAATGGAAGATATCCCTGTAGTTAATGAGTTTCCGGATGTTTTTCCAGATGGGTTGCCTGGATTGCCTCCTGTAAGGGAGATACATTTTACAATTGAGCTGCTTCCGGTAACGACGCCTATTTCTCAATCACCTCATAGAATGGCACCTGCAGAATTAAAAGAGTTATAAACTCAATTGCAGGAGTTGGTGGATAAGGGTTTTATTCAGCCTAGCATGTGTCTATGGGGTGCTCCAATGTTATTTGTCAAGAAAAAAGATGGCACCATGAGACTTTGGGTGGACTATAGGAAGTTGAATCAAATTATGGTGAAGAATAAATATCCCTTACCTCGTATTAATGATTTATTTGATCAGTTGAGGGGTGCCACAGTTTTTTCAAAGATTGATTTGAGATCGAGATATCATCAGTTGCGGATTCGGGAAAGTGATATAGCCGAGACTGCTTTTCGATCACGATATGGTCATTATGAATTTGTGATGATGCCGTTTAGACTTACTAATGAATCCGCTGCTTTTATGGATCTCATGAATAGGGTGTTCCATCCATACCTTGACCATTTCATGATTGTATTCATAGATGTCATCTTGGTGTAATCAAGCAATTTGAAACAGCATGCTAAGCATTTAAAAATAGTATTGTAGACTTTGAAGGAAGCTCAGTTGTATGCGAAGCTCAGTAAATGTGAGTTTTGGTTGGATAAAGTGGGGTTCTTAGGCCGTGTGGTTTCAGCAGAAGGTGTCAGTGTGGATCCCTAAAAGATAGAAGCGGTGACAAATTGGAAGAGACCTTCAAGTGTGATGGAGATTCATAGTTTCTTGGGGTTAGCAGGCTATTATCGTCGTTTTGTCCAAGATTTTTCTAGGATTGCCGCTCCTCTTACGAGATTGACCAAGAAGGGGGTGAAGTTCGAGTGGTCCGAGAAATGTGAGCAGAGCTTTCAAGAGCTCAAGAATCGTTTAGCTAGTGCTCCTGTTCTGGCACTCCCTGATGATAGTAGAGAGTATGTGGTTTATTTAGATGCTTCTAGGCAGGATTTGGGTGGCGTGTTGATGGAGCATAAAAGAGTAATTGCTTATGCTTCTAGGTAACTGAAACCGCACAAAGTAAATTACCCTATTGATGACCTAGAGCTTGCTGCAATGGTTTTTACATTGAAGTTGTGGAGACATTATCTTTATGGAGCCAAGTGCCAGATCTTTACCGACCACAAGAAGTTTCAGTATGTATTTACTCAGAGAGAGTTAAACATGATGCAGAGTAGGTGGATGAAGTTAATTAAGGATTATGATTGTACCATTAAGTATCATCCTGAGAAAGGTAATGTAGTTGCGGATGCACTTAGTCGCAATCCTTCTATGTCTTTAGATTATTTGAGGACGGTTTGGGTCCCTCTTCTTTATGAGTTACGAGCTTCGGGAGTTGAGTTGTCGATGGATGAAATTGGTGCTTTGGTAGCCAGTTTCCATGTGAGGCCAGTTTTGATTGATAAAGTTCGTGAGGCTCAGTATAATGATCCTTCCAGAGTTCGGTTGATAGACAAAACACTTAATGAAACGACAGTGGATTTTTCCGTTAGGAGAGATGGAACTTTGATGTTTAAAAGCAGGCTTTGTGTTCCAAAAAGAAATGTGGTGCTGAAGCAAGAGATAACAGAGGAAGTTCATAGTTCTGCTTGTGCCGCACATCCTGGTAGTACTAAAATTTACGGGACCTTGAAGGGGATTTTTATTGGTGGCCAAATATGAAGAGGGAGATTGCCGCTTATGTAAGCAAGTGTTTGATTTGTCAGGAAGTGAAAGCTGAGAGGCAGAAACCTTCTCGTCTACTCAAGCCATTGCCTTTTCCGATACGAAAGTGGGACCACATCACCATGAATTTTGTTTTTAGTTTACCTTGTACCCGTGATGAGCATGATGGTATTTGGGTGATTGTGGATCGATTAACAAAGTCTGCACATTTTCTGCTAGTGGGGAAGAAGTTTACATAAGATAAATTGGTGGAACTTTATGTGAATGAAATTGTGAGACTCCATGGTGTGCCTGAGTCTATAGTATCCGATTTGTTTCTAAATTTTAGGGAGCTTTGTAGGCAACTTTGGACACTCGGCTACATTTCAGCACGGCTTTTCATCCTCAAACTGACGAGCAGTCTGAGAGGACTATTTAGACCTTGGAGGATATGTTGAGGTTATGTGCTATGCAATTCAGAGGGAGTTGGGATAAAAATTTGTCTTTGATAGAATTTGCTTATAACAACAGTTTTCATTCTAGCATAGGTATGGCTCCTTTTGAATCACTTTATGGGCGGCAGTGTCGTACACCTTTATGTTGAAATGAGGTGGGAGAAAAGGAACTTTGTGGTCCAGAGATAATCCAAGACACAAATGAGAAGATCAAGATGATTAAAAATAGGCTCAAGGTGGCTCAAAATAGGCAGAAGAGTTATGCGGATAACTGCAGGAAGGACCTTGAGTTTCTAGTGGGTGATTGGGTATTTTTGAAATTATACCCTTGGAAGGGTGTAGTACGTTTTGGTAAACGAGGGAAACTTAGCCCTAGATATATTGGTCCTTATGAGATTATAGAGCGGGTTGGCACAATTGCTTATCGATTAGAGCTGCCTTCAGAGTTATCCAGGATACATAATGTATTCCATGTGTCCATGCTTCGTAGGTATATTGCTGATCTCTCTCATGTCTTGCAAGAGCAGCCGATTAGTTTGAAGAAAAATTTGACTTATGAGGAGGAGCTAGTTCAGATTCTTGATCGGAAGGAGGAAGTACTTAGGAACAAAACAATTTCACTTGTTAAAGTCCTTTCAAGGAGTCATCAAATAGAGGAAGCTACTTGGGAACCAAAAGAGCAAATGAGGCAGCAGTATTCCTATCTCTTTGATTGACATCTATATGTAAATTTCGGGGACAAAATTTTTATAAGGAGGGGAGAATTGTCACACCCCAGTTCTTAAGTTATTTTATTGTTACTTACATTTGGTTTTATCTTGGTCTTTTACCGTGTTGGGTAACCATGTACCGTTAAAGACCCTATAGTTGACTTATTGTAGGAAAGTTATTTCAGAAAAATTTCTTTAAGAAAGTTGTAAAGGACATAAATACGAGTTCATAGACATGCTATACGTTAAAATCGGAGTTAGAATGAAAACGTTATTAACTAAAAGGGTAAATTTGGAGTTGGTAAAAAGGGAGTAAAAATTTAGTGGGTTTATTTGTTGGGGTTTTAAGTTGGACTGGGTGTGGAGAAGCCCAACACTTGTTTTTTTTTTTCTCTCTCTCTCTCTCTTTCTCTCTCTCTTCTATCTCTCCCTCCTGTGAACTTCCCTCGACCCGTCAGAGACCCAGCCTCCGTCCGCCGCCATTAGGCCACCAGAGAATGTCTAACCGGTCAAGTTTGGAGCCCCGCATCTCCCTTTCTCTTCCTAGGCCGGTGACCACGCACAGGACGCCGTCGAGCAGGAGGAAACCGCTCCTAGCAGCCCGACTGTCCCGTCGTCGGAAATCGCTCCTCCGACCACCATAGCTCGTGAAACTTGTCTCATCTTGTAGGTCTCATCAAGGTTAGTAATCTCTTAAAAGAAATAGACTCAATTCGATCTTGGTAAAGAGAAATGTATAATTGATGTTCTGAGGCTCATTTCTCTATTTTAGTCCGGTTGCCCTAGCTAAGCTTAAAATTAGATTGTGTGCTAGTTAAGGAAGTTGTTGTGCGGATTGAGAGGATTATTATGTTAAAATTTGGGAAGCATTGGACGTCACCGGAGTACGGCTGCCGGGCGCCGCCCCTTAATGGATGTTTTTTTATGTTTTTGAGATGGTTTTAATGAGAGGGGTTTAATGAAGTAAAGTTTGGAATTTTTGGAGGAGTTTTGATAAGGTTTGAGATTTTTCAATGGTTAAGAATTTTGGCGGTTATTAGAATAGAATTTCGGCAGTTGGGTTAGCAGATTTTAAATTATACAAAGGTTAATTTATGGTTTCCGGTATGTACGGAGTAATGTGAGCCTTATTAGATTTAAAAGTGGAGAAGTTGGGCAAGGGAGATGAAATTATAGGTTTTCTTTTATTTCAGAAAATTTTATTAAAGTATTATCCAAATCTAGTGACTTAATATTTATTATTGTTTAGGATGTGAGGAGGATAGTTTGGAGGAGGCTTCGGACCGTCGGCAGGCGTAGCCGTGCACTGTGAGTGGACCTTTTATTTGAATGTTATGCATGCATTAAAGTTTAGTTAACCGTTAAAGGCATATGAGAGATTTGATATTTTTCTTGGATTAATGCGTTCCATTTATTTTTCGAGAACTCTCTTGCTCATTTTATTTGACATGTGAAACATGTCAAGTGATTTATATAATTACGCAATATTTCAAAATACAGTTGGGAATTGTACTAGATTCATTGAATTTTATTTAATTTTTGCGGAAAGGATATTTATGTTATTTTATTATTTTACTTCACCCTAAAAGGGTTGATATATATTCATTATTGTTAGCTAACCATTATTAGCGACTATTCACCATAGATGAGTAGAGCGCTTAGCGTGAGACGCTATTATAGCCTGAAAGGCAACCGATCTGTATTTATATTATTTATTAGCTAGCCATTATTCATGGCTACTCACTATAGGTGAGTAGAGCGCTTAGCATGAGACGCTATTATAGCTTGAGAGGCTTCGACCCTAGCCTAGGAGACTCATCGTTATTGTGAAACTTCTTCCCCATTTTTATTAATTATTCACCATAGATGAGTAGAGCGCTTAGCATCATTTTTATCCGTAAATATTTTTTGAGAATTTTCAAGAGTGACATGCATAAGTATTTTTTAAATGGAAATTATGAGAGAGCATAAATTTGATTTCATTGCTCTATATTTAAGTCAATATTACTGTTATTTATTTTTTTCAACTCACGCTAATGTTTGAAATGCTTCTCCCTTCAGCCTTTCGTTTTTTAAATGCCTAGTCTGCAGAGTTCTGTTCGGCGAGGATAGGAGGCGAGTCATATTTCCCACCTCCTCCAGTTTTCTCTTACAGGTTACTAGTTTAACCTATTGTATATTTTCTCATTTCCTAGTAGATGCTCTGATAACAATGGGTTGTTTTAAATGAATTTATGTTAAAGGGTGTTAAGAGCTTATGACTCTACTTAGGAGTGATGAAAAAGATTTATTTGGATATGTTTGTATGAGAGATTAAATTTATGGAAATTGTTTGGAATTATATTGATTTTGAGGTTGTGGATGTTTATTTGGGGGAGCAGGTGGCTCCAGAAGTTGTGGATTTAAGTGTTTTAGAAGTGTTTGGGTTTTGGTGATTTTCTTTCAGGTAGGGTTACCCATTATCAAGTGAGGTTATGCCAAAATTTTGGTAGAATTTCTCTTGTGGTGGGTCCCACAGGGTTTATTCTGGATTTCCCCCTTGAAATACGGGATAGGCCCTGACAATTGGTATCAGAGCTTTAGGTTGGTCGATTCATGTCTTTCTATATCACTACCATATATGCTTAGTAACACTTAGTGTCATTAGAGTGATGGTCCGATCGCGGCTGATCCATTAGTATTTTATACTTGGATGCTAAGTATGTGGGTAGTTGTCATTTTCTTGTTTCTGGTGCTAAACATTTTATTCTCATGTATCATGCCTCCTCACCGAGCACGTAGGCAGAATCATCCAAGGGGATGATGAGGAATACATAGTGATTGGATGAATGCTATGGAGCAGTTTTTTTAGCTCTTTAGCACTAGCATGACCCCTGAGATAAATTATGACAGAGCATACAAGAATGGAGCTAGAGCGTTTAGCCGTGCTGTTGAGCCATTGGATGCTCAGAATTGGGTGGAGATCATAGAGAAAATGTTTATTCATGTGAGATGCCTAGAGGATAGGAAAGTGGGCTTGGCTACCCAGTTTTTGGAGAAGGAAGCATGTCATTGGTGGATTGATTTGAGTAGAGGTATGGGTGATGCTGCTAATCATATGTCGTCTACAGCAAGGAAGTCCAAGAAGGCTACATCAAACAAGACAACCGGTTCAGCTTCAGCAAGGTTGCTGAAGCTGAACCGGTTGTCTTGTTTGATGCAGCCTTCTTTGACTTCCTTACTGTAGACTTCTTGGATGACGCCATTACCCTATAAAACAAACAATGTACAAATAGACGTCATTAAAAGTCATTTATATATACAAACAAAGTAACAACAATGAAATCATCATTTAAATCCACAAAAAGTGCAAGGCATATATATAAATATATACTTAAATGATGATTTCATTGTTGTTACTTTGTTTGTATATATAAATGACTTTTAATGACATCTATTTGTACATTGTTTGTTTTATAAGGTAATGGCGTCATCCAAGAAGTTTACAGCAAGGAAGTCAAAGAAGGCTGCATCAATCAAGACAGCTGGTTCAGCTTCAGCTACCATATCCATTGCATCGAAAAGAAAGAAATCTAAAAATCATGAGGAGGAATCAGAAAAGGGCCTGAAGCTATTGAAGCATAACTGTGGGGCAATAAAGAGGATTTCAAGAAGCAGAAGCTTAAAACATAAGAGAGTGGTTCAATTCAATTGAACAAGGACTTCATATAGGAAGGCGGCGACATAGATGAATTCATATATTGATGTCTTAGCCCGCCGGAAGATTCTCATAGTGAGGACTACTTGGAGAACTACCAGCAAAAAAGTGCTTAGAGGGGTTACTGCTGAGGAAAAAGAAAAAAATCTAGGAACGTGTGCAGGTATTTGAATTCTTTAGATAAACATTATAGGCTTTTGAACTTTTGTTTGTCTTCCTACACTTAAATGATATGTTTTTATGAACAAATGGAGCATTTGTTATTGGAAATGAAAGCAAAACAGTTGTAATGCAATCAGCTGCTGCAAGATGGAGAGAATTCAAGTCTCGTCTGACAAAGGTATACATTGTGTCTTACTTGGATCAGGCAGAAATCCTCCACAAGACTACAAGTTCATCAATGCAGATCATTGGACGCAATTTGTGACTGAGCGGACTAAGCCGACATTTCTTGTAAGTAGTTAAGCGAACAGTGTTATTAATTACTAATTAAGTGTTTCATTATCAGGGTCCCTCATCAGTGCATATGTTTACCTGATCAGGAATTACCTAAGACTCAACAGGCATGCCGCAGGATGAACAAAAGCAAAGGCTATGTTGGGCTGGTGGCAGAGTTGAAGGAAAAAGCCAAGCCGGCACAAGCCGAACCAGTAAGTCCAGCATATTTGACTGTCCTGCAAAGGCTACGTTGGGTTGGTGGCAGAGTTGAAGGCAAAAGCCGAGCTGGCACAAGCCGAACCGGTAAGTCCAGCATATTTGTTTATATTATGTAAAATGAAATGGTTAATCTGAATGCTAGCAACAAATTTAATTATGACGTTTTGGTAACAAGTGCTTATAAATGTCAGGAAGAGGCTTCAACAATATCCAGTGAAGATGAGTTGTGCGACATGTGTGAGACATGGGTTGCTGCACGTGTTACAAAGGAGGGCAAATTTGCAGACGAAGAAACACAGAAGAAGGCTGAAGAGATAGTGAGTGCATGCATTTTACTAAAGTTCTTTGTGGACAGATTTCAATTGTCATGCTAAATTTTAATGAAGTCTACAGCAATAGATTTTAAATGTGATGCTAAATTTTAATGAAATCTGCAGCAACACATTTTAATTGTGATGCTAAATTTTTATTTTGTGGACAGATTGAGTTGAAGGAGAAGGTTTCTACTAGAGAAACTAGCCTAAGTGGGTATAATGATGTCTTGGAGAATGCTTTGGGGAAGGAGCATAGTGGCAGAGTGTGAGGGGTTGCCGGCTTTGTCAACACAACAACCTACTTTCACCTCCCTAGACGTAACAGCAGACAAAGCATAGAAGAAACAATTAAAATCAACCTGAAAAAAGTACTGGCTGAGCAAACGGCAAAGATCATAGAAGAGACAAGGAAGAAAACAATTGAAGAAAACAATGCATTTTGGGCCATGAAGTTTGAAACTTACAAGTCACAGTTTATTCCAGGCAATGGTAATGGGGGATAAGCAGGTAGTAGTCCAGCTGGACTAGAGAAGCCCATCCCACCTGTTTCTAGGCATACTAGTTGTTCAAACACCGCTGATCTCTTTGAAAATGATATGCATGACCAAGTGCAAGCCCCCAATGCACAAGCTGAAATTGAAGAAGTCATTGAGAAGAATATCAAAGGCCAAGTTGAAGTGAATGGACAAGTGGAAGGGAATGACGAACCTGGGGTGAAGTCAACCTTAATTTTCAAGTGTCTTGAAGCAATGGAGGTGAACGAAGTTGCTATAAAAAAACTTCAACCAAGAGGAGGCGTTGCGAACCCAAGTCTACGCAACCTGAAGAAATGTTTGGTTAGGAGATAGCAGAGATTGATTGCAAGGCAGCTAAGGAAGATGTACTTCTAAAAACCAGTGATGATAAGCAAATTAAACGACCAAAGGTATCAAATATTGTTGCCTAAACTTTTTTATTCCTTGAGTAAGATATATAGCAAAGCATTACTGTTTAACATTCCTGGAAAATCTATTATTACTACATCTCTCATGTAACTTGTGAGGAAGTTCCGGTGATGTTGGCATTAGGTTCACTTTATAACATTGTAGCTACAGGCACATCAATGAAAACTGATGACCCAGATCAACTTTGTCATGGTTATCCATTAGGGGACCAAAATGTACGTGTCACAATAGAGATAGCAAATCAGGAGCACGCCAAAGTTCCATTTCCTGTGGGCGATGATATAAAAACTGTTAGAAAAGCCATGGGGAGTTGGATAGCATGGCGGGAAAATCTTGTTATCTATACACCTGTCTCACCATTGGAGGTAAGTATTATTAGAATTGTAATCCAGTATTTCATAAGGTAGGTTGAAAAAGGGTACAAGTTTATGTCATTGTAAGATTAGAAAACCTTATATATTGTATGTTCATGTGTAGCAACCTCAGAAGAAGAAGGAAAAGAGAGGGGTACCTTTCGAGATTATTGACCTGAAAGCAGATGCACTTAATGCACCAATCCAGTTGAAGATGTTGTGCATGTGGGGTGCAGATGAGCTCAAAAATGATAAGAGTCTTGAGTTTTTTATTGAGCCTGAGGTGTTTGGATACACTCGGAAATTATAGATATTTGATTTAGATTTGCACAGAATGGCAAGCATAACAGAGATCACTGGGAACTGCATAGTGACATATCAAAGGTAATATTTGCTGTCAAATGGACTATTCTTGGTGTATCCATATGAATTTGGTTGCTGATTAGAATATGGATGTTATATTGGGTTTTTAGGTACCTATATGATGTCCTAAAAAACACCAAAATCCAGGATATGATTGCCTTTGTTGACCCTGCTATGGTTAGAGAAGGGTGTGGAACAGCAAGGAGTAAGGCTGAATACTTATGTGCTAGGTTCATAAACTCAAAACCTGGACAGCTTTTCATAGTGTCATATAACTCAGAGTAAGTGGCTATAACTCAGAGTATTTTTTATTTTATTTTATTTTATTCATGAGCCTTATTTGATCAAAATCTGGTAACTTTGTCATACAGTCAGCATTGGGTGCTTACTGTTGCGGAGCCGGAAAAATAAAAGGTGTATTACGTGGTCCCCTGAGGAGGCGATTGCCTATAGCCTCGACAGAATGGAAGTATGTTATCAATAGGTAACTTGTAACAAAACTATATATGCATGCACCGAGATTTATGAAATAATGTTTTCTTCTGGTTCAGCTTTTCATGATGCAGTCTCATTATGGTTGGTTTTCGTTGTAGTGCAATAGCCAAGTATAATACAGAAAAGGGTAGGCCAAGCCTAAATGCTGTTGCTTGGAAGAACCTTGGGGTATGTAAATATTACTTTAATTTGTTGGATTTCTGGATTGTTTCTTATCAGTAAGTAAAACTGAACACTTGTACTGTATTTCCTAAAGGTGTGTATCTGTATAAGATAAACATTTTCATAAACACTCTGGTTGCTTTCAAGAGATTGATGCTATCAAATTGAACATTTAGGAAACTTGAGCATAGTTTCAAAATTAGTTGTAGTCAAAACTAAAGAAACACATGCTGAATTTGATAAGATAAAAAAGCTGAATCTGTTTCATGATATACATAGCCAAAAGATGTAGTTTATATACAAAATAGTTCAACCACCTGATATTAGGCTAACTATTCATGTATGAATATAAATTGATTTTCTGCTTCTAGGGTGTTCCTCACCAACCCGACCACATTCAGTGCGGCTTTTATGTCATGCGGTTCATACAAGATATCATACATGATCAGGATCACTCTTTTGTGACAAAGGTAATCAACTACTATTTGTGTTTGTGCTGGGAATCATATTTTCGGGATAATGTCATGTTTATGTCTAACTTAAACATTATGTTTTTCAGTGGGACAGGAGAAACAAACTTGTCTACACCCAAGATGATTTGGATGTGTTAAAGAATAAGTGGGCAAAGTTCATCATCAGTAAATACATGTAGGGCGCATGATCTGGTCTGTTTTGGTGAACTTGGTGTTTTCTATATGTATATGGTAGTCCTTTGCTTTTGAACTTGGTGTTTCTATATATTCGGAACAGCTATATGGTAGTACGTATTTTGTGCATTTCTCATGTTGGAATGTTTTTGTACCTGTAAGACTATCTAGGAGCTTAACTAGCTAGTTGTTTGTTTTCAGTTTATTATTCAGCTGTAATGTTGTTTGTGGAAGCTTGAATGATATATATGGAAGCTGAAATGCAATGTTTTATGGTATCAGTCAATTTGTGCAACAGTTTCTTTTGTGATGCTTGTGTGTGTGTAAAACTTGGACAACAAAGTCTGTCCACATGAAAATGCAACTGTTGTATGATTCTCATCAAATAAGAAAGCAGAATGCTATATTTATTGCGTGATACAACGGTCCAAATATTTCAGTTATAGGTTATACAACGTCACACAACAGTAAAGATAAGAAATAAACTATTGTAGCTTACTCAAAAACACACGATGGTAGAAATGAAAACCAACAGTTGTTTGAAAGGGTAAAAAAACAATGAAAATGTTTTATTGTTTGTTGTCTGAGTGGACTTGTCGATGCCGCTCATGGCATCGATCTGCGCAGTGACTTATACAACGAAAGTATTGAACTGTTGAGGAAAATGTGATCACACAAAAGTAATTTTCATACTTGTCTGAAAATTCAATCAGAGAAGCCCGAGATATACAATGAAAAACCTATAGTCATACAATGGTGTTCCACCGTTATGTGTTGACAAATCTGTAGTAGTGCCTTTTGCAAACTAATCGACTGCTCTTACAGCACATGAGAAGGATCGGCAATATACTTGCAAAACATGGATACATGAAACACATTATGTATCCTGGATAATTTCGGAGGCAAAACTAACTGATAAGCAAGTGGGTCAACTCGCTCTATTATCTCATAAGGGCCAATATACCTTGGACTAATCTTCCTACGCTTACCAAAACGTACTACCCCTTTCCAAGGAGATAGTTTCAAAAACACCCAATCACCCACTTGAAACTCAAGGTCCTTCCTGCGGACATCTGCATAACTCTTCGGCCTACTTTGAGTGGCCTTCAGTCCATCTCTGACCACTTTGATCTTCTCATTAGTATCATGGATAATCTCAGGACCACAAAACTCTCTTTCTCCTACTGCATTCCAACAGAAAGGCATATAACACTGCTTCACATAAAGTGCCTCAAAGGGAGCCATACCGATACTCGAATGATAGCTGTTGTTATATGCAAACTCCATCAAAGATAGGTTCTTATCCCAACTCCTCCTAAACTGCAAGACACATGATCTCAACATATCATCCAAAGTCTGAATAGTCCTCTCTGGTTGCCCATCAGTATGAGAATGAAAAGCAGTGTTAAAGTGTAGTCAGGTACCTAAAGCTGCTTAAAAAGCTCCCTAGAATTTAGAAGCAAATCTAGGATCTCGATCTGACACTATTGATTCAGGTACACCATGAAGTCTTACAATCTCATTCACATACAGCTCAACCAATTTATCCAATGTATACTTCTTTCCCACCGATAAGAAATGTGCAGATTTGGTGATTCTATCCACAATCATCCAATACCGTCATGCCCTTCACGTGTACAAGGTAAACTGAAAACAAAATCCATGGTGATGTGGTCCCACTTCCACATTGGAATACGCAATAACTCAAGCAACCTAGAAGGTTTCTGCCTTTCAGCTTTCACTTGCTGACAGATCAAACACCTATTCACAAAAGCTATAATTTCTCTCTCCATGTTTGGTCACCAATAAAAATCGTTCAAAGTAAGATACATCTTTATACTACCCGGATGAGCAGCATATGCAGAACTATGAGCTTCCTCTGTTATCTCTTTCTTTAACTCTTCATTCCACTTTGGAACACAAAGCCTATTTTTAAACAATAAAGTTTCATCTCTTCTTACCGAAAAATCCATAGCGGTACCATTCGCTGCTCTTTCAATTAACCGAACTATGGAATGATCATTATATTGCTCCTCCAGCATTTTATCAACCAAAATTGGCCTCACATGGAAACTAGCTACCAAGACACCTACTTCATCCACCTGAAGCTCGCAACTCAAAAAGAAGTAGAACTCGAACCATCCTAAGTGAGACAAAGATATGGAAGGATTTCGACTAAGAGCATCAGCTACCACATTAGCCTTTCCAGGATGATACTAAATAGTACAATCATAATCATTGATCAACTCCATCCACCTTCTCTGTCTCATATTTAACTCTCTTTGAGTAAACACATATCGAAGTCTCTTGTGATCGAAAAAAAAATCTGACATTTGGCTCCATAAAGATAGTGTCTCCACAACTTGAGAGTACAAACTACTACCGTAAGCTCTAAATCATGAGTAGGATAATTCACCTCATGCGGCTTCAATTACCAAGAAGCGTAGGCAATAACGCGATCATGCTATATCAATACCCCACCTAGACCATTCTAGAAGTATCACAATAAACCACATACTCCCCACTATCATTCGAAAGTGCCAAAACAGGAGCACTAGTCAGACGATTCTTTAATTCTTGAAAACTTTGCTCACACTGATCTGACCATTCGAACTTATAACCATTCTTGATCAATCTTGTAAGTGGAGCTGTAATCTTTGAAAAGTCTTGCACAAAACGTCGATAATAACCTGCTAATCTTAAAAAACTATGAATCTTCATCACAGTGGTGGGTCTTCTCCAATCTGACACAGCTTCCACCTTTTGGGCATCCACACTAATACCTTCTGCCAAAACTACATGACCTAAGACCCCACTTTATCCAGCCAAAATTCACACTTGCTGAACTCTACATACAACTGAGCATTTCTCAAAGTTCGCAAAATCAATCTTAGATGCTTGACATGCTCACTTTTTGATTTCCAAAATGTCATATATGAATACTGTCATGCCCCGACTCTTAAATTTTTACCTTATTTACTAACATAGTGTTAATATGAGTTTTACCGTCTTCGTAAATAAGTTCATAATTTCAAAGGTCCCTAGAGGGATCTTTTTCTCCCTTCTCTCTCTTCTTTCTCCTCCCTCCCGATTCTCTCTTCCTCTCCCTCTGCTCAGAAAACTTCCTGAGCCTGACCGCCGCCGTCCGGCCACCGTAGGTCGGCGCACCGGTCCCAAACAGTTGGCCATCTCCTCCTCTTCCTTCTTGGACCGGTGGCAGCCTCCCTAACGCCGTCGTGAAGGAGAACTCGAACTGTTTTGAGTGCTCCGTCGCCGGAACTCCCTCCTCCAGCCACCATAGCTAGCAATATTTGGCTTGTGGGAAAGCTCTCCTCTCGTGCTTCAATATCTCGGAAGGTTTCAGTTCAATTCGGCTTGGGTAAGGAGAAATCAGTGATTGAATTTCTAGGGCTTATTTTCCTATTTCGGTTCGATTAACCTATCTAGGCTTGAAATTAGTGTTTGTGCTAGTCAGGAAAGTGGTAGAGGAGATTAAGAGGAAGGTGCTATCAAATTTTAGTAAGCATTGGGGGTCACCGGAGTCGGCCGCTGACCGTCACTGCCGGCGGAGCCGCCGATGTTGTACCTGCTGTTAAGGGGATTTTTATGGTTTTACATGTACCTTCTGGAGGGGAGTTTAATAATGTGTAGTTTGGAATTTTTAGAGGAGTTTTGGAGAAGTTTTGGATTTTTATAAGATTTGTGATTTATGGTGGTTAATGAGTTAAATTGTAGTCGTGGGTTAAATATTGGCAGAACAGTGGAGGGTGATATTAAGGATGTCAGTAATTATGAATGGTTGACAGCGAATTTAAGAATAAGGATGTTACGCATGGATGAGCATGTGAAACTCACATTTAATTCTGCCTATTTTTATATAAGCGTCGGTATTTTAGTTGAGGATTTAATTCTGTTTTTGGATCAGGACGTGAGGAGGCTCAAGCGAAAAAGACTTCTGACCGACATCAGGCATAGGCCTAATTTGTGAGTGGACCTTTGTTTTAAATAATATGCATGCAATTGTTTATTGTTGAGCAATTTATTTTTTTGAAGCATTTGACGTTATTTTTATTTGACGATTTTATGTATTTTGGAGAATTACTGAAAATGGGATTTTCGGTAAATTATAAATATATTTATGAGGAGAGTATGTATATAAATGCTAGTCAGCCATATCTGTCTGTTCACCTTAATGACATAGTATATAACTGTATTATGGTGTGATGTGAGCGTTGGACATAAGCGTAGTAGCCCTATATGAGTGTTTAATTCATATAGGGGGTATGGGCACATATTTCTACACATGTCTGTCCACCTTAATGACATAGTGTAGCACTGCATTAAGGCATGACGTGAGCGTTAGACGCAAGCGTAGTAGCCCTATATAGAATATTTTAATCTATTAATTTATATTGGGAGTATGGGCATGTGTAGATACATACGTATATTGATATATATTTTTGAGCTGAAGAGGCTCGATATTTATGAGATAAAGGATTTCTCATTTGTAGCATACATTCGATTTTTCTTTGGAAATTAAATTGGGAAAACATAAGCGTTGATGCTTATTTTTTCTTTATTTATTTTTGTCCACTCACTCTAACGTTTCCGAATATTTTCCTCTGGGCCCTTCGTTTTAAAAATGCCCAATCTGCAGAGTTCGAGTTGGAACTAGTAGGAGGTGATGAGGCATAGTTACTCATCTCTCATCCAGTTTTCACTAGTAGGTTACATGCTTAACCTACTACGGTATTCTTTCCGTTGATTTTTAGTAGCTCTGAATACTTTTGGGATTATTGTATAACATTTTCGGTGGTGTGTTAAGACCGACGTTTTATTATCTGAATAATTATGGGTATAAGTGATGAATGAGATAATTGTTAAGAGGGTAGTTCTTTAATTTTCTGGGTTAGGGTTGTCTATTTTCAAGGGAGGTTTGCCGAGCTTTTCGGTAAATTTTCCTTAGAAGTGGTCCCCGTAAGACTTACTTCGGGTTTCAGGGTGAAATTTGGGGTGGGTCTTGACAAATACGATCATGAAGCGGTAAAGATATGGACTAAACACCCTATTTATGAGATCCATGAATGTAGTGGGTGCATTAGTAAGTCCAAAAGGCATCACCACAAACTCATAATGACCATAGCATGATCGAAAAGCAGTCTTGGCTATGTCACTCTCCCAAATCCGCAACTGATGATAACCAGATCTCAAATCAATCTTTGAGAAAACAGAAGCACCCCTCAACTGATCAAATAAATCCTCAATGCGAGGCAAAGGATATTTATTCTTCACCGTGACTTGATTTAGCTTCCTATAATCAATGCATAGTCTCATAGTGCCATCTTTCTTCTTAACAAACAACACCAGAGAACCCCATTGAGACATGCTAGGCCAAATAAAACCCTTGTCTACCAACTCCTACAGTTGAGTCTTCAACTCTTTCAATTCCGCTAGAGCCATTCTGTAAGGTGTCTGTGAGATAGGCATAGTTCCAGGAAGTAACTCAATAGAAAAGTCTATCTCCCTTACAGGAGGCAAACCAGGCAACTCCTCGGGAAAAACATCTGGAAAATCTCTTACTACAAGAATATCCTCTACTTCCAATACTCCTACATTTGTATCCACAACGTGAGCTAAATATGCCTGATAGCCTTTCTTCATCAATTTCCTAGCGGCAACAGCTAATATCAGGCAACTCGAAATAACATCTCTTTCCCCTTGAAAAGCAACCTCAAATCCATCTGGACTTCGAAGTACCACTTCTTTACGGAAACAATCTATCATAGCTCTATAAGTCTCTAAAAAGTCCATCCCCAAGATCACATCAAACTCCACTATATTTAAAAGAATTAGATCGGCCTTGAAATTAAATCCCTTTACCAATACTTCACATCCACTAAACACCCAATCTATTCTCATCACGTCACCAAAAGATAGAGACACACGCCACTCACTTGGAAGAGACGAGAATGGCACGTTGGTGTGGAGAGCAAATCTACTAGACATAAATGAATGTGTGGCTCCAGGATCAATTAAAGTAAAAGCTGGCTGACCAAAGATTAACGTACCAATGATGACATCTGGAAAAGTACGACCCTCCTGCTGAGCTATAGCATGAAGTCTAGCGCGAGTCATATGACGTCCACGCTGACCACCACTTTGCTAAGAGCCACCCCTGGCTGTTAAACCGCCTTGAGAACCACCACTGGAGCCTCTGGCTGAAAACTGACCGGTTGACTGAGTAGGGGTGGTCCTCTAAGCCATTAAGGGACAATCTCTCCTGAAATGATCTTAACCACCACACTCAAAACACCCAGAACACTACTGCTGACCAAAAGAAAAAGTCTGACTATCAGATGTCCTGCCTTGGAAACTGCCACCAGCACCAAACTGACCAGTCTGCTGTCTACCCAACTGTCTCCTAAAAGGTCTCCTAAAATGTCCTCCAGCCCTATTCTGAGCACCAGAGCTAGATCCACTGCTATGACCACTACCAGCTAAAGATTCAGAAACGGATGAGGAAAAGCATGAGTGTATATATACGGGCATATTTCATATATAAATTCTTATATTTATATAGGGCTACGACGATTGCGTCTAATGCTCACGTCACACCATAATGGAATTTTATCTCATTATGGCGAAAAAACACATATAGCTAGCTAGCATTTATTTATATACATATTATCCTTATAATCATCCAAATATGAATATATAATCACAGAAATTCTTAATTTCGGTTATTCTCCAACAAAAGAAAATATTCACCAATAAATCATTTACATGCATATTATTTAAAACAAAGGTTCACTCACAAATTAGGCCTAAGCTTGATATAGGTCAGAGGTCTCTTCTGCTCGAGCCTCCTCATGTTCTGTTCCAAAAACATAATTAAATCTTCAACTACAACCCAACGCTTATATAAAAATAGGTAAAATTAATTATGAGTTTTACACGCCCATCTATGCCTAGCGTCTTAATTATTAAATTTCCTTCAATATATACTTTACCACAATTACCGACATCCTTACTATCATTCTCCCCAGTCTTAATAATAATTACCTAACAACTGCATTATATCTCATTAACCGTCAAATTCCACTAACACTAGTGGATTACGATTCTTAGCCTACGGAATATTTCCGTCGGTTAAGAAATATATTCCGTCTACTAAGAACTTAGTCGACGGAATAGTCGTCGACTAAGATCCGTCGGCTAACCGTCGTCTGCTAAGACAATAGCCGACGGAAACATATATTTCCGTCGACTAAGTTATATCTTAATCGACGGATCTTAGTCGACGACTATTCCGTCGACTAAGTTATTGTTTCCTAAACGACGGAAAAAATCCGTCGGCTATATTTCCGTCGATTAACATTTACCTAAACGACAAAATTCTTCCTTCTTTCCAGACGAAATATTCCGTCGGCTAGGATTCCAGTTTCTTAAACGACGGAAAATTAGCGTCGGTTAAGATCTAGCCGACGATACGGTCCTCTTTCTGTTTATTCTTAGCCGACGGAAAATAAATTTTTACGTCGGTAATGATTATCTAATACCGACGGAAAGTATACTTTGTCCTCGACTAAGAAGGTCAACGGTCGGTCGTTATTCATTCTTAGCCGACGGAAATTAAATATTCCGTCGGTAAGGTTTATACCCTTACCGACGGGTTTTCAATTTTCCGTCGACTAAGGTGAGTCAGAATTTTTTTTTTCAGAATTGTTTTTTCACAATTTATTATTTGTTTTGGTTTTTAATTTTTTTACTGATAAAGTAGATATTTGTTTCGGTTGTTTTAGAAATAATTATATTAAAACTAAATATATAGATCGAATCATTAATAATATAAAAATTATGCATTAATAATTAAAATTGTGTTCATACAAACTAAAATTTGACTAATAAAAATTCAAAAACTGATCTTCATCAACAAATGCCGAAGACGACTGAGTAGGAAGAGGAGGTGGAGACGACTGAGTAGGAGGAATCGAAGATGACTGAGGAGGAGGAGGAGGACCCGGAGAAGAATGAGGAGGAGCCGTAAAAGGCGGAGGAGGAGGAGCCGTAAAAGGCGGAGGAGGAGGAGCCGGACCTTCAGGTTCTAGACCTAGGCGAGAGAAGATCTGGTCCATCCGTGAGTTAACAGTAGTGTACTGATTACGGTACCACACAGACTCGGCCTCAGCCCGCTCAGTCCGCTCCTTATACTCACGGACCTCTTGTTCAAGGCGTTCAATCCTTTCCCTGTCTTGATTTGGAGGAGCACGACTCCGCAAGGTCGAACCGGACGAGGACTGGCTCAAGTCTCGCTCACCTGCTCGTCCCATCCCTCGTATCTCCTTCCCTTTGCGCTTGTCCAACACAGCATCCAACACATCAATTTGTTGTGTTTGAATGATCTCCATCATTTCCTCCTCTGTAGCTTCCGGATTTATCTTCTTCAAGTCTGTCTTTCGGCTTTCGACCTCCGCAAGCATCTTCTCCTGCATAAACAAAACACCAAGGAATACACCAACCACATAATTCAACAACAATTACACCAACACCAACACCAACATATTTCTTAATTAATACTAAGTATCCAAATCAAAGAGACATAATTAATTAAATAATTAAAGGAAATACACTTACATATTTCTGGGTAGCCACTTCGTCACCGGGTCTCACATAACTCGCCTCGAATCCCTTGATGATCGGCAAGGGCTCACCTTTGTTCCTTAGATCCTCCATGATGTAGACAATAGGAGAAGAACCGCTATGGTGGTGCATCGTCTTCTTACCACGGTTCTTCTTGTTCGCGTTCGAGAGTTTCTAATACGCGATATAAATAAAATATCAGTAATTATATTTTTTTATTTATTAAAAAAATAAATAATAATATTTTATTCTATAAACCTAAAACATGGCAATAAATAGCATAACCGAACCCACAAAATCATCATGCATAATCGTCGGCAATGTTAAGTTTTACAATTTTAATTTTTTTAATAAGAACAAATTTAATAATATATTATTCTAAAAATGCTTGAAAAAATATATTATTGTAACAAAATTAATAATATATTACTCCAAAATATAGTGGTCAACATTATCACCCAAAAAAAAAAGCAATATACACATACCTTGAACGCGTCGCTCTCAAAATGCGTGCAAAGAAAGGCCCACTCATCCTCCCTCCCATAGAACTCCGTCGGCATCCCTTTTGGTCCATGCTCCTGGTAGACATTGTGACACTGCCACTTCCACTCCTTGTACCTAGCCTGTGCTGTGTCCATGATCCACCTCACCGTCACAATGTCATTGTTGTCCCACATGTACCATGGCTAAGAAATAAAAATAAATTAATACATCAACAAAAGTATTAATTGAAAATTATTCAAATAAACCAAACTAAGTAAATTAATTTTTATGTACTTACCGACAATGCGTTCCACACCTTCCACTGTTCCGATTGCTCAAGGTCGTGGAACGTCCTAGCCCTCGTTCCAACCAGGCTACGTATGGCCGACCCAATGTCCTTGACCAAAAGACTGTTGACCCCTTGAACCTTAGGCCCTTTCATACGAGGGCAATACTCTATCGGTATCTTCCCCCCTAGCTTCTTGCATAACGCCTCCGTCGCCTTTCCACACACAAAACCCCGTTTCTTTTTCGGTGGGGGACCTACAATAAATAAAACAAAATATTAGGTATCATTTGCAAAAAAGATTCAAGTTAATATAAGTAAAAGAATAATAATTTTTTTATTTTAAAACATTTATTATTTTAAATAAATATGGATTACTACAAGAAAATTAAGCCTTTTAATCATGCCAAGAAAATTAAAAAAATAAACGATTTTTTTATTATTTTATTTAAAAAATATAATTTTTTTTATTTAAAAAATATCATTACCTGTAGTGGGGGCCTTTGCTTTACAGCGGGCACTAGGAATGGGCCTGCTGGTTTCGGAAGCCGATGTGGACGACGCTTCAGTGGTTCCGGTCGTCGCCCCAATAGTGGAAGTCGTATCGGATGGTATAAAGGGCGGCCTGATGAGCAAAGGAGGAGCCCCTGGTGGTACTCTTCCAGGCGGCAAAGGTGTGGGCTGGCTGGCAGTAGCCTGGTTACATAAGGCCTCCATCATCTGTTGAGCCCTCTCCGAACGTTGCTTCCTCTTCCCAATGATCGGCATCTTTAAACAAAACAAAATCAACCGGCAGCATAATGACACAAACATAACCAGCTAAATGCACATTGATCACAAGGTCACCAACACAATTTTGTACTATTTAAACACAAATCACAAACACAAAGTAGCCCATGAGAAAATCAAAGTACTAAACACAGCTAGATCAACCTTAATTAAATCAAAGAACTAAACACACAGTTGCTACACATGGGATGTGGTATTTTTTTTCTAGGCTCCAGCCAGTCAAGACTGGGCTGGCTCCGCCCCTGCCTGCTTATGAGCAGCTAAATGATGAAAACCATAAACATTCCCAGTATACATGAGCAGCTTAAGAAGAAATACGGCAAGTGAAATGCAAAATATGTAATCTGCCTCCAAATACAACTATAGCTAAATGCCTCCAATGTAATGTTGCAAATAGCTAAATGATCCTTTGCTGGAATTACGACATTGACTTGCCTCCTAACAATTATATTCAACACCATAATAATGTTTGATTATCAATAAAATTCACCTACAGTACACCTGTGTTCATGACCAGCAACCAACTTTATCAATTTCATGCACACTTTCTAAACAATTCACAACATTGAATAAGAAAATCGGAGAGTTTAAGAGACTAACCTGCCAAACACAACGGAGGACGACAGGTGGAGTTTCGGTTTAGGTGGAGGAACTGGTGAGGGTGAGGGTGAGGGCGAGAAAGAGAGAGAGAGAGAGAGAGAGAGAGAGAGAGAGAGAGGCGGTCGGACGGGTTCCCTTAGGGTTTAGGTCGGCTGGGGTGGTGGTGTCTAGGAGGCGGTGATGGGTGTAGGAGGCGGTGGAGGAGGTTCGGATTGGGTGGAGGAGGTTCGGATTGGGTGGAGGAGGCTCGGATTGGGTGGAGGAGGTGAGTGTCCTAGTCGGTTGGGGTGGAGGTGGGGGGTCGGACGTGGTGGCGTTGACGGTGGTGGTCGGGTGGAGGATCGGAGCTCGTCGGCAGCGGAGTGGAGGAGGCTCAGATTGGGTGGAGGAGGTGAGTGTCCTAGTCGGTTGGGGTGGAGGTGGGGGGTCGGACGTGGTGGCGTTGACGGTGGTGGTCGGGTGGAGGATCGGAGCTCGTCGGCAGCGGAGTGGAGGCGATCGGGTTTAGACTTGAGAGAAATATCGAACAGAACAGAGAGAAGAAACCTCGACCAGGTTTTATAGTAACTTAGGCGACGGAATAAGAAATTCGTCGGCTAAGAAAATTTCAATTTTCAAGGAAAAAAAAAAAGCGCAATAATAAACCGCCAAAATTTTCGTCATCTTAGTCGACGGAAAATAAATAATTCGTCGGTTAAGAAAGTCCAAGTCGACGGAAAAATAATATTCTGTCGGCTAGGAAAAAAAGAAATTCTTTCTTATTTGCTAAACGGACCGAAATTTTTATTCGACCTTCCAAATCACGTAATTTGACCAGACCTTCAACTGAGAATAGTTTCCAATCGACGAGACTCTTACGGGGCTATAAAAATTTGGTAAAAAATAAATACCCGGGATAGGGCTACCACTAGGTAGAAATAAGATAATTTCGTTGACCGGAACAACCGGCACCGAAATTTTACCGGAATATCTTCATTTTTCACGGGTTAACGTATTTCACCGTTCCGGTCATATCTTATTTCACGACTTTTTTGCGTTTGAGGCTTCTACGTATACGTTGTCTTCAAAACGACACTTAAACTCAACACTTGTATAAAAAAGTTATACAACATTAGTACATATAACGTGAGTTTGGTGATCGGAGAAGAGGAACTGAAAACCTACCGTCAGATATGACCAGCATAACGAATTACGTAGGTGGGAAAAAATTCAGCTCCATCTGACAAAGATAAGGGCTCGATCCGTCCGGTCAATCGGCGCGGTCAAACCCCTAAACGGACGGAAACGGCTATTCGACCCTCCAAATCACGTAATCTGACCAGACCTTCAACTGAGAATAGTTTCCAATCGACGAGACTCTTACGGGGCTATAAAAATTTGGTAAAAAATAAATACCCGGGATAGGGCTACCACTAGGTAGAAATAAGATAATTTCGTTGACCGGAACAACCGGCACCGAAATTTTACCGGAATATCTTCATTTTTCACGGGTTGACGTATTTCACCGTTCCGGTCATATCTTATTTCACGACTTTTTTGCGTTTGAGGCTTCTACGTATACGTTGTCTTCAAAACGACACTTAAACTCAACACTTGTATAAAAAAGTTATACAACATTAGTACATATAACGTGAGTTTGGTGATCGGAGAAGAGGAACTGAAAACCTACCGTCAGATATGACCAGCATAACGAATTACGTAGGTGGGAAAAAATTCAGCTCCATCTGACAAAGATAAGGGCTCGATCCGTCCGGTCAATCGGCGCGGTCAAACCCCTAAACGGACGGAAACGGCTATTCGACCCTCCAAATCACGTAATCTGACCAGACCTTCAACTGAGAATAGTTTCCAATCGACGAGACTCTTACGGGGCTATAAAAATTTGGTAAAAAATAAATACCCGGGATAGGGCTACCACTAGGTAGAAATAAGATAATTTCGTTGACCGGAACAACCGGCACCGAAATTTTACCGGAATATCTTCATTTTTCACGGGTTGACGTATTTCACCGTTCCGGTCATATCTTATTTCACGACTTTTTTGCGTTTGAGGCTTCTACGTATACGTTGTCTTCAAAACGACACTTAAACTCAACACTTGTATAAAAAAGTTATACAACATTAGTACATATAACGTGAGTTTGGTGATCGGAGAAGAGGAACTGAAAACCTACCATCAGATATGACCAGCATAACAAATTACGTAGGTGGGAAAAAATTCAGCTCCATCTGACAAAGATAAGGGCTCGATCCGTCCGGTCAATCGGCGCGGTCAAACCCCTAAACGGACGGAAACGGCTATTCGACCCTCCAAATCACGTAATCTGGCCAGACCTTCGACTGAGAATAGTTTCCAATCGACGAGACTCTTACGGGGCTATAAAAATTTGGTAAAAAATAAATACCCGGGATAGGGCTACCACTAGGTAGAAATAAGAGAATTTCGTTGACCGGAACAACCGGCACCGAAATTTTACCGGAATATCTTCATTTTTCACGGGTTGACGTATTTCACCGTTCCGGTCATATCTTATTTCATGAATTTTTTGCGTTTGAGGCTTCTACGTATACGTTGTCTTCAAAACGACACTTAAACTCAACACTTGTATAAAAAAGTTATACAACATTAGTACATATAACGTGAGTTTGGTGATCGGAGAAGAGGAACTGAAAACCTACCGTCAGATATGACCAGCATAACGAATTACGTAGGTGGGAAAAAATTCAGCTCCATCTGACAAAGATAAGGGCTCGATCCGTCCGGTCAATCGGCGCGGTCAAACCCCTAAACGGACGGAAACGGCTATTCGACCCTCCAAATCACGTAATCTGACCAGACCTTCAACTGAGAATAGTTTCCAATCGACGAGACTCTTACGGGGCTATAAAAATTTGGTAAAAAATAAATACCCGGGATAGGGCTACCACTAGGTAGAAATAAGATAATTTCGTTGACCGGAACAACCGGCACCGAAATTTTACCGGAATATCTTCATTTTTCACGGGTTGACGTATTTCACCGTTCCGGTCATATCTTATTTCACGACTTTTTTGCGTTTGAGGCTTCTACGTATACGTTGTCTTCAAAACGACACTTAAACTCAACACTTGTATAAAAAAGTTATACAACATTAGTACATATAACGTGAGTTTGGTGATCGGAGAAGAGGAACTGAAAACCTACCGTCAGATATGACCAGCATAACGAATTACGTAGGTGGGAAAAAATTCAGCTCCATCTGACAAAGATATGGGCTCGATCCGTCCGGTCAATCGGCGCGGTCAAACCCCTAAACGGACGGAAACGGCTATTCGACCCTCCAAATCACGTAATCTGACCAGACCTTCAACTGAGAATAGTTTCCAATCGACGAGACTCTTACGGGGCTATAAAAATTTGGTAAAAAATAAATACCCGGGATAGGGCTACCACTAGGTAGAAATAAGATAATTTCGTTGACCGGAACAACCGGCACCGAAATTTTACCGGAATATCTTCATTTTTCACGGGTTGACGTATTTCACCGTTCCGGTCATATCTTATTTCACGACTTTTTTGCGTTTGAGGCTTCTACGTATACGTTGTCTTCAAAACGACACTTAAACTCAACACTTGTATAAAAAAGTTATACAACATTAGTACATATAACGTGAGTTTGGTGATCGGAGAAGAGGAACTGAAAACCTACCGTCAGATATGACCAGCATAACGAATTACGTAGGTGGGAAAAAATTCAGCTCCATCTGACAAAGATAAGGGCTCGATCCGTCCGGTCAATCGGCGCGGTCAAACCCCTAAACGGACGGAAACGGCTATTCGACCCTCCAAATCACGTAATCTGACCAGACCTTCAACTGAGAATAGTTTCCAATCGACGAGACTCTTACGGGGCTATAAAAATTTGGTAAAAAATAAATACCCGGGATAGGGCTACCACTAGGTAGAAATAAGATAATTTCGTTGACCGGAACAACCGGCACCGAAATTTTACCGGAATATCTTCATTTTTCACGGGTTGACGTATTTCACCGTTCCGGTCATATCTTATTTCACGACTTTTTTGCGTTTGAGGCTTCTACGTATACGTTGTCTTCAAAACGACACTTAAACTCAACACTTGTATAAAAAAGTTATACAACATTAGTACATATAACGTGAGTTTGGTGATCGGAGAAGAGGAACTGAAAACCTACCATCAGATATGACCAGCATAACAAATTACGTAGGTGGGAAAAAATTCAGCTCCATCTGACAAAGATAAGGGCTCGATCCGTCCGGTCAATCGGCGCGGTCAAACCCCTAAACGGACGGAAACGGCTATTCGACCCTCCAAATCACGTAATCTGGCCAGACCTTCGACTGAGAATAGTTTCCAATCGACGAGACTCTTACGGGGCTATAAAAATTTGGTAAAAAATAAATACCCGGGATAGGGCTACCACTAGGTAGAAATAAGAGAATTTCGTTGACCGGAACAACCGGCACCGAAATTTTACCGGAATATCTTCATTTTTCACGGGTTGACGTATTTCACCGTTCCGGTCATATCTTATTTCATGAATTTTTTGCGTTTGAGGCTTCTACGTATACGTTGTCTTCAAAACGACACTTAAACTCAACACTTGTATAAAAAAGTTATACAACATTAGTACATATAACGTGAGTTTGGTGATCGGAGAAGAGGAACTGAAAACCTACCGTCAGATATGACCAGCATAACGAATTACGTAGGTGGGAAAAAATTCAGCTCCATCTGACAAAGATAAGGGCTCGATCCGTCCGGTCAATCGGCGCGGTCAAACCCCTAAACGGACGGAAACGGCTATTCGACCCTCCAAATCACGTAATCTGACCAGACCTTCAACTGAGAATAGTTTCCAATCGACGAGACTCTTACGGGGCTATAAAAATTTGGTAAAAAATAAATACCCGGGATAGGGCTACCACTAGGTAGAAATAAGATAATTTCGTTGACCGGAACAACCGGCACCGAAATTTTACCGGAATATCTTCATTTTTCACGGGTTGACGTATTTCACCGTTCCGGTCATATCTTATTTCACGACTTTTTTGCGTTTGAGGCTTCTACGTATACGTTGTCTTCAAAACGACACTTAAACTCAACACTTGTATAAAAAAGTTATACAACATTAGTACATATAACGTGAGTTTGGTGATCGGAGAAGAGGAACTGAAAACCTACCGTCAGATATGACCAGCATAACGAATTACGTAGGTGGGAAAAAATTCAGCTCCATCTGACAAAGATATGGGCTCGATCCGTCCGGTCAATCGGCGCGGTCAAACCCCTAAACGGACGGAAACGGCTATTCGACCCTCCAAATCACGTAATCTGACCAGACCTTCAACTGAGAATAGTTTCCAATCGACGAGACTCTTACGGGGCTATAAAAATTTGGTAAAAAATAAATACCCGGGATAGGGCTACCACTAGGTAGAAATAAGATAATTTCGTTGACCGGAACAACCGGCACCGAAATTTTACCGGAATATCTTCATTTTTCACGGGTTAACGTATTTCACCGTTCCGGTCATATCTTATTTCACGACTTTTTTGCGTTTGAGGCTTCTACGTATACGTTGTCTTCAAAACGACACTTAAACTCAACACTTGTATAAAAAAGTTATACAACATTAGTACATATAACGTGAGTTTGGTGATCGGAGAAGAGGAACTGAAAACCTACCGTCAGATATGACCAGCATAACGAATTACGTAGGTGGGAAAAAATTCAGCTCCATCTGACAAAGATAAGGGCTCGATCCGTCCGGTCAATCGGCGCGGTCAAACCCCTAAACGGACGGAAACGGCTATTCGACCCTCCAAATCACGTAATCTGACCAGACCTTCAACTGAGAATAGTTTCCAATCGACGAGACTCTTACGGGGCTATAAAAATTTGGTAAAAAATAAATACCCGGGATAGGGCTACCACTAGGTAGAAATAAGATAATTTCGTTGACCGGAACAACCGGCACCGAAATTTTACCGGAATATCTTCATTTTTCACGGGTTGACGTATTTCACCGTTCCGGTCATATCTTATTTCACGACTTTTTTGCGTTTGAGGCTTCTACGTATACGTTGTCTTCAAAACGACACTTAAACTCAACACTTGTATAAAAAAGTTATACAACATTAGTACATATAACGTGAGTTTGGTGATCGGAGAAGAGGAACTGAAAACCTACCGTCAGATATGACCAGCATAACGAATTACGTAGGTGGGAAAAAATTCAGCTCCATCTGACAAAGATAAGGGCTCGATCCGTCCGGTCAATCGGCGCGGTCAAACCCCTAAACGGACGGAAACGGCTATTCGACCCTCCAAATCACGAAATCTGACCAGACCTTCAACTGAGAATAGTTTCCAATCGACGAGACTCTTACGGGGCTATAAAAATTTGGTAAAAAATAAATACCCGGGATAGGGCTACCACTAGGTAGAAATAAGATAATTTCATTGAGCGGAACAACCGGCACCGAAATTTTACCGGAATATCTTCATTTTTCACGGGTTGACGTATTTCACCGTTCCGGTCATATCTTATTTCACGACTTTTTTGCGTTTGAGGCTTCTACGTATACGTTGTCTTCAAAACGACACTTAAACTCAACACTTGTATAAAAAAGTTATACAACATTAGTACATATAACGTGAGTTTGGTGATCGGAGAAGAGGAACTGAAAACCTACCATCAGATATGACCAGCATAACAAATTACGTAGGTGGGAAAAAATTCAGCTCCATCTGACAAAGATAAGGGCTCGATCCGTCCGGTCAATCGGCGCGGTCAAACCCCTAAACGGACGGAAACGGCTATTCGACCCTCCAAATCACGTAATCTGACCAGACCTTCAACTGAGAATAGTTTCCAATCGACGAGACTCTTACGGGGCTATAAAAATTTGGTAAAAAATAAATACCCGGGATAGGGCTACCACTAGGTAGAAATAAGATAATTTCGTTGACCGGAACAACCGGCACCGAAATTTTACCGGAATATCTTCATTTTTCACGGGTTGACGTATTTCACCGTTCCGGTCATATCTTATTTCACGACTTTTTTGCGTTTGAGGCTTCTACGTATACGTTGTCTTCAAAACGACACTTAAACTCAACACTTGTATAAAAAAGTTATACAACATTAGTACATATAACGTGAGTTTGGTGATCGGAGAAGAGGAACTGAAAACCTACCGTCAGATATGACCAGCATAACGAATTACGTAGGTGGGAAAAAATTCAGCTCCATCTGACAAAGATAAGGGCTCGATCCGTCCGGTCAATCGGCGCGGTCAAACCCCTAAACGGACGGAAACGGCTATTCGACCCTCCAAATCACGTAATCTGGCCAGACCTTCAACTGAGAATAGTTTCCAATCGACGAGACTCTTACGGGGCTATAAAAATTTGGGAAAAAATAAATACCCGGGATAGGGCTACCACTAGGTAGAAATAAGAGAATTTCGTTGACCGGAACAACCGGCACCGAAATTTTACCGGAATATCTTCATTTTTCACGGGTTGACGTATTTCACCGTTCCGCTCATATCTTATTTCATGAATTTTTTGCGTTTGAGGCTTCTACGTATACGTTGTCTTCAAAACGACACTTAAACTCAACACTTGTATAAAAAAGTTATACAACATTAGTACATATAACGTGAGTTTGGTGATCGGAGAAGAGGAACTGAAAACCTACCGTCAGATATGACCAGCATAACGAATTACGTAGGTGGGAAAAAATTCAGCTCCATCTGACAAAGATAAGGGCTCGATCCGTCCGGTCAATCGGCGCGGTCAAACCCCTAAACGGACGGAAACGGCTATTCGACCCTCCAAATCACGTAATCTGACCAGACCTTCAACTGAGAATAGTTTCCAATCGACGAGACTCTTACGGGGCTATAAAAATTTGGTAAAAAATAAATACCCGGGATAGGGCTACCACTAGGTAGAAATAAGATAATTTCGTTGACCGGAACAACCGGCACCGAAATTTTACCGGAATATCTTCATTTTTCACGGGTTGACGTATTTCACCGTTCCGGTCATATCTTATTTCACGACTTTTTTGCGTTTGAGGCTTCTACGTATACGTTGTCTTCAAAACGACACTTAAACTCAACACTTGTATAAAAAAGTTATACAACATTAGTACATATAACGTGAGTTTGGTGATCGGAGAAGAGGAACTGAAAACCTACCGTCAGATATGACCAGCATAACGAATTACGTAGGTGGGAAAAAATTCAGCTCCATCTGACAAAGATATGGGCTCGATCCGTCCGGTCAATCGGCGCGGTCAAACCCCTAAACGGACGGAAACGGCTATTCGACCCTCCAAATCACGTAATCTGACCAGACCTTCAACTGAGAATAGTTTCCAATCGACGAGACTCTTACGGGGCTATAAAAATTTGGTAAAAAATAAATACCCGGGATAGGGCTACCACTAGGTAGAAATAAGATAATTTCGTTGACCGGAACAACCGGCACCGAAATTTTACCGGAATATCTTCATTTTTCACGGGTTAACGTATTTCACCGTTCCGGTCATATCTTATTTCACGACTTTTTTGCGTTTGAGGCTTCTACGTATACGTTGTCTTCAAAACGACACTTAAACTCAACACTTGTATAAAAAAGTTATACAACATTAGTACATATAACGTGAGTTTGGTGATCGGAGAAGAGGAACTGAAAACCTACCGTCAGATATGACCAGCATAACGAATTACGTAGGTGGGAAAAAATTCAGCTCCATCTGACAAAGATAAGGGCTCGATCCGTCCGGTCAATCGGCGCGGTCAAACCCCTAAACGGACGGAAACGGCTATTCGACCCTCCAAATCACGTAATCTGACCAGACCTTCAACTGAGAATAGTTTCCAATCGACGAGACTCTTACGGGGCTATAAAAATTTGGTAAAAAATAAATACCCGGGATAGGGCTACCACTAGGTAGAAATAAGATAATTTCGTTGACCGGAACAACCGGCACCGAAATTTTACCGGAATATCTTCATTTTTCACGGGTTGACGTATTTCACCGTTCCGGTCATATCTTATTTCACGACTTTTTTGCGTTTGAGGCTTCTACGTATACGTTGTCTTCAAAACGACACTTAAACTCAACACTTGTATAAAAAAGTTATACAACATTAGTACATATAACGTGAGTTTGGTGATCGGAGAAGAGGAACTGAAAACCTACCGTCAGATATGACCAGCATAACGAATTACGTAGGTGGGAAAAAATTCAGCTCCATCTGACAAAGATAAGGGCTCGATCCGTCCGGTCAATCGGCGCGGTCAAACCCCTAAACGGACGGAAACGGCTATTCGACCCTCCAAATCACGTAATCTGACCAGACCTTCAACTGAGAATAGTTTCCAATCGACGAGACTCTTACGGGGCTATAAAAATTTGGTAAAAAATAAATACCCGGGATAGGGCTACCACTAGGTAGAAATAAGATAATTTCATTGAGCGGAACAACCGGCACCGAAATTTTACCGGAATATCTTCATTTTTCACGGGTTGACGTATTTCACCGTTCCGGTCATATCTTATTTCACGACTTTTTTGCGTTTGAGGCTTCTACGTATACGTTGTCTTCAAAACGACACTTAAACTCAACACTTGTATAAAAAAGTTATACAACATTAGTACATATAACGTGAGTTTGGTGATCGGAGAAGAGGAACTGAAAACCTACCATCAGATATGACCAGCATAACAAATTACGTAGGTGGGAAAAAATTCAGCTCCATCTGACAAAGATAAGGGCTCGATCCGTCCGGTCAATCGGCGCGGTCAAACCCCTAAACGGACGGAAACGGCTATTCGACCCTCCAAATCACGTAATCTGACCAGACCTTCAACTGAGAATAGTTTCCAATCGACGAGACTCTTACGGGGCTATAAAAATTTGGTAAAAAATAAATACCCGGGATAGGGCTACCACTAGGTAGAAATAAGATAATTTCGTTGACCGGAACAACCGGCACCGAAATTTTACCGGAATATCTTCATTTTTCACGGGTTGACGTATTTCACCGTTCCGGTCATATCTTATTTCACGACTTTTTTGCGTTTGAGGCTTCTACGTATACGTTGTCTTCAAAACGACACTTAAACTCAACAGTTGTATAAAAAAGTTATACAACATTAGTACATATAACGTGAGTTTGGTGATCGGAGAAGAGGAACTGAAAACCTACCATCAGATATGACCAGCATAACAAATTACGTAGGTGGGAAAAAATTCAGCTCCATCTGACAAAGATAAGGGCTCGATCCGTCCGGTCAATCGGCGCGGTCAAACCCCTAAACGGACGGAAACGGCTATTCGACCCTCCAAATCACGTAATCTGGCCAGACCTTCAACTGAGAATAGTTTCCAATCGACGAGACTCTTACGGGGCTATAAAAATTTGGGAAAAAATAAATACCCGGGATAGGGCTACCACTAGGTAGAAATAAGAGAATTTCGTTGACCGGAACAACCGGCACCGAAATTTTACCGGAATATCTTCATTTTTCACGGGTTGACGTATTTCACCGTTCCGCTCATATCTTATTTCATGAATTTTTTGCGTTTGAGGCTTCTACGTATACGTTGTCTTCAAAACGACACTTAAACTCAACACTTGTATAAAAAAGTTATACAACATTAGTACATATAACGTGAGTTTGGTGATCGGAGAAGAGGAACTGAAAACCTACCGTCAGATATGACCAGCATAACGAATTACGTAGGTGGGAAAAAATTCAGCTCCATCTGACAAAGATAAGGGCTCGATCCGTCCGGTCAATCGGCGCGGTCAAACCCCTAAACGGACGGAAACGGCTATTCGACCCTCCAAATCACGTAATCTGACCAGACCTTCAACTGAGAATAGTTTCCAATCGACGAGACTCTTACGGGGCTATAAAAATTTGGTAAAAAATAAATACCCGGGATAGGGCTACCACTAGGTAGAAATAAGATAATTTCGTTGACCGGAACAACCGGCACCGAAATTTTACCGGAATATCTTCATTTTTCACGGGTTGACGTATTTCACCGTTCCGGTCATATCTTATTTCACGACTTTTTTGCGTTTGAGGCTTCTACGTATACGTTGTCTTCAAAACGACACTTAAACTCAACACTTGTATAAAAAAGTTATACAACATTAGTACATATAACGTGAGTTTGGTGATCGGAGAAGAGGAACTGAAAACCTACCGTCAGATATGACCAGCATAACGAATTACGTAGGTGGGAAAAAATTCAGCTCCATCTGACAAAGATATGGGCTCGATCCGTCCGGTCAATCGGCGCGGTCAAACCCCTAAACGGACGGAAACGGCTATTCGACCCTCCAAATCACGTAATCTGACCAGACCTTCAACTGAGAATAGTTTCCAATCGACGAGACTCTTACGGGGCTATAAAAATTTGGTAAAAAATAAATACCCGGGATAGGGCTACCACTAGGTAGAAATAAGATAATTTCGTTGACCGGAACAACCGGCACCGAAATTTTACCGGAATATCTTCATTTTTCACGGGTTAACGTATTTCACCGTTCCGGTCATATCTTATTTCACGACTTTTTTGCGTTTGAGGCTTCTACGTATACGTTGTCTTCAAAACGACACTTAAACTCAACACTTGTATAAAAAAGTTATACAACATTAGTACATATAACGTGAGTTTGGTGATCGGAGAAGAGGAACTGAAAACCTACCGTCAGATATGACCAGCATAACGAATTACGTAGGTGGGAAAAAATTCAGCTCCATCTGACAAAGATAAGGGCTCGATCCGTCCGGTCAATCGGCGCGGTCAAACCCCTAAACGGACGGAAACGGCTATTCGACCCTCCAAATCACGTAATCTGACCAGACCTTCAACTGAGAATAGTTTCCAATCGACGAGACTCTTACGGGGCTATAAAAATTTGGTAAAAAATAAATACCCGGGATAGGGCTACCACTAGGTAGAAATAAGATAATTTCGTTGACCGGAACAACCGGCACCGAAATTTTACCGGAATATCTTCATTTTTCACGGGTTGACGTATTTCACCGTTCCGGTCATATCTTATTTCACGACTTTTTTGCGTTTGAGGCTTCTACGTATACGTTGTCTTCAAAACGACACTTAAACTCAACACTTGTATAAAAAAGTTATACAACATTAGTACATATAACGTGAGTTTGGTGATCGGAGAAGAGGAACTGAAAACCTACCGTCAGATATGACCAGCATAACGAATTACGTAGGTGGGAAAAAATTCAGCTCCATCTGACAAAGATAAGGGCTCGATCCGTCCGGTCAATCGGCGCGGTCAAACCCCTAAACGGACGGAAACGGCTATTCGACCCTCCAAATCACGTAATCTGACCAGACCTTCAACTGAGAATAGTTTCCAATCGACGAGACTCTTACGGGGCTATAAAAATTTGGTAAAAAATAAATACCCGGGATAGGGCTACCACTAGGTAGAAATAAGATAATTTCATTGAGCGGAACAACCGGCACCGAAATTTTACCGGAATATCTTCATTTTTCACGGGTTGACGTATTTCACCGTTCCGGTCATATCTTATTTCACGACTTTTTTGCGTTTGAGGCTTCTACGTATACGTTGTCTTCAAAACGACACTTAAACTCAACACTTGTATAAAAAAGTTATACAACATTAGTACATATAACGTGAGTTTGGTGATCGGAGAAGAGGAACTGAAAACCTACCATCAGATATGACCAGCATAACAAATTACGTAGGTGGGAAAAAATTCAGCTCCATCTGACAAAGATAAGGGCTCGATCCGTCCGGTCAATCGGCGCGGTCAAACCCCTAAACGGACGGAAACGGCTATTCGACCCTCCAAATCACGTAATCTGGCCAGACCTTCAACTTAGAATAGTTTCCAATCGACGAGACTCTTACGGGGCTATAAAAATTTGGTAAAAAATAAATACCCGGGATAGGGCTACCACTAGGTAGAAATAAGAGAATTTCGTTGACCGGAACAACCGGCACCGAAATTTTACCGGAATATCTTCATTTTTCACGGGTTGACGTATTTCACCGTTCCGGTCATATCTTATTTCACGACTTTTTTGCGTTTGAGGCTTCTACGTATACGTTGTCTTCAAAACGACACTTAAACTCAACACTTGTATAAAAAAGTTATACAACATTAGTACATATAACGTGAGTTTGGTGATCGGAGAAGAGGAACTGAAAACCTACCGTCAGATATGACCAGCATAACGAATTACGTAGGTGGGAAAAAATTCAGCTCCATCTGACAAAGATAAGGACTCGATCCGTCCGGTCAATCGGCGCGGTCAAACCCCTAAACGGACGGAAACGGCTATTCGACCCTCCAAATCACGTAATCTGACCAGACCTTCAACTGAGAATAGTTTCCAATCGACGAGACTCTTACGGGGCTATAAAAATTTGGTAAAAAATAAATACCCGGGATAGGGCTACCACTAGGTAGAAATAAGATAATTTCATTGAGCGGAACAACCGGCACCGAAATTTTACCGGAATATCTTCATTTTTCACGGGTTGACGTATTTCACCGTTCCGGTCATATCTTATTTCACGACTTTTTTGCGTTTGAGGCTTCTACGTATACGTTGTCTTCAAAACGACACTTAAACTCAACACTTGTATATAAAAGGGGCTATACAACATTAGTACATATAACGTGAGTTTGGTGATCGGAGAAGAGGAACTGAAAACCTACCATCAGATATGACCAGCATAACAAATTACGTAGGTGGGAAAAAATTCAGCTCCATCTGACAAAGATAAGGGCTCGATCCGTCCGGTCAATCGGCGCGGTCAAACCCCTAAACGGACGGAAACGGCTATTCGACCCTCCAAATCACGTAATCTGGCCAGACCTTCAACTTAGAATAGTTTCCAATCGACGAGACTCTTACGGGGCTATAAAAATTTGGTAAAAAATAAATACCCGGGATAGGGCTACCACTAGGTAGAAATAAGAGAATTTCGTTGACCGGAACAACCGGCACCGAAATTTTACCGGAATATCTTCATTTTTCACGGGTTGACGTATTTCACCGTTCCGGTCATATCTTATTTCACGACTTTTTTGCGTTTGAGGCTTCTACGTATACGTTGTCTTCAAAACGACACTTAAACTCAACACTTGTATAAAAAAGTTATACAACATTAGTACATATAACGTGAGTTTGGTGATCGGAGAAGAGGAACTGAAAACCTACCGTCAGATATGACCAGCATAACGAATTACGTAGGTGGGAAAAAATTCAGCTCCATCTGACAAAGATAAGGACTCGATCCGTCCGGTCAATCGGCGCGGTCAAACCCCTAAACGGACGGAAACGGCTATTCGACCCTCCAAATCACGTAATCTGACCAGACCTTCAACTGAGAATAGTTTCCAATCGACGAGACTCTTACGGGGCTATAAAAATTTGGTAAAAAATAAATACCCGGGATAGGGCTACCACTAGGTAGAAATAAGATAATTTCGTTGACCGGAACAACCGGCACCGAAATTTTACCGGAATATCTTCATTTTTCACGGGTTGACGTATTTCACCGTTCCGGTCATATCTTATTTCACGACTTTTTTGCGTTTGAGGCTTCTACGTATACGTTGTCTTCAAAACGACACTTAAACTCAACACTTGTATAAAAAAGTTATACAACATTAGTACATATAACGTGAGTTTGGTGATCGGAGAAGAGGAACTGAAAACCTACCGTCAGATATGACCAGCATAACGAATTACGTAGGTGGGAAAAAATTCAGCTCCATCTGACAAAGATAAGGGCTCGATCCGTCCGGTCAATCGGCGCGGTCAAACCTCTAAACGGACGGAAACGGCTATTCGACCCTCCAAATCACGTAATCTGGCCGGACCTTCAACTGAGAATAGTTTCCAATCGACGTGACTCTTACGGGGCTATAAAAATCTGCAACAAGAATAGTAATAAAAAAATAAAGGCCGTGAACATTTGACGCAAAGTGTGTTCCGATCAATATATATGAAAATGTAATTGTTAATACATCGATCTCCGAAGTTATGCAAATTCATAATAATAAACCAATGAAAGTTAAGTTACATCCCCAAATTAATTTAATCATACTCATCTTCATAATCTTGGTCTTCGGGATCATCATCCTCCTCGAATTCCTCTGAATCCTCATCTTCTTCGTCCTCGTATTCGTCATCTTCTTCGGGTTCGGGCATAGTAACTTCAATGTAACCTGTAATGGCCGGAACGTGTTGGTCGTTGACGCGAATGTCCACGTCATTGGGAATTACAGGTGGAGTTTCCTCTTGATATGGTTCGTTCGGTACAGAGCTCGGTTCCGTACCCTCATCCACTCCCAATGTAGCTGCACTCCATATATTCCTATGTGACATTACCTGCACCACTTTCCAACCCTCACCCATAGCCGGATCATCAAGATAAAAGACTTGTTGTGCCATGGCGGCAATAACAAACGGCTCATTCTCATACCATGAAGTGTTTGTGTTCACTGATAACAAACCATGGTCTGTAACCGTACTCCTGCAAACATTTGGGTCAGTATTGAACCATTTGCACTTAAACAACACAACCGGCATACGGTTCCCGTAGATTAGTTCGATAACGCTGATAAGCACCCCGTAGTAGTTGTGAGACTTGCCCTCAACCATAACTCCATTGTTTTGAGTGATGCGACCATCATCTCGTTCTGATGTCACAAACTTAACCCCGTTAACAAAACATCCCGCATGTGCTCTGTGCTTTAGCTGTCCGCCAGCCAAACAGTGCAGCTCGGGGTCGTAAAATTCACGTTGGTTCTGTTGAATATGCATCATCTGCAAAATAACGCAATTTAGTCAAACAAAATGATGAGAAATACATTAAATTTATAAGTAACTTAAGAATAAGTACCCAAATCGGGAAGTAGTCAGGAAAATCTCTCTTGTGAATGGCTTCATTCCCATTTTGCCTGCTCAAATGTTTCTCCAGATAATCCTCCAATTCATCGCAATGTTGAAGGACGCACCAATGAGCCTCCTTCAATTCTTCGCGACTCAATCTGTATTCCCTACCTAGCCTGCCATACGGTTGTACTTCGTCGGAAACAACTGATAAATGGAATTGATTTCCACCTCTTGAAGATTCCCCTCCCGTGTGTTCATCATTAAGATATGTGTTGTAGAAGGTTACACACTCACTAGAAATGTAAGCCGCCGTGATCGAACCTTCAGGGAAACGTTTGTTCCTGTTCGTCTTCTTGTAATCTCCAAGTTGCCTACAAAATAAAAAGTTATTGCAAAAATTCATGTTATGTGAGACTTTATTGACAAAAGTATAGACTGCATACATACCTCTCGTTTGGATAACACCAGGTATATTGTACCAGACCTGTAAGCAACACTTGTTCAGGAAGGTGGATCATGAGGTGGACCATGATGCTAAAGAAAGTGGGGGGGAAGATCCTCTCCAGCTTGCACATGATGTACGCAATATCGTCTTGCAAGGACCGGACCTCTGACTTTTTTAGCTCTTTAGCACATAACCTCTGAAAGAAGTTGGACAAAGCCACCAACGTGTCAACCACATCACTCTGCAAATACGGGCGAATGACCACAGGAAGAAGACGTTGCAGGAGAACATGACAGTCATGGGTCTTCAACCCGATAATCTTATTTTCCCCCATCTTAATACATCGAGCTATATTTCCGGCATACCCACTAGGATACTTAACCTCACGAAGCCACTTAAATATCTCCGACCTCTTATTAGGAACCACCGTGTAGCCTGCTTGAGGCATTACATGTTTGCCGGTCTTTTTGTTTAGCTTTATCCATAGCTTTCGACGTATACCCATCTTTTGAAGGTCAGCACGAGCTTTGGCGGTGTCTTTGGTCTTGTCTTTGATGTCTAGAATTGTTCCAAGGATGCTGTCACAAACATTCTTCTCTATGTGCATGACGTCTAAGTTGTGTCTGATCTTCAACGTCGACCAGTAAGGCAACTCAAAGAATGAACTCCTGTGCGTCCAATACTTAAACTCTTCAGGGGTGGGAGGATTCTGGTCATTTACATACCTAGCGCTGCTCAAAATTCCAAACCAGTGCTGGTTCAGCATATCCAGAATCCATTGACCAGACCTCCCTTCGGGTTTCGGGCCATGCTCAACAGTCCCATCAAATGCTTGTGCATCGTACCGCCACGGGTGATCCGGTGGAAGCCATCTACGGGATCCTAAGTAAACAATTCTGTGGGCATGATGACTGGAATTGACCTCGTCTATACATACAGGGCACGCCTTGTATCCATGGGTAGTTTGACCAGACATCATCCCGTAAGCAGGAAAATCATTGACGGTAAAAAGAACCGCTACTCTCATGAAGAAGTAAGTCTGACTATACCTGTCAAAAGTATGGATTCCATTTTCATATAATTGTAGGAGCTCGTCGATTAATGGCCTCATGTACACGTCCAAGCACTTTCCTGGAGAATACTTGCCCGGAACTAACATAGTAAGAAAATTATACTCCGTCCTCATGCACATGTTTGGAGGCAAGTTGAGCGGAAATGCTATCACAGGCCATATACTGTAAGAGTTATTCATGTCTCCAGTAGGATTGAATCCGTCTGTTGCTAGTCCAAGTCTGACATTTCGACATTCAGAGGCAAAATCAGGAAATGAACGGTCAAAGTGATTCCAAGCCTCCCCGTCTGCGGGGTGTGTGAGATTATCCGGATCTACTCTAGGCCTATCCGGCTCTTGCTGGTGCCTTTCGTGGTGCCATCTCATATGCTTGGCCGTATGTGAAGACATGTAGAGACGTTGTAGACGAGGACCTAATGGGAAATAGCGAAGAACCTTCCTAGGAATGGGGTTTGTCTGTCTAGAACGAGCGTGTGGTTCATACCTCGGCTCATAGCAGTGTGGGCACTCAAATGCGTCCTTATAACCTTTGTAGTATAGGATGCAGTTATTGACGCATGCATCTATCTTGATGTACTCAAGACCGAACTCACTCAAGATGCTTTTGACCTTGTCATAATTTTCTGGACAGTTGTTGTCAGCAGGAAGCAACTCCTTCAGAAGTGCAATGTCATCGTTAAAACAAGCAACGGTCTTGTTCCTCTTCTTTTTGATACTCATCTGCTTCATGACAGTTTCCAATACAGTATGCTCACTTCCGGGGTACAGTGGTGTCTGTGCTTGCTGCATAAGCTTGTTGTAACTATCATAGCCACTACTGCCGACCTGGGAGACATCAGGGAAGGTTGTATTGTTGTTGTCCTGTGGAACACTTCCATCGTATGCTGAGGCGGACGGAAATGCATCGTTTAAGAAATTCATCACACCAGGGTCCCCGAAATTGGCACTAGAGGAAGACTCGCCCTGGTTACGTTGTGCTTGAATATCTACAAGTGTGGGCATATGTTCACTTGCTTCGCCGTGCCATGTCCAAGTGGTATAACTGGGACAAATACCGTATTGTGACAGGTGAACATACATGTCCTCAAAAGTTACAGAATTGGCAGATCTGTTGCGACATTTTCCGCATGAACAAATGTGGAAAAGTTGTCCAGGAGAAGTCTTGCCACGGACAAACTCGATAAATTCAAAAATTCCTCTCATGTATCGCGGATGCCCTCTATGTAACTGCATCCAGCTCCTGTCGGCCATGTTGTAACCTGTAATAAAAGGGGAAATGAAAAATCTAACTATAAAAATACTGCGCGCTCACGTAAACAACGGTACGTATTCACCACAAAAACATAATGTGACGAAAATAACTGATTTAAACAAAAACATCATCAAATCAAATATTTGATTTAAGACCATATATATATATATGCATGAAAATATCAATATCATCACGAAAATAAATGAGTAAATATATCTAAGCACAAATTGAAAATAAAAAATTTAATGTAAGCATAAACAAAATGAAATATATATATGATCTCAAACACAAATTTAATATAATCGATCATAAACGAAAATATTATCATGAAAATAAATATTGTTTTAATATATCACCACGAAAATATCATCATCAAAATATCGATCATTTAATACACATCATGATTTACATAAAAAAAGATAATGATCGAATACATTAATCACATACATAATATATATATATATATATACATACATTGATTTAATAAACATCATCATTTTCTGCTACAACATATATAATATAATCTATATATATACATATATGATTTGCATAAACAAAATTAATATATACAATCAACAAATTAAAAATTCACACACATATATATACATCCATATATATATATATATACAAAATATACGTATACATGCATATATATATAATCAATAATCCACACACAATTAATATATATAGAATATATTAATCAAACCATATATATATAATTAATCGTATATATGTATATATACACACACACACAAACACACAATAAAAATACAAATTAAACGAATATAGCCGGAGAGTCGCCGAAAAATATGACCGGTGAACTGAATTTCGTCGAAAATGTAAAGGTTGAAGAATATGTACCAATGATCGAAATGCTAGCTAGCTAGATTAGTTGCTTTGCTTGAACTTCAATTCATGGCGAGAGGTGTTTTATTTAGAGCTGGTGATAGAGAAGGAGGTTTTTGCAGGAATGATACATTCTGTGCCGAGCTGGGTTGAAAATTAAGCGGAAGATTCCTTCTGCGCGTTGCCAGAGAATAATTCAGCTTTATCTTCTTAACCGACGGAATTTTCCGTCGACTTAGTCTTACTTTGTCGACGGATTATTTTTCTTAGTCGACGGAAGATGTTTCCGTCGACTGAAAATATCTTAACCGACGAATACTTACCGACATGAGTTATCCGTCGACTAAGATTTACTTAACCGACGGAAATTCCCGTCCAAAATTTTCCGTCGACTAAGATTCACTTAACCGACGGAAATTCCCGTCCAAACTTTTCCGTCGGATAAGAAAATCATAACCGACGGATCTTTTCACCCTTCCTACGAAACTAGGTTCGTCGGCTATGAAAATCTTAGCCGACGGAAGTTAATTTTTCCGTCGGCTAAGATCTATAATCCGCTAGTGTAATCTTAGAAAAATCCAAAACCTACCTAAAACTCCTCCAAAAATTCCAAACTACACATCAATAAACTCCTCTTAAGAAAACACATCTAAAACCATGAAAATCCCCTTAACAGTGGTGGCGCCGCCGGCGGCTCCGATGCCTACCAAAATTTAGCACAACAATCCCCTCAACACGCACAACAACATACACTAATTTCAAGCCTGGATAGGGTAATCGAACCGAAATAGGAAATAAGCCCTAGAATTTCAACTTCATATTTCTCCTTACCTAGCTCAAGAGGGATGAAGTCATTTGGAGAGATTGCTGCACGGGATGAGGGCTTTCAAACGAGCCAAGCCATTCCGGCTATGGTGACCGGAGGAGGGAGCTCCGGTGAGAAAACCACCATGGCAGTCAAACCTTTCGACTGTGTTTTCTCTCTCACGGCGGCGCTTAAGAGGCTGCCAGCGGTCCAGGAAGAAGGCTGGGTCGATGGCCATCCGTTTGGGACCGGTGCGGCGGTCTGAGGAGGCCGGATGGCGGCAAACGGCCGGAATGAAGTTCCTGGTAAAGGGAGAGGGAGATAGAATCGGGACGGAGGAGAGAGGAGAGAGAAGAGAAAAAGAATTTGGGCTTTTTCCCCACCAGGTCCAAACCAAAAAACAAAACTCAATTCCAAAATTTAACACCCCAAAATAATACCTTAACAAAACTTACCTTTTTACTAGCTAAAATTTACCATTTTACAGTCAATAAATATTTATACTACAAATAATTCTTCTAAAATAATTGTCCATCAACACCCCTCTAGGGACCTTTGAAACTATAAACTTATTTACGAAAACGGTAAAACTCTTATTAACTCCATGTTAGTAAACAAAGTAAAAATTAAGAGTCGGGGCGTGATATTATTTATTGTTTTTCTTTCATTATAGATATGCTTTGATGGTCATTTAAGATTGTTACTAATTGATTAAGGCTTGATGCATTTTAGGAGATGTGATGAACTTGGGGAGCAGGAAGACTCTAGGAGTTGAGGATAGATGATTTATAATAGAAGTGTTTATCTGTAATTTTTCAGGTAAGGGTTGTCCATTTTCAAGGTAGAATATGCCGAATTTTTGGTAAATTTTCCTTGAAGGTGGACCCCGTAAGATTTACTTCGAGTTTCAGGGTGAAATTCGGGGTGAGTCCTGACATATTCCTTAAGCCACCATACTGAGGTCTATAGAAAGGAGATGCAGGATTATTGAAACATTGACTAGCAATGTGACCTTTCCTGTTACAAAATGTACATATTGCATTCTGAAAACATTTTGAAGCAACATGACCGATTTTATTACAGATTTGACTAGAAGTACCACCTCCACCAAAATTCTTATACCCTCCATCATTAGACTCACTGTGAGTGTCTTTCCAAGAAGCTTGTTTATCATTTTCTCCATGCCAACTTCCTTTACCTTTCTCATTGTAGTGAGATGAACTGCCCTTATAAGTAGTTCCTCTAGCAGACATGGCAGTCATAGAGGCTAGAGGAGTTAGAGAAAGCTGAGCTTCTATATCTCTCTCTACCGCAATCAGTTGTGCATGGAAGTCTTTAAGTGAAATACGAGTATCTCTTGCCCTAATCACAGTCTTTATCATAGAGTATTCATTAGGCAAACCATTTAAAGTCACAACAATGATATCCTCATCTACAATTTGCACTCCCACTAATCCCAACTGATCTCTAGCATGCTTAATCCGGAGAAAATACTTATCAATTGAATCAATCCCATTCTTGACAGTTTGTAAATCAGTCTTTAACTGCATAATATTTGCTCTAGAAACAGTTGAGAACCTTTCCAACAAAGCATTCCATACCTCATGAGCTGACTTCCCACAATTACATATGTTGCATCATCATCTAAAGTGGCCATCAATAGACCTAATAAAGCCTTGTCACACATCTTCCACATCTTATATGCTGTTGTGATCTCATTTGTGACGGTACCATCTTCTGTTAGAGCATATCTAGGTGGACATGGATAGGTACCATTGAAATAGCAAAAGAGATAATTTCCTTCCAAGACTAACTGAAACTGATAGCTCCATTTCACAAAATTTGTTTCACTTAGTTTCACTGTTATCATACTCAACAGTGAATTTGTCAGGACCCACCCCGGATTTCCTCATGAAATCCGAGGTAAACCCTGCAAGACCCACCTCAAGGGAAATTCTACCAAAATTTTGGCATAACCTCTCTTGAAAATAGACAACTCTTCCTGTCAAACAAACTTTAAACATGCATTTCTAAACAAAATCCAATCATCCTCAACTCTTAGAGCCACCTGCTCCCCCAAATAAACGACCATCACAACACAAAATAATAATTCAAAACCAAATTCATAATTCAACATGTCATAGTAATATCCCCAAATAAACCTTCAGATCATTTCTAAGTATGGTCATAAACCCTTAACCCACATCCGAAATGAATACACAACATCCCATGGTTATCAGAGAAACTAAACTGAAGGAAACGAGAAAATACACATGTAGGTTAAACAGGTAGCCTATGAGTGAAAACTAGAAATGATAGTAACTATGCCTCGCCTCCTACAATTACGGAACTAAACTCTGCAGACTGGCCATTTAAAAACGAAGGGCCCAGGAGAGAAGCATTTAAAAACGTTAGCGTGAGTGGACAAAAATAAATAACAATAATCGTAACTTATTTAAGAAACAATGAAACAAGAGTTTATGCTTTCCCAATTTCTCGTCCAGAAACATTTATGCATACAACCTTTTAAATTTACCAATAATATTTGGAGATAAAAGAGACGAACCAATCTCATTGGTTCAAATAAATAATAGAAAGGGGAAGAGGTTTCACCAACGATGAGCCTCCCAGGCTAGGGTCGGAGCCTCCCAGGCTAGGGTCGGAGCCTCCCAGGCTTTAGTAGTGTCTCACGCTAAGTGCTCGACTCACCTATGGTGAGGACCGCATATAAAGGCTAGCTTGAAATAATAAATATATAACAACCTTTTTATGATGAAATAAAATAGAAACAAGGTAAAGTCAACACTTCCCCAAGAATAAAAAAAATCAACTGCGCACGGTACACATCTCAACTGTACTTAGAAGTATTATGTAAAATCATAGATGATTAATAAGATAAACCACTCAACATGTCCCACATGTCAAATAAAATTAGTAGCAAATCCGGAAAATCAAATAGAGCTCACTAGTCCAATGAATATAATAAAACTCAAATATGCTTTTGTGATTAAGAAAATTTTAGCATATGCATGACGTTAAAATCAAAAGTCTATTCACAGTATATGGCTATGTCTGCTGTCGATCCGAGGTCTCTTCAACATGAACCTCCTCACATCCTAAACAATAGATATTATTAAGTCTCAAGACTAAATCGATACTTTAATAAAAGTGCAAGAATAAAAGTGAGCCTATAAATCCTTCGTCCTTGCCCAACTTCTCCATTCTTAGTCCAATAAGGCTCGAACTTCACCACAAGAATCAAAATCCTTAAAATAACTTTCTATAAAATTAAACAACATTAATCCAATGGCTGGATTCTATTCCATCAACTGCCAAGTTCATCAATCTTGGAAAAATCAAAAACCAAACCAAAACATTTCCAAAAAATGCAAACTTCACATAATTGGACTCCTCTCATCATAACAAATTAAATAACATGAAAAACTACCCAAAAGAGGCGGTCGTCCGGCCCGAACTCCGGTCACCTCTAATACTCACCAAAATTTAACACAATCATCCTCTCAACATTTTAAACAACTTTCATAACTAGCCTTGAAGATCAATTTTAAGTCTAAATATGTGAATCAAACCAAAAACAGAAAATCTCAAAATCAAGAACCCTAGAATTTCAAAGCTTCGATTCTCCTTACCTAGATGGAATTGAATCGAATCCTTTTGAGGGTTTGCTACGCAAAGGGAGAGCTTCAAGTTGATACAAAGATCTCTGACGATGGTGGCTGGAGGTGGGAGTTCCGGCGAAATCACCACCACTGTACAACCGTGACTTCTCGGAGTGATTTCTCCTAAATGGCAACAAAACCAAAACAACAAGCTACCCTGATTGATAGAGAATGGTTCACGCTTCGATTTGATACCCACCTTGCCGCCCAACTCGGTCGTAAGGTGGCGAACAGAGACGATGAAGTGGCCGGGTCGAGGACGCGCGCGGGAGAGGAGAAAGAGAGAGAGAGAGAGAGAGAGAGAGAGAGAAAGAGATTCTGATTTCTACCTTACCACTCTTGGTAAGTTTCTATTTTTATACCCCCGACCAAAATTAGTAACTTTAAATTTTACATCATAACTTTTACATAAGAACTCCGATTAAAAATATTGTATGTCCACAGATTTCGTATTAACTTCTTCCACGACTTCCTTTAAGAAATTCTTCTGAAATAATTTCCCTACGATAATTCAACTCTAGGGTCCTTAAATAGTAAACGGTTATTCAAAATGGTAAACAATCAAAGTAATGCAAAGGTAAGTAACTATAAAATTATTTAAGAACCAGGATGTAACAAAATTGATCTCTGACTGAGAAGCATAAGGAGACTGACTAGTAGTAGATTGAGTAGTTTGAGTATGAGCCATTACTTAAATTTGAGAAAAACTTTCACACACTGAAAGCACGCAAAAATCAACTTGAGACTTAAGAATATAAAAGCAAGCATCAACAACATGAACTAGTCAACAAGAGCTATCTACTGCTCAAATTCACCATTCTACATTGTTCCACAAGCAACAATCTACAACTCAAATTCTCCATCTTACAGGATCTACTCCACAAATCTACAACTCAAAAAAAAATATAATTAAACTCAGCTTACCCCTTTAAACTTTGGTGTTAAAATCAGTTTGATACATAATTTTTTTTTTCTAATCATTTTGGTCCCTAACCCTTTTTTTATCATGTTGGTCTCTAAACTTCTAATTCTCATCAACAATGTCCAAATTTTGAAATCAATTTCATTCATGATGTCATATGTTGACTTGTCCACGACTTGTGGGTCTACATTTAAATGAAATGTCCAAACTGCCCCTTGTCTAAATAAAACTTTTGGTAAAAACTTGGATGGATTTAGTTTTACTAGGATTCGAACCTCTCGCACCTCATTAAAAGATGAAGCATCTTACCACTACGCCAAATGCTTCCGTTTGTACATGTTGTACAAAAACATATATATATATATATATATATATATAAATATCATGGTAATTCGAAATTGGATCATGATTTTACTGGGGAAAGAGGGAATGACTTTCCCAGGAAGTTAGAGAAGGTGATCAAACCCAAATCCACAACCAAAACGAACCAATTAGTCTATTTGTATATAACTAAGAGAGAGAGAGAGATTGTAGATTAATATTTCAGATTTATAAAGTTTTCATTGTTCATATATATATAATGGATGGATACACTGCAAATTAAGAAGATTTAGAAAAGAACAGGAAGAGATAGAGAAGAGACCCAGAAAGAATGAAAATGATTGTTCTGAGTCTGCCTAGTTAATCAAACACGCAGTTGCAAAGAATATATATTAATCGCATTCACTTAATAATACATAAAGGAGTGTGTACCATATAGCTAGTGGTTTGTTGTTTGAGTTGTGAATGATATGGGAAGTAGGGGTGGGTTTGGTTCTGTTCGGTTCGATTTGGCATTTTTTGAGACCTTAAACCGGAAACCAAACCAAACCAAACTATGGTTCGGTTCAGTTCGGTTTCGGTTTTTTTCTGTTTTTCTTCTTCTTTTTTAAAATATTTTTTCTTAAAATTTGTATGTTTTTAGCTTAGTAAAAAATTATCGTATTTTAAGTCCTTTTTTTTCACTTCTTCCATTACTTGTTTTTATAAGCACATATAATATATTAATAAAATTTTTGACAATGATTCTTCAACAGACCAACAATTTATAAACCAAATAAATACTTTGAAAGTTTAATACTCAATAATTTCGAAAGTATTAGGAATTAACCACACTAGCACACCATGAAATCATAATTTTAAAACTTCGAAGTTCATCTTGAACAGAAAATATAGACTCCATAGTTTAAAGTCCATCCAAATAAATTCTGAATTTTAAAGTTTAAAAATTATAAATTTGAATAAAAAAGAGAAAAATAAATTAAATATTAGAGTCTATCACCTAAAGCTCGAAAGAATAAGGTATTCGATTTTAGAGGTAACATAGCACTCTCTATACTTCGCATACACGACACCTAAAACATTTTTTATATGTACATAAAACGAAAATAAAAAGCAAAATATTAGAAAAGACAACATATAACTATATAAAACATAAAACCTAAAATCATATTGTTCAAATCAAATATTTAATACAAAAATAACGACAAAAAACGATGTCGTTTTAGAGAGATTCGGTTTTTCGGTTCGGTTCGGTTTTTCATAGGCCAAAACCAAAAACCAAACCAAACTAATTTAGTTTGGTTCGGTTTTTCTTAATTCGGTTTAGTTTTTTTTCGGTTTGGTTTTTTCCGGTTTTAGTTTGGTTTTTGGCTCGGTTTTTTTCGGTTTTCGGTTGTAAAATTTCACCCCTAATGGGAAGGGTTCGATTCCCCTTGAACACAATGATTGTAATTTTTTAGGATTAAATCCATAAACATTTATCTTGGTCAAAGGGTAATTAAGATAATTCAGTAAAAAATGGGCTCTTATGTCGATGCCAACTCAGCTTCTGACATCATTATTGAAGGAACTTCTGACATTATTATTGAAGGAAATTTCAAAATTTGGATCATATTGATGAAAATTAAAAGTTAGGGACCAACATGATTAAAAAAAATTTAGGTATCAAACTGATTTTAGAACTAAAGTAGAAAACGGTAAACTAAATTTAATCCAAAAAAATATTACTCAAGTCCATCAATCTACCAAATTTACATCACAAATCAACAATTTACTTTACAAATCCAAAACTTATTGCTCAAGTCCACTATTCTACAAGATCTACTCCACAGAACAACAAACTACTACTCAAATCCACAAAATCACACCAACCACTTCTACCAAAACACTGTAAATTAACTATAAGCATCATACTTCACCAAATTAATCAGCGAGAATCACATAAACTCATCAAGAGCTAAGATATAGACTTCAATATGTAAATTTCACACAGATTTTGAGAATCGAAGCAAAGGTTTAGTACAAGAACCACAAATTAGCTTTGATTAAACAAACGAACCAGATCTAGGGTTTCAGTAACAAAATCAAAAGATATGAAAGCGAGAATATTGAAATTACATCTTGAGAGCTCAAAGAAGGCACAAGATCAAGAGCCAAAGCTTTGATAGTTGAAAATATAAGCAATCTCAGCTAAGAATGAAGAAAATACAGAGAGAAAAGAGAGAGAGAACCTAAAACAACTTTCTCAATCTTTACAATTATGAAAAGCCTTAAGAATTATTACAAGACTGTAGCTATTTATAGTAGCTGAGGAAAAATAACAGAAAAACTAAACTTATTCCAATCCTTAGCTTTGCATCCAAAACACTCTTCCAAGGCTCTTTCAAGTTTCAAGGGCTTAACACACCTTGCACTCCCACTGGAAACACTTCATTGTTTGAGCAAAAGTAGACCATGACGCACAGGCACCCCCATCATCATCAAAAGCATGTTAGAAGTCCTCATGATGATGCCTTGGTTATTGTTCTAGTGTCTATTGATCCACAGCAGAACAAGAGTAACTATGAGGAATCTAACAACATGGCAGAAGCTGCTGATGTTGATGTGAACGTAGCAGACTTACATGCGAGTGCTGGACACAAACGTGAGCGCCAATATTTCAGTGTTTTATGTTAATATTTAAGTGGGTTACAATGAAAGAGACAAGAAAGTTGGTGACAAAAGATTTTCTCCCCTAACCAAACATGGATCAAATTGACATTATGTTTAGGTTACTCAAGGAAATCCCTTGCCAAGGATTAAGAGTAGAGTTACTCGAAAGTCAAAACTATGCGTGTACCGTGGGTACCAAGCGAGCAAGGTTGAGTTAACTACTTCCTATCTCCTCTGCCTCCAACGTTGAAAAAGATCTCTCTCTCTCTCTCTCTCTCTCTCTCTATCTCTCTCTCTCTAACCTCCGTGCCCCTTGAGAGTCGGTGACATTCCTCGCCCTTGATGGGTGCTTCCCTGAGCTCTGTCTCAGTTTTGTCCCTGAGCTTTATCTCAGATTTGAGGCTCTTGCCTCTTGTTTCTTTTCTTTTCTTTTCTTTTCTTTTCCTTCGAAATTCTGCCCTCCTCCTTCAATCTTGCCCCAACTTTCCTCCAAAAGCTTAGTCCCAAAATTTCTCTAACCCATTCCTCACCACCCATCATCTTCCTCTGCCTAGATTTTATCTTTTCCTTCTCAAATCGGTACCATAACTTGAGTTTTGCAATGACTTCTCTCAAACATGAGAAATCGGGTCTTAATCAGAAGATAGGTAGAGCTTCTGCTCGGGTGCATGCATCACCTCCTTTGTTCTATTTTCATACTCTTTTGGCTTCACTCAAATCTGTTCTCTAAGTTGTGGTTGCAAATCAACTGTTATGGTGCAAATTTCTTTTGTGGGGATGATAAATATATGTCTAAATCCTTTGTTTTCTTTTGTTTGTTTGTTTTCAGGGTTATTTTGATCGGGTTTCAGCGTTAGGGCTTCTTCCCAAACTGCAATTTTGGATCTCCTTCAGCTTCGACGGTCATGCCGGATGTCATCGGTGGTGGTGATGGACTTGTGGCAACGGTTGAAGAGGATGAGAAGTGTAGCATTAGGGTTTTCTTTTGTTTATAGTTTTAGTTGGGTCTTATATGTTCATTTGAGCTTAATCTCATTAGGTTTTATATTTTTTATTTTTAAAAACCTGCTAAAGCAAGATGAATTAAGATTAGGTTGCGTACTTCTTCAGGAAATTCCTCACAAGCACATAGATCAGTCACGACCTTTTTTTACTAGGTTTTTTTATATAAAATTTCCTACTTAATGAAATCTTTGTTCATAGACAAGAAAAAAAAAAGGAGCAAGGAGTAATATGGAACCAAGTATTGTTTAAACCAATTTTTATTTTTTTGTCCTAGTGAATAAATGTCTGTAATTTTTTACCCATACTTTCTACCTTTGGGTGCAAAAGACCCTTTAGCACTGACGAAACTTCGATATGTCTCATCTTGTTTTCCTATCACAATTCACAAGCAAAGACTAATAAAGAAACGAAAATCACAAGCCAATTCTCTCAAGGATCTCCAAAATTACTATGAAGCTTCTCACACGCGTCGTTCTAGAGCCCCCACACGATCACTCCCACACGTAGAAACCCTCCTCAGACCTCAAATCACATCACACCACACCACCATCATCCTCATGATCATACATGATGATACATCACACCACCATCATCCTCATGATCATACATGATGATACATCACACCATCCATCATCCAACATCATCAATATTGAAAAGACCAATTTAACCCACCCACCTGCAGCGTCATAAAACTGAACACTCTCTCCCTCAACCTCCACGGCCTTTAAATACCCACGACCTCTCCCCTATCTCACCATTTTCTCGCACAACTCTCCTATTTCCACTCCCACAACCAAAAAAAAGAAACCAACCAAACCAGAAACTCACCATGGGCGCTGTGAGTCCTCACTTCCCTCTCTCTCTCTCTCACACTCTCTCTCTCTCTCTCTGTTCAGTTTCTCTAAAATCTATCTGGGAATTTTGTGATGTGTGAATACTAATGGGTTTTTCTTTGTTGGGTGAATGCAGAAGAAGAAGAGCGACGGTGGCGGAGACAACAAGAAGACCGGCGACGGCGGGGAGAAGAAGAAGGAGGACAACCCCATCACTGTGGTCTTGAAGATTGACATGCACTGTGACGGCTGCACTTCCAAGATCGTCAAAACCCTCAAAGCCTTTGAAGGTAGAATGCTACTTTTCCTAGTCCATAAAACCCACTTTAACTGTAAGATTTCCTTTGCAAGTTTTGATTTTCCGTTACTTTTTAGCCTCAAATACTTCCCAATTTCGTAAACCCATGTTTATTTAATGCTTTCCATATCTGTGTTCACTGATATCCACTCTCTCTGTTTCCATAATGTTCATTCAATGCTGTTTCTTCCCCAAATTGTAGATTCAACACCGATTCGTTATAACCATTTTGATTATCACTGTTTCTGGGTTCTGGGGTTTTTATATTTTGCAAATTTTGGATTTTTTTTGCATGAAAAAAGAGAGAGTATATTCCAGAAGAAATGCTCTGTTTCTGCATTAAACCCAGATTCGATTTTTAACTTTGCTTTCATTTTGATGAAGGTGTCGACTCGGTGAAGCCGGAGACAGGAGCCCACAAGCTGACTGTGGTCGGAAAAGTGGACCCAGCAAAGCTCCGGGAAAAGCTCGCCGGAAAGCTGAAGAAGCAGGTGGACCTCATTTCGCCGCAGCCCAAGAAGGAGAAGGAGAAGGAGAAAGAGAAAGACGACAACAGCAACAAGAAGCAGCCTGAGAAAGCAGCAAAGGACGACAAAAAACCGAAAGAGGTGAGTGAGAGGCTGGTCCGTTTGCTAACATGCGCTTGTCTTATTGTGGACACCGTACCCACCTCAATTAATAATTTTGGGTTTGTGATTTAATTAATTTATTATTCCTCTGTTTGCGTAGCCTCCGGTGACGACGGCGGTTCTCAAGCTCAATCTGCACTGCCAGGGTTGCATTGAGAAGATTCACAAGATCGTCACCAAGATCAAAGGTGAGGTTATCCGTAAATTTTCTTTTACGCGGCGTTTGTGACGGTTAATGTTGACATTTTGGGTTGTGTGACAGGGTTCCATGACATGAGCATTGACAAGGAGAAGGACTTGGTGACTGTGAAGGGGGCAATGGACATGAAGGCTGTGGCTGAGAGTCTCAAAGTGAGGCTCAAGAGGAATGTGGAGATTGTTCCACCCAAGAAGGACAAAGACAAGGAGAAAGGCGAGAAAGGGGAGAAAGGCGGGGACAATGGTGGAGGTGGTAAGAAGAACAAGGGGGAAGGAGGAGAGGGCGGCAATGCTGGTGGCGGGGGAGGTGGGAAATTGGACAAGATGGATTTTCCGGCGGGCCAACCCTGGTTTGGGCAGGTTCCTCCTTATGGTCATGTTTATGGGTATGATTATCCACCACCTCCAATGACCTACACGGGGAATCCTCTTCATGCACCTCAGATGTTCAGTGATGAGAACCCAAATGCTTGCTCAATTATGTGAATGTGATGATGAACCAATGAGCTAAGATATCAGAAGAGAACTGTAAATAAGAGGTTAGGCAGAAAGAGTAGGACATGGAGATGGGTTTTGGGTAATGGTTAAATGGTGTTAGTTTTGTCCTGTGGGTTAATCTAGCTACTATTTTGTTCTGTTTCTAACTCTTTGTCAATGCTTTTGATCCAAGTTAATGTTATGATGATGGTTAAATGTCAATTTGGGCATAGTCCCATGTGGATTTATATCTGAAAGCTTAGCAAAATGTGTCTGATTTTGTTTCTTTCTAGCCATATATTACTGTCTGTTTTTGGTTTACATCCTAATTATAATGTGCAAGTTGTAAGATGAGGATAAGCAGTTAAGCACTCAACATCTTGTGAAGGCACCAAAAACTGGGGGAAAGTGTTGGTAATGTGTGAGGTTTTGAAGTGCAACTACTTGAACAGGGACATGTCATACCTCACATTTCAACTCATGGTCATGGAGTCTGAAATTTAGAAAGAAAAATACGATCTGGAAAGATTCTTAACACAAAATAAATTAAGACAATGTATATGGAGCTGTTCATTGGACCAAAGGAGAACAGTATTAGTTTAGTATATGGGTTGTGGTCAATTTTGTGAGCATATTGGTTTGGTTTGATTTATTAGTTTTCTAAGGCATGTTTTTGTATGATTCCAATTTCCATAACAAAGCATTTAGGTACTATGTGACACAGCTTAGGTGAGGAATACCATCTTCACAAATCTCACCAATTCACTTGTATGTTGTATCCATGTTTCAATTATTTCAGTTGTTTTGTATTTGCAATCCTCATGTAGCATCTTTTCAATTTAAATATGGATTTTGTAGGCTGTTACTTAAAAGTCTTTTGTCCAAGTCACAATATACTATAGCAGTATAGCAGCAATGTCATATTTGTCATCCTCAAATGTCTCTCAAAATGAAAAGGACAAGGTAATCAATGCAATTGATCAAGCAAATACAAGACAAAATTTACCAATTAATCATCTCATTCCACTTCAATGACAAGTTGATCAGAAACGCTTATCATCTCTAAATTGGTTGAAAGGTTGCTTGAAGTTGCCCACTCAACTACACATATCTACACCAGAAAGATCATCTCATTCTTTTCAAGAAATTTATGAGAATTGATTATCTATACATAATTTGTGTGGTCTGTCAACCCCACAAATTGTCTTTCCCGATCAATGAGACCGGACCTAAAAGAAATAAAATTATTTCATCCAATAGTTTTTAGATTAATCATAAGCGATTAATAGTAGAAATTAATTACCCCATTACACTATTTACGTTCTAATAAGTAATTTTTTCCTACTTTTTTATTTGTGTCATCACAAGGAATATTGTTTAAGAATTCACCTCCAGTCAGGTTAGTAAGGTAGTGGTAAATCTTTCTTAAAACTACTGTTGTAGTAAATGATTGTTCACCGGAGTGATACAACACGCAGAAATAAATTGTGCACAAGTTTCAGGGCCGTCCGTACACAACGTAGGACACTAGGACTTGACAGACCACGAAAGATTCCACAGCGACTCTCCTCCTCCCACCTCCTCCATTTCAACAGCAAGGCCGGGTCGCGTCGGGTCGGGTGTGTAAACGAATCTGGGTAAATGAAGGCAGTCAAACGAGAACCGGTAACATGTCGACAGCTAAAGCTAGCCCGAAGGTTGTCCTATTATGGCTGTCCTTTGCTTTAGCTGAGTTATAGCCTCAGGGTTGTCCTACGGTACTGTTACTGAAGGAGGGCAGAGTCTGAGTCTGTGTCTCATTTAGGAGTGGAGGAGGAGCTGGGACTACTGTGTATGATGCAGAAGCCAGTGCGGGACAATTACAGGGGCAGAAGTGGCTTAAAGGCTCCTTGTCCTCACCCGAGAGTACCCTCTGCCCCTGAATTAGTATAGTATTGTTGTCTTGTTGAGGACCAGCCAGGCAAAGCCATAGCCTTTCTCTACAGTCCTATATATAATGGATTAACAGCGATGGGTGTCGTGGGGAAGGGAAGGTACCACGGTTAGTGGCCATTGGGAGGACATTACAGACATGCCTCTCTAGTACAACCATCTGCCCGCAATACAAATGCACCTAACTTATTTACCAAACCAGCCCTAGCTTGTTTTCTTTTAGCTGTTTTTTACAGGGCTGCTCACCTGCGGGACATCTTTTAAGGGATAACAATGGACGATTTCATCTCAACCGTTGGATGCTAAAGGAGTAAATCTTACGGTTATTATGGAAACAATATTTCATTCCCCTCTGTTCATCTTCTTCCCTCATCTCGCCATTTTACAGACTTTGCAACCCCGAATTGTTTATCTAGTTTTCCTCATCTCACTATCCTAGCTATTTGTAATTCATCATCTGCTATCTTTTCTCATCCTTCCATAGAGCTAACCTAAGAAACATGTAAATTATTTCCAACAAATATAGAAACCGGAAGTAACCATTTATCAAAAGACCCATTACCCAATCTTCTCTACGGTCTCTCTCTGAATTCGGTTCGCACAAGGCTAGATTGGTGCACCTTGACGGACGCAGTTTGGGTCTCTGGGCGTGAGTTGGTCATTGCTACTCTTGAAGAAGAAGAAGAAGAAAAGGAATTGGAGTGGATTTGATGATTGGAGAATAGAGACAATCATAAAAGTAAGATTTTCGTTTTTGTGTTACGAGTGATGAGGGTGGTGCAATTCAATCCAGTACAAGGTGGAAGGTTTCATAGATGAGATTCATGAGACAGGAGAGATGCAGACATAGTGGAAAAGGTTCATGGAACAGAAAAGAGACGAGGTAGAAGAAGAGAGAGGGTCAATGTGTAAGAATCGATATGGATTTTGTCACACATTATACGATGATTTAGCATAATATCAATTAAACTTCTACATGAAAACAAATACAAGATCAAATCTAAATTGATAATGATTATGTGTATTAATTTATTATGGTAATAAATCTTATTCCTTGTCTAGTAGAAAGACAATATATCAGTATTGTATCTGGTATCTAATTAGGATATTTGGCGACTAAAATATCCCTTTACAGAATGAATCTTAAGGCTATGTGTTTCTATATAAATAGATGGTTTTGGTCCCTGTTATCACCACTGATTACAAGCGTAAGTTATGTCCATTGAGAAGCTTAAGTTGGTGACTAATAGAAGGCCTAGCCTAATACTTTGTGTTTCAGGTTGATAGCAATGGAAGGATGTGTTGTTCATGCTGATGGTACGTTTATATTAATCTTAAACACTTGTTTGTTCTTGTTAAGCATATGTATTAGGTTGAGAGCTTATTGTAACTGGTCTAACAATTGGTATCAGAGCGACCACGTTTGCTCTCAAAATTCAGTTTTGCTTAAACAAGAAATCGATTAAGTTTTATAAATAAAAAGATTTTTAAAAAGGGTTTTGCTATACGGGTTAACAGGCCTAGCCTGTTAACAAAGTCCTTGGGCCATAATTATATGCAGGTGCACAGATCCAGGTCCATACCCTGAGTCCAGAAACAAAAAAAAAAGAAAAGAACGATGAGTTCCTTCGTTGGCAGCTTGGTGTGATCAAGAATGGGTAAGGACTGGATTGGTCGCGCTCGAGATGTCTCCATCTCTAAAGGGATTCAAAACCCATCTGCTATGAATCAAGGAAGGCCAAAGGATTGCTGCTGCATAAGGTTTTAAAGTTCAAAGCTTCCGCTGAAAATTTGCAGCGTTTTGGGGAAAAAAGCAAAAGCAGGTTTTATCTCAAATTTTTTCGATTCAAAGCATGTTATATACATAAGAACCCTAGAGAGCGCCCGGAGTGCACATACGTTAGGATAGCTGGAGGTGTCCAGAAGAAATTCAACTTTATATATGCTTTGTGGTATTGAATTGGAATATATGTGTGTGTATGATGATATACATGGTAAATTGGATTACATTCTACTATTTCTCAGGTTAAAATGGAAAACATTAGGCCTTCAAGATTACTCGGATCGATCAGTTCCAAATGGAGGTGAATGAGTGTGGTGAATTTTGCTTTTCACTACTAGTACTACCACAATTTTTTTTTTTTAAAAGTTCAGTGTTTAAGTAATATATGCTATATTTTAACATGAACTTGACTTCGGTGATCATGTATGGTCACTTGCAAGTAACTAACACCAATGAAGAAGGGATACTAGTACTACCACAATTAAAAAAAAAGTTCAGTGTTTAAGGAATATATATTATATTTTAACATGTATTCGACTTCGGTGACTATGTATGGTTACTTGTAAGTGACCAACACTAATAAAGAAGAGACACGTGTCTCATTAACAAGTTTAAGTTTGACTTTAAAGACATTACATGAGGTTATTAATAATTAATATTTATATTTAATTATTTTTCTGATCACGTGCCATTTCTTCGTTAGTATTGGTCACCTGTAAGTGACCAGATATTCTTACATGTATTTTTTTCCTTTTAACATTCCATTCTGGGTCACGAGCTGCCATCAAGCAGGTCGTGTAGGGTGCGTGTTGAGAGCGGTACCGAATGTCCCCCCACCCCCATTAAGTTTTGATGAGGATTTTTGTTATGCTGTTATGGCCGTATGATATGTATCATGTATGTCATATGCATATATGGTGGCCACCATGTGATGGTAACCATGCATTTTTATTTTTTCTGTGCCTCTGAGAACGAGACATGAAGCTTCACACAAAGCCTACGTGGGGCAAAAGGCCAAAAGGAAACGAGAGAAAAGAAACGCTTCTTTACATGCCCATAAGAAACGCTCTTTCAACAAACCCTAATTCACTTTTCTTTCTTTTTTTCTTTTTTGGCCATAAGAAAATTAGTTTGCGTAATATAACTTTAGAATTTCGGGTGAGAAAAAAAAATGAAAATGTTGGTTCTTTAAGATGTATAGCTTTTCAACAGATATGTCGTCAGAAATAGGTGAGTACGTGCTTCATGTTGATCAGTATTAAAAACCATGATCGAAAGAGATTGCCTTGAGTATAATCGTGATATTCTTCTTAACAAGATCAATCTCTATATAGCAAATATAGCAAATGATAATCTTATTGGAAGCAACCTTTATAAAGTATTGCTTCACTTGTGTACTTTGTGAAATTAGTTTTGCAGTTTATGCTTTGCTAACTTTATGTATGCGAAGAGAGTGAGAATATATATAAATTCATGTCATATATGTCTTTCCACGTTTTCTTGACACCAAATTATGATCAATCAAAATCAGATTGTTACACATTCTTGTATTTGAGTTTTTCTTTGCTTTCATTAAAGAAAATCTTCATAAGCAAATTGCATATGTTCTTATAGTATGGAGGTGAGGAAATGTAAACAATCAAATGGACAGATTTGGGAATTTGAATATGAATATCCTAATTTCTACCAACTTAAGAATTCAACAATGTACCTCACAAGTAGTCGATCATAACCTCATCATGATATTATGATTTAGTTTCATATATGTAGCATTTCCTAAAGTTTAAGAAATGGACGTGCCACTTCCTTTTGTATTACTCAAAACTCTTTAGTATATGGGGGTTACCTTTGAGATTCCAATGTCCATATGCATGTGACCAAAGTTCAAAGAGTTTTGCTCGGAATCTTCTTTATGTTCTCGACGTGATCATTGCTTGAGCTCAATCCATGTGAGCATTTCGTAGGGCAATAACAAGGAAAAAGGTTAACCCAAGGTGGACGCACGAAAGAAAAAAAAAGGGGTTTGATTTTTTCCAGGAAAGTCTTTTCATTTGTCTTTGGAGATATCTTTTCCGAGACCTTATTGCAAAATAATGCAAAGGGTGCTCCTCTCTGTTTTCATTTGCCTTTGGGTGTTATCGTTGTACTACTTGTTGAATTACGTATTAGATGACAATTTCAACTTAAAAAGAAAATAAGAAAGTGTGTCTTAAATATCTTTTTAACCTGTAACCAAAAAAAAAAAATATAATATCTTTTTAACGTATCATATACTATTTCTAAAATTGATCGCCTTCACTACATACATACACCTTTTAAATCATTTAGCAGTAACTCGCTTGCCATAGTTCTATATTTTCCTCTCCATTTCCTGCCAAGTACCTATCTTAGTTTTAATTTCTCATCTTAAAGCATGACTGGTGATTTCATTATCAGTTTTTTATTTTATTTTTTCTACAAAAAGTATAGTCGATCTATTTTTATTGGACAAAATATATTTACTAATTGTTAATTTAGGCAATTAGCAAAGTGATCCGTTATATGTATGTTCTTTGAGTCATGGAATCGAGCGTGCATTGCTCATGATGAAAGCTAGAGGCCAAAGAATAACAAGCTCCTTGATGTGTCACATAACACCAATTAGCAGCAACATAATGAGGTTTTTTTTAGTAGAGATTAAACTCTCCAAGATTGGCCACTTGCATGAAAAAGGAAGCAATACGACCTTAATCATTTCTCTTTCGTTTTCAAAAAATCATTTCTCTTTCAGATTGAGATTTAGGATAGATTCGAAAGAACGAGAATGGTTTACTTTTCACCATGACATGACACAAATCACTTCAGCTCAACCTTCTAGTTCATCCCAATACAGTTTGAAGGTATTTTTGTTGGTAAGGAAATTTCCAAGTATATCTATAGCCTTGAATTTTGAGTCAATAATCATGAAAAAAGTTGAAAACCAAAAAGGAGAGAAAGATGAAGAACTAATGGAGTCAATTGAATCACGAATTATAAAGTCGTCTTTTTGATTGGAAAAAAAATTTATATAGTCAAGAAGTGCATGTCGGGGAAAAGTGTCAAATGTGAATGAAGAAAGCTAGCAAGAGAAAGAAGGTATCACTTTGCAACTCTTTCGTCCTAGATTGTATAAGCAATGAGACAAACTTCAAAGACTAAACATGGGAAATTATTCCAACTTCATCACCATAGTTTAGTGAAGAGCCTAGTCTTGGTAAATATCCCAAGCCAATAACTTGCTTCAGGGGTTGTGAGAGAACTTCAAAAGGAAGTTGTAGCACTTGCTTTAGGGATTGTGAGAGAACTTCAAAGGGAAGTTTGTAGCCAAATTCCAAAGATAATGTCACTGTGAGGTGAGTTTTCTTGTTGGTGTTTGTTATACGACAACCGGTCGCCTATGTATAACATTTTGATTAATATGAGTGCGGCTATTATGACCTTCAAATTTGCTCAATAGACCTCATTATATTGTGAATTATTAAATGACATATACATCCTTATGCACAATGACTATTAAGGACAATAATTATACAAAATGAAATATTATATTTATTCTCTTTAGACTTAATTTCCAATTCAATAATAATTGATTTCATTCATTATTATTTTCCTTATATATTTTTGTTTTCTAATTTCTTTTTATTAAAGCATATATACAGTTTATAAGAGCTAAAAAATAATTAATATTGATCATGTGATATAAAATTTTGTAATATCATACATGCTGAATGTATATACTTGCAAGGTGCAAAGAAAAAATTGCAAAAAAAAAATATATAATATCTATCGATTATAGAAAAAATATATATATATATATATTGAAATAATTTATTATGAGGTACAAACTAGAGATCAAATTATTAAAAAGAAAAAAAAAATAACATGTACAAAAGAGAAAAACAATTAAAAAGATATGTTGAATAGTTCATGATAGAACATTTTCTTGCATGAAAAAAATAATAAAAAATGAAGGTAGGGATAATGGATGTTAAAAAAAGGAAAAAAAAGAATGAGAGGTCTGTTAAGTAAATAAGAGGTAATTAATTAATCGAAATATATATCAATAAATAATTAAGGTTATGTTAGGAATTTGAAATAAGGTGTAGTGAGCAAATGTTTATATTAAAAAGTAAAAGGAAGATGTAAAGAGAATGAGAGGTATATTAAATAAATTTGAAAATTTCAATAACCACACTCAATAAACATTTACAAAATAAAAAATTGAGGATACTTAACCAAATGTTGGCAAGCGGTTTTTTTCCCTTATATATGTGTAGGCGGACACATAATTCGAAGATAGTATGATAGTGATCAATCATGGAGCCGACAGTCAAATTTGTACAAGTTGGTGTAAGTCCTCTCACAAACTCCACTCACTAGAAATAGAGAGCATCATGAAAGAAACTCCTTACAAAAGATGAACTTCGGGCGCAAGGTTAACAAACTCCTTACAAAAGAGGAACTTGGGGCGCAAGGTTAACCTTACTGAAATTTTGGTTTGTTAAAACTCTTTCATCTATTTACTCCACAATAAAAAATCTCACTTTCATATAAGATGGGTCAAAACACTACCATGGGCATCTCAGATTGGAGATGGGAACAAGCTAGTGACTCCTGCTTTGGGAAGTTGTATATGCAAACTGCTATTGACTGTTTCTTTAGGAAGTTGTGTAGCTCTAACTGAATGAACCAAACTGCTATTGACTGTTGTATATGTCACAACAGTAATGCCTAATGATCAAATGCAAGTCAAGGATGAGAAATTTATGGAGCATAGATGGAGTATTCACCTTGTTACACTTGGTGATGAAGAAACTTATGGGCGTTTATCGTTGAAGTTAGTATCAGTGGTTGAACATGAAAACACCTACGATATATACATTCTCGGCTTTTGATTTTAAGTCGAAAAAATCAGCAAAACTTTGTTGATTAAGGTGAAGTGCTACCTAACAGTCTCAAGGGGTCTAGGGCTCTTCCATTCATTTTGGTTGGACAACTGGATGGGGGTTAATTTCGTCGTAAAATTCTTACAAATGTTCGGGACATTGGAGAAGTCTTTCTTCTAAAGTAATCTGTCCCAGATGTCATCTTGATATGATCATGTTTTCTGCAGATACGAGTTATCTGTGATAATCCGATTGGGTCTTTGTAACCACTTCTCCATCACCAGATTTTCTTTCCTAGGTACCGGAGGATTGGGAACTAAATCACAATCAAATGAAGTTTGCTCTTTCGGCTTCTTCTGTTATTACCAGGCCCTTTCGTCTTGTAGAAGTTGAGATGCTAGTTGGTTTACCCTGAGCTTTTCTTCTGCTACATTGGTTGAAGGTTAACATTCATGCTTCTCATCACTTCCAACTGACCACTGGTAACAGTTGCAGATCCTCTGAAAGGGTTACTGGAGCTGGTTGTATAATCACAGGACATATTATTCATGGAATGTGGGGTTGGGATGAGAATGTCAGATCTAATAGTGGAATGTGATTGTAAAACTGTGGTTGATCTGATTTCTCAACCTTTCATAACAAATCACAAAGCATTCAACATATAAAGACAATGAAGGAAACCAGGAGAATTTTTAAACATACTTCCGTAAGTTTTAACCATGTTGTTCAAGTGCCAAGATCATCGACATTTTCCCAGAACCAACTGACTAGCAACAGAAAGCTTCATGAAAAAGGAACTTCATGGAAGGCATAAGACAAATTTAGTTGAGAAACCAACTTAAAATTACAATTCATCATGAATCAATAGTATGACCCTGTTGTGAATTTCAAAATAACACTGGGTTTGCTGATAGCAGTAACACCACAGATGCACATTCTTTGACCCCAACTGTAATCGAACTACGAATGTATTCACCTCTTTACTTCAGAGCAACACATCCCACTTCACTAGTCTCTCCAAAATTGGTAATGGGTCAAAAGGCTGGCTGTTTCTCAGGGAATTGTTCTACCCCTCTACTAACCAATTTATATCAATATTTAACATATTGACAAAAAGAAGGGAAAGAGGAGAACTCTACTTACTAATTTGCCCAGGAGCTATTTCGTCGAAATCACAAAGAGGTAATTTAATTCTATTGTCTATAAGAACATGCACAACTGCATTGACTATAGTCCAAACCTCGGTGTGGATCTTAAATATCTTTTTTCTCAACTACAATCTTGAACAAATAGGAAAGATTGATGCACAAAACAGAAAATTGAAGTTCAAATATGTGATTTGAAAGGGAACTTTTCAAGATCAATTGATACAGCTATGGTTGCAACAAGTTTTCAACTGGATTATACAGATCAATTCATGGCTTTCAAAATCAGTATAAAGCTGTCCACTAAGAAACCACATATAATGATTCAATACTTGAACATAAACAAGGAAAAAAGAAGATTTCTTATTATTAACTTGGCCAAGAACTATTTTCATCCTTATCATCAAGAATGAGTTTAACTCCATTGTTTTTAAGAGCATTGACAATAGCCCATACCTTGGTACGGTTTTTAAAACCCTTCTTCTCAACTTCATTATTTACATTAACATGAATCCCTTGTCCCTGTCCCTGGTCAAGACCTTCCACCTTAAGTCGCATCGCGAGCACTTCTCCAACAACTGATGCTGCTTTTGCATTGCAAGAGCGGCCACACTCGAGTGAGCCCTTAACCGAATGTTCAATTGTAGATGCTGTTACAACAATCCGGCCATTATTTCGGTCAACGACGTTTGCTGTGATGTACTTCAATGATATGAACAATCGCAGCACATACCGCTTCATAACACTCATTCTTGGACACTCCTGCAGTTTTGTAATTAAAACAAGCCAATTAGATATGAAACCCATATAAGGGAAAGAGAATTAAAAATACCAACAGTCAAGAATTTAATCTCCCAATGGTTAGTGGTAAGCTCATACTAAACATTGTCTGAAGGGTAAGTCTCACCCCATTCCTTAAGCTGGTAAGAGACCAGTCACATTAAACATAGATGCAACTTCAAAATATTTTTTCATCACACATTTAGAACCAGATCAAAGACAGTAAAACATTCTTAAATCTTGGGTGATCGGGAAGGAAAAAGATTAAGATAAAGTGAAAAATGGGCAAAATCATGTATGCCTTTTTGCAAAATGCAGGTATATTCACTTGAATGTGTTTTGACCACCGCTTTACGAGGTCGACATAATACTGTTCTAAAACCAACATGCTTCAAGAATACATCAAATCCCAAATATGGGAATTAGTTTGGATTTGATAAGGCTTCAAAAACCAATACATGTTCAATACATAATACAGTACTTATTTACATGTATATTTGAATTTCGTTCACAAGTATACATAAAGCCTGGGTGAACAAGCATCTAACCTTAATAAAAGAACCTTGACAAAATTTCATTTTGTAACAAAAGAGAAAACTGTCTAATAAGACATGACAAAACTCTGCATGACCAAAGCAGCAGTGTCATGCTTCACAGTTTGCTATACAGATATGAAGCAATTAAAAAGTGATCTTTAACAATTGGATATCACTGCACCTATTGGAATGACACTACTATACTGGATAATTCAACACTTCAAATACCCCCTGCTTACTACAACAGATGATGTCTGCTAAAGCTCCTAATCCATGTTGAAGGTACAGGTTTGACATATCTTATCATAGCATCTCCAAACTATTCTGCATATTAGAATCCCCTCTAGCCTCGCATTTTATATACTAGAGTTATAGCCAATAAGACAACCTTATCAGAAGCTCAGGGCTGCACAGTACGAATACTAATATATTCAGTCCGTATCCTAGCAATGCATTCCTCTCTTTCTGTCCCAACTATGGATTCACCTTTATTATAGATTCACAAACTCATTAATTTTGGACACAATAATTGTATTCCAAATTCTGGGCAGCCAAGGCCAGGGTACCTCCTCACCTACGTAAACCATAATCATTGGAGACCAAATGAATACTACAAGGAGTAGATGACAACTGAAGAAACTACTGGTACATATAAACCTTATGACAAAATCACAAAGGGATAAATAAGATGCATCTCCCATTGATTCTGAAGGTCAAGAATGCCCCGTCTGGCAATACTGGGGGAGAAACACAATAAGACACAATTTAAATTACGAATAGAATAGATCTGTACGACCATGATAAGGTTGTTTCAGATGTAAGAAAAGATTTTCAGATGCCACTAATCATAAGCAAATATATAAAGAGTTGCAGACCCATATTTCTGTTATGTTTCTAGACAATTCACAAGTTCAGTAATCTAGGGCTAAAGGTACCTGATATGAGGAAAAACATAAGCTCTTTGACATTGCAAGGGGACTCGACGTTTTGACTGCATTAATAGTCATAGCTCTTTCTTATTATGCCAAAAAAGAGAATAAGAAAAGAAAAAATGTACTCTTAGTGTGAATCAAACAATAGCTAAAACTTGTTTGGTGATCATTCAAATTTATGGTTTTCAGTTTGAGACAGAAGCAAAAAATATGAGAGGGAGGGATGTGGGAGGTAGTTTTTAATTTTCATACATACATACATACTCTCTCTCTCTCTCTCTCTCATTCTCCCTCTCCCTCTCCTCTTCTCTTCTCTTCCCCTCCCATCATGGAAACTACAAATTCAATAAAAAGAGAAAACTTGTTACCAGACTGGACCTAGTGTATTGGCGAACGAAAATAACAGATTTTACACTTGACGCACTTACACTTCAAAATACCCCCTGGTTAGTACAACAGATAATGTCTGCTAAAGCTCCTAAATTCCTAATCCATGTTGAAGGTACAGGTTTAACACTATCTTATCCTGTCAGCATCTCCAAACTATTCTGCATATTAGAATCCCCTCTAGCCTCGCATTTCTTATGCCACGATTATAGCCAATAAGATAACATTATCATAAGCTCATGGCAGCTGTGAACTCTGATATATTCAGTCCATATACTAGCACTGGACTCCTCTCTTTCTGTCCCAAATATGAATTCACCTTCATTATAGCTTCACAAACTCATCAAGTTTGGACATAAAAACCTATAATATTCCAAATTCTGTGCAGCCGGGGCTAGGGTACCTGCTCTCCTACATAAACCATAATGATTGGAGACAAAATGAATACTACAAGGACTAGATGACAACTGAAGAAACTACTGGTACAAATAAACCTTATGAAAATATCAAAGAGAGGAAAAGAAATTAGGAAACATAAAGATGCATCCCCATCAAAACTAATGGTGAAGAATACGTTGTCTGGAAATAGTAGGGAGAAAGGCAATAAGACACATATAGAAATAAGGAATAGCACAAATCTGTATGATACTGATGAGGGAATTGTTTCTGATGTCAGAAAGATTTTCAGATGCCAATAATCATAAGAAAATAAATAAAGAGTTGCAGACCTTTTTTGATGTTATGTTTCCACACACTTCACAATGTTAGGTAATATGTAGCTGAAGGTACCAAATATGAGGAAAAACGTAAACTATTTGACATTGCAAGGAGACTTGACATTTGGACGGTATTATTCTTCATAGCTTTTTCTTATTATGTTCCAGTTTTAGCTATGCACAACCCAAAATAAGAAAAGAAAAACTGCACTTCAGTGCTAGCCCAGCAATAGCTAAGGCTTGTTTGGTGATTATCAAGATGATTGGTTTTCAGTTTGAGACAGAAGCAAAATACATGAGGGAGGGAGGGAGGTGGGAGGTAGTTTTTCTTTTTAATTTTCATACATTCATCACCATCATCATTATCATCATCATCATCTCTCTCTTTCTTTCCTCCTCCTCCTCCTCCACCATCCTTCCTCATATCTCCATGAAAACTAAGAACCCAATAAAAAGAGAAAGCCTTGTTACCAGACAGGACCTAAATATTTGAGGAAGAAAATAACAGAATTTACACTTGACCACTTGAATAGGAAATTAATATTCCCCAATCTGTATTCATTGTTACTTTAGCTGCTTAATAATGCCAGAACAATTATAGACACAACCCTAAGCCGAGTGCCACAATATGAGAAGAAAAGGTTATAACTCGCAGATACGGCATTTGCTAATCCAACATCCTCTACACAAACAGCCACAATGAAGCTTAATCATCTTTATTCTCATTCTCGGTATTAGCAGCTGCACTGGGAGCAGTACTAACAATGCCACTAAAACAATCAATTTCCGAATATATTGAAAATTAGAATGAAGAATACATTCTACCCATACCCAGAAATCACATACCCAATTAGAAGTACCATACACCTACGAAATTTGAAGTACGAAATAAACAATTAGTTATTTCTGGAATAGTAGAATAACAGAGAAGTTGATTCATTCACATAAGAGAGAAGCTCTTGAGACAAATGTAATTACTAACTGAAATACATAACCCAATATTCTGAGAACTTGAACACTCCATGTTCTTCACAAAAGTTCAATACTTTGATGGATGCATATAAACCCAAAAACCTCAACTTCAACCTGAACAAAGAAATGAACTGCTTACCCAAAATAACCAGACCGCTGAGTTTGCAAGCGATAGACACAGAAGCAGAACCACAAGCCGAGTAGTGTTTATGCTGCCAGAGAGTACGAAACGCAGCGTTTTCGGGTTTGGGCTTTTAACCTGGACAAGCCCAAAACGCTTTAAGTGGTGACAGAAGCAAATACCAAATTTGTATACGTAACCCAAAGCTACTAGCCAAAACTCTGGGACTGCCTCTAGATCCTAAACACGTGTCCCGCCACGACCCAACCCTAACCGGCTCTCCTTATAAATCCCTCAAATCCTCCACCTCCTGTTTCTAAAAACCTCGAACCCAACCCGACCCAACCTCTCTCTCTCTCGGGTTTAACCGACTCGCTCACCACCTGAGACTAATCCCAGATCTGACTCCCACCGCCAAGCTCTCTTCTCCGATCGCCTTCTAGGTTCCTTAATCTTCTTCTCCGTTCATTCTTTCATATTTGTTTTTTTTTTCGATTCGATTTCTGATTGGAGATTAGGGATTTTTGTGTGTTTTTTAGGTTGATTATTTGATAAGATGGTGTCCGACGCAAGCAAGAAGAAGGCGGCTCAGAAGAAGGCGGCGGCGGCGGCAAAGAGAGGTGGAAAGGCAGCGGCGGCGGCTTCGTCAAAATCTGCGTCCGAGTCGCAGAATGGAGCTGATAAACTCGCCAATGGAGTCGAAATAATGAGGATATCGGATCGGAATTGCACTGGCGTGCTTTGCTCTCACCCTCTTTCCAGGGATATCCGGGTATGAATCTCTCACCATGTCTTTGCCCTAATGCTATGTTTTTCTATTCTCGGAATTTTATTATGCCTATATGTAGATTTAAAAATGAATGCCTATATGTAGATTTAAAAATGACTTGCCGCCGATTCAGTATTTAAGAAAAGGTGCATATATAAACTCAAATGATTTAAACGTTCCATTTTTGTTGGTATTAATCTGTTTTCACATCGATGGCTTTATATGCTCATATTTCCCTTTCTTTTTTGGGTTTTATGAAAATAAAGCCCCAAGTTGTTGGAGATTGCTAGAAATATTTAGGGGTTTTTTTTAGGTTTTATATTATTGTACTTTTGTTTTCTTTCTTTCTTTTTCTCACTTAGAAGCATTAAAAAATATTGGAAATCTTATCAACAATTTGATTGTGTCAGTTTCTGAAAGAAATTAAGGGGCCAACTCATTAGTTAACTGCATGTTTGAATTATGTAAACTTGGAAGTGTTATGAAATAATATTTCTTCTTGATTTTGATTTTATGTACATGTTGTTCGGTGAAAGGCTTTTGAAGCTGTGTCATGTTCTTTCAAGTTTGTTCATCTCAACTTTGTTGGTAAAAGCAGTCAATTAAGATTGTTTTTACACTGTGAGCTGACATTTAAGTGATCATTGCAGATTGAGTCTCTATCTGTTACTTTCCATGGGCACGATTTGATAGTTGATTCTGAACTGGAGCTTAATTATGGCAGGTTAGTTTCAGCTGTTTTCAAAATCACACTTGAATAATATTGTCATACATATTTATACATGTTGATATTAAAATTTATTGTGTTATTTTCCAGACGTTATGGTTTACTTGGGTTGAATGGGTGTGGTAAATCTACCTTGCTGACTGCAATAGGGTGCCGAGAGCTTCCTATCCCAGAACACATGGATATCTTTCATCTCAGCAGGGAAATTGAAGCTTCAGACATGTCTTCACTAGAGGCTGTCATTAGCTGTGATGAGGAGAGGATTAGATTGGAGAAAGAAGTTGAAGAATTGGCAGCTCAAGTAAGATTAATTTACTGTTACAGAACTCACTTAGAGTGGTGAAGCAGAGTTTGCTTTCACCGTCTCAAGTCTCAACTAATGTAAATAGATTGCATTACCGATGTAGTATATAACTTTCTTCAAATCACTGTAGTTTCCTAGTGTATCAATAGTGTTTTTTCACATGAATATGTGAGGTACAACCCTATTTTTATAGGTTGATATGTACTGGTCTCGTTTGTAACTTGTGTGCTGGTTGTTGATTGTGTCTTCACTGTCAACGAGATATTTGGAATAACCGAGATTTTTAATGATAGAAATATGTTTGCAATAGTCACTCACAAACTGTTTTTCACTGTCAATGAGATATTTGGAAACAGAGATTCTTAATGATAGAAAATTGTTTGCAATAGTCACTCACAACTGTTCAGTCAAATGCAGCTCTTTCTTGAAGTTGAATGTTTATGGCAAAGAAAATGCCCTTCTGTACTTTTGAAAACAGTACATATTCGTTATGCACTTGCAAGTTGATTCTGCATTTTTGCTGACTCCTTTTGTGATATGCAGGATGATGGAGGTGGAGAGCAGCTTGAACGCATTTATGAGCGTCTTGAAGCTCTGGATGCAGCAACTGCAGAGAAGCGTGCCGCTGAAATACTCTATGGTCTCGGTTTTGACAAACAGATGCAAGCAAAGAAAACTAGAGATTTCTCTGGTGGTTGGAGGATGAGGATTGCACTTGCACGTGCTCTATTTATCAACCCAACAATCCTGTTGCTTGATGAGCCTACTAATCATCTTGGTTAGTTTATCTGGCTTTAATATTTCATCATTCAGATTTCCTTTTGCTTTGTGCATACCTTTATGGCATGAGAAATTTGATCTGTTATAGTTGTTTACTTCTGTATTCTATTGGCTTTACATCGTAGGTTTTATTATGTTCTCACTATGTGAGCTTGTTCATTCTTATTGGAATTAATTGACTAAAGTACTGCAGGGGTTTTTGTTGATCTTTTCCTTTATGTGCTAAAGTATGTCTACTGAATGCGAGAACATATATCTACCTCATTCTGTGTCTAGAAACTGCCTCTTATCTATTTAGGCTTTTACCTTAAAAAAGAGATTTTCTTTGATTTCTGATCTGCTAGATGACAGAAAAGTTATAAAATGTCGGTGGTTATCTGCAACTTTTTTGATTAGGGGGATCAAAAGTCTAAATCATGCATACTATATATTATTGTAAGAATGCAAATTTCATATATCCATTTGGTGCGTCACATTTTTGTTTTTTGTGTCTTGTCTATAGAATTTAATAATTTTAACACTGATAGTTTTATGTGAATGTTGACAGATCTCGAAGCTTGTGTGTGGTTGGAGGAGACTCTAAAGAAATTTGAACGCATCTTGGTTGTGGTTTCACATTCTCAGGATTTCCTGAATGGTGTTTGCACAAATATCATTCACATGCAGAGCAAGAAACTGAAGATCTACTCTGGAAACTATGATCAGTATGTTCAGACACGTTCAGAACTTGAAGAAAACCAGATGAAACAGTACAAGTGGGAGCAAGAACAGATTTCTAACATGAAAGAGTACATTGCTCGTTTTGGTCACGGATCAGCGAAACTAGCTCGCCAGGCACAAAGTAAAGAGAAGACGCTTGCTAAAATGGAGCGTGGTGGGCTTACTGAAAAGGTGGCCAGAGACAAGATTTTAGTCTTTCGCTTTGTTGATGTGGGAAAGCTGCCACCACCTGTGCTTCAGTTTGTTGAAGTCTCATTTGGTTACACTCCTGATAATCTGATCTACAAGAACATCGACTTCGGTGTTGATTTGGATTCGCGTGTCGCTCTGGTTGGCCCCAATGGAGCTGGAAAGAGTACTCTCCTGAAGCTGATGACGGGGGAATTGACTCCTCTTGATGGCATGGTCCGGAGGCACAATCACCTTAGGATTGCTCAATTCCATCAGCACTTGACTGAGAAGCTTGACATGGAGCTGTCTGCCCTCCAGTTTATGATCAAAGAGTACCCAGGAAACGAGGAGGAGAAGATGAGGGCTTCAATTGGTAAATTTGGACTAACAGGCAAAGCACAAGTGATGCCAATGAGTAATTTGTCAGATGGGCAGAGGAGCCGTGTTATCTTTGCTTGGTTGGCGTTTAGGCAGCCTCAGATGCTTCTGTTGGATGAGCCAACTAATCATTTGGATATTGAGACAATTGACTCACTGGCTGAGGCGTTGAATGAGTGGGATGGGGGTCTGGTTCTTGTTAGCCACGATTTCAGGCTCATAAACCAAGTAGCTCATGAGATTTGGGTATGTGAAAATCAAGCTGTGACCCGGTGGGAGGGTGATATTATGCAATTTAAAAATCACCTCAAATCAAAGGCTGGTTTAGGTGATTAAGTATTTTGCGGCAGCCTCGGAGAAGTTTCATAAGCTTTTGTAGTTTGTTTGTTGACCTTGCTTACTACACGTGTATGAGACAATGTAGTGAGGGTACCTCCTTTTCTGAGCTACGTCTTCTCGGAGTGAACTATGATGGGAACCAAGAGCATAATGGGTGAAGAAGGCTTGGTTATTGTTTCTAGCCGTGGCAGTTTCTGTGCCCTAGCCCAGTTTGTGCAGGGGTTATTTTTGTTGCTTTCATTTCGCATGCTTTTTCGTTGCTCTTCTATTTTACTTGGTTATTAACCAGGTTGATTAAGTTATACTTGTATTTTAGGTAGATACAATGTCTATGGGGCTTGTTCTATTCTCTGAAATGGTATGTTTGTACTTAGCATATTCTATGATATTGAGTTTCTATTTTATTTCTTAGCCAATGAGATCAACAAAAATATCGTTTAATACTGGCTGGGCTCTGTTTTGATTTCTTCCGTTGAGGTTGATATAAACTCTAAAGAGGAAATTTTGTAAATCATACCTCGAATAAAAGTCCTTCATTTGTTCAATACAATATATTTAAAAACTATTATATTGGTACTCAAATAATAAAACAGAAATTATTTTTAGTATTTGTTGTCAATGATGTAACTACTTTTAAAGAGGTGTTTTTGTCTTCTTGGTTGATATAATTTTCTTTGACGACGGGGGTCGTTTTACTACCATTCTCTTTTAAGAGTACTGGAGTGGCGGTTTGACGAGATTCGACAACCAAAGACCCAGGATATGCTTTTATTTTGTATCCTAGTGAACCCAGTGCCCCCATTAAAATGTGTGGCATGAATTTATTTCAATATTTGGATTCACATATATACTTTTCTTTTGTATCCTAGTGAACCCAATGCCCCCATTAAAATGTGTGGCATGAACTTATTTCAATACTTATGCTTCTTCTGCAACTACTTTTCTTAATTACCAACCTAAACATCAATCTCTGACAGAGCCAGTGAGTTCTAGCAGAGGGGATTCTTGGATGGAGTTCTCCATCGGGTTGGGTCAGAAACTTGGAATGGAGGAAAATTGAGAATTGTTTAATGGAGAAACAACAAAATTTTGTGGCTAGTTGAAATCTTGATTCTGAACTTTGGGGGGTTTTAATTATTGGAGAACTAATGCAAATACAAGAAGAAAACAATGAAAAACAAGAAGAGGAATGTTCAGTTTGTAGCAATTTTGTGTCTGATATTTAAAGAGATATATAGATGAGAACATGTGCTCAGGTGTGGCTGTGTGCGGCAGAGGGAGAGGGAGAGAGGAAAAAGGCCGGGAAAAATAAAAAAACGTAATTGTCCATGAAACAGCTTTTATAGCAGTCGACTTGACACTGTTAGAGACGGAATATATCAAATTTATGTCAACTTTATATGTTGGGATACCAATATTATAGTTTTGAAATGTTATATACCATAGTGATAAATGGATATATATGTGGTACCATTAGTAAAATTTCCTCAACTCTAAATCCACATCACACATAACATTCATATGACAACGTTTGAGTATGTCTGACACAACAAGTAGCTGCTCACATTCTTGTATGACTAGTTTTAACAACAAATATTTCTCGTCGTTATAACTTTTCTTTTAATGACACATTCTCAATGTTTGTAGATGTAGGCATGAAACCCTTCTAGTGAGGACCCGTAAGTTGAAGACTAGTTGATGATTTTTCGGCTTATCCCAGTTTATATGTATTTATGTCTGGAAATAAGAACCATTAAGTTAATGATTAGTTGAGGACTTTTTTTATTTATGGTTTAAAAGTTTATACCGACCACATATGTATTTCTTTTGTGTGTCTTTAAAAGTTTATCGAATGGGGTTTGTCTATCATACCATATGGTATGACATACCTATTGCAAATGCGTCTAATTGTATGAAACATGGAGGATTTTGAAAAGGTAAATGGTCATTACATGGTCATTTAGTTGTTTCTTCAATCAACAATAACCACACATTTTGTGAGGCATGTTATACCATATGATATACTAGAATTTTATAAACGGTGCGTCTATTGTCACCTTACAAACCACTTTGTTCACCACATATTGATTTATTGAAAAACTAATATACCCTGATGTAAAATTACAGAAAGAGATAATAAGTTATTACAAATTACAAATTACAAATTTTTATTTTTATTTTTATAAACATGTACTTCATAAACCTTAGCCAATAATTTATCATATTTAGTTTCTTTATAGTTTAAATATTCTATCATTTAACCTAAACATGAGATGAACTGTTTGTATTTTTTTTCATCTCTTTTATTCTTTGTTGATGTTTCGTCTATCCCTTTACTATATTTCTCATGTCGATTTTGTATGTAAATTTTCATGTCTAGTCGCTCACTTATATTTGATTTGTTTTTTTTTTCATCGGCGTCGGAACTTTTTCCAAGTAGAGATACATTTGCAAACATTGTGTATCTTGACATCGACAGATACCAATGAGTTAAGTTTGAGAGTTTTTTCTTATTTTTTAATTGAAATTTATACTTTAATGTATTTTTTTTGTTCAGTTGGTGATTTCACTTACCCAAATGATATTAATGTTATGGTTTTCTTTAATTTTTGTTTGTTTTTGGAGTTCAATGACTATTGAAAGAGCATGATATTGTGTGTATTGAATAAATTAAATTTAAAATTAAAAAATATATCAGTGGGGTGAGAAGTGATCGAATGTGGTTGCGTTTATATGCTTGGATTAGCACCGGAATAGGACAGAAAAATATCCAAACAGGTTTTTGGTGGTTCAGATGGTTCTGGGATAGAAAATTAAATCTTGTCAGTGTAGGATATGAAATCTTGTTAGAGAGGTGTTATATAGAGAATCTGCGCACAATTTAACCACGTTCTTGACCAACTTCTGTTTCTTTCCTCTCTCTCTCTCTCATTTCCATTTCTCTCTCATCTTCCACATCTCCAAGAAACGCTTCACGATCTCTTTCTCCGGTTTAAAGATGGCATTAAAACCCATGGGTATGGGTAACCATGGGTAAAATATGTATTGAGTTTAATTTTGGGTAATGGGTATACCTATTTTTAGCAATGGGTGGGTATATGTATGTGTTTCTGCTGGATCCCGTAGACCTGGTAGAAATTACTACACGTGGTCCGTTCTTGGATATGCTTCTTATTTTCTGCAAAAGGAGACCGACCGGGATTTTCCGGTCTTTCTCTCTACGATGATAAAGTCAGTTATTGGTAGATAAGTATTAAATGCTGAGAGATGTTTCTTACCATTTTGGTTGATTTCAACTGTATTTATAGCCTCGCGTTGACTTATGCCTTGCATTTTATTTGATGTGGGACAAGTATACTGTTATGGTCTGTTTATTTGGCCGTCTATGGACTCTCCTCCTCCCGGCCCAGACTGTTATAGCATCTAGGATGAGGCCTGTTCAATCTGCCTCATGCTGGACTTTGTAGCATCGCGGGGCAGGGGAGGTATTTATCGACTACCGACTACAATATATTAAAAAAAACTCATGGGTGTGATGAACTGGGTACGGGTAATACCCGTGGGTACCCATATAACACCCACATACCCAAAAAAATCCTCCTGGCGATCCAGAACTTCCACCTGGCGCTCCTCAACCTCGGGATCCGCAAGATCGCATTTTCCACTACCTTTTCCTTCGTCAACGTTGTCACGGCGCCATTCCCTCCCTCCGCCGCGCAGTTCATCGACGCGCCACTCCAGACGGTGATCAGGCTGCTCTTCCAGTTCGTCCGCAACACCAACTCCTCCGTTAACGTCTACCCTTACAACCTTTACCGCCTCCAAAGCGAGATTCCGATAAGGTTCCCTCTCTTTCAGGAGCACCCCTTCAGCTTCCGTGATGACATGGCCACCAGAGTCCGCTTCTAGAACCTCTTCGACATGATGGTCGACGCCGCCATCTCTGCCATGGCCGTCGTTGGACACGAGAACATTCCTCTGATTGTGACTGAAACGGGGTTGGCCCAGCTCAAGGGGCTATTGGGCCATCTGAAGCCGGGTCAGGGCACTCCGCTTCAGAAAGAAGGGGTGGCTCAGGTGTACATCTATGAGCTGATTGATAAGCAAGTGATTGGGATGCAATTGGGGGATTTTGTTTGCGAATACCAACAAGTACAAGAACGTTGACTATCGCCCGCTTGACAGTGAGTCACAGTCGGAGAAGTCCTTGCCGGTGCTGGTGGTGACGCAGAGGACTGGGTTGTGGAGGGAGGGGTGGAAGAAGATGATGAACATTATGGTTTCTTGTAGTTATCCAAACCTGCTCTAATCTCTTGTACCAAACACGTGCAAAGATTAAAACAAATCCTATCTTGATCAAATGTTATCTAATTCAATATCTTACTCCATTCTTATCAAACATGGCAGTAAGGTGAACAAAATAGACACACCATTTTATAAATGATTGATATTGTTTACCGACCGAATGCCATGACAAAATCACCAACGTGATCGGACGACGGGAAATCATCTAAAATATTAAAAAAGAAAATTTGATTACATAAACAAAGCTAGCGTCTCTGTTTTCCTGTCTTAATTAACTAATAAGCTCACCAAACCTTAATGACTTTACTGCCACAGTCGTCGTTCATTTTCAATAGACTCTGATGCATTTTGAATGATACATGGTTTGGTAGTCCTTCTTCTTCCGATTTATCCAGACTGAGACTCCGTGATAACAAAAATAGCTGGTCAGTAATTAAAAATGAGCGAATATAGCCGGTACCGCCGGTCGTCCAGCTCTTATTTGCCTAAGTATGCATCGATCGAAGGACGGGGATACACAGAACCGGTCTTGGTGTCCCTCATCCCGTGCTGTGCCACCGACTCTTTCGGCAGCGTCCAGGCCTTCCAACACTATTGTGCCGGACTATCGTTCGCATTCTGGGTCCTACAGGATGGGGAGTTTCCAGTCATCCAGTTCTTCCAGTATTCGACCGAGTCGATTGCCTGAGCCTCTTCACTCGTCAAAAAACAGTGTGTTGTCACGTCGTTCGGATTCTGGGTCCAACAGGGACGAGATGGCTAACATTCATTCGGGAGCACCCAGTTCTTCAGCCAACTCCAGGCTGTCGGGTTCCAGCAGGTTAAGCAGCAGCAGCAGGTTCTCGACGTTGTCAGGCCGCAACTCCTATCATGATCGATTATGATGAGGATGTGATAGGAAATGCTGTGCATCGGTCCAAGACCCCGGACTCCGAGCCGCAGTACCATTATGGCTCTGAGTTGTTTGATTACGTAAGCGCTTTTGGATCAATTTTCCAACAATAACACTCGATAAGCAAAAAAAAAAAAAAAAAAACGAAAAAAATTTGGCATGCGAATAATTTCGGATTTTGTAATTTTGTCAGCTCTCTAGGAAAAGATATTTACATGTACTGTATGTTCTGAAAAATAAAATAGGTCATTTCTAGTTATTATTGAACCAGAACGGTGGTAGTCTAATACTAAAAGGAATGAAGGAGCCTCTAAACGTACTTCTAAAGTAAAACCTGCAACTTAGTCAAGTTTTGAATTTCAAACAAGAAATAAGTACAGAGAATGATAAATTAAGGGCTGGAACACGCCTGAAAAATATATGCGCCGAATACGCATACACGCATAACTAGAAAGAAACAGACTAGTATACTCATTAATATTATTTTTTTATTTTATTTACCCATTTAGATTCGGACACATGACATTTTTTTATATTTTATTTTACAAACTTAACAACACAATTATAAAAATATAAGTAAATTCGTTTAAAACACGTAAATTTGGCTTAGACTTCATAATTACAACATATAAACATTTATTACAAAATTTTTAACCAAATATCATTATCTTTGTAAAAGCTTTGTGAAAAATATAATTATTTTCTCAATACAAAAAACAACACCCAATTACAAAACCGAGAATCATATTATTACATGAACGAGGACGAATTGTCTATTTAGTCCAAATATAAAAATTTATAATTTCGACAACACATTCGTCTTCAATTTTGTAAAACGGGTCATAAATTTATAAATTTGGTTTATACCTCGTAATTACAACATATGGACATTTATTATAAAAGTTTCAATCAAATGTCTTTATGTTTGTAAAAGCGTTGTGAAAAATGTTATTATTTTCTCAATACAAAATATATATACCACTCAATTACAAAACCGAGAACTATATTACATGAACGAAGATAAATATTCTATTCGGTCTAAATCTAAAAATTTACCATCTCGACAATATTTTCGTTCTCAATTTGTAAAAAGGATAATAAATCTGTAATTTTGGTCCAAACCTCGTAATTACAATATATGAACATTTTATTACAAAATTTTCAATCAAATGTCTTTATATTTGTAAAAACATTGTGAAAGATGTAATTATTTTCTTAATACAAAAAACTCAACTTAATTACAAAACCGAAAACCATATTACGTGAATGAGGACAAATGATTTATTTTGTTCAAATATGAAAATTTACAATTTGACAACACATTCGTTCTCAATTTTATAAAAAGGGTCACAAATATATAAATTTGGTTCACACTTCGTAATTACAGCATATAGACATTTAGTATAAAAGTTTTAACCAAATGTCATATAGACATTTAGTTAAACTAAAAGCTTCAACAAAAGTCACAAAACGTGACTGCAGCTCCTATTGAACAACAATCGAAAAATAAAAGTAAAACCTAACCTAGAATGTTCATAAAAACACGAAAAGTTACAGAGGTGTACTAGACACACAGAGAGTCTAGTACACAAAATTTGAGATAAATCGGAGTTGATTTGATAGGGAAATAAAATACAGGAATATGACGAACAAAAGATAAGAAAACTGAAAACTGATTTCAAAGTAGTTGAAAATCAAGATAATGAGACTAGCTAGGGAGGAAGTATCCACCCCCGACAATCACACACAACACAATTTGTCCAATTTGTGACCAACTAACTCAATTGAAGATGCTCAGATTGACTCGGTACACTTGAGCACAATCTATTACTCTTTCTTACTTTGTACGTTAGGCATGAAGTGCTCTACACCTAAACTATTCTCAAACATTGTAACCTAAAGGTACGTTTATTAGGTTAAACAAGCAGAGATCAATAAGCATGAAAAGAGTTTGAGCAATCACTAGGCATCGCAATAAACTTAGCGCCTTGCTAAACCTAGGGTTTCGTCGACTCGCTAGTGAAAACTACCGATTACTTCTCTAGACAATTTGAGGGATCCGATATTGACCCAGGCATCAAATAATCAAAGTATTAGAACCCTAGCATGTATACTAAGTAGGCCTCCAAAGCACACACACAAAGAATTCATCGATGAACAATCGGTAAACAAAACCTCAATCTTATTAATTGCAAAAACAAATTGAAAATCAAAGCATGTTATGAATCATGTCTAGGGGCTTCAACAGCCCCCTAGCTACTATGAGTTTAGTTGCGCATAATGAAAATTAAAAACACAAAAGAGTTCATGGAAGGGGAAGACAACAATAACCGAGCTTGGAGAATCCTTGAGAAGAGATCAATTTTGTTCCGTCCGATTCTTGTGTTCTTTTCTTCCCGACTTCTCTTCTTCTTTTTTTCGTTTCCTCTCGTGTATCAGATGATATTAGGTTAGAGAACCCTCAATTTCCATCCATGGGCCAGCTGATTTGGATTGGGCCTTGAAATTGAAGTTACGGTCCAAATCAGAAATTCGGGCAGACTGACCTTCGGCCACTAAAATGATCATAACTTCTTCTACAAAATAGGTATTGGCGATCCGTAAAAAGTTCTAGAAATTAGACTCTTGTAGCTTTCTATTGATATATAACTCATTGTCTGGATCGTTGTGAGCTGATCACAATCCTCTGTCGAAGTTAGATGAGAATTTCTGGCTATCCCATAATTCTTTCCTTACACGACATGAATTCCTAATCCTTCAAGATTTCTCCTCTTTTGCTTCATATTCCTTTCTTTGCTCCGAAACACCTAATAAACATAAAAATAACTAAATCAAATAGAAAATACGATAAACTAATAAAGTAAAGAGGGGAATTAACCATCATATTGTCGCATAATTATGCTCCTATCAAACACGATCGGCGGCTAACACGATCAACCGTGGTAGGAAGGAGTCGGAGCACCACACAGGGCGGCTACCTATCTTCTACAGGGTGGTCCACCACAAAGAGAAGGGTGAGGAATTTCCTGTTATCCCAGCTTATACGGAGACGTATGACACAGTCAATGGCCCTAAAGCTGCCAAGAATCTTGTAAGTTAATTAAATCTGGTGCAAATAGGTTACATATATTGTGCAAATAGTTTTTAGTTGATGCAATTAAACTCTTAACTGCTTTTCAACTGCAATATGAATTTAAATTCCAAATCTAATTACAAGCTTATCTCTTACCTCATATTTGTTGGAGGAAATGCAGAAAGAGACCATTGAATTGAAAAATGCACAGAAGAATGCAAACTCTGACATCCTAGAGGCTGAGCTTCCACCTTTAGAGTGAGAGTCAAATATTAAGGTGCTTGAAGTAGGAGTCAGCAGAAGAGCCGGGAAAGAGATTCGTGGTCTTGGAAGAGTAGGTGTCCGACAATCATCATCTTCTACTCCATGTTCTCGAGTTCATGAAGTGGAAGAGAGATTACATATTGCTGAGGAGAGGGCCGAAAAAGCTAAGGCGGTTTCACAACAACTTAGTGAAGAGATGACATTGGTGAAACAGTAACTAGCAACAATGATGTCTTTTATGACGCAGCAAACTGGGTGTCCTCCACAAGTCCCTTCCCAAAAACCTCTAGATGAAAGCTGAGAGGAACTAACTAGGTACATCACTACATACTTCACTATTTTGGTTTTGTTTAGATGGAGAAGCCTTTGGTTAGGTTGTTGTGTAGTTGGTTTTGTTTAGATGGAGAAGCCTTTAAGGTTAGGTTGTTGTGCAGTTGGTTTTCTTTAGTTGGAGAAGGATAGGCTAGCTAGATGGAGAAGCCTTTAAGGTTTGTGCAGTTGGAGAAGGATAAGCTAGCTAAGCTAGGATGAATGGTTTTGTTTAGTTGCAATTCAAAGTGTTACCAAAGAGTAAAGACTTTGTATGAACAAATTATATATGCATATATGAAAATTTATTGTTTGCTAAATTTGCAGTTTTACAGTTTATGTTTCTATAGATGATGATGATGATAGTGAAACATGGAGGATAAGGAAAAAGCAAATAAGACTAACCTTAGTGAAAACCCTAATGCGACGAAGATACCATGTTTGTCGCATAAGTGAAGCAAGCATTTGTCGACAATTGCACCCTCGTTTCGTCGTTATAGAACTATTGACGATGAAATATTGTTCGTCAGAATATCTATGCGACCAAAATGGACATTTCGTTGCATAAGTCAATCAACCTTTCGTCGGCAATTGCACCTATACACTACCAGAAAATAGATCTTGGGCGACGAAAAAAAATCGTCGCCCTGTTAAAAAATTTCGTCGCCTAAGTACTTAGGCGACGACATGTCGTCGGCCAAGACGTCGTCGCCAGAAGTGCGTCGGCCAAGAACTTGGGCGACGAAAATTCAGTCCGTCGTCGCCTAAGAGTAATTCTTAGGCGACGATACGAATTTCGTCGCCTAAAATCTACTTCTCGTCGCCCAAAAATATTCGTCGCCCAAGATTTAACACCTTGGCCGACGAACAATTTTTTCGTCGCTTAAGATCTTATACCTTGGGCGACGAAACTAAATATTTCGTCGCCTAAGATCACTACATCTTAGGCGACGATAATTTTTTTTTGTCGTCTTATATGATAAGTCCTTGACCGACGATTTAGCAATTTCGTCGCCTAAGATATATTTAAATTTTTTTAAAAAATATTTAAATAATTTTTTTAAATATATAAATAATGTTTTTTTAATTTTTGCTGGAATTTTTTTTTTCGGCATTTCTTTAAATTTTTCTAATACTAAAATTTAATTAAAAATAACACAAATTTATAAATTTATAAATAATTTATTACAAAAATTCAGTCCATCTGCCTATGGAGAAACTCCAAATCTAACTCATCATTCCCGTTCGGAGGGTCCTGAGGCTGAGGCGGCGGCTGGTCAGGCTGAGGAGGCTGCTGCTGAGGCTGGGGCCACTGAGGGTGGGCCCACTGAGGTAATGGTATAGGCGTAGGCATGGGCGGAAAATCAAGTCCGGCCGCATGTGCAGCGATGCAGGCAGTCATCCACTGTCCCATAGCCGCCTGGTTGGCATTGGTGACTTCATTCAGCCGCTCCATATGCGCAGCCGTGGAAGCCGCATATGATTCCGCCATCACCGCCATCTCCCTCGCTCTTTGGGCTTCCAGCTCAGACTGTAGACATTCGAACTGATCCTGTAGCCGACTGTTGCTGCTTGAGGCTCCGGCGGCTCCCTTGCGCTGAAATCCTGGCGTCGTCTTCAGGATCCCCTTTCCAGCGCCTCCCATACCCCGGCAGTAGTAGGTGTTGGAACGCTGCGCGAAGGCAGTGGCCATAATCCGCGCCCCAACGGTAGGATCTGAAGTGTCGATCCTGGACATGGCCTCTGACATGTCATCCTCTGCCGTGCCCGGCCATGTGTCGTTCACCATGCCTCTCATGACCTCTTGCTCCGCCTCCCTCACCCTCGCCTAATTGGATATATTAAAAAAATATATTAATATACATTTAATAAAATGTAATTAAAATTAAAAATTAGAAAATATAAGGAACTTACAAGGTCCTCCTCAGAATGAGGATATGCCCTCTGAAAGGTCCCCACATAGGGGTTCTCCTCTGGCCGCTCTCGCCGCACGTCGTCCATGATGGCCGAAAACGGCCTCGAACCGGCACGATGGTTGGTTGTATTCTGTTGCCGGTTCTCAGCGTTCACCCGGGCGAGGTGCTTCAAAAAAAAATTATCGTTAGTAAATATTTAAAAACATACAATTATAATTAATTCACTAATTAAATATTCAAATTTGTTTACGAATTACCTGTTTGGGAGGGTCGTTGAACTGCGTGACAAGAAGCCACCGCCACTCGTACTCCCGATACTCGAACTCCTTCGGGGTACCCGAACGGTCGCTCCCGTACTGCTTCCAGTGTAACCGGAGGTCGTACTTCCACTCCTTGAACCTACATATACAAAAAAAATATTAAATATATTATTAAAATAAAAATTTTAATAAATTATTAAATAGAGGTACCTCTCCCTATGGGCCTTGTCCGCCCAGTCACGTCCCTCCTCGGGAACCACAAACCATTGCTCCATTACCACTTGTTAGTATTTTTTTCGATAATTAAATAATTTATTAGTTAAAAAAATAGTAATTGATCGAGTAAACTCACCGACATCGACTGATGGAGCATCTCCTTCACTCCATCAGGAACCTGGCTCCAGACTCCCCACAACATAGGGAGTCTGGAGCGGATGGTGCCTCCCGCGGCGCGCGTGTACCGGTTTCCCAACACGGCGTCCACCGGTTTCCCGTTGGAAAACGGGATGGCGATCCGTCCAGCGGACTCGACCGCCCTATGGAGTCTCTTGTTGCTGACGGTGCCTCTCCTGTTCCGCCTTCTCGTTCCGGCGACTGTGACATTGTGAATCAAATTTAATATTAATAATACATTTTTACAAAAAAAAAATTAAAATCGACAAAACAGTAATAATAAATTACCTGAGGATGAGGCTGAGCCGACGGATTCGTCTCCGTCCGCCTGCTCGGAGACCCTCATGGGATGAAGAGGCGTGGGAAACTCCCTGTAGATATAGGCCTCGTGCGGTGCCACATGCGGGAGCTGCTCCCGAATCGGTCGACCCTCCTCATCGACGCGAGGTATCGCTGGTATCGTCGGAGGAAGGAAGAGGCCGGACGGCACCGTAGGGACCCCGGATGACCCGCCATCACCGTCGGTCGGGGACGACTGTGTGGGGGCGGTGTTAGATCACGACCGGGGAAGTATCTCTGGATGACGAGGGGCCGTCGCTGCAGGACCCGACTGCTCAGCAGAACGCGAGCCGCTCGCGCCACCCCTAAGCGCCGCATGTCGGGCCGTCAGCTGCCACGGAAACCCGATCGACGGTGATTCCGACGGGTTGTTTGAGGTACCGTCCGAGGAATATTGGCTCCTCGCACCCGAACGTTGTCCAGAAGTTCTCCTCATGCCCATCCTGTTTAAAATAACCATAAATTTATTAAAAATATTTTACCGTCTTATAATTAATTTAACAAAAAATAACCATAAATTTCGAAAAATTTATCAACAATAATAACACAAATAAAAATTAATAGTTATTATAGGATTTATTATTTTTTTAATTCACATAACAAATTATTTACATTAATTCGCAATTATTACATCACAAAAATTAATTTACGAATATTTACATCCTTACTAAAAAATAATCCATTATTTTTTACAAAATTTCCACAATATATTTACAATTATAATTTATATTATTTAATTATTTAATCAAAAATTATTTAATCATTTACAATATATTTACAAATTATTTCCACAAATCCTAAACCCTAAACCCTAAACCCTAAACCCTAATATTTTGCAATTATCATTTACATCACAATTTACCATAATTTACCCTAAAATCCTACCATAATTTACACAAATTTACCCTAATTTACCATTAATTTCCTAAATTACAACAACAACAACAATAATTTCACCAACAATTTCACAACACAACAATAATTTCACCAACAATTTCAAATAATTTCAAACAATTTCACAATTTAAAACAATTTCAAACAATAATTTCAAACAATTTCACAATTTCAAACAATTTCAACAATTTCAAACAATTTCAACAATTTCAAACAACAACAACAACAATTAAAATTTTCATCAACATAACCAATTTAGGGTTTTAGGGTTATACCTTAAACCGTGGGTCGGGGTCGGGGTCGGGGCCGGGGTCGGGGCCGGGGTCGGGGTCGGCGTCGGGTTGCGGGGTCGGGGTCGGAGAGAGGGAGAGAGAGAGGGCTTCGGTGGATTTTCGGAGAGAGGGAGAGAGAGAGGGCTTCGGTGGATTTTCGGAGAGAGAGAGAGGAGCGGCTTGGATTTGTGTTTTTGCAGCGCGAATGGTTAGGGTTCCGAATTTTTGCCTTTTATATTTGAGTTCTTGGGCGACGATTTTTGAAAAATCGTCGCCCTATTTTTTGAAAATCGTCTGCCAAGATAATCTTGGGCGACGATTTTTTCAAGTCGTCGCCTAAGATACTCTACTTGGGCGACGATGTTCTTCACTATAAATATCGTCGCCCAAGATGAAGAAAATCGTCGGCCAAGAGTTCTATCAGAAAATTCAGAATATCGTGATTTTGGTGATCGGAGAATGGGAACTGAAAACCGACCGTCAGATATGACCAGCATAACAAATTACGTGGGTGGGCAAAAATTCAGCTCCATCTGACAAAGATAAGGGCTCGATCCGTCCGGTCAATCGGCGCGGTCAAACCCCTAAACGGACGGAAACGGCTATTCGACCCTCCAAATCACGTAATCTGGCCGGACCTTCAACTGAGAATAGTTTCCAATCGACGAGACTCTTACGGGGATATAAAAATTTGGTAAAAAATAAATACCCGGGATAGGGCTACCACTAGGTAGAAATAAGAGAATTTCGTTGACTGGAATAACCGGCACCGAAATTTTACCGGAATATCTTCATTTTTCACGGGTTGACGTATTTCACCGTTCCGGTCATATCTTATTTCATGACTTTTTTGCGTTTGAGGCTTCTACGTATATGTTGTCTTCAAAACGACACTTAAACTCAACACTTATATAAAACAGTTATACAACATTAGTACATATAACGTGTGTTTGGTGATCGGAGAAGAGGAACTGAAAACTTACCGTCAGATATGACCAGCATAATGAATTACGTAGATGGGAAAAAATTTAGCTCCATCGGACAAAGATAAGGGCTCGATCCGTCCGGTCAATCGGCGCGGTCAAACCCCTAAACGGACGGAAACGGCTATTCGACCCTCCAAATCACGTAATCTGGCCGGACCTTCAACTGAGAATAGTTTCCAATCGACGAGACTCTTACGGGGCTATAAAAATTTGGTAAAAAATAAATACCCGGGATATTTATTTTAATTATTCAAATGAAATTTAAACGTGCTTTATTTATTTTAATTATTCGGATTATCTTGGCCGACGAAAATAGGGTAATTCGTCGGCCACGATAATACTTGGGCGACGATATTTGTTAAATTCGTCGCCCAAGAGTAAAAATAAAAAATCCTGTACAATGAAATTTAAACGTGCTTTGTTTATTTTAATTATTCGGATTATCTTGGCCGACAAATTACCCTATTTTGGTCGGCCAAGATAATACTTGGGCGACGATATTTGTTAAATTCGTCGCCCAAGAGTAAAAATAAAAAATCCTGTACAATGAAATTCAAACGTGCTTTATTTATTTTAATTATTCGGATTATCTTGGCCGACGAAAATAGGGTAATTCGTCGGCCAAGATAATACTTGGGCGACGATACTTGTTAAATTCGTCGCCCAAGAGTAAAAATAAAAAATCCTGTACAATGAAATTTAAACGTGCTTTATTTATTTTAATTATTCGGATTATCTTGGCCGACGAAAATAGGGTAATTCGTCGGCCAAGATAATACTTGGGCGACGATATTTGTTAAATTTGTCGCCCAAGAGTAAAAATAAAAAATCCTGTACAATGAAATTTAAATGTGCTTTATTTATTTTAGTACAAACATATTCTTTTAGTACAAACATATTCTTTTAAGGGGTTTGGAACCCAGCCTACCATGGAAGGCTCACAAACACGCCCGGAAATCTTTATATTAATTTGGACAACAATTACAAAGCTAAGGCTCAATTATAACTAAGCTAAGGCTCGTAATCTAAGTCATCCGATGAGTCTTCTTCGGTATCGGAATTAATATCTGGTAATCTATGCCTTAATTCGTCGTCAGAGTCGTCGTCTGTTTCTTCATTTGGATCAACATCAATAAAGGTTGAATCTTCGTCGCGAATTCTGAGCACTCGACCATGTTTAACATTATTTTCGCGAACAGTAGCTACATCATGAATACCTACTACGTTCGGCTCCTGATACGCATCTGCCTCTGGCCCTGGAATGGTCACTCCAAGTGTGGCCGCCCGGTAAATGTTTCGAGGATGCACAATGTTCGCTATTTTCCACGCGTCACCCCTGACAAAGTCATCAAGATAAAACACTTGTTTTACCGATGTCGCAAAAACAAACGGGTCATCTTCGTAAGCGCTTGTAGCAGTGTTGACCGATAAATTGCCGTACTGATCCATCTTCATGCTCTGTGCGCCTGTATCAAACCATCTACACTTGAACAGATGCACTTTCATTCCTTCCGCATAAACCAGTTCGACCACTGAATGGAGAACACCGTAATAGTCAAGGCCATGACCAACCGCCATCACCCCAGAATTCTGTGTTCTTCGTCTGCTGTCTCTCTCTTCAGATACAAATTTGACGCCATTCACTGTGCAAGTGGGATAAACTCTAGCCTGTTGCGGTTGCATCGCAAGAAGTAATAGTTCGTGCGACCAGTTTGGATTATCATCAGATTTAATTATGTCCATCTGTAACGGATATTGAACTGTAAATATCCGAAAATATATGCAATAGAAATAATTAGATATATATATATATACAAGGCCCTTCCAATGAGGGATCCCTTTTTTTGTTCATTTTTAGGGATAGATCATTTGACGAACTTTTCGATTACAAAATCAAATCTTCACCGTTCAGTTCGTTGGGCTATATGAGTAGATCATTTCTACAAATTTTCAGAAAATTTGGTGATCGTTAAGTCATCCAAATGAGGGATTTATTTTTAATAATATTGAACGGTGTAGGTTTGACATAAGTGTTAAGTTTTTTGTTTTAATCTCAACCATTCAAGCCTATTAAAAAACAGATCTAATGGTGTGGACCTATCCCTAGAAATAAACAAAAAAAGGGATCCCTCATTGGAAGGGCCCTGTATATATATATATATATATATATATATATATATATATATATATATATAACAGGGAAGATTAAATTACGTACCCAGGTTCGAAAATAATTTGCGAACGTCATGTTGTGGTACTCGAGATCACCATCAACTTCCGGAAAATATAGGTGCAACTCTTTCCAATATTTAACTTCTTCACAATTGATTAGTACCCACCAGTGCGCTATGGCTATCTCTTCATCCGACAATGCATACTCGGCGGACAGTCGTGCTCCACCAACTTCGACATCACTGGAAACTATAGAGAGATTGAACCGCGGCGCATGTTCCTCCATGGCTTGCGGAGCTCCCAACGACGCTCCTAAATACAACTTCATGTAGGTGACGCATTCATGCGCAATATATGTTTTAGCTATACATCCTTCAGGTCCGGATTTATTAGTGACATAATCTTTGTACTCACCAAGTTGCCTGTAAATATAAGATTGCAAACTATACTTTATGGTTATTGAACATGTACGTACATATATGTATTCTGGAGATGTAAGTGAATAAAACATACCTTTCCATGGGATACATCCAAGTGAATTGTACTGGACCGGTAAGCAACAATTGCTGGGGAAGATGGATCATCAGGTGGGGCATGATATCGAAAAAATTTGGCGGAAAGATCCTCTCGAATTTACACATGATGTATATGATGTCTGCCTGCATTTCCCGGAGATCGGATTTTCTCACTTCCCTTGTGCATAACTTCATGAAGAATCTTGATAGCGCTACTAACGGCTCCACAACCTGGCCAACCACACATCACAAATTTAATATAAAATCCAACAACGACAGGTTAACCGTAATTTTAACCACAAATTTACCTGACGGTGAAGGAACGGTCGAATGAAAACAGGGAAGAGACGTTGTAGCAGAATATGACAGTCATGACTCTTCAAGCCGTATATCTTATTCTCCCGCAAGTTCACACACCAGGCTATATTTCTTGCAACGCTTGAGGGATACGTCACACAACTCATCCACCTGAAGATCTGGGTCTTCTGATCAGGCTTCACGGTGTAAGGAGCCCAAGGCATCTTTTTCTTCCCCTCTTTCAGCCAAAGATGTTTTCTGATTCCCATTTTCTTAAGATCAACGCGTGCCTTAGGACCGTCTTTTGTCTTCCCCTCTAAGTTGAGCACTGTACCTACCACACTGTCGCAGACATTCTTCTCTATGTGCATCACATCTAGGTAGTGCCTGATCAACAGCGTACTCTAGTACGGGAGTTCCCAAAATATGCTCTTATGTGTCCAGAATTTGTACATGTCTGGTCTTTCAGGTATTCTGGCCACAATACCGGGATGATTGCTGAGCTGCCCAAAATCATACTCATCCAGCACTGCTAAAATCTCTTCCCCCGACCATCTATGCGGCTCCACACCTCTCTCTTCGGTCCCATCAAATGCCCCGGTATCTATCCGCCAGGGGTGATCATGTGGTAGGTAAGCACGGTGACCCATCCGGACTATCTTGTTGCAATGATTGCTGCACCCCTGGGAGCTAAGGCACTCAGGACAAGCCTTGTATCCCCTAACAACGTTGCCGGACAACATCCCACGTGCAGGAAAATCACTGATGGTACCAACAATCATGGCATGCATCTGGAACATCTCCTTTTTGTGGGAGTCATAAGTGGGATGACCAACCTCCCAAAGCAATTTACACTCTTCAATCAGCGGTCTCATATACACATCGATACACTTCCCTGGATAACAACAACAACAACAACAACCACAACAAATTCAGATAACGACTATATATGACCAACAATATAGAACAAAAACAATAAATGGAGAAAAAATTGAACCAACAGCAATATATACAATATGAAGGGAAAGTAGATACCTGGATAACCGGGCCCCGGAATCAACAAGGTCAACATGTTGTATTCCTTCTTCATGCACATCCATGGAGGAAGGTTGTAAGGCACCAAAATGACCGGCCATATACTGTACGAAAGACTCATGGTCCCAAAAGGGTTGAACCCGTCGGATGACAGCCCGAGCCTCACATTCCTCACCTTTGAAGCAAAATGAGGAAACTCCCTGTCTATATGCTTCCACGCCTCCCCGTCAGCAGGGTGTACCATGAGGTCTTCGTCATGCACCTCCCTCACAGCGTGCCATCTCATAGCTTCGGCCGTCTTTGAAGACATGTACAACCGCTCCAGCCTATCCCTCAACGGGAAATAGCGAAGTACCTTAACAGGTTTCCTGTTGCTTGCGGGAGTCCGCTTATACCTGTCGGTCCCACATACCGGACAACGATGAAGGCCTTCAAGGTCATTACCGTCTGCATCTTTACCCCAGAATAGAACGCAGTCATATCTGCATGCATGGATCTTGATGTAGGAAAGCCCGAGATCTCTCAAGATACGACAGACCTTATGATGCGTGGTGGGATGACGATGACCGTCGGGCAGGAGCGAAGCAGCGTACTGTAGATACCTATCAACAACCGTCACGGTCGATTTTGTGTCAACCTTGATATGCATCACCTCCATCACACACTGAAGAACGGTCTTCTCATGAACTGGGCACATAGGGGTCTGTTGGAAAGCAATAAGTCTGTTGTACTTGGCTATACCGGCAGTGTTGACACCTCTAGGGACGGCCTGCATCGGCGCCTGCGGAATGTGCTGTCGTTCAGGGCATACACCGCTGTCATGAGGAAACATGTCGTTGATGAAGGCCGTTGTTGGATCGTTGGATGTACTGCCCGTCTCATAAAACTGTCCATGATCATGCGGGCGTGATGAGGTTTCACCGTGATATATCCAACATGTGTAACGTTCCCAGAATCCGTTACTCTTCAGGTGGTCCCATACTGTATCAATCGGAAATCGATGCATATCACTGCGACACTTACACATCTTGCACGGGCAATAGAACATGCCACTCCCGTCAGCATTGGCCTGCGCATATTGCATAAAATCCCAAACTCCTTCAGCATATTTTCTGTGATATCTTGGAAGAGAAATCCAACTCTTATCCATATCCTGAAAATAACACATATATATATCAATATTTAATAAACATATATTATATATATATATATATATATATATATATTAATGTAATACAACATACTAATTATTAATTATATATATCTAGTTCGAGCGGATTCCGTGGTTTCAGAAGGCAAGTGTCAATGTCACGGAGGGCGAACCCCCTACAGGAACCAGGCAGGACTCGTTTGTGATCACGGAGGCGAACCCCTATCGACCCCTTCACCGAGAAGAGTGGTCAGTTTGTGATCTTGAGATCCAGTTAAACAAACCTGTGAACCATATCTATGACAGAACGGCCCCTTACTCAGCTTGGAACAAACTCTATGCATATATATATATATATCATTAATTCAACTCAAATAAAACTGAAAATCGATATATATATATATATATATATATATATATATATATATATATATATATATATGTGCATATGCACATGTACGTACCTGGGAGTAGCTCCACAAACTATGTATGGACAGATTTCCACAACACCGAACGATTTGAAGAACTAGAGAAATTTATGTTTCAAATTTTCAAAGTTCTCATTCTTCTATCCCGGCCTCTCAATATATAGAAGAATCTTGGGTGACGAAATATTTGAGTTTCGTCGCCTAAGGATTAAAAAATTTTGGGCGACGAAATATTTGAGTTTCGTCACCTAAGATTTAAAAAAAATCTTGGGCGACGAAATATTTGAGTTTTGTCGCCTAAGAATTAAAAAAAATCTTGGGCGACGAAATATTTGAGTTTCGTCGCCTAAGGGTAAAAAAACTTAGGCGACGAAATATTGTTTCGTCGCCCTAGTTTCTATCTTGGGCGACGAAATTTATTCTTAGGCGACGATTTTTTTTTCGTCGCCTAAGAGGAAACTTAGGCGACGATTTTTTTTCCTTAGGCGACGAGAAAAAAAATCGTCGCCTAAGTTCCCTCTTAGGCGACGAAAAAAAAAATTGTCGCCCGGTATTTTTTGTTTCGTCGCCCAAGACCCATTTTCTGGTAGTGATGATTCGTCGTTATAGAATTACTAACGACGAAAAACTATTCATCGGAACAGATATGCGACGACATTCATCATATAAGTGGACACAATGTCGTCGCTTCTATTCTGTGCGACAAAGGTTTATTCATCGCATGATAGACATTGTAGTGACGAATAAATTTTTTTCATCGCATAGATTCTTATGCGACACCACTTGTGCGACGACTCTTATGCGACCGATATTTCGTCGCATAGGTACATATGCGACGAATAAGGTCTCTTATGCCACGAAATGGTTTCGTCTCTTATGTCTGCTATCCTACTAGTGTGGGGATAAGACTATGCACCATCACACGGGGTCTTCTCCTATCATCTACACAATGGAGGAACTCAGAATATAAGGGGAGGAACTTTCAATTATCAAAGGTTTTGAGAAAACCTATGTCAGGGCTGGTGATGAAGTTACGACCAAGCATTTTATAAGTGTCTTTCCTTTTACTATTTTATTGTTTGATGCATGCACTTATGAAGTTTATTATGCAAAATGTCAAGTTTATCAGGTACACATAAAATGAGCTATATGTGAATTTATTATGCAAAATGTCAAGTTTATTAGGTACACATAAAACGAGTTATATGTAAATAGTTATCTTTGGTTATTGGTTCTTGTTTCTGCACAATATCAAGTTTATTAATTGATGTATTTTAAATGCAGAATGACATGATTGATGAGGTCAATAAGTGAAATGATACATTTAAAGAACAACACCCTAACGTGACGGAGGAAGTGAATGTGAAGAGTGTTCAGTCACAACAAATTGAGGTGTTGGGTACGGTGCTCAAAACTCGGAAAGGAAAAGAGATCAGAGGGATGAGACGAGGAGGCGAGCGAGACTTGAGCCATTCTTCAAATGGTTCCACTTCACGTAGTCGTCCTCCTAGAGTTGATGAGCAGCAACTCCTAGAGATGCATGAGCGCTATGAGCGGAGACCAAAGGAATTAGAGGAGCATACCCAACAACAATTCCAAGAGGTCGAACAGCGTGCCCTGCGTGTAGAGTCTATGTATAACGCTGTGTAGTCCCAATTTGCAGCCATATATAAGCGCCTGAGTATACCACCTCATCATCCACAGTTTCCTCCTCCTCCTCCAGTTGTTTCTCATCCTCCACATGTTTCCCCACAAACAATGATGATCTAGGCGACATAGGATTGGACGAGAATGTCAATTGGCATTATTGATTTTTTCTAGTTTAGTTAGAGTGTATAAACAATTTTCTACATAGTTCATTAATTATTTTGTATATATGAACAATGTTTGTCTATCTAGTTATCATGATCAATATATGAATATGTTTTCTAAATCCAATGGTTCCGGTATATGTGTATCTGTATGTGTTTGATTATTATTACTGATATATAATTTTTTGAAACAGTGAATATATAAAGTAATTTACACAAAAATTATAATTTTTTTTACAGTAAAAAAATACTTAGGCGACGCAAACAGAACATTCCGTCGCCTAAGATAAACCGCCACCTAACTGATGAATACACACATATCCGTCAACTAAGAATTGATACGAATTCGTCGGTTTAAAGCTTTACGACGAATATTCCGTCGCCTAAGAACGGAGTCACATTCGTCGGTAAACGTACATACCAAAGACTTTTTCGTCGGCTAAGGAAAATTCTGTATTCGTCGTGTAAGAAACCGTCCGACACACCGTTTCGTCGACATGGATTTTTATCGACGAATAAATTTGTCAATAAGGTAGAAAAATATCGGTCGGGTAGAAACACTCTTAGTCGACGACTTATTTCATTTTCGTCGCCTAAGTGTTGATTCGTCAGCCAAGAGCCTAAGCGACGAATAGTATGTCTTAGACGACGAGTTGGTTCCGTCGGGTAAGACGATATTTTCTGTAGTGTCGTGTTTCTTTTCAATAAAGCTATTGCAGTTTCCCTTTCACAAAAAATGCATCACGGTGGGTACGTGTTGTGTGGTAATCACGCCAGCCCTTACTGCTTACACAATGAATAATAATGGCATGCATTGTGATTTGCGAACATGATGTTAATTACTCACTGAGCATAGATGAAAGACATTATTGTCTAAAGAAATTATTATTTCTCTAATAAGTTCACCAAGTATTTGCATTTGGGATTCAATATAATCACATATCTATAGGTACTATATTTTTAAAAATGACAAGGGATTCATTCATTCACTTAGTTTGAAAACAAAAAAATAAATTCAATAGTAATCCATCATGACTCAAAACTGGAAATACTTAAACCTAATAGCTAATAAGTTTCTTCACTCCAATCCCCTTTCCCTTAAATCTGCATGCACGAGTTATAAGGTGCATCATGAACTCGCATCACGTACATACTGGGGAGACGACGTAAATACATATCACACATAACCAACACATACAGTAACTTAATTATGCCAACCATGCATAAGATCTACCGCCTATATATGAGGTACAAAACCATATACAAAATGCATGCCACCGGAAACAATCCATCGATATCTCCGTCGACATCTCAAGGTTTCTTGGTGTGCATAACGGAAGAACATCCGGCAGAGTTCACGAACCGGCTTGGAGCCGAAGCATGCCTAAACCCTTTTGGCATGCAACCTTTGATTTCCCTCCCATGAAAGACTTGTTGCTTGTGTTTCAAGTCCTGAGGCTTAATGCTCACATAACGATCTTCTGCCTGAGTGACCAGAGGCCTCACCATTGTGCTCGGAGCGCTGGATGGGATGTTCCTCGCAGCCATAGACACATCAAAACAAGACAACAAGAGTAGGGAATGTATGATGACAACAATGTAAAGAACAGTGGTAGACATGTTTCTGAGGCTCTTGTCTGAGAGGAATGGATCGAGATGTTGCAGTAGTTTGAGAGGTTTGAGAATTGAACCCCCCTTTTTATATCATGGGGTTGGCATTGTGGAAAAGGAGGTGAAATTGAAAAGGATCTTAAATGAGCTCGTGAGTAGCTGAACAAAGGGCACAGCTCATTGCAAGCACTGCATTACTTTGATGGTGTGGAGGTGGTGAGTGGTTGTGTGTGGTGGGTTCTATTAGCGTTCCTTTAGACTATAGAGGAAGGAGGATGTCCGTGAATTTCTGCCATTGCACACATATATAATGCCCCAAATCTAATGCCTTTTAAAGACCATTTTCATTTTTTGGCATCTCAAAAATAAAAATTTCTGAAATTATATACTTTTCAGAGAAAGGAGCCTGGCTTGTGACATATTGATTCAGCATTTGAGAAATATCTGGTAGTATAGAGTAAATCAACTCCTAGTAACTAAAAGATAAGCTTGGATCGGTTAAAATTACTTATGTTTGTTCATGATATAAGCAGGGGGTGTATTCAATTCTTATAGCATCTAACTATATGAAGAAATTATTTTCATAATGTATACCAAGGGACCTACTAACAATATATATCTACTCTGTAGAGGAAAGAAGAAAACTTTAATGTAATTTATGAAAGCATTTGCTTGCTGCAACCCAACTTTAGTGAACTTTAAATCACCACTGGTATAATGTCACACTCTTAGCAGAGTTGGGTGGATACTCTAAACAAGAAATTGAACCTCTTGATGCTATCCATACAGTAGGACACATTTATTCTAGTGACACAAGTAATCTTCGGTCATTCTTAATTTCTTACCATATGGTATTAAATTCATTTTCTCAGTTATAATGTGCAGGAAAATGACCCATGGAGTTGGTCCTACAGTCCTACTGTTTTCACCAATTCCAGAAAAAATACACACTTCTTGAAGCTCCAATAAGGGCAGTTTTGAAATTTAAAACCAATGTCAGTGGCAATTACGAAATAGCAGCAAAGATAAGGCAGTCAGGACCTGGGACTGGGAGCCTGGTGGAAGAAACACAGTGATTGATGATGGAGTTGGCTGTGAGGAAACTACCAGTTCTCTCCTTCACCAGGAGTAAGTTGTCCCTCTTTGATATTTATTTCAAGCAAAGATTTCAAGTTTCCTAGCCGTTATATATATCTTTATTATGCACCTGCTTATCTTCCCATTTTATGTGTGTGTTAATGTAATGGAAGTGAAGGTTGTTGCTTGATTATGTTTTAAAGTTGGTAGGCAAGACAGATGTGAGACAAATGAGATAACCATGGATTGAAAATCACCCATATCATGAATTCAACTTATTGGGGCTTTATATCTGTATTTGGGGATTCATAAGAAGTAGCTTCCAATGATTTGGTTGTTCCACCAATATCCATTGATTGTAATATTTATAATGGAAGGTTGCTGTTACAATGCCTCTTAGAGATTGAATATGGCATTATGGCTCCTTGTGTTACTGATCTTCATACAAGTTGTAAGGAGTTGGTGAGGGGATACCCATAAATGGGGACACTACAGATTAATATTGCTTAATTAGTAGTGAATTGATTAATTGGTTATGGATGGTGATTCTTGGTTTGTTGGGTGGAGGTGAAAATGAGTTGATCTACTTCTGGGCTGAGAGTTAGGTGTTTTTTTAGTTTGGTTGCTACTTGGTTTTGGTGAGTGAAGATGGTTTCTTGTGGTAATATGGGTTTAGAGATTCTCTCCAGGTATACCATTGTTGAGGAGTTGGGGTTGGTCGGAGCAAGATGTTGAGATTTAGGATTTAGGTAGAACTGGTATGTTTTTAGTTGGTAGCAAGATGGAACTTGAAGAATGATAAGGCTAGAATACAGGGGCCATTATGTATAGTCCATAACTAAGATTGCTTGGATCTGATGTGAAAGCTATTTTACGTAATTTATTTCTGAAAGTACAGGATTGTAAACAATTTGGAGTCGTCGGACACTGTAGTGTCCATATCGTATCAGCGTTTATCCATCTCATCATTTAGCTTTCCTGACTTCCATCTTTTCTATATCGGTTCTTTGAACTCAAAAATGCCGATTTTCTTGTATTTCAGTCAGCAAAATACATTGCCATGAAAGTATATGACTGGTTTTCCATTCTTCATTTCCTTAATTAATTCTTTTTGCGGGATTGTGTTAACTTGATTTGACATTCTAGCATTCCGTTTATGCTTCAGGCTGTTATATATGCACTTTGGTTGTTAGTTAATACTATAACTACAAAGTCCAGTCAAACTTATGAATTATGATCATTACCAATCAGCAAGCAAAATTTTAGATCAGTTGCTTGGAGATTTTTGACAAGTTACATGGAAATTATGTCCTTTGGGTTTCATATATGATTGATTGACTAGTTCTTTGTATTTGATTTTCCTTCTGACATGGTGATCTTCAATTTGCTTATTACCAATTTCAGTTGATATAAAGCCACACAAACAAAGAAGAAGAGTATCTTTTGTATCGTCTGCTCTACCTGAGACAGTCGCTTCAGTGGCAATTGTTGCTACAGTTGTTGGGGCAGCAGCTACCATTCTTGTGAGAAGAAACAAAGCTGCGGAGGCAGCAGAGGTATGCACTTAAAGACAAATATTACAGAACTCTTGGCTTTAGATTGGCTCAGTTTCCATCTGCTAAAGTTTGGTATACTCCTTGCCAAACAAATAATTACTCAACTAAACATTACTTCCTGCTAACTGAATGGAAGAATTACTTTACGAAGTTGAATTTATTTAGTTCATAAATGACATATATAAAAGAATGTATGGCAATTCAAGTATTCAAAAAAAAAAATTAAATAAAAAGAACAGGCATTTATTTGGTTAGAGAGCAAAACCTGACCAAACAACATTATATATTCCTGGGCTCGAGCTGTCTATCAACTTAACCCCTTTTCAGAAGTGCAGGTGCCTATGAAAGACTGTGAATCCTGTGGTGGCTCTGGTATATGTCCTGAATGCAAAGGTGAAGGCTTTGTACTCAAGAGACTGTCAGACGAAAGTGCTGAGAGAGCTAGATTAGCTTCTAAAAATGCAGCTACTCGATACACAGCAGGGTATGTACACTTTCTTTAAACTTACTGTCATCTTTCCTCACTCGTTCGCTCACTGTTTCTAATTGTTGGTTAATGGTGTGTCAGGCTTCCAAAGAAATGGAGCTACTGTTCAAAGTGTTCTTCTTCCCGATCATGCAGTAGCTGCGGTGGCCGTGGAAAGATAGTTTTGCTCTAACCATCTTTCTTAATTTAGTAGCGGCATGAGAGTGTGCAAATTTGACTTCTTCCATGTATGAATATGATCGGCTACGAGTTGGGAAGATTTGTAGTGAGAGCTCTTTGTTTTATGTTCTTTAATTAGTTTCCATATATGTTTGTTGTTTATCATGTGTTGGGTGATGTACATATTATGTTATGCAAACATGCTCAATTCCCCCTTGCTATATAATCATAAGAAATTGTTAGAAACCATTTCATAGAAGGTAGGAAGAATACTAAGAGTTGATGGGATGCCATCATGGGATGAACAACGTTTAACTGCATTAGTGAATGATACACCTATATTCATGAGGAGCACGGCTCCTCTTCTCAAAACCTAGCTGTCATGGCTTGGTTTCTCAATCACGGCAATCGACGCTGATACCAAGCGGAGTTCTCTCCCCCCCCCCCCCTTCTCCCCAACACTGTATTTTTGCAGCGGTCCAAGGTCAAATCTGGTCAACAAGTTCTCTATTGTTTTCATGCCAAAAGATGATGGAGATGCAGGTCCAAGGGTTGGTTTGGGCGATGCTATCCCTCCGCCGCCGCACCTGATCCTTTCTAAACCCTCGCTACCTAGGCTTGGCTTGGGTCTCCAACGACGCTTGACGCCGACTCTAAACCGTTCATTCTTGGCATCAAGCCCTCCTCTAGAGGCAAATCTTAACCTTTTGTGGTCACGGCAAGTGAGGCAACCATGTAGGTGGAGGACGAAATGTCGTCAAATAGGGATGCGAGGTGGAGGGTTACCTACTAACATCGGGGATCACTATACTGATGAAAGAGATTTGACAACTGTCGGACATGGCTGCGAGATCAGAATCTCCTAGAGAGCTGCGATTAGTAAGACTGAGTCTGAGCTTGAATCTCCCAGAGAGCTGCGATTAGTAAGACTGAATCTCCCGGACATGTGGTTTTGGGTTTGGACTCTAGTTAGTAAGACTGAGTCTGAGCTTGAATCCAAGAGAGCTGCAATTCTTCAACTAGAAGATCTGATGATGATGCCGGTAGGTGATAGGCGCAAAAGCACCTACAAAGATACCCTATTATCAAATCAATTATATCAATGTAGTAAACGGCAAATAGGGGTCATTACCCGCAGAGGATTGGTGATACTAAGACTTAAACACACAAGAAACACAAACAGACGCGTAAACCAGAAATCTGGCAGACTCGACCTAGGAGCAGAAACCTAATTAATTAGCTAATCTAGACTCAACCAAAAATTATGAAATTAAATACACAGTAACTAGACACAGTGGCGGACTACCACACAAATTTTGAGGGTATTCGGAGTTGTTTTGATTGGTGAACAAAAATAGATAAAACAGAAGTACCGCTGAAAACAGAATATTAAAAAGTGAATATGGATGTAAATATGAGAGAAACAATAGCTAGGAACTTCTCTCCACCACTAGATATGCTTCAATCACCCCAAAACAATGTCAATGACTAAATATGAATGCACTCACAGTTAAGCCAATGTCGTTAGGTCATTAACCGTATTACGTTCTCTTACTTGTCATGTTAAGTGAAATGTCGGTATCGATTTAACTATATTCCCAATTAATTGACCTATGAAATGTCGGTATCTAGATCAAAATAACTGAAATCATGAAGATCTAAGAACGTTTGAGTAGCAACAAAGAATCTAAGGTCAATGTCGGTAGCCTTAGATTACCAAGGAATTACTTCACACAAGTACCTGCAAAGAACTTGTTATCTCTTAGAGAATATGCAATGATATGTCGGTCATATACACATTCAAAATAATAAACTCTAAAACATGCATCAAAGTGTCGACCCAATGAAACATGCAATAGAATTATCAATGAACAATCAGTGAAGAAATTCTCATCTAGAATTATATAAATCAATTGGGGTTCAAAATCGAAAACATATCTAGGGCTTTGATCAGCCCCTAACTATATCAAGGAGTTTAGTTACACATAGTCTTGAATAAAAACATTAGAGAATCCATGGAAGATGAACTAAAGGTGGAGAAGAAAAACTTGATTGGCCGAGAGACCGGTCGAATTCTCCCTAGTTCCTCTTTTCTTCTCTCCCTCTTTTCTCTTTCTTTTCTTCTCTTTCTTTTCTTCTCCTCTGTGCTCTCTTCCGTTCCTCTCTGCTGTTCTCAGCTTTTTTTTCTTTTTAAATAGGTCCATTCACCCTAGGTCTCCCATCCATCCCCTTATCCAACTAGGACTTAGGAATCCTTATTAAGCCCAATTATCTCCTTTTCTTTGTTTGACTTCAAAATACCTAAAAACAAATAAAGTCAATTAAAAACAAGAAAACATAACAAAATAACTAAGTAATAGGAATAATTAGCATGATAAAAGTCGCACAAATATGCGACTATCAGTAGGGGCAGGGATGCCGATGACGAAGCCTTCTTGGTTGCCATCAGTGCAGTTTGAGATTGTCAGCAAGCGATAATGCAAATATGTTAGTGTTTGGGAATGGACTCGGGTTTTTGGGCCTGAGTCTAGCCTCAAGCTCATCAAAAGTCAGATTTGGAATTGAGTTTTTAAGCCTGATTTTAAACTGATTGTGGCTGAAGTCGCAGTGTTTGGATAGCTTGGCATACTGAGCAAGCTAGCTGCAGCTAGAGAGATTCATAAAGCTTGGAGTACTGCAATTGAGCTTCTTGCAATTGGCTCTAGTTTTTATGTTTATTTGGTATCTTGTTTTGTATCTAGTTTAATCATTTGCTAAGCTCAGTTGAATAAGTAGGGTAATTGTCATTCTAGCATGAGTTTATCAATGAAATATTTTACCTTTAAAAAAATCAAGAGATGATTGCAAGATGGAAGCAGAATGCCGCAATCTACGAAGGGTGATCAACAATGTAGGGCAAGTGTTCTCGCATATTGTTGGTCAGTGTCGGGTTTCCTGTGTTTCCCATATTGATTCCTTGTGGCAGTCTCAATGGAGCTTCTCGTTGAAAGAACTACCAAATAGGAATACTTGAACCCATTCAAAACAAACCTAAGTACTTCAGAAACTAGTAATTTGATAAACAATCGTACTGTAAAACAAGATAGGCTGTTTTATCCAAAAAAAAAAAAAATTAAAACAAGATAGGTTGACCATGTAAGATTCACATTCTCAGCATATATATGCGTCTCCGCACATATAACAATCTCAAGTCTTATATATGAATAACTTATATTTGGTGACGTAAAATCCGTGTGACCATGAGACATACACACGGTACCGTGATAAAATAGTACGGAATCCGAACTTTACAACTAGAGCGTAAATGGGTGTGTAAACACGAAAACATCTGCAACAAATAACAGAACAACACGTGTACAAAGAATAATATTTAATTTTATCAATGCGAATGTGGGTTACAATCTTTGTGAACTCCTCTGATTCTATCTCCGAATATAGGTTTAACTCAAGGGTGACAAACACTTGTTCTTGAGACGAATTGTTTATAGGTTGGACTTCTTGTTGTGTTGACGATTTGTAGAAGTTGATTGACCAAGGGCCGTAGAGGCTTGTTCTTGATCGGATTTGATCCACGAGCGGTTTCACATGGTGGTTTATTCTTTGTCTTGAAGTTGGTGAAGATGTCGGCTATTTGGCAGCTTGATGACTCTTCGGGATTTGACAACTTCTAGACTTGAGATTGATAAGAATCGGCTATTTGGCAGCTTGATGATTCTTCGGGGTTTTGGGAGACTTCTGGACTTGAGGTTGATGAAGAACCGGCTATTTGGCAGCTTGATGGTTCTTCAAGGATTTAGTGAAGAACTGGCTACTTGGGGAGCTTGATAGTTCTTCAAGGATTTTGGGGAGACTTCTGAGCTCGCGGGAGGGATTTTTCTCTCTCTCTCTAGTCCGCTGCTTTTGTTTTTTGCTCCTCTGTCAGCCTTTTGTCTCTGCTCCCCCCTCTTAGTATGAGGGGGGGGTATTTATAGTGTTAACATTCCTCAACTTAAGGCAAGTTATGGAGATTTTGAATCAATAATATTTCCTTAATCGAATCAATGAATCTTGACTGATTGATTTATTTGCCGATTTTAACACAATCAGATCAATCAAATCTTAAGATTTAGATATGCCCAGATCGATTTGGATTGAATGTCCTGTTTTGATCAAGATCATTAGTAAGGGGCGAGCCATCTCCCGGATATGGAAAGTATCTCGCGAGGAACCTTGATTTCCAAGCAAGCGGTGATTTCTTATTCCACTTCGCGGATTGCCCCACCAGAGGCCATCTCGCCTCGTCTTCATGTAAATCCACGCGCGCGGAGCCATTTCGCTTCGCCTTCATGTAAATCTACGCAAAGTCCATTTCGCCCCGCGACGTCTAGTTCGCCTCGCGAAGTCTTGTTCACCTCGCTAAGTCTATTTCGCCTCGCCAAGTCTTGTTTGCCTCGCCAAGTCTATTTCGCCTTGCCAAGTCTTGTTCGCCTCGCCAAGTGCGGTTCACCTGGCGAAGTCCGGTTCGCCTCGTGAAGGTCAGTCCGCCTCGCCTTCATTTATTTCTATGCGAAGTTCAGTCTGCCTCGCCTTCATTTATTTCTATGCGAAATGCGGTTCGCCTCGCCTGACTTCTTGCGAGCCATCACTTATAAACTCAATTATTTTGTTAACTTTTACATGTCTACAAGGTGAAATTGGCCAATTCAGTTCACAATTATTCTGATGTGGATACATGAGCTAGTATTTGTTTGGTAGGAACAGTTGGGGGTTGAAATATGATACGGCTACAAGTATACATATGTGGCTAAACGCTCCCCAATTAGCATAGCATGGATCTGAGGGTGACTAGCTACTAGCTAGTACAGAAGGATTGCGCGCGATGCTTAAATAAGGATTGACAAACAAGTAACCCTCAATAATTGACGCCTAGCTAACTATCAAACTAAGTCTTACATATATATCTCCCCACTTTTTTCGGGATCTGGGGCAGGAAATCAAAAAATTAGAAAATGAAGTATGAGTATTTAGAATTAAAGAGAGAAGTGTAATTGAAACCAAAGAAACATAACAACTGATATGTTCGTGTTTTCTGTCATATATATTCCTAGTGAACACTGAACAAAGTTAATTCAGATTTCCTGGAGGTCAACTGCTGTCCATAAGCGGTTGAGTCTGGCTCGATCTGTATTTTCAAGTTTCAACTACAGTTCTTGCAATACTGAAGTATATTACTGTTAGTTTAGTTTGATCTCGTTGTCAAATGCTGCTTAATTAGAGAAACTGTACAGGCCTCTGTGTACCATCATCGACCAAAGCAGAACAATTAGGACAAGCCGACGAGCCAAAACTGCTGAACGAAATCACATAAGCTGACGACGGGGAGTCTTCGTCCGTTCACAGCTAGATAAGAGCATGGTTGCTTATGATATGATAATAAGGCTTTCAATCAAGCTAAGCTATAGATCAGTGCTTTGCCCCCCAGTGTTTTGGGTTTTGTCCTCTTTAATTACATAAATATGAAAATGAATGAGTAAATGCACATCCATATCTTGCTTGGTGAGGTTGAGATTGTCTCGGATGATAGGGACGAGGGGGGCAGCAGCGAAAGTCGAGACAAAGCAAGTGAAGAAGGAGATCCAAGAGAGGTGGAAGGTTCTCATGTGAGGATTGGCCAAAGAGAAAAGCTTGAAGACTTTAGCCTTGTGCTCAGAATCAACTGGCAAATCAAATTTTGCTGTTCTATCGGTCGGGACAATAGGTGAAGCCACTGACAATGCAAACGTTTGCTCTTTTCCTGTGACTCCATGCATGGAGCTTCCTGGTTCTCCTTCCACTTCCACCATTTAGGGTTCGAGTTTTGGGGATCTCGAATATTGAGTATGGAGATGTGAAGTTGTGTGAAGAAGGTAACAGGGAGTGTGGCATTTATATAGGGCTTTGGGCATACGTTGACATTGTAAAGGTGTCTGAAGAGCCAAGAAAGATTCTATGAGTTTTGATTCACTTCGCCGCATATGAAATGAATAGAGAAAAGTCTCATCGTATATCCCAAAGGTTCACATAGCCTGGCTTAATAGGCCAACAGCTGGTTATTTGCCTTGTAACCCTAATCTTATTAGTTAATTGAAATAATTTTTGTAATTATTCAACTGTCTTAGGTTCAATTCGTACACGATGTTCCATGCGCTAGTGTACAAATAACGCCCAACTGTAATGGTTGCATAGATATGACATACGTAGATATTGGTTTTTGAGAGTGTTTTCATAGTAAAGGCCTTAGTTAATTAGAGTTGTAATTTAGCAGATAAATACGTAGAATGAACCCACTAGTTTTACTTTTCTATCTATCTATTTATGTTTCACACTAAACGCTGAAATCATAAACCCTAGCTCCCTAACTGCATGTAATCCAAACCCTAGCTAATCACCAAAAGTGAAGCCTCTCGTCCCTAAGCCTCACCTCTATCTCGTATTGAATCTCTGGCCCTCGATCAACATCATGTAACGCAGTCGCACCTTGTTGCAGAGCATCTCACCAAGGAGCTGCCTTCTCTTGCTGATATGAAGCATTTCTGCAACAAAGTTCAGGTGCTAAAGCGTCCGTTCCAGATTCAGGAACTTCAGGAAGAAAAAAAAAACCTAAAACTTGAAAACAGATCTTAAATATTATTGGGCCAATGATAAAAAAGTATATTTAAAAGTAATAAATGATAAAAACAATTAATAATTGTTCACTGATGATAAAACAATACACTCATTTAAATCTCTTAAAACGTTACCCCTAAGAATGAAAAGAATTACGAACATTGTCACTGACCAAAACACTATCTCCATCACAATGTCCCTCTCTCTCTCTCTCTCTCTCTCTCTCTCTCTTTCTCTCTCTCTCTTATCTGGATCCAGGTCTAGTTGAGTCCAATGGCTCCGCCGTCAATGAGCCCTGCCGTCAACTCTTCTAGTTCGGCTAGGCCATGGAGAACATGAAACAAGGCTCGACGACGATTGGGCTCTAATCTCACCGAAACAATTTCAAGGTCGGCGACCTCCGACTCCGAGCTAATTTGTTATAGAATCAAATCGATGAGATCATTGATGAGGTCAACATCGAAACTTCGCCCCGAGAAACCCATTTCCGGCAAGGACGCTGCCAACAACTCACCATGTGGCCACTACACCATTGGGAAGGAGATCTTCGATTTTTTATCTTCAATGACGTCGGTACCCGTACCAAGTTGGGTCTCAAGTCGCTTTTGTAGGAGTGTCATTCTGTATACTATGGAAAAAGATCCAAGCTCTGAGCGTCCCACTTGAACCAATCTCAATCACCTCCTCTCCTCTGAGGTATTCTATTGAACACTTCTTGTACATAATTGAGATTGATGTACTTGTACTTTGAATATTTTGAGTTATTAATTGATCGATTTGAATCTCTTTGTTAATGATGGTGATGATGATGATCGGTTTAACATGAATGAAATTAGTTTGTGTGGTTTGGAAATTATTTTTCAGTTGCGAATGAGTTTAGTTTGTCGAGGCACATCTGGGTGAGTTTGGTGGAAATATTTTGGTATTTGAGTTCTAAGAATGTATAGTGAAGTAAAGCTAAAGTTGTCTTGCTGAACACAAAGGGATGAGGAATACTGAATCAACTACAGCTAGCAACAAAGAGTTTGTTTCATATAGAAGTGGCAATACTTGGGATGACACTGATATTTGTGGGGTGACTGCAGGTAATGGGTTTATTTGTAGAAGACCTCCAGTTCCAGGGAGAGTGAGGTGCGCCATGCATAAAGGGATGAGGAGGTAGTAGTTAGGATATCAGGAAAAATGGACGAATGGTGACTCAAAATGCAGCACTTTCAGCGACAAGTATGAATCAGTTTCAGTAGGGCTTCCACTAGTTCATGTTAGTGAGAGCTCTATGTCAATAATGTGGAACAATGATGGAAGATAAATGATCATGTAACTACATGAGTAACTATCCATGTAACTATTCATCCATGTAACTATGAATGTAACTATCCATGTAACTAAAGATTGATAGTTACATGAGTAGTTACATATATGACGGGCACAAGAAGGTAACTATCCATGTAACTATGTATGTAACTATCCCTGTAACTATGCATGTAACTATCCATCCATGTAACTATCTATATAACTATGCATGTAACTATGTAACTAACAATGTAACTATCTATCTATATAACTATGCATGTAACTATCCATCTATGTAACTATACATGTAACTATCCATGTAACAACAGATTAATAGTTACATGTTGTAATACCCTAGATTTCATAATTGTTTTCCTTGTATTATTCCATTATTTAATGAAGGATTATTCATGAAAATTCTTGGGTTTATGCGAAGTTGAAGTTTCGGGAGTTTATTTAAGTTGCCTTGATTTTTAATATGCCAAAAGTTGACTTTATTTTCCGTAAGTTATCTTCGAAAACTTCCTTCATGAAAGTTGTAGAGCTTGTCGATACGAGTTCGTAGACACGCGGCACGCTTAAATCGGAAGTTGTGAGAGAAAGTTGTGGTCAAAGGAAGTTAGGTTCCGGGTGTGGAAAGTGTTTAAGTGGGAAATTGTGTGTGGGTTATTTTTTTGAAACCCTAACATTTAAAAGCAGCTCTCTCTCTCTCTCTCCTCACGCACCTCACCTGATTTTTTTTTCTCTCTTCTTTTCCCTTCACTCTTTTCCTCTCCCGAACTTTCCCGAGAACCATTGTTCTGCCGGAGCTAGCTCCTCCGTCCGGCTGCCGTTTGGACCACCACCGGTCCCGTTCGACTCCCACAAGGGTGCTCTTCAAGGCAGGGCAGCTGCTGCTCGGTGTGGCGCGCCGGAATCGGGGCTGTGTTGCCGGAAAGTGGGCGGCTGTGCCACGGACGGAGCTGCCGTGTACAGCGGCGACGGGGTACTTTCTTAGGTGAGTTTTGATCCTCTATTTTCACTGGTAGTGTTTAGGCTTGGATTGAAGCAAGTTTTTAAGGTTTTAAGGCCGGTTTTGCAGTTTTGATCGTTGAAATTTCTGGTCACTGTTCGGGCGGTTTCCGGCTAGTTCCGGCCATTTTGGGGCGAAGTCTCAGGTATGAAAGTTATTCCCCTTGCTTCAAGCTTCAACTTTGCTGTTGGGAGTTTTCTCAAATTCGAAAATTTAGGGTGGCGCGTGAGGCCCACTCGCCGCCGCCTGTGGCGGCGCGTGGCGGCGCGTCGGGTTGAGTTGCAGCCCTATTTTCCCTGTGTTAGGTAGTCCTTACTGCTGTGAGCCTGTTGAGTGGTAGTGTGGCTAGTTTTTAAGAAATGTTGGCATGCTAGAACGTTAAATGTGATTTTAGGTTTGGTGGAGGTTTGAGTTAGGAATGGCTGATTAGAGGCAACCTTTGAGGGTCTCTAAGTTCGACGACTTTGGAAAGTTGTCATCTCTTAAATTAAGGATTAGTTAAGGGTTTTGTGTTAGCCTATAGTATTTTTAGTTACTAAGGTTTTAATTGTGTGTTTTTAGGTGGTTGTGAAGTTGTGTTTCGCTTGTGTTTGTGTGAAGACGCAGCGGGAGTAAAGGTGAGTAAATCTCACCAAGGTTCACATTTGGACCAAATTATAATATTATGGGTGATTGATAGATTTATTTCTTGTGGAAATATCTATATTTATGTAGAAGGTTATAATTTTTATGATGTGCTCATTGTGTTGATGATGATTTAAATGTTATGCTTTTTAGATAATTGTGATGATGATGATGATGATTTTTATGAGGATGATTGTGATGTTGATGATGTTGTTGATGATGATGTTGAATTTAAAGAATTGGTTATTGTTTGTTTTAAAAAAATATATGATCAGCTTAATCGTCAACGGCTCATAGGTAAGTTAAAACAAGTTAGATAGTCAAATCGGGTTCCAAGCCTTTAATCAGGTGATTGGTTGCGGTTATGATGATTCTACTCTTTTGTGAATTGTCGTTGTAGATGGTCAAACCGGGTTCCAAGCCTTTAATCGGGTGATTGGTTGCGGTTATGATGATTCTACTCTTTTGTGAATTGTCGTTGTAGATAGTCAAACTGGGTTCCAAGCCTTTAATCGGGTGATTGGTTACGGTTATGACGCTATTATTATTTTGTGATGTGATATTAGACAGTCAAACCGGGATTCCAAGCCTTTGGCCGGGTGATTGGATACGGTTAGGAATAGAGCTCTAGTCCGTCTGTCAGTGTAGGTCATGGGAGATACTTGAAGGTATCTAGGACCCATGGGTACACATATTGTTGTTGTAGGTCATGAGGGATATTTTCTAAATATCTGGGACTCATGGGTACATGTCTTGTTAATGTGTGGTTTTTATTCATTTATCAAAATTTATTTGGATGTGTTAAAGTGTTGGACTGTGATAAATGTGGAGTTTATTTTGAGAATTACTCATACGAGCTTTTTAGCTTACCGGGTTTGTTGTTTACAACCCGGTGCACCAATTCATGGTGTAGGGGTTAGACTTGCAGGTATGTTTGATCAACAGGCCGGGTTGAGGCAGAGGCATAGTGGCTGGGGTTTAGATGATGTACTTTTTATTTGTATATTATGTAAGTTGTTTTAAGCTCGTGGGAGCATCTTCTTTTTACTAGACTTTTGAAGTTGTAAATAAGGAGATGTAATGTTTAACTCAGTCGATGAGTTTTGTTGACATTTACATTTCCAGCATTTAAGTTTAGTAGGGATTTGTTGAGCAGGTCATGTAGTCTTATTTGTGAGTTATATCATGCCCAAATTTTTGAAATTTATCCTTCGAAAATTGGGGCGTGACACATGTGTAGTTACATACATGACGGGCACAAGAATGTAACTATTCATGTAACTATCCATGTAACAATGCATGTAACTATTTATGTAACTATCCATGTAACTATCCATGTAACTATGCATGTAACTATCCATGTAACTATGCATGTAACTATCTATGTAACTATCATGTAACTATCCATCTATGTAATTATCCATGTAACTATGCATGTAACTATCTATGTAATTATCATGTAACTATCCATCCATGTAATTATCCATGTAACTATACATGTAACTATGTACCTAGCAATGCAACTATGGCATGTAACTATCCATGTAAATACAGTTTGATAGTTACATGTGTAGTTACATACATGTTACATACATGACGAGCACAAGAATGTAACTATTCATGTAACTATCCATCTATGTAACTATCAATGTAACTATCTATGTAACTATCCATGTAACTATGCATGTAACTATTTATGTAACTATCATGTAACTATCTATCCATGTAATTTTCCATGTAACTATGCATGTAACTATCTATGTAACTATCCATCCATGTAATTATCCATGTAATTATCCATGTAACTATACATGTAACTATGTAACTAGCAATGCAACTATCGCATGTAACTATCCATCTATGTAACTATTCATGTAACTATGTAACTATCTATGTAACTATGCATGTAACTATCCATCTATGTAACTATGCATGTAACTATAGATTGATGGTTACATGTGTAGTTACATACATGTTACATACATGACGGGCACAAGAATGTAACTATTCATGTTACTATCCATCTATGTAACTATCCATGTAATTATGCATGTAACTATCTATATAACTATCATGTAACTATCCATGTAACTACGCATGTAACTATCTATGTAACTATCCATCCATGTAATTATCCATGTAACTATGCATGTAACTATCTATATAACTATCATGTAACTATCCATCCATGTAATTATCCATGTAACTATACATGTAACTATGTAACTAGCAATGCAACTATCGCATGTAACTATCCATGTAACTATCCATATATGTAACTATTCATGTAACTATCTATGTAACTATGCATGTAACTATCCATCTATGTAACTATGCATGTAACTATCCATGTAACTATAGATTGATAGTTACATACATGTTACATACATGACGGGCACAAGAATGTAATTATTCATGTAACTATTCATCTATGTAACTATCCATGTAACTATGCATGTAGCTATCTATGTAACTATCATGTAACTATCCATCCATGTAACTACATGACGGGCACAAGAATGTAATTATTCATGTAACTATTCATCTATGTAACTATCCATGTAACTATGCATGTAACTATCTATGTAACTATCATGTAACTATCCATCCATGTAACTAGCAATGCAACTATCTATGTAATTAGCAATGTAACTATGCATGTAATTATCTATGTAACTATCCATTTTGTTGATATTTGCAATGTGTCGCTACACCATGGCGCAACATTCTAATGTAACTGTTAAAATGGATATGTAACTATCTATGTAACACTAGCACAACATATATAAAAGATTTATCATCGGACATCAATCTTATTTATCTTATAGAAAAGTATGTAAAGAGAAGTGTATTTGACTACATCTTGATCTCTTAAAATGTAGACCAAATTATTTATACAAAAACAACAATTGCACCATATTCTATCTTTGTAGAAGGACAACTTTTGGTTAGTTCTGAACAACACAAATCAGGGTTTGTTCTGAACAACCCAACAAACTTCTTCTTAGCAATTACACTATATTCTATCTTAAGGAACAACACAAATCAGTGATGCGATAGCGCTGAAAGTTGATTTCCACAAACCCCTCCTTGATACTCAATAGATCATCTCTGCGTGGCGGCCTTCCTTTTGTGCTCCTCTTTTCAACACAGGAATGCCGATGAGTTGGAAGAAGAGTGTTGGGACTCAGACCTACTCTGCAATTTTTCTCGAACTCTATTTCTAGTCCCATCGATAGATCTGAAGTCCTGCAAAAATCATTAACAGAATATAGAGATTAGGTCTTGCAGGACCAATTGTTATGCATACATACCATCTATGATCTTCAACAAGAAATTGACCCTTCAACTTTGATTCCACACTTTCTTTCTTTCAGCAAACTCGTATGCTGATTGAGTTATACAAAATACACCAGATTGAAAGCATTTAGCTAATTTACCTAGAAAAGTTGAAATCCAAAACATCTAAGCACAATGTGCATAAACCACCTCTTTTGAGAAAAGTCAAGTTTCAAGCTCAACTACAGACAATTGATAAGACCTAAGCTTTTCTATGTCTTAACAACAACAGAAGAAATCACAAACAAGCATAAAACCAAAACTGCAAATAAAAATAGACTTACAGTAATACACAGATAGTGATGGCAATGCATTTTATTATTGCAACAATCACATACACAATAGCTGCAAGCTCATACTCCCACCGATGGAGTCAAATTCCAGAGACAAAAAAAATAATAATTCATCTTGAACCTTCCCAAACACCGAGAGAGAGAGAGAGAGAGAGAGAGAGAACGATAACCACACCTTTCCGATCAATGTTCTGAACAGTAGGACACCGTGTATGTCGACCCCTGAAACATTTGAATAATAGTTAGCAGCAAACTCAGCCGGTAAACTTCACAATAAACACACTGCAAATCCATCTTACCATTTAAATACCTCTTGATTTCTGGAATACCAGACCCAGCTGCTGCCGGTGTGAATTGTGTAACGATATATATATATATATATATATATATATACACACACAGAGGAAAAGACCAAGACTAAGTTGATTAATACATACACCACGAAACCGGCAAAATACGATTTTTGTATTATAGCAAATGTCAGTGCAAATTTCCAGCCTACAAAGTTCTCAACCGAAATATTGATGAAAACAACAGCTAATCCAATTCTTGAAAATAACCGAAACAATTTCTGAAAACTCAAAATCAAATAAATGATACAAATTCCACTCCAATTGAAGCTCCATTAAGTGTTACAAACTCAAATTCAACGAGTGCTTATCGATTCCGATAAGCAAAGCAAAGAACCACTTCACAGCCACATAATATCCAACATAAAGCTTCCCTCTCTGCGCCTATAGTTCTCATCCAAACAAAAACAATCAAATCAATTCAAAATTCAAACCAAAATTTCGAAGCGGAATATTGAAGTGAGAAATGGAACATGCTCTTCCCAATAAGCATAATTCTCAATGACTTCATAGTCAAGGCTCTCGACGCCGCTGCCTTCGTCGCCTTGACGTCGTTCTCGGCGTCGTCCTAGTTCGGTAGGCGAGACCAGGCCAACTTCGGCGCGTCGATGATCCCATTCTACAAGTGATTCGACAGCATCGCCGCCGCCGTCGACGAATTCGGATTTCCGATCAAACCCTAACACCTCCAAATTCTGAAAAATCCTGCACCGCACAGCATAACCTGATCGGAGTTTTCATATTTCACGGTGTAATGAATCCAATTTGATCAAAAAGACTTTAACCCTAATCTCTGCTAATCTACTATTTTGTTGATATTTACATGGAGGGAGAGAGTGAGAGAGGGAGAGAGAGAGAGAGGGAGAGAGAGCGATAAAAAACCTGTGATATTAGAGAAAAGGGGGAGAGAGAACGATAAAAAATTTGTGATATTAGAGAAAAGGGTATAATGGTCACGTAAAAGTGTGAAAATAGACTTTTTTATCATGTAAATGTTATAATGGTGACATTTTTATCATGTAACATGTTTTAATGGTGACTTTTTTATCAAGTGGAACATTTAGACTATTTTATCATTTGTACCTTCAAATAGTAGTTTAGTGTTATATGTCCAAAAATGTATAATATTTGATTTTATCAATTATTTCAGTAATTAAGTTAAAGTTAATCGAAGGATTACACATAGAACTTGGATGCTGCCAATTGCTAATCTCATTAGATTTTCTACATTTCGTCACTTCAATAATACTGTCGTCTTTTTATGTTTCGTTTATGATTAATTATTACCCTAATTGTTGGTACTACTTTATTGATTATGTGTAATGTGTAAGAGATAGTTCCTTTGGTTTTTCAATTTTATGAAGCTTCCCTGATGTTTTTAATGTCCATACTATTCCAAAAAATGTTCTTACTAATCAGATTCCAAGTCTAGACGACATCAAATTTCCGTAGAAGTAGGTCTTTGTGTTTAGTTTACACTGAACGTATTGTAACGACGATTGCTGAAGTTGAAAGCTAATTATATTTGTATATAACAGGTGAAAATACTTGTAAACAAAATGAAATACATTCATAGAGGCACACAACACTAGTATACCACCATTACGAGTTTCATTTCTCCTCTCCTTATTAATTAGTCGGTTCCACGCTTGGATCAACTTTGCACCTTGATGTAGTTAATCAACTATTGTTGACTAATTAAACACGGGAAGGTGTGGTGTTGGGTGGAGTCGGAGCTGAGGCCACGCGCCTACCACGCTCAGACCTACTGTTCTCTGCAAACTTGATACTCTGCTGGTGCAGACCCTTCTGCTTCTCTTCCTCGGTCCACTCAGACCCATAATAGAACTCTTCAGTAGATTTCTCGACGTGTTGAGAAGCTGGGAGGAACATGCTTCCCCACTGTGGAAAATGAACCAAAGTCACTGGTAGAGTGCAGCACACTATCATAACCCCCATGAAGGATAGACCAGTGCCTGTGGAGAAGGCTGAGGATGAGAAAAACACAAGTTGGGTTAGTCCGGAGCCAAAGTTCCCTCCGGCACCGGTGAGACCGGATATGATCCCAAGGGATCGTCGAGAAATGAATGGGATGATTCCGAACGTTGCGCCACAGGCGGCCTGAGCGCCTACGGAGAAGAGGATCATGGCCGTGATGGCAACAGGGAGTGTGCTGGCCCTGCCGAGCCAGATGCAAAAGACTCCTCCTAGGGTTTGGAGGATCCAGAGTGTCCATAGCCTGCCCCTCATGCCAAAATACCTGGCTGCTCGATCGGAAACGAACCCACCAAAAGGTCGAGCTAAGAAGTTGGCCATACCGAATGTTGCGGCAATGAGCCCGGCAGTGTGGAGCTTGAGGTTGAACCTATTATTAGATGGTTTGACATTTGGTTAGGTTTAGCTTGCCTTTTAATTACTTGTTATCCAAATAGGGACTTAGAATCAGTAGAACATAAAAATAAGATTCAGAATCCACTTTTAAATAAGTAAATTATTGTGGAAAGCAAATACCTGTCATAGAAATATTCAGCAATGACATTATCAGTTGACAACTCAACGCCCATGGAGTAACCATAGAGAAGCACAAAGATCCACGTCCTGTAGTTTGTGATGGCGTACCACAACACCTGTTCAGATTAAACTACAGATTCAGCTCTCGGGGTTCTTTTAAATGTAGGAACAAGAAAGATAAACAAGTATCATAAGTAAACTGACCTTTCTAAATTCATCTTTGGCAACTTCACCCTTCTTTTGTAGGGCACCAAGATTCCCATCTGGCAAGTCTTGGCCAAGAGTCAAGACCATGATCCCCATAATGATATGAAGCCAACCAGGAATGAAGAAGGCAATCCTCCAAGCAGTGAAAGGAGTCGCTCCTGCTCTGCCGATGATATCAAACACAATAGGCATCAAGAGCTGAGTGGCGCCACCACCCATGTTACCCCAACCTGCTGCTGTTCCATTGACCAAACCTATGATCTTGCTATTGAACATGGTGCTCATCCAGTACTGGCAAGAAACAAAGGTAGCAAGAGAGAAACCAATCATGAACCTCACGGCTAAGTAACCCCCCGCATCTGCAACGAATGACATGCAAAACACTGTGGGTGCGGTAAGCATTATGAGAAATGCGCATCCATATCGTGGTCCAAGTAAGTCGCATACTGCGCCCATTACAAGCCTAGAAAATATACTCCCTGTGAAACAAACAAAGAATAGTGTGTCAAGAGAAATATCGGGAGAGAGTTTGTAAATATCAAAGGGAACTAGCTAATCGATCTGAAAAGGAAATTTTTGGAAACTAAGGAAATTTCTGACCTGAAACAGAAGCGACTCCAGCATTTCCGATGTCTTGCTTTGTGAGGTTGAGATTGTCTCGGATGATAGGGACGAGGGGGGCAGCAGCGAAAGTCGAGACAAAGCAAGTGAAGAAGGAGATCCAAGAGAGGTGGAAGGTTCTCATGTGAGGATTGGCCAAAGAGAAAAGCTTGAAGACTTTAGCCTTGTGCTCAGAATCAACTGGCAAATCAAATTTTGCTGTTCTATCGGTCGGGACAATAGGTGAAGCCACTGACAATGCAAACGTTTGCTCTTTTCCAGTGACTCCATGCATGGAGCTTCCTGGTTCACCTTCCACTTCCGCCATTTAGGGTTTCGAGTTTTGGGGATCTCGAGCTTGGAGGAAAGGGCCGGGAGGCAGAAGCTTGTACTTGATTGGAAATGGAGATGTGATGCTGTGTGAGGAAGTTAAGAAGGGAGTGTGGCTTTTATATAGGGCTTTGGCGTTGACATTGTAAATATAGCTCTGAACTTCTGAAGAGTCGAGAAATATTCTAAATAAATTCTAAAAGAGTTTGTGATTCAGTTCTCCGCATCTGACATGAACAGGAATGGTCTCATCGTATATCCCAAAGGATCACATAACCAGCCTAATAGGCCAACAGCTGTTTAATTGCCTAGTAAACTGCATACTATATACCTTAATCTTATTTGTTAATTCTAATGAATACCCTAATTATTCGGAAATCTTAGCTCAGCACATTGTTCCATGCGCAGAATACAAATACCATCAAAAGGTATTGGTTGCATAGATCAAAACATAGAGAGATATTGTCTTCGCAGATCGATAATACAAACATACATTATGGGCATGTCTATGTTATGATTGTTATCCTTAATCTTTCTGTATTTCATGATAAAATTCAAATGACTAAATTAGATACAACATCAATCCGTTTTATTTTAGTTGATTTTTGTACACTTTGCTGTGATCAATGTACAGTTTTTGTCAATTTAGTACAAGAAATCCAAGCACGTTAATTACTTGCATGTTAAGCAATTTAATCAAGCAAAACATTTTTGCATATCTCCTTTGGAAATTACTCAACCTCCACTCAAATGGAGTGGATTATTGTTCATAATATTTATTTTATCGTCCCTGCAGTTATGTCCCCCTAATTTGCTAGATAATTTAACCCAATAATGCGTGTTTGGTTTTGGGTAGTTTTTCTTTGGTTAGGTGATTAGGGAGCCGTTCTACTACGGACCTCTTATTTACGGACCATTTACGGACTTTTAAAACGAGTTCGTTGGATTACATGAGCGGCCTACAAGTTGATGAGTATAACTCTTTCCCGTGTGCTCACATACATCTGAACATAATCCTCCTCTTCTCTCTTCAACGCATCAGAGCTCCCAAGCCGGCTAGAGCTCGTCCAACCGCGTCGGCCACCGCTGCTGAACTCACTCCCATGGCCGTAAGGTACACCGCTAGTCCTCGTTGACGCCGTAAAGAAGCTCAGCGGAGAGGTCGAGGCGGCAGGTTTGGCTCGGGTTGGTCCGATCTGGATAGAGAGAAAGAAGGAGAGAGAGAGAGAGAGAATGAGGAGAGAGATTCTTATTCATATTCAGATTCGGCGACGATGGTGACCTTGACGGCGTCGGCACCAGCAGTGGAGATAGAGGCTCGACGCAAGGAGAGCACAACAATGGAGAGAGAGAGAGAGATGGGAGCTCTGCGTTGAAGAGAGAAGGGGATGTGTTCAGATGTATATGAGCACACGGGAAAAAGTTATACTCATCAACTTGTAGGCCGCTCATGTAATCCAACGGACTCGTTTTGAAAGTCCGTAAATAGTCCGCAAATAAGAGGTCCGCAATAGAACGGGCTCCTAGGTGATTATCCTTTCGGACTAGGGAAAAGAATCAAAAGCCCTCACCCGTCACCACCATATAATAGTTTCATCAATCACCGCCCCCAACTGTTTTATTTGTGTTTACATTCATGCTAATTCTTAATGTGTTCACTTTGGTCCGCAAGTTGAAGCAATTTGCTATATATTTCTGATCGACCTAAGTCAATGACGTGTTGAAGGAGGGACAATAAGCACCGTTGGCTGTTATTCACAACAGTGATTTATGAGCTGTAAGGTTCCATGTAGCTAGGAAGTTACAGTAAACGAGTGTTTTATTCATCCACATTGTAGCCTAGCTAATTTCCACACATCAAATCATCTTTCTCGTCTTTAGCTTAATTATTGGATAACATGTGTGTACATTTCAAACATTGCTGTGAGTTTATTAGATAGTTATTATGTATGCTATATAGTCCGGCTATAAATTTCAATCGTATATTGCTCAATTTGATGGATAGTTATGTATATTAATTGCTCAATTCGATTGAATCATTTGCATGACGCTCATCCTGCAAAGTTTTTCAGTAATCGATCTGTAGTTTATCAAAGGATTGCATGGAACAACTTGGTAATTCATTGAAACGTCTTCTTTGCAGAAGAGAAAAGGAAGAAAATTAAAATTAAGATTAACCAAATTCGAAACCCTAGCTTTCTATGAGCTAGACATGTATAACCAATAAATTATTTCAAGTCTTCTGCATCAATCAATCAACTGGCTATACCCTGCAGATATATTTAGAAAAATTCAAACCCTACAACTTACAAGTCATCTATCGATGGCCAATGAGAAGGATGATATCGATGAACCATCTTCGTCTCTCTCTCTCTCTCTCTCTCTCTCTCTCTCGCTCTCTCTCTCTCTCGCTCTCTCTCTTCACTTGGATTAGAATTCCTCATACAATTAAGAATCCAAGTCATACATTGTCATATACTAAATGATATATAATTACAAACAACCTTTCAGTTACTCAAAGAGGGATTCGGACAACATGCATGACTTGGTCTTTGTGGGGAATGCATTGGAAGGGAGCTGTATTTCCGGCGTTTCATAATTCCTCAGAAAGAGAGGAAGAGCTAGCTACAAGAACAGTGTGCTCGCTGATATCTTTTGAGAGCTTTACAATTTTAATAAGACAATGAGGTCGACTGTGTATTACGTCAATCCAAATTGGATCGGCTTCGCTTGCTAAGGACAAATAGATAAGAATGTTGGCAGATGTTATATATGTATGCATAAATATTATTGTGTCTGTCCGATTCACAAATAATCTTACTAAAATTAGCAACTCTTATTTGTCAGCTTAAAATAGACCCTTGTACTTTTGTACTTTTCATACAAGAGTGTTGAGAGGGCATGAAATAGTAAGGAAAGCGAATTCGAGAGATGATAAAAGAGTACTGCACCAAGTTGGTGATTTTCACATTTATCCTATGATTTACTCTTCTCTAATATTTCGAAAAGACAGAGATAAGGAACCCTAGGGTTTCAAAGCTTGCAGCGCGGCAACACTCTCTAGCTCTAGCGTTCCTATGTCAAGCAGGGAAGTCTTCAACTTCGTTGCACCGGTGCACATCATCTTGATGTTCGGGCATTGGGCATTTTGCAGTGCTCATATGTTGATTTTAGTATGGGATTTTGTTCATTGATTCGCTGCTAGATCTATTTGGTTGCTGTGCGAAGCAGATTGTTTTTCTGAACATAGAGAGAGGTCGACTTCAGGCAGGTAGTTGTCTGTGCGTTGCGACTGTGATCGACATGCAGCTAGGCTTTGCATGCAAACCTTGAATCGAGACGCGGAGGATAGACAAGTCCAAAGGGTCGCAACTGCACTCTTTTCTGCTCAAGACTATTGTGGTTATCTTTGAACCTGTTTATTTGGCAAAGGTTTCATGATTTAATGGTTGGAATTAGTTTATCTGCCTCGAGTTTATTCTCTCCACTCTTGATGTAGATCCAAAGATAGTAAGCATTGAATCAAATAACTACCTAAACATGACTCAATATTTGGATATATTGCTCCAACTAATCAAAATGTCAACCTTAGGCTAAGGATGAAGTATACCCTATTAAGCTCTAACAATGAGTTGACTTCTAACTTCAATGTCAATGGGTATCCTTCTCAATTATGCTAATAATGAGTTATTAAATTTGTGCTCACAGGTCCTTAACAGATCTCTTTCTTGATCAGAAATCGAGAAGTAGATTATATATGATGGGCAGGTGAGCTATACATCATAGGATGAATGCATCTCCAGTTCTCCATGCAGTATGCACCATTGCATCTCAACCATTTACAACTAATATATCTTAGAAAAGAAATTAAACATAGTATCAAAACATCAAGCCTATGCAGTTGCAGAAACTACTACATTAGAGAAGGATTAATCTTAGAGGTACCAAAACTTCAAGCCTATGAAGCTAGAATTCCGCAGTTCTGTATTTTATAATAACACGTAACAGAACTCCATGACATCTCTCTGCCTTCTAACTTCGGTAGTATAATATCCAGTATCGAGCTACGTGATAAGCCTATAAACTTATCTATTACTTTGCATTGACTAGTACCAATAATCCAAACCCATCAATAATGCAAAGTACTTTAATCCTCTTATCACCTCCTTATGGTAAGGAGGATAGCTACTGATCGACCGTACGAGCTGGCTATTTGAAAAATTGCTGAATAATTGAAGAACAAATTATATCAAATAGAACAGATATGCTTGAGACATGTACACCATCAATAAAACATCCAAGTCAAACACATGAACTAGGGACTTCTACATATAATGGAACGCATCTCGCTGCTACAATTGTTGGACATTCAACTAATTATCCATACTACAATACCAATTACCAAATCATAGGGATAACACTTAACCGTACAAAGCAGGCATTTTATATTCACAAATCACAAATGCAAGCATCGAGGATTTGAAATAAGTAATTTTAATCACTATCTAGTTGATCAGCCAACCCATTTCGTATAATGGTTGAAAGAATACTTGAATCAGAATTTCATATTATAGCTGCACACTAATCCATTTCAAGTCTACAAAGAAGTTGAACAAGCGTAAGTTCTTGAGTTTCTGTAAGACGATTAATACCTTTCACCACTACTATTCATTTAGGTCAATACCACTAATTGGATCACAATGAGGACTAGACATAACCAATTCTAATATAGGTGTATCCTAAAATGCATGTTCTAAGTGCTGCTAGCCCCCTTTCGTTGAACTGGTTTGTAAAGCACAACAGTAACAAATTTTGAACGAAAGCGATGAGTGAATCCAAGTGCAACCACAGACCGGGGGCTCTCCCGATTCTCAATGTAAAGATGGTTGAGGGTCACATTTGGCGGCAAAGGAAGAGTTCCAGTAGCGTCTCCGCTTGCTGGATAACTAAGTAAGGTCTGTTGAAGGTGTGGAGGGACAATGGGTGGATCACGTGCTTCATCTTCATTCCCAGGATACGTATTGTTGTAACTTGTATCAGGTGATCTTATAACTTCAAATCCTGCAACAGTTGCTTCATCCTGCAGGTAAAATTTTATGTTAGGACCCATTTGACGGTAGACAACAAAATTATGAAGATTCCAGGGGCTTACATAATCTTCATCACATGAGCTGTTCATGTTGAAACAGGCACTAGCAGAACAATATCATCAACTGTAGAGGAATATAATACTGAAGAACCTGAAAGACCAGCGGTTATCCTCCATCAGCATATTGCATGAACGTTCTTTTGCATAGACTTGCAGAATGATGTAAACTACATTTATCCAAGAAACTACCCAAAAAGTTCAAATATACATGTATGTTTACAAATCTCCTAATCCCTAATCAGAAAAAATTTCTAATTAAGCGGTCACTACTATTGGCCTCTCTATTCTTTTACATACGAGTATTGCAAGAGATTGGATTTTGAATCAGGGACAGCAGATAAATGGGTAAACGCTTTTAACCAATTAAGGTCAAACTCCCCGTAAACAAATGTCAACCTTAACATTGATCCATCATTTCACATTTGATCTTCCTGCAAGTCAGTGCTAATCTCTCAACTATCATTACTTTAGTTGTGGATCAACACAAACTGTGTCCCATGGACATCATAATAGCAGAAGAGAGTTTCTCCGCAGTATTACTAGTCTACTATGGTCATATACATATTCTTCTCAGTTCTAAGATCATAGAAATGAAAAGGACAAAAGCTGAAAAGAAAAGACTAACATCATAGAGATGACACCAAGAAGCCTCCGGTGCATGTTAGAATTGATGAGGAATAACCAAATGAACAGCAAATATTTAGGAGCTTCCAAGCTTTTGGAGAGATGATGCACCCATGGTCCTACCTCCATTTATTGATCCAATTTAGCCAATCATACACATAATATAGTTCCTCATTTGGTCTTTTTAATTCAAGCATTATGAAAACGTAAAATTGGTGATAAATATTAGCTACATCATGATGAGTTCGTTTAAAGATATAGGCATAATCCATGAAGCAAGGTGTAAGCATAATCCATGAAGCAAGGGGTAAGACTTTTATTATATACCACTACTCGAGCATAATAATGAGCAGGATGCTCTTCTTTTGTTCTTAGTGTATAGAGACAATAATTAAAAGAACAAGACCATCAAGAAACAACATCAGAGAATAAATCAGCGGATACACAAGATAAGATAGTGAACAAATAACAGCCGAAATGAAACAACCAACTAACACAATACTTATTTTTCTTGCTTAATCGGGACTCAGTTGGCACACAATCACTTTTCTTTTGGTCAAAAAGACATCAAAATAAGACGAGAACGTAAAATAATCATACGCTCTAGGTCAAAGTTACTTTAGAGAAGGGTGTTTAAAAAAGACCTTGAAGAACGCAATCGCCTTTTGAGAAATCACTTTTAAGACCCAGCCTACTCCTCCCTGGGAAGCAGGACTCAGACACGTCTTTATAAATACACGTTATGATTTGTGACGAAAATTTACTAACAGTGAAGATATAAAAATTTACATTTTGGGAAGTAGGATAAAAATTCATAGGACTATAATGGTTTTAGGGGTCTGACTAACAAAAGATGGGCGAAAATTTGACAATTAAAAAGAGTGATTTGTGTTTGACTTGTATAATTCAGACACATCAAGAATAAGATTAGGATGAGACCCATAAGAAAAGCATACAAATGAACCTTCTCAATCACACCTATTTTCTATTTAGCTTAAACAACTTCAGCAAGAGGTGAAATATCCCACAAAAGACTAGCTTTTCTAAAAATGGAAAGGCTGTTGACAACCTTGTTGCAGAATGCAGACTTCCCAGATAGCTACAGTAATTACAATTTGAAGGTTGAGCAATGTAATCCAATAAAGTCCCATAACAAAGAGAAGTCAACCAATGCATGCTAAAAGCTTGGCGGAGGGGTTGGGAAGAAAACCAACAACAACAAGAAAAAAGAAAAGCAAATCTTAACGAAAAGAATTCCAAACTAAAAGGAATGATAATCTAGACCAAAATCAGCATATGATTGAAAAACATGGGTCCAGTAAAAGACCATGATAATCACACTTAACAAACAACAAGTATTTAATGTTTAACATAACCATTTCATCCTCTAAATGTCTCCAGCGGATGGAGAACCCTAAATAATCATTATTAAAGGTGCTGCTACTGAAGTGGAGAGTACAAAATTGAAACCTCAATACATTATCACCATCAGTCTTTTACAGATTGTGCAGCGTTTGACCCAACTGGTGCGACCCCAATGGAAATGTATATAATAATAATCCAATCATGAGTAGCCTCTGTGGCTTTACTAAAGAGTAATAAAGCTATTAAGTGATTATGTTTCTTAATAGTCAGGGTGGTTTTGATGGAAAGAAATAGGAGATTATTTGAAACATATGGTGGGGTGGAGAGGGAAGACCTGTGGGAGAAAGTCAAATTCTGGATATCCTTATGGGCTTCCACTCCTAAGGAATTTAATGATTATAATCGTTCCTCCATTATTTTTAACTGGCAAGCAGCTGTAGTATAGGCCCCTAACCTGTGCTTTAGTATTAATAGATTAGCTGAGCCATAGCTGCCCTCTTTAGTTCTTTAAAGCAGACTCCCTGTACACCTCTTTCTATTTGCATTTTATTAATTCAATAAAAACCTGTATCTTTTCAAAAAAAAAAAATTAAAAAGAAAAGAAAAGATGTGATTAAGTTTCATAACTTTGTCCAGGACTTGAGGCGCACAGAAGTCACCTTGTACCTGTTTCCAGACTCCAGGTATACATGTTAGAGTTGACTTTTTCTGATTCAGCATTTCCTTTGGAACAATAAATAAACATGATAGCCGACTGTAAAAACTTAATTCTCTTTGGTCACATAATAAATGTTAAAATAAACTCTCATTAACTTTAACATCACCTACACAAAAAGTATTCTTATGTTTCTTACATGCATAAACCCATTCATGCCTGGTAAGCATTGCCTAAATGTTAAAGTTAGACATGTAAGTCAACAGATTTATTGTTTCAGCATTCAGGTTGCTTTACTAATTACTTTAATTAGAAATCTCTTATGTGGCTTATTGAAAGGATTACTAATGGTGCTAAGAACGACTTCAGTTCAGCAAAGTGTTTCTTTCTATGATAGATATGTAGAAGAAATAAAACCACAATCGAGATCAATGGCTAACCATTTGTGCCATAGAGAGCAAACTAGGGAGTAGCTTATAAGACATGCACGTGGACAAAATGACAGAATAATTTCAAGTTATCAAATAGAAAGACTTTAAACACACTCAGAAACACTACACAGAGAAACTCTCAAGTTTCACCACATAAAACAAAAATATAAACAAGCAGTACACTATAAAATATCCAGATAGAATGGTAATATTAAAGCATGGACAATACAAACTACATAGCAGTAATACATTACTAGTGAGGATAGTATATGACAATTTTCCTTCACCTTTTATTGCAGTAATGCATTCAATCCATTACTAGCGAGGATGACCAATTAAATATGGTTTTCCTGCTCAAAATATTTAGTTTTAAGGATCAGTTGCAACAGAGATGTACGCATGGTAAGTTCATAATCAAAAAGCATCCTACATGAATTTAGAGTTCTGGGAAAACCTAAATACTCAATTTCCAAATTGCTAAAACCATGAGGCGAACCCTTTAACAAATTTAGAACTGGACCAACACATAAAATTCAGACGAACACAGAATAAGCATGCGAGCATAGAACATAAATAAAAGAACACAAAGCCCATCAGATAGGATTCTGTAAGCTAAACCTCAAATTTACATATCCAAGGAAAGATCCCTCCTCTACAAGATGTGGCCAATACTAATACTGGGGGAAATGAATAGTATCAGTTACTCAAAAGTATATATCTGATACAAAAATTTTACCGAAAATAGCTCACCCAAGTGATCGAGCTTACATTTTAAGCAATAGACTTACCAGATTGACTGAGGCTCAACCCTACAATTACCAATAAAGGACTTCTTAGTGCCCACCTTACTCTTCAAACCAACAAGTGCAATTAACACTTTAAGTATAGCTACCCAATGCGTACCTGAAAGAATATCAAGTAAACTCTATACGATAGTCTACAAAAACTAAACTGCCCAACAATCTGAATGGTTAAACGATACAAGAAATGCCACTATCAAAACCGCCAACTCCAATTAGTCCCATTTAAGATGGTCACAATGGAATTTCAGGGTAAAAGTAAAGGGAGAAAAATCTCAGGAAAGGGAAAACTACAGTCTTTCCTGGTAAAGATGCAGACACAGAACTTCAATACGTGGAGAATCCTTAATAAATCTGAAAGGGGGTATTCAATTTCCGTAGGTTTTAGAAATGAGTTAAGATTAGGATAGGTCGGAGTCCGATCCTCCCTAATGCAACCGTATAAATCATTGTGGGATTAATTCCACAAGCTATTGTGCACATTCTATCATGTTGAAAATTATCTATAGATTGTTGATATACCTTGTCCAAAATAATCTAATTCAAATGCTTGTCATGGGAGTACCTTTGCATTCATGATTCTTTTCTTCATCAGTTCTGTATTCGGGAATTTTGATACAGTACCGATTAATTGATAATATTATATGTACTGACTAGTTCACTAACAGTTTAAATAATGTGGATCAATGATATTGTGAGTAAGGACCATGTTTAGTACAATCATTCATGTGGGAGGGTAATTAACCAAAACTTATTGATGTAAGCAAGATCATCTATAAGGATCTGACAACACAACCAGAAGCAAGATACAACATCCACCATTTCCTATCCAAGAGCTCTTTGATTAAACTAAACAAGAAACTGTTAAATAAGGTTCCAGTAAGGGACCAAATCATGAGACTTAACACAAATGAAGTCTTCAGTATTTATAATAATCATATATCTTCGTCTAAAATTTTCCAAAGCCTATAATTGCAACCTTTGAAACTACAGCTAGTGGCAAGGGTATGGTCAACGAAAATTCAGTAAATCATAATATATAGAGTATGGTCAATTAAAAAAATCAACTATGTAGGCTATGAAAAGGATAATTAGTTGTGAGGGAAAGGCATAAGGAGTTTATAATGTTTATAGGATTGAAAGTCTCATGACATGGTTTTCGTGGGAATGGGAAAAGCAAAGGAGACTAAATCTTAGCCCTTGCAGTGATCTCTAAAGGCCTTAAGTTCTGCTTCGGTTTGTCATTTCCATAGTAACAACGAGGAAAGAATGATGTTTGGGAAGATTATTGGGGAAATAACTATCTATAACCTTTTTCATCAATTATGCAGGTTGTCTCTTTTACAAAGTACACCCATAGCAAGATTGTTAGGCAATATAACTATATACGACTGAAGCAATAGCTCCATAAACTTCAGAAGTGTAATGTGACATAAATATGACTGAAAAATGACCATTTGTGTCCTATAATTAAGTTGCTTGTGATTAGGTGGTTTGCAGGGTCGCATTGTTTCAGTCCTATTTTCTACAATGCAATCTAACTAATTGAATTCTGCAAACCACCATATCATATCACGTAACGTAAATATGACTAATGCATGACTTGGATAGGACAGAGTTTAGAAATGATTTTTTCCTATTCAAACAAAACAAAATGATAATTGACATTCATTTGCATAAGCAACTGAGTTAATTGACAAATAACTGTGAAATAAATATGTCGTAATCTCAAAACGCATCCAAATTGAATTCTAGAATCTAGGGTGAAATGGCAAACCCTCTTAACTCACTTAGAAGTGACACGAATTCAGAGTACAACATGCAATCGCAAACCAGACAATGCACACAGATATAAACTAAACTAATCTAAGCATCCTCAAGAAAACAACCTCTAAAACATGTCTACCCTGAAAATACAGGGAAAAACCAACAACATTAACCAATCCAAAGCCCATCATCATATACGAAAATAATCCTGAAGCATCTCACTAGAAAACCAATCAACTCCAGCATACATTTTAAGCAACAAGACTTACCTGACTGGTTCTATCTCCACAACTTCAGTACCAACCAACCAGCTTCTCAGCTCCAACCCCTTCAATCCTCATCTGAAAGAAACCAACCAAACCCGAACAGCATCAAGAGTCACCCAAACAAAGAAAACTAAAGGAGACCGATTTGAAGCAAAACCCAGAGTAGGAATAGGCTCAAAGGAATGGAATTGAATCCCATAATGGGATTGACGAGTGGTTTACCTGGGCATTGGAAAAAGTGGTCAAAAGGGGAAGTGGGTGGAGACGGTTACAGAAAAATCCAGGGAGAAAGGGAGAGATGTTATAGGAGAATCCGCCAAGAAAGGCACCACCAGGCTGGTTCGCATAAGCCACAAACAATAATGTCAGGAAATTAAACCAATGTTTGTTTTTCCTCAACACCGGTCAATATCGTCTTTAACAACGGAGGTTCCATAACTCTCACGTATGTAACGATTTTGTCGAAGGAAAAAGATAACGAGAATAACTGTCTACTCATTTATTGATAGGAAGATTTATTTATAAGCATTACATAGAGTCTCCTAAATGATCTAGAAATGGAGAGATGTTACAAGAGAATCCGCCAAGAGAGGCACCACCAGGCTGGTTTGCATAAGCAACAAACAATATTTTCAAAACACAAACACGAAGGAAATGCCAGGAAATTAAACCAATGTTTGTTTTTCCTCAACACCGGTCAATATCGTCTTTAACAATGGAGATTCCCATAACTCTCAGCTATATAATGTTTTTGTTGAAGTAGAAAAGATAACGAGAATAACGGTCTACTCATTCATTGATAGAAATGTTTATTTATAGGCATTACATAGAGTCTCCCGAATGATCTAGAAAATGAGAGATGTTATAGGAGAATCCGCCAAGAGAGGCACCACCAAGCTGGTTCGCATAAGCAACAAACAATATTTTCAAAACACAAACACGAAGGAAATGCCAGGAAATTAAACCAATGTTTGTTTTTCCTCAACACCAGTCAATATCGTCTTTAACAATGGAGATTCCCATAACTCTCAGCTATATAATGTTTTTGTTGAAGGAGAAAAGATAACGAGAATATCGGTCTACTCATTCATTGATATGAAAACCTATTTATAGGCATTACATAGAGTCTCCCGAATGATCTAGAAGTTCTATCAACTGTAATCTGTTCTAATAAGGAAACCAGGTTAACCAATCATACGTGTATTAGGGCAAGACACATAACAGAATGGCGAAAACATAATTTCCTTAAACACTCCCCCTTGTGTTGCGTCCCTAATACGGCACGGTGCTTATAGTGTTGCATCGGTAAAAACCTTGTCAAGTAAAACAAAAACCTCGTGGATAAAACAAAAGACTTGGACGAAGGGAAAAAGAGCACAACGCACCAACTACAATTGAAGATAACATGTGATGCATGTAGACTCCCCCTGATGTCTACACAACAACTCCCCTTGATTGGTAACTACAGCGTAAACCTATGCACTTCACATACTTCAAAAGTAGACTTGGGCAACGATTTAATCATTAAATTCAACCACAACATCCTTAGATCAGACTTGTTATGCTTAACATTACTTTGATTTTGAAAGAGAAGGTTGCCTAACAACTCAAAACATAAGTTCGCGTTGAAAATCATATTCACGAATGGCATGATCATCGTGTACTTAAACAGTCATAACGTCTTTGATACAATAGGTATAGACGAAACGTATAAAGTTCTGGAAACTAGACACACGTAGCTTTCCAACCATACAAGGTTCATAACCTAGCTCATCATGAGCTGATCACAAAGCTCTGTCGAAGTTGACTGTTCTGTCAAAGCTGATTCTTGGACAAATCCTTCCTACTTTACGAAAATAGCCATAACTCACTCCATAAGATAGGTGTGATCAAATGGTTGGTGTTCTTGGAAAGTAGACACATAGACCTTTCCAATGGTACCAATTTCACCATTTTTCAACGAGTGAGCTATCTTATAGGTCACGTGGAATTTGACTTACAAAACTGGACAGATTTTGATTTCGTTGTTAATGTGTCTTTCTGTAGGGATGAATAAGCCACAATCTTTCATAAAACGAATCACTGTCATTACATTGGCATTGCATGGGCACATCTAGCCACTACCTTGATATTCCTTCATACTCATCTAAAAGGGAGCGAAGTTGCTCACTACAGGAAAATCGATCTTAGCCGACGGAATATATTGATCCCCTAAGACAGAATATTCGTCGCCTACGATCTCGGCAGACAAACGGTCCGTCGTTTAAGTTCCGTCGCCTAAGTAGTGTGAGGTAGATACTTAGGCGACGAAAATTAACCAGATCGTCGACTAGCAACTATCCTAGCCGAAGGAGATATTTCTACCTCATCGACAACAAGAATCGTCGACAGGAATTATTTTCGTCGGAAAATATTTGTCGAAATGTTGCCTACACGACGAATCAGAATGTTTCCTAGCCGATGGAATATCTGTCGGCAAGTATGTTTGCCGACGAATATTGTTCCGTTCTTAGGCGACCAATAGTTCGTCGGTAAGTATATTTACCGACGAATCTTGTTCCGTTCTTAAGCGACGGAATATTCGTCAGTATATATCTAAACCGACGTACTTATATTATTTCTTAATCGACTGATATTTCTGTGTCCGTCGGTTAGGTGTTAAATCTTAGGTGACGGAATGTGAGTTTTTCGTCGCGTGAGTGTGTTTTTATTTCTAACTGCGACAAAAATGTTATTTTTGTGTAAATTACCTTATTCACTGTTTCAAAAAATTACGATTCAGTAATTCCAATCAAACACGTACATATACATATATACCAGAAGCATTGGATTTGGAAAAAATATTCATATATATATATATATATATATATTGATCATGATAACTAGGTAAATGGAAAAATTACAGCAATGTCCAAATATTTCTAATTACATTAATGTTCATACATACATAATCAATAATGTCAAACGGCATTCTCGTCTACTCATATGTGGCCTAGATCATCGTTGTTTTGTGGGGAACCATGTGGAGGAGGAAAAACAACTGGGGGATGAGGAGGATGTGGCATACCTAGGCGCTTATATATGACAGAAAACTGGGACTGCATAGCGCTATGCATAGACTCCGCTTGCAGGGCACGCTGTTCGGCCCTTGATATTTTTGTTGGGCACTCTCCTCTGATTCTTTCAGTCTCTGCTCATAGCGCTCCTGCAGCTCTAGGAGTTGCTGCTCATCAACTCTAGGAGGACGACTACGTGAAGTGGAGCCATTTGAAGAATGGCTCAAGTCTCGCTCTCCTGCTCGTCCCACCCCTCTGATCTCCTTTCCTTTCTGAGTTTTCAGCACCGTACCCAACACCTCAATTTGTTAGGACTGAACACTCTCCATAATCTCCTCCTCCGTCGCGTTAGGGTGTTGTTTCTTAAATACATTATTTCGCCTATTGACCTCATCAACCATATCATTCTACATTTAAAATACATCAATTAAGCGTTAACTTGACATTATGCAGAAACAAGAACCAATAATCAAATATAACTATTTACAGATAGCTCATTTCGATCCATGTTGAACTTCTTAACAGCCCACCACGCTCTATGCTCCAACTCCACCGGTAGATGACAAGATTTGCCATAAACAAGCCTAAATGGCGACATGCCAATAGGAGTTTTGAATGCAGTCTTGTAGGCCCATAAAGCATCATCTAAACGATCACTCCAATCCTTCCTTGTTGGTCCTACAGTCTTCTCCAATATTTGCTTGATCTCCCTATTTGATGTCTCCGCCATGCCACTTGTTTGAGGATGATAGGGCGTTGATACCTTATGGGTGACACCATACTTCTTGAGCAAAGCCGTTATCGTTTTATTGCAAAAGTGAGATCCACCATCGCTTATCAAAACTCTTGGAGTTCCAAACCTAGCAAAAATGTTAGTTTTGACAAACTCTGCAACAACTTTAGAATCATTAGTCCTGGTAGCTATAAACATGAAATGGAATTTTTACAAAAACGTTTTACATATAAACACATAGATACAAGTATACAAGCTCGGCAATATATATATATATATATGCAAATAAGCTCGGCATAGCATGCCAAGCTTGGCAATGTACCTATAAAACAGAAAAATAGTTAGTCATAATATACATAAATACATAAATAAATCCTTTTTAGCGTCCCCGGCAACGGCGCCAAAAATTGACCTGTCAAAAGATGACGTTAGTGCAATTTAAAACCCTATAGTTGTAGTACATGTAAGTAGGGTATCGTTCTAGCCGGGGACACTAGGGAAGAATTTATTCTGCAAAACAAAGTCATTAGAAATATTCACACAATATATACATAAATAATAAAATGGGGGATTGAAATCGGCAGAAAATAAAGAAAATAAAACAAAGGCAAATAATTACAAAGTTTGGTCACTTCAACGTTGTAAGCACTTCACAAATAAACTCCGATTAGCATGCAAGTATTTTTATGAAAGGTTAAATTATCTTATCTATGTTTTCACAATTGCAAGTTAGTTCCAACCCTTAAGACTTCTCATGTGTTTAAGGTTGTCTTTGCGCTCAACCAAAAACTATGTGACTACTTAACTAAATTGTCTTTGCGCTCAATCTAATCAAGCAACACTTACCGTCCACGAGTCGTTGGAGACATGCTCGTTAGCAATGGCGTCACCCATCCTCGAACCCATGCAAATCACTCACCCTGCCTACCCTATGCAGCACCTAGAACCGAGTTGTCTTTGCGCTCAACTCGACCTAGAATACCACGGCATATTAAACTCCCCCCTAATGGCTAACTCGTGTACTTTGAATTAACCTAGGGTTCGATTACGTGATCAGGTGAGGATTAATTAACCTAACAATTACTAAATACATAAACACAGATTCTTTACTTCTTTAATAATCCTAACATGCATACTAAACCGTTACACAACATGTACAATCATAATCAAGTCACAAAGAAGATCATACAATCACACATATCATATAAAACCAAAAACCAGAAAATATTTATCAATAAACTCAAAGTTCTTACACAGTAATTACAAACACAAACCATGGATGTCTTCATCCTTAACCTACCTATAAGGTTCGGCAAGGTTGAAAGAGAAATTGGTGGAAGATGGCAGTGGAGGCAGTCGGCAAAGATTGCTGTGCGGCAAGGAATGGTTCGGCTGTGCTTGTGTTTGCTGTGTAAGGGAGGGTTTTTAGGTAGAGTTTAGGCTTGCTAGAACTTAAAACAATTGAAGGACTCCCTAAACTATGCATACAACAGCCCTATTTATACAGAAAACCTATAGAGAAACCCTAGCTGCATCGGCAAAGGAAAGGCAGTCCTATTCCAACTCTCTTTCCTATTTGCTCAATGATTCCTTCTTCAATGCAGCTTGTGTATCCGAATTTGGACTCCATCTTCTGATTCCTTGGACATTCCTACATGTTTATGGATCCATGTAGGCCTCGTGTACAAAATCTTGGGTTTTGATGGCAGCCAAAAGCAGTGATGAGTTCGGCAAGGTCAAGCTTTCCCGGTCTGACCGGGAAACCTTAACTTAACCAAAACAAGGCTGCCTTGATGCTTCTTCGAATTTTCTCCTTTTGTTCAGCTTCCCAACACTCCATTAGGCTCTTGATACACCTCTTGTCAAATTTGGGAAGCCCTTTTGTTGAAGAATCATCTCCCAAAACTCGTTTGACAACTAAGGCAGTTTCTGCCCAGTTTTGCAGCCTGACCTCTGTCCACTGTTTTGATCATAACTCCTTCGTCTCAACTCCGATTGCTGCGATCCAAGTGGTTTTGAAAACTAGACACACACAGCTTTAATTCCATGTGTGGCACGCCTTCTAACTCCTCCGAGATATTGAGATATGATTTTCCGAAGTAGATGTACGTTTTCTGGCACATTCTGTCCGAGACCAAAAACAATGTCTAGAAGTGTTCCTTCCTTTTCCGTGGCCTCACTTGTTGTCATTCATGAGTCCATTCACCATGATTCTTGATACGTAACGTTCATGTACCTGTCTTCTACACATTTAAACAAGATACATCAAAACTGACAAGGTAACACAATAACGAATCACGGTAAAACGTCCAAGTGATAGTCCAAAAACGGTTTTCATCATTTAAGTGCAATTTTCTGTATAAAAACGACTAGTAGCCACAACTCTACATAAAAACCCTCTTGACTCTAAAATAAGTAAAAACAAACATACTAAGGCACAAACAAAGTGTAAATGGGGGGTGAAAATCCATTAAGATCATGGCGTAAAAACGCACTTATCAAACTATCCCACACTTAAGCTTTGCTAGTCCCTTAGCAAACCGACTCTAACTGAAAGTAAAAACAAAAACAAAAACGAAAATAACAATAACTCTAATACCCTTAACAAATTTTTGTCTCAGATTCTTAAGTACGCATAATCTCAAGTTTTAACATTCGAGTGAAAGCACAATTGCAAAAGTTCATAAACTTGTATTATAGCATGAAAAATCAAGATTTTCGAAATTTATAAGTAAAACATGAATGAAATTTTGATCCTCCTTTCCAAGGTACACTCTCTTTTTTTTCACTCGAAAAATGGTTTTCACTTATAAGTTTATGCAAGAGAAAAGATGATCAATAACGAATGACTTGCATATTTCAAGAAATAACGGCTCTTTGAGAAAACATTTTTCTTGGAAAAACCTCATTTAACAACTAAGTGCAATAATAGACCAAAACCATATGCTTACTTATATGAAATTCTCCACAAATCAAGTTTAGTCATCTTAAGAATCATGAAATAATCTCAAGGGTTGTAATGGGGCTTGGTTTCATAAGGTAGGAATTTTTTTGGATATAAGTGGTGTTTATCAAACAAGACTTAGGCAAATTTCAACTCCATCCTCCTTATGTCTCCACTCCATGAACAGGACAAAGGTCAAATATAACGTTCTTGGACCTTCAAATTATTACAACTCCACATTCATGAAAACACCATAAAAACTTATGCCTTAGACTTTTTCTTTCATACTTGTCCGAAATTCTTCTTTTCTTTTGCCGATTTCTTTTCTTCTTTTTTTCTTTTGTTTCTTTTTTTTTCTTTTGTTTCGGCAACTTCTTTTGCAATACATTTTTTTCATTTCGGACAAGACATATTTTGGCATATTACAATATAAAACAATGGTGTATCAACCCCACACTTCAACTCTTCCCCACACTTGTTCTTTAACATCACGGCACAGCTTCATCGAAAATTCTTTGTCAAGTCTTGACAACAAGGTAAAGATAATCTATACTAAGCTCAGGAATTCTGTTTAAGGGTGATGAAAGAAAAGGCATAATGTAGGCTCAAAGGGGTTTAACTAAGGAGTCCCACGACGGGCACAAAAATGGGCAAAGGCTTATTTTGGCTTTGGTGGTGATCCTAATTGAGATTAATTTCAATCATATTCAAAATCAGAACAAGTTATGATTATAAAGCTTTGAAAATCACATAAATAAGTTCTAGTAAATTCTAGAGTCCATTAAAAAGCTATAGCACATAGTTATTGAATAATGAAAATAATGAGGCTTTACGTGAATTTTCGAAGGATATGGAATTTAATCACTCAAAAAGAAAGTATTTTAGGCTCAAAATCTCACAAAGGTTTTTATGGAAACAAAATAACAGAACACACTACCAGAACAGGCAGTTTAGCCGACGAAAAATTTTCGTCGTCCTGTTAAAAAAATTCGTCGGCTACAACCTTAGCCGACGAAGGTTCGTCGGCTATAGTGTCGTCGGGAAAGGGTCGTCTGTAATGACTTTAGCCGATGAGACAAAAAATTTCGTCGGCTATAGTCATACTATAGCCGACGACATTATTTCGTCTGCTAAAGTATGAACTAAAGCCGACGAATAATGTCGTCGGTTATCTTCCAAACTTTAGCCGACGAATAATTTAAAATATTCGTCGGCTAAAGTTTGTAATAAAAAAATATAAAACATCTATGGCCGACGAAATATTATATTTTTCGTCGGCCTTATAGACATTTAGCCGACGAATTAAAGCTTATTTCGTCGGCTAAACTTTTTTTTTTAAAAAAAAAAAAACTTTAGCCGACGAATTATGGCTTTTTTCGTCGGCTATAAGTGCATTCCAGTAAAAAAAAAAACCCCAAAATTTCTGAATTACCATTCCATGCAAGCTGCAAAAGACATATTTAACAATTTCATATAACCAACAACAAACACATAAAAGAATATATGAACTACATAAAAGTATCAATTTACATAAAAGTATATTATCAACTACGTAAAGTCTATATCGTCTAAATTGAAGTCATCTTCTGGGGGCTGCTGCGGAGGTTGCGGCGGCTGGGGTAGCGTCATGGGCGGAGGCATGGGCGGAGGCGGAAGTCCCTGACTCTGGGCAGCTGCAAAGTCCTGCATGTACTGCAACATCTGCTGCTGCTGGGCCTGCTGGATGGCATATATCTCGGCAACATAGGCTGCCTGCGCGGTATTAAAGGCTGCCAACGAGGCAATATAGGCTTGCTGCGAGGCAGCTTGAGCAGCTTGAGCAGCTTGCTGTTCTCGTAGTCTCTGAACTTCCGACTCTAGCTGAGTCGTCCTGTTGATCATGGACGTGGTGCTGCCACTGGTCGAGGTTGCCTTTCGTTGAAATCCTGGAGTGTTCTTCAGGACCCCCTCGCCTCTCTTTCCTAGACCTCGGCAGTAGAAGTTGTTTCCTCTCGGTGGGAAGGCTGTGCCCATGATCCTCGCCCCAATCGTCGGATCCGAATTGTCGATCCGGGACATGGCTTCGGACATCTCGGAATCCTGCGTGTCCGGCCATCCCTCCCTCACTAAGGTACTCAGGACCTCGTCACTAGCCTCCCTCACCCTCGCCTATATGGATAGGAAAAAAAATTATTAATTAAAATTTTTACATAAATTTAAAAATTTAAAAACGTAAAGTGACTTACAATATCCTCATGGGAGTCAGGATATGCCTTCTCGTACGTATAGACGTAGGGGTTGACTTCTGGATGTTCCTTGGCCGCCTCGTCCATGAAGACACCGAACGGTCTAGAACCGGCATGATGGTTCCTTGTGTTGCGTTGCCGGTTCTGAGCGTTCACCCGGGAAACCGCCTTCAAAGAAAAAAGTAAACTATTAGTAGAATATTTTAAAACGCACGTACTTATTTTTAAATTAACTAACTAATTTATTTAAATACCTGTTTACGAGGGTTGTTGAATTCTGATGTCAGAAGCCAACGCCACTCGTACTCCCTGTACTGGAACTCAGTAGGGGTACCAGAACGTGCGTTCCCGTGCTTAGTCCAATGGGTCCGCAGCTCGTTCTTCCACTCCTTGTACCTACAGATACAACAAAAATATTAGAAATATTATTAATATCACATACAAAATTGTTTTTCATTAACTTCCCAACGTACCTTCCCCCATGCACAACGTCGGCCCAGCTGTCCCTCAGGTGCTCGGGAACCTCAAACCACACCTGCATTTAACCGATTATTATTAGTTTAGCTTTTCGAGAAATCAACAATTTAATACATAATATTATTTTGTAAACTCACCGACATCGCGTTGTGGACCATGTCCTTAACCTCCTGCGGGACCTCGCCCCAGTCGGACCACAGCATAGGGACTCTATCCCTAATGAGAGCACCCACGCGGCCGGAGTACATCCTCGACTTCCCGCCCGATACTGCGTGGCCATCCCCGTCAGTATCGATGGGGATCCTCCCCATGGTACTCACCATCTTCTCGAGAGCTTTCCCTGTGACGGGGCCTCTCTTCTTCTTTGTGCCTATGACATGATTCGGCCAAATTGATTATTAAAATATATATATATGACCCTTTAAAAGTAATCAAGTTGCCTGACTGATTACCTGAGGAGCTCGCGACGGATTCCGGCTCTGTCGCCGATGATGATACCCTCGCAGAAATAAGAGGCGTATCAAAAGGCAGGAACCGATACGCCGCTGATGGAGCCACTGGCGGGGGCAGTGGATAAATCGGCGTCCCTGAGTCATCGACTACAGGTATCGCCGGTATCATCCGCGGAAGGAACAGATGAGGCGGCGGCATCTGTACCCCAGATGACCCACTATCCGAAGAAGTAGGACCCGGAGTGGGCGCCCGGTGTATCTCGGGCATACGAGGTGCAGACACCTCCGTCAAGGGCCTCGGGGAACGAGGGACGGCCGCCTGCCTCGATGAAACGGGCACCTCCGGCGCCGTCTCCAGAAGGCTCGCACGTCTGGCTGTCATGTGGCCCTGAAACGTCGTTTGAGGGTTGCTAGAGGTTCCCTCAGACGATTCGGACCTTTGGCCCTTCGAACTCTTCTTCGATGGAAAAAAGCCGCTCATCCTATTTATAATATTAATTAAAGGCTTTAGATTATTTTGTCTTTGTTTTATAAAAAATTATACATTTTTAAAATTATACTTATTCAATAAATAGATACACGCACATACCAATATATATATAGATATATATATATATATATATATATATATTTTACTTACATAACAATATTATATATATCAACATCATCATAAATTAACTAACATATCGTAAAACTAAATTCGAAATCAAAAATAAATTAACACATATATTCAAAAATAAACACATAAACTAACATAATTAAATTAACATAAATTAAATTAACACAAATTAAATTAACACAAATTTAATTAACACAAATTAAATTAATAAAAATTAAATTACAAGTTTTATTCCTTTCTTCAACTTCGCGTTTTCATCCCGATTCTCTAGTTAATCTAGTGTTAAATTATTAATAAATTTAATAATTTATTAATAATGTTCTTTTATTAATGTTCTTTTATTAATAATTTATTAACATGTGTTAATAATGTTCTTTTATTAATACGTATTATAAATTTATTAATACGTTTTGGTTTCTGTTTTTTTAGCACATATTCTTTTATTATGTTGGGAAATGTTCTCATACTATAGCAAATTTGCACATGATTCATCCTAGTCACCGTCAAATTATAACATCAAAATTATAAACTATAACATCAAATTATAACATCAAAATTATAACATCAAAAATCCAATTATAACATCAAAATTATAACATCAAAAATCCAATTATAACATCAAAATTATAAACTATAACATCAAATTATAAACTCCAAGCAGGGATCCCAAATTTCCTAATACTGCTCGACAGCAACTTACAACAGTTGTTACCTGCAATCGGGTGAGAGTTGAGAAACGGCAGAAATGAGGGAGGAGGAGGGAGGAGGAGGGAGGAGACCGGGTCAGGCAGAAGGGAGGAGACCGGGAGGGAGGAGGAGGGAGGAGACCGGGTCAGGCAGGAGGGAGGAGACCGGGTCAGGCAGGAGGGAGGAGACCGGGAGGGAGGAGGCTAGGGTTGAAAAAGTGCAGAAATGAGGGAGGAGGCTAGGGTTCGCAATTAAAACCCGAGGACTTTAGCCGACGAAATAATTTGTTCGTCGGCTAAAGATTAAAATTTCGTCGGCTATACATATATTCGTCGGCTAAACCTTTGAAATTCGTCGGCTAAACCTTTGAAATTCGTCGGCTAAACCTTTGAAATTCGTCGGCTAAACCTTTATACATTTGGCATGTTGTTCTGGTGATGACCAAACTTGAGAAACACAAATCCAGCCGTCAGATCTTACCATCATGATAAAATACATGTATGGGAAAAAATTCAACTTGATCCGAAAAGAATAAGGGCTCGATCCGGACGGTCAATCTCGTAAGTCAAACCCCTAAACGCACGGAAAAGGTCGTTCGACCGTCTAAATTACGTATTTTGGCCGGACCTCCAACTGAAAATAGTTTCAAACCGATGACACGCAACAAGTCGTATAAAAATTTTACGCAAAATAACCACCGAACCCGGGGCTACCCATAGGGAGAAAGAATGGAAAATTGAATTGACCGCAACTATCGGCACCGAGACATGACCGGAATACCGTGATTTTTCAACCGTAGACTTATTTCACCATTCTAGTCATGTCTTATTTCACGACTTTTTTACGTTTGAAGGATCTACGTATAGTTTGTTTTTGAAACGGAACATTTACATAACACTTGGTAAACAAGTTATACAACATTAGTACACATGTTGTGATCGTGATGATCAAACTTGAGAAACACAAATCCAGCCGTCAGATCTGACCATCATGATAAAATACATGTATGGGAAAAAATTCAACTTGATCCGAAAAGAATAAGGGCTCGATCCGGACGGTCAATCTCGTAAGTCAAACCCCTAAACGCACGGAAAAGGTCGTTCGACCGTCTAAATTACGTATTTTGGCCGGACCTCCAACTGAAAATAGTTTTTATACGCAACAAGTCGTATAAAAATTTTACGCAAAATAACCACCGAACATAGGGCTATAGTAGGTAATAGAAATATTTTAGGGTTTAACCGACGAATACCCTAACATATTCGTCGGCTATAGTATGTAATTAAAAAATAAAAAAAAATAACTATAGCCGACGAATTATTAGGTTATTCGTCGGCAAAAACCATATTAGCCGACGAATTACAGTGTATTTCGTCGGCTAAAGTGAGTAATTAAAAAAAATAAAAAAACAAGTTTAGCCGACGAAATTAAGTCTTTTTTCGTCGGCTAAGGTAGTTTAGCCGACGAATCACAGTTTATTTCGTCGGCTAAAGTGTGTAATAAAAATAAATAAACATATATATACATATACGTACCTATATATGGCTCCACAAACTGATTATGGACAGATTTCGACAACACCCAAACTTTTTCTCCCCTTTTTTCTTCTCCCGTTTTTTTTTTCCGTTTTTTTCGAAATGAGCTGCTGCTGCCCAGATCTGCAAATATAAAGCACTTTAGCCGACGACTATGAATTTCGTCGGCTAAACCTTTAAATATTTCGTCGGCCATGGTTTGTGCACTTTAGCCGACGACATAAATTCTTTAGCCGACGAAATTTTTTTTCGTCGGCTAAAGTGTGTCATAGCCGACGAAAATTTAAAATAGCCGGCGAAATAAAATTTCGTCGGCTAAAGTGGACATCATAGCCGACGAAAATTTACCTTAGCCGACGAAAGAAATTTTCGTCGGCTAAAGCCCACTATAGCCGACGAAAAAATGCTTCGTCGGCCTGGTTTTTTTTTTTTCGTCGGCTATAACCTTTCTTCTGGTAGTGACATGCAAACTTTTCTTTCAAAAATCTCAAGTGTTCATACTTTACAAAATTCATGAAAAGTTGCAATTTTCTTAAGATAAATGTTCAACCATCCATTATGCATTTTAAAAGATAATTTTCATCATAGACATTCTAAGGGTATAAGACTCAAAACAATTAAAAATATTTTAAAAATAAAACAAACTCGAAATAAAAACAAAAAACGGAATTTTTAAAATTTTGGCAAAGAGCTAAAAACACACACAAGCAAAAAATAAAATATACATTTATTATGTAATCTCTACCCCACACTTAGAAAATTACATTGTCCTCAATGTAAGCTCAAAATTATGTATAATTCTCTAAGTAGGGATCGAAAACACATAATAAATATATACATAAAAATATCAACAATAACAGTGAAGGGATTAAGAAATTCAAACTCTCGGTGATGGCTCCTCCACAGCTACAGTTGAAATGAGTTGCCTCTCATGTAGCGCTTAATGTTTATAGTCTGTCAGCCTAGACTCTTCTTCTTCCTACTCCTTGAAAAGTGGCGTCATGCATCATTTGATGGTGGCTCCATTACGTTCATCTCCTCCGTTACGTGCTCCTTGAATGTGCGGTAGTAAGGTTTAAGTCTATGACCATTGACCTTAAACTTATTTCTCGATGTAGCACTTTGAATCTCAACTGCACCATAAGGAAACACATTAGTAATAACAAAGGGTCCTTGCCAACGAGAACGAAGGTTACCTGGGAAGAGTTTTAATCTTAAGTTGAACAAAAGGACTTGTTGTCCTATCTCGAAGTGTTTCCCTCTTATCATCTTGTCATGATAAGCCTTCGTTCTTGCCTTGTAGATCATGGCGAAGTCGTAGGCTTCATTTCTAATCTCCTCAAGCTCACAAATTTGTAGCTTTCTACGTAGTCCAGCCTCATCTCGATCCATGTTGAACTTCTTAACAGCCCACCACGCTCTATGCTCCAACTCCACCGGTAGATGACAAGATTTGCCATAAACAAGCCTAAATGGCGACATGCCAATAGGAGTTTTGAATGCAGTCTTGTAGGCCCATAAAGCATCATCTAAACGATCACTCCAATCCTTCCTTGTTGGTCCTACAGTCTTCTCCAATATTTGCTTGATCTCCCTATTTGATGTCTCCGCCATGCCACTTGTTTGAGGATGATAGGGCGTTGATACCTTATGGGTGACACCATACTTCTTGAGCAAAGCCGTTATCGTTTTATTGCAAAAGTGAGATCCACCATCGCTTATCAAAACTCTTGGAGTTCCAAACCTAGCAAAAATGTTAGTTTTGACAAACTCTGCAACAACTTTAGAATCATTAGTCCTGGTAGCTATAAACATGAAATGGAATTTTTACAAAAACGTTTTACATATAAACACATAGATACAAGTATACAAGCTCGGCAATATATATATATATATATGCAAATAAGCTCGGCATAGCATGCCAAGCTTGGCAATGTACCTATAAAACAGAAAAATAGTTAGTCATAATATACATAAATACATAAATAAATCCTTTTTAGCGTCCCCGGCAACGGCGCCAAAAATTGACCTGTCAAAAGATGACGTTAGTGCAATTTAAAACCCTATAGTTGTAGTACATGTAAGTAGGGTATCGTTCTAGCCGGGGACACTAGGGAAGAATTTATTCTGCAAAACAAAGTCATTAGAAATATTCACACAATATATACATAAATAATAAAATGGGGGATTGAAATCGGCAGAAAATAAAGAAAATAAAACAAAGGCAAATAATTACAAAGTTTGGTCACTTCAACGTTGTAAGCACTTCACAAATAAACTCCGATTAGCATGCAAGTATTTTTATGAAAGGTTAAATTATCTTATCTATGTTTTCACAATTGCAAGTTAGTTCCAACCCTTAAGACTTCTCATGTGTTTAAGGTTGTCTTTGCGCTCAACCAAAAACTATGTGACTACTTAACTAAATTGTCTTTGCGCTCAATCTAATCAAGCAACACTTACCGTCCACGAGTCGTTGGAGACATGCTCGTTAGCAATGGCGTCACCCATCCTCGAACCCATGCAAATCACTCACCCTGCCTACCCTATGCAGCACCTAGAACCGAGTTGTCTTTGCGCTCAACTCGACCTAGAATACCACGGCATATTAAACTCCCCCCTAATGGCTAACTCGTGTACTTTGAATTAACCTAGGGTTCGATTACGTGATCAGGTGAGGATTAATTAACCTAACAATTACTAAATACATAAACACAGATTCTTTACTTCTTTAATAATCCTAACATGCATACTAAACCGTTACACAACATGTACAATCATAATCAAGTCACAAAGAAGATCATACAATCACACATATCATATAAAACCAAAAACTAGAAAATATTTATCAATAAACTCAAAGTTCTTACACAGTAATTACAAACACAAACCATGGATGTCTTCATCCTTAACCTACCTATAAGGTTCGGCAAGGTTGAAAGAGAAATTGGTGGAAGATGGCAGTGGAGGCAGTCGGCAAAGATTGCTGTGCGGCAAGGAATGGTTCGGCTGTGCTTGTGTTTGCTGTGTAAGGGAGGGTTTTTAGGTAGAGTTTAGGCTTGCTAGAACTTAAAACAATTGAAGGACTCCCTAAACTATGCATACAACAGCCCTATTTATACAGAAAACCTATAGAGAAACCCTAGCTGCATCGGCAAAGGAAAGGCAGTCCTATTCCAACTCTCTTTCCTATTTGCTCAATGATTCCTTCTTCAATGCAGCTTGTGTATCCGAATTTGGACTCCATCTTCTGATTCCTTGGACATTCCTACATGTTTATGGATCCATGTAGGCCTCGTGTACGAAATCTTGGGTTTTGATGGCAGCCAAAAGCAGTGATGAGTTCGGCAAGGTCAAGCTTTCCCGGTTTGACCGGGAAACCTTAACTTAACCAAAACAAGGCTGCCTTGATGCTTCTTCGAATTTTCTCCTTTTGTTCAGCTTCCCAACACTCCATTAGGCTCTTGATACACCTCTTGTCAAATTTGGGAAGCCCTTTTGTTGAAGAATCATCTCCCAAAACTCGTTTGACAACTAAGGCAGTTTCTGCCCAGTTTTGCAGCCTGACCTCTGTCCACTGTTTTGATCATAACTCCTTCGTCTCAACTCCGATTGCTGCGATCCAAGTGGTTTTGAAAACTAGACACACACAGCTTTAATTCCATGTGTGGCACGCCTTCTAACTCCTCCGAGATATTGAGATATGATTTTCCGAAGTAGATGTACGTTTTCTGGCACATTCTGTCCGAGATCAAAAACAATGTCTAGAAGTGTTCCTTCCTTTTCCGTGGCCTCACTTGTTGTCATTCATGAGTCCATTCACCATGATTCTTGATACGTAACGTTCATGTACCTGTCTTCTACACATTTAAACAAGATACATCAAAACTGACAAGGTAACACAATAACGAATCACGGTAAAACGTCCAAGTGATAGTCCAAAAACGGTTTTCATCATTTAAGTGCAATTTTCTGTATAAAAACGACTAGTAGCCACAACTCTACATAAAAAGCCTCTTGACTCTAAAATAAGTAAAAACAAACATACTAAGGCACAAACAAAGTGTAAATGGGGGTGAAAATCTATTAAGATCATGGCGTAAAAACGCACTTATCACAAGGGAAACAATGAAGGTATTTTTATAAAAAAAATTGAAGGTAATTTAAAAAATCACCTTGAGCGTATCTGACTCAAAGTGAGAGCATAGAAACTCCCACTGGTCCTCTCTCCCAATGAAATCTGAAGGCATCCCAACGGCCTCTTCCCTCATATCAGCTTTGTGGCACTGGTACTTCCAATCCTTGTACCTCTCTTGTGCCCTCTTCAGTATCCAATTGAACATTGGCTCATCATTTTCATCTCACTCGTACTTCTTCTAAGTAACAAATAAAAAAAAACATCATCGAGAAGAACTGAAAAATAAAATAGACTTATGTAATTAAATAAATTTACTTTTCAAACTATTTTCAGTGTTACTTACCGACATTGCATTCCACACCTTCCACTTCTCCTCCTGATCAAGGTCGTAGAACGTCTTTGCCCTCATTCTCACCAGACTCCGTATGGCGGAACTAATATCATGTGTCACTAAGCTGTTTACCCCCCTCACGCTAGGGCCTTTTACACGGGGGCAATACTCTAGCTTGATCTTCTGCCCCGTTGCTACAATGATATCCTCCGCCTTCTTTCCAAAACATAAACCCCACTTCTTCTTCGGGGCCAGAGCTACAATTAATATACATACAAAACATAAGCACTTGAAATGTCAAAAAATCTGAAAATTCATAATAATTAAGCAGGCACCCTGGGGCGCGCTTGCTTAATTTACCTGTTGGGTTTCTAACTTTCAACCGAGCGCTGCCGACGATGCGTCTTGAAGATTTGGGCGTCGATGTAGATGATAGAGATCCCGCTGAGCTGCTGTCAACGGGAGGGGGCCGCACAATCAAAGGGGGAGCCCCTGGTGGTACTGTCTCAGCTGGCATTGAGGTAGGCTCGCTGGTACTACCCGCTAAGCCGACACTCTGCTGTATAGACTCCATCAAGGCACTGGCCTTAGTGGCTCGGTCCTTCCTCTTCCCAAAAAACATGGTCTTGCACATGAATAACACACAATTGTTATAGCTACATTAACAAGAAACTATAACAGGGAAAACAACATGTATATATTAACCCGTATGCGGAACAAAAACCCCTACAATGCTAGCAGCCTAACAATCTACTTAAAATCAATTTAAGTATGTGTTAAACCAGCTCCATTATTCATCACAGAAACACCTCGATCTCATTGCATCAACAATTGAAACTAATTTCTAATTTCAATAAACATACGGACATATATACATCATGTATTTAGTCAATCATGAATGCATACAGCAGGGGGTATAACGCCTAAACTCATTCATACCAAAATTCAACCTGGTTCTTCGCAAAATTTATCATAATAGGGGGTATAAAGCCTAAGAAATTCATACCAAAATTCAACCCGGTTCTTCCCAAAATTCATCATAGCAGGGGGTATAATTAAGGACTGAGAACGCTGTACCTTTTTTGCCAAATTCAGGGGTTCGGACTTGGGAGTGGAAATCCGGTGAGATTACCAGCGAGGTCGGCGACAGACGGTGGGAGAAGCAGTGGAGTCGATGCTGCGAGATAGGAGGGATGAATGCAGGAGAAGGACGCAGAGGAGTCGATGTGGCTGCGGTCGGGACGATACCGCTGCGGCTGCGGTCGGGTCGATGGTTTTTGCGGTCCAATCGCTGCGGCTGCGGTCGGTGAATGGCGGGGGTCTCCGACGGGCTCTACGGCGATCAAAGGGGCGTAGTCAAGTATTGTGTTTCTGGCGATGAGTGTGAGTGAGGAGAAGGCGCGAAATAGTTGTGTATCGTCAGACGGGATATAAGGATCCATTTTATCTTAGCCGACAAAAATATAGAATTTTCATCGCCCTAAACCAACTTAAGCGACAAAAACATCAAAGTTCGTCGCCTAAGTCTTAATTGACGGAATATATTTTGTCGGCTAGAACAATTAATCAGTCGCCTAAAAAAATCAATTTTCGGCCAAAAATAAGACGGAAAATATACCCACCCAATCTTTTGGCTCCCTAAGCGATGGAAAATTCACATATCCGTCGCCTTAGAAAGCCTAACCGACAATTTATTATATTTCAGTCGCTTTAGAGATCCAAATTAATGTACTCCGTTGCTTATGTTAAAAGTAAATTGTATTTGCCGCCTAATATTTCGGGGATACTACGCGACGGAAACGTGTTGTCCGTCGCGTAGAAAATACTTAAGCGACGGAACGGTCATTGTTCTGTCGACTAAGTCTTTTTTAGAAAAATAATGTTGGCGAGGTTTCTTCGTGTTATGCGAGGCGAGATAGGAGGCTGGCGAGGGAGGATATGAGCTTGGCGAGGCGAGATAGGAGTCTGGCAAGGCGAGAAAGTTTTTCCTAACCGACGGAAATTGGACAGTTCGTCGCCTAATAAATCATTATTTTAAGCGACTAAATCATTATTTTCTGTCGATGAAGTCATTTTCAAAGTTGGCCAGCTCCATCCTAGTTATGCGAGGTGAGATATGAGACTGGCGAACGAGATAGGAGGCTGCGGTGAGATAGGAGGCTGGCGAACGAGATAGTTTTTCCAAAGCGACGGAAAGTGGACCTCCCTCTCTTAGGTTGGTCTAAGGCCACGGAATTTCAATGTTCCGTCGAGTAAGTTGTTTTAAAAAATAATTTACACATATTTTTAAATATGTACGTCTGAGTAATTTCGTGTAATTTATGAAACTAAACCCAAGTTAATTTAAAATTACATATCCGGACTTAATTATGCCAAATTCATGTTTACATGCAAGTACATATATAGATTATATAGACCAATCATATCTGAAATATATAGCTAGTACATTAATCATACTCATGATAATCTGAGTCGTCTGAATCATCATCCTCCTCAGTCTGGCCAGAATATTGATCCTCCTCTATGTCCGAGTCATCTATGAACTCGTCGTCATGTGTGGGTTTGATGCGTTGTCGCGAGTTCATTTCAGATGGTGTAACTGGCATGTAACGTATGATTACAGGAACATGTTGGTTGTTGACACGAATATCCTCAGTATCAGGGACTACATGTGGAGATTCATCTTGATATGGTTCATTAGGTTGATCAGTTGTTGGTTCACTAGGCCCACTCTCATCATCCCCTCCCAGTGTAGTTGCACTCCAAATATTTCTATGTGACATCACCTACACCACTTTCCATCCCTCACCCATAGCCAGATCATCAAGATAAAACATTTGTTTTGCCATGGTGGCAAGAATAAACGGCTCATTCTCATACCATATACTGTTTGAGTCCACTGATAACAAGCCACGATCCAGAACTGTATTCCTTCGTCTTGTTGGGTCAATATTGAACCATTTGCACTTGAACAGCACGACTGGCATACCCTTGCTGTAGATTAGTTCGATCACACTAACAAGAACCTCGTAGTAGTTGAAACCCATACCTTCAACCATTACTCCATTGTTTTAGGTGACATGGCCTTCATCTCGTTCTGACGTCACAAACTTAACACTATTCACAAAACATCCAACACGAACTCTGTGGCTTTGGGGTCCTCCAGCCAATAAGTGCAAATCTGGGTGGTAAGAATCAGGAAAATACTATAGAATGTGCATCATCTGTAACAATTTTAAGAGCAACGTTGTTACGTTATGTAACATAAAAAAACGACATACATATCATTTTTATGTAACATCATATATAGAGATCGATAGAAAGGTACCCAAATAGGGAAGTAATCAGGAAAATCTTGTGTATGACTTCGTTACCATCCTGCCTTTCCAAATGCTCCAAATAGTACCGCTCGGCTTCGTCGCAATGTTGAAGGACAGACCAATGAGCCTCTTTGATCTCAGCATTACTTAATCTTTCAGAATTACTTAATCTGCCATATGGTTGAACATCGTTGGAAACAACTGATAGATTGAATTGTTGGCTACTACCCGCTCCAGATGATTCCCCTACCACTACTCTGTCTTCATCATTGAGATATGCGCTGCAGTAAGTTACGCACTCAGCCTGAATGTACCCCGATGTGATCGACCCTTCAGGGAAACGTTTGTTTTTGTTCTTCTTCTTAAAATCCCCCAGTTGCCTGCAAAACATATATTTATTCTCTTACAATATGAATATTTATTCAGCAACAAAAATTTATCTTATTAATTTGAAAGGATGATTAATTAGAATAAATATGAGTGCATACCTCTCATTTGGATAGCACCAGGTATACTGTACCAGACCAGTAAGCAACACTTGTTCGGGAAGGTGGATCATGAGGTGAATCATGATGTCAAAGAAAGTTGGAGGAAAGCTCCTCTCCAGCTTGCACATGATGTACACAATGTCTTCTTGCAATGACCGAACATCAGACTTGTTAAGCTCTTTAGCGCATATCTTCTGAAAGAACTTTGACAAAGCCACTAACGTGTCAGCCACATCATTCTGCAAATACGGTCTAATGACAACGGAAAGAAGACATTGCAGCAAAACATGACAGTCATGAGTCTTCAACCCAATAATCTTATTTTCCCCCGTCTTAACACATCGAGCGATATTCCCTGCATACCCATAAGGATACTTAACGTTGTGAAGCCACTGAAACACTTCCGCCTTCTTCTGAGGATGGACTGTGTAGGCTGCTTGAGGCATTATGTTCTTTTTTTTGTTTTTTTGTTCTCTACTAGCCATAGCTTAAAGCGTATACCCATTTTCTTAAGATCAACACAGGCTTTAGGGGTGTCCTTGTTCTTATCTTTGAGATTTAGAATTGTTCTAAGAACGCTGTCACAAACATTCTTCTCTATGTGTATGACGTCTAATTTGTGTCTGATTTTCAAAGTTGACCAGTAAGGCAATTAAAAGAATACACTTTTGTGCGTCCAATACTTAAACTCATCAGACGTGGAAGGATTCAAGTTCGTTACATCTTTACTGGTGCTCAAATATCCGAACCAGTGATGGTTAAGCCTCTACAAAATCCACTCATTAGACCTCCCTGGGGGTTTCAGATTATGCTCCTCAGTCCAATCAAATGCCTCAGCATCCCACCGCCACTCATGATCCTCGTCAAGCCACCTACGAGATCCCAAGAAACAGATTTTGTCAACGTGACGACTAGAATTTATGTCATCTAAGCATACCGGGCAAGCCTTGTACCCTTTAGTTTGTTGGCCAAATAACATCCCGTAAGCTGGAAAATCACTGATGGTCCAAATAACAGCTGCTTTCATCATCAATGAAGTTTGACCATGCCTGTCAAAAGTTGGGAGTCCATTTTCTCAGAACTCTTGCATCTCGTCAATTAATGGTCTCATATACACATCCAAGCACTTTCCTGGAGAATACGGCCCTAGAACCATAAGCGTAAGAAAATTGTACTCCTTCCTCATACACATGTTAGGAGGTAGATTGTACGGAAATACTATCACAGGCCAAATGATGTAAGATAAATTCATGTTTCTAGTAGGATTGAACCCGTCTGTTGCAAGTCCGAGTCTGACATTTCGACAGTCTCTAGCAAATTCAGGAAAAGAACGGTCAAAGTGCTTCCAAGCCTCCCCGTCTGTAGGATGTGTGATATTATCCGGATCTATCCTCTCCTCTCCTCTCCTTGGTGCCTTGCCTGGTGCCATCTCATATGCTTGGCCGTATGTGAAGACATGTATAGACGCTGCAGACGAGGACCCAACGGGAAGTAACGCAGAACCTTCCTAGGAATTGGTCATTTCTTCTGTTTAGATGAAGTGGAAGCTGCTTGATACCGTGGCTTGTAGCAGTGTCGGCACTCATCTTCCGCCTCGTTTTCTTTGTAATACAATATGCAATCATTGACGCAAGCGTCTATCTTCTGGACTTCCAGACCGAGGTCAGCCAACATGGTTTTTACCTCGTCGTAATCAGCTGGACAACTGTTACCTTTGGGAAGCACTTTCTTCATAAAGGGTCATATCTTCATCAAAACATTTGTTAGTCTTTCCCCTCTTGTTTTTGATCGTCATTTGCTCCATGACGGTACCCAACAATGTATGCTCACTGCCAGGATACAATGGGGTTTGTACTTCTCGTACAAGCCTGTTGTACTTATCATAATCTTTGCTATAGTCAACGTGGGAGACATTAGGCGAGGTGTCAGGAACATTGTCATAAACAACATTTTCCTGATATCCTGAGGTGGGGAACGAGAAGGCATCGTTTAAGAGGTTCATCACAGCAGGGTCCCCGTAACTTGCATTGGAAGATCATTCTAGCTGATTATGTTGTGCTTGAATTTCTGCAAGTGTAGGCATTTGAACTTGAGTTTCGCCATGCCATGTCCATACAGTATAACTAGAACAAATACCGTATAGTGCCAAGTAAGAATACATTTCTTCAATTGTTACTGGTTTCCGATTAAGACATTTGTTGCACGGACATATGTGAATAATTTTGTCTGGATGACTATTTAGACGCACGAACTCAAGAAAAACAAAAATGCCATGCATATAAAGAGGGGACGTTCTCCCTAATTGCATCCAGCTTTTGTCCATGTTGTATACTATAATAACAGGAAACCAAAATATAGTTGTCAACAAACATATATTTAAGATGTATATATACTATCAAATAGATATATGCATGCATCAAGGAATACAGTAAAGTTGCCGGTAAAGTTGCCGAAAAATATGTCTAAATGAAGAAATATTAAAGTAGTCACATGCATACCAATTAGGGGGGAGTATTTTTTTTGTCTGCGGGTGGCCGGGAGTATGTTATTTCTTCTGTGTTGGGGGGCAGGAGAGTATTTTTTCATCTGGGGGGTATGTTTCTTCTGCACGGGAGGGGGGGGGAGTATGTTTTTACTGCCCGGGGGGGAGTATTTTTCTGCGGGAGGGGGGTGGTATTTTTTTCTGCCCGGGGGGGGGGGGAGAGTATGTTTTTTCTACCGGGGGGAGTACGTAGAGGGGGAGTATACTTTTTCTGTCAAGGGATGTATTAATGAAAACTTTAGTCCGTCGCCTAAGACAACAGCCATCGGCATAAATATATTCGTTCTGCGGTGTGTCAGGTAATAATTCATTTTCCTACCCGAAGGATTATTCCGTCGGGTTAGCAACAAGATTCGTCTCTCTAGACTCACTATCACGACAGAAACGTTTTCGTCACAGAAGACCATCTACACCGACAAAATCGTTCGTCGCCTAAGAAAAAAATCCGTCGCAAAAATAGATTCGTTCTGCGGTGTGTCAGGTAATAATGCAATTTCTTAGACGACGGATTATTTCGTCGACTAGGAACATAAATTCATCTCCCAGAAGACAAACTACATCGACGGAAAAATATACGTCGCGCAAGACTTACTAAGCCAACGAAAACATACCGACGAAACATATTCGTCAGCTAGGAATGTCTTAGCCGACAGCAGCTCACGACAATCTACTTCCGTCGCTTAGAAATATCTTAAGCGACGATTATGTTGTCCTATTCACACTAGGTGGCGAGACTCTCGCGCTATTGGCGCTGGGCGAGTTAGTTCGCGCTAGGTGGCGAGATGTCGTAGCGACGTGGCTTTGCCCTGTCCGTATTGGTTGGTGGGGTCTGGGGGTGAGCCGTAATTTGCGGTTTAAGGTTTCAGCTATTCTATAAACTTCAGACTGTGAATTGTCCAATTTCATCCTCGATCGAGTGGGTGCGAGCGCTCGGCTGTTTGCAACCAGCTTCACTGCCACTACGCGAATCCGCTGTTTCAAGGAATGAATTTGTCGCTTTCTTTGTCTTTGGATTTGTATGTGGTGGTGTTTTGTGATGTTGGTAGGGATTCTAGGGTAAGAGATTTGTTGTCGGGCTGGTTAGGGTTAAGGTAGCGGGGCAGGTCGCTCTTGTGGGCGAGATGAACCGCGCTAATGGCTTGGCGGGCCGCTACGGGGCGAATGGGTTTGTGGCCCTGCATTGCGGGAATGAAGTGTAGCATGTTGGAATGACAAAGCACTTCATTGTATTTAGATTTAGCCGCTAGTGGACGAAGTGTACATTGTTGGAGCCGCTACTAGGCTAAAGCACAAACAATGAAGTAATGGCTACGACACCAAGGTTAAAATTGGTTAACTGGGATAGAGATGGAGGTGGCGAGCGTTCCAGGGGTGGGGTAGCACGCGACCATCACAATCACGGAGATAGAATGTGGCGGGTCCAGGAGCGTCAATTATCTCGTGTGGGCCCTCCCATTTTGCTTTGAGACCAGTAGGGTGGGGAATGACCTCTTTCATGACCCAATCGCCTACCTTCAGGGGGCGGGGGACGAATTTTTTGTTGTAGTATCGGGTTATTTTCTGTTTGTTATTGATGGTCCAGAGGTATGGCTTGTCCCGGTGTTCCTCTAGGAGGTCCATGTTAAGTCGTATCCCTATTGCATTTGTCTCGGGGTCATAGGCTGTTACACGTTCACTCGGGACCTCTATTTCCACCTGTACCACTGCCTCGGTGCCGTAAGCCAAGAGGTATAGGGACTCCCCTGTGGCGTTGTAGGGGTGGTACGGAGTGTCCAGAGAACGTCTAGGAGCTTTGCTACCCACAAACCCTTGGCCTCTTCCAGGCGTTTCTTCAGGTTTTGCTTGATGAGCTTGTTTATAGCTTTTGCCTGGCCATTGGTTTGGGGATGTGCTGGGGAGGCATAAAAGATTGTTGTGCCTTGAGCGTACAAGAATCCCCGGAATGTGTCATTGTCAAAATGGGTTCCGTTGTCAGTAACTACGGCCTGGGGTACTCCAAAGCGACAGTACAGATTTCGCCAAAGGAAGTTGATTACTTTTTCAGTGGTGATTGTGGCGAGGGGCTCTGCCTCAATCCACTTTGTGTTGTAATCCACAATGACAATGGCGTACTTGAACTGTCCCGGGGCTGTGGAGAGTTGTCCTATGAAATCGAGTCCCTACTGGCTGAAAGGGACGGGCAAGATGATGACAGAGAGGGGCACTGGGGAGTGATGTACAAAATCTGCAAATTTGTGGCATTGAAGGCATGTTTGGACGACCGCCTTGGCATCACGTTCTAGGGTTGGCCAATAATACCCCGCGCAAAGTGTTTTGAACATGAGGTTCCAGGCCCCCGCGCGGTTCCCACAAATGCCGCTGTGGAACGATTTCAGCATTTTGTGCCCTTCTGCCGTGGGTAGGCATCGCAATAGGGGACATGACTGGCCCCGGCGATATAGCTTTCCACTTCTGAGTAAGTAAAGGGAGGCTTTGCGGCGTAGCCGCTGTGCTTCATGCTTGTCCTGGGGCAGGGTGCCATCCGAAAGGAAAGCGATGAATGGGTCCATCCATGAGGGTTGCTCCATGGGCTCGAGGGCAAAAATTTCTGAATAGGTTCTTGAGATGCTAGGCTTGTCGAGTGTTTCGATGTGCACATCAGGTGGCGTGGACTCGGGAAGAGCTGTGGCTAGTCTCGCAAGGGCGTCGGCCTTGGAGTTTTTTGCTCGCGGGATTTGGGTGAGTTTATATGAGGTGAAGTTTTACAGAAGAACCCCTGCGAGACTTTTATAGGATCCCAAGTTGTGCTGGTTAGTCTTGAAGTCCCCTGCCACCTAACTGACTACGAGTTGAGAATCACTGAGGATGTGAAGGTGTCGGGCTCCAAGCTCTCGACAGAGTTGAATGCATGCGATAAGAGCTTCATATTCAGCGATGTTGTTGGAGGCTTTGAATTCAAATCGGAGGGCATACTCATACGAGTGACCCTCTAGGTTCGTGATTATGATTCCTGCTCCGCTGAGTCTGTTGTTAGAGGATCCATCAACTTGGAGTTCCCAGATGGCGTCCCCGATGGGGGCGTCTGGGTGGGGATTGCTATCGGCCAAGGGGATAAATTTAGCAATAAAGTCTGCCGCTGCCTGCCCTTTGATGGCCACTCGGGGTTTGTAGTGCAAGTCAAATTCTCCCAGCTTAACCGCCCATTTTACCATGCAGCCTGAGGTTTCAGGTTTCTGCAATATTTTCCGTAAAGGTTGGTTAGTGAGCACATGGATTGTGTGGGCTTGGAAATATGGCCTGAGTTTCCTGGCGGCAGTGATGAGGGCGAGAGCAAGTTTCTCTATGTCTGGATAGCGAGTTTCTGGATCCACGAGTCCTCTGCCACAATAATAAACTGGGAGTTCGTTATCATGGGCATGGCGTGTGAGCGCCGCACAGACGGCAATGGCAGAAACAACCAAATACATGTAAAGCTCCTCGCCGGGGATTGGCTTGGATAGGAGAGGGACAGTGGCAAGGTATGCCCTTATGTTGTTAAAGGCGTCATCATGCTCCATACCCCAAGTGATATCTTTTTTATGCTGTGCCTTGAGCAATTGGAAGAAGGGATTGCACCTATCTGTGAGGCAGGAAATAAAACGTGCCAGGGCTACCAGGCGTCCTGTAAGGCACTGGACCTCGCTCCGGGAGGTCGGGGCAGTCATGTCCAGGATGGCTTGGACTTTTTTCGGGTTGGCTTCAATGCCTCTTTCACTGACCATGAAGCTAAGGAATTTGCCGCCTCCCACGACAAAGATGCACTTCTGAGGGTTGAGACGCATCCCGTGTTCTAGGAGTTTAGTGAATACTCTGTTGAGGTTGGCAATGTGGTCGTCCTTTGTCTTGCTCTTGACCAACATGTCGTCGACATACACTTCCATGATCTCGCCAATTTCATCTTCGAACAAGGCGTTAACTAGCCGTTGATAGGTCGCCCCCGCGTTCTTAAGGCCAAAGGGCATAACCTCGTAACAATACAGTCCCTGGTCGGTGACAAAGGTTGTGTGAGCTTGGTCGGCGGGGTGCATTTTGATTTGGTTGTAGCCCAAGCAGGCATCGAGGAAGCTGAGCGTTTTGAAGCCCGCTGTGGAATCAACCAATTGGTCGACTCATAGCAAGGGGAGGCTGTCCATGGGGCAGGCCTTGTTAAGGTTCGTGTAGTCAACACACATGCGCCACTTACCGTTAGGTTTGGGGACCATGACGACGTTGGAGACCCATGTCGGGTAAGAAACCTCGCGGATGAACTTGATTTCCTTGAGCCGCTGGACCTCGGCTTGGATAGCTCGATACTTGTCTGGGTGGAAGGCACGTCTCTTTTTTTTGACAGGGAGGTGGTCTTGGAGGATGTTGAGTTTGTGGGTGATGATGTCAGGGGAGATCCCAGGCATGTCGGCATAGGACCAACTGAAGACTGCTTGTTTCTCTTGGAGGAAGGCAATGAGCTTGTGGCGGAGTTCCGGGCCGAGACTTGAGCCAATGTGGACTTTCCTTTCCGGGGCCGTGGGTGACAGGGACACCCATTCTTTGTCTTCCGCTGGATTAGGCCGCGGGGCTCTCTTTTTTCCACTCCCCTCTGGGTCGTCCCGCGGGTCATCTACGGGCTTCGAGGGGCTGAGAGGCAACATCTCATAGGCTCCGCTCCTCTGCTGGATGGCATTAAGATGGCAATGCTCAATGGCTGCTCGGTCCCCTTGAATGGTCAAGGTGCCACCTGGGGTAGGAACTTTCATGAGAAGCATGTGACCGACTATGAAGCACTGCAGCCCCCAGAGGATGTCCCGGCCTAAGATGAGATTATAGGACGAGGGGCAATCGATAATGAGGAAGCGGGCTGTAATGGAAGAGCGGCAAAGAGTTGTTCCCACCGACACGGTTAGGCGGTCTGAGCCTAACGGTTGCACTATCTCGCCAGAGAAGCTGACTAGGGGGTCGTGGTTATTGTACAGTTTATTTCGGTCTCGCCGGAGTCCTTTGTAACAATCAGAAAACATGACGCTTACGGCGGCTCCTGTGTCTACTAATGCTCTATGGCACCTGTAATGATCCACCTGCACATTGATTATGAATGGCTCACAGTGGTGGCAATTTATGGTATCCTCACCTTTGTGGAATGTCACTTGATCCCACGCTGATGGGGTGATCGTGACACCGCGTTGGATGTTTAGGATTTCCGAGGGTGTCGTGCATTGCCGTTTTACAGAAGGCTGGCGTGGGGGGAACCGTGGGGCTCCACCATGTAGGGTTAGAATCTGGCCATGTACTGCAAAGACGTTAGCGCTGGTGGCGGGAGCACAATATTGGTGGAGTTGCCTATTTTGGACCATGGTGTCGCTGCAGCCAATGGAGCTACATAGCGAGAAGAATGTCTCGAGGTGGAAATGGGGGTCCCCTGCGCTTTTATACTTCTCCATCTTGGATGGTTTGGTTTCTTGAGGCCGCTTGTCCATCTGCACTTGAGGTGTGAAGGGGCTTGGGCGATGTCCATAGCCAGAGAATAAGGGTCGCTGGGCCCCGTGACTCTCGACGCCGTCAATCCGCGAAGCCAACAGTGTGACTGTTTGGCTAAGTTGGAGCAGTAGGCGGATTGGCATGTCAAGAGGTGGGTTAGGGGAGTTGGTAGTGGTTGTAGTGGGGATAGGTTGGGCAGATGGATTAGGCTGATGTGGCAGGAGGGAGTCATTGGGGATTGGAGATGGTTGGGGGGCTAGGAGTGGAAATGAGGGGTTGGCAAGGGGATGAGACACGTATATGATCTGGTTAGGGCCTCCTGGGAGCACGGAACCGGCCTGGCCTTGATTAGGGAGAGAAGTGGTGGGGTCCGGGGTTCCGACAACTCACGCCGCGCGGTCCAAGCTGTCGTACACGTTACGATGCTCTAACATGGCGCGGAGCAAGAATTGTTCTTTCTCCAACTCGGTGATGTGTACCCAGTACGCTTCCGCTTCTGCCCTCTCTTTCGCTACTTGCGCGCGGAACGAATGGAAGTTCCGCTTGAGGATTTCAAGGGCTGTGGCGGGGTCGGGATGGCTAACAGGGGCTGCACTGCCGGTTTGGGGAAAGGATGTGTCGCCAGGTTGGAAAATTTCCTCTACTTGAGTGCTAGGGTCCGTAGGGTCATCAATGATTTCCACCATGGTGCCGAGTCAAGTGGGAGTTCCACAAGATAGGGACCCTCCTTCTAGCGTCAATTGTTTCTACATATTTCATCCCGAGGTCCCGAGCCGAGAAGAGGTCGCGAACCGGGGCGAGGTAGAATTCTTTGGTCCTGTACTTGGAACCTGCACAAGTGACAGCGTCAAGAAGTCGGGACTGGGTTGGCCCAATCTTCGACTCTCCGATGCTTAAGTTAGCTTTGGGCTATTTGCAATGTACGGGAGTGCGGGAGAGAGTTGTGTGTACCTTTGATGGGAGCTTGTGCCTGTTTTATAGGCCAAGGTTGGGCACTTTGGCCTTAGTCTCTAATGTGGGACTACTTGTTAACCTTTGTAGTGTCTTCCCTTTTAGGGGTGTTTTGCCGCTAGAGTGATTTTGGCAAGCGGTTTGTTATCGACCCTTCACTCCTTGGATATCCGTGAAGGGCTTACCAGAGTTATCTTGTCTGGAATGATCTTTGGTGACCGGGTAATTACGCCTTATTCTCGGCTCAGCCAAGTATTTTGGCTATGTACTAACAGAATCAGATGGTGCCGGTCTGGGACCTTGCCCAGCCCTACTAAAATGAATTAATGTGATATTATTTGATAGCTGTATTAGCCTTCAGAATCAAATATGACACACCCCTTTTCTTATATTTATAGGAGATGCTGTCAAAATAATCTCTTTAATAAGTTGGTTATTGAGTTGTTAATAAGGACTTGTGGTACAGTATCAGAGGATCATCCCTCTAAGCTTCCACGTGGAGCAAAGACTGGTGATACATTTCGTCTGTTTAATGAAGTTGTTCATCATTCCCTTTTGGATCATTGATGAAAAAAAGTAAAAATATGTTTAACGCAAAAAAATAAATAAATAAAAAGATAAAAGAAAAAAGATTACAAAAATAAAAAAATAAAAGTAATATTTTTCTTGTGCTACATGCACAATGTTTTTGAGTTCAATTGTGACTCTTGCAAAAAGCTGGACAGCGAAGTCCAATACGAACTCAGTCTTCCAAGTCCAATACGAACTCAATCTTCCAAACTGTGGACTCTATATAAAGAGACATAGAGAAGAAGAATGGGGGAGAAAAACAAAAAGGGCGGAAGACAGAAGGATATAGCGCAACAGAGGGAGGCGAAGCAAAACGCAGGGAACAAGAGAAAGGCAGGAGCAGGCGGAGTCAACACGGACAGAACAAAAGAGGAGAAGAAGGAGAAGAGAAACAAGCTAAGCAAAAAGCAGAAGGAGAGAAAAGTCCAGGCGAGCCAACAAGAAGGTGGAGCCCCCAAACTAACTCTCTTTATTTTTTTGCAGCATCTCTATCTTTCTGCCTCGTTCCTCACTCCGCTAGAAGCCCGCAAGCCATCTCCCCCTAAGGCGAAACGACCACGCGAGGTAGCCATCAAAAAGAAGGCGAGATGACCTCGCCCCCTCCTCCTCTCGTTGCAATAATTATGTAGCCGCTCGGCCCCTACTCTCGTACACAACGCCGTGCGTTTCGCACAACAAGCCATACACAAGAAGGAAACAAGCATCTCTGCTAAAATATTGTCAGGCGAACTGGGATGGCCTCACAAGACCAGAAGTCCAGGCGAGCCAGGCGAACTCACATCAAGGCATGAACCCTAAGGGGTGGTGAGCCAACATTCAAGCCAAGGCAAGAACCCTAAGGGGTGGCGAGCCAACAGTCAAGCCCAGGCAGAAACCCTAAGGGGTGGCGAGCCAACAATCAAGCCAAGGCAGGTGGCGAGCCAACAATCAAGCCAAGGCAGATGGCGAGCAAACAATCAAGCCAAGGCAGGTGGCGAACCAACATTCAAGCCAAGGCAAGAACCCTAAGGGGTGGCGAGCCAACAGTCAAGCCCAGGCAGGAACCCTAAGGGGTGGCGATCCAACAATCAAGCCAAGGCAGGTGGCAAGCCAACAATCAAGCCAAGGCAGGAACCCTAAGGGGTGGCGAGCCAACAGCTGCGCCAAAGCAGAAGCAGGTTACTTAACCCTAATGGGCGGCGACGTGAATTTTACCCTAAGGGGTGGCGAGGTTACTTAACCCTAAGGGGCGGCGAGCCAACAATCAAGCCAAGGCAGGAACCCTAAGGGGTGGCGAGCCAACATTCGCGCCAAGGCAGGAACCCTAAGGGGTGGCGAGCCAACATTCAAGCAAAGGCAGAAGCATAAGGGATGACGAGCTAATATTTAGAAGCTCTAAGCCCAGGCGAGGCGAGATGATGTCACAAGCGAGGCGAGATCCATTCATGCAGAGGATGAAGCAAGTCGCGGAGACCGCCTATATATATACACGCGGAGTCCGCTCACATGTGAACACGCAGAGCCCGCTCTCAGACATGCACAAGCAATCCGCTCACAAGTGAACACGCGGAGTCCGCCTACATATAGGCACAAGTAGTCCGCTCACAGGTGAACACGCGGAGCCCGCTCTTAGACATGCACAAGCAATCCGCTCACAAGTGAACACGCGGAGTCCGCCTACATGTACACATAAGCAGTCCGCTCAGTGAATACGTGAAGTCCGCTTACAGAAATACACGCGGAGCCCGCTCCCTGACACACGCGCGGAGTCCGCATGAAGGAGCAGTTCGCCTGCACACAGACATTGCCTGCGCCATTATCAAGGACTGAGCCCAAAGCCATTCAAGCCTTTTATCACGCCACTGCCTCACCTTTTCTGGGTGCCATTATCAACAGATACTCTACCAAATTGAGTGTCCACAAGTAACACAGTTAACGGACTCCAAATACGTCTATTAAGCCAAAAGCCGGCATTAAGCCATAAAACCTACAAACCTCTTTTGAACTACGGTCGGTTTGATCCCACAAAGGGGTACGTAGGCAGTCTAGCAACCCACTAGATGCAACCAAAATTCCAAACAGAATCCCTGACACCACCAGTCAAATTCTTTCAGTCCAAATGATCCTGGTCAAATTCCTAAAGCACCAGACAAATCAAATCCAAGGCCAAATCTTTTCGAACTACATTGGTTTGATCCCTTCACAAGGGTATGTACGCAGTCTGGACTTAAATCTGGATGCAACCACCAATCCACATAAATCCTCGGATCGCCTGAAGCCAAAATCTTGCTCCAAAGCTCAAATGCCTTCAGACACAAATCCAAACACATCCTAAAGTCAAAGCCCTCCAACGAGTCATTCACTTGTTAGAACCCTTGAACTACGAGTGACTTGATCCTCTCCAGGGTACGTAGGCAACCCATTTCCAAATATGGGTGCAGTCACAAAAACAAACAAACAAACCTACAACGGTCTCTTGGTAAACGGAATCAAAGGGTGTTCCCTTGTAACAAGGGATTGTCATTAAGAGACACATTCTGTCTTGAATGGATTGAACCAGACATAAATTAAAAACCCTATCTTAGTCAATAAGATGGGGTGAAGTTATGTTGGGTATATACAGTTTTTTACAATTTTTGCCCAACATAGTTTTTGGCGACTCCGCTGGGGACCCATTCTCCTTTTCATCTCCGTTTACTAACAAATTTGTCAAATTGGTTACTTGTTTGTCTCAGGGGAAATAAGATGGCACCACAAGGAATAATCCATGACCGTAAGCTTGAAAGCGCTCAATCAAAAGGAGGACATGCAAGACGAGCTGGTCATTGTGTCTCATTTGTCATTGATCAAGCTTCCATTTTAAGTAACAGTTTTTGGTATGACCATGACGATAAAGTAAACAATACCTCTGGAATGATTAACAAGTCCCAATTGAAGAAATCACCTTTGAAGAATGCTCTCAGAAATGCAAGAAAGAGAGCGGCAAGAGTTCAAAGGAGAAACGCCACCAAGGCTCAATCAGGAGAAGCTATTCAAAACGTTGTAGCCACTCAAAACACATCAACAACTTCAAAAGTCATCAAGACTTCAGTTGTCAAGACTAATCAAGCCGTTGTCGTCACTCAAATTATGATTGGCTCAATGCCCATCAACTTGACCACTACGGCATCACCACACGTGGCTCCTCAATCAGTATAAATGCCACGAAAGAAGAAATGGTGACACTCACCAAGGGAAAATGTGAGGTTCTAAAAAGGCATGAAGCCCATAACCTCAAACCCCTACAACAAGCATTGACAGCCAACATGACTTCTAGCCGATCTCAAACAGTGAAATTCATTTCAACCTCTCACAATGCCGGCATGGAAGAGAAAGATGCTGCTATGCGATTGGGGGCAATTCAAACCCAAAAAGTGGTGGGGGCATTCCAAGCTAAGACACAACAAGGAGCATCTCCCGTGTTTCAAGTCAAGCCAAGACCTTATACATGGCCGATGGAAGCCCCGAAATGGTTCAAGCAAAACATGGACATAAAGTCCGAAGCCATGGCAGTTATGATGACCAACACGGCAACATTAGAAAAACAAATGAAGCAGTTGCAAAGAAGACTAGCTGAAGCTGAAGCAGGAGCTCTTTTATTACAAGCTGAAAAAGAAGTACAAGCTAAGAGGCGTGCTGATGCTGAGGCCAAAGCAGCTGAACAACTAGCCGAGAAAGATACTGAAAATGCTGAGCTGGTATCAAAGTTTGCCCTCCTTACGAAGGAAAAGGAGAAAAAGAAAGAGGCAGACGAAGAGCCCAAAAAGACTCATTCAAATTCAATCTCGCTACAAGACATCAAGACTATGATAGCTGATGGGATCAAAGAATTTCAACTATCTTTAAATCCCCCAGTTTCCGGATACCTCAAGCCCTATCCTTCCCACTATGATGCATTACCTTTCCCTAAAAGATATTTGAAGCCAACTTTTGACAAGTTCGACGGAGTAAATAGTTCTCCTCATGAACATTTGGTTCATTTCTACTCAGCTTGTGGGGAAGCGTCACAAGTCGATGCATTATTAGTAAGACAATTTGTTTAATCTCTCAAAGGAGCAGCTTTTACATGGTATACTAAATTACCACCCAACTCCATACTCACATGGGATGACCTGCAAAAAGCATTCCTGACACAATTTGTCACTTCAAGGAAGAGGGTCTCAATAATTGACTTGGTCGACACAAAGCAAAAGGATGACAAAGAAGCCAGCGCATTCATTTCTAGATGGAGGAGCTTACATGTCCAATGCTCGGATAAATTGACAGAGCAATCTGCAGTACAAATTTGCTCAAACAATCTCCTTCCAGAAATAGCAGCTTTCGTTAGTACTGCAGAACCTCAAACATTCGACGAGCTTGTCTCAAAGGCTAGTAATGTCGAAAGACATGTGGCTCGTAAGAAGATACCAATAGAAACGCTCTTCAAAAATGACAGTACTGGAGATTCACTAGCTACCTTTGTCAAAACTAGTGAAACATCAAAAGCATGTGACAGAGATGATATGTCAAGGGAACTCACTCTCAGGGAAAGGAAAAAAGTCAAATATTCTTTCGCTGATGAGGACGTAGAAGAAATTTTCAATGTGCTCTACAAAGAAAATGTCATTGAACTTCCAAAGCCAAAACGTCCAAGTGAAGTCAACAAGACCAAGAATCCCAAATTCTGTCGCTTCCATCGTATTGTCAGTCATCCAACAAGCGATTGTTTTGTTTTGAAAAACGTAATAAAAGACATGATCGACAACAAGGAAATTGAGGTGGAGTCATCGCCAGCAAAGTGAAATCCAAATTTGTTGGTGAACTTCTCTGCGTCTCAAAAGGCGCATGGAAAAATGATGATGTCTGTTGAACAACGAACCCACAAAGGGGTTGTTCAACCAAAAAAAAAGCTCGTTGGACTGAAAAGCCGGGAGGGCGGTCCAAGCAAAAGTTAGACCTAAAACCTCCCGAACTACGACGGCTTGATCCCCCGAAAGGGGGTACGTAGGCAGTCTAGTCCCAAAAGGCTAGATGTAGCCACCCCACAAAAAAAGCTCATTGGACTGAAAAGCCGGGAGGGCGGTCCAAGCAAAAGCTAGAGCCCAAAACCTCCCGAACTACGACGGCTTGATCCCCCGAAAGGGGGTACGTAGGCAGTCTAGTCCAAAAAGGCTAGATGCAGCCACCCCACAAAAAAAGCTCGTTGGATTGAAAAGCCGAGAGGGCGGTCCAAGCAAAATCTAGAGCCCAAAACCTCCCGAACTACGACGACTTGATCCCCCGAAAGGGGGTACGTAGGCAGTCTAGTCCCAAAAGGCTAGATGCAGCCACCTCACAAAAAAATCTCGTTGGACTGAAAAGCCGGGAGGGCGGTCCAAGCAAAAGCTAGAGCCCAAAACCTCCCGAACTACGACGGCTTGATCCCCCGAAAGGGGGTACGTAGGCAGTCTAGTCCCAAAAGGCTAGATGCAGCCACCCCACAAAAAAAAAGCTCGTTGGACTGAAAAGCCGGGAGGGCGGTCCAAGCAAAAGTTAGAGCCCAAAACCTCCCGAACTACGACGGCTTGATCCCCCGAAAGGGGGTACGTAGGCAGTCTAGTCCCAAAAGGCTAGATGCAGCCACCCCACAAAAAAAAATTATCCTGAATCAATCAGGCGAACTACGTTTGGCTTGATTCCTTCACAGGATACGTAGGCAGTCTGGTGACAAAACTAGATCCGGCCATACTTTCAAACTAACCCTTTTCTCTCTTGTGATTATAAACAGGTAAAAACAAGGGTGGTTTGACACATCCATTGTTGAGCATACACCAAGGCATGCGAGCTCGAATAGATGACAACCTAAGCATTCGGATCGTCAAAGTGACCGGCTGTCTACAAAAGCATTAAGTGACTTTTGTATTACAAGTCCACAAGTCAAAAAAGAGAAGAATACTGGCATCAAGACACGCGGGCTCAAATCTTCCGCACTGCCAAGACGTATTTCTTGCATACTTAACCATGGGATTGCTCAAATGCATTATGGATTGAAAGCTAACACAATGCACCCTTTTGTCAAAAGTTGCTGTATGCAGACATGTTAAAAGGAAGCAGCAGAAGGTCAAGCTTCGCGCGCGGAAAGCATGTTCCACACACAAAGCTTGAGGGGGCACTGTTGAACGACAAAAAATAAATAAATAAAAAGATAAAAAGAAAAGGATTACAAAAATAAAAAAAATAAAAGTAATACATTTCTTGTGCTACATGCACAATGTTTTTGAGTTCAATTGTGACTCTTGCAAAAAGCTGGACAGCGAAGTCCAATACGAACTCAGTCTTCCAAGTCCAATACGAACTCAATCTTCCAAACTGTGCACTCTATATAAAGAGGCACAGAGAAGAAGAATGGGGGAGAAAAACAAAAAGGGCGGAAGACAGAAGGACATAGCGCAACAGAGGGAGGCGAAGCAAAGAGCAGGGAACAAGAGAAAGGCAGGAGCAGGCGGAGTCAACACGGACAGAACAAAAGAGGAGAAGAAGGAGAAGAGAAACAAGCGAAGCAAAAAGCAGAAGGAGAGAAAAGTCCAGGCGAGCCAACAAGAAGGTGGAGCCCCCACACTAACTCTCTTTATTTCTTTTGCAACATCTCTATCTTTCTGCCTCGTTCCTCACTCCGCCAGAAGCCCGCAAGCCATCTCCCCCTAAGGCGAAACAACCACGCGAGGTAGCCATCAAAAAGAAGGCGAGATGACCTCGCCCCTTCCTCCTCTCGTTGCAATAATTATGTAGCCGCTCGGCCCCTACTCTCGTACACAACGCCGTGCGTTTCGCACAACAAGCCGTACACGAGAAGGAAACAAGCATCTCTGCTAAAATATTGTTAGGCGAACTGGGATGGCCTCACAAGACTAGAAGTCCAAGCGAGCCAGGCGACCTCACATCAAGGCATGAACCCTAAGGGGTGGCGAGCCAACATTCAAGCCAAGGCAAGAACCCTAAGGGGTGGCGAGCCAACAATCAAGCCCAGGCAGGAACCCTAAGGGGTGGCGAGCCAACAATCAAGCCAAGGCAGGTTACGAGCCAACAATCAAGCCAAGGCAGATGGCGAGCCAACAATGAAGCCAAGGCAAGTGGCGAACCAACTTTCAAGCCAAGGCAAGAACCCTAAGGGGTGGCGAGCCAACAATCAAGCCCAGGCAGGAACCCTAAGGGGTGGCGATCCAACAATCAAGCCAAGGTAGGTGGCGAGCCAACAATCAAGCCAAGGCAGGAACCTTAAGGGGTGGCGAGCCAATAGCCGCGCCAAAGCAGAAGCAGGTTACTTAACCCTAAGGGGTGGCGACGTGACTTTTACCCTAAGGGGTGGCGAGGTTACTTAACCCTAAGGGGTGGCGAGCCAACAATCAAGCCAAGGCAGGAACCCTAAGGGGTGGCGAGCCAACATTCGCGCCAAGGCAGGAACCCTAAGGGGTGGCGAGCCAACATTCGCGCTAAGGCAGGAACCCTAAGGGGGTGGCGAGTCAACATTCAAGCAAAGGTAGAAGCATAAGGGATGACGAGCTAATATTGAGAAGCTCTAAGCCCAGGCGAGGCGAGATCTATTCATGCAGAGGATGAAGCAAGTCGCGGAGACCGCCTACATATATACACGCGGAGTCCGCTCACATGTGAACACGCGGAGCCCGCTCTCACACATGCACAAGCAATCCGCTCACAAGTGAACACGTGGAGTCCGCCTACATGTACGCACAAGCAGTCCGCTCAAAAGTGAACACGCGGAGCCCGCTATCAGACATACATAAGCAATCCGCTCACAAGTGAACACGCGGAGTCCGCCTACATGTACACATAAGCAGTCCGCTCAGTGAATAAGTAAAGTCCGCTTACAGAAATACACGCGGAGCCCGCTCGCTGACACACGCGCAGAGTCCGCATGAAGGAGCAGTTCGCCTGCACACAGAGATCATCTGCGCCATTATCAAGGACTGAGCCCAAAGCCATTCAAGCCTTTTGTCACGCCACTGCCTCACCTTTTCTAGGTGCCATTATCAACAGATACTCTACCAAATTGAGTGTCCACAAGTAACATAGTTAACGGACTCCAAATACGTCTGTTAAGCCAAAAGCCGGCATTAAGCCATAAAGCCTACAAACCTCTTTTGAACTACGGTCGGTTTGATCCCACAAAAGGGTACGTAGGCAGTCTAGCAACCCACTAAATGCAACCAAAATTCCAAACAGAATCCCTGACACCACCAGTCAAATTCTTCCAGTCCAAATGATCCTGGTCAAATTCCTAAAGCACCAGACAAATCAAATCCAAGGCCAAATCTTTTCGAACTACATTGGTTTGATCCCTTCACAAGGGTATGTAGACAGTCTGAACTTAAATCTGGATGCAACCACCAATCCACATAAATCCCCGGATCGCCTGAAGCCAAAATCTTGCTCCAAAGCTCAAATGCCTTCAGACACAAATCCAAACACATCCTAAAGTCAAAGCCCTCCAACGAGTCATTCACTTGTTGGAACCCTTGAACTACGAGTGACTTGATCCTTTCCAGGGTACGTAGGCAACCCATTTCCAAATATGGGTGCAGTCACAAAAACAAACAAACCTACAACGGTCTCTTGGTAAACGGAATCAAAGGGTGTTCCCTTGTAACAAGGGATTGTAATTAAGAGACACATTCTGTCTTGAATGAATTGAACCAGACATAAATTAAAAACCCTATCTTAGTCAATAAGATGAGGTGAAGTTATGTTGGGTATATACAGTTGTTTACAATTTTTGCCCAACAAAACACAAGTACACAACATGTATTCTTGTTTAGGAAACTGTACACATAGTATTACTATTACTACAAGTCTAAAACACGCGCCTAGAACACGCCTAGCAAAAAGAAAAAGCCAAAGAGAGTTGCTCCTCTCCTGGCCTAATGTTGCCAGCGTTCTTGTTGCTGTGTCTCGACTAGGAGAGGTTTCGGTTGGGGTGCAGATGCTTTTGTCTGCCCTAGCCTCTATCTACCATCTTGGCTTGGTGTCTGGTTTGGCTAGGAGGTGAGTGGAAGTGTCAGTTGCAGATCCGCTTTCGGCCAGAAAGGAATGGAGATCTGAGTGCAGCGTTGGTGTAGAGGCTGATGTTGGGGATTGTGTGCCCCAATCTGGTGACCTCTTGTTCAGATCGGGCTAGTCTGGGCATGTAGCTGATTTTGGTGAGGATCTATGGTGATTTGATGTCAGATCGGATCCTCATCCGTCTTTGGTGAAATCTCAGGGTTTGGTTGAAGCAAGGTGAGGTGGGCTGCAGATCTAATAAAGGATGCTTCGACGGTGACGACGAGGTAGGCTGGTGGGTGATGGCCTCAATTATCAACTGACGGTTGTATGGCGGAGGCGCTAAGGGTCGGATTTGGTGGTTGCTAATGGTAGCAGAAGTTGGGGTGCTCTTGGGTCTGGGCCAAGGCTAGCTTGGACTCGGCCTTGGATTAGGATTTTGGGCCTTTCCAGCTTTTGGTCTGGTCTTGTTGACCCAGGAGGTTTTCTGCATCCCTTTTGTTTTGTTTTTTTGTTTTTTTTGAAAGGTCCCGCCCTTTGTTTATTTGCTTGTTGTTTTTACTTGTTTTGTTTTTATGTGTTTGAATAATTTTGATCTTTTGTGGTCGTGTTTAGGCTGATTATAATGCACCACTAATATAGTGATGACGGTTTACACCCGCAATTATCATAGGGTTAGAGCCGCTACATGTTGGAAATGCCGACGCTTTCTTGGCAGTTTGTCGGACGAGTCTTCTGGTCTTGATGTTAGTTTCTTGTCTTATGGTGTACCAGAGATTTAGTAACTCCTCTAGAAGTCATTTTTCTTTCTGTCTGAGATTTGTTATAAGTGATTAATTACTGATCATGCTTGTATTATTCATACTACTTGTAACTTGCAACATTTTGGTATAAATGCATCTTATATCTTATTTGAAAAAGGAAAAAAAAAGAAAAAAAAAGGTTGATTGAACACAAGTACACACATATTTTACTGCTCTGGGAGAATATACAGAGTTGGATTTTGTTGTCGACCAACGAGATCTGGTACTGCATGCATGGTCCTCCACTTATATGAAATTTACGCCATATTGGGTGGCATCACTTGGACCACCTTGTACAACAACATCGAGAGTTCGAGAGACCACTCAGCTGCTTTTGGGTCCTTCTCTCTGTCTGAAACAAAGTACCAGCACAATGTAAACGACGTACCAGTTTCAGTCTAATATTCGTGATCGTCCTATATATCATCTTCTTTAACCAATTAAGTTGATATTTTACGCTGTCTGCGAGGTATTTTATCAATAGTAGTAGTAATTCCTGTCTTCTATATACAACAGTTCTTATCGACAATATACTATTGAATTGAGATGTGATAACTAGACAGAATATCGTAATCAATCAATCGTGTTGGTCAAATTGAAAACAATAATCTGCTCAAAAACAAAGTTGAGAACGTACAATCTTTTCTTCAAACAACTCAGGAGCCATATGTAGAATTGATCATGGTTTTGGCTAACTATTGTTGGGCAAAAATTGTAAAAATATATATATACCCAACATAACTTCATTCTATCTTATTAACTAAGATAGAGTTTTAATTTATGTTTGGTTCAACCCATTCAAGACAGAATGTGTCTCTTAATTATAATCTCTTGTTACAAGGGAACGCCCTTTGATTCCGTTTACCAAGAGATCATTGTAGGTTTGTTTGTTTTTGTGACTGCACCCACATTTGGGAATGGGTTGCCTACGTACCCTGGAGAGGATCAAGTCACTCGTAGTTCAAGGGTTTCAACAAGTGAATGACTCGTTAGAGGGCTTTGACTTTAGGATGAGAGTGGTGTTTGGAAATGTGTTTGAATTTGTGTCTAAAGGCATTTGAGCTTTGGAGCAAGATTCTGGCTTCAGGCGATCCGGAGATTTATTTGGATTGGTGGTTGCATCCAGATTTAAGTCCAGACTGCCTACATACCCTTGTAAAGGGATCAAACCAATGTAGTTCGAAAGATTTAGTTATGAATTTGATTCTCTAGTGCTTTAGGAATTTGGCCAGAGTTATTTGGACTGGACGAATTTGACTGGTGGTGTCAGGGATTCTGTTTTGAATTGTGGTTGCATCTAGTGGGTTGCTAGACTGCCTACGTACCCCTTTGTGTGATCAAACCGAACGTAGTTCATAAGAGGTTTGTAGGCTTTATGGCTTAATGCCGGCTTTTGGTTTAACAGACGTATTTTTGAGTCTGTTAACTGTGTTTCTTGTTGACACCCAATTTGGTAGAGTGTCTGTTGATTTGATTTAGGCACCCGGAACAGGTGTTGCAGTAGCGTGACAAAAGGGTTGATTGGCTTTGGCCACATTCGTTGATAATGGCGTAGGTGATCTGTGCGTGTAAGCGGACTGCTTCTTCATGCGGACTCCGCGCGTATGTCGGTGAGCGGGCTCCGTGTGTACAATTGTGAGTGGACTCCGCTTATATGTCTGTGAGCGGGCTCTGTGTGTATATCTGTAAGCGGACTCCGCGTGTCACTTGTGAGCGGACTCCGCGTGTATGTCTGTAAGCGGGCTCCGCATGTATTCTTGTGAGCGGTCTCCATGTATATGTTTGTGAGCGGGCTCCGCGTGTTCACTTTTGAGCGGACTCCACGTGTATGTCTGTGAGCGGACTACACGACTTGCTTCATCTTCTGCATGAATAGATCTCACCTGTGACGTCATTTCACCTCGCATGGGTTTAGGACTTCTGAATATTAGCTCGCCACCCCTTATGGTTCTGCTTTGATGTAAAATCACCTCGCCACCCCTTAGGGTTCCTGCTTTGATGTGAAGTCACCTTGTCACCCCTTAGGGTTAAGTCACCTCGCCACCCCTTAGGGTTAAGTCACCTGCCACCCCTTAGGGTTAAGTCATTGTTGCCACCCCTTAGGGTTAAGTAACCACGCCACCTCTTAGGGTTAAGACACCTCACCACCCCTTAGGGTTAATTAACCACGCCACCTCTTAGGGTTAAGTAACCACGCCACCCCTTAGGGTTAAGTAACCTCGCCACCCCTTAGGGTTAAGTCACCACGCCTCCCCTTAGGGTTAAGTCACCTCGCCACCCCTTAGGGTTAAGTCACCACGCCACCCCTTACGGTTAAGTAACCACGTCACCCCTTAGGGTTAAGTCACAACGCCACCCCTTAGGGTTAAGTCACAACGCCACCCCTTAGGGTTAAGTGACCTGCTTCTGCTTTGGTGCGACTGTAGGTTCGTCACCCCTTAGGGTTAAGTCACCACGCCACCCCTTAGGGTTAAGTAACCTGCTTCTGCTTTGGCACGACTGTAGGTTCGCCACCCCTTAGGGTTCCTGCTTTGGCACGAATGTTGGCTCGCCACCCCTTAGGGCTTCTTGCTTCGATGTGAGGTCACCTGGCTCGCCTGGACTTCCAGTCTTGTGAGGCCATCCTAGTTTGCCTGATAATATTTTAGCAGGGATGCTTATTTCCTTCTCTCGTACGGCTTGTTATGTGAAACGCACGGCGTTGTGTACGAGAGTAAGGGCCGAGCGGTTACATAATTATTGCAACGAGAGGAGGCGGGGGCGAGGTCATCTCGCCTTTTTTTTTGTGACTACCTTGCGTGGTCGTCTCACCTTAGGGGGAGATGGCTTGCGGGCTTCCGGCGGAGTAAGGAACGAGGCCGAAAGATAGAGATACTGCAAAAGAAATAAAGAGTACGTTAGAGTGTGGGCACCACCTTCTTGTTGGCTCGCCGCTTCTTTTCTTCTCTCCTTCTGCTTTTTGCTTCGCTTGTTCTCTTCTCCTTCTGCTCCTCTTTTGTTCTGTCCGTGTTGACTCCGCCTGCTCCTGTCTTTCTTTTGTTCCCTGCTTTTTGCTTCGCCTCTTCTACGCTCTGTCCTTGTCCGCTCCCCCTTTTCTTCTTCTCTGTGTCTCTTTATATAGAGTGCACGGTTTAGAAGATTGAGTTCGTATTGGACTGTTGTCCAGCTGTTTGCAAGAGTCACAATTGAACTCAAAAACATTGTGCATGTAGCACAAGAAAAATATTATTTTTATTTTTTATTTTTGTAATCCTTTTCTTTTTTTTTCTTTTTATTTTTTTTCTTTTTTTGTCGACCAACAACTATCCCCATCTAATGATACACTAATTTGTAGCTAGGGACATAGGATTCACAAATTGGCTCTCTCAGAAATAAGATGGATGCTCCAATGTAGATCAAACTTAATTAGGATTAGCGATCAACAGCAGGAGAATTGGAGAAAGAAACATGAGACACTTAGCAATAATACGTTTATAAATAAATTGCACTATAATTTAGGATGAGAAGTAAATCAATCCCACGTACATTAGAACTCAACTAATTAAATGCAGAGTATCAAATTATACCTCGCAAATAATTATATATGAACGAGAAGAAATGAGGAAAGAATCATGAATCCTGCTCGATCGTAGTAAGTCAGCAGGCATAACAGTTCAACATGGCATGATCTCTTGTTGCAATAAGAAGATACCCTCTAGCTAGGATTGTATTTTTCTTGTAAGAAGCACTGAAGTTTTCCGCAATAGTTGGATCCTCATCATCTAATTTCCAGAAATGTTTAAGATACAATCAGAAGGCAAACAACCGTTTGATATAGGAACGTACGTCTGAATGAAGCTTTTCTGGAGTATATAAATACAAGCTGATCCACAAAGATGTAAAATGAACTATCAAATGAAAGCAAGAAACGAAGTCATGAACAAGATAACCATACATCACAACATGATACTCAAGTCATATGATCGATCTCTGCATTAAGATCCCTCTCAAGCTGGAGAGGAAACTTAAATATATAAATCCACAAAGTTACGGTTTAATTAAGAATGTGTGTGTATATATATATATATATAGTTTCTATCCAGAGCGAAGTTTCTCTATGAAATTAAAGTGTGAAGTTCCTTATTTGACTCACTTTTCGGTCATATGTCGACATCTTCACCGTTCAGTTTGTAAAACTTAATGCAAAGATCACTTATGTCAAGTTTCATTGAATTTGATGATTATTTGGGTTTTCATAATCATTATTTACACAAACAGTTCTGAATAGACAGATTTATGGTCCGTTCATCGATTTAATCTAATTCGGTACCTTAACGATTATCAAATTGAATGAAACTTGACAGGAGTGATTTATGCATTAGGTTCTAAAAACTGAATAGCGGAGATGTGGATACATGACCGCAAAGTGAGCCAAAAAAGGAACTTCACATTTTAATTTCAAATTGAAGCTTCGCTCTGGATAGGAACTGTATGTATGTATGTATGTATGTATGTATGTATGTATGTATGTATGTATGTATGTATGTATGTATGTATGTATGTATGTATGTATAGGGGACCGTCGAGGAGAGGACATCCCCACTGAAGAAAAAGTGCGGACGCTGGTTCAAGAATGCTCCAGGCGGCGTCAATGGCAGCTCTACTTATGTCCTTGAAGACATCAGACATCTCAGACGTCGTCATCATCAAGGTGATAGCCGAAGTGAGCTAGATCGATGGTCTGGCCAGGAAGTTTACCAGAAAACTTCAAGCACCTCATTCTCGACTTTGAACTCGTTGTCGGAGAGTCCACTGGTAAGGAAAATGATAGGATGGAGGTCTGCTTCAGCGACGTCAAGGTCGCCGACGCCGTCAGCACCGCTTGGAGCCTCTTTAAGCCAACGTCTGCACTTTTTCACCTTTGCTGATGTCCGCCTCTGATCATTTCTTTGTGTGTGTACCGCTATTTAAAATTAAGGAATAATGTCGAAGCAACAATCTGTTTTATAGAGTTATTGTTTTGGTTAATTCCCAAATAAAATCTCTCTCAACTCTCCCAACCCAACAGAAATGATTTGGGAAAAAAAAAAAAAAAAAAGTGGTCCTGTGAGGATTTTTCATGTCACTTTTCTTTTTTCTTTGGAAGTCATGTCACTTACTTACGGGTACCAAATATTGGTCCTAAGTTCAAAATCCGACATTTTAAATTTGAACTAATGTACATTTTACGGGATAAAAGGAATTCAAAATATATATGATACACATGGTTTTAGAATGATTAGAGATATATTCGGAGGTTGTTAGTCCAGCGGAGTGAAATGAGGTAATTTACGTGTGTGTAAAAATAAAAATTCATATATATAGTTCCATAAAAACAAAATATGAATACATTCAGGACCTGAAAATTTGTGTAAAATCAAGGCATGGATAGTGATCGAGGCACGGATCTCCATGATGAAATGACGGAATTATAAATCACTGTCATAATCAATAATAAGAATCAAATATTTTTAGATACTCTTGAAAAACTTTTTGATACTATTATTGAAGAGGTGAAAAATAGCTAGTCGGCACTGGACATTATGCATGTAGGTGGAGGGTTTCATATACATTGCATGTAACATTTAAGTTTGGAATTGAAAACCATGACACTACTCATGGTTGGTCCACAAACAAGAGTAAAGGCAAAGACAAGAATGGCAGTGACAATTTGACAAGTTCCCACCATGATTTTGCACATCGATGTTCCAAACTGGCCAGTTCCAATTTTCAATGATCTACTAATTCCAGTATTCCACAGCCGAAACCACTTGGCAGTTAATAAATTTTTGAATCAAAAACCTATATCCCTCCCAAAAGAAAAAAAGAAAAAAAAAAAAGAGAAGCAAAAACAAACAAGTGAAAGTACTCAAAACCACAAATCTTATGAAGTTTAAACCAAATACATTCTTGGTAATAACAGGAAGAGCCCTAATCTGTGAGTTTAACTGTGGGAGTAAATACTCAATGCCCAGTTGGAGCTACAAGCCTAACTCACAAAAACCAAATATATCTTCACTCAAAGATATCAAACTGTAATGATGGAAAATCACAGATCTGCAAGTCAATGGATGGATCTGAATGGGAAACTCACAACTCAAAATAGATGAACATACAGCTAGCTAAACTCGATCACCAGTTCGATGCAGGATTTGAAGCCTTCATTTGCAGCATCATCGATCAAAACCCCTTTTACCTGAATTGAACTGAGCAAATACACATACCCTAGTAATCTAAGATACGTTTCTCTCACAAGAACAATCACAGATCTACAGAAAGTATTAACGTTAAGCAGCAAAGCTAATTCCTCAGTTCAACAGTGCTACATAAGATCCTATCCTATTGCTCTTAAGGTGGCATAGAACATACATACAAACAGTACTTTAACAATGGAAGGCTTTGCTTCAATAATATAGAAAGGGAAAAGGTGCACCTCTTTTGTCTGAAACATCAAACCCTCTTCTGTATAGTCGTTTATTGCCGATGCAGCATCATCAAGATTCTCAGTACTTTCAAACAACTATGGCAGACAGAGAGGGAGTTTGAGTTGCATCAATTGCATGTGTGAATCTTGATGATGCTACAGCCGCAAACAACAACTGTTGTACTTGATCTATGTGAGACCGATCAGTATATTTCGAAAGATATAAAAAAAAAAAAAAAGATGAAAAAATTCAAACAAAGGTAGAGCAAGAACTTTAATTAGCTTCATGAACAGAAATTAAATAGCACCATGTCCACGAGCAAACAGCTTACGTGGCCGACTACCAGTGGCTAAAAGGTAAAGTGATTAGCGAGAGAGGCACCCAAGAAGAATCTAAGTATGTTGAACTGCACAAAACAAAACAAGAAAAAAAAAAAAGTTTCTTTCAGGGTACCCCATTTTATTCTCTCAAAAATTGTCGCAGAGAATAACAATTTGAGAAAAATTAAAGTATTCAGTTCAGAAATCATAGATTTTGATGCTGCAAGTCATCAGGTTTGTAAGCTAGGATCGATCCCGACAAAAACAGACCAGGTATGGAACCCATATCAGATTCCCACAGATATACTCAAGAGGGAAAACCCAGTCTGGTATTCCACTTTTTTAAAAACAAGAACAGAAGATTAATAGAAAAATATGGTATTAGATGAAGAAAAATGATCAGAAATCAGAAGAGCTTTAGGATCAACAGATCGATATAGATGGAAAGCAGAAAAGGAAAAAGAAACAGGTATGAGATCTAACTCTAGGGCCTGTCTGTGTGTGCAAGAGATCGCGATCGAGAGGAAAAGTTAGGAAGGTCACAGGGATTGTAACAGCGGAGAGGTAGGGTTTGTTTGGGAGAGATATATGTCATAAGGGTGTGATCGAGGCTTGGCCTCATTGGTGGTTTGAGTTTTACTATCTTTGCTTCTTGATTGGTTGATGGTGAGCTGTACAGTAATGCGCCAATGTGGCCACAGTTACACATCGCCGTCCTCACTCAACCCTAGACTTGAGTTCTCGTTTTTATGGACTCCACCACACACTATTCATTATTATTGTTAACATCGTCCGCTCTATTTATAGGAAATTACATCGATTGATCCAAACATCTGCAGAGCCAATTCTAGTTGCTGGGTCCTTATAGATTTAGGGTTTAGGGTTTGGGGTGTGGTGGTACTTTTCTTACATGTCTCTTATTTAGTGGTTTAAGAAGACCAATCTACTCCTTTTTTTTCTTTTTTGAAAAAATAAAAATAAGTTCCTTAATATTCACCGTTCTATTCTATCAATTTTGAAAACAGACAAGCATTTGTTTACATCCACTGCTCAATGTCTTGACTCAATTTGAAAATGAAAATGCAACAAATTAAAAGTTACAAGAGCCATTATCCGAAAAAAGAAAATGCAAACTACAACTAGGAATTCAAAAAACTAATTAACCCAATGCAGAGAAATAAACTCATTCAACTCCAATACTCGACTATAGCAAAACTACAATCTTGATTGACAAGTCTGACGCATAAGACTCAAATGGTGCACATTGCCACTTACTTACTACAATAGTGAACAACTTCGATCCAAGTAAGGTATATATGAATAAAAGTGATGAGGTTAGTGCACAAAATAAACCTACTACAGCTCAACTCATAACCCAAACTAGGCCAAGGATATGAGAATGCACTAGGCCTAAAAACCTACCCCATTCTACAACCCACCCTTGCGACCTAGATGAGTAAGGGCCAGAACCCTAATAAAAGTGTTGGTGCCACGACAACCACCACCTAAATATGGTGATCTTCCCATCCTAGCAACCATAGTGGCTATCCCATCCCCTAACATGTCGAAACCTCCACCTCATAGCCTATGTGATCCTTGAACCAAGCGCTGCCTCAGATCGAATAAGAGGAGACCAACAAAACAACTTCTTGAAGCTTCTCCTTCAAAGTGAACCGAAACCACGCCGCCAAATTAAGCTACGACTTCTAGGCGCCATTGATGCTACAACCAACAACAAAGATCGTCGTCGGAGATAGGTGGAAGATTAGTGAAACACGATCGCGTACACTTCACTAATATGGAGTAATGTCTGATAATCCAGAGATAGGTGGAAGATTAGTAATCATCACCTCCTCCTGGTTACGGGTTTCAATATCTTGAGCTCTATAATAATAGAGCGAATATAGTACCTTGGTTCCTTGACATCATGTTAGGACTCATCCTGAATTTCACCTTGAAGTCCGGAATGAACCCTGGGGGACCACCTTCAAAAGAGATAATATCGGAAATTGGTATAACCTCCCTTAAAATGGACAACCCTTCCTAAAAACACATGCTAACACACTTCTAAAATCATATTCCCACCTTGTACTCCTTGAGCCTTCATGCTCCCCAAGTTCATCACATCTCCTAAAATATCAATTATTCATCTAAAAGAATCTCACAACCAATAACAAAGACATTCAATAATTTACTCATTGGTTTATCAGAGCATATCTATTACGAAAGAAAAACAATAAATAAAGATTAAAAGAAAGCAGTCTTTGACTATGCCTCAACTCCATGTACGCTCGACCTCAAATAAACTTAACCTGCAAATTGGACATTTAAAACCAAAGGGCCAAGGGAAAAGTAATTTAAAAACGTTAGAATGAGTGGACAAAAATAAATTAAACAACTTATCAAATACATAATTTAAATACTTTTTCACGTTTCAACTTTAAAACTTAGCTGCATGCAACTTTGATAAACCATATAACTTAAAATCCAGAACCACATAAGAATGGACAAACCAGCCTCGCTGGTTAATAATCAAATAAAGAAATCTTGTAAGAAAAGATAAATCAGCCCCGCTGGTTAATCAATTGCATAAATGAGAAAATAACACAAGGGGAAGAGATATCACCATGTAAGAGGAGTCTCCAAGGCTCGGGTCGGTGTCTCCCAGGCTATAGTAGCGTCACATGCTAAGCGCTCGACTCACCTATGGTGAGGACCGCTAATAAAGATAGCTAGGAAAAAATAATATCTGATCGGTGCCTCCCAGGCTATAGTAGCGTCTCTCGCTAAGCGCTTGACTCACCTATAGTGAGGACCGCTAATAAAGGCTAACTAGTAATGAATAAGAGCGACCCTATAGTATGGTAACAAAAAAGATACTAAATCACTTAAATCCATAAAGCTTCCCTAAGAGATCATGCGAATGGTATGGTTCCGAACTGTACTTAAAAATTATCATAAGAAATTAAAATAAAACTCAATGAAAGGTCTCACACATCAAAATATTCTCATACCATAATTATAAGCAAGATTTAATCATCAAGTAAAAATTGTAATTAATATCTCAATCCGAAATACTCGCTAAAACATTCTCAAGGTCAAAATCGATATTCTACAAATAAATAAGAAAATTATAAATAGCGAACTACCGAAAATCTCATTTTCGAAAATCTTTTTTGAATCTCAAAGTCCATAAATCATGACCAACAATTAATCAATGCATCAAACTCAAATAATTTCCAAGATCATTTCATAAGCTGAAATTATAATATATGCTCGGAAAATAAAATGATAAATTATAAAATCTTGCATGCATATTTATTAAAAACCAAAATGTCCACTCATAAATTTAGGCATAAGCTAGACAAAATTTGAACCGCCACTCAAGCGAGGTCTCCTCGTATCTTGACACAATAACCATGCTTAGGACCAAACTTTAATTCCGGAAAAATAAATACTTAAATATAAACACTCAAAACTCCTTCGCTTAACCTACTACATTTACTAAGGTTAAGCTTATCAGATTCATGTCAAACTCTACCCACAACCTCATTTCATTGATTCTAGCACTTTAGGACCATAACCAAAAAAATCCAATGGTTGGATCTATTTTATCAACCATTAAGTCCTCTAATCTTTAAAAAAATCTCAAACTTAACCAAAGCTCCTCCAAAAATTACCAACTTCCCATCATTAGACTACTCTCATCATAAACAGATTAAATAACACTAAAAACTACCCAAAATAGGCGGCGCCGCCGTCTGCTCCGCCGGCAGCGGCGGCCAGCCACTGTACTCCGACCACCTCCAATAACTAGCAAATTTTGACACAATCATCCTCTCAACATTCTAAACAACTTTTATGACTACCACATTAATCAATTTCAAGCAGAAACATGTCAATCGAATCAAAACATAAAAATCTCAAATTCAAAACCCTATAATTTCAAAACTTCAAATCTCCTTACCTCGATCAAAATAGGTCGAATCCTTTTGAGGGTTTGCTACCTAAAGTAAGACATTCCAACCGGACAAGAAACTCCGACTATGGTGGCTGGAGAAGGAAGTTTCCGGCGAAACTTCACCACGAATAGCCGTACCTCCTCGGCTTGATTTCTCCTTCATGGCGGCGCTATAGGTCCAACAACCTACCCAGATTGACGGAGGATGAGCCAAGCTTCAAATCGGTACCCACCTCGCCGACTAACTTGGCTGGACGGCGGCGGAGAAGTAGCTTGTCGGAGGTGTGCGCGGGAGAGGAGAGAGAGAGAGAGAAGGTAAGTTTATGATTTTCTACCTTACCTTAAATGGTAAGTTTCCATTTTTATACCCCCGACTGAAATAGTAACTTTACATTTTACACCTTAACTTTTACATACGAACTCCGATTTCAACGTATAGCATGTCCACATATTCGTATTAATGTCTTCAAAGAAATTTTCCCAAAATAATTTTTCTATAAAAAATCAACTCTAGGGTCCTTTAACAGTAAATGGTTACTAGAAACAATAAAAAGTCAAAGTAACATAAAAGTAAATACCAGCAAATTAACTTAAGAATCAAGATATGACACATCTTAATTAGGTGCATTGTCGAGTGTAGTATCGACTACTATCTACTCCTTGATGTATTCATTCTATTAATAAAACCATTTGCAAAGACCAGTTGAATCTTTAGTTATCACTCTAGTATTCTTTTCAAATTTTAAAAGTGTTTAAGTAAGAAAGAGAGTTTCTCTCTCTCTCTCTAGAAATTTTCTCAAACCAACACATCATTTTAAGAGTCTCACAAACCTATCCTGCTCCACCTCCACCACCACCTCCACCCCAACCACCTCCACCTCCACCTCCACCCCCACCATGTCCATCAAGGCTTTATCTAGACCAGATCTGCCCCCTCCATCTTTCAGTTTCTTTCTCTCTCATTCCCATCCATTTTCGATTTTCCTTTCCACCCATTCACTCCTGTCATATGAAACTTTTCTTTAACAAGAAGAGCTCTCCTTCTCACCATCCTTATGACCTCTCTATCTCTTCTGCTCTTCATAACAACCCTAATCTTGTTTTGCTTCAACCTTCCATCTCTCTATTAGTAGAGAATTTCTTCTTTTATTTTTGTTCTCCCTTGATGGATTTGGTATCATTTGTCTCCATATCTGTTCCCTACTCCACCACTCCTAAACAAACTTTCGCTTTTTGGCAGATTTTTGTTAAATTTACAGAGGGTGCTTCGATTACTTCGGTGAACACTCCTTCTATGGTTACTTTTGGGTGTTCTTGAGCCTGGTTTGTTTATCAATCGGTGGAGTTTATGACACGACTTGGTGCTTCAGTGACGAAATCAAGTCAAGCGGCGACTTTAATTTTCAGGCAGAATTTCTTGGCGACTGGAGAAGATGTTGTTGAGGCTGCTAGAGTTCTTAGGGTTTTCTTTTATGTTTATTGGGCTTCTGGCTTGTATGTTGGCCAAGCTCATTATGATTTTTATTTTACTTATGCTAGGCCTAAGTGCCTCTTATGTCTGAGACCTATGTATCTCTTATCTCTGGGACCTATATGTCTCTTGTTACTGGGGTCTATTGTACCTTTTGTAATTGTATTGTGGTGGACCATTTGGTTCTTCTAAACATAAATTACTTTGACCAAAAAAATAATATGTTAATCGAAATCTAAGTATGTTCTAAATAAGCTGGAAAGAGAGTAGCTAGTGACTTGCATTGTAACATGTTAGTTATTAATTGACATGAATTGTAACATGTCACACGGTCAACTCTCATTGACATCATGAGATGGGTGAGATAGGTTGAGACGGTTTGGTGTCCATGTTGTGGTGGTGGAGGGTGGGTTAGACTAGACGAATGGATCTGATTGATTGGTGGAGGGTTGGCTTGGGTAACAGCAGCGGTCTAAAGTCGAACTCGGAACTGGTTAGGAGACACTTGTTGAGTAGCTAGGTACGTTGGGGTTGGAACCATGACAACTAAGGCTGGATCTAATGGTGGATGAGACATGTTGGCTGTTGTGGCTTTGATCAGATTGCATGGTGGAACGATAGCTCTGGCAGCGGGATGATAGGGTACGGTTGACCAAGCTTTTCCTTTAGGTCGTGAAGGGTGTGGATGATACCATGGACACCAGGTCTTGGCCTTTCGGACTTAGGTTATGTTTGTGGGTCCGATTTGGATTGGAGGTTGGGTAAGGGTTCCCTTCATGGGACCTAACCTAGTTGTTTGTTTCATTTTAGTTGAGTTCTATTTTGGTTATTTTGGTTGGTTGTTCTTATTTACGAGCGATAAGTTCCTATATTAGTTGTTTTGGGTGATTCAAGCTATGTATATGTGTGTACCCTTAAAGTACCTTTTCTGCTTTAGGTAGGCAGCGAGTTCCTTACTTTGTCAGATGGTCTTTGCTGCCTAGTAGTAGGGAGAAACTAAGTGTCATCATCGGATATTCAATCTAGATAGTTGGAAAGCTCAATTATTAGACATAAGGATGTGTTAGAGTGTTACATATTTAGTGATCTTGAGTATGTGGTATGATAAGTTACCAATATTATATTCTTTTCAGTACTCTTTGTTAGTATGTGAATAATATATATTTCACTCTGTGTGAAAGCAAAGAGTACTTTTTGCCGTCATTAGAGCAGTACTCTTTGTTAGTTCGTGCAAGAGGTCCCGAGTTCAATTCTCTACAAACCATAGTTGATATGAGAGAGAGAGGAGAGAAGATCTCCCTCTCAATCGAAATACCAAAGCCGCCGCTAGCAGGTAATAGTCGTCGTTGAGCAAACCCTCTCGAGAGCGAGAGAGGAGAGAGCATCTTATGTTATTAGGTTTCACTAAGCGAAAAACAAAACAACAAACTAACAGTGCTCTGCTAAGGTTGTATAACAACATTAGGGTTTTTGTATTTTGCATATGCTCTGTTAATTCCAATGGACATTTGGTCAAGTTTTGGCTTAACTAGGTTTTCTTCTTATTTTCTTTGTCTTCACTAGTGGAAGGGAAGGGTTTTGTTCAAGGAGGCCCGAAGGTTACCAATTCAAGGCGACATTAGTGGCTGTCCTTAAGTCTCGGTTAATAAAACTTTCTACAAACACAAGTCGTAGAAAAACAAAAAATCTCTTTATCTCTGTTGATGGATTGGTTCGGCGACATCTTCTCAATGCGAGCTTCTCCTAGACTCCTGTTCTTTGGCTAATGTCGTGGGATGTAAGAGTGAAGCCAGATCTGTTGTGGCTGATCAGATCGTTGTTCAGTCTTTGTTTTGGAACAATGGTGGTCTTGGCCAAAAAATCTCTCTTCCTTTATTGGAAGGCGGCGAAGCTTCTGGTGTGGAATCTCTCACGGTGGTTGTGATCGGTGGCGGTGATTATCATCCCCAGTCTTGGGCAGCAGATGATGGTGGTCAAGGCCTCCTTTCACTTGTCAATGGTGGAGCATTTGAGGTGAGCCTTGAAAGAATTGGTCTGGTGGCTGCAGAGGCAGCACTGTGGTGGTCGGCGGCGGTCCAGATGCATGCTTGGAGGTCAGGGACACTATGGTAGCTGTCAAGCTAAGGGGCTCTTTGGGTCTTGAGTTGGGTTGCGGGTCTCGGCCCAAAATCTTTTATGGCTTGGATGAATTGGGTCTCCAATTGGGGACAAACATCTTAGTTTTTTTTAGGTGTTTCAAATAAGCTAGCTTGCTAGCAGGTTACTTGGTTACTATTTTATTGGTCATGTTGCTGATTCTAGGGTGTGACAATATATAGATGGCTTGGTTAGCTTAGTCGTTTTGCATGATTCGATTTTTCCGTAGCTCATCGAGGGTGAGTTGTGTTCATGAGTTCCTCATATTTGATGATCATTAAAGTTTTACATCTTGCGTTAAAAAAAACGTAATCTTAAATGTTGGCCCATTAATTACAACAGTAATTATACTAGTCAATACAAGTTTGTCATAACAAGTGACACCCACAACAAAAGATACAAAAATGCATCAAGAGTTATTCATGCCTGTCGCTATATCCTAATATGCATGTCCCATAAGGAAGAAAACAAAAATGCAAGAGAAAAATCAAAGGGGTAGGTAAAATTGCCGAACACATATATGACACCCACAACTACAAAGAAAACGAAAACTTGGTATATTTGTGCACAAGTAGTGACAGAGATGGGTAAAGAAACTTGTGGGGATGAGAGGGCGTGGGGTGTCACATGTGAAGCACACTGATTATTGTACGAAATCACGTGGCATGCCCATTTGGAACTGTCGAGTTTCGACACATTTCATCAACTCAAGACGTGGCCCTAGGTCTCATCATGGGCGGGGCTAGAGCAAGCCATATCCTAAATTTTAAGGCTTAGGATAGGATCAAGTAGGGCTTTAACTTGGCTAACAAATTTTAGAGCCGGGTAGGGTCGGGCCGGGGCTTAAATATGCAAGCATTTACCTGCCCTTAAAGCGTATTTCGTTAGGACTAATAAGGCCGGTAGAGCCGGCCCCTTGAATATGGCTAAATAGGGCCAAAAAGGCCTAATATGACGTTATTTTGTTTAACGAAATAAATTCATGAGTTTTAATTTTTCTTCTCAAATATTGCCTCAAGGGATATATGTGATACAAGACCCTATTTTTAGTCATATTTAACATACATATACATTATATTTAACTTAAGACATCTAGAATTATTAATCTAAGTAGTTATATTCATATATTTTATTAACTATCTCTCTAAATCACAAAAAATCAATCGTTATTTACCAAAGAAAAATACAAATTAAATAAATAAAACTTACAAGATTAGTTGTATTGTATAAAAAATAAGAAACATATTAAAACAATAGAAAATAAGTAATTATTAAGGCCTAAAGAGCAGACTTTTAGAGCCGGGATTGGGCCGGGCCGGGCTTGGCCCTAAATGGCTCAATAGGATAGGGCAGTAGGGTAGGGTCGGATTTCATTTGCTTGACCGTTGCCTTACCCTAATTGAAAAGGACTAGGGCCGGCCCACCCTAACGGAGGGCCGGGTAGGGCTTCGGCCCTATAGGGTATAGTGGGTTTTATGGCGGGCTAGGACGGAAGGGCCAAATGATGAGGCCTATTGTAAGTTTGAAGTTATTCGTTATTATTGACAACAAAGAAAATAGTTTTTTTTTGTTATTGATGAACTTGTTAGCTAGGGAATTATAGTAAGACATAAAGTGATTTTGGTGGAGTTGGTTGGATTTGTGCAAGAATAATGTCAGTCGATTAGCAGGCTAGCATCTCACCTTCCCCACATATGGATGCATGACAATGATTTTGTTTTATTGTGGAAGGTGATATGGTACACTAATGAGTTTTATTGTAGGAAATCAAACACAGTGTTACTATATATTTAGCCATTTAGGTGGCAATTGATTAACTTCTTTTTGTATAAGATATTTACATAATTTGTAGCAGGAGACATATCACTTCGATCAATCAAATTCATGACGATTTATTAATTTGTGACATGGTTAACTTGTCGTGGTCTAAGGCATCCCTTCCCACCTAAAACCTATTAGAACCGATTCAATATCCGTTTAAACAGTATATATAAAACAACGAAATTAAAACAAAATTGAAAATAACAAAGAAATAAAATAAAAAAACACTAACTTGATTGATCATATAGACATGTCGTGCAGTGACCTAAGACAGAAATTCGTCCCCGCTTGTGTTGCAGTTTCAGACATCTATCTAGAGGATACAACTATTTGGTTCAAGTTCTTGCACAAGAACTTGACCCTGGCAAATTTACTTTATGCTTCAGAAGAAATAGTTTTGGGGAGGAAGAAGAAGAATGATTCGATGATCAAAAACAACGACAGAAGTCGTTTTTATATAAAAGTTAATTCGAACAGGCATAACTGTTAGGACAATTATTTATTTTTGATATTTATCTGAATTAATAATTAAATTAAATAATATTAATTTTTAAAAATTAAATTCGGATTTAATAACAGAGCCTAAGGTCCAATCTTTGACTTTTATTAAATATATATATATATATATATATCTTAATATATATTTATTTATTTCTAGTGAAAAACTCAATAGAAAGCCACCCAAAGCTCATATTAGGCCTATCATCCATTTAATGAGTCATATAAGTGTTTCCATATAAAGACTCACACATTTAATTCTTTTTCATTGTGGGATTAATATCACATAAGTTTCAACAATACCCTACATTTTCTATTCAAATTCTAATAATACCCCACATTTGAATAGAAAATAAGATAAGAAAGAGGAACTTATTTTACTATTTCCAAGACAATGTGTTTTTTGGACTTGAACCTTACGTAATGAGTACTTATCAGACTTACTTTGTGGGTAGTGAACTTTAGTCTTAAACGAACCACGTTTTGTAGTAAATCGAGAGAACAAATATCACACATATCATATCTATACATATTTCAATTCTTATGGTTGTGTTTATTTCGGTCTTGACCAAATCCTTCTTCATGAGAATTTTAGAGAATGCAGCCATCTTGGTTCTCAAAAATGCGACCTCACATCAATCTCATATAGGTAATGCCAATCCAAAATAGTTTGTATTATTCCACTTTAAAAGCTATTAGCATCATTAAGAATAAATAAATATCCAACCCTTAATCGTCAACGGAAAAACACACTTAAATTCATCATAGGAATGAGCATATATGTGTGTTTACGCTCCTTGAGTCTTTCCCAACTAGTTTGCCTATTGAACCTAGACCATCGGATCTCCAATGTTGCTAGGTTAGGTTTCTGCCAAGTAATGACTCATTGTATTGGCTTTAAGCCCATTCCCCTCGATGTAAATACTACTTGCTCTCTATTTAGGCCTTTTGTCAATGGATCTGCTATATTCTCTTTTGACTTTACATAGTCGATGAAAATAATTTCATTCTTGAGCAAGCCTCGTATTGTCTTGTGATGACGCCTTATATGCCTCGATTTGCCATTGTAGATTTGGTTCTTCGCTCTTGTAAGAGCAGCCATACTATCACAATGTATGCAAATGGCAGTAACATGCTTTGGCCACAACGTAATACCCTCTAGGAAGTTTTTGAGCCATTCCGCTTCTTCGACGGCTTTATCTAAGGCTACAAACTCCGCTTCCAAGTCGAACGTGTATTTACTGTTTGCTTTGATGATTTTGAAGATACAGCTGCACCTCCAAGTGTAAATACATAACCTCTTTTGGACTTACTTTCTGAATGATTGGAAATCCAATAAGCATCACAATATCCTTCCAATACGGGAGGATATTTTTTATAATGCAATCCATAATTCATTGTATGTTTTAGATATCAGAGCACTCTCACTAGTGCATACCAATGATCTTTTCTGAGATTGTGTGAGTAACGACTAAGTCTACTCACAGTATATGCTAAATTCGGTCTTGTACAATTCATCATGTACATCAATCTTCCAAGAACTTGAGTATACTTCAATTGAGACACATTTTCTCTTTTATTCTTCTTAAGGTGACTAGAGGGATCAAATGGAGTAACAACCGGCCTTTCATCATAATGTCCAAATTTTCTAAGGACCTTTTCCACATAATGGGATTGAGTAAGTATGTAACCATCTGAATTCCTTTGAATTTGAATACCAAGAATTACATATGCTACTCCCATATCTTTCATATCAAAAGAGGAGTGCAACATTTTTTTGGTTTGATTAATTACATCTGTATTCGTTCCTATAATAAGCATATCATCCACATATAAACATATAATAACACATGCATTTCTACATTGTTTAACATAAACACATTTATCACATTCATTTATTTGAAAACCGTTTGATAAAAGTGTCTTATCAAACTTCTTATGCCATTGATTTGGAGCTTGCTTTAGGCCGTAAAATGACTTAACCAATCTAAACACCTTATTCTCTTGACCTTTAACAATAAACCCTTCAGGTTGGTGCATATATATTTCTTCATTTAATTCACCATTCAAGAATGCGGTTTTCATATCCATTTGGTGCATTTCCAAATTGTGAACAGCTGCTATTGCTATTAACGTCCTTATAGACGTAATTCTTGTCACCAGTGAATAAGTGTCAAAGAATTCTACACATTCCTTTTGGCAATACCCTTTGGCTACTATACGAGCCTTATATTTCTCTATGGTACCATCGGGTCTCAATTTCCTCTTGAAAATCCATTTATGGCCTATTGGTTTATTTCCCGGAGGTAAATTAATCAATTTTCATGTATTATTTTGCATAATGGATTCTACTTCACTTTGAATAGCCTCTTTCCAATAAGGTGCTTCCGATGATTCCATAACAGCCTTATATGTTTGAGGTTCTTCTTCAATAACAAAGGTCATATAGTCAGGTCCAAAATGTTTGGCTATTTTTCCACGCTTACTTCTTCTTGGTTCTAGAGATTCTTCTTGAACCGCAGAAGTATTGTTTTCATCAGTTTCGATACTTTTGTTTAATTCATTTAGAGACAACGTATCATTATACGTTCTTTTCCTTGGATTAGATTTCTCTTTCTCTTTATCCTCTTTATCCTTATAAGGAAATATATTCTCAAAAAATTATGTTTCTGCAGATTCCATGATTTTTTTTTTGTTTACATCCTCAACTTCAGACTGGTAAACCAAAAACTTAGAAGTTGCACTATTCTTGGCAGGGGCAATAGATATGCAATCTATTGTTTTTGGTCCAAGTTTAGTCCTCTTTGGTAAAGGAACTTGAACTTTAGCAAGACAACCCGACATTTTCATCGTTTTAAAAGTAGGCAATCGTCTTTTCCATAACTTACAATGAGATTGATCACTTTGTTTATGAGGAATTTTATTTAATATCATATTTGCAGTAGTACAAGCCTCACCCTATAAACTATGTGGTGCTCCCGAAGTAATTAACATTGAATTTATCATATTCTTCAATGTTCTATTCTTCCTTTCGGCAACTCCATTTTGTTGTGGAGTATATGGGGCTGTAGTTTGATGTACAATACCATGAGCAGAACAAAATTCAGCAAAGTCATTGGATTCGTATTCTCCTCCTCTATCAGACCTTAGAATTTTTATTCTTTTCTCAAGTTGATTCTCAACTTCGGCTTTGTATGTTTTGAACATGTTTAAATCCTCGTCCTTGGTATGTATCAAATATACATAACACTGCAATCATCAATAAATGATATATAATAGTTCTTTCCTCCATTATGAATTTGAAGTTGCTTTGTAATCACACAAATCACTATGAATTAAACCAAGTACTTCATTGGATTTCTCTATGGATTTATGAGGATGACCTGCATATTTAAATTCTACACAGATCTCACACTTAGTCAATTTGTTCATAGAACACTTTGGCAGCATGCCTAATTTTATCATTATTTGTAAAAAACGAAAATTAACATGGCCTAATCTAGAATGCCATAAGGAAGAAGACTCAACCATGTACATAGAAGTCGTGCTAGTGCCTGCATTATTATTATTAATAATACCATTAAGCTTAAAGAGCCCTTCATAGAGGTAACCCTTTCCTACATACATTCCACCTTTGATGAGAACAAATTTGTCTGACTCGAATACAAGTTTGAATCCTTTGTTGCTTAGAACAAGACCCGAAACTAGATTCTTACAAATTTCAGGCACATGTAACACATTAGTAAGTATAATTAAGATCTTTTCCGGAAGTGAGTTTCAGAATCACCTTCCCTTTTCCTTTCACCTTTGCAGTAGTGACATTCCCCATGAACAATGATTCTCCATCGTTGATTGGTTGGTATGAAGAGAACATCTCCCTTGAAGAGCATACATGCCTTGTAGCACCAGTATCGACCCACCAATCGACAATATTGGTAACCAGATTTGCTTCAATCACTCCAATGAATAGATTTTCAGACTCAACAAGGTTTGCTTGGTTGGAATTTCCAGAACCTCCAGCACCTCTATGATCTTTCTTGAGGCAACATTCCTTTGCTCTATGCCCTGGTTTTCCACACACCCAACAACTTCCAATTTATGTTTCGTTTTGAAGACAACGTATACGTAGAGGCCTCAAACGCAAAAAATTCGTGAAATAAGATATGACCGGAACGGTGAAATACGTCAACCAGTGAAAAATGAAGATATTCCGGTAAAATTTCGGTGCCGGTTGTTCCGGTCAACGAATTTTTCTCTTATTTCTACCTAGTGGTAGCCCTATCCTGGGTATTTTTTTTTGTTTTTATATCCCCGTAAGCGTCTCGTCGATTGGAAACTATTCTCAGTTGAAGGTCCAGCCAGATTACGTGATTTGGAGGGTCGAATAGCCGTTTCCGTCCGTTTAGGGGTTTGACCGCGCCGATTGACCGGACGGATCGAGCCATTATCTTTGTCCGATGGAGCTGAATTTTTGCCCACCCACGTAATTCGTTATGCTGGTCATATCTGACGGTCGGTTTTCAGTTCCTCTTCTCCGATAACCAAAATCACGATATATGTACTAATGTTGTATAACTTTTTTATACAAGTGTTGAGTTTAAATTTCGTTTTGAAGACAACGTATACGTAGAAGCCTCAAACGCAAAAAATTCATGAAATAAGATATGACCGGAACGGTGAAATACGTCAACCCGTGAAAACTGAAGATATTCCGGTAAAATTTCGGTGCCAGTTGTTCCGGTCAACGAATTTTTCTCTTATTTCTACCTAGTGGTAGCCCTATCCCGGGTATTTTTTTTTATAGCCCCGTAAGCGTCTCGTCGATTGGAAACTATTCTCAGTTGAATGTCCGGCCAGATTACGTGATTTGGAGGGTCGAATAGCCGTTTCCGTCCGTTTAGGGGTTTGACCGCGCCGATTACCGGACGGATCGAGCCCTTATCTTTGTTCGATGGAGCTGAATTTTTGCCCACCCACGTAATTCGTTATGCTGGTCATATCTGACGGTCGGTTTTCAGTTCCTCTTCTCCGATAACCAAAATCACGATATATGTACTAATATTGTATAACTTTTTTATATAAGTGTTGAGTTTAAGTTTCGTTTTGAAGACAACGTATACGTAGAGGCCTCAAACGCAAAAAAGTCGTGAAATAAAATATGACCGGAACGGGGAAATACGTCAAACTGTGAAAAATGAAGATATTCCGGTAAAATTTCGGTGCCGGTTGTTCCCGTGAACGAATGTTTCTCTTATTTCTATCTAGTGGTAGCCCTATCACGGGTATTTTTTTTGTTGTTTTTATAGCCCCGTAAGCGTCTCGTTGATTGGAAACTATTCTCAGTTGATGGTCTGGCCAGATTACGTGATTTGGAGGGTCGAATAGCCGTTTCCGTCCGTTTAGGGGTTTGACCGCGCCGATTGACCGGACGGATCGAGCCCTTATCTTTGTTCGATGGAGCTGAATTTTTGCCCACCCACGTAATTCGTTATGCTGGTCATATCTGACGGTCGGTTTTTAGTTCCTCTTCTCCGATAACCAAAATCACGATATATGTACTAATATTGTATAACTTTTTTATGTGTTGAGTTTAAGTTTCGTTTTGAAGACAACGTATACGTAGAAGCCTCAAACGCAAAAAAGTAGTGAAATAAGATATGACCAGAACGGTGAAATACGTCAACCCGTGAAAAATGAAGATATTCCGGTAAAATTTCGGTGCCGGTTGTTCCGGTCAACGAATTTTTCTCTTATTTCTACCTAGTGGTAGCCCTATCCCGGGTATTTTTTTTTACCAAATTTTTATAGCCCCGTAAGCGTCTCGTCGATTGGAAACTATTCTCAGTTGAAGGTCCGGCCAGATTAAGTGATTTGGAGGGTCGAATAACCGTTTCCGTCCGTTTAGGGTTTTGACCGCGCCGATTGACCGGACGGATCGAGCCCTTATCGTTGGCCAAGATAGCTGAATTTTTGCCCACCCACGTAATTCGTTATGCTGGTCATATCTGACGGTCGGTTTTCAGTTCCTCTTCTCCGATCACCAAAATCACGATATTCTGAATTTTATGATAGAACTCTTGGCCGACGATTTTCTTCATCTTGGGCGACGAGATTTATTGTGAAGAACATCGTCGCCCAAGTAGGGTCTTAGGTGACGATGTTTATAGTTTTGGGCGACGAGATTTATATTGAAGAATATCGTCGACGAGATTTTCTTCATCTTAGGCGACGACTTCAAAAAATCGTCGCCCAAGATTATCTTAGGCGACGATTTTGAAAAAACAGGGAGACGATTTTTCTAAAATCGTCGTCCAAGAACGCCAATATAAAAGGCAAAAATTCGGAACCCTAGCCATTCGCGCAGCCGCTCACAAATCCAAGCCCTCTCTCTCTCTCCGAAAATCCACCGAAGCCCTCTCTCTCTCCCTGTCTCCGACCCCGACCCCGCAACCCGACGCCGACCCCGACGCCGACCCCGACGCCGACCCTGACGCCGACCTCGACCCCGACCCCGACCCTGACCCTGACCCCGACCCCGACCCCGACCCCGACCCCGACCCACAATTTAAGGTATGACCCTAAAACCCTAAATTGGTTATGTTCATGAAAATTTTAATTGTTGTTGTTGTTGTTTGAAATTGTTGAAATTGTTTGAAATTGTGAAATTGTTGAAATTGTTTGAAATTGTGAAATTGTTGAAATTGTGAAATTGTTTGAAATTGTGAAATTGTTTGAAATTATTTGAAATTGTGAAATTGTTTGAAATTTGGGTGAAGAACAAAATTATTGTTGTGTTGTGAAATTGTTGGTGAAATTATTGTTGTTGTTGTTGAAATTTAGGAAATTAATGGTAAATTAGGGTAAATTTGTGTAAATTATGGTAGGATTTTAGGGTAAATTATGGTAAATTGTGATGTAAATGATAATTGTAAAATATTTGGGTTTACGGTTTAGGGTTTAGGGTTTAGGGTTTAGGATTTGTGGAAATAATTTGTAAATATATTGTAAATGATTAAATAATTTTTGATTAAATAATTAAATAATATAAATTATAATTGTAAATATATTGTGGAAATTTTGTAAGGATGTAAATATTCGTAAATTAATTTTTGTGATGTAATAATTCTGAATTAATGTAAATAATTTGTTATGTGAATTAAAAAAATAATAAATCCTATAATAACTATTACTTTTTATTTGTGCTATTATTGTTGATAAATTTTTCAAAATTTATGGTTATTTTTTGTTAAATTAATTATAAGACGGTGAAATATTTTTAATAAATTTATGGCTATTTTAAACAGGATGGGCATGAGAAGAACTTCTGGACAACGTCAGGGTGCGAGGAGCCAATATTCCTCGGACGGTACCTCAAACAACCCGCCGCAATCACCGTCGGTCGGGTTTCCGTGGCAGATGACGGCCCGACGTGCGGCGCTGAGGGGTGGCGTGAGCGGCTCGCATTCTGCTGGGCAGCCGGGTCCCGCAACGACGGCCCCTCGTCATCCAGAGATACTTCCCCGGCCGCGATCTATCACCGCCCCCACACAGTCGTCCCCGACCGACGGTGATGGCGGGTCATCCGGGGTCCGTATGGTGCCGTCCGGCCTCTTCCTTCCTTCGACAATACTGGCGATACCTCGCGTCGATGAGGAGGGTCGACCGATTCGGGAGCAGCTCCTGCATGTGGCACCGCACGAGGCCTATATCTACAGGGAGTTTCCCACGCCTCTTCATCCCGTGAGGGTCTCCGAGCAGGCGGACGGAGACGAATCCGTCGGCTCAGCCTCATCCTCAGGTAATTTATTATTACTTTTTTGTCGATTTAAAATTTTTTTTTTGTAAAAATGTATTATTAATATTAAATTTGATTCACAATGTCACAGCCGCCGGAACGAGAAGGCGGAACAAGAGAGGCACCGTCAGCAACAAGGGACTCGATAGGGCGGTCGAGTCCGCTGGACGGATCGCCATCCCGTTTTCCAAAGGGAGCCGCCGGAGCCTCAAGCAGCAACAGCTAGACCACTCGGCTACAGGATCAGGTCGAATGTCTACAGTCTGAGCTGGAAGCCCAAAGAGCGAGGGAGATAGCCATGGCGGAATCATATGCGGCTTCCACGGCTGCGCATACGGAGCGGGTGAATGAAGTCACCAATGCCAACCAGGCGGCTATGGGACGGTGGATGACTACCTGCATCGCTGCACATGCGGCCGGACTTGATTTTCCGCCCATGCCTACGCCTATACCATTACCTCAGTGGCCCCAACCTTAGCAGCAGCCTCCTCAGCCTGGCCAGCCGCCGCCTCAGCCTCAGGACCCTCCGAACGGGAATGATGAGTTAGATTTCGAGTTTCTCCGTAGGCAGATGGACTGAATTTTTGTAATAAATTATTTATAAATTTATAAATTTGTGTTATTTTTAATTAAATTTTAGTATTAGAAAAATTTAAAGAAATACAGAAAAAAAAATTCCAGCAAAAATTAAAAAAACATGATTTATATATTTAAAAAAATTATTTAAATATTAAAAAAAAAATTTAAATATATCTTAGGCGACGAAATTGCTAAATCGTCGGTCAAGGACTTACCATATAAGACGACGAAAAAAAATTATCGTCGCCTAAGATGTAGTGATCTTAGGCGACGAAATATTTAGTTTCGTCGCTCCAGGTTTTAAGATCTTAAACGACGATTTTATTATTCGACCACGCTATGGTCATTATGAGTTTGTGGTGATGCCTTTTGGACTTACTAATGCACCCGCGGCGTTCATGGATCTCATAAATAGGGTGTTTAGTCCATATCTTGACCGCTTCGTGATCGTGTTCATAGATGATATTTTGGTATACTCGAAAAGTGAGAAGGAGCATGCCAAACATCTAAGATTGATATTGCGGACTTTAAGGAATGCTCAATTGTTTGCCAAGTTCAGCAAGTGTGAGTTTTGGCTGGATAAAGTGGGATTTCTAGGTCATGTAGTTTCAGCTTAAGGTGTTAGTGTGGATCCCCAGAAGGTGGAAGCGGTGTCCAATTGGAAAAGACCCACAACTATGACTGAGATTCATAGTTTCTTGGGGTTAGCAGGTTATTATCGGCGTTTTGTGCAAGACTTTTCAAAGATTGCAGCTCCACTATCTGGATTAACCAAGAAGGGAGTAAAGTTTGAGTGGTCAGATCAGTGTGAGCAAAGTTTTCAAAAATTAAAGAACCGCTTGACTAGTGCTCCGGTGTTGGCACTTCCGGATGATAGCGGGGAGTATGTGGTGTTTTGTGATGCTTCTAGACGAGGTCTAGGTGGGGTTTTGATGCAGCATGATCGAGAGATTGCCTACGCTTCTAGGCAATTGAAGCCACATGAGGTGAATTATCCCACTCATGATTTAGAGCTTGCAGCTGTGGTTTTTACTCTCAAGTTGTGGAGACACTATCTTTATGGAGCCAAGTGTCAGATTTTTACCGATCACAAGAGTCTTCGGTATGTGTTCACACAAAAGGAGTTGAATATGAGGCAAAGAAGGTGGATGGAGTTGATCAGTGATTATGATTGCACTATAGAGTATCATCTAGGAAAGGCTATTGTGGTAGCTGATGCTCTTAGTCGCAATCCCTCCGTGTCTTTGTTTCACATAAAGATGGTTCGAGTTCCACTTCTTTGTGAGTTGCAAGCTACATGGGTGGATTTAGCGGTGGATGAAGTGGGTGCTTTGGTAGCTAGTTTCCATGTGTGGAAGTCGGACCACATCACCATGGATTTTGTCTTCAGTTTACCTCGTACTCGTGAAGGGCATGACAATATTTGGGTGATAGTGGATAGACTCACTAAATCTGCTCATTTCTTGCCGGTGGGAAAGAAGTATTCGCTGGATAAATTTGTTGAGCTGTATGTGAATGAGATTGTCAGACTTCATGGAGTACTTGAATCCATAGTGTCAGATCGGGATTCTAGATTTGTTTCTAAATTTTGGGGAGCTCTTCAGGCAGCTTTAGGTACCCGACTACACTTCAGCACTGCTTTTCATCCTCAGACTGATGGGCAATCAGAGAGGACTATCCAAACTTTGGAGGATATGCTGAGAGCTTGTGCCTTGCAGTTTAGGGGGAGTTGGGATAAGAACCTTTCTTTGATGGAGTTTGCCTATAACAACAGCTTCCATTCGAGTATCGGTATGACTCCTTTTAAGGCACTTTATGAGAAGCAGTGTCGTACGCCATTATGTTGGAATGAAGTCGGAGAAAGAGAGCTTTGTGGTCCTGAGATTATCTATGACACAAATGAGAAGATTAAGGTGGTCAGAGATAGACTCAAGGCTGCTCAGAGTAGGCAAAAGAGTTATGCAGATGTCCGTAGGAAGGACCTTGAGTTTGAAGTAGGTGATTGGGTGTTCCTAAAACTATATCCTTGAAAATGGGTAGTACGTTTTGACAAGCGTGGGAAGCTTAGTCCGAGGTATATTGGGCCTTATGAGATAATAGAGCGAGTTGGCTCTCTTGCCTATCAGTTAGTTTTGCCTCCGGAGTTGTCTAGGATACATAATGTGTTCCATGTATCCATGCTTCACAAGTATATTGCCGATCCTTCTCATGTGCTGGAAGAACAACCGATTAGTCTGCAGAAGGATTTGTCCAATAAAGAGGAGCCGGTTCAGATTCTAGACCGAAAGGAGCAAGTACTTAGGAGCAAGTCAATTCCGCTCGTCAAAGTGCTTTGGAGAAGCCACCAAGTAGAGGAAGCTACTTGGGAGTCAGATGAGCAAATGAGGCAGCAGTATCCTTATCTCTTTGAGTAGCGAGTTTGTAAATTTCGAGGACGAAATTTTTATAAGGAGGGGAGAATTGTCACGCTCCGACCCATAATTTTTACCTTTATTACTGGCATAGTGGTAATAATAATTTTACTGTGTTCGTCATTAAGTGTAAAATATAATTGATCCCAGAGAGGTGTAGGGGACGATTATTTTATGGGATTATTCTAAGGAAAAAATTTTAACGACGGTAAAAAATGATAATTTTTGCTAGTAAAAAATAATTTTATTGTGGTATTATTTTTGGGGTATTATTTTTGGTGAGAAATGAATAATTTATCAATAAGAGGTACGGTGACACTTGCTGATTACTGAGTATAAGGGATAGGAATATAAGCACTCATGCTTGAGAAAATAGAAAGAACAATACCCACCAGCCCTAATTTAAAAGATTTTATTACCACTAATAAAATCAGATTTTAAAATTTCTAAAAGACAACTTAAACAGCAGAAAGACAATTATATCTTTAATAAATTAAATAAACTAAAATAGACCATTACAAGAGTATTATAAAATAAAGTTTTTATAACCAGATTCTCATGACCAATGACGTTGACCAGCCTCCGGGAATCGTTGACCAAACTCCGAGGGTCATTGACCAGGCTCCGACGACCGTTAACCAGACTCTAAGGACCGTTGATCTCCTACTGGAGGCAATATGACCTCCTATTGAGACAATATAACCACCTATTAGGGTCAGCATGACCTCCTACTGGGTCAGTATGATCTCCTACGTACTAAGGGCAGTATACCTCCTAGGGGCAGTAGGTCCTGAAAAGGTCCCTATTGGATGCAAGGGCAGTATACCTCCTACTGAGGGCAGTAGGTCCTGAAAAGGTCCCTGTTGGATGCAATATGACTGCCCGTTAAGGGCCAGTATGCCGCCTTATTACTAAAGGCAGTATGCCGCCTACTGCCTCTAGTAGGACCACCTATTGGAATCAACACAACCGCGTATTGATATATATGACAAGAACATAAGAAGGATCAAGATGAGGAATGGACGACCATCTCTGATTCATACCTGCTCACGAACATCATCACTTGGAGAACTCACTAGTTTGAAAAATGAATCTATTTATATATGTTCATTCTTTCAGCACTTATTTCTATTCATCAACTTTAAACATTCCTGAAACTTATGTAAATTTAGGCGAACTCTATTAATTTCTCAATGTGCATAAACCTTGGGTTTCTCTACTGCATCTACAATTCAAATTGATAGATGACTATTATAACTTCTCTTAAAAAAAACATATATATATATATATATATGAAACTAAATAAAAATCAAAATCACTGAATGATCCATTTTACCTTCAAAAGAAATGTATGATATGCAGAAAGCTTATTAACCTCATAAAAGTTCAGACTTGGTTCTGCATGCAGAATGAGATCCACGTTTTGTGGAAGAAACATAAAAATAGAAGACATCTTATGGAGTATACAAGTTACAGTGGAAGCACATGTTTTCTCTTTAAACATTTTCTTTCAGTAGAGCAGATAAATCATATAGACAAAGATGAAAACTAGTCTAAAGACCTGGTGTCATTGGCTTTCCTGATCGAGACGACGGCGAAGATCTCGACGTGGATCCTGATCTCCGGCGACTCCAAATCCAGTCGCCTCTACACCAACGGCAGATCCGTTATCATCATGAACCTCGACAACCCTTTCGATGTCGCCGTCTACGCCGAGCACGCCTACCCGGCCACCGTCGCCGGAGAGTGGATCGCCTCCGCCGACGTCTTCGGCACCGTCCGGATCTGGGGGAACCACAACGATTTCATCTTCAAGAACGAGTTCAAGGTCCTCTCCGATGGCCTCAGGATCGTAGACAAAGATGAAGCTACTTACCAAACCCAACACAATGAAATTGAATAAGATGCAGACAAAGAAATTGAAGGAGAGGCCTTGGCGTTCTCATCGTCATCATTGTTGTCCTCAGCGTGGGCGACGTCGTCATCAACGACAGCGGCGGCGTTTCTTCTGACGAGAGAGAGAGAGAGAGGAAAGGGGATCGGAGAAAGTGAGAGAAGATAAGAGTGGATAGGAGAAAGAGATAAGAGGGGAAGAGATAAGAGGAAGGGTTAATTTGGTCAGGAAAAAAAACATAGGATTAATTTGGTCAGGAAAAAAACATAAATAGTTAAAGGTTTTATTAGTGAAAATAGATCTTTAAAGTTTTGTTACGTTGATGAAAATTTTAAAATCTTATTTTGTTAACGAAAAAATTTTCATTAAGTTAAAAGCCAGTGGAAATTTTTCTAAAATAGAATTGTTGTGAATCTGATGGAGCATATCCAACACATTGAGGAAAATTCCACAAAATATATGGATAGGCCAAATGCTTATCAGGACAGCTGATGCACCATGTTTGAGAAATTGAGGCATTAGACCTCAAACTCAAAGTGAGTAGAGTGTTATCTCTGAGGGGCTCCGGCGGAGGTTCCAAGGTTCTGAAGAACACAACAGATTACTGAGAAGATCGCGGAGTTCAAGGTATTTGCGTCATGGTTGATTAGCTTCATTTACTGCTCGGCAAGTGTCTAGGTTGAAGATATGACTCATATGAGCTCTTAAATACTTAAATCATTCTTTTCTAGTTTGGCTCCAGTGTTACAATACGTCAAGTACTAAGGTGTCCTATTATTATTTTTTTTTGGGGAATTTGATGTTACACCCAAAATCATAGACCCATTTTAAATTACACCCACATGTTATACTCTTTTAAAATACACCCAACTTATTAATTAGGTTGATTTAGTAAAAATATTAATATTGTTTATCTAAACAATAGAACTTGTTGTTGAAGGAAATTGCTGAAATGCCACCAACTAAACCATTGCAATTAACAAGTTGTTTGGTCGACTCGTTACCCGGCAGCTGAAAACCCGGTTCCACAGACTACGCCCAAACCCTAAACCTTAAACCCTAGTCTAAACCCTAAACCCTAAACCCTAAACCCGGTTCCACAAACCCTAAACCCTAGTCTAAACCCTAATCCCTAAACCCTAAAACGTAGTCTAAACCCTAAACCCTAATCCCTAAACCCTAAACCCTAAACCCGGTTCCACAAACCCTAAACCCTAAACCCTAGCCTAAACCCTAATCCCTAAACCCTAAACCCTAAACCCTAGTCTAAACCCTAACCCTATTTAAAATAGAAGAAAGTCAAGATTCACATTTAGGGAATGTCTTCTCATTCAATCAAAAGGGAAAAATATTCTCAAGAAAAAACAAAAAAAACGGAAGGGCAAAAGAGTCAAGGAAAAGAGGGATACAAATTCCAAAAATAAAAATAAAACATATAAGACAGGTTTAATAATAGGGTTGGGTGTAAATTAAAATAGAATATGAGCATGGGTTTATTTTAAAAGGGGTTTGGTTTTTTGGGTTTTTATCTAATTTTCTCTTTTTTATTTCTTATCAAATACATAATTAATATATAATAAAATTGTAAATCGAACTCACGAACTCTAACTTACAAGGAGAGATTTATATCACTAAAACAAACGGTATTGGGCAAAGGTGTCCTATTTAAAAGGTAAAACTGGAGCATAACCGAAGTGGATGCACCAGATCAATGGACATGGACTGTTATCTTCAGGTTTGAATTCTATGTTTCAGCTTTACATCTTAACTAAAGATTGTATACTTTGTCAGTGTATTTGATTTTGAAAATATACATCATACAGTCCTATGTGGGCAAGTTTCTGTACCTGTACATGGCCATGAATGGTTTTAGTACACTACAAACCTGATTATTCAGCTCCCAAAAGATGGATAAATAAACCCCATGAACTACACTGTTATCTCTAAACGATTTCGTAAGAAATAGCGTATCGGATTCTTAAAGTATTGAACCTGAGCAGATATTTAATCCCTCTAACAGATGCATAAACCAACTACTGAACTACCTCTTTCGCTTTTATCTGTATGAACGGATGTACACAGATGCTTTCACAACTATTCTGAAGGATGCAAGAAGGTTAATCCCTTTCGTATGGGTGACTCCATCCTTTGATGCCTAATCCTCATGATATTTGGCCCGATAAAATGTCCGGTATTAGAACAGCAGTCCAGAGCAATACTATCTGTCATCAGTCATAGAAATTCAGCCAGCTTTTTAACATAAAAGGAAGCAACAGCTTAACCCCATTTCCCATGTTGAAGATGTGCTCATTTGTTACTTGCCCAGCAACCAAATGCTGAATGAGTTTCACCCCGGGGAGGTTTTGGTGTTACCATTCCCGGCCACCAAAATTAGTGGGAAAGGCTCAAACGACGTTAAGAGATATGATTCCTATCTGTCAGCTTTCTCACCCCTTCTGGAAATGAGGGAGCAACAAAACTACATTCATCGTCCTACTCACGGTGCAACTCCTCCCTCTGTTTTATACCTGGCCTCAGCAACTTGGTGAGTATATGGCCAATCCCTGTTAGACAAAATCACGAAAAGTGGGTTGGTATCCTACCAAAATAACTGTAGCATGCTATTCTAGCATCATGGGATTCTCACTTTCATCATATAGTTCATAAGGCATCTCATACTCAAACATGGAAATGCATTACAAAACCATTTCATTGCAAGTCTCAGAAGCACCACTGTACATAACTACATATCGGTGATTCTTAAACCTAAGGTACTCTAAAAGAAAAAGGAGATCTGGACATAAAAAGAGAGATATAGACAAAGGAGATGAGAGTAGTAAGCTGCAACAAAATGTAGTGTCAGCAGTGAGGGGCACCAGAAAGTATGGCACCCCTTATTTCTGACCCATGCCTTCCCAATGCTGGAATGCTAAGGGACCGCCGTTTTCTAATTTTCACGTTGCCAGAGCACGGCATTTTCATCTCATTCTTCTCCATAAAGAAAGAAGTATATGAACATAGTGGTTCAGAAAATGACTCCCTACTAGTTCTAAGAAAGAGATCCAGGTTCTGGCGATACTTATCCACGTCCTTATTGGCTGATGGGTCCTCAGAAACAGGGAAGATCTTAACATCGCGCTCCATAGCATCATCTAGCCAGTATCCATTCCCCTGAACGTCCTGCATTGCCAGGTCCTCATACTCTTCATCAGATTTTGTAGATTCCTCATCCACCGACCCTATCTGCACAAATATCAGGAAATATACTCGATTCAGATCAGCAGCTAAGTATCAAGTTTATGCATTATCTTAATCTATCAGTCATCGTTATAAACATATGAAATCCCCCACATGTATAGATATATCTGCATGTGTGCCAACATACATATTGGGCAAGCAGAAACATCACATGCAGAAGTGTTAAGTTGACGTCTTGGTCTTTTTTCATTTCCAACATAATCTAATAGTAAACTAAAACAAACCAACATACCTCCTCGTCAACCTGTTTGTCACCATCATCACTTAATTCCTCATCGCTGCCTACATCAGCTGATTCATCAGCCTCTTCATCACTGCCATGTACTGAGTTGTCCTCCTTCAGCTGAAGGTATACATAAGTAAATAGGTGAATATTAAGAAAACAACTTTGAACAAGTTTGCAAAATCTGAACATATTTGCAGTATCCAAGTTAAACATCTATTGAAGATCAAATCATACAACCAATACTATAAAAACCCATAACAAATATTTCAAGATTTGTTCGATTGATCATTTAGAAAATAGGTTTGGAATATTCTCAAATTACACCTAACTACGGAAACTGATCTTCACAAAGTTTTTTTCTTGAATAATCAAAATTAGAGATTAGAAGGTACCTCCTTGGCAGGTCGATCTGATCGTGGTGAGCTGCAGCAAGAAGAGAGATGCCTACTTACAGTCTCAGTATCATCAGCCCTCGACCCATCAACACTTCCAGCACAGCTTGGGCCACCATCTTTGGGCCAGGCGCTTAGACCATAGAGACCAAACTGAAGATTCACTTGCTCCGCACTGCCAATCTCCATCTCAGTCCCATGGCAAAATATAGGATTCCCATTACTATCGACTGAATCAACAGGCCAAGCCTTTGCTACAGATCCGTCAGTATTGACAAGGGCCATCAGCTGCCTAGATGACCCTTTCCTCTGGATAAGTTGAAACATCCCCTTTGAACTCAAAGAATTGGCTACACGCTGGTTCCTATACTCCTCATCCACTACAGTAACTGTGTTTCTCATGGTATCGTAAAGTTGTTCCCCGGCTTCACGCCTACGGAGGCAGCTAAATACTGTTGCATGGATTGCTGCCACACTCTTGTCAACATTAGTGTTGTTAATTTTCGGGACAAGATGCTTATCAGCCCTCTGGCAGAGATATTCTTGGATTGTTCTGATGTTTCGGATGTACTTCACATACTTGTTCTTTGCTGGGTCCAGTGTCATATACTTTGCACGTACTGCAAATCTCTCCAAGTGCTTATCCTCATTTGAGATATATATCATGAATGGTATGATGGAAGGGTGTTTCTTCATAAGCCCCATCTGTGGTTCAAACAATTATTGAGATGGAGGAGTTAAGTTTATTATATATTTAAATTTAAGTAAATATGTATGTTATTAAAAACAGCAAGTGAACAAGTTCAAACCAAAAGACAACAAAGGGGAAGAGAATTAGATATGACATACCACAAAATTAAGGCTCAAGTGAACACCTTCTACAATAACTGATTCTTTTCTTTCCTCCCATGCAGTAATAAGACGGTCAAGACTGTCAATTACCATCTCACTTTGTGCCTTGAATCCTTCAATGGCCATCTGCTTTGAACTGATCAATTCAGCAGTACTCGAACCAGCGTCTGACATCCGGGAATCAGATCTCCCAGAAGGAGAGCCATCCACCATTCCATCTTTGGAAAGTGACTGTGAACTTCCAGCCGACTTTTTGGCTTTCTTTTTGGCTTTTGCGTCTGCAACTGCCACTGGATCCAAACACTCCCCTGCATGGTAGGTTGATGCCCATAGTAAAGGATTTTGCTTCTCATCTGCAAAACTCCTCATCATGTGCCGAATTGAGTCGGTAGATATCACAGTTGTGATTCCCAACCTACTACCCTGCAAGATGACATGGTTTAGACTCAACGAAAATGATATAGTTATTGTAACAGCACATAGACGTTATTAACTATCCAAATCATTACATATAACTCTAGAAAAGGAAAAACATTACCAACTATTATGTCAGATTAAGAGTCAAAAAGGAACCATAAAAACAAAGAACTAGGGAACACTTAAATACCAGCAATGAAGATAAAGTAGATTTTCCACATCCACTGGTGCCACATAACAGTACAGTTACAGATTCCTTCCTTTCTCGGACTCTGCATGGAGAAAATATCCGAAGATAAATAATTGGGTACAGTGCGCACTACAAATATAAATAATTCTGACCTCTAAGAGAATGCAATGTAAAAGCATTCATAATGACTCTAAACAACAAGATCAAAAAGCACGATTGAGCATCTTCCATTTAAACTCCCAAAATGTACCATGATATTATATTCATGTTCCAACTCTAACCCCCTTGTTCCAAAACTAGAGCTGCACAAATCAAGTTCAAATTAAAAAACAGAGGACATCACATAGTTGACTACTAAGCATGTTCAATCTAAGAAATGGAGGAGATCGTTTACTGTAAAAGAAACATCAATTACTTGCTGATGGCTAGACTAATAGTAAAAATAACTTAAAAATTAACCACACAAAAAGAAAGCTTCAAAGATGCATTATGATCCAAGTTGCAACAGAAACTCTACAAGTTTTCTGCTTTTATCATTAAGGATGTGGTCAGTAAGAAAAGACAATATTATTAAGGCCCCTTCTTCACTACTACAGCTTTCAAAACTATGCATTTATCTATTCTGTTCCCAAGCAATGATGAACAGCATGTTAAGTAAATGGTCAGAATGTCACACACATACACATACACACACTTGCTTTTTTCGATTGGTAATTGACACTAGTCTGAAATTTTAACTACTGTCACCAGGAAAAGGGAGATAAATCACAGTCTACCTTTCAAAATGCAGTGTGTGTGTGTGTGTGTGTGTGTCAAATTATGATTTCCAAAAGATACAAGACTTCATACCTGCATGCCAAAACTAAGTCTGCCCTCTGATTTGGACCAACATACTTGTACTCGGCCAGAGCATCACAAACAACATCCAAGAAAGTTTCTCGCCTAACTACAACAGTCGTACGTGTTTTGTACATTTCAAATGGTACACTCTTACTTTTATGATCTTTCCCGGAAACCGTATTCTTGGAAGCCTCGGATTTACTGGGGGAAACATTCTCTATCCCCTCCGGAAGCAAGGCCTCACATGAACTTACATTTCTTATCAACTCAAAAACTCGTTGACTGATCTGATCAAAGAAAAAAAAAATATTGTCGACTATTAGTGTCCAAGTTTCTAAACTGCAGGAAATACAAGTATATACAACCATTTGAGTGTTCCAATTCCCAATTAATTAATGAAAGTACGTAATAAAAACCCAAACTACAGCACCAACATGATGCTACCATAGGTTGTTACAGCCTGACAACTGGAACAAACCTCTAATTAGGAATCAATGAATCTATTGGTTAACATAAATATTCCAAAAGCACAGACCCACGATTAATGAAAAGTGCAGAGACTGATGTTCTAAACAAACAAACAAAAAACCATAAAAGACCAAGCTCTTGACAGCATAAAACACTATACAATTAAGGGTCATCCTCTGGTCAATTCCACATCAGAGAGACTTTACACACTTGATAGTGTCCAAGCAAACAAGGACTTAACACTAAAGAAACCTCATTTATGTTCGGCTTGGACAAATCCTCAAGATCATGGTCAATTATAGACAGAACATGATGGATCTTTCTATACCCAGGTATCAATGTTAAGTCTTCACATATTGAGTAATCACACAGCAACAATGTAACTCAACAACAACTATTGCAGAAAACCGGAGATCCTCATCAAACAACAAGGTCGACAGTTGAACTATGGGTGCTAAAAGACACAGAATTGAAGGAAAATTGGAAATAAAATGGACAGATGAGAGAAAAATCAGTTAAGGTGGTTTAACCAACAAGAGATAATGGCTCCACCAGCAGGACCTTCTAACATGCTGTTGAAGGCGACGCAAGAATTGTAATAGCCCCACCTTTTGTTTTAATCAAAATGTAGAGGAAACCTGGACTAATCTGTGATAATGACATCTTCCACAAACAACTCCCAGAACTCCAATAGTACACATAGAAGACCAATAAACTAGTTCCAAGAAGCCTTCGTTGACCTGACCTTGGATTATAATTTTTTTCAATTCTTCAGCTAGACCTCCATCAACATTACTCTCAACAGTGAAATTCTGAAAAATATCCAGGAACAAGTTTCATGCAAACCCAGATCTACCCAAAAAACACTACAATTATCAGTATTTCCCAAATCAAACACACTAGAAAAACAAAAACGCCACAATAACAAAAAAAAATTGACAAAAGAATCCAAAATTCGAAAGTAGAGAAACCTTGAAGGCGTGACGAGGTTTGCATCCCATGAGTTGCAGAGAGCTCTGCAAAACCGGACGCGTATGTCGAAAGGACTCTTTTCCATTCTCTCTCTTCTCCTCGCCATCCACCACCACTATGTACAACACCTTCGCCGTCTCACTCATCCCTACACCTACACCATCCAACATCAAAATAATTCAGCCTCGAACACAAGAAGGTCAATTCAGAAGGAGGGGAGACGACGCAGCGAATCGGAGGCAATGTAGAGGAATTAAAGGAGCAATGCAAGAGAAGAGAGAAGAAACAGACCTGAAAATCGGAGGGAGGGATTGAATTGACTCGTTCTCGTGTTGTTGTGTAGAGTCTATTCTATTCCGTCTCAGAAGAAGAAGCGAACAAGGGTTTGAGATGATGGGCCATTAGATCTCGGAGGAGGTTTTTACTGTGTCTCTGCCACTCACCACCTGCCCTGACCTCCACGCATCGCTCACACCCACCCTCCACGAGTCCCTCCTCTCTTTCTCTTACACCACCGCACTTCTCGTTCAAATTACGGTTTTGGGCTTCGTTTTCTGTGGGAATTTCAATTCCTTGGGTTGGGCTTTTATAATGGGAGTGTGTGTGGGACCCGGCGGGTGGGTCAAGGAGGTACGGGGGAGAGGATGGTAATTTTGCGGAGATAACGACGTGATCTAGGATACCATTAATTCCATTTTAAGGTCACCGGGAAAAGGACAGAAGGTGGTTTAATGCATACTGGAGAAGAAAACAAGACCTGCACCCTAAGAAAAAGAAAACCCTGTTTATCCCAAAAAAAAAAAAAAAGAGAACCATGCAGATTCAAATTCGGCTTTCTTTCTACCGTCGGCGTAATTGACTCGAACTGTTTTTTGTTTTTCGTTTTCAGTGTTAACTTGTTCTTGTGGTTCACGTTTTACTTTACTTTTACGTTTTAGCTATTGTAATTTTATATCATACGTGATAATATTTATTATTATTCCAGTTTTTTTATCTGGTAAATTATTATTATTTCAGAGATATATTATTTTTCGGATGATATTGTTCACAAATTGTTGATGTAGTGGATTATAGGTCACAAATTGTGGAGGATGATGATCCGGCATTGATCTTGAAAAGACTACAAACGAAACCCTAACTATGTCAAAAGAAATACAAAGTGGCGAAGAGACCGCGACTGGACGGTTTTCGACACTCCAATGTCTAAGTCAGTCAATATAGTTATGCTGACATACTAACAGTAGGTAACTAGTAAATGTGTAGTTATTACAGAGATAGAATGGGAAATGGTTGAGCTTTCCTTTTCTTTGACGTGGTATTGGAGTCCTAAATGGCCTTGATAAGGCTTCTATGATGCCTCCTTGGTGTCGCACGTGAGGGCGTGTTTTGACGCCATTCAAGTGAAGCTCGATGGCTATCAAAAGTTGTTGAAGCTGTCTTAATGATGGTGTAGGAGGCTCAAGTCAGTCTGATGCTTATGCTTGGATTAAGAGCTGTTGAATATGGCAGCCTAGACATATGTATCACACAAACCCTCCATGATGAGAGTCAATCGAGAAACATATTGAAAATAATAATTTGTAAATAAAACTGAATTGTACTAATAGAAAAATAAATAAAGTACGTGAATAACAAAATTGAAAATACTTGTATACATATAAGGTAAGTGATCTGAACACCTAATATGTAGTCTCAACATTTTATTTATTCTAGTCATCCACATGAAACTATCATGTATTATGCAGTTGCCATTAACAAAATTGAAACCTAAAACACTAGTCCAAGTGTTTCAAACACAAAAGATGAGGACGTGAAGTCGAAGAAGTTTTAATGCTTAATTTGATTGGATGAAAAATGAAAAGGCCAGAGAAAGACATTGAGGGTTTCCGGTCATCATTCTATCTTCGCATCGCCAATACCTTGGTGTGTGGAATTCACTCCCTAACAAAATAGGATATGTGAATAACATCATACTTTTTATTAAAATATAACTAATAACATCATACTTTTTATTAAAATATAACTATACAAAATAATTATAGGTTTACATTTGTTGACTTCTAAAGAACAATGTCTAGGATAGGTTGATCTCAAGTTAATGTAAATATTGTTTTGGTGTTTTAACTTTCGACTTAGATAGTGTGTCACCTCTCAATCATGATTGTCGACATTGATTTCGATGTTTATAAAGAGCTTGGTAATTGGTCTATTGTTACCATAATCCAGATTCATGTTGATTTTAAGGTCATATGTTTTAGAATAAAGTATTAACATGTCCTGATCTTACTGCTTGAAACTTCGACAGCCCAAGGCCTTTCTCCTCGAAAAAATCATCACTGCTCGAGGATAATACCCGTGGATCCTTTATGGGGATGTTTAGAGAGTAAATGTTACCCATTGCGTGGAAGAAGTCGAAGAGGAAAGAAGATGACAATGTCTTGTTCTCTAACTCAATCATGGCAGATCTTGGGGAAGGGAGAACCTTGGGATTAAAATCGCGCCCTTATAAACTTGAACCTGAAGCAACCATTAGTTTCAACCCTCAGGTGAAGGAGAAAGTTTTTGGTTAGGGTTTCAAAATTTCAGACATTCTTAATTGAAGTCTATTAAAATGGGTTTAATTTCTAAAAGCTTTGTTGAGACATTTTTAGTTGATGTTTAATTATTTGCACCACAATTGAGTGGTCGGTAAATTAGAGTAGTTGAATTAATTTTTTTTGCATATTGACCAAAATTATTCTTACTTAGTTTTAGACATATTGGTTTTAACAGGCGTTTACTAGCTAAGACCTTATGGCCCCGTTTGGTAGTAGGAAAGTAAAAATAGGAAATTGATTTATTTTTCTTTTCAAACACATATGGAATGGAATATGGTTTGGTATTTCCATGTGGGTGTTTGGTACATATTGAAAATTAAATGATGGAATGAAGTACATTAATTCATATTGTAATGTTTGGTAAGTCATTATAATGAAATACAAAGTTATATGTTTCAATAATGCTCCTTTAGAGCACATGCAACAAATGATTAAAAGACTGGGTTGGAGTGAGGGGTGGACAGAAAAGTGAATGCAGCGGCTAGGAATTCATCTAGGTTAGTTATGGGTCTCACATGGGTTCCAGCTAACCGGGGCAAGCCATGGATCAATCCTCAGTCCACGAATTGGTCTAGGCTAACTGAAATTGCGGGGCCCATATTGAATCATCCACACCTCATCCCACTTGTTACACACCCACGTGCGTTTGTCTTCAACGGGCAAAAAAGAACTGTCACCACAACGGGAAAAAAATATGGACTTTTACATCTTGATCTAACGGCTAACATTTAAAAGCAACGAGAACATAATTTTTTAATTAGAAAAGAGCTAACCCAACGGAAACATTCTGAACGAATTGAAAAAAAAAAAATTCCTATAAATATCATCCTACTCTTCTTCATTTTCCACACATCTATCTCTTCCTTCTTCAATTTGTTCTTCTTTACCATAATATTCTTCTTCTATCCATCTCATTCTTCTTCAATTTATTACTTTTTCTTTTTCATTCCCCAATCAATAAAATTGGAGAGTCGGGTAGTACATGGACCAAAGAGGAGGAAGTTTAATTGTGTGAATCATGGGCTGCAGTTACTGTATGCCCCGTCACCGGTAATCACCAAACCCTTCCAAGGTTGTGGCTCAAGGTTCGTGAACATTATATTGCAAATTAGATGGGATCAACCCCGGTTCGACCTTTGGTGGCTCTTCAAGCTCATTTTAAGCCTTTGAAGAAGATTCTCAAAGAGTGGCACAATGCAAAAATTTAAGACCGGAGACATATAGCAAGCGACACCAATCAATTGAATGAGGTATTTTTTAGACCATCCACTTAAATTAAGTGACACCACTTCATATATTTATCAATTTTTATAATATTTGAGTTTTTTTTTTGTTGGAGCATCAAGTTAACTTAGAGTTTATAAGGGTGACAAAAAAGCAATTTGACCATAAAAATTATTGGGAGGTGATGAAGGATCACCCTGCTTTTAGAGATGCACCTACTCCTCCGGTTGTCCCGTTTGATTATTTCATGGCTAGTGGTTCCCAAACCGAATCACTAATTAATTTGGATAAAGATGTTGTATTGGAGACACATCCTAGCTCCGTTAGAAGACCAATGGGACAAAAGGCCGCCAAAGAAGCAAGAAGGAAAGGAAAAAATTAAGAGGATGTGGGTGAATCCATGGTTCAAGCCTTACTCGCCATCACCGAGAGCAACACAATTTCCAATGAGATTCTTAGGAAAAAAGAAAAGAATCGATGTATCGAATATGAAAGAATGATGGCATTTGAAGAGGCAAAAGAGGATGCAAGAATAATGGGGATGCAAAATAATGATATTTCGCCGGGGTCAAAGGATTGGTTAAAAAAATTGAGCAGGGACATTAGGAGAACAATTGATCCTAACGCTAATGCGGATTGCTACAGGCCTTTTTTTTAGAAACCACAATCCCCACAATAGAGTATTATGTATTAATTGTATTTTTCTTGAATTGTTAAGTTGATTGTATCATGCATTGTTTTATTTAATAATGAAATAAAGGTCAACTATTAGTTATGAACTAATAATAGTGAAATAATTTTCTTTTATTGAAAGAAAACAAACAAAGCGTACATAAAATATTATTAAAGTTAAATAAACAAAACACACATACAACATTATTCAAGGGAAATTAAAAATGACGAACTAAGGAGAGCATCACTTTATCAAATGATTATGCAAATCATTTGTTGATATGAATCACCAAGTCATCTTGCAACGCCTTATGGAGGTAATCAGAACATAATTGGAAGTTAGCATCTACGAATGCCGGTAGGGTTTCTCCAGCCTTTAAAATCAGTTCATGGGGGACAACATTACCTTCATGATCCACCGGTCGTTCATATATGCTTACCAATAATGGATGCAAGTTATCCTCTTCTTCAGACTCTTCAAATTTGTCCTTGACAAACTCATCTTCCACAATTATGTTATGAAGGATGATGCAACTAATCATGATCATAGTACGTAAGTCTTTTAGTTTAAACAAGTTAGCACCATGACGAAGTATGGTCCATCGAGCTTGAAGGATACCAAAACATCGCTCAACGTCCTTACGATAAGACTCTTGCATTTTGGTAAAGTGTGCCTCATTGGCATCTTTGGGTTTGGGTATTGCTTTGACAAATGTCTGCCACCTTGGGTATATTAATTTCATCAGCAAGGTAATATGGTACAGAGTATATACTATTATTCACCTCATACGCGACCTCCAGAGCACTTCCGTTAATAACTCTTGCGAACACGTTGGATGCACCGAGAACATTAAAGTCATTTTGAGCTCATGTGGTACCGAAGAAGGCATGCCCTACATGTGTGTTGTCGGATGCCACAACTTCAAGAATAATAGTAGTGTACCCTTTACCTCCTGAGAAAGCTCTGGACCACCCCTTTGGACAGTTTTTCCACTTCTAGTGCATGTAATCGATGCTCCCAATCATGCTAGGAAAACCATGTTGTTGTTCTTTGTGTAGAAGCCTTTGCAGATCTGCGGCATTAGGAGCTCGAAGATACCAACCCTCGTACAAATACTCCACATGTGCACAAAGTTTCTTAAGGCATTTTAAACTAGTTGATGCTCCCATCCTGGTGACTTCATCACATTGATCAGCCCCTATACCATATGCAAGCATTCGTAACACACCTGTCATTTTTGGTTCCTGGAGCAATCCCAGCTTTCCGGTGGCATCTGGTTTTTACTTCCAAAAATCGTCGAAATTGCAAAGGTCCGCCATGATGCGATTGAATACTGGTTTTTGCATTCGATAGCACTGACGAAAAATTGTGTTGCTATACATTAGACGCTCGACAAAGTAATCCTCCATCATGTTAGCCCCTCTTGATTGCCTGTGTCTTTCGACGTTAGGGGCACGACCAGGACGTGAACCACGACCTTGAGGAGTCTGCATCTGCATATGGTGATATTGGGCAACCAATGCAACGGCTTGAGCATTGTTGGACCGAATCTGCATAATGTGCTCTTCATCTTCTTCATCTCTCGCTCTCAAATAATTTTTAACACGATCCATGAAAAATGTGAGAAGTGAAATAAATGATAATATCTGAGTTTAGAAGAAAGAGATGAATGAGATGAACGTGTGAATGTAGAATGAGTTTGAAGCTTATTTATTGACATTTTTAGGAGACAAAATTTTATCGTCTACACACGTGGTGTGTCGTGATTGACTTGAAATACTATCTAAAATCATCTCAATTATTTCTAAAGATAACGATATCTGAAAATGACATGTGTAGTTTGTTCATTGGTATAATCTTATTGGAAATTTTAGATATTTATGAAAGATAACAATATTGATATGAACTCGTGTCTTTCCTGCATTGGCCATTGATATCTTATATATATAATTCTAGTTTAATTTCTTTATATATATTACACGAACATCTTGTTTATAAATAAATAATTATTGAATTCAATAATAAAGTAAAAAACAATAATTGTCTATCATTAAATTTTTTTTTTATAAAAGGTGAATAGTAATTGGTTATCAGATTGGTCTAGTTGTTGTATCGTTGAACCAATGACTGATTTGGATGAATAGTGGATTAGCCTGGGTTGATGATTGGTCCAACTCACCTAAAATGGATGCATTTGCTCTTATAATTTCCAAATACGTACAACATTAAAATTTAGATAAGCTACCCGGTTTGTTTGAGTTTTTTTTTCTTATTCTACATGTTTATGTTGTTGCTTATAACAACTTTAGCGGATTCTCTATTTTAGTTTTTAGCTATTTTAGAGAGCGTGTTTAACTTTTTTTGATATTTTCGGAGCTCCAGCAGACTAGCCAAAGTTTAATTATTATGACTTTTAACTATCTCGCTAGCTAAATATAAAGAGCAAGATGATTCAGATTAGACTAGCTATAATTTAATACATTCTTTATAAAATAATTTACGTGATATATGAATATATTTAAACTATTTAATTTTTATTTGAAGAATAATGTTGATGCAATGCTAGCTAAAATATAGAGCATTGATGCAGCCATATTTCTAAAATAGCTAGCCAAAATGACATTTTAGCTAATTTAACTAAAATTTAACTGAAAAATAGTTAGCATTACTAAAGATTCTCTTACAGTCTTAAGAACTTATAAAATTAAATCCTTATTATAATAAAAAATATATAATTAGGCTTCATGTCCCGCATAGATTGGAATGTGATTGACGAAAATAACCTCATGATGATAAGAGTCATAAGAGCTGTTAATTCAGGTACTAAACTGCCTACTCAAGTTTTGATTAGACCACATTGTCAAAAGAAAAAAAAAATGTTTTGATTAGACCAAAATAAAAAAAGAGAGTTTTTATTAAAGTAATTAGGGACAAACTATAACACGTAAACAACACGGTCTATAAACAACAAAAGTAACAAAAACAAGAAACAATTGAGAGGCCAAAAAAGAAAGGAAATGTTAGGGTCTGACACGTGTCCCATTTCTCAAAAATAGTTTAATGTAGAATTCAAATTGCTTCTATTCCCATGGTACCCTTTTTCCTTCGACTTCTCCCACGAACCGACAATCCAACAAAGTCGACATGCAGATGATGACAAAGGGTAAAATAGGATACATAGAAATTTATAATTTTACACAGTTATTCTGGAATAATGAGAACATGTGTGAGAGTATACGAGTGAGAATTTTTTAACCCTACGGGAGGACCACGTGACAGTATGACGTGGTCCTACATTCTAAACAAATATTGACACATAGATTTTATTAAGAAAAAATTACATTACCTATTTTGTCAATGACAATTTTGGGTTTTTTGTTGCTTTTTAAACCCTAAACTATAAACCCTAAACCCTAGACCCTAGACCTAAACCTTAGACCCAAAATCCTAACCCCTAACTCTTAAACCCTAAACCCTAGACCCTAGACCTAAACCTTAGACCCAAAATCCTAACCTCTAACTCTTAAACCCTAAACCTAAACCCTAAACCCTAACCCCAAACCTTAAACCCTAAACCTTAGTCCAAACTCAACAAAGAATCATGAATGTCATTTCACAAAAAATAGAAAACTTTAGTTTATTTTTTAGTTGTAATAAATTTATGTGTCAATATTTGATTGGAATGTAAGATCACGTCATACTGCCACATGGTCCTTCTGTAGCATCTAAAAATTTCTTAGAGTATACAATGAGCTAAGTGACTCAGACGCTAGTTTTGGGCAAAAAACGACGTGGTATGCATGGCACGCCGTCTGAGTAAAGGTTAACTTGGGAATTTTAAAGTTTCAGTGCCTTCTAGCGTGCCTTGTATACTTCTTTCTTTCTTTTTTGAGTAAAATTTTTGGGTAAAAGTTATAAATGGTCCTTGTAGTTTTGAGTCATGGTTATGTTTGACACGTGGTTTAAAAATAATTAATTTTGGTCCTCGTATTTTATATATCGACTAATCATAGTCCAATGATAATATTTTGTCTAACACCGTTAGGAAAATTCTCACGCTGACATCATATGTGAATCAAAATTACAATATCAAGTGGGATAGGGATAATTATCTTAGCTCAAAATTATCTTTTGACTAATTTAGTTTTGCTGATACTGTAGTCTTTAATGGGCTGCAGGTTTGTTCTGAAGCTCTGAAAAGAAATATTTTACTAATTTGGTTAATCTTTTTCATCTGGGCAAAACAGTGGACAAAATATTAAGTCAAATATTTTACAGCCATTCCACAATTATTTCTCCCTCTCACTTTTTTCTGCCAATTATTTACTGGTGCCATGGAATATTACAAACACTCGTTTACCCTGGAAAATTAGCTGATGTAATATTCCTTTATTAAATTACAATTTAATTTTGTGAGATTGGTTTTCTTTAATAAGTCGTTTGAGTTTTAGTGAATGGAACGCCTCAATATCTTGAACATCTGAATTTTTTTTGGCTATTATAATTTCTTGTTTTCCAAAGATTCTTTATTGTAAAAATGTTCCAATTGAAAATAGAATCAACTACGTATGTCCAGTACTATTTGGTCTAACGACATAGTTTTCCCTTTATAAGTGTAAGGTCGTAAGTAAGTTTCTTTTATAATGCGTGAAAAGATAATTTTGAGCTAAGCGAATAATCATATAATTTGATTTAGATAAAATATGTGTAACTTAGAGTTCGGTAAAGAATAAGAAAGTTGTATGGCTTCTTGCTACCCTTAAAAAGCTAAAATACAAGATATCATATGACTCTTATTCATTAATTTCCATCTATATTCCATTTCATTTTCCCCTTCTTATATATGACACGCACAATCACATGAACGAAAGAACGCAAGAACATTAGCTCATGGCCGGCCTCATGCGATATGGATCCACTAAGAACAAAAATTGTCAAGACTCGTCCTGAATTTTACCTTGAAACCCAAGGTGAGTCCTGCGGGGACCACCTCCAAGGAAAATTTACCGAAGGACTCGGTAAACCTCCCTTGAAAATGGACAACCCTATCCCGGAAGAATTAGAGAACCACTCTTTTAACTCAAATTAACATCCTCCGCTACAACCCATAAATAGCCAGAATAAGTTATACAAAAATCCCAATAGTAATCAGAGCTACTAAAAAAAATAAAATAAACACAACGGAAGCTAACAATCTTCTAGTAGATTAAACAGGTAACCTACTGGCGAAATGTAGCGGAAAGATGAGTGACTATGCCTCGACGTCTCTTTTTAGACCCCACTCGAACGCTGCAGACTGGGCATTTTAAAAACGAAGAGCCCATGGGAAAATATTCAAAAACATCAGAGTGACTGGACAAAAGCAATTTCGAAAACAAATAAATATTTCCCCAAAAATACTTTCAAAGAAAACGCTTTACCAGCGACATCTTAAAAACTTAACTCGAAAATTTTGAACTGGTGTAGCCTCGCTAGACTCCCAAACTTTAAGAAAAAAGACCTCTCAGGCTAGAATATTATATATATCAGTATGTATTCACACTCGTCTATCTCTTGTAAAATATCTATGAATAAGCTCGAAAAATAGATAATCATACAAGACTACGACACTGGCGTCTAACGCTCACGTCACCCCATATTGGAATTGTACCTCAGTATGGGGGAAACGCACGAGTGAGTATATATACGTGCTGATTCCTTGTACGAATTCTATGAATAAATTCGAATAATAGAGAGTCGTACAAGGCTACGACGCTAGCGTCTAACGCTCACGTCACCCCATACTGGAATTGTACCTCAGTTTGGGGGAAAATCACATATAGCTAGCTAGCATTTATTTATATATATATATATTATTCTCATAATCAACTATATATGAGTATAATCACTGAAATTCTCAATTTCAGGAAAATTCCAACAACATAAAATTATTCAACAATAAAGCATTTTAAGCACATTATTTAAAACAAAGGTCCACTCACAAATTAGGCCTAAGCCTGATGTTGGTCGGAGACCTTGTTAGCTCAAGCCTCCTCGCGTCCTGTTCCAAAAACATAAATAAATCCTTAAATAAAACACAGACGCATAAAGAAAATAGGCATAATTAAAAATGAGCTTCGTGCGCTCAACCATGTCTATCGCCCTAAATCTTAATTTCACTGCCACCCAATAAACCTCTACAAATCTTAACCGACATCCTCTAAACACCTTCCACCTTTGTAACCTTAAAATAATCACGTGGCCGGATTTTTAACTTAATAATCCGCCAAAAATACCAAACTTCAAAAATTCTCAAACCTATCCAAAACTCCTCCAAAAATTCTGAAACTCATTTCATTAAACTCCTCATAAAATCCCTACCAAAAACATATTTTTCCAGCGGCGGCGCCGGCGGCGGTTTCGGCGACCTTCAATGCCCACCAAAATTTGACAATACATTCTTCTCAACCTCCTCTATAACTTTTCTAACTATCACAAACACCAATTCCAAGCATAACTATGCCAATCGAACGAAAACACATAAAAATCCTTATTCTTTAATAAATAAGAATATGATTCTTCATTCTTCTCAAGGCTTATATACAAATTCAAACAAATTGGTTGCGAAAACTATATTCGATAGGATTAAAGGACGCCAAAGTAAACCTTGGTTTTGAGCAAAGCATCATTTCTAAGGCATCTCGAATGAAAAATATGAAATGGTAAAAAATCTCAAACTTTAATTTTGAGAATGTTCCCTAGAATTTAGTCTTATACACAAACGGTTTTGGATAGACAAATTTATGACTCATTCATTAATTTAATCTAATTCCGTACCTTACGGATCATCAAAATTAAATGAAATTTTACACAAGTGATTTATACATTAGGTTTAAAAATCAAAGGGACATGATAATTAAGCTAGTGTGGAGTTGTGGACAGACGAACCCGACCCATGAATATTATTGACAGACGGTCTTGGATAGACAAATTTATGACTCATTCATTAATTTAATCTAATTCCGTACCTTAAGGATCATCAAAATTAGATGAAATTTTACACAAGTGATTTATACATTAGGTTTTAAAAATCAAACAGTGGAGATGTAGATATATGACTGAAAAGTAACCAAATAAGAAATCATACATTTTAATTTCAAAGCGGAGCCCTACTTTGGAGAAATTAGTTTCAATCACCATAACTACATGGATGCTTTAATCAAATGACAAAAAAGAATTTAAAAATAATCTTTCAAAAAAAAAAACTATAAGGAATCGAATAGTGTTCACATGGTCAGTGACTGACCAAACCAAGAGATTCATGGTCAGTCACCATTATATTTACATCAAATGGTTGAAAATAAAACAACTCTACTAAAAAATAATTCTCACCACCCTTGGATTTAAATCTAATGGTGACTGATCATGAATCTGTTGATCAGTCACTGACTAGATGAACTTGACTGAAAAAGAATCTGGGGTCTTTAAAGGGGGCCGGTATGAGCGAAGAGCATGAGAAGCAGAAGAGAATGAAGAAAAAAAAAGGTGGAGGAATATTTTGTTTTTGTTTTTTTTGTTTTTGAAAGAGTTAGTTACGATTTTCATTAATTTGAGTAAAGTGAAGGCCAAAAGCAGTCATTACATACTTTACCGCTATCATAGTACAGATAGATAAGTAGTTGTGAGACATATCTCACATAATACATAGGATAGACTACTCTTTAATAATTGTGCTCACTTATTCTGTAAGTCTATTTCTACTGATGCATAGACAAATAAGCTAATGCTTTAAAATAGAAAAAACTTAAAAAAAAGCCCAGTATGGCCAAACCCAATCTTGCCCAGGAAAACCCTAGCAGAATTGATAATACGGGGAATTTGAAACGTAAACTTGGAACCTAGATGTAAAAGAGAATTTGTTGTAGTGCTTGAAGAAGCTGAGTTCTAAGAAGCATTCAATTATGATTTTTAGGCTTCCTCACCTTGGGGTTGAAGAACAATATTGATGAAGCTACAATTATAGCTAAATATAGCTATATTTATTATTCAAGATTTCATAAGTAGTCTTTTTGTTTTCCCTTCCTTAACTTATAAAATGAAGTTCTTTTTTCATTTGTAATCAGATTTAGAGTTTTGAGTTTTTATCAAAAAATATGTACAATTTGGTGAAGGAGTTCCTCTCAATTGTTTCTAAACTCTTATCTCTTACGTGGATTTCAAATGGCGAGTTTTGCTCTTATCTTCTTGGTAGATTCCTTGAAGTGGCGAGTGTGCTTATCTCCTTGGTGGATTCCTGGAGTAGCGAGCATATCTATCCTTAAAGACGTGCTCCCCGCAATAGTCTCTATTTTAGTCTCTCACCGCAGTGATTTTTTCGGTATCAGTTTTGGTATCAGAGCAAAATCGATTGCTCCATTTTGATATGGCTAAGCGTGATCAAGAACGACGTGAGTTGGACGAAAGGGAAGGACAAGTTGATTTCGACTTCGAAGGTTTAAATTCTATCTTCACTTCCTCAGTTCATGAAAATTTGGAAAAAGATCAAAGACACGGTTTTGTGGATTATAGTAAGCCACCAATTTTTTATTGTTCTTTTGAGGCATGTTGTGTCAATTTTGATGATCAAATTTGTGATTGGAATTGTTTGGAGGTTGAAAGTAATATTGTTGATGAAATATGTGAGATGTTAGTAGGAGGTATTGTCTGTAGACAAGGAATTACACCATCAATTGGCATGGAAGACCTTTACCCATATATTTGTATTGACAACTCTTATGTGAGTGAAATGATTGAAGATATAAACCTAAAGCATTGTTATGTTGGTGATGGCAATGTTGTTTTCAATCATGGACTTCCAAGAACTACGCATGAGCATGATTCAATTTTGGGTGAGAATGTGGGATTTGGAGGAATTGCATACAGAATAGAAGACATATTTGTTGATTTTGTTGGGTTTGATGCTTTCAATTTTTGGATTTCAAAGATATCAATTGATATTGTCAATCACATAAAGAATGATGGTAAAAGTTTTTGGTTATTTGGTGTTCTCCTCAAGTCAAGATTGAACTCCCTGGAAAGCATGGTGTTCAAGCAGCTTCCAAAATTGCAGAAATTTCATTATGTTATGAGAATGATCATGGAGAGAACTTAGGGACGAGTTCACACGAAACGGAAGAGAATGATACGGGGAATTTGGAACTTAAATTTGGAACCTAGACGTAAGAGAGAATTTGTTATAGTGCTTGAAGAAGCTGAGTTCCAAGAAGCATTAAATTCTGATTTTTGGGCTTCCCCACCTTGGAGTTGAAGAACAATATTGATGAAGCTACAATTATAGCTAAATATAGATATCTTTATTATTCAAGATTTATTAAGTAGTCTTTTCGTTTTTTTTTCTGATATTATAAAAGGAAGCTTTCTTTTTCATTTATAATCAGATTTTAGTCTTGTTTTATCAGAAATATAATTTAAGTTGGGGAAGAAGTTCTGCCCAATTTCTATCAAACTCTTATCTCTTTGGTGGATTCATTTGAATGCCGAGTTTTGCTCTTATCTTCTTGGTGGATTCCTTGAAGTGGCGAGCATGCTTCTATCTCCTTGGTGGATTCCTAGAGTGACGAACATATCTATCTCCTTGCTTTTAGTCTCTCACCACATCAATTTTTTCGGTATCAGTTTTGGTATCATAGCAAAATCGATTGCTCCATTTTGATATAGCTGGAAGTGATCAAGAACGACATGAGTCGGACGAAAGGGAATGATTGAAGATTTTTCCAGTATCAATTGATACTAGTAGCGTAGTAGTCGCCGTCAACGCATACTACAACAACCAAGCCATCGACAATGACGTTCCATTCTCCTTCGTTACCGCCACAAGCCTTGTCGTTTCCGCTGTTGACCCGAGCATCACTGCTACCATCCAAAGTACCATGCATTGCTTTCACACGTCATGGCTTCATACCAGCAACACCAAGCCACTCAGATGTTAAATTGGTTTCAGATCTATGAGAAAACGTAGATGCCTTCGATAGGGAAGGAGGAAAGCTTTCGCTTGGACATTCACTTTAGTTATGCTTGAGGTGAAGAGGTGAGAGACACCAGAGGTTGATCGGATTGGTAAAGACAGTTGATAGATTGCCACGCAAAGACAGCTAAAGGCAGAGGATGAAGATCTGCATAGTGATGGTGATTTGCACCATTGATAGAGCCTCGAGTCATGACGACCAGGGTTAGATAGAGAGGAAAATGAGAGAGCCATTAGGTCATTCTTCATAGATGAGTTAGAGAAGTACTTTGTTTTTAGCAGGTGAAGGAATATATGAGTTAGCGAAAAATGGGTTTAAGGGCTGGTCGCAAAAATTGAGATCCAAATTTAAGCAAAGCAAGAAAAACAAACAAAAATGGATACTTTGTCACCAGAGACTCTCAAAACCATAGATCTCAGTTTTTGTTTGTGCAATTAGGATCTTTTGTCAAGTATAATACATAACAATAGTATATAAGGAATTTTTTGACCAAAAAAAATAGCATATAAGAAATTTTAGGCAACCAAACTAATACGTGCCATAGGCTGGTCAGAATCGTTACGAGTTTTGGCTATTCACAACCTAAAAATGCTTGTACTAGTACCAAAACGTTCATACCAAGTCAGAAATCATTGAAGTTGGAATCTTGCAAATTTGAAATTGGGACCATACATGATATATGCCCACAGCTTTTACCCACTCAATGACCTTGCCCTCAAAGGTCGATGTCGACAATACAGACCTTGCTCATTTATTGGAAAATTGATTGGCCATCCCAATAGTTCTAATGGTTTGAAACTAAAGGTCCTTTATATGAGAAGCATATGGTTTTATGGACTAAGATGGGTTTGATGCAACAAAAACAAGTAAAGAGGAATTTTCTCAATCGCATAAAAGTTGTCATTCTGGGTGGATTGCATGCTATATATGCTCAAAATGCCAAAGTTTGGTAGCCTACTCTGCTTATAATATTGACTAATATCATTTTTGGCAATAGCAATCAATCATTTTGGTCGAGAATTGCATTCTTTTAAATTCAGCGGTAGAATAATGCAACCCATTTTTTCCTTGAGAACTTGCATACTTTATAAAGCTGATAGAGCCTCAGAGGTGGCATCCTATTTTAAAGTGCAAAACCCAGTTTTTGTTTTCATTTGCTTTTGAAGACGGAGATTTGTGGTACCATATATGCAAAAAGCAGATTCTGTGTTTGAATCTCTCATGCCTTTAGTAGAAAAGAACATCACATGTCAATTGGAACAAGTCTCCTGGAATAATACATATCAACGGTGAGTTTCTTCACCTTCAATTTTACATTTTTTTTTTCGATCAAAAAACAAATTTTATTGCTTGGAATAAAAATTACATCAAGGAGTTAAAAATAGCCTCTTTAAACCCATCCACCAAATGGGAAGAGTACCACACTATTAATAAATAAGAAAATCACTCAGTAACAACTATGTGAACTAACCAATCTGGAATGATATGCCATCAGTAAGTAGAGAATTCAAGCTCCAACGCTTTCCTTGCTACTGTGTGCACTGCTTTGTTAGCCTCCCTTGGTGCATAGGTCCAGCGACACGACTCAAAGCACCTCATCAGAAACTTTGCCTCCTCCACAAGTGCATCATCCATGCTGAGGTCCTCTTGAGAAGAATCCAAAGCCGCAATCACTTGCTGCGAATCACTTTCAATTTTACTTTTGTGGGAACATCTGTTACAGAGTTTTTTTTTTGGGGTGTTTGTTTTTTGCTTTCAAATTTTGCCTTTTAAATTCACCTCCTAATCCCCGTCGAAACCACACTTTTTTTTCCCTCAAAAAAAAAAAATTCACAAGGAAGACTCTAACACAGTCAATAGAGAAGTTAAATACAGGGTTGTAAGCTGAAATGGGTTAGGAGTTTCTCCAAACATTAGCACTTGAGGTATGGCTGGTATTAGCAATGGCATCAGCTAAGAAATTGACTTCCTATGATGCGGTTGAAACTTTGAAATGCATTCTGTGCAGTTGATTAGCTAAGTAGGACGTCTTCAGAATTCTAATGGGTTCATACTCTATGTTTGACATGAGTTTTTGAGATTTGATGTGACATAGCTTTAGAGAAGATGCGGGGAGCCCCCGGCCCGGTGTGAAAGTTAGACCAACAGATGGTTCGATGGACAATGCACTTTCGAGTATGTTTCTTCTGCTTGTTCTGGTTGATTAATTATAGCTCAACGTTCCTCTCAAAAAAAAAAAAAATTTATAGCTCAATGTTTTCACATAGAACAATCCTCGCGTAAACCAGCGATGTCGACAAAGGCTGCTGAAGTACCAACCACCAAGTCTATGATAAGAGGTTTAGGCTGGTAAATGTAATCAGGCATGACCATTGAATTGGTAATACCAAAAGGAAGCTATCAGGGAGTCGAACAAACCAAATTCTCCAAAAACACCTGATATTACAATACTTCCAGCTTAATTTTATGTAGAAACAATCATTCGGTCCTGTCAAATCCGTGCAGAAAGTTTCATCAAACCACTTCAACCCAAATGCACTGAATAAACCTCTATCAAAATTCTGGCTACCTAACAAAACTACAAATTACACAGTAAGTCCTTGTGCTGCAGCGGCAGCAGGTGACTTGGGCTTAGCCTTCTCTACCACAATAGCCTGAGTGGTCAAGACCATTCCTGCAACTGAAGCAGCATTCTGCAAAGCACATCTTGTAACCTTTGCTGGGTCGATAACACCAGCATCCACCAAGTTCTCGAATGTGTCTGTCATTGCGTTGTAGCCAACCTCCCATTCACTCTCTTTTAGTTTCTCCACCACCACTTCCCCTTCGATTCCAGCATTTTGCGCTATCAACGCTGCTGGTGCTACCAGAGCCTGCAAGTAAATTGATTCAATAATAAGAAGATATAAATTCACAGAGACCACACATCAAATATGAAATACCCTGAGGTATCAAAAATGTAACTAATTCATGTAGCTGAAGCAGACCAAGTTTCCAGATATCATGTTTTGGCTCTTGAAGCTAAGACCCAGCAAGCAAAAAATATTATTTGCTTTACTGCTTCAAGAATTATACTTGGCAGTTCCATAATTCATATTCAGGGCCATAATACTAAGGTACGGTTGTTACCTTCTGCACAATATCAGCACCTAGCTTCTCATCTGCATCTTCAAGTTTGTCCTTAATTGCGGGGACACATGTTGAAAGATGTACCAATGCAGCACCGCCACCAGGAACAATCCCTTCCTCTATGGCAGCAAAAGTAGCATTCTTGGCATCCTCAATACGGAGCTTACGGTCCTCTAGTTCGGTTTCAGTAGCAGCCCCAACCTTTATAACAGCAACTCCCCCAGATAGTTTGGCTATCCTCTCAGCAAGTTTCTCAGAGTCATATACGGAATCTGTTTCAGACAACTCCTTTTTTAACTGTGCAATTCTAGTTTGCAACTCATCCTTTGAAGCTTGATCAGCAATGATGGTAGTGGAGTCCTTTGAGATTGTCACTTTCCTGGCCAAACCAAGCTGCTCAACTGTGGTGTTCTCAATTAACATACCAAGATCATTGGCTTGAAACTCAGCTCCTGAACATACAAAAAACAGACAAAAGGAATTTACGTCGTTAAGACTTAAAACAAAAGAGTTGCGAGACTCCTGGAAACTTTATCAATGGACACTTGTCATGTTGTAAACTATGTAAAGTTGATAATCAAAATCAAATAACTTACCAGTCAAAATAGCAATATCTTGAAGGAGGGCCTTTCTACGCTCACCAAAACCAGGAGCTTTGATGGCAGCCACATTAAGTATACCTCTCAACTTGTTGACAACAAGAGTCGCCAAAGCCTCCCCAGTGATATCCTCAGCAATAATAAGCAGAGGGCTTCTCAATTGTGTGGTCTTTTCTAACAAGGGAATTATGTCCTTGATAGCTGAAATTTTCTGGTCTGTAATCAAGACTCGTGCATTTTCAAACTCAACAATCAATTTCTCAGGGTTTGTAACAAACTGAGGGGAGATATATCCTCTGTCAATCTGTAAGACGCAAAAATACACATCAGATAGTAATCATAGTCTATTTTTACAAGGCTAGAACATAAATATACAGTGTGAAAGACAAATATATACGAAATGCAACTGAGACCAGTAAGCAAACACACCTCCATTCCTTCTTCCACCTCAACAGTAGTCTCAAATGAGGATGATGACTCAATGGACAAAACACCATCAGGTCCAACCTTGTCTATAGCATCAGCAATCATTGTTCCAATTTGCTCATCATTCCCAGCAGAAATGGATGCAACGGCTGTAAGAAAATACAATTGTTAATTTACAATGTGAAAAGCTCAAGAGAATAACTACACCTGATGAGATACCATAGTAATCATTACAGCAAAGTACCTTTAATATCATCACGACCCTTAACAGGCCTAGACTTGTTCTCTAGTTCCTCCACCAACGCCTGTACAGTTTTATCAATCCCCTTCTTTATTGAAACGGGATTTGCGCCAGAGGTGACACTCAAAAGCCCAAGCTTGATAATCTCCCGTGCAAGAATGGATGCTGTTGTTGTGCCATCACCAGCAGAATCATTGGTCTTACTAGCAACCTAAATCCCACAATTGATCAGGATAACCCAATAAGCCCAGTAAATCACTACAATAGGATAGTACCAATTGAAGGAAAACATAATAAGCATAAGGGTCACCGACCTCCCTAATGAGAGCTGCACCAGCATTTTCCATAGCATCAGGTAGCTCAATAGCTCTAGCAATTGTCACCCCATCATTCACCACTTTGGGGCTACCGTACTCATCCAAAACAACATTCCTCCCTACATAAATACAAAACCACGTGCACACCATGAAATGAAGCACAAAAACAAGTCAGGGGGTTTGCTTTCCCCAACAAACAAGGGCATAGCTACATACACTTGACCCTGCTCAACATCTTGATAAACGCCATCATGCGTAAGGTTTTTGTTTCAAGTGAAATACGAGCTAGTTGACTCAATTTTGCCCCTTCTAAAGCAATAAAATAATTAATTTTAACCAACTTATGGTATAAAAACTAAATGTGTTTCCTTTGTATATAAATTCTTCGTTTTTTTATTAACTAATCGACTAGCTCCTCTTAGCTAAATCTCTGGCTACACCACTGCCTACAAATCCATATCTTGACATCTAAAACAGCTCACAGGATACAACTACAACCGAAACAAACACCAATTCGACAAAGTAAAGATACACTACCTCTGGGACCAAGAGTAAGCCCAACAGCATCAGCAAGCTTATCAATGCCCGCTTGCATAGCGCGCCTCGAGTCCTGGTCAAAGGCAATGTCTTTGGCCGTGGCTTTCACAGAAAACCTTCCCCTGGATTGCTTGTAATTCAGCCTGTTGTTTTGCTGCTGACTTGCCCTCCTACTCAAGCTCTGCAAAAAAATCAACACACATTTCAACACCATCCCCTCAATTCTCTCCAATTCAAAAACAGAAACAAACCCCAAATTAATAAAACCGTAAATTCACAGGGACACCAAAGTAATTTCAAGCTATCAGAGACTAAACAATCAATGGCTAACAAGAAATGAGCGTCCATAAAGCCCCAAATATATTTACATGGCAATCCAATCCAAGAAGCTCGTACCTGTCTGGGCGAGCAGAGAATGGAAGCAGAGGTGAGAGCGTTGGCGGACGCCATTTCCAAAGCTTCAAAGAGAGCAGAGAGAGTAGTTAGAAGAAACTAGAGTGTGGGGGGTGTGGATAAGAAGAGGCTCACAGCGTTTAGGGTTTTGCCGTTTTGGGTTTTTATTAAGTTTGGAGAAGGACGAGTGATGACGTTCGAGAACTTTCTTGTATTTCAGAGAAACCGTTAAAATGTGGGCCCTACATTTAATTGGGCCATCACATTCAGGCCCAACTTGTAATGAAAAATTCAGGCCTGTTAAGAGTCTGAGCTACCAAACTATATATAGGTTCTCTTTCAGCTCGCTGCTCAGTCGCTTCGTTTCTCTCACCGCTCCAAGTCGAAACCCTAACTGACAGAATCAGGAGGAGTGTTTTGGGTTCATCTCGGCTTCACGTTATCGGAGGTCAGGGCTTCGTTCTTTATCACTTGTAGTTTGATTTTTGTTTCAGAAATTTTGTTACATTTTGGTATTGAATTATTATTAGGACTGTTCGAATTTTTGTTTTGAAATTGATGTAAGCGCTGGAAATTGGATAAGGAATTTCGATTTCAGATTAGGGAGTTTTTGAGAATCGATTCCAGCTATGAAAATGGGAATTTGGAAGTCCAGTTCATGTAGATGGAAGCTGGATTAGCAGCCTTATAGAAAACAATGAATGTCTTCTGATTCAAATGAATCTGAAATTAAACATCTGTCTATATTTGAAAAGTTTACAATTTTGAACCGTACCGCCTGGTTCGGAGGGTATATTAATTTGTTAGGGCCTCTGGAATTGGTGATTTTGTCGAAATAGGTATCTTTGAATGAATGACAGTTTGCTTTTCGTATTCGGTATTCGGTATTAATGGTTTACATACATTCTTTTGTTGGAGTTGTGTTTTTGGAATTGAATTGCTCAAGTTGTGACAGTGGGCTGCATGGTCACTAGTACCTCAGTTCCGGAAGGAGGGTTGTGTTGGGATACCAAATGTTATAGAAATATGGCATCCCAACCTCTACACCTCAATTAATCTTCCTTATATATAGCACGTTTGGAGTTTGGGTATTAAAAAAATCCAAGTAGTATTTGAACTCTAATGTATTTATAGTGTAGAATCAAATAAAAACAAATGTGGGCTAGTTGTGTTTAGGGGTGTTGAAAGTTTCAGTATGCTTGCTCTCTAAGCTTACCTCCCATTTTGCTGTCCAACTCCAATGGAAATCATGCTCTTATGCTAAATATTGACTTCAGTAGATGATTTAATCCCAGAACGGTAGCCTAGAATTCTAGAAGTGAAAAGGTTATTTTCTTTTTCCATTCTGCTATTTCTTGTCTATCTTGTCTATTGGTACTTGTTATAAGCTTTGCTCAAATCTAATAACTTAAAACTCAATTAAAAGCGTTACATATGAGATTGTAGAAATGGTAGAACACAATTGGAAAGTGTTAGATCCACGGCGAGAAGGTGCTAGAATGTATGTTAGAACACATTTATGTCTCTAATAACCCGAGATACCAACAAATCAAGATCTATAACAGTGATAGTCTGATAGACCTCAAAAGTTCAGTATACAAAGGCTATGTTTGGCGCAGCTGAACTTTTAACATAAGCTGGCTTCTGCTTATTTTTTAGAATAAGCAGCTGAAAAGCAATGAAGCTGCGTGTTTGGTAATCTGGCTTTTTATAAGTGTTGTGAGTGGTAAAAGCAGTGGTAACGCGTTTGGTAAAATGTGAATGAGCTTGTGCTTTTAATTGCAGAATGACCAATTTGGACATGAAATATTATATTGGGTTTAGGATTGATTGTTTGATAATAAAATTTGAGACAATTTCATAAATCATAATGACCATATGATTAATAATAGGAAATTTCAAAAATAACTCATATAAATATATTATTACCAATGGTTCTTGATTAACATAAGATAACTACATAATTTATCATCACTCATTCTACGTTATTACGTGCGCTCATTAGACTATGAGCAATTATATCCCTTAATGTTGTCATTTCTTGTGCATCATGACCATGATGTTCTTCTTCTACATCATCTTCTATCTCCATCTCACCACTTGACCCTTCAACTGCATTTTTCTTTCACCTCGCACAAAATTTGTATCATGATATGCATGTCTCCTAGAAACCTATTACGCACAACTGCTTGCCGTAAAAACCTATTAACTTTGCACGCTGCTATTGGCAGTTCTGGTTTCCACAATTATATATTAATATATTATTTTTGACTACACATTGATTCATGAGTAAAACCCACATTTTATTGCAATAAAATTATAGTCAGTATACACAAAAAGAACAAGGGAACAAACTTGGAACAGTTTTAAAGCAAGCTAACTACAACAAAGGGAATCAATCTAGCCTTGTCTTCTCCTTAAGATGGAAGCTCCTTTGCTCTTCTTTCTTCTGATTTCCAGTACAGTGACCCTTGGCTTCTCTAATCTCTACTGATAACATCGACCTTTTCGATCTTTAACCTTGCAACTCAAAATCAGCAGCATCTGTCCATACAAGAAGTAGCATAAATTGACAAGTTGAGCATGACATTAATAGTTCCATGACAGTAAACCCACAATTGGATCAAATATAGTTAATCCATAGCACTACAAACACTGACCAATATGTTTACTTCATCAAAAATTTACCTAAGTAGTCCAGTTTACCATTTATTGTCATGACAGACATAAGCACATAAGTTGATCCAATCCATAGCACTACAAACACTGAATTGATTTACAGCAAATACATAAAAGTTTACAGCAAATACAAGCAACTGCAGCAAGTGTGCCTACTGAAATTGCCTAAAAGCTTCAGTGGTTGCCATAGTTTTGATTCCCACTTAATCACATGAACACATAAATTGAATCAAACTAACTAAACAACATATCTTTACTTTACTGCCAATAAATAAGTAAAATAACAAAAAAGTACTAATAATTCTAACTTCATATTGTGCTAATTCATTTATTGGATTTCAGCTGCATCACTTGTTGTAATGAATATCAGAATATGCATATATTCAGTTGATAAACAATGGTAGCAACAATATCCAATTTTCACTGCCTACCTGGATTATGTTTCAAGGCCTTATTCACAATATAATTTTGACTGAAGCTTATAAGAAAAAATTAAAGTACATCAGCAAAAGCAAGGAACAAAGGTATACCAGCAAATTGAAGTAGTCACATAAATTTACAGAAACATATGTAGAAGAAGATACAGTAGTGACTTACTGAATTTCACTAATAGTGAGAACTTCAGTTACTCCAATCACATTAATTTACATAAACATATGCAGACGGAGATACAAATTGATGAAAGAAAACAAGCACAATGCTTCCCATATAAGTCTGCTATGCTAAGACAAAGCACACTCTGAAAACAGTTACACGTACAACGAGTTGTTCCTACTGAAATATTCTGGCAATCCTCCCATCAAGACTACTGTTTTGTCAATCTTTCGTTATTGTTTTGACAAGCAATGAATAATATGTGAGACAAACTGATCAAAACTACTTCAGCACAACAATTGCATGTGATCGGGTGGAAATAATCATAGTTGTATAAACGAGACATAGAAACAAACACAAGCTTCAAACAGAATAATCAAATTGAAATGGTACAAGGTCTGCACAAAGTATGCACAAAAGCTACCGTGAACATTCATATTGATATCAACTATTACATTGCCAGAATGTTGTTATCTAGGAATGCAACTAATACAATCACATCTAAGCATGTCCTTGAGCATTCCTGCCTCTTCTCCGATCATCATACATTTGACAGGCCTTCTAATTATTCAAAAACAGTATCAATCGTACTCACATGAATGAAAAAATTTTAAATTTAAAGGCCATAAGAATGGGGTTTCGATTCTTTCTACCCAGTAAAGGGATTTCTCCAATATTTCAGAAAAATTGTTCCAGTAAATTCAATCCAAAAGCAAAATTGAATCAAATTGATCAAGAATAAAGAGATATATTTGATATAATTGTAAAATTTAAGAACACCCAGAGTCCCAAACATGAAACTGATCGATCAAGAATAAAAAGATCTCTTTGTTTTTTTTTTTCTTCAAAAGATCAATCGTTATGGATCGATGATAGAGAAAATAATGAATCAAGAACTAAAGAGAGAGATGAAGAAATAGATGAACTTTACCTGATGAAGAAGGAGAGCGGCGAACCCCGATACCTCTCACAGAAATTATCATATAGTTTAGAATATCCGAACCTCGATGCCGGCAATTCTCACGCCAAATTCTGCCTCCGGCGTCATCCAACAAACCTATTGCTCTTTTCCCTCTTCGCCTCAGATCTGATTTTGTGAGCAAGGGAGATTCTGTGAGTAAACCCAGAACCAGAACCAGAAACGAATGAAGAAGAGAGAGTTATGGCGTGAAGAAGGAGAGCGGCGTCTCTTCTCTAGGGTTGAATGGCATGTAATTGAATGGAACAAGAGAGGGCAATCGCGGGATAGAAAAGATTCATTAAACTATAGTAACCAGCGCCACAGTGTTGAATCGACTTCCGCTTTTCTAGCTTTAAAAGCCCTGCTTTTGGAAGCAACTGATGATAAGCAAGGACACCAAACATAACATGCTGCTTTTGCTTATAAGCAATGGAGGGATAAGCCCTCCCAAACACAGCCAAAGCTTACGGAAATGTAAGAGAAATTGGTATCATGTTTAGTCAAGTGTAAATTTGAAAGTATTTTCACTAGGGATTGTTATTTGAACTCTACTTTTAGTTCATTTTAAAAAAAAAATCTCTACTTTTAGATCAGTTTGAGGTGAAAATGCAAAATCTGGGCTTTTGTATTGGGCAGATATAATTATTTGCAAGCCGAGAAGAACTGATTATTAATCTGTGGTTACCGAATTTGAAGCTACTTGGCCTACTATGATTATGTGCTTTTACTCCTTAGTTTGGGATTGCGGTTATATGGCCCCTGTTGTATGTTTCATCTTCTAGTAGAAAAAAAAGAGAGAAATTTCTAGCAAGAGACAAGGAAAACTAAATATAGTTCAACCATCCCTGTTTGCCGTTGGTGGTTCAGATGTATTATTTGCTTTCCATCTCATTAAATACGGCATGTCTAGGATTTTGTCCATGCCTTTTTGGATGCTTTCATGGTTTTCAGGGCGTGATATGTGGCCACCTGGTCAATATTACCTGAATTCTAACAGAAGAATTGTTTAAAAATTGCTAATGTCCTGTATAGATGTTATAGCGTAGATACTAGACTAATCTACCTAACATTGTCATTTGTATCCAAATAATTGTGTACACTTTGTGTTGAAGCATTGGCATAGATATTGGGATTCCATTATAACTTCGTATGGTATGTCGTAAGGTGTTAGCGTTTCTGTCATTGTCTGGGTGTTATTGTTGCCCTTCTGCACACTTTTTGGAAACTAGTTCCACATTTATTGTGGCATGTGTTTCCAGAAATATTATCCTGTTATAATTGCTGACTTATGTTTCTGTTTTTTAAGTATAATTACTCGTTGGTTACTCAGATTTTTTTTTTTCTGTTCTAGATTGAGCAAATCTACTATGGGAAGGAAGGAGATGACATCTTTGGAGTTCAAATCAGGAAAAGAGAAGAAAAAGCACAAGAAGAAAGGGAAGGTGGAAGTGAACAAGGATGAACTTGAAAGAAATTTTGCTATGCTTGAAGTGGGGGACAAAATGGGCACGGACGTTGTACAGACAGAAGATGGAAATAGTGGTGGAAATCATATGATTAGTGGAGAAGGAGCCAATAAGAAAAAGAAAAGGAAGAGGGAAAAGGAGGGGGATGAGATGGTTATAGAGAATATGATTGATAAAAAGAGCTCTTAAATGAAGGGGAGAAATGTGTAGGGAGAACCATGGAGAAGCTTGACTCCACAGGTCATGTAAAGAAGAGAAAGAAAATCCTTGAGGATGTCAAAAAAGGTATGGCAACTGAATATGAAGATGTTGCAAAAATAACCAACAAGGGAGGAAATAAAAAGAAGAAAGATAAGAAACAGAAGAAAGAGAAGAAAGAAAAGAAAGTGAAGAAAGAGAAGAGGGAAAACGTGGATGGTGAATTGGGACAGAATATCTCAAGTGATGGAATAGAAGCTGGAGTAGCAAGTAAACGTGTAGATGGGCATATTGTGGAGAAGGGTGGTTTATCACTTGAGAAGGGGAGGAAAGAGAAAAGAAAGCATGGAAAGAAATCAGGAACTGAATTGCAGGAGTCTGTGGCTGAAGATATGGGCACTGATTGTAACAGAAAATCAGAGGCTGTTGATGTAGAAAATAGTAAGAAAGGGAAGAAGTCCAAGTCGCAGAAACCTGGTATTGTTGAGGGTTGTAATGAAGACAAGAAAAAGGCCAGGTCAAGTAAAAGCAGCTTAAAAGCCCAAAAAGGCATTGGGGCTCCTGACAATTCTGAAGAATCAGCACCTAAAAAAGCACTGAAAAGAGTAAGTTTTGCTGATGATGTTGAGGTCTTCTCACCGTCTGATGGCCCAAGTGATGAGCATCAAGACCTTGTAAGAGGTAAACGGTTTTCAAAAGAAGAAGATAAGATTGTGGAAGAGGCTGTTTTAAGATACATAGAAGAACATGCTTTAGGTGATGATGGTCTTGATATGGTTCTGCGTTGCAAGTCCCATCCTGAAGTCAAAAACCACCCAGAGTTGAAAACCTGTTGGAAGGACATTGGGGCAGCCCTACCATGGAGACCCTTTAAAAGTGTGTATTATAGAGCCCATATTTTGTTCGAACGAGCCGAGAAACGGAAATGGAGCCTGGAAGAATATGAAGAGGTAAGAAAGTTCCATAAAGATAAGGGAGCTGATTGGAGAACTTTGGGCAATAAGCTTGGCAAACATAGAATTCATGTCAAGGATGCATGGCGTAGAATAAAACTGCCAAACATGAAGAAAGGACGGTGGTCCCAAGAGGAGTACGAGAATTTATTTGATTTAGTGAACAAGGATCTACATATGAAGGTTTTCGAAGAAAAGAAAACCAAGCATGGCATGCTTCGAGATAATATTTGCTGGGAGGCATCAGTGAAACGTTGGGCACAAGAACCAATGCTGTGTGCAGCTTGAAGTGGTATAATCAATTAACATCACCGTTGGTAAGCCAAAAGCTGTGGTCTGATATTGATGACTATCGGCTGCTTGATGCTCTCAATAGCTTGGATGCTTGCTGTATTGAAGATGTTGATTGGGATGATCTGCTTGAGCATAGGCCTGGAGATGTTTGCCAAAAGCGATGGTATCAAATGGTCAAACATATTGGTCAGCATGCGCTGAAATCCTTTCCTGAGCAAGTGGAAGTTTTATCTAAACGTTATCTTGCTGATTTAATTGAAGCTAGAGAAATCTATGCTAATAAACCTGCAGTTGATTGAGGTTTGTCTTGTATCAACCGACAGATGTACTTGAAGCAGGAGATATTGGTGTAAACTAGTATTGTAAGAATGGTATGTTTTGTTTTTGCTCAATTTTATCTTACCCTTTTTGTCTAAAGGTTTTGTGAAATTTTTCTGTTTTGTTGTAGAACTATATTGGTACTTGCATCATTTTACAATGATAGATCAGGGTAGAAGCTGTTGGCTTGTTATACTATGTTATGCTTATGCTGATTGACGCTGGTTAGGCAACCAAAAAGCATGATTCTGTAGTTGTGTTTCCACTACTTATGAACTTAACTTGGAGAAGAAGAATCAGGACTCTGTCCCTCTAAAGAAGCTGGCTGCAAAATTTCAATCCCGTGGAAACAAGAATATAGAACATCAGCAAGGACGACTCATATCATACTGTGGGATGATTCAGAACATCTAGAAGAGTTATTGCCATGATGCCTCCAGTACAAGGATCTTGATCCATCAATGTTAAGCTTCATATAATACCATCATCAGGAGGCCTTTGCCACACCAGCATGTTCAACTCACAAGCTCTATCAGTGTTTGCTTTGGCTTAAGCATCTTCCAATCTTCAATTGCATGATTAGCATCTATGACGGGCGGAAAAGGCTGGTGGAAGTTGGCATAGAAACTTCTCCAATTTCTCCATTTCTAGATAAATTAGCATATGAACACATTCTCTAAATGGGAAAATGTCCATTTAGTACTAATTTAAATCCATCATTCCTCGTTCCAATGACAATCTTTTTCATGAACCTATTCCAATATAAGATAACATTTTTTTATACCCAAATGCACAAATCTTTACTAAAATCTTAACAAACTATATTATTTTAAGACTATTTTACCCTCACATCTTAAATATGCATAGAGAGAGAGAGAGAGAAAATGCAAGAGAGAAAAGACTTTGCCGGCCCAATAATCACTTACTAACCCTCAATAATCAGGTTACAAACCTCAAATAATAACTTACTGACCCCAATAATCACTTAACAATCCTCAATAATCGCTTACTACCCCAATATTCAAATGTAAGGACAAAATAAAATTAAAATTAAAAAAAACTCTAACTAACTTGAGGTCATACTCTGGGAACCCACCTTCCCCAACGGTGAACACACCGGCCTCCTCCGCCGACCCCGACACACCTCACTCTACAGAACAAGCGCTGGCAAGCAGCGCCCTTCCCCAGCCACGATCCAGCTCGGATCGAACTCCAGCCAAGCGCCCAAGCCCTAGCCTTGAGCACGCTCCGACAACAACCACAACCATACTCTCTCGTTGTCGCTAGCTTGGTACAGATCGGAGTCACTCCAGGATCAGATAGGAGATCTGGTGCGGTGGAGGAAGGACTAGACAGTGTCACAGGCGGAGGAGATCTAACCCCGAGCGCGCCTCGGCAACAACCACAACCTTACTCTCTCGTCGTCGCCGGCTTGGCGCAGATCAGAGTTGCTTTGGGATCAAATAAGAGATCTGGTGTGGTGGAGGAAGGATTAGACAACGTCGCGGGCGGAGGAGATCTGGTGCGATGCGGTGGAGGCGGGGACGGTGCTGGCAAGGTGAAGAGAATAAGGTTTGGGTTGATGAGAGAGAGAGAGAGAGAGAGAGAGAGAGAGAGAGAATGTGTTTCAGATCGGGAGGGAGAGTGGAGGAAAAAGTGGAGTGTGGGTATAAAAGTCATTTTAATGAGGATCATTGAAGTGGGCATATGAAAAAAAAATTTATTGGAATTGGCTCTCATTTTCCTGTTTTTGTGCAAATAGTCATTATTCCTTTTACAATTAAGAAGGAACAAACTGCGGAACAATGAGGGTTTGCCTTAACCTAACCCATCCAAGACATATGAGAAGTATATGAACACCTTCTTCACAATCGAAAAGAAACAAATTTGTGAAGAATGAGGGTTTGCCTCAACGTTAAGATTTATGACATATGACCAGAAGGTTTTGAAATTGATTTTAAATATGTTGAACAACCAATCACGTGGCCCGTGATCCACCATTTTAAAAGATGCATCGGTACAATTGAGTGTGAGTCACTCACTTAAAAGTTATTATTTGTTGTTTTTCTAATTTGATATTTTTCTTCTCCAACACGCTCACTCACGTGTAACCTAACTCTAAGAAGTACATTTTAAGAGTACTCAATTTATATTTCATGTACTTTTGAACCAACCGTATCATACACGATTTTTATACATAGCCTGTTTTAAATATAATATTGTACATTTTATTTAAAGAAAAAAGCTCTACTTTATTTATTAAAAATAATTTGCTGATTTTTTTAATAAACTATTACATTAAATTTCCAAAATATACAGATACATATTTTTCCCGTGTAATACAAGTCTCGTTTTATGATTGACAAAGTTTGACAGTAAAGACCAAACAAAAATTAATCATGCTAATCTGTGAACCACATACAGGCTCAACTTATGTCTCATTTGTTTCTCTCGTCTTATTTTACGTAAGTATTTTACCACGTACATGAATATTGCCTGAAAACGCAACAAAATTTTAAGGTAAGAATTAAAGTTTTATTCATTTTAGTAAAGCTGCATAAGCTGTCATTGGAATAAAATGCAGCATTTAACACTGCAATACATATTTGAACAATACAGCAATTTCTTGCCCTGAGAATGACAAATTGAACAATATGCATTCACATATTTTTGTATAAAACCCTTGCCATCAACCTCAAGAAGACTCAAGATCAGCTCCCATACATTTCTAATACCTTTTGTTTGGTTACAATGGGAACAGTACCAAACTTTTCAACCAAAGCATCCAGTAGTAGCAATCAACTCTTCCATGGTAAAGCTTCAACATCTGTTGGCCGTGGAAAGGATGAAGGTGGTGAATGCGGCATATGCTTGCCAAAAAAATGTGTTGCTCGTCTTGTTCAACTCACTGATGAGCTTGGTTTCGATAACTATGGCCAAACAGTAGAGTGGCTCTTAAATAAAGTTGAACCATCTATCGTCGCCGCCACGGGCAGAGGCGTGTCCTCCATTAATACGCCTTCAACTCAAGCTCCTGCGCCTTCAACTCAAGCTACTGTGAACATGGAGGAGAATGCGACTGTTAGTCTTCAAGACAAAGATTTGGTGAACAAGAAGCGCGCTAATGCTGGCCAACCGCTGCCACTTCCGTATGACGATTTTATGAGGTTAGTTACAAACTATGATCTTGAATTTTCTGCCAATGATGTTGCTGTAGACGTCGGCATTCCAGCTCACGAAGAAAACAACAATCAAGATGGATAAGAAAGGCTAGAATAATGGTGGGGGTGAGGGAGAGAATTGAGAAAATGTTCGAGAAGGGATTAGGGATTATCTGAATTAGAATAGTTGACATGTTATCTCGTCTAATGTACTCTAATCAGATAAAAATAAAAATATATGCAATTTCATTTTCTGTCTCATGCATTGCAGTGTAGTATTGTGCATAGAAAAGTGAATTCTATCATGTTTAGCTACTAACTTAATTATTTACTTTGTTGCCTCATGCAATGTTCTGAAAGTCGCTATACTGGTTGGCGAGCCATGGGAATCGGTCTAGTCATCTAATCATTTTGGCACGGATAGAGGAGCGCCTGGCCGATAACTTTTTTTTTTTTTTTTTTTTGAGGTAGGAAAATTTCATTGATCAACGATCAAAATGGCCAAAAAGTCAAACAAGGATAGTCCAAAGACCACATGCACATAGCAATGATAAGTAAAACTACATCTACAAAAAGAAATAGTAACCTTAAAGCTATATCCAAAAAGATGGATATGAAAACTAGAAAGCAAAATAACTTCCTGATCCCTAAAAACAACTCAGCTTCCAATCGAATAAGGCCTAGTACCTAATGGTGTACCTATCATCGAATTAAGAGAAAAGAGAGAAGCTAATAGAGATTAGAAGAGGTCTTTTCTAGATACACTAGGACCTACTCCTCCCCAGCCTTGGACTCGAGGCCTATTTCTGCACTGGCCCCTTTTGAATTAGGAGCCATAGAATCCGACAGCTTCGGATCTCCGTTCGATGTCCTCTTCTTGTTACGACTGCCACGCGGACGACCTCTCTTCTTGGGAGACTTCTTCCGAGAAATACTTCCAAACCACACCGGAACCTCTACGAGCTCGCCAGAGTGAAAGCTCGACTTTGGCTTCTTCAACACCAAATCAGTCCCAGCAGGCCCATATCCAGAAAACCTAAACCCATCAGCTTCAGTCCCAAACCCAAGCTTCCTTTTCCTCCTAGAGTCACCAGGCCCAACCTTTAGAGGCCCACAACTGGCCCAACATCCTCAGTCAACCCCATCGGCTCAGTCAACCCTAGTTTTAAACTAGGGTTTCCCGCCGAGATATTCGGGGGAGAGATAACCAACACAGCCGCCTCCTCGCTGCCACTCAGTCTATCCTCCAACCCCGTTGGCGCAGCCTCCTCCACCTGCAGAGCCAGCTCCTTCACCAAACCTGACAGGACCCACCCCGGATTTCACCCTGAAACCCAAGGTGAATCCTGCGGGGTCCACCTTGAAGGAAAATTTACCGAAATTTCGGCATAACCTTCCTTGAAAATGGACAACCCTTACCTGAAAAATTCAACTTAACACTTCTATAACCAAACGAACCAGCCTCAACACCTGGAGCCTTCCTGCTCCCCAAGATCAACACATCTCCCAATATAACAATTACTCACTAAACTAATCCCACAACCAAAAGATAACCAACATTAATTCACTAACCGATTATCAGAGCATATCTAGAGTTAAATAAAAAAAACAATAAATAAAGAATATGCGGAAGCAGCCTCTGACTATGTCTCGACTCCATGTACGCTCGACCTCACTTAGACTGAGCCTGCAATCTGGGCGTTTAAAACCAAAGGGCCCAGGAGAAAGTAATTTAAAAACGTTAGAGTGAGTGGACGAAAATAAACATAAGATAAGAAACCAAAATTTAAATACTTTCCCACTTTCCAATATGCCATAAATTCGTGGCATGCAAATGTTAACAAAAATCTTTCATTAAGAAGATCCCAAGAAGACGGACTAGCCCCGCTAGTCAAATTAATGACAAAGATAAATAATAACCTTCATAGAAGAAGGTACCAAAACAAGGGACTAGCCCCACTAGTCAAATCAACAACGATAAATAAGAAACAGCTATAGCCATACAAGTGAGCCTCCCAGACTCGGTTACCTCCCAGACAATAATACTCCCATACTCCCTACACCTTCAGGTTATGATAACCGAGAGGAGTAGGGCTTGCGTGATGTCGTCGACTACATCACATCATCCGAAGGCGGAAAGGGCTTGAGTAACCCCACTTAAAACGTGGAAGTTACATCGCCTCGAAAGGCGGAACGACATGCTAGCATGAATAATAACGATCCAACAAGTATGACATAAATAAAGAAATATAAATCCATGTGAGTTTCCCCGAAACTCAAAACTTAAGCATAAGTACGATTCCCAACCGTACTCAAAGAATTCAAAGAGTAAAGAAAATAATTAAATTCGATGACGTGTCCACACGTTAAAATGCTCAATAAAATAATTAATTTAAATAATTTTCATCTTTCGAAAAAAAAACCAGGCAATATGTAAATCTGGATATAATCTCAAATCCGGAAATTATAAAGAAAATCTAAACTCAAATCTCAAATTATCAGTCCGAGCTCAAATCCATAAATTATGACCGACATTAATCCATGCATCAATCTCAAATAATTTCCAAGATCATTTCATATACCGAAGTTATAATATATGCTCGGAAAATAAAATATTAAATTATAAAATCTTGCATGCATAATAATTAAAAACTAAAATGTCCATTCACAGATTTAGGCCTAAGCCTGACGAATTCCGAATCACTACTCAAGCGAGGTTCCCTCGAACCCTGGCACAAATATAAAATTAATTTCCCAACTAAAACTCCAATATTAAAACAAAACAGGCAAAATTAACCGAGAGCCACAACTACGCTCATCATTGCCTAACTTCGATAATCTTACGTCGAAACGATCCGAACTTAAATATCATACTCAGCAGCCGTAAATACAACCTCCCCAAAAATACGACTTAAATCCTACGGCCGGATTCTACATTAATTAACCGCCAAAAATACCACACTTCGGAAATTCATAAACCTATCCAAAACTCATCCAAAAATTCCATAACTCACTTTAATAAACTCCCCTTAATATTCCAAATTTAACAACATTAAAATCTCCCAACCAGCGGCGGCTCCGCCGGAGGCGGCGGCCGGCAGCCGTTTTCCGGCAACCTCCAATTTCTATGAAATTTTAACAGCATCTTCCTCTCATCATGCTCTACAACTTTCCTAACTAGCACAAACCCAAAATCCAAGCCTAACTAGGTCAAACGAGCAAAAACAACCAAAAATCCCTAAAACTTTCAATTATACAAACTACCCTAACGAGCTCGAAATAGACCGATTCCTTTTGAGGGAATACTCACCTTGATGAGGGCTACAAGTTGAGCCAAAAATCACGGCCTATGGTGGCCGGAGGACGGAGCTCCGGCGAAAAGACTTCCGGCGGTTCCGGCGGCTTTTCTCCTCTTCCGGCTGGTTAGAGGCTCGGGGGCTAGGCCGGGGAGGGAGAGGAGGAGATGGGGGTCCGAACTAGGGTGGAGAGGCGGCCGGTGGCTGGCCGGACGGCGGCAGCTGGCGGCCAATCTTTCTGACGATAAAGGCTCGGGAGGAAGAGAGGAGGAAGAGGAAGAAAAAGAAAAAGAAAAGAAAGAAGAGAAGGGAGTGGGCTCGGCCCTTCTCCCCCCTACCCGGTCCATTATTTAACCCAACAACAAAAATACCCACTTAAATATCATCCATTTTTACTTACTCAAAAACTTTACCATTTAATTCATAACTTTATCATGCTAACTCCGATTTTAACGCGTAGCATGTCTACGAACTCGAAACCACATCCTCTACAACTTTCATGAAGAAAGTTTTCTCATAGTAATTTTCTTATAAAAAGTCAACCCTATAGTCCTTAAGGATAAATAGTTACTCATCACGGTAAAAATCCGAAGTAATACCAACGGTAAATAACCGTAAAATAACTTAAGAACCGGGATGTGTCAAAATAACTTAATAATCGTAAAAGCTCGGCCCCACCTTCGACGATGTGAACTGCCTCAACCACTGGTAAACCACAGATCAATCCCTTGTCACAAATACCTCTTCCATGTCCAAAGAATCCACAATCCTTGCAAATCCCATGAGCTCTTTCAACCTTGAACTCTAGCTTGACAGCTAACTCCGGCGAGTAGTCAAAGATGTGTTTGGCTGGAATCCGGTTTCGAACGTCCAACACAACCCTAACTCGCTGAATCTTCTCCTTCCTCTGAATCAGACCTGGATCTACTCTCACAAAAACACCCAAACCATTCGCAACACAACTAAGAACCATGTTGTTCCTCATGGCAAAACGGAGTCCAGCGATCGAGATCCACACCTCCAAGTGATTTAAAGAATCATCCTCCATCGGGCTAAGCCTGTCGTTCTCCGCTAGGATAAGCATACCAATGTTGAACGACCATGGCTCTCCACCAACTATTCGGTCTCTCTGCCTTTGATTTGAATTGAAAGACAAAGTGACCCGATTCCTCTTCTCGAGCCAATAGCTTCTCCTTCAGATTCCATGCCCCGGAGAGAACCGAGGAAAGGATGGGAGTCACCACCGGCTTGTTCATTCCGATCAGTCGTCCGCACAGGAAGAAATGGGGATCGGCGTCCCCTGTCGAGATCCTAGTCTCTATCTCGGTCATTTGGCCGCTGTCAGAGAAACCCTAGCAGAGCCAAAGTCGCACCGTGTCTGGCCGATTACATTATTATTATAAATCATATAAATAAGTGTGGTTAAAACAATGGTCTTTGGCCCAAAAGGACAAAAACCTTAAAACTTTCTTAGAAAGTTCAAGGTTCAAAAGATTTTCCCCATAAGGAGACTAAGCTTCAAATTAATACAAACTTACAACATTGCCCCTCAACTAGAATAAAATCCCGATAAATGAATGTTCAATAAATTAATAATCTTAATTAAAAGGTAGAGAAACTCGTAAACAGAACCCAAATGACAGATGATGTTATATGATTATAAACTTGAGCTACAGATTACAACGTGGGGGCTTCAGTGCGTTAGCTAACTCCTTATGTGAACCCCAGTAAAGGAATGATGATTTACATACAACTCACTGAGATGAGATTAAAGTTTCAGTCGCATACAAGTAGGCAATTGAGCACACCAAGTATCACATTCTGTAATTACAGAAATGCAATTCAAAAGCATGCTCAAGCCAAGAATGTTCTGCACAATACAGAGTAAACTTGGGGTGCCATAACTACAATAGAGTTAGCAACCAGTAACAAACTGGTAAAAGGTTCTTGTTACAAGTAGAACTTTTTATTTATGCGAGGACTAGAGACATTGCATTTACGGGCTTGTATAAGACAATTAGAAGCATTTATAGGTTGTAATACGTCCTCAAAATCCACATTAAATGTGAACCCTGCAAAAAGAACTGGATTTCAAATATCCTCCCAAGAGGATGTAATAGGTTAACTATATAGGAGCAATGTCTGTCATTATTACCATTCAATCAGTGGTATATATTTGAGACCTCCAAGTGCTTATTACGTGACGCCCCCCTTTTCTTCTTCTTCTTCATCTCAAATGTAGGCACATCTGGATCACAACCATTCATGATATCATGATACTCGATACACAGAAGAAAGGCAAAAAGTTGATTTTAATATTGCCATCATTGACCCAAGTAAATAAAAGAACCAAGTAGCTACATCATTCAGTTATTCGAATTCAAGTTATAAAATGCTCATAATCTGTAATAGAAGGGCATAGCGAATTAGCGATAAACATCTAAGGGCACTATGCATAAATGGACTCTTAACTGGATATGGTTCATACATGCAGGAGAGTAGGAAACCTAAGATGGAATTTCAGGTATCTCTTTTCATGATCTGATTCAGGATTAGACAATAGAATACCTACTGTTTTGCTTAATTTTCTTGAACAAGACTGGAATAGAGACACTAGACCTCCTTATAATTTATTAAATTTGTAAAGACCCTACAAAAATGCACTTGGATAATAGGTTTCTGTAGTATCTAAATTGTCCACACATGAAAGTTTAAGAAATAATATGTAACTCAACCCCCCAAATTATGGACATCAGGAGGAGCTGCCTTAAATGGCTGTCCCTAGTTCCAGATTTCTTAGGTAATCCTAGAACGCTGTGATTGTTATTAATCTTCTTTCTTAAATGAGGGTTAGGGAAAGTAGTATTAGAGCTGCTCTTCAATAATAATATTTGTATTGCTGTATTGTGTTTTGGAGATTCCTGAGCCGCGCATACAAACAATTAGTGAATCTTCAGCTTCCCAACTTTTCCTTCCCTTCTTAATACTTACAAACTGAAAGATCCTAATGAATAATATTAAAAATTTGATTTGAAAGCTGATACAAAAACACCTACCAAATAAAAAAAGCTTCTGGAAGAAAATACAGAGCAAAATATTCAAAAGTTAAAAAACATGAAGGTGTACCTCCTTCAGAATAAATTGAGTTGTAGTGCACCTCTGCCCAAAAGCTCAAACAAATTACTGCATAATATAGACTGGAAGATTAAAATTCAGTCTGTCTACTTATTACAGACATTATCAGAATAACTTTTAAGATTTATTACAAATGAATGAAAATTGCTCCACTCACCACATACTTATTTCTAAACAAAAGCAATGAAATTTATAAACCCACTTAATGAACCCAGTGGGGGTACGTGATAGAGTCCAAAGATGTGACGACTTTACATCTAAGACGTCCTAAGAAACATGTTCAAGCATCAAGCAATGTCAGGTGCCCAACACAAATGAGGGGGAAAAAAACACCTCTATAGGAGTAAGAAAATGAGTATTTTTACTAAACATATAGTAATGGGACAAAAACCCTAATATAGAACTCTAGAAAAGAAAAGACCATAAATGGAAGTCTAAATCATTTATCTTAAATCAACTGGTGGTTTTAATAGCTAGATGTTCTGTCAGAGTTGGTATTGATATCTGACTAGAGAGTTGTTATGTATTTTGATCACTGGTAGTCGCTCTGCTGGCCTGATCCACTTAGTCATTTACTAGACTACACAGATTTTGGGTTTAGAAATGAATTGGGTTGGTTGTTTGAAGACAATTGGAAACATGGAAATGCTTTGATTTTCTAATTATTCACAAAAAGCTGATAAATTAGACTATATATGGTATAGCTCAAAGTATAAAATCAAAGCTATGTTGGAACATGAAACTTTTCAGGCAGCACAGTGCCCCTCATATTCATCAGAGAAAGAAAATGATGTCAGAGTGGTACAACCAGCCTTATATACTGCAAAATTTGATAAATTAGACTATATATGGTATAGCTCAAAGTATAAAATCAAAGCTATGTTGGAACATGATACTTTTCAGGCAGCACAGTGCCCCTCATATTCATCAGAGAAAAAAATTTATGTCAGAGTGGTACAACCAGCCTTATATACTGCAAAATTAGTTTTATTCCTGTCAACTTGGAAGTATTATTTTTCGGCTTTCTTCTGCTATTAACATCAGCAGGCTTTTTATGTGGACCTTAAAACAAAGTCCAGCAGATTGAGCACTGGGAAAAAACTACCTCGTGTTGACCTTTCAGCATTAGGAAGTATCTCAATGTAGCAGGTGTCCTTGAAAGAAGTTATGACAAAAATTTTAACTCCATACTGCAATAAACCATTAACATCTGTTATGAAGCACATTGCATGTAAAGAGTAAGCTATTTGAAGTGAGCACATAGTGGTGTGAGCTTCTTTGACAGTTGAACAAAAAAATATAGCACTTCATACGCCCTAATTGCAATACATCAAGTAATTGGCATCAGATCAAGTCAAATAGCAGGTTATATTCTAACATGCAGTTTGGCTAATATAACGAGCCACAATTTAACCCCAAAAAATTTTCAAGTAGAAACTCAGAAAGTTAAGAATTGAAATGCCTAAACTGCCTCTACTCATCTACAAATGTTCAGTTCCACAATACCTAAATAAGTTTGACTAAAATGTTTAGAACTCTGAAGCCTATGAGACAAACTTCATAAAACTTAAAATGTGATCCAAACGACATTTTTTTTCCTGTGCTGAATATGTATCACCAAACTCAATTTCGTATATAGCTAATACTAATAATTAATTCATTAAGATTCATCTGAGGCCTAATTGACCTCCACAGTCAACTCACAATTTCACCGACACAGTGGTACACAACGCTGGGAGAAAATCATTTTCTTGGCTACTCTAGTCAAATTCAAGTGGAAAGAATAACTGTGAAGTGACATAAAGACAGAGATTTAAGTATATCATGAAACCAAAAAGTGAACAAATAATCTACTTAAGTCTGAAACAAAAGTGAAGTTGCTAAAGCATACCAAATCTGCAGCAGCCTGTAAAGTAACATGATCTCCCCACTCACCACTCCTATTGTTAACATGAATATTAAAGCAATGTCAAATTCACCACACAAAAAAAAAGCAGACGATGAAATGATTTTTGAAAAATACCTGGACATCTTCTCCAAATATTCATCATAAGCCATGGGAACATATCCTTCATATATCTCTGTGTATGACTTAAGCTGGGCATTCAAGATATGAACAAATGAGCAACAAATCACAAGTCCACAAATATGTAATACCAGTTAAAACCAAAGTCATAGTTACAAGCCAGCTATGCCAAACAAAATAAAGAATAAAATGGCCAACCTGATTTACAATTTGTTGTCTCACAAATTCGTGGTGTTCAGGAGATTGATAAAATTGGTCAGCTAGAGCGCGGAACTGGATTACACTGTTAGTCAGACAACTTGCACAAAATACATAAAGCAACATGACATGTAAACAGCTTCCCCACATGCAGGGTGGTCAGTGGCAGATCCATTTACAACAGTCCTCTTCTGACTACAAGCAATGTTCTTTGCTCAACTACATAATTCCCTATTGTTTGTTGATTGTGTGCATGTTTGGTAGAACAGATGTGCTTAAATCTTAATGTAACTAGTTCTTTAGGTTCACAAATTGCACCAATGCCATGTGTGAGCCGAATGACAATAACAGCAAAGAACAGCTGCTGCGTATAGTGTCACAATATTTACAACTAAGTCTAACAGGCCATAGAAAGAGTTCCTGATGCAGGAGCATCCAAAAGGCTCCTAAATTAATTAGGAGTTTATTATCTTTTTTTTTAATTTTCTTTATTATGTTTTATTATTCTCCCAAGTCTTTTTAGGTTCCTGTTTTTATTAGGGTTGCTATTACCTATATATCTAGGTTTTTGGAGTCTTGTAAGTCAGCTTTTGTAATAGAACATTAGTTTCTTTGGGTATATTCAGCCCTAGAACTCAGCTGATGCAGGGCAGAAACTGATAGTTTCTGTCTTGCGGCTAGTTTAGGGGTAAAACACTTGAGAGCAAAGATCTCAACAAAAAAACAAGCAATAGCAGAGAAATACTTGCTGTAGGATTAAAGTAGGAACGATCTTTTTGAGTTCTAGGGCTGGATATACCCTAAGAAACTATATGTTCTATTCAAAATACAAAAGCTGACTTACAAGACTCCAAAAACCTATATATATAGGTAATAGCAACCCTAATAAAAACAGGAACCTAAAAAGTCTTAGGAGAATAATAAAACATAATAAAGAAAATAATAAACTCCTAATTAATTTAGGAGTCTTTTGGATGCTCCTGCATCAGTTCCACACACGTCTTATTTGAAACTCATAAGTGAGAGAAGTTAACCTGACAATTTCCATCACCTTGGACTTTATTTTCAACCAACCCATATAACTGCAACCTACAGAAGCAAACCATTTCTGGCATCAAATTTCAAACTTAGATTTCACTGGGATCCATTATTCATCTACCACATCCTAAGTTACTATTGCATAACCTTTTATCTGGACAAGTAATTTAAAAGACGCTGCCCCCAAGTTTATTGATATGTGACGTGACTGACATCAAATACAGTAGGAAACAGCAGACAAATTAATTTGATTGAAGATGTCATGTTTATTTAAAGGGTAAATATGAAAAATTAACAAGATTGAGATTTTAGGTCCCAAGCCTGTTTGTATGATTGTGACGTCATTTTGTATTATAAGTTTCATGGAATCTAAAGGTTGCCAACGAACATAGAAATAGAAGTCTTATATGTGGCAGCAGAAAATTAGTATAGACTATAGAGATCTGCCTATAAACAATAGGGATCACTCTACCAAGCATTCTACAGAGAGAAATAAATCAACACCTGTCCAGAAGCCTTTGGTGATCTAAAGTTGCTTGATCAAGCGAGGGTATATCACCATTGATTTTAGGAACATGCTGCACAAAACCAGCAACAAACATAAAGGAACGAACTACAGTATGACATTTCAAGAAGCCAAATATGTAAAAGACCCGTGTATGTTTAATTGCATGTTTCATAAATAGCCGTATAAGGAAAATGCAATATCAAGTTTATCAGAGAGTGATTCATCCTTCAACATATCCAGGGGAATACGGAAAAGGGGGAGAAAAACTAAGCATTAGCAACATATGCCATGGGGCGTATTTTAGCAATTGATAAATTGCAACAAAAATTATGAGATACACTGCAGCAGTATCTAAAGTCCTCAACCATAGTCTACATGCACAAATTTCATAACAAGAAATCATAAAGGTTCTTCATGTGACGTGAGGTCCAGGCAATTAGCATCATAACATTCATATATAACGGAAAAGCATAAAAAGGTCCACCAAACCTAATCGAGGGAGAGAAAAAACAAAAATGTGTTGAACTGATATTTAGTTTTGACCATCACCAATAATGTTGTACTTACAGGAACAGGAACCATCTGGTTCAACCTCTCTCCATCAAAAGTATATTCATTTGCCAGGTCTAGGGAATATGACCAATCATCTCCATAGTATGACTTCTCATCTGGGCTAGAACATGAACTAGAAGGCCCAACTTCATCTGCCTCTGCCTGAACAATCTCCTGTCCTACAAATTGCATAAGAATTATACATAAGAACCTAGCATTTACCAGAACATATAATAATTCCAAAACTCTTCAACTTAGTATTTACCAGAGCCATAATTTCCAATAGAATGCTGTGACCAATCTTGTGGGAAGACAGTTGCTTGCAAATGCTCAACTTGTTCAGGTGAAGATCCAGGCTCTTCCTCTATATCAAGTAATGATAGCTCCTCTTGAAGAGCATGAGCAATGAGTTCATCATATTCCACATTTGTACAATCCGTATCATACACATCTTCCTTAAAATACTGCCCCGGATAATAATTCGTGCCATCTTGATTAACTGAGTCAATATACCCACAATTCGAATACGGATCACCTTCAAAGAGTTGGAGACCCCAGCGAACAACATCCGGGTCTTGCTCGTATGTAAGCATTGCTAAACAACACAACTTCAATGTTGTGATGGAACACAGTGCATTAGTTTCATCCTGCAACTACCTGAACCAATCAAAACAACATCATTAACAAATCAAAACAGTAAACAACGCCCTCCCAAAATAGAAACTAACTAGTCTTCATCATTCACTTGCTCATGTTGACTTCAGAGTTGAAAATAAAAAATATACCAAAAACGTGTAATATCTTGCATTAAAAATAAACCATCTTCATACATGCTTACTCAAAAAGAAAAATGGAACTTTATAGTTCTGGGCTAACCAACCAGTCAAACAGAGCCAGTAATCTGATCTAAACAAATAGTCAAAATCCACTAATCTAGAGCAAAACCCAAAGGGGTAATGCAGATAGAGGGGAGATGTTTCACCTTGAGTTGAGGCGCAGATCAAGGAACGCTTGGAGCTTTGAGTTTTATTTAGACTAAAAAAGGAGAATAATAACTGGGTTTATAGTTATGGAAAGGAATAATTGGAATTATGTATTAGTTGGGATGTACAGGTGATAGCTGGGCGGGATCGAGACGCCACAGTAGAGAGAGAGAGAAGGGTAGCTAGGGAACAGTGAAAAGGAATACAAGGGGAGAGAGAGAGAGAAGCAGCAAACGGCCAAAGTAGTGAGTGACGGAAGTCACGACTCACGAGGTTTGTTTCAGTGTTTCAGTGTTTCAGTAAGAATATTCCCAGTACAACGCAGCAGTCGTAGTAGGGAAGGCACACCCCATCGTGAAAATAAATTATTTTACCTTGGATAGAAAAAGGTTGGCATAAAAAATCGTGGGTAAGGGTATTTGGTCATTTACCCGTACCCGTTTCATGTAGGTAAATGACAAGATTTGGCTGCTATACATTAAGTGTTGAACCGTCTGGTTGTTTAGTAAGTTAAAATTCACGATCGGATAGTTCACGATTTAATGTATGTTACACACATACGAATGGTAAAAAAGTCCAATAAAGATAAGAGAAATTTTGATGAATGATCTCTTTTAAGTTTTGAATTGATTTTTGACCATAATATTACAAGTTATTGGAAAATAACCATATAAAGATATCAAAAGTCATAAATACCCTAATTTAAATTTCTCTCATTTTTCCCCATATGATTTAGTGAGAGAGATTTGAGAATAGAGAATCGTGAAAGATAAATATCTTATTCATTGATAAGAGTCTTTTAAATAGGGAATTACACAATACCAATATGGTAAAGATAAGGAATACATAGTGTTTGAGCCAAAGGGCAATTTTGTCCACATAATAATACTTTACTGGGCTGTAAAATGTCCATGTGAATATTAGTTACGTCATTGGTCCGCGTCACAACCGAAGACCACATGAACTGATTTACAAATGAACTTCGCGTGGGATACAGATCTAGCGTGCTCAAGGGACTTCGCGCGGAAACACACGGCTCACGCGTGGAATTGTGTTTAGGCAAGGCTAAATATTTCTATGCGAGCTGGCGAACTGGTTCGCTAGTCCGCGTGAGAGACCTCGCGAGGAAGACAGATGCGGAGTCCGCGTGCACTATATTAATTGTTGAAGACTTTTACCAGTCTTTGGCATTGTTTCGGGCCAATCCATGTGGCCCTTTTAATATAAAAAGCTTTCCTTTGGCCCGCGAGCTAGAAAGGCTCGCGCGATGGTTTGAGTCCGCGGCTCGAGCGAGATTAGTTGATATCCCGTGGGATAAGATTGCTCCTAATTCCAGTTCACATAGGAGTCTATAATCGAGCAACGCGGCGACAGTGTCCTATGCGGAGTGTGCGAACTGGACATGTGTCATAAGTTGATTGGTCTGCACGGGTTAAACTTTGTCCGTGTGGGATTAGGGTTTCAGAGCCGACTTGGATTCCAAGCTAGCTTTCTTTTGCCTCAAGTCGGATCACTATATAAGAGGGTCAAAGTCTCTCTATCTAGACACACAACTTTTACAACAACAATTCAGAGACAATCTTTTTTCAATCAAACCCTTTTGAGCCGCTCGCAAACCCTAACCCTAAGCGGATCGCTGCCTAGGTCTTTCTCAGAGTCCTCCTGGACTCACCCCCGATCACCTTTGATTTCCCTATTATTGCTCTGCTCGCGATATACCGTGAGTATCAACCGCCTTGTGCTCGTAAATTCCTCATCTAAGGTGGCACCTGGAACCCCCCTCCCCCCCCCCCCCCCGCCTGATCAAGAAGTCAAGATCTCGCACGCACTCATACAGTTCTTTCCTCGTCCGCGAGGTGGTATGCCCCACATTCCTAGAAGCATCGACTACTACCATCTTTTTGCTCCGCGCGTTGAGGATCGTGACCAAAACATTGGCACGCCCAGTGGGACCCGGGAGTACAAGCGAGACAATATAGGGAAGCCCGAGGAAACACCATACAAGAAGCCTTAGCCTTCTTGTCTCAAGCACAGATCATTACAGTACAATATCCATAACAGGGTGGCTTGTCGATCCCTTACTCAAGAGCAAGTTCTCGCTCAGTTTGGCAATTCAAACTTTAGCGAAACCTTCATGGCAGGCTCACAACTAACCCAAGACATGAGATCTGCTCCTCCTATGGAACAAATCTTGTGATAACCTATTACCAATTAGCATTTAATGTGTGGGAAAAACTTGGTTTCTGTTTCATTAGTTAATTACTTCAAGTAGCCCTAAGATTCACGACTCCAACTAACTAGCTATCTGTCTAGTGACATTTCTGATCCATGTCCTCTCAGCAAGATTGAATATATTTCAGGACTTCAATATCAGAAACCAACAATCTTTGCCTCCTGCAATGGATCCTATTTCTTATTTTCCCTGAGCAATATTAGAACTCAAGGAAAAGACCCCTTGATTTGCTAGCAATGATTTTAGAAAGTCAAACACTTTTGTTTCCTAGGACTAGGTAAAGAACCTTACTTATTAGTTCTTAATCTTCTGAATATACATACATACATATATATATAGGCTCTTTTCTTTCCTTTGTCTCTGGCAAATCTGTGTTTCCTGGATTTATTGAGATATTTGAAGTCTGCTTTGTATCATATAATTACCCCAACCTGCATCTTAGTTTAGGTCCTCCAATATCAGGGGATATAAGAAACATGATCACTTATATACAGAACACCATTGCTCATTTGGATGAATTAAACCAAATTGAAGAAAAAAAGGTTTCTTGTTATTGGTGTAATTTTTCATAGGCCATTACCTCCTCTCTTTTTTTTTTCTCTCTCTCCCCCCCACCAAAAAAAAAAAAAACATAGCCAATTCCTTAGATAAGTAAGACACTGATAAGTTATGATGGGGTGATCCTCTTTTTGCTGTGTTTCTTCTTTTTGCTTTTTGGTTTTAGTTTGTTTATTTGTTATTTATTTAATTTCTTTTCTCTATGCTTACCTCATTGCTCACAACCACTTACTGGTACTGACATTAGTTCTTCAACCATCTGTCTCTTTCTCGATTTTCCGTTATTGCAGACTCTCTTCCAATCTGCCTCAACCAGAAAAGGTCCTGGTTGTTGAAAGAGTTATTGAGTCCTTGGGCTTGCAGGCAGTGCGGGATTCCATGGTCGGTACGGTAGAGAAGCGAGGAATCTCTGGTGAAAAAGAGTAAATGTTGGGCTGGAAATGGTCATGGAACCATCACTTCTAATTTTAGATGAACCCACATCCGGTTTGGATAGTTCATCGTCTAATCTGCTACTTAGAGCTCTTAGACGTGAGGCGCTTGAAGGAGTTAACATTTGCATGGTTGTCCACCAGCCCAGGTAATTTAACTTCTATTAAATCCTAAAATGCACATCTTTAAGTAATTATTGTTTTGTCCGTTTGTTGGGATAAGGTCCTTTTTCACATGGTCTGAACATGTTGCTTATGCACTTTTTGTATGCTTCAGTATTCTGAATAGTCCACTTTCTATCTTAAAGCTGAGGGCCATGCTCTTAATTCAAAAGATTCATGTCATTGTGGTTAAACTTGAATACAAATTGTTTTGGAAATCAATTTATAAAAGCTGAATTTCCACTCTTGAAGGTTATCACTAGTGAGTGAGAAAAGATAACTACTAAAAGCCTTGGGGGCCTCAGTTATTTGTATACTTTCCGTTTAACATTAACTTCACTTCTTTTTTGTACTCCTATGGTTTAGAATGAGACTGAATTCTTATGAAAGGAAAGTGCAAATCCATAACCTTTACGTGAAAGAAATATCCTTGAATTGGGATACTGATTCTTCTGTTGAACTTTTTGGATCTTTGGAGTACTTGATTACCGGGTGCACAAAGAAATATATGAATTTCACTCCAATCAAGCTCTCATATTTCCCTCTTATTGTAATTTTTGAAGTAGATTCTTCCTAATTTCAATACTTTTGGTGTTCCAGCTACACCTTGTTTAGGATGTTTGATGATTTGATACTTCTCGCTAAAGGTGGGCTTACAGTGTATCATGGATCAGTGAAGAAAGTCGAAGAGTACTTCACGAGCCTTGGGATGGCTGTTCCTGATCGTGTCAATCCTCCAGACTACTTCATTGACATTTTGGAAGGCTCTCAAGCTCAGCGGTGACCTATAAACAACTACCCGTTAGATGGATGCTTCATAATGGGTACCCAGTTCCTATGGATATGCTTCAGAGTTCTGAGGGAATGGCTGCATCAACAAGCGAAGGTTCAAGTCATGGAGAAAATGTTCCTAATTCTGGAGGGGAGGGCTTTTGGCAGGATGTCAAGTGTCATGTTGAGGTGAAAAAGGACAATCTACAGCACAATCTTTTAAAAAAGAGTGACTTATCGGAGCGAAAAACCCCTGGCATGTTCCTGCAATATAGATACTTCCTTGGCAGGTTGATATCCATAATTTATATACTCGTTGAAAGAAAACTTCTAATTTCTAGAGACATAAGGATATAATGTATCATATATGTATATATTTATGCAAGAGTCATTATAATATGGGACTTTTAGCTGTAGAAGTTAGTATTTGGTTCCAAAATATTTTTCAGTGCTTGTTGCTCATACATGTCACTGTATTGTGACAAAACTTCATATCACTGTTTCCAGTACAATAACATGGATACTTTAAGTAGATCTTGGGACATTTATCTTTACAGATTTCGCAATTGAGAGTTAAGCATGCCTATAAATCTATCATGCATTGTTCACTGTCGCTCTAATGTGATGTTTCACAAACTCTGCAATGCAATTCTTGAGTTGTGTTTAATGATTCATTATATTACTGGATTTTTCAGGGTTAGTAAGCAGCGATTACGAGAATCGAGGACACAAGCAATAGATTTTCTTATTTCATTGCTTGCTGGATTATGCTTGGGAGTTCTTGCTAAAGTAAGCGAGGAGACCTTCGGTGCTCAAGGTTATATGTACACCGTCATAGCAGTTTGTAAGTGCAATATTTTTTATTTTTATAATCATACAATACTTCGTTTGGAATTAAGCTGTGGTAATTTCACTTTATGATTTTGTATGTTTCATTATTTTCTGCTTTGAAGATAAAGCAATACGAAAATGTATCGATCAATTTCCACAATAAAGAGACTTGAAATAGAAAAAATTTACTGCCAGTGAATTGGCACCCACGGGATGTGGGACTGGTCAACTATACTTGTTGCAGACTAATTAAAAAAGGAAATAGATTTAGAATGCTCCCATTCGAGCCTGGGGTCTAGCAGATATAGGGCTGATGCATAAATCCCGAATATTAAATCCTTACACGTCACTAATTATACCAGGATGGTATCTTGGACCTACTAATCCATTTCTGATAAACAATTAGAGATGAAAATATTGAAAAGAAGGGATGCTAATTGGTTGGCCCCTATAAGGCTATAATTGATTCACCAGCATCCCCATATCATAGCACGCTGTTGCATCGTTATTTCTGTGTTGGACATCAGTGTCTTTGTATGAAAACAGCAGAATATGTTGTTGTCTTGAATGATAGCTTTTCCAGGATGTCTTGTTTCTCTCTTTCGCACATATCTCACTTTGTTTCAATTTCAGCTCTCCTTGCCAAGATCGCAGCTTTGAGAGCTTTTGGACTGGATAAGTTGCACTACTGGAGAGAGAGCTCTGCTGGCATGAGTAGCTTGGCTTACTTTCTTGCCAAAGATACAGTTGACCATTTTAATACACTCATCAAGCCTCTCGTTTACCTTTCCATGTTCTATTTCTTCAACAATCCAAGATCATCTGTCACAGATAATTATGTTGTTTTGTTATGTTTGGTTTACTGCGTAACTGGTATCGCTTATGCCTTGTCCATATATATGAATCCCGGTCCAGCCCAACTGGTAAGATGATTTTCCTCTGAGAAATTATTAGCTTCAGGAATGTGATACATGTTTTTGTGTTTTCCGATTTTAAGCCACTTTTCTGATATACAGTGGTCCGTGCTTCTCCCTGTCGTTTTGACTCTACAATTGAAAGTGAGATTGTGGATGTAATGACTAAGTTCTGCTTTACTAAGTGGGCTATGGAATATTTTGTCATAGCAAATGCCCATAGGTTTGAGATCACCATCTTTATTTATATGCAATCACTATTGTTGGTCATGTGGATGTTATAGTGCTTCTTGCTTTCTTTTACTTTCAGGTACTCTGGAGTATGGTTAATAACAAGATGTGGTACACTTGAGAAGAGTCACTATGATCTCAAGAATTGGTACCGTAATCTAGCCTTGCTCGTTGTTACTGGTTTATTAACAAGTGCCATCGCATACGTTATTTTGGTCTTCAAAAAGAAGTAGAATCAGTCTGATCCTTTTCACCATTCCTTCTGTACATAGCGAAAAATGAACTACCAAGATACTAGGCTCACTAGTTACTCTTGTAACCTCTAAAATATTGAAGGATGATAGAAGATGTACACTACTGTGCATACCTAAAGAACTCTTTTAAGTGACAATCTGTAAGTAATACATGTGGTATTTCCTTTAGGTAGCTCTTTGAATATGTAGGCTTGATAACGGTGGCTCTTATTTATAAAAGGTATAGCTCTTCTTCTTACCAAGGCTTTGTTGTCATGTACCCGTTGTATGATCATTTTTCTTGATGAATGAGATAAAAATATTCAATAGCTCTCAGATTTAAGTTAGCTAAAATTAGTACAGAAACCTTATTAGATTGTAGTCTTGCAAATCTAGAGGATTAGATAATATGAAGTGTGCCCACCTTTATTTTTTATGTTCAAAAGAGAATTTATTTTCTAGTTTTTCTCTAGTTTAGAGAAAAATGTGCATATTTTTGTTCCAACAATTTTCCTATTTCTATCTCTGTATATTTATCTGTCTATGCTATAAAACCAAATACACTCACCAAAATATAGAGCCCGAAGTTCTTTTAACAAGACAACAAGAAATCAAAATAAAAAAGGGTAGTGGTAGAGGACCTTAATGAGACATGAGATTTATGGTCTTAAGAGCATCTTTAGCAATACTGACTATTTTTAAGTTAAATTTTAGTTAAATTAACTAAAATGTCATTTTGGTTAGTCATTTTGAAAATGTGGCTGTATCAATGTTCTCAATTTTAGCTAGCATTACATTAACATTATTCTTCAAATAGAAATTAAATAGTTTAAATATATTTATATATCACATCAAATATCTTATAAGGAATGTATTAAATTATAACTAGCCTCATCTGAGTCATCTTGCTAGGTAAATATAACCAACGAGATAGCTAAAAATCATAATAGCTCAAGTTAGTTAGTCTGCTGGAGCTCCTAAAACATCTAAAAAAGTTAAACACACTCTCTAAAATAGATAAGGAGTTAAAGTAAAGAGTTAAAGATGTTCTAATTCTATGTGGCATGCTATATCATCTAGACACTTCATCAATTTTAAAAATCACATTTTTGAGTAAATAGACAATTTTAACCCTAAAAATTAATGATTAATATAAACTAATATGGAATATTTTCTTAATAATGATCTAGTTAGTAAACACACCAAATAAAGCCTTTATACCATAAATTTATTAAAATTTCTTCCTATTTTTGTGAATCTAAATCTATTTCTAGAATTTTAACTTATCATTTATTTATATTATAAATCTAGTTTATATATATATATATGTCATATTCTCTATCGAATTTAAAAATTAAATAAAACATAAAAAAAACTTTGTATATATATAAACTTTATCTTGGATGAATTATATATATATATATGTAAATTTTTATATTGGATGAAATTGTTTTTTTTAGGACAAATTATATGTATATCTATATATATTCGTATGAACTCACATTTTGAACAAGTATATTATCAAAAATATATGTATTTTCATATTATATTTTGGTGTTTAATCTGGGCAACATTATCTGTACATGAAAAGAGAGAAAAAACTAGAAATATATACTTTTTATAGAAAAGAAAAGACATAATAATCATTTCTTTCTTAATAAAAAACAAAATAATCTAGAACCATTAGATTTGAGAATGATAAGATTGCCTTTTTACTTAAGAATGACATGACAAAATCTTTAAAATTGATGATGTGTTTAAGTGACACAGCATGTCATATTAAGATTAAGAATTATTTTCCAATAAAAAAAGACAAGAGTTTCAGTTTCATATTGTCACACCCCAATTTTTTTTTTGAATTTTTTTTTTTTGAGGTGTGACTCATATTCCAACTATGAAATAGATTTTTCATAATAATTAGAATATGAAAGAAATTGGAAAAGAACAACTCAACAATGAACTAAAATTAATTTTTTATTACAAGGTACTCCAAAAAGTAACATTACAAAGATGGACTAAAGTCTACGTCTTATTCTAAGGAAAGCAACACCACACATATTTCATATATAAATAAAAGATCTTTACAAGAAACCAACTTCAAACTACTTATTCCTCACCTGCAAAATATTTAAAAGGGTTAGTACAAACAGCTCAGTAGGAGGCAAAAACATTTTCAAACAAGAGAACATGAACAATTTTAATAAAATGGATAAATTCATCTATATATTATCAACTCCATATAGTTCATATAGCCGAATAGACTAAATTTACATGTCTCATACCATGTATTTTATCACAAGGGTGACTTAGGCTACTCAAATATATAAACTACCTCCCACTCAAATCTCACATTCCTCTTTTACTAGTCATCTTTTATGTTCCTCTTTTGCCAATCCCGCCTATTTCACCTATACTAATTGCGTCATTCTTACGCATTCACACGGGCATCGTGAGATATGGTACCTCCAAGGAGAAGGACTCCACTACACAAAAGTTCCAATCCTAACTTCTTTACCCTAACGTGCTTCATACATAGCACCATCATTTCCTTACATGATAACATGTACATCAAAACAAATCCTACATATATTAATGGCAGCAAGGAAACAAGAATTTCACACATAAACATGTAACCAATAAAACAACATAATAAGCAATCTTTAGGCTCCCCAATTTTCCCCCTACCTTTGCCGATCACCTGAAGCAAGCTCGCTCCTAATAAAAGATACAAGCATTAGTTAAACAATCATATACGATCTCTATTTCATTTAGAAATCTATTTACGAATCAGCTAAGAGACTAAAATACAGAGTAGTTGTAGCTAACCAAAACAGTTTTTCACTTAACACAATAATTTACTGAACCAGTCACCTGTAAACAGAAAACTGTTCAAACTGTTTGAAATTTGACTTCGTGGTCTTCTAAAGACTTGTAGTAGACACACTAAAGAAACACTAAGAGTTGGAATCACCTTGAAACGAATTTTCTTGAATTAGTTACGAATTTTCAAAGATTAGCTTCAGTTTCAGATTTTTCATGACAAATTTCTGCTATGTGCCTAAACTTTGTATTTGAAAGCAAATCAGACACCATGTGGTACGAAGCTTCTAGAAACTGAACATAAACACTTCAATGTTTCAAAAAGAAGCATAAATGGCTAAATATGATCATCACAAAAATCAGCTTATAGACAACATGTAAAAGTTATAACCTTCTAGTCTTATAACTAGCTTTAAACATCCCTTACCTTTGGTCTCTACCTTCAATAATAAAAAAATAATGACATGTATTGGAATTTCATGAATCAATCTCAATATCTACACAATTGCATATCAAAACAAACAAGGAGTGCAATAAAAAACAGAAATCACAAAACAACTTCCTAACTTTTTGACAAGTAAACTTTATGGCTAAAAACGACACAGCTGGGCTGGGGATTTACAGTTGGTGTCTTCATAACAATTGTAATAGACATCCTAAAGATCAATCAGAAACTAGAATCACAGCAAAAGGAATTTTCTACAGATACTTATGATTTTCAGAAGTTGAAGACCTGCATCAGGAAAATTACTGATTTTGACTCAAATAAGTTTTTGTTTTACAAAGTCAGTTTGCAATAAATAAAAATAAGAACACCTCTGAAACTTTTTCTAAGAATGCAAGTTTTTAACAAGACCAATTGAGAATATATATGAAACATATACGTAGAAACAGAACACAACAACTTGTAATGTCAGAAACAAAGAACTAACAATTCTTAAAGCACCTCATATGCAATAATCAAATCAATGAAATAGTAAAACCAAAAGAAGAACTTTCGATTTCACAAACTTAGAACATATACTTGGTTTTAAATAGAAACAATTGATCAGAACATAAAAGAGAATCAAACTTGAGTTCTTCTACCAATTTCCTACAACACCAATTTCTCCTCTCTCTCTCTCTCTCTCTCTCTCTCTCTATCTCTAAGTAGGAAAGGCTACTGAAAACCCAGAAAAATCTACAGAACTTAGTCCTATTTATAGGGTCTAAAAAGAGGATAAAACTTGGCGTCCAATAGAAGAACACAAGAAGCAAAATTAGATTGTTCAACTGAAATCTTACCCGTTTAGGTGCTAGATTAGACCTCTAGAGTTTTAGCTCCTATGTTATAGTTCAAAGTGCCAGCAGTTGACCTCTAGGGTTTTGACACCTCCTGCTTATCCATAGCGGTTGCCATGAAATTAGACTTTTCTAAGGCGGTAGCTATTGTTTAGGCTTTTCTTGACTGGGTTTCTTTGAGGTGGTTGAACAAGATTTTCCCACCAGAAAGAATTGAGGAAGAAGGAGCCAAGGAGGAGTCGATGAAGACGAAGATGGAAGAAGAAGGCGAGTGTCGTTCTGCTATTCTTCGTCAACAAGCTTTCTTTGTTTTTCTTTTCTTTATTTGTTTTGGGCTTGGGTTTGAGTTTTCTGGGTATTAAGTCATGATGTTAGGTTATGGGCTAAACACTCTTACCTAACTCAAAATAAAATGAAATACAAACAAAACAACTAGATAAATTTCAGCATGTTAATACTATATATAAATACACACACACACACAAAATACTACATACCAACAATATAGAGTAAAAGAAAAAATATATATATATATATATATATATGTATACTATTTTAGATATTAATATCATTTTCAAAAAATTCTAAGTCGTCACACATATGCTTCAAATTATGAGTTGCTTATTATTTTACCTTTCGAAGCCAAGAATTATAAGTATAACACCCTTGTGCCCTCTTTGCGCGAATATCTTCTCAAACATTTGAGTTATATTTCTATGCATTTCAATTTCTAAACATTTTGTAGTTTTTGACACTTTCTTTTTGAAGTTTATGGAAAATAATTGCCTATCATTTGAACCCAAAAATAGTCCTTTGTTCATTCATTCAGCTACTCTTTATGAAAAGAGAATAATGGATGTTAATGTTTCTGGTAAACTTTAACTTCTCCTTTTTGATTGTGCAATTTAAATATATTTTCTCCTATCACAAATTATGTCCAACCTAATGAAGTTTAGTCCAGTGGAAGCAAGCTAGGTTAGGATACAAACAGTAACGCAAGGGTTCTCCTATAAAGATACAAGAGGTCCTTAGTTTGAGCCCCAACATATGGAAACACCTTTAGGAGGTGTCATACCAAAATTGCTCATCGCTCCACTCAGCCACCATGTCAATTGGGTAAAAAATAAATAAAAAAATTGACATGTTATAGTGCTAGTCTACCATCAATTTTGGTCAAGTTTAAGTTGTACAACATAAGATATGATAATGATAGATCATTGGGTGGGAAATGCTAGATCACAAATTCAAATCTTATATAGCACGTTTGTAGATGATGAAGCTTCTCCTTATGATAATGATGAGATTAATCAAATGATTGATACATAATTTTGCCTTACTAAACTAAACTACAAGCACCTTTAGGAGTCTTGTTTGTAAGGTATAACCGCCAAGTGTTTACGTACCCTCAAAGCCAGAATTGCAAGCTACGCCACTATGATGTCTCACCCACAGTATGAACGATTTACTTCACTACCAAAACCAACGTCCTCTTCACCCTGAAAGCTCTCCCTCATCTTCCTCATCCCCAAACATGGTTTCCAATACAATCCAAATATATCATCAAAATATTATTAACAAATTCAAACGTCAACCACATTAGCAATCACCAGCACTAGCCAGGAGAAGAGCAGTAGTTGCCGCCCTTCCTTTGCCACCAAGCTAATTGAGGTCCTTCTCCCACCAAGACTCGTTTGAACAAGTTCAAGGCCTCGTTATTAAAACTTGTAAAATACCACCTTTCTTGGTTTTATGCTTCGAAGTGGTGCAGAGGGCTCGACCTTAGTTGCAGTGAGGTTTTGGTAATGGCTAGCCCCAAAGGTTTTTCTGTTCGCACACCATCTCATGAGATTGTGAGTTGTTTGAAAACTATCAGATATCTTGATGTTGTAATGTTTTTAGTGTATCTCATTGATTTTTCATGCACTTACTTACGCATGAGTTTATTTGATTTGTAATGCAGAGAAAGAAGAAGGCTGGTGGGCAGAGAAACAAAGAGGAGCTTGAAACAGAGGTATGATGGTTTCTTAACACTGGTTAAAGAAAAACCAGAGCTTTTCTCATACTAGGAAAACTAAAATCCAGAGAAATGAGCATTTTGTGTCATGCTAAGAAATTGGCTTAAGTATATACTGAGCTAGGTATGGCAACATCACCTGAGTTGGAAGCCTCCTAAGTAGTGAACTCTCAGACTCTTGGATATGAAAAAATAAAAAGATCAAATCACTTTAGTAAGTTTGTTTCGAAAACTAGGCAATCTCAGCAACTGCTTCATGTTCTCATTGATTTCTTGTTGTATCGTTGAAGTTCTTTGTTAATATAGGCCAGGAGTAGTAGAGCATCCATTAAAGAATGAAATGGAAATATGAACACGTCTACTCGGCCTGTAAATGAGAGTGATATATGAGTTGCATTAACAAGCTCGTCTCTATTTCGTAGGTATCTTTGCTTCAGACAATGTTAAATCAGGAAGAGAAAGTACATGAGGTTTTGGACCATGCTTACAATCGGAAAAGTTCCGAGTCTGCTTCTGCTATTCGAATTCCAAGATTCCTTCCCCAGAAGGTATTCTTCGAGGACCTTATTTAGTCTCTCAGTCATTACAGATCAGAGTTATAAATGAGTTTACATTTCTGTGTTTCATCTTTTGTGCAGACGAAGGAACTTCTAGCAGAGTTGGCTATGGTTGAAGGAGAAATTTCTCGACTTGAAGACCAAATCAGAAAACTTAAACTTGGTTTGAAACAGGAAGAACAAGCTACTAAGGAATCAAAGGCTGGACAATATCAACATGATGAAAACCTAGGCCTCATAAACAAAGGTGTTCACCATGAGAGGAAAGGATATGAAACCAAGGCATTGCATTTCATAAGTAAAGCTATAAAAGGTTATTTTGAAATGTATAATGAACTCAGTTTAAATCAGAAAATGGAAAACTTAAGAGCTTTCTCTGATCAGAAAGAAAATTACTCCAATGAGGAGGTTAGAGTTCAGTCAAAGGTTCCACGAAAAGGTGGATTCTTAAGTGCACCCTCACCCTCACCCTTGCGAGCTCCAAGACATCCATCAGCGCCAAAGGTTTGCCCCAAGTCCTTTATTTGATCGGTTGAGTTTTTTCATTTGGAAAAATTATTCAGAAAATTTCAATTATTTTTTAAAGATGAAACAAAGAACAAAATAACTATAATACTATATCATAGTTAGTAACCCAAGCCTTAGTTCTCAAGCCTTTGATTAGCCAAATTGATACTTTGGATTAGTTATTTATCTGTAGTGTATCTTGCCATTGATATTGAAACCTAAATTTGAGCTGGTGAATATCACTAATTAAAGGAGATTTCCGTTTTCTGTTTCTTTCTCAGCTGAGAGAACTTAAACCAGGCATTTCTTCAGATCATCTCTCACCAAAAACTGTTCCAAGTCCAACACAACTAGAGGAGAACAACCAGATTTGGCAACCAAACAAGCTATCTGAGGAGATTTTGAAGTGTCTGAACCTCATTTATGTTAGGCTGCTTAGAACGACCAGAACAATGGAATTGGAGAAATCAGGCCCCGTTTCCAGGTCTTTACACTCTTCTGTTGTAACCTCAAGAAGCTTCAGGGATGATTTCAGCCTAAGCTCCAAGTCAAGCCTTCTGTTACAGAAGGAATCAAGGCAACAAGACCCTTATGGTATCTTCAATGTGGAAGACTCTATTCCAAGGGATATTGGCCCTTACAAGAACTTGGTTGTTTTTACCTCAATTTCTATGGACCCTAGATCTATTTCAGCATCGAACTCCATTCCTTTACTAAAGAAGTTGAGGTATGTGAAAACCTTGAATAGTGCATGTGGTCTATTTCACAATTCAAGCATATTATATTTTGATTGTTGTGACTTTGCAGGGTGTTGCTGAACAATCTCCTGGTTGTGGATTTGGGGTCCTTGACATACCAGCAGAAGTTAGCATTCTGGATCAACATGTACAATGCTTGTATCATGAATGTATATATACGTCTTTGTACTTTCATATAGAGATGTTGGCTAGCTGCAGTGTGCCTAACCAAATTTTGGAGTGCTTGTCACTCTAAAACAAAGTTAGGCACACATGCACAGGATAGTAATGCAGTTGATTAATCCAATCAATACTGTTGAAGCTCTAATACTGTATATACTTAACTATTTCTTCAGGGCTTTCTTGAATTTGGCGCGCACCCTTCTGCAGAGAAATTAATTACTGCACTCAACAAGGTAAGCCCAAACTTTCAATATAAAAATGCAAGTTTTTATACAATTGACACAAGGCTTTGCTTGAAAAAAGATTTTACATGTTGGGTCTCCATATAATTTTAGTACTGATTTACTTGCTAAAATTAATTGTTTGCGCTTAGTACCAAGAACGAGAATTAGAGTATGAGAACTTTTATCCTTCTAACAAATCATTAATGGTTAATTTGATTCAGGCAACACTGAACATAGGAGGTAAGATTTTAAATGCTCAATCTATCGAGCATCATATACTGAGGAAACCAGCACCTTCAGTTTCATTGAAAGAGGTAAGTACATAAGACTGATCATATTATTCATATGCAAGGATCAGTAGTATGATTTTATATTATGCCATTTTTATAGGCTTTTCAGAATGGTGATAAATCTGCTGTCCGCCAACTCTATGGTCTTGAGTCCATGGATCCTAATGTCACATTTGCTCTGTGTTGTGGAACTCGTTCTTCTCCAGCAGTAAGTAACTGATATAGAAATTATAGGTGTACTGTAACATAGCATGCAATCAAATCAAATAGTGTTTCAATGTTCGCTGTTTTTTTTTTTAATGAAATGTTTCTTAATTTATATAATTATATTCAGGTGAAGATATACACAGCTGATAATGTTGTAGCAGAGTTGGAGAAATCAAAATTGGAGTACTTGCAAGCATCAATTGTAGTGACCAGCACAAAGAAAATTGCATTGCCGGAACTGTTGCTCGGAAACATGCTTGATTTTGCTGTAGATGTGGACTCACTAGTTCAGTGGGTGTGCCACCAGTTACCTACGTCTGGAACATTGAGAAAGTCGATGGTGGAATGCTTCAGGGGACTTAGTAGTGGCAAGATTTCTACCACTGTTGAGAAAATGCCATATGATTTTGAGTTTCATTATCTGTTGACCATGTGATCTAGTCTATACTTGATATGGTCTTAAGGATGCAAGTGTGCATATGAATAAGGAGGATAAGGATTGGAATGTACATGGTAATAAGAAGGCTTTTATTAGATTCAGATAGAAAAATAAATAAAAAAACCAGCTAGGTCTCTTATTGGATTAGGCAAAATCAAGGGACCTTATTGGTGTAGAAAATGTTAAGCATTTACTCAAAAAAAAAGAAGTAAGTTGTTAATGTTGTTCATTAGTGTTGTAAAACAAAAAAGAATAGATTGAGAAAGGAGAGAAACAACCAAGAATGTGTATGTATTATTGAGTAGGGAACCATCTCTTATATAGAGATGTAATCAGTATATAAATTACATGAATATCTCTAGTAAGCTAATTATAAGAATGTTCATTAAATAAACAATTTACAACATTCTCCCTTAAGTATTCTCTGTTATTAGCATCCTCTGATATGTGCTCCAGTGTTGTTTCGTCAAAACCTTGCCAGGTAATAAAAACTCTATGAGACAAAAACAATCCTTGTTGAAGGAGAAAAGAGCACAACGCACACGTAGCGGTAGTAGTCAAAACCCTTGATTTTGGTGAAGCAGTTTAGTCTGGATCATAAGATGTGAGTCTGTGGGAGATAGATGCATAACAGTTGCTACACCAAAACCTTGCCTGGTAAACCCAGTGGGACAAATTCGTGGTCGAAGGGAAAAGATGAGCAATTGCATATATTTCAAATAAAAACATCTTCAAGATGAAGTATGTGTAGAGTGACCAATTTAATGTGTGTAGAGTGACCAATTTAACGAGGTAACAAAACCCAGTGGGACAAAATAACCTTGGATAAAGGACAAAAGAGTATACAATGGTCAAAAGTATGCTTCAGGATACTTCCCCTAATATTGACTCATTCTGAAAACTACACGCTAGATAAAACTACTACATTGATCATGCTTATTGAATAACTTAATAATCAACATGACTTAAAGAGGTTTTTGTTTTTTATCTCTAAGATTATTGTATTCCTTATAGTAAAGACATAACTAGTCGGGAATAAGCCTTGTGTCGGTTTACAAAACTCACGTCACCATATTTAACAAGGTAAACATCATTCTAAGGATCATAGGCGGTTGATCTATTCCATGATGCCTAGGGATAAAATGAGCCATTTTCCGTCATATATTTAAAGTAATGAAAAATTGTCTTTTATGTCATTTCCGGAGGCGGCGTGTAGGCGTAGAGTTATATCTAGCTAACAAATTCACATCGGGTGAGATGTCTGATCTACGGCATTTAGCCAAGTACAATAATGCGCCTATTGTACTTAGATATGAGTCTTTTGGTCTCAATATCTCTTCGTTATCATCTGCACAATGATACGACTCTCGCTAGATTTCAGACATTATGAGTGAGTTTGAAGACTTTGATTTATCATCATTAAAACATCTTAACATCTTCTAGATGTAATTTGATTGATGGACAAAAATTCCATTTGTACTTTGCCCAACTCTAGGTCAAGAAAATGATTTGGTCTCCGAAAGTTTTTCATCTCAAACTTTGACTTCAAGTGTTTTGTGGTTTTCTTGATCTCTTCAAGAGTATCAATCAAATTCATGCTATTGACGTAGATCACCACAAATTGCAACCCCGAAATTTGTTTTCTTAATAAACACGCATGGGCATAGTCCATTGTTCATATATCTCATCCCAAGAAAATATTCACTTAGACGGTTATACCAACTCCGTATGGATTGTTTAAACACCTAAAGTGAACTACTCTAGCAAATGGACAGCATGTTCTATGGTATAGAACTATTTGCATTGTGTAACAGAAGTCCTTCAAGAAACTTCATGTATATCTCTATATTCAGATCCCCATAGAGATAAGTTGTCACCACATTCATAGGTTGCTTATTCAATTATTCAGAAACTACCAAACTGATAAGGTAATGGAACGTTATGACATCCATAACGGGAAAGTATGTCTCCTCGTGATCAATCACAAGGCGTTCAGAAAATCCTTGCGTCACTAAATGAGACTTATATCACAATCTCGTTTTTCTCATTATGCTTCCTTACAAATACTCATCTAAACAATATAGGTTTATTATGGGTAGATGTGGGAACAACAGACTCATAACACCTTTCTCTTAGTTAATGAATCTAATTTGACCTGGGTTGTTTCTTTCCTATTTAGCTAGTCGTCTTTTCGTTGAGATCTATCAACGAAGCAAGATTCGGCATCATCGCTTATTATAATTTAGGTGGCCACCGCAAATACAAACACATCATCGATGAACTCTCATTCCGATTCAATATCTCACTAAATTTACCGAGGTTTTTTTATTCTCTGGAGTGAGTTTAAATGTTGGAGCGTCCCCCAACTTCGTCTCTTCTAGGACAAACCCATAATCCGGATTAATCTCGTGAGTTGAATTGGTTTGAGATTGCGATGACAAGAAGATTCATTTGTGCCAAGTTTACCCTCTTCTAGGGATAAGAATCGTTCGAACCTAATGGTCTACCTCGCTTCTGGGCAGGGACATATGACTGGTTAGCTGCCATGGTCGTACCTCGTCCAACTAGGACGATACGTCCTACGGGGACGTTTATCCTTGCAGGTTTGCAGTAGGTATATATGATCTCGTCACTTTAACTAGATCTAATGAAGTGTCTAGCATATTATGGGCTACACTACGTAGATCTAGAATTCTTTGCACTTCAATATCACATGTGCAGTTTGAGGATTAAGATGAGACATTTTACACGTCGTTCATCAAGAACGCTGACGTTCTTACCTTCCCCTAACGGCGGGAAGACTGTCTCATCAAAGTGATGACCGCAAATCTAACGGTATAGAGATCTCCTGTCAAGGGCTCTAAGGAGCACATAATGGATAAAGTTCATAATCGACATATATGCCCATCCTTTGTTGAGGACCCAATTTTGTACGTTGTGGCAGCACAATTGGCACGGGAACAGCACACCTAAATTTGTGTAAGTGAAAAACACCAGATTCACACCCAGTCACCAACTTTAACACAAAGTAAGGTGGGTAGCAGTGGGCCTCAACTGGACCGACATGGCTGCATGCAAGATTGCATAGACGACGCAAACACTAGAAGCTTGGTGCGTATTACCAATGTTCTATCTGCGAGATCATCTTGGGTGTGAACATATGAAACTATATGTTTTTCAAATCCCAAGGGATATGCAATAATTATCGGAAGTCTTCGATGTAAAATCTCTGACATTATCAAATCTTATAGATTTTATAAGATAATTTGAGTGATGTACTCTTATAGGTGAGAGTTTAAAAAACACAGCATTTTCTTGTGGACAATAGTGTGACATCTAGTCACTTTTGTCGATGCATCAACCACTACCTTTAATATTTAATTGGTTCGTTAGGTAGTTGAACATGTCCACAAACGTTGCATTATATGCAGAAATAGATATTATATACTAGTCTTTGCATATGATCGATGGTCTAGTATTCAACATTTTTAATGAGCAGCTTGACATAATGTGTCATTAAAGACAAGACCCTTATTCTGAGGGGGATGCCCATGTGTTAATTGAGTTGAGGATACGATGCATCATATGTTTTTCTCGGGTGCATCAAACATCAATACTATAGCTAGTATTTGCTCGAATCATTTAGCTTCTAGCTAATAAATTTGAATGTATTCAATGTATGCTTCTGGCCACACATTCAAAGGTTATGCAAAGATATTACATCACTTTTCTGGTGATTTCAATTTTTAAGCATTGATTTCAATGAACTTATCTTTCGATAATGTTCTTCTAAAACGTAGAGGTATTTTGCCTCGTCAGCCAGACGAGAACGCTCAGTTCCTTAATATTGATAACACATCAATTTTGATTTAGATTCTAAGGCATCAAGCCTTTTCATTTCAATATTCTCTTGCTTCATGCAAGGAAGATGTCTAGTTTAGATTGTTTCTTCTGGAGACTTCCAATTAACATGATATGAATAAAAACTATTGATTTTATCATGTCTGGTGAATTTATGAATGAAACTTCAAGTTTCTTAAAGGGGTTATTATCGAAACTACAAGTTTGATTTATACATGAACTACTGGTTCATTTCTGAACTACCGGTTCATTTTTGAACTACTAATTCATTAGGTATATGTATTTTCAAATTATAATCATGTAGCAATTGATGATATTAATTCTACGCTACTAATTTAGCATAGTGAATATGTCACGTAACTATGTGTAAATGCTTCTGGCAATTAACTACATATTAAATATGGTGAATATATTAACAACAACCATTATGAGAAAGTATTTGGAGAGTCTTATAGACATACATAATGACTAGGTATGAAAAACTAGTGTCATTAGATTATTTTCTTTTTGTTTGATTCTGCTGGACCAAAGGAATTGACTGTAATTAAAGTAAAAGAAATAAACCTAGCCTCCACATACTTTACAAGCTTACAGGGCACAATCTGAGAGGTATGTTGGGCTTATAGGTCCCGTAGAGAGAGTGGGCCTACTGGGCTCAGCATGGTTTGCTAAGAAATGCAATGTTATTAGTCAACCCTTTCGGTAACTCCAATTGTATACGACCATGTAAGACATGATGAGGTGGTGGAACGAGGCTCACTTAAGTACACATCCTCAAAAGAACTTGCCTAGACATCGCATCCAACTGGGTGAGCCTAGTTTGAGAAGAGTTATAATCATTGTCATGGACTCAAGGCGACACATGACGAGCTTCTATTCTAGCCTTGCAGCTTGCATTGAGCTTCTGGCTCAATTTTGTGTATATTCAGGCTTGATTTAAGCTTTTGACTTAACATCATTAATATTCACCAATATAACATAAACCAATGCAATATATGTTATTAAATCGTAACATACAAACTTAATGTGAAAGTAATTATTTGAAACTGAAATAAATCAAATTATAATGGAAACACTTTAATTCACATCGACATAATGTTTATGCAATAAAATTGGTATTTAATGAACCAATAAATGTCAACAACGTAGCGGTTACTTGCAAAACTAACTCATTTACATCACCAATTGTTTCTGGTATTAATGTTTTATTACATACTCATAATAATTATCGATATAAATGATAACATAATTGAAAACTAATTGAATAAAACTGACACGGTTTGAATTTGGTAACTGACATTAAATATATGACATAAATTACTAAATAAATATCATTTATGTAGCGGTTAAGTACCAAATGCAATGAGTTCAAATCTCATTAATGATTCTAGCATTACACATAAGTATTAAATCAGATAAATGCTTCTAGCATAACAATCGCGTAATTAAAACCCAAAATTCATGCTTCTAGTATAATGGATTATAATAACATCATTCAAATTAGTGTAACCATAATGTTTTTATTGTAAATTGTGCAATAATTTGACCCATAATGCTTGTACCATAATGTATGGGTTATAACTTGGTAAATGTTTCTGGCATTAATTACATACCCTTAAATAACATCGAATTTGATACAATTCAAATCAGTAACTGACAAAACGTATATGTTAATTTATATGTAAATAACATAATCAGTGTTATGCATCATTATTCAAATGACGTTACATTTCTAAACAGATTTTATTCAAACCCATTAAGAGCAATAATAATTCATTTGTATTACTAAATGCTTCAGGCATAAATATTCCATATATGTAACGTCTAGCATAAACGATCAAATTAATGGTTATGGGCGTTACTTCAAGAACACATGCATATACTTGAATTTGACAGTGATCTTGAATTTGATACATGTACTTGTTGATCCATGCGCCTTTTGGTTTGCACAACTAGGCAGGTGACGGTGGCTAATTACGAAGGCTACTGGCCGTTCAATGATTTTCAATGCCAATTTTTCTTTCCAAAATCGAAACATGAACAGAGATAGATCAATAATATGAATTTGGCGGTTCATACATCAAATGAAATTTTATATATGCTACACAAATTAATAAGCATATATATACAAATTTCGAAAGGATAAACGAAATATGGTTCATGTATCATGGTGGTTTTTCATGTAATCAAGGTTTGAAAGAAACATGAATTATAATAGAATCTAAAAAACTTTACTCAATGCAGGGAGAATCAATGAGTGTTTATCTTATGTGTCAGAACCGAGAATATTGATGGACTAAACTTCTAACCCAATTTGAGAGCTTGTTTGTGATCGAAATTCTGAATCATGTTGAATGATTCTTCCATCGATTGATCAACGGTCTCTCTTCCATGCTGTATAAAAACTACCTTAGCGTTAAAATTATTCGTGTTGATAACGTGTACGTTGTAAAAAAAAAAAAAGAATAGATTGAGAAAGGAGAGAAACAACCAAGAGAATGAGAGAATATATATATATGTATTATTGAGTAGGGAACTATATCTTATATAGAGATGTAATCAGTATATAAATTATATGAATATCCCTAGTAAGCTAATTACAAGAATGCCTATTAAATAAACTATTTACAATAATTAGAGAATTGTTAATTGTTACCCTTCAACAATGGATATAATTGTTGGGCAAAAATTGTAAAAATATATATACCCAACATAACTTCACCCTATCTTATTAACTAAGATAGAGTTTTAATTTATGTCTGGTTCAACCCATTCAAGACAGAATGTGTCTTTTAATTACAATCCCTTGTTACAAGGGAACACTCTTTGATTCCGTTTACCAAGAGACCATTGTAGGTTTGTTTGTTTTTGTGACTGTACCCACATTTGGGAATGAGTTGCCTACGTACCCTGTAGAGGATCAAGTCACTCGTAGTTCAAGGGTTCCAACAAGTGAATGACTCGTTGGAGGGCTTTGACTTTAGGATGTGTTTGGATTTGTGTCTGAAGGCATTTGAGCTTTGGAGCGAGATTCTGGCTTCAGGCGATCCATAAATTTATTTGGGTTGGTGGTTGCATCCAGATTTAAACCCAGACTGCCTACATACCCTTGTAAATGGATCAAACCAATGTAGTTCGAAAGGTTTGGTTATGGATTTGATTCTTGGTGCTTTTGGCCAGAGTTATTTGGACTGGACGAATTTGACTGGTGGTGTCAGGGATTCTATTTGGAATTTTGGTTGCATCTAGTGGGTTGCTAGACTGCCTACGTACCCCTTTATGGGATCAAACCGACCGTAGTTCAAAAGAGGTTTGTAGGCTTTATGGCTTAGTGCCGGCTTTTGGTTTAACAAACGTATTTTAAGTCCGTTAACTGTGTTTCTTGTGGACACTCAATTTGGTAGTGTCTGTTTATTTGATTTAGGCACCCAACTCGAGTGATGCAGCAGCGTGACAAAAGGCTTCAATGGCTTTGGCCAAAGTCCTTGATAATGGCGTAGGTGATCTGCGCGTGTAAGCGGACTGCTCCTTCATGCGGACTTCGCGCGTATGTCGGTGAGCGGGCTCCGTGTGTACAATTGTGAGCGGACTCCGCTTATATGTCTGTGAGCGGGCTCCGCGTGCATATCTGTAAGCGGACTCCGCGTGTTCACTTTTGAGCGGACTCCGCGTGTTCACTTTTGAGCGGACTCCGCGTGTTCACTTTTGAGCGGACTCCGCGTGTACAATTGTGAGCGGACTCCGCGTGTATGTCTGTGAGCGGGCTCCGCGTGTATATCTATAAGCGGACTCCTCGTGTTCACTTGTGAGCGGACTCCGCGTGTATGTCTATGAGCGGAGTCCGCGACTTGCTTCATCTTCTGCAGGACTGGATCTCGCTTGTGACGTCATTTCACCTCGCGTGGGCTTAGGACTTCTGAATATTAGCTCGCCACCCCTTATGGTTTTGCTTTGATGTAAAATCACCTCGCCACCCCTTAGGGTTAAAGTCACCTCGCCACCCCTTAGGGTTAAAGTCACCTCGCCACCCCTTAGGGTTAAGTCACCTCGCCACCCCTTAGGGTTAAGTCACCTCGCCACCCCTTAGGGTTAAGTCACCTCGCCACCCCTTAGGGTTAAGTCACCTCGCCACCCCTTAGGGTTAAGTCACCTCGCCACCCCTTAGGGTTAAGTCACCTGTCACCCCTTAGGGTTAAGACACCTCGCCACCCTTTAGGGTTAAGACACCTCGCCACCCTTTAGGGTTAAGTCACCTCGCCACCCCTTAGGGTTAAGTCACCTCGCCACCCCTTAGGGTTAAGTCACCTCGCCACCTCTTAGGGTTAAATCACCTCGCCGCCCCTTGGGGTTAAGTCACCACGCCGCCCCTTGAGGTTAAGTCACCACGCCGCCCCTTGGGGTTAAGTCACCATGCCGCCCCTTGGGGTTAAGTCACCACGCCGCCCTTTGGGGTTAAGTCACCATGCTGCCCCTTAGGGTTAAGTCACCTTGCCACCCCTTAGGGTTAAGTCACCTTGTCACCCCTTAGGGTTAAGTCACCTGCCACCCCTTAGGGTTAAGTCACCTCGCCACCCCTTGGGTTAAATCACCTCGCCGCCCCTTGGGGTTAAGTCACCACACCGCCCCTTAGGGTTAAGTCACCTTGCTGCCCCTTAGGGTTAAGTAGCCTCGCCACCCCTTAGGGTTAAGTAACCTCGCCACCCCTTAGGGGTAAGTAACCTGCTTCTGCTTTGGCGCGACTGTTGGCTCACCACCCCTTAGGATTAAGTAACCTGCTTCTGCTTTGGCGCGACTGTTGGCTCGCCTTTGCTTTAGGACTTTAGCTATCTCGCGAAGTCACGAACTCTGCTTCGCAGGACTCTGTCATCCTTTCCTTGATTTCGTCGTCTTTTCCTTGATGAAGTTGATGAGATTGCGCGAACCACATAACTCCAGACGTTTATCCCTGTCTGGTTAGGAGTTGGACTTGAGAAAACTGCTCTTCTATAAATTGAGATATGTCGTCTCCTTCTTTTTGATCTGGTCAAGGATTCTTCGAGTCGTCAAGGGTGAGTTCCTGCTCTTCAAACTCGCGTTACTTGTTTGTTTCCTTCCCCTTGCATGACTTGTTATGCGAGCTGCAAGGCCATATGTTTGCTATAACAAGGGGGAGGTCGCCTCGCCTAATTTTGGTGACTGCCTCGCGGGGTCATCTCGCGTTAAGGGAGATGGCTTTGCTTTCGGGTGACACAGAAAGATAAAGGCGTTGCAAAGAAAAAAAACAATAGTTAGAATAGGGGCTCCACCTTTTTTCTGGCTCACCGCTTTTTCTTCTGCCTTGCTTCCTTCTTCTGCGTCTCGCGTTCTTTCTCTTTGTTTCTCTCTCTGGTTCGCTTCGCCTTCTGTGTCCCTTGCGCTGTGTCCGTGTGTCCCTTTTTTTCTTCTCTGTGTCTCTTTATATATAGTGCACGGTTTGGAAGATTGAGTTTGCATTAGACTTTGTTGTCCAGCTGTTTGTAAGTCACAGTTGAACTCTAAAGCATTGTGCATGTAGCACAAGAAAAGTATTTATTTTTTTAAATCCCTTTTCTTTTTCTTTTTATCATCTTATTATTATTTTTTTTTTTTGCCGATCAACAATAATGTCCTTGGCTTTTTAAACAAAAAAAATTACTTTTTAAAATCCATTATATAGCAGCTTTACCAAAACTACTCCTACCCTATTTTAGCGAGCGTGAAAAGTGAAGATTAACAATCAAATCTTCAGCATACATGATGTATCGTAGTTCATGGAGTAACTCATATGATTCTTATAATTAAAACAAGGGTCATAGACAAGCATATCATTTCCAGCGTGGCAGCATACGATGCTTGTTCTTGTTTATAAGTCGAGTTCGTCATCACCTATAAATGCAGAAAGTTCATTATAGTCATGCTAGGAGCAGATGTTATGAAGCTCAATTAGTCATATGCACCACCGTACTAAACAATATGACCAACGTTACAAAACTATATATATATATCCAACGTTACAAAACTATATATATATATATATATATATATATATATATATATATATATATATATATACCAATCCAATCCACGTTAATATTCTATTGGTAGCAGCCTTGCTCGACTATCAACCATGTCCACAATTTCCGACTCCTCTCATTATCAAATCACAATATCACTGTCCGCACGTTCAATAGCTACTTATGTCGCTCTCAAATTTTAGAACCCTAGTATTTAAATAATTACAAAGGTTAGAAAAACAACCAAAGTTCCTGTGATCATCTCGGGCCCAGCGAGATTGAAATTCCGGTGGGAATACTAAACTTCTCCGACCAAGTCCGGGATTCCAAGTAAAACTTGGAGATCTTCCCCGCCACGCGTCCCATGCTGGGTCGCTTATCCGGGTCCACGTGTACGCACTCCAGCGCCACACGTGTCATCTTCTCGGCAACCTCCACCGGAAACGAGTCCTTCAGCCTCCTATCCACCCAAGTCCTCAAATCGCCGCTGGCCACGGCGGCTCGGGCGGAGTCAACTACGGTGGTGCTGATAAAATCACCGCGCGTCTTATTGAACTTGAACTTCAACGGCTCCTGCCCCGACAACAGCTCCAGAATCACCACCCCGAATGCGTACACGTCGCACTTTTGCGTGGCGACGCCGCTGGTCTGAAACTCAGGCGACATGTACCCTCTCTGTCCCTCGAATTGGGGGCCCGGTTTCGATTTCGACCTCCGTTCCATTTCTTCACTGACCTCAATGATCTCACCGGAACCCGCAGATTTGGGCTTCGAATCCATCTGGGTATGGAAATCGGCCTCGCCGCACAACTGGGCCGTCCCGAAATGGCAGATTCTGGCGTTGCAATTAGGTTCGGTGACCAAGACGCTGCTGCTCTTGATGCGATTGTGCACGATTGTAATATTGAGCCCGGTGTTGTTGTGAACGTAGTCGAGGCCCTGTGCCAGGTCGGCGGCAACCTGCATTCTGGAGACCCAAGTGGAAAGCACCGTGAAATCGGGGTTGTTCTTGTTCCGCAAACAAGCAGCGAGGCTGGCGGAGTTAGGCACGAATTCGTAAACCAAGAATAGGTTGTCGCCGGAGACGGAGGCGCCGAGGAGCTTGATGATGGAGGTGTGGTGGCTGCGGCAGAGCATGGAGAGGCGGTTCCGGAGTTCTTGGGTTGGGAGCTTGCGCCGGAACTTGCGTTGGAAGACGACGGTGTCTTTGCCGCGGATGGTGCAGCGCCACGATGGGCTGGAGGAGGAGGAGGTGAGGCGCTTGGCGAGGAAGTTGTTGGTGGCCGCGCGGATTTCGGAGAAGTCGTAGAGGTTTGGGTTTTCCGGGAGGGAGAGGCGGAAGCTGCCGAGGGATGTTTGGCTGGAGGTGGAGGCGGTGGAGGAGAGCTTGTAGCTTGTGTTTGAGGTGGAGGTGGAGGGCCCCGAGGAGGAGGAGGAGGTGAAGGTGGGTCGGGTCTGGGTCCGGGTGGATTCGGAGGTTGTGGGTCGAGGTGAGGAGGTGGGCTGGGCGGCGTCGACGGCCATTTTGTTCTTGCACATATGGAGGAAGATGGTGGTTTTATTGGGTGGAGATTATTGGTGAGATCTTTGACGATTGATGGTTATTGCTGCCGTGGGTTTCTAACGTACGCTGGCGACGGCGGCGGCACATATTAGCAGACCTACACTGGCTAATGGGGAATCGAGGTGGCCCTTCTGACCTGTTGCATTTGTGATTAAAGCTTCTTGCTTTGGAGTTCTAGAGCTCCACGGCTTTCCGGTGGCCTCTATAACGCGGTAAAGCAAAAGAATCTTTCTTTCTTTCTTCTAGCTCCAGTCCTTTTTGACCTCTATGCTCTATACGCTTGTTTCCAAATTGGGGGTAGTGAATTTTATTTGGCTGCTCATTGTTTTGCGTCATTGACATTGCTGGTGGGAGGAGATTGTGGGTCACTTTTGTTGTTTGACTTGTAAAAAGACATAAATGGGAAAGATAAGTCCGGGTGGGTAAAGCTACGTTTAAAGAGAGCAAATTCTACACATCAAACCATTAAGGTACATTTATATATCAATGTAAAAATTATGTTGATTGCAGCTTTGAAGATAAATGTAAAAATTATGTTGATTGCAGCTTTGAAGATAGAATGAATACAGGAGAGTTTAGTTCATTTTTAAGTTTTTTAGTTTTGATCATATCAAATTAAATGTCTATAATAAGAGAACCTCGTCAAAATAACTCACAACCTGTGTTTGAAAGACTTGTACCATTTTTTTCACTTTCAATGTTGTTAAAAATCATTAGTATATACGCATAAAAGTGACACACGGATGACTAAATCAAATATTGCATATTAGTTGCTTTGTTTATTTGTATCTTGGTGTGTAGAAGAATTTTCGATGTTTCAAAAAGTAATGTTACACTTTAATAACAATTTTGAGGTCATGTATTTAAACTTCACTGATATATAAGGTGTGTGAATAATTTAATAAAAAATTAAAAAAGAAAAAAGAAGAAGAGAGTAATGTTACACTTACACAATGTGTATGTTTCTGTCATTAAGTGATGAAATGAATTTGATTATAGGTTAATTTTTTTGTATGTGATGAAAACGCATTAGGTTTGTACGAGTGACTGGCTCCTATCAGTAAATTTTAAGAAGGAGAATGTAATGAAGAATTTGTTAGATCATCGTATCATCTTGCACAAAACATACACAAACATATGATGTCATGTCCTGTCAAACAATAGACACATGTTTTGAATGTTTTGATTTCACAGGTAAGAGAAGACTATTCAAGAACACGGAGTCCATATCATATGTTTTAAGGAACGGGTCAGTCTAAAATATTAATTTTGGAAGAGTGTGACACATGAAGCTCCTCTTTTCTGTGCTTTTGTTCCAATTGTTTGTTTGTGACACCAGTCCTCACCATTTCTTGTTTCAATGTTTGTTTGTTGGCAAGTAGTAATTGACCTCTCACAACCTAATTTTGTGCTTCTTGGTTGGTGTCGGTGAAGCTCTTTTCTGGCGTTATGGTATGTAAAGGCAGGAGCAATACCATCTAAACGAGCTGGCAGATTCTTTCCGACAACCAGGTCTAGGAATGCCTAAAAATTTGTCCTGCACAATCATTGTATATACAGCTATACACTCACTAAATTGGTCACATCATTACACTGTAATGGATTAGAATCCGAATAGCCGAAATACCTGACTTCAAAACCAAAGTTTCAGGGTTCATTATATTAGGGATAATGCTCATTATTTTTAATTTTAAGAATTTTATTTTAACTAACAAAATAAGATCCTAAATTACCCATTAGCTAACCTAAACAACAAAAAGATAAATATACCTTTAATAAATTAAATAAACTATAATAGACCATTATAAAAACAGAAAGACAATTATATCCATAATGAATTAAATAAACTACAACAGACTATTATAAGAGTCTATTATAAAATAAAATTTTTATGACCGGATTCCCACGACCAATGACGTTGACAGCCGGGAACCGTTGATTGGGCTCTGGAGACCGTTGACGGGACTTCAGGGGCCGAAGACGGGACTCTTGGGACAATTGACCGTGCTCCTGGGATTGTTGACCCGACTTCGGCTGTTGACAGACTCTTGGGACCGTTGACCGAGCTCTGGGGACCGTTGACCGGACTCCGGAAACCGTTGTGCTTTAGTCACTTATAACTGGTCCCTATTAGGGGCAATATGCCCATCTATTAAGGTCAGTAGGACCATCTACTGGGGGCAGTAGGAGGTCTGTCTAGAGATCTACTGGGGGGCAATAGGAGGGTATACTGGGGGCAGTAGGGGGTATACTAAGGGCAGTAGGAGGGTCTACTAGGGGCAGTAGAGGGTATACTTGAGGTAGTAAGAGGGTCTATTTGAGTTAGTAGGACCTCCTACTGGGAGCAGTATGACCACCTACTGGGGGCAGTAGAAGGGTCTACTAGGGCAGTAGGACCTCCTACTAGGGGTAGTAGGGTGTCTACTAGGGGCAGTAGGGGGTCTACTAGGGGCAGTAAGAGGTCTGTCTAGGGATCTACTGGGTGCAACATGAGGGTCTACTAGGGGCAGTATGAGGGTCTATTGGGGACAGTATGAGGGTCTATTGGGGGCAGTAAGAGGTCTGTCTAGGGATCTACTAGGGGCAGTAGGGAGGGTCTACTTAGGGAAGTAGGAGGGTCTATCGGGAGCAGTAGGAAGTTTGTACAAGGATCTACTGTGGGTAGTAGGAGGATCTACTGGGGGCAGTAGGAGGGTATACTGGGGGCAGCATGGGGTATACTAGGGACAGTAGGAGGGTCTATTGGCATGGGGGCAGTATGATGTCTGTCCAGGGATGTACTTGGGGCAGTATGACCCTTGTATTTAAGGGTGTGATTATAAATGCATGTATATCTACACTTTAGTTTTCATGTAAATGCAACTGCCATAAGCTTAAAAAAACCAAGTAATCATTTATCAAACTCAACAATCACAACCAAAACTCAACAATTACATGAATTAATCAATCACAACCAAAACTCAACAATTACATGAATTAATGTACCTGTCTTACATGGATGCACTAAAGAATTGATGAAAAAGTTAGAAAGAGAGAGAAGAATAGAAAAGGAAAACACAAGTCTCCCTGTTATCTCACCATATTTTTTTTTTTGAATAATAAGAATGGTGTCAACAGACCTTTGCTAGCTGCATGCATTAGCTCCGTATCAAGATTCAAAACTGGTGTTATCTGAAAACATAGGTAATATATTAATTCAAGCCCCAACTAGCAAATTATTAATATCGTAGACTAACGTTACTGCCTGGAAAAAGTATCAGTTCAGAGGGAAAACCACTGATTACAAGCAAGCACTACACATGTTCTAATCAATAAAATGTAAACTCGGAACAGAAATTTGTTTAAGACCACCACAGATGATACTGATAAATGGAAATGAATTTAGTGAATAATGAATCCTATATAGAAAACAAAGTCAAAGCCAACCAAGTGTCAGCCAAGGAAGGATGAAAAAGCAAAAAAAAAAAGAAAAAAAAAAATCTAACTTAGCAGATATTGGAGATTCAATTGAACTCAAATGAAAGCCCTACCTTGCTCATAAAGATGTACTATATATTGCACACACCACAGACTCGCCAGGGATGCTATTTAAAATTTAAAATATGACATATGTGCATACAGTGATACAGGTGACAAATGATAATGGCCAATTGAGAAAAAATGTCACCAAAAGTCCCCACAGGAGCAAAGCCCATCTCTAAAATGATGGAACCTGCTCGAGTCTCTAACTGTTATTTCCCTCCCAAAAATCTTCGTGATCACTTTGATTGCAGCATGGGAATCTGTGCAAGCTCGTAAATTCTTCATCAACCAACTATATGCTGTAACCTTTCTCATTCCCCTCTCCCTCATCGCCTTCTTCACCTCCCTCAAACTCTCCCACTCACCTGTTTCTGCATAAATGTTTGACATGTTGACACAAGCAGCTGCGTCCCTAAGCTCGGCCATATTAGGGACGAGAAGCGGTGGTCGTTGTGGGAGGCGGAGGAGAAGCGGTGGCTGGAGGAGGAGGAGGGATTGAGATAGTCGGGCTCGATGGGGGAGGTGTGGTGGAGGAGGATGTTGCGGAACTCGTCTTCGAGTCTTGCCATGGCGATCTGGATGGTTGAGTTGAGCTTGGCTTGGTCGTCCTCGACGAGGGAGGCGGCGGACATGGAGGTTGGATTTCATCGACGGCTTGCAAGTAGCGATCGACCTCGTCGCGTTGGCCTTCGAATATCATCCGCTCGCGGGCCTCCTCGGAGGTGGTGGAGTCCCAGCGGAGGATGATCCTCTCCGCCGCGTCGAGCTCCGGCGGGGACGACGGCGGTGAGGGTTCCATCGGAGGAGGAGGCTGAGCAGAGCAAAGCTTGACAAAGTGGAAAGAGAAAGAAGATCCGAAACAAAGTGGAGAAGGAGAGAAAAAGATAGAAAAATAAAACAGGAGTAATTTGGTCAAGAAAAAAAAAACATAAAAAGTCCAAAAAATTGTTAGCGGGAATAGTGTTTAAAAATTTATTGAGTTCGGAATTTAAAAATCTCTTTTTATTAACGGAAAAAAAATTCTCAGATTTAAGGGCAGTGAGAATTTTTCCTAGTTATATATTTTAGATTTTTTTCAAACTGCTTTTTTTAAACCCAGAAATACATTATCATTCTTAGGGAAGTTGGTGTATTACATCTTGGCATAGCTAGGTAACGTTACCTAAAGGATAGGCAAGGTTTCTGACCTGTGTTCAAGCAGAACTGTGTTCATATTTCAAGGTAATGCTTTTGTTGCATTCTTGTTGGACCTTGTTTACACAGTAGTCAACTTCATAATGACATCTCATTGTTATACCCGAGTCCCCAGCCATATCTTTCAACCACACATGATTTGCTTCCATTGAAAAGAAGTCTCAGTATGCATGCACACAATACAGTTGACATTTTGTTGATGACATAAGTCAGCACAATTTTGTGGCTGCAGATCATGAGAAGATTAAACTGAAAACCTACGACAATGAAATGCCAAGGAAAATGTCCAGATTTCGCTGAAGTCGTAGAGATATTTACCGAAGAGGTTTTTTAATAGCTGCACTAAACTTAGGGGGTTGGTTGTTGAAGAGGTTTTATGATAATTTGCTGCTTTCCTGGGATTAGATAAGTTCAGCGAATGCACGAGCGAGGGGAGAAGTGGGTGTGCTTTTGCCCTTGCTACTTTGGCAGCGCTTAACGAACTCTTAATGTTTCTTTCCTCAACTAGCTGCTGTGTTGGTACGCTTGACAATTCCAAAATCCTTTTTCTCTGTTCCTCCTTCCTTTCATTTCCCTTGCAAGCTAGACTACCTGAGGCGGTGGTGGCTGGCGGTGAGCTCCCACCCCCGCCACATGTGTGTGTGCCCATATCGGGGTCGTCATTGCATCTTCAGCTGATGCATATGAGTTGTTCATCACAATCATCAAGTGTTTTGCATGGGCCGTTGCAGGAGGTGGTTGCTGTCGAGTATGTGAAGGGGGGGAGGGCAGTACAAGTGAAGATGAGGGCAAGACCATCCCATAGTAGTGATAGTACTACTGGAGCATTTGCCATTTAATGAGGAGGGGGATGATGATTTAGAGGAGGAAAGTTTATAGTACTTGTATAGTCACAACCTCAAGCTAAGATGACTTCATTTTTCTTGTGTCTGTTTCACGGTTGGCATTGCTTTTCTGAAAGACAAAAACTAGAAAGTACTTTTATTGCTTGAACTGACCTTGGGTCAAATCCAGTTATTATCAGAAACTGAGATCTCTGGTAATCGTGATCCTCCATTTCCAACAAAGTTCAACAAGCTCTTGCAGCACCCGCCTCATGAACCTGAAGGGCGGCAACTGTTAGCGTGAGTCATGAAGTCAATTTAGGAATGTAAATTAATTTGTTATTGTTTTCCTATTCTATATGTGTAGTTCATAGTACGTAGGGTCTGTACATCTTGTATCTCTATATATAACCTCTTCTGTGAGATGAATAATATATCAGAAAATTCAAGTTGTGATATCACAAGACCATCATCATCTTCCCACTTAGTGTAAGCAGCAACATAACTTGCACTAGGGACCTCAATCACCCCAGTTACATGTCCCATCTTGTGCATCCCTCGGAGATGAGCCGTCATGATTTTCTTCCATTTTCGGACTACAGCTTTCACATATATCCGTAAGGATGAGTCTCAACAGGACAACCTTACTCAAGCACAACTTGAAGTCTCCAGTCTCACTATTCGGGCAAGAGCACCAGCACCACTCCTTCAGCAATCAAGTTCTATTCCACTCCACAAGCAAGGACCACCACCAGGCTTTGGGAATCAACCTCTTTCTCCTTGCTCTTATTGCAATGGTGACCATGCTCGTGAATCTTCACTACCAGAATATAGGTCTTGGGCGACGAAAAAAAATCGTCGCCCTGTTAAAAATTTCGTCGCCTAAGTACTTGGGTGACGACATGTCGTCGCCCAAGAAGTCGTCGCCAGAAGTGCGTCGGTGAAGAACTTGGGCGACGAAAATTCAGTTCATCGTCGCCTAAGAGTTAATTCTTAGGCGACGACACGAATTTCGTCACCTAAGACCATATATTAGGCGACGACAACTTTCTCGTCGCCCAACAATATTCGTCGCATAAGATTTAACGCCTTGGCCGACGAGAAATTATTTCGTCGCTTAAGATCTTATAACCTGGGGCGACGAAACTAAATATTTCGTCGCCTAAGATCACTACATCTTAGGCGACGATAATTTTTTTTCGTCGTCTTATATGGTAAGTCCTTGACCGACGATTTAGCAATTTCGTCGCCTAAGATATATTTAAATTTTTTTAAAAAATATTTAAATAATTTTTTTAAATATATAAATAATGTTTTTTTAATTTTTGCTGGAATTTTTTTTTCGGCATTTCTTTAAATTTTTCTAATACTAAAATTTAATTAAAAATAACACAAATTTATAAATTTATAAATAATTTATTACAAAAATTCAGTCCATCTGCCTACGGAGAAACTCGAAATCTAACTCATCATTCCCGTTCGGAGGGTCCTGAGGCTGAGGAGGCGGCTGGTTAGGCTGAGGAGGCTGCTGCTGAGGCTGGGGCCACTGAGGGTGAGGCCACTGAGGTAATGGTATAGGCGTAGGCATGGGCGGAAAATCAAGTCCGGCTGCATGTGCAGCGATGCAGGTAGTCATCCACCGTCTCATAGCCGCCTGGTTGGCATTGGTGACTTCATTCACCCGCTCCGTATGGGCAGCCGCGGAAGCCGCATATGATTCTGGCTGTTGTTGCTTTGAGGCTCCGGCGGCTCTCTTGCGCTGAAATCCTGGCGTCGTCTTTAGGATCCCTTTTCCAGCGCCTCCCATACCGAACTCCTTCAGGGTACCCGAACGGTCGCTCCCGTACTGCTTCCACTAGTGTTCCCGGAGGTCGTGTTTCCACTCCATGAACCTACATATACAAAAAAAATATTAAATATATTATTAAAAAAATAAAATTTAATAATTCATTAAATAGAGGTACCTCTCCCTATGGGCCTTGTCCGCCCAGTCACGTCCCTCCTCGGGAACCACAAACCATTGCTGCATTACCACTTGTTAGTATTTTTTTCGATAATTAAATAATTTTTTTCGATAATTAAATAATTAAATTTCACAAAAATTTATTTACGAATATTTACATCCTTACTCAAAAATAATCCATTATTTTTTACAAAATTTCCACAATATATTTACAATTATAATTTATATTATTTAATTATTTAATCAAAAATTATTTAATCATTTACAATATATTTACAAATTATTTCCACAAATCCTAAACCCTAAACCCTAAACCGTAAACCCTAATATTTTACAATTATTATTTACATCACAATTTTCCATAATTTACCCTAAAATCCTACCATAATTTACACAAATTTACCCTAATTTACCATTAATTTCCTAAATTTCAACAACAACAACAATAATTAGTCTAATGCGCAATTATCCTCTAACAAGAAGTAATGCCTGCAAACATGACCAGCCTCACTCCACAACTCAGAAACACTGAAACCAAAGCTTCTGCGACCTTCACACACCAACTCTAATTTTGCTTAACAAGCCAAAACGAAAGGAATTAACCAATTTCAAGTTAACCTAGCACCGATTCTCCGGCTATACAAAACTAGATTAACAGCTACAGTGAGTGACAAACATGTTAATTTTCCACGAATTAAAACCAAAACCACCAATCACCAAGCACAGACTCATCGAATCAAACCGAAATTTCACTCTCATTAACAAAATTAACCACAAGCAACAAAAATTCACAGCAAGTCAAAAATCGAGAAACTCTTACGGCTCTCCTCGAGAAGTAACCATGGGGCGTTTAACTTGCGAGCTTATATAACCGTCGTCGCGAGACCTCTTCATCTTCTTAGCCGCTCCAACCTCTAAATCATGCCTCCAACTCCGATTCAAACCCGAACCGATTCCTAACCAAAATCAAACTCGCTCATTCCAAGCAGAAAGCAGATCTAAAAAAACCGAAGCACAAAATTTCCAGCACAGTAAAAAAAATCCATACAGGCGAGAATTCGAATCGCTCAGCTCCGAGCAGAGATCACCTCGCCGAAGCCGAAATCCTAAACAGCAGAAGCAAAAAGAGGCTCAGCAACTCGAAAAATTCGGGGTCAGCGTCGGGTTGCGGGGTCGGGGTCGGAGAGAGGGAGAGAGAGAGGGCTTCGGTGGATTTTCGGAGAGAGAGAGAGAGAGGGCTTGGAATTGTGAGCGGTTGCGCGAATGGCTAGGGTTCCGAATTTTTGCCTTTTATATTGGCGTTCTTGGGCGACGATTTTAGAAAAATCGTTGCCCTGTTTTTTAAAAATCGTCGCCTAAGATAATCTTGGGCGACGATTTTTTGAAGTCGTCGCCTAAGATGAAGAAAATCTCGTCGACGATATTCTTCAATATAAATATCGTCGCCCAAAACTATGAAAATCGTCGCCTAAGACCCTACTTGGGCGACGATGTTCTTCACTATAAATCTCGTCGCCCAAGATGAAGAAAATCATCGGCCAAGAGTTCTATCATAAAATTCAGAATATCGTGATTTTGGTGATCGGAGAAGAGGAACTGAAAACCGACCGTCAGATATGACCAGCATAACGAATTACATGGGTGGGCAAAAATTCAGTTCCATCGGACAACGATAAGGGCTCGATCCGTCCGGTCAATCGGCGCGGTCAAACCCCTAAACGGACGGAAACGGCTATTCGACCCTCCAAATCACGTAATCTGGCCGGACCTTCAACTGAGAATAGTTTCCAATCGACGAGACGCTTACGGGGCTTTAAAAATTTGGTAAAAAATAAATACCCGGGATAGGGCAACCACTAAGTAGAAATAAGAGAAAAATTCGTTGACCGGAACAACCGGCACCAAAATTTTACCGGAATATCTTCATTTTTCACGACTTTTTTGCGTTTGAGGCCTCTACGTATACATTGTCTTCATAACGAAACTTAAACTCAACACTTATATAAAAAAGTTATACAACATTAGTACATATATCGTGATTTTGGTGATCGGAGAAGAGGAACTGAAAACCGACCGTCAGATATGACCAGCATAACGAATTACGTGGGTGGGAAAAACTTTAAGCTCCATCGGACAACGATAAGGGCTCGATCCGTCCGGTCAATCGGTGCGGTCAAACCCCTAAACGGACGGAAACGGCTATTCGACCCTCCAAATCACGTAATCTGGCCGGACCTTCAACTGAGAATAGTTTCCAATCGACGAGACGCTTACGGGGATTTAAAAATTTGGTAAAAAATAAATACCCAGGATAGGGCAACCACTAAGTAGAAATAAGAGAAAAATTCGTTGACCAGAACAACCGGCACAGAAATTTTACCGGAATATCTTCATTTTTCACAGGTTGACGTATTTCACCATTCCGGTCATATCTTATTTCACAACTTTTTTGCGTTTGAGGCCTCTACGTATACGTTGTCTTCAAAACGAAACTTAAACTTAACACTAGTATAAAAAAGTTATACAACATTAGTACATATATAGTGAGTTTGGTGATCGGAGAAGAGGAACTGAAAACCGACCGTCAGATATGACCAGCATAACCAATTACGTGGGTGGGCAAAAATTCAGCTCCATCGGACAAAGATAAGGGCTCGATCCGTCCGGTCAATCGGCGCGATCAAACCCCTAAACGGACGGAAATGGCTATTCGACCCTCCAAATCACCTAATCTGGCCGGACCTTCAACTGAGAATAGTTTCCAATCGACGATACTCTTACAGGGATATAAAAATTTGGTAAAAAATAAATACCCGGGATAGGGCTACCACTAGGTAGAAATAAGAGAAAAATTCGTTGACCGGAACAACCGGCACCGAAATTTTACCAGAATATCTTCATTTTTCACGGGTTGACGTATTTCACCGTTCCGGTCATATCTTATTTCACGACTTTTTTGCGTTTGAGGCCTCTATATATACGTTGTCTTCAAAACGAAACTTAAACTCAACACTTTTATAAAAAAAGTTATACAACATTAGTACATATATCGTGAGTTTGGTGATCGAAGAAGAGGAACTGAAAACCGACCGTCAGATATGACCAGCATAATGAATTACGTGGGTGGGCAAAAATTCAGCTCCATCGGACAAAGATAAGGGCTCGATCCGTCCGGTCAATCGGCGCGGTCAAACCCCTAAACGGACGGAAACGGCTATTCGACCCTCCAAATCACCTAATCTGGCCGGACCTTCAACTGAGAATAGTTTCCAATCGACTAGATGCTTACGGGACTATAAAAATAAAAAACACTTCCTTAAAATTTAAATGTGTTTTATTTATTTTAATTATTCGGATTATCTTAGCCGACGAATTACCCAAATTTCGTCGGCCAATATGATACTTGGGCGACGATATTTGTTAAATTCGTCGCCCAAGGGTAAAAATAAAAAATCATGTACAATGAAATTTAAATGTGCTTTATTTATTTTAATTATTCGGATTATCTTGGCCGACGAATTACCCAAATTTCGTCGGCCAATATGATACTTGGGCGACGATATTTGTTAAATTCGTCGCCCAAGGGTAAAAATAAAAAAACCTGTACAATGAAATTTAAATGTGCTTTATTTATTTTAATTATTCGGATTATCTTGGCCGACGAATTACCCAAATTTCGTCGGCCAATATGATACTTGGGCGACGATATTTGTTAAATTCGTCGCCCAAGGGTAAAAATAAAAAATCCTGTACAATGAAATTTAAATGTGTTTTATTTTATTTTAATTATTCGGATTACTCTTGGCCGACGAAATTAGGTTAATTCGTGGGTCAAGATGTTATTAGGCCGACGAAATGCTTGTATTTCGTCGGCCAAGAAAAAATAAAAAATTAAAACACTTAGGCGACGATATAATTGAGTTTCGTCGCCTAAGGATTAAAAACACTTAGTCGACGACAAAATATAGTTGTCGCCGAAGAATAAAAACTTAGGCGACGATATAAATATCTTAGGCGACGAAATATTGTTTCGTCGCCCTAGTTTCTATATTAGGCGACGAAATTTAGGCTTAGGCGACGATTTTTGATTTCGTCGCTTAAAGTTGAACTTTAGGCGATGTTTTTTTTTCCTTGGGCGACGATTTTTTTTTTCGTCACCTAAGTTCCCTCTTAGGCGACGAAAAAAAAAATTGTCGCCCGGTTTTTTCAATTTCGGCGCCTAAAGCTTTATTTTTGGTAGTGCTTGTTGGAAGTTGTATCCACATCTTAGGCCTAAAAGGCTTACATATCGTCCCAAGGCGAAAGCAGCTATCCAATTGGTCTAGGAACCAAACATCTATGGTGTGGTCAGATGTGACCATCAAACAACAGGAGGTGCCACACCCTCAGCATCTGTCGCTGGTCGTGGCAAGATAGGTATGGCCTTAAATACTGCTAACTTTGTTGGTGGTGATACATGGATTATTGATTTAGGTGCTTCCGATCATATGACTTATGACAAATATTATTTTACTGAATTATCATCTCCACCCGTACCTTGTGTTACTAATGCTAACGGTGAGGCCTTCCTTGTGTTAGGAAAGGGGTCAGTTCGTATCACTCCCACAATAGCGCTAAAAAATGTGCTATATGTACCTGTTTTATCCCATCATTTGATATCTGTCCCACAGTTGAATGTTGAATCCAAATGCTCTGTGACCTTTTTTCCTATGTATGTGATTTTTCAAGATCTTCTCACTGGAGAGTTACTAGGTCGGGGGTATCTGAGGGGCAGGATGATTCATCTGGATCAGACGTACGTCGGGGAGAAACCAGGAGCACAGTCCCTGGCGGCTTTAATGTCCAATTCTGACAAGCTAAGTGAAGTTTGGTCATGGCACCGTCGCTTAGGGCATCCATCTTTTATTGTTATGAAGAAATTCATGCCTTCTTTGTTTATTGGTGTGGATGAGTCAGTCTTACATTGTGAAACCTGTGTTTTGGGCAAGAGTCATCGCTCAACTTATTCATCTCGTATTTCTAATAAAAGTGTCATTCCTTTTGAATTAATTCTTTCTGATGTTTGGGGACCTTCAAAGGACTCCACTATGTCTAGTATGCGATATTATGTGTCATTTATTGATGATTGTACACATGTTACTTGGGTTGTTCTTCTTAGAACTAAGGATGAGGTTTTTCCGGCTTTTCAAGCCTTCATTTTTGAAGCCCAAACACAGTACAATGCCAAAGTTAGAATTCTTCGCTCTGATAATGGGGGGGGGGAATATGTTAATCGTGTCTTTCAGTCTTTCTTACAAACACATGAGATTATCCACCAGAAAACGTGTCCTTACACACCTGAACAGAATGGGGTATCCGAAAGGAAAAATCGTCATGTACTTGATATGGCTCGTTGTATTCTCTTTAGTGCCCATTGTCCCAAGCATCTATGGGGTGATGCTATCTCCGCATCTACCCATCTCATTAATCGTCTTCCTTCTACTGTCCTCCAGGGAAAAATACCATTTGAGGTACTAGCTTCTGATGTCTCTTTATCTTCCTTTCATAATCTCCCAGCTCGTGTTTTTGGTTGTGTTGCATTTGTTCATATCCCAAAGAGTTAAAGGTCAAGTAAATTGGATGTCTGGGCGATTAACTGTGTGTTTGTTGGCTATAGGGGCCATTAGAAAGGGTACAAGTGCTATCATCCACCTACTAGGAAGTATTATGTCATTATGGATGTTACTTTCTTTGAGGATATGAGCTATTACACCTCTTCTGATACTGTTCTTCAGGGGGAGAACTCATATTTTGAAGAGCTGTATCATGGAGAGGGGGAGACATGTCATTCCGTTGAGGTTACAGATACATCAGAGGTTCAGGGACAAAAAGATGACAGACAGGCACCACTAGATGATTCTGGTATAATTGCTCCAGAGATTCAAGAGTCAGACACTGAAAGCGTTCCTGCTGAAAGCGTTACTGCCTCTCCTTCCTTGCCTGATGTTACTAATACCCCTGACTCATGTCTCCCTGGTACAGAAGATCTTCCATCTGAGGTTAGTAATTCTATTGGGGTTGATACTAGTGATGCTAATAGTAGACAATATGTGTTACCAAATAGGTCTACTCGGGGTAAACAAGCAAAAAAGTATGAACCTACCCTTCAAGCCAAAGCTAAGTATCTTGTGGCAAATTTTATGTCTACCAAGAGATTGTCTAAGTCATGTGAATCGTTTGTGAATCAAATATCTGTTGTATCAGTACCTAACAAAGTGCAAGATGCATTGGGAGATCTGAAATGGAGGAAAACAATGGATGAGGAGATGGAAGCATTACACAAGAACAATACTTGGGAGCTTGTATCTCCACCGCATGGAAAGAAGGATGTGGGATGTCGCTGGGTGTTTACAGTGAAGCATAATCCAGATGGGTCAGTGAGTCGATATAAAGCACGTCTGGTAGCAAAGGGATTCACCCAGACATATGGCATTGACTATGATGAGACATTTGCACCAGTTGCAAAGATGAACACTATTCGGGTATTGCTCTCTCTTGCTGCTAACTTAAACTGGCCTCTTAAACAGTTTGATGTCAAGAATGCTTTTCTTCATGGAGAACTTATGGAGGAAATGTATATGGATCTTCCACCTGGATATAAAACTGTTCCTTCAGGTAACTTTGTGTGCAGATTGAGAAAATCTTTGTATGGTCTTAAACAATCACCTTGTGCTTGGTTGGGAAGGTTTTCACAGTTCATGAGGAAGATTGGTTATAAGCAGAGTAACTCAGACCACACGTTGTTTCTCAGACATCAACAAGGGAAGGTAACAACTCTGATCATATATGTTGATGATATGGTTGTTATTGGTAGTGATACTGTTGAGATGGATAGATTGCAAAAACAGCTAGCCACAGAGTTTGAGATGAAGGACCTAGGTACACTCAAGTACTTCTTGGGCATTGAGGTAGCCAGGGGGAGTGAAGGCATCTATCTGTGTCAGAGGAAGTATATACTTGATCTATTAACAGAGACATGTATGTTGGATTGTACTCCAATTGATACTCCTATCGAGCAAAATCACCGATTAGCAGAGTATCCTGATCAGGTATCTACCGATAAGCCTCAATATCAGAGGTTAGTTGGACGTATGATTTATTTAGCGCACACCAGACCTGATGTTGCATACGCAGTAAGTGTGGTGAGCCAGTTCATGCATAATCCCAGTGTAGATCACATGGATGCTGCTGTAAGGATTTTATGGTACTTGAAGTCCGCTCCAGGGAGAGGAGTAATGTTTTCTAGGCACAACAATATTCTTGAGGTATGCGGTTTTACAGATGCAGACTGAGCTAGAAATATTACAGACCAGAGGTCTACATCAAGATACTTTACCTTTGTGGGAGGTAATCTTGTTACTTGGAAGAGTAAGAAGCAAAAGGTTGTGGTTCGGTCTAGTGCTGAAGCAGAATATAGAGGTATGGCTCATGGAGTGTGCAAGTTGTTGTGGCTGAGGAATGTGTTACGAGATTTGGGCGTTAAACCCAAGTGTGCTATGCAGTTGTATTGTGACAACAAGACAGCTATCGATATCTCACAGAACCTTGTGCAACATGATCGTACTAAGCATGTGGAAGTTGATCGTCACTTTATAAAGGAGAAGCTAGATGCTAAAATCATTAGCTTTCATTTTGTCCCTACAGAAGAGCAACTTGCAGATATACTCATAAAATGAGTTTCTAAGAATGCCTTTTATGACTCACTTAGCAAGTTGGGCATGGTTGATGTATATGCGCCAACTTGAAGGGGAGTGTTAGCGTGAGTCATGAAGTTAATTTAGGAATGTAAATTAATTTGTTATTGCTTTCCTATTCTATATGTGTAGTACATGTAGTACATAGTACGTCGAGTTTGTACATCTTGTATCTCTATATATAGCCTCTTCTGTGAGATAAATAATATATCAGAAAATTCATTCTTCAAACCTCGTTATATTTAACTGCAACCCTGTTTATGCTACAATAAGTCACAGCATATCTTACAGATATATTACAAGACATAAAATTTCATCTATCTCATCAATCTGAAGCAAAGCGCAAAACACAAACAAAAGTTCTATATCAGATCGACCCCTTCTCATATTTCTAATTAACATTAATCATACAGTTCCATTTTTCAATAATATACAATTCCATTTTGCAGATGATGAACTACAACAACAAAAGAGCTGCATAGGAATTAGAGAGCCAGCGTAACCTAGCAGTCCTGAAAAAAGTCACATAGGATAACTAATGCATATCATGATTCAAACAATCTCCTAAATCTGCTCGGATGCAGAATCTCGTAGTTTGCATTTTCCATACTGTTGGTGCCAAAACCACAACAATATATTACCCAAAACATAGAGTAGGAGAGATCATTTGCAACAATCAGTTAAAAAGTAGACAAGGAATAATTCACTACTTTAGGAGATAGGTAGATAGATATTAAACACAGATGAACTAAAAAAGAGGAATAAAAGGCGACGTCATTTTCGTAGTCTTACCAGTTGAATGAGAAATACTTCTTCAGATATATTATTGCCAGCAACTAAATATCCAGTCTATCATGTGTGTTTGTACACAAACACATACAAACACGACCACGTATACACACACCACACACATGTTTATCTAATGATATAGAAGCCAAATGTGACCCAATATTGGAGTGCAAAACAGGAATTGACATTGTGTTTCAACGATGTTCTTGCTAATAGGACTCACGGAACATTGTAGGATAATAAACCTTTCGTTAGTAAATAATTTTTTAACTCCTATATATCAGTAATTATATATATTAAGTAGTTTAGTTTTGTCCGGAGTCTTGAGACTTCTAGTTTTTTGTGTATTTTTAAATTGGAGCAACTTGTGCAACTTGGTTGCTCTAGACCTTTCGTTATTGTATATATATATATATATATAGTAACTGATGTACTAAGTTCAAGGTTTTGGTTGAATATTCAAGAAGAACAACTCTTGCTCTAGAAAAACTATTCTCATCTGTGTGTGATTGATTTGCTGTAGTGTTTCTTTCATCTGGTGTTTATATTGCTTGTGTGATTTTAGTTTTACTGTTTAAATCCTACATCTGGTGTCAGAGCGGGTACGCTCAAATGGAAGAAGTGTAGAGATCGAAGGCGAATCGGGGGAATGAATTTCCTCAATGCCCAGTTAGAAAATTTGATGGGAAAGAAAACTTCCAGCATTGGAGATCGCAGATGGAACTCTTCTTCAAAATCATAGAGTACACAGAGGTGGTGATCAATAGATTTACAGATCCAGGAGACCAAGCAAATCTCACACGAGATCAAATAGAAGAATTGATTCGAAATAGGAAGAAGGATTGCAGAGCCTTGATGTATATATTTGGAGCAATTGATTCTGAAGTTTATGAGAAGATTGCATATGTTACAACATCGAAGGAGGCATGGGATTGTTTGATCAACACTTATGTTGGGCGAGATAGAGTGAAGAAGGTGAGATTGCAGACTCTAAGGCGATAGTTTGAGCTTCTTCAGATGGAGAAGAAGGAAAGTATCTCTGAATACTTTGCAAGAACATTGGCTATTTTCAATCAAATGAAAGCCAATGGGGAGAATATCAAAGAGCTGAAAATTGTGGAGAAGATTCTTTGAACCTTGACGGAGCGGTTTGAAGGAAAAGTCACAGCCATTGAGGAGTCCCAAGACCTTAAAGCTATAACAGTGGATGATTTGATGAGTTCCTTGCAGGCCTATGAACAAAGGCTGAATGAGAAGTCCGAGATGGTGATTGAAGAAGCATTGCAGACTCAATTAAGCCTAAAAAAGGAAAGAAATTGGTCGCCATGTGGTGAGTCAAGCTCAACTCAAAGGAATCACAGTTCAAGTTACAAGAGAGGTTCACAGGGCAGATTTGGAGCAAGAAGAGTAAGAGGAAGGGGCTTCCATTGGAGTCAAGGACAAGATAGATCGAATGTTCAGTGCTTTAATTGTCATGGTTATGGTCATTACAAGAATGAGTGCAGCTTAAGAAGGTCGGAGAACAAGCAATTTCATGCCAAGTTTGCAGAAGACAATGATATCAATGAGGAGACTTTGTTGATAGCTTTTAGTGCAATGAGTAATGGTGAACAGATCACATGGTACTTGGACACAAGTTGCAACAATCATATGTCCGACCACAAGGAGTTGTTTGTTGAGCTGAATGAGTCAATACGAGCAGAGATTACATTTGGGAATGCTGCAAGGATGCTGGTTAAAGGAAAAGGCAAGATCTCTATACAGTTGAAGAATGGGATGTACATCACCATATCAGATGTATATTATGTGTCTGGCCTTAATCACAACTTGCTTAGTGTGGGGCAATTATCAGAAAAGGGGTGTGATATGCACATCTACAGAGGAGTTTTCACCATCAAAGATCCTTAACGAAAACTAATAGTAGAGGTAACTATGACCCCTAATCGCTTGTTTCCATTACTTATGCAGTATGATAAGTTACCTTGCTTTATTTCTGTTGCAAATGGTGATAATTGGTTGTGGCATATGCGATATGAGCATTTAAATTTCAGTAGCTTGAATTTCCTTGCAAAAAAAAGTTTAGTATCTGGACTGCCCCCTTATCATGTTCCAAACCAAATTTGTGAGAGTTGTGTTCTTGGAAAGAAGCACAGAGATAACTTTCATTTAGGAAAGTGTAGTCGGTTGTGCGTGAAACAATGTCCCTAGCCCGTAAACCAGCAGACATTCCACCACAACCGCGGCCAATTTAAGGTTCCCACCCATAAGCTGGATGGGCCGGGTTTAATCATGGACATAATACTGGGCTCAGAATGACTACAGGCATGAGGGAAATCCACTTTGAAACTGGACATAGAATCCCACATCAGTTTCTTGGGAAAGGGAGCACCGGTTGGGCTATAAATACAACCCAACCACTAGCTTGTCAAATATCATTACTACCCCTATTAATTACACTTTAGCCAATCAGATACTGACTTAATCATCGGAGGAGCAAAGACCGGAGGCTCCCGGTCGTCCTTTCACTTGCAGGGTACCAAGAACGGAAGTAACAACCTACCAAATCCGCAATCAACTTCCGCATACCCCGTCCGAGATTATGCATAAACATTTGGAGCCGTCTATGGGAAGTCGTACTAAAAGCCGACTTGACTCGATTGCCGAATCGAGCGAGCATCAAGAGCGGGAGGCAGGAAGAGAAGAACAAAGAGAACCGGTAGTTGCAAGAACCTCGGAAGCAAAAGGAAGTTCGTGAGGTGCAGGAAGAGGCATCCGGGAGGAGACGCCGGAGGAAGAGCCGTGAGACTTAAATGCTCAAGAGATAGTGGAGGCAATGGAGGGGATGAGGGCTCAAATTGCTCGGCTGGAGCAATAGAGTCAGAGATTAGGAAGAAGCTTCCGGGAGGGAGCGCAGGCTAGAAAAACAAAACGCCACGCTAATGAGCGCCCTATCCCGAGGAATAGGTCAACAGGAAGCGTTGGATAGGGCAGCAGAGTTGGATAGGGCGGCCAAGATTGACTGGCGCACGGCCGACAGAGAATTGCAAGAGCGTGCATATAGGGACGGACCTATTTCTGGATGAAATGAGAAATGACGGACCCCTTTGATTTGGACGGACCTCTTTGATTTGGACTTTCTGCTTCTCTAAATCGGCAAGCCTTTTGTCATGAAGTAGAAGGCTCGCATCTAGGGAGGCAATTTTCTGCTCCAACCTCAGCCGTTCCTCCTTCAAGTTCTCCAAAGACTCAATCATAACTTGACGTTGACCAAGATCAGTTTGACGAAGTTCGATCGACTTTACAATTTCAGCCTCCATATGAGACAAACGTTGATCACATGTGCCTGGAGTAGCTTTACGCGTGCATACAAGCCTTGCCGCATCGTATTGAGCTGCACAAGTCATCAAGCTTTCTACCTTGTCTTTTACTGGCGAATGATCAAATCCATAACACTGAAGTTCGGCCACCATCTCGTCAAGGTCTTTCTTTTTAGAAAGGATGGTTCTTGATGAGTGCTTCATGATGACATCTTCAATTTGTTCACAAATTAGAGTAGCGGCCTGAATACGAATCTTTCAGAGCCCTTGATTTGTGTCCATAACATCAACTTCGCCGTGGGTGACTTCGGAGAATGCCATATTGCTTAAAAGCCTTGGAGGATTCACCAAAACATCTTCACGATTAACTTGTTACGATTCATTTCGTTCGCATGCATCGTCTTCCTGAAAAGAGTCGGTCTTCATTGGTTCTGTTGAAAGGACGCGAACCTCTTTCGAACAAGCTTCATCTTCAAAAGGTGGGAGTCCTTCTAGCTGAAAACAAGAAGGTAAAAAAATGAGTTCAGATCATGCATATAATGTTAAAAAAAAAAAAAGATGCATGGTGATGGTGGCGAACATACCTCAACACGATTTGGTGTTTGTTACGAGGGGCTCGGAATTTCGCCAAGAAAATTAATGTTGAGGACAAATTCATCGTTAGGATTAAAATAAGCAAGGCCAAGGTCGGGTTCAATCCTTTGACGCTTGAAGTTCATGTCCTTAGAACTATTGCTACTTCCACTGAGCCTTTTTGCTTGGGTATTGGTCCCCTTCAACTTAAGGTGACTCTGGGCGAGATGATGATCAGATGAGTCCCCATGACCTTCTACTTGGTGCGGTCCATCCGGAGACTTGCTACTTGGGGGCAGTGCCTTGATAAAAGATGCATGAGGGTTATTGTCAAGTTCAATCTCGCAGGGAACCAATCTCTGGCGAGATGGAATCTCGTGGGTAAAAACTCCTTGGTGAAACGGTATCTCACGTCGAATCACTTCCTGACGAAATGGAATCTCGCGGGTAACAACTCCCTGGCGAAACGGCATCTCGCATCGAATCACTCCCTAACAAAATGGAATCTCGCGGGAAACCACTTTCTGGCGGAGCAGTACCACGCGAGCAACAGTCTTGTCTTCCTTTAGAAGCTTGTGCGGCGATCCAACAATAGGCATTGTTGCTGTAGTCATCTTGGGCATGGAACGATATACTTTAGACCACCATTCAACGTAATCCCGAGTTACCATGCACTTTGTCAAAGCACTCTCAGGCGGCATCGTCACCGTGCTCCTTGTCCCACGTTTAGTAAAGCTTTCCCAATGCCAGTACATCAAGGATAATGCGCCCGTCCGAATATCTTTTTGAAGGCTTCCTGGAACATCTTGAACATAACAGAACTGACGGCTGAAACGATAAGGACTGTAAGGTTGAATGACTCGCCGATTGTCCTGCCTGAGAGTAAGAAATCCAAATCGAAGGCAAGTGAGGTAAACAACGTCTGAGCGGCAAACGTTTTCACGGTCAACGATCACTTTGCGTTCTTTAGGGGCTATGGCTAAGATGTCCATTACCACATTACCGCATGCATTGAATAAAGAACGAGCTTGGTCGTCTACAAAGTGTTTGGCCGAAAATGCCCCTGAAAAGTGAACCATGTGCGGTTTAAAGTCGTCAGGAAGAGGAGCATAAAAATGGGTGCCGAAGTACTCCGCCAGCCATGTATACACGTAGTGAAAGGGCAATGTTGCCGAACAGTTCCTTAGGTCTTTAGAAGCAGAAATCTCATTCAAGCCTTGATAAATGCTAGCCAACACAGGTATAGCCAGACAAAACTGATAGCCTTGGGACATTTTGTTGGCAACTTTAAACACGCTAGGTCGGATCAAGCCTGTGTCGTCCATAGGAAAGACAAATAGACACAACCAGCACGCGTAAAATGCCGCCAAGTAAGTAGACTCTATATCTTCGTCATCCACGCCCAAGTCATCAAACGGTGCGGAGTCGTCATCAGTCCGAGCTTGAATCTCGTGGATTTCACCAGACAGGTTGTATGTGTTCTGAGGTGCGCCTTTCTTATTTCGTACACTCTTGGCGAGCGATCTCTTGTATCTCAAACTCCCTTTGAACCAGTACTGGATCCATGACGCGATCTTCACTCTTTGCCCTCTATTTCAAAGCTTGTGGTATGCAAGAAATAAAAACCTGCAGCTCTTAGGGATGATTGGTTCGCCACCTTTACCCTTGGTTGAAAATTCTTCGATCGATGGAACAACTTCATCGTAAAACCTCCCAGTTATGGGCAAACCACAAATAAACGTCAAATCTCTCAAAGAAATAGACATTTCGCCACGCGATGTGTGAAGAGTATTCGTGTTAGGGCACCAATACTCACTCGGTAGAGGCCTGTTTTATGGATGAGATCTCTGCTTTGGCTTAAGATATCTTCTAACCACTCCCAGTAACGTTCCGTGTAGGAGAAGGCTCAGTTGGCCCGAAACCCGCTCCATTGCACTGAACCATTGCACGTACGGTCGTTGAGAAGCACAAACGGCATTTGAGGAACATTACGATCATGATGGGCAGACTTCAACATCCATACATCTGCGCTTCGCTTCTCGCTGGCGGATTTGGTTGATTGAAAGGTGGCCAGCTGACGTGATTGTTGGAAGGTCCACCGAGGTATATGACCTGAACCATCGTAAGACGGAGACTCGAGGGCGCACGGTCTAGTTAATGAAGGATAAGTATACAAAGTGGTGCCATCGCCTTGGTCTTCGTTGGCATCTCCCAGGATAGTGATTGTGCCTTTCTTGAAACTCTTGAAAAAAGCCATGCAGAGCAACGTACTTTTACACGTCCATGTAGAGAATTGATTTCTACTGCACCTCGCGGCCTTGAACTTTCTGCTACACCTCGTGGCCTTGAACTTTCTGCTACACCTCGTGGCCTTGAACTTTCTGCTACACCTCGCGGCCTTAAACTTCTGCTACACCTTGCGGCCTTGAACTTTCTGTTGCGCGTCGTTGCCCTAAACTTCTGCTACACCTCACAGCCTTGAACTTTCTGCTGCGCTTCGTTGCCTTAAACTTCTGCTACACCTCGCGGCCTTGAACTTTTGGCTGCGCTTCGCTGCCCTAAGCTTTTGCTGCGCCTCGCTGCCTTAAAACTTTGTAGCGCCTCGCCGAGTAGAGTTTCTCCTGTTACTGGAGGTAGACAACTCAGAAATACTTCGTGACCTACACATACAAGATTAAAAAAAAAAAAAAAAAAAAGAGGGATCAGCGAATTATATAACTCCACGCCATAGCAATCAAATCAAAGGGAGAGAGAGGATACTGCTGATCATGCAGCGAGATGGTTGTAACTTTGTGATGAATAATGTTCAACCGAAAGCTCTAATTTATAGTAGTGCCGTCTTTCCTCATTGAAACTGGAAAAGCATGGAGAATCCAGCAAATCAAGAAAGAAATACATCAAAGAGTTCCGCCCACTACTTGGAAACTTTACCAAATCAAATTTGGGTAGGAATCCTTGCGAATTAAGGAATCCCTACAAAATTTGGATATCCTATAAATTCAAGGAATCTCTACAAGAAAATAGGAAATCCTTACAAAATTAGGAATCCCTATCAAGTCGGGAGCCCCCCGCAAAATTAACCCATCGACATAGACTTCAAGACGCGCCTCTGGCACATGACGACAACATGGCTACGACACATCTTGAAGTGGGGGCATTTTGTAGACATATAAAATTTAACGATAGTAATAGTCGTTGAATAATCCAAGCAAATACGTGGCTCGTGAGTCAACAAGATTGGAAAGCCGTCATAAATAACACGTGGCAACGTGGAAATGGTCAGCCGACAACAAAACCTTAAATCCCGATTGAAATCAATTATCAAGTGTTGATTGATGACCATGTGTCAATTAAATTAATTGGACATCCCCAAATTGATTGGTGATGGTTCGTCAGCGGACAAGGTGGACTTCGCGAGGCGAACCGCATCTCGCATAGAAATAAATGAAGGCGAGGCGAACTGCACTTCGCGAGGCGAACTGCATCTCGCATAGAAATAAATGAAGGCGAGGCAAACCGCGCTTCGCGAGGTGAACCGCATTTCGTATAGAAATAAATGAAGGCAAGGCAGACCGACCTTCGTGAGGCGAAAAGCACTTCGCGAGGCAAACTGGACCTTGCGAGGCGAAAAACACTTCGCGAGGCGAACGAGACTTCGCTAGGTTAAAATGACTTCGCATAGAAGTAAACAGTGGCGAGACGAAATGGCTTCGCGCGAGTAGATTTACATAGGCGAGGCGAGATGGCCCCGCACGAGTAGATTTACATAAAGGCGAGGCGAGATGGCCCGCAGAAGGCACTTCACGAAGAAGCTAGACGACAGAGTTCGCATGTATGCCTGGATGTACGTCCGAGATAATTCCACGAGGTGGAACCAAAAATCACCGCTTGCTTGGAAATCATGGTTCCTCGCGGGATACTTTCCTTATCCGCGAGATGGCTCGCCCACCCTTACTGAAGATCTTGATCAAAACAGGACATTCAATCTAAAACGATCTGGGCATATATAAATCTTAAGATTTGATTGATTTGATTATATGAAAATTAACAAGTAAATCAATCATTCAAGATTCATTAATTCGATTAAGGAAATATTATTGATTGAGAATCTTCATTACTTGCCTTAAGTGGAGGCATGTTAACACTATAAATACCCCCTCTCATATCAAGAGGGGGCGGAGACTAAAGGCAGAAGAAAACAAAGAAGCAGCGGACTAGAGAGACAGAGAGAAAAATCTCTCCCGCGAGCTCAGAAGTCCCCCCCCCCTAAATCCTTGAAGAACTATCAAGCTCATAGCCAGTTCTTCATCAAATCTAGATCCCCTAAATCCTTGAAGAACTATCAAGCTCATAGCCAGTGCTTCATCAAATCCAGATCCCCCCTTAAAGAACTATCAAGCTCATAGCCGGTTCTTCATCAAATCCAAAATCCTAGATATTCGTTACGTGATCAACCCGCGTAACCCTGAAGAACAAGTGCTTGTCACCCTTGAGTTAAACCTACATTCGAAGATAGAATCAGAGGAGTACACAAAGATTGTAACCCGCATTCGCATTGATTAAATTAAATTATTCTTTGTACACGTGTTGTTCTGTCATTTGTTGCAGATATTTTCGTGTTTACAACCTTATTTGACCAATTACCGTCACTTAGACCGTAAATGAGCATCATTTTTACTTTAACCTTTGTTTCTGAGCTTTTAATAGCTCTAAAAGTTGAATTTTTTTCGTTCAAAATTTGAGAAATCTTCCTTCATGAAGTCGTAGAGGACGTTAAACAGAGTCCGTTGACACGTGGCCCGCCAAAACGAAGTTTGTATGAAGAAGTTACAGTCAAAAAACCGAAGTCACTATTTGTGGAAACTGCTATAAATAGAAAGGGAAGGTTTCTACTTCCGGAAACTTCCATTTTCATAAACTCAACTCAGCTCTCTCTCTCTCTCTCTCTCTCTCTCTCTCTCTCTCTCTCGACCCGCGATGCTGGACCTGACTCGGTTTCATTTTTCGGTCATATCTCTTTCATTCGACGTCCGATTAAGGTGAGACTAGCGGGGTTGGATTCGTATAATATTTCTCCTCTATCTTCCTATGGTACCCTTGCAGCACAATTTAAGCCGAGGTAAACCCAACAAGCCAAAAACAGTCCGCTCTGACCTGTTTCGGCGACCGTATCACCGCTCCTTCCTCCAACCATCTCATATGGTGCCACTACCCACATCTTGAAAGTCTTCCCTCGCATAACAAACCCTCAAAAGAACTCGAGCCAATTCAAAGTGAGGAAGGAGAATCGATGAATCTAATTTCTAGGGTTCATAATTTGGGATTTTTCTTGTCGAGGTAATTTTTGTTACTTGCACTTAAAATTGGACTTGGTGATAGTTGAAAAAGTTGTTAGGTATGTGGAGACGAGTATTGTGTTGAATTTTGGTGGTGATCAAAGTTTGGTGGTGGCCAGCCGCCGCTGCCGGCAGCGTCACCTTTTTTGGGTTGTTTTTCTAGCTGATTAGGTAGAGTGTGATGAGAGGAGTCCATTGATGTTAGGTTTGTGAATTTTGGGTTGAAGTTGGTTGAAGTTTGAGAATTTTCAAAGTTGGTTTTCTCGGTATGTAATTTAGGGAGATCAAACCGTTAGATTTCCTTTGTATCTATTCTAGAAAGTCAGAATTGATGAATTAAGGTTGTGGTAGAGTTTAGTGTGAATACGGTAAGCTTAACCCTAGTATGGATAGTGGGTTAAGCGGAAAAGTTTTGGTGTTTATATTAAAGTATTCATTTTTCCGAAATTGAAGTTTGGTCCTAAGCATAGTTATTGTGCCAAGATTCGTGGAGACCTCACACGAGTGGCGTTGCGGATTCGCTTAGATCCGATTAATCTTTGCCTAGGCGCTAGGCGGTACTTCACTATTTTCGTCTAAAAAGCTTAAAAACCAATTAATCCCCCGATTAACCTGTCTAGGCATTAGTCACCGGTTGTCTACCCGACTAGCGCCTAGCGTTTTTTAGAACATTGTTTATGCCTAAATTTGTAAGTGGACATTTTGGTTTTCAATAGATATGCATGCAAGATTTTATAAGTTATTATTTTATTTTCCGAGCTTATATTATAATTTCGGGTTATGAATTCGTCTTACGAATTTACATGAGTTTGATGCATGGATTAAATGTTGGTCATTTAATTATTGAGTTGTGGTTTTCTTTATGATTTCGGAGTTGACATGGGATCATCCTTCTTGATGGGTTTTGCGAATATGATTTTGGTTTCTTATTGGGACTTACTCTATAAGTCGAGTTTCAATGGTGTACGTTTTAAGATGATTCTGGATTTAGTTATTATCGTTTTTATTTGTTGACTTGAAGATTTTTAAAAGGGTTATTATCGCTTTTAGTTGTTGACTTGGAGATTTTTAAAAGATTACCGAATGAGATTTTCGGTGGTTCTCTATTTATAATTTCCTCATTTATTTGTGGATTATCGATCTTGACATGGGAATATTTTTAGCGAGTATGTCGTGTTGAGAAATGATTTACTATTTATACTTGATAATTAAATCTCGTTTATTACTATATATTGAGAATATTTTGACTTGTGAGACACGTCGTTAAGTTTTATTTTATTTTGATAATTTCCATGTACGGTTGGGAACCGTACTCGTAACTGCAATTGCACGAACTTGGGAAAGCTTTAAGGATTTAGATGTTTTCGTATGATTTTAGTCATCATACTAGGTGTTTTGGCCACGATCCTCAGCGAGCGGTGGAGAGGTCACTAGTGAGCATAGAAAAAGGGAGAGATTGTGGGCACGCCACCTCACAGACGAGGAAAAGGTTATATGCGAGATCTTGACTTCTTGATCAGGGGGGTTCCAGGTGTCACCTCGCGGATGAGGAATATACGAGCACAAGGGCAATCGATACTCACGGTATGTCATGAGCGGAGCAACAATAGGAAATCAGGGTGATCAGGGGTGAGTCCAAGAGAGCTCTGAACTAAAGCGCGGACGCTCTTAGAGTTAGGATTTTGAGTAGCTAGAATGACAACTGGGTTGCAGTTTGTTTGTATTGTGTTTGTGTAAAGTGTGTGTCTTTGAGACAGAGCCTTCGAGCCTCTTATATAGTAGCTCGACTTGCGGCAGAAGAAAGATAATCAAAATCTAAGTTGGTCTCTGAAACACTAATACCACAAGGCCACTGCAGACCAATCGCGGATCAACCATCTCACGGGTCTTTTTAGTTCGCGGGCCAAAAGAGGGCTTTCTAATTAACAAGGCTCAAAGCATGTCAAAAACTGGTGTGAATCTTCAACGATTAATGTGGTGCACGCAGACTCAGTCAGGATAAGTTGGCAGCCGGTGACAAACCAAGTCTGGGGACAGGCCGGGCATGTCTTCGTACTTTTTGGCGAAGCAATCCCTATACTCGCGTAGTAGGGCAAGCAGTTCTTCTCGTTCTTCCTTCATCAACTTAGCACAAAAAGAAATGAGCAAGGGCTTTTCTGCAATCCCCACGTCAACTTGTGAAATGGGGTCACGAACCTGAGGTGGTGTGTCGTCTAAGGCGACGGGAGCTAACTGAATAACCTCCTCCTTGGTATCGGTATAATCCACTATCTCGTCTACATACTACATAGTCACGACCTTGTTGTAGGCTTCACATTCTGCCTAATATGAGAGGAGTCTCTCAGACAAGGACTCGCCAGCCTCGCGCCCCTCTTTTAAGGAGGCATAATCCATCGGAAGGTTGTAGGGGATCCACGATGGTGTGAAGACATTGTAAGTCATCCCTCGCCTGGGTGAGCCCCCATCGCGTTAAGTTGGAGGTTGTTACGCCATAGGGGCGGCTTTTAAAATCGACGCCTTGGACGTCCAATGGGCCCAAATCAATATTGTAGTAGCGGGCGTCGTTAAAGTTGGCGGAAATGGAGTAAGGACGCGGATCAGCTTTAATGATGACCGCTTCACGTTTCTCATTATCCTAGATCATGAGTTTTTGGTGCATAGAGGAAGACATGCAAAAACTTCTATGGATCCAGTCGCGGCCTAGGATCATGTTGTAGGAGGAGAAGCATTCGGCCACGAAGAATGTATAAACCCGTGATGTCGGACCCATCTTGACTTGTAAAAATAACAGGCCTAGGGTTCAAGACACATGCCCAGTGAAGTTCTCGACTGTCAAGGATGTGGTTTGGATCATCAAGTGTTGGATGCTCAGAAGTCTCATGGTTCGGGTTGTGATGACATTGACTGCAGCTAAGGTGTCAACCATGACCTTGTTGACCATTAGACCTTCGACCTCGGCCGTAATGTATAACGGTCTCATGTGAGTGGTCATGTCCATGGTTGGTGTCGAGAAAGTAAGGGTCTGCATATGTGTGACATTATTTTTGATCTCCACTTGTGGAGAGTCTTCGGGCTATGCTAGAACTGGTCTCATTTTGTCACAGGCATTTTCACTACTTTCTGGGATATCCGCCGGTTGCACGTTGTGTATGGCGGGAGAGCATATATTTCAGATATGAAAAACATCATCCCAACCTGAAAAGAGAATGGTTCGTGAAGTGGGATTAGTGGAGTCTCAAAGACCCTATGCTCCCTTTCGAGCACCACGAATGTGTCTCCTTCATGGTTGACCTCTTCATCTTCAGCCCATGCAGAGACTTCAATTATATTGCAGGTGAATGATTCATCCTGCTCTTCTTCTTGGTCTTCATCTAAATGAAGGCGAGGCTCGGAGTGGACCTCGTTGTCCAGTGAGTTTCCACAGAGAAGCTGGGCCATCTGCTGGGCGAAGTTAGGGCTAGCAGGAGCACTGTCGGTGACTGGTGGTGCGTCAGTCTTCGTCTGCCGTGGCCGCCACACGAGTTTAGTTGAGGACTGTTTGTCCACGGTTGTCTGCTTACTCGCGGCTAGAGGAACCTTGGCATTATCATTTTCCCACGACCTAGGAGAGGCTGGGACTCATGGTTCCCTCTTGGCCTCCGGCTCCGGGTTAGGTTGTGGCCGGGGCCGTTGTAGTCGTGGTGGTTCCTTCCTTGCCTCAGGGTCCTAGTGAGGAGGTTCCCGGGGTCGTGATGGCCAAGGCAGCTCGCGCCTTGGCTCAGGCTCCAGGGTAGCGAACAGTCTTCGCCTTGCTAGAGGGAGTGGTTCCCTTCTTTGTTCAGCCTCCGGCAATTACCTGCGTCTTGGTGGAGGAAGCGGTTCCCTTCTTCGGTCAGGCTCCGGTGAGGGTTTGCGTCGGGAAGGCTGTGGATCCCTTCTCCTTTCCAGCTCCGGAGATGGCCTGTGCCTGGAAGGTTACGGATCCTATCTTGGTGGTACGGTGAGTTGATAGAAGACGTTTGCCTATGGAGCAGGATCATCTGCTACCTGTGCACACACCCTTGGAGGTGTTACAGGTGGCCTTTGGAGTATTCCACGTAGGCTTTATGCTTCTATCCACATCCTCTCAGGTGTCTATGCGAGCTGTGAGGGTCGGACGACGCCATCATCGACAGCTCGCAAGGCACGCAGAATGCTGCAATACTTCTTCTATAGCTTCCGCTTCCTGGATTTGGTAATGGTAACTGGCAACTGGCCTGCCCCCTTGCTGCGCGTACCATATCCCCTCCTTGATCGCTGATTTGGATGTCGGGGGAATGTAGGGGTCAGTCAAGATACCTTGCAGAGGGCTTGAAGCTTCGTTTTCCTGGTGCCCACTATCGGAGTCTGATATGTCCATCTCGCTTGAAGCTGAAGACGAAGGTACTTCTTCCGTCTAGTGCGATTGGACGAACGTCTCGAGGCGTTTGATCCTCTATTTCAACTGTTCGCGAATCCTAGGGCTCACGGGTTGGTAATTTTCAGTGGGGGATGGTTCATCGTCCCGCATGATAGCTTTGCCCTTATCTTTTCTTGAAGGGAGATCGGGCCGTAGTCTGGCGACTAACTGCCCTGCCGGGTCATGGTTTCCACTTTGGTTTGCTAGCACGGTATAGTCATTCGCCGGTCGCTTACGGTTTCGACCTAGCGGTTCGCGCGGGTCCGCGTTTGGGGATATGTCCAATGTGATCGCGCGTTGGCTGATGCGAGGCCAAGCGATGTCAGTAGTTGCAATCATGAAGCCACATTTATCCTCAAAGCGAATGTACTTGAGGTCCAGCCAGTCCTGGACTTGCTCGAGAAGCTGATGGCAAGCGAGTTCTGTGTCCCCAACTATTATGGAACTTGCAGTGCACACGGCCTTCCTTGTATTCGATGTAGGGTAGGGCCCCAACAACTGTGACCAGTCTGTCATCAATGAGATCATCTAAAACCTCGTATGCGAGGTTGACGTTATAGGTATACTGGCGAGATGGCCGAACTGCGTCGTCATTGCCCTCCTCACAGCCTCTCTTAGGTGCCCGGTGCGAGTTGTCATCCTTTGGGTGTTCAGACAAGTCCAGTGTGACTCTTCTTTGACCTGACTTCAGCACCCTACGGTGGCTGTTCTCCTCTGGCTGAACGTTCCAATTCACTTCGACCATGCCGACCACAGGCGGAAAAGGATCTACATCCACCAGCGAGGCTGTGCTCCCTGACGTCTTTAGTTTCAGGACGCCAGAGTTCAACCAAGTTTGCAGTTGGTCGCGGAGCTTGACACAATCTTTGGTGTCGTGATTATGGACATTGTGGAATGCACAGTACTTCTTGTCCTTCAGCTCCTCCTTGGATAGGATCTTGTGATCCAAGTGCATGTACTTCGCCTCGATCAAGTCAGTAAAGACCAGATGGGCGTTTTTCGCGTCATACGTGTATGACTCGTATTCGGGCTTGGTCTATGTAAAAAACTGAATGGTGATTGGCTCGCGAGTCATTTTAAGATTCTTCAGTTTGTGAGCCAATGGTTTCCCAATTAGTTCGACTGCTCCGACATCATCATATTCCGGTGCGGCCTCAGTTTCCTCCTGCCTCTGATAGTAAGGATCAAACGTGAAGGATTGGAGACTGAGTGCCCCCACCGTCCTGTTTCTCCATGGCATGTACGTTCCATTGGAGGCATTCGCCTTCTCATCCATTTCATTGAGGATTAGCTCGTAGCTACCAACCTTGTTAATCAGGTCGCCCATAGAAGTGAAGCGCTCCCCATGGTGCTTCATCAGCTAGTGATGCTCGAGGCCACGAATAGCCAACTTAATGGCTTCCTGCTCAGGTAGCAGGTAATCACACTTGGCTTGTTGGATCTTGAAACGTTAGAGGAAGGAGACTCCCGACTCCATGCTCTGCTGGCTCATTTAGGTGAGAGAATCGAGGCCGACCTCTGGCTCAATGGTGTCGTGGGTCTCCCGGAACAGTTTCTCCATGGTAGGCCAGTTCGCAATGGACCCTAGCTTCAACCTGGAGTACCAGCTGAAAGCAGCTTCGGATAGAGAAGTCTCGAAGAGCTTGAGCTTGAGAATGTCATTATTCTCATATTGGCCGCACTGGACTTTGAAGCGAGCCATATCAGTTGCTGCATCTTCCCTTGTCCCCTCGGAGAAAGTTGTGAAGACGATATTCTTAAACCCATGGGGGAAAGGGTATTGTGCCACACTATCAGGGTAGGAGTCGCGATATTGCAAGTCAGAATCACCTTTTCTGGTTTGCTCCTTGACTATGGTGGAGATAAGCTGGCGACAGTTGGCGACCGTCGCAGGTGCGGACTCTGCTCCCTCCTCATGGTTCGGCCATGCGGAGAAACTGGCGGCCCGACCAACATTCTTAGGAGCTGGGCTGGAATGGGCTATAACCGGGTCATCTGGTGTCCCAGCTCCCTGGAGTGGCGAACTGTTTAACCCCTTAAAGGCAACAACAGAGTTATGCAGGGGCGGAGTCTTTGAAGTTCTAGCCCCTACCGCGAACTGTGCGGTCTTTTGAGCCCCGACCTTCGGATTTCCCCTAGGGCGTTCATTGGGCGGGATGTACTTAGATGATCCCTCGTTCGCGCTTGCCCCATTCAGATCAAGGGCAGGATTATTTGGTGCTTGAGCCCTCATCCAGTCCTCCACGTTAAGAACCCATAAGCTCAACCTGTCGTTTTTTTCTTTGAACTCGTCGAGCTTTTCCAGGCTGTTCTTGCTGCCGAAGAATGATGCGTTATGCTGGTTATGCAACTTGGTATCGTGGTCGTCCAAGCGGCGAGTTTGCTCATTTTCTGTTGCACAAGTGAGCGTCAGGATCTCTGCATGTTGCTTCATAGTCTCCATGTTTAGGCCCAAATCTGTTTGGATTCGTTGAAGGGTACCTTCAACTAGGGCCTTAGTCTCCATGAACTTGCCCTCTAGATGACCATAGTCCTCACCGAGTCCGGTGAGTTTCTCATGGTTGGCCTACAGAATGGCTCAATCCCGTTTAACTTGTTCGGCGAGGTCGATAACACTCTGTTGAATGGCGGAGGCCTGGGTTGTCAAACCTTGGATCTGACCTTTGAGCTCTGCGAACATCTGGAAGATTTGCTCCATAGACGGAGCAGAACCTGTGTCTTGGGTTGGTTGTGAGCCTACCATGGCTGTTTCGCTGAAGTCCGGGTTACCAAACTGAGCAAAACCCTGTTCTTGGGTGAGAGAATGGCAAGCCGCGCTGTTATGCGGCTTGTACAGTAGTGATTTGTGTTTGAGACAAGAAAGCTGAGGCTTCCTGTACGGCGACTCCTTTGGTTTCCCTATGGTGGTTTGCTTGTACTCCCTATCCCCCGGGTGTGCAATGTTTTGGCCATAATCCTCAGCGAGCGGTCGAGAGGTCACTAGTGAGCAAAGAAAAAGGGAGAGATTACGGGTGTGCCACCTCGAACTAAGGCGCGGACGGTTTTAGGGTTAGGATTTCGAGTAGCTCGAAGGATAACTAGGTTGCAGTTTGTTTATATTGTGTTTGTGTAAAGATTGTGTGTGTCTTTGAGAGAGAGCCTTCGAGCCCCTTATATAGTAGCTCGACTTGCAGCAGAAGAAAGATAATCAGAATCCAAGTCAGACTCTAAAACCCTAATACCACTAGGACAATGCTAACCCATCGCAAATCAACCATCTCGCGGGTCTTTCTAGTTCGCGGGCCAAAAGAGGGCTTTCTAATTAACAAGGGTCACAGGGACTGGCCCAAAGCATGTCAAAAACTGGTGCGAGTCTTCAACGATTAATGTGATGCACGCGGACTTCGACTGTTGCTTCTTCCCGAAATATGTTACGCGAGCCAGTTCGCCAGCTCGCTTGATGTACTCCGCCTCGCTTATCTTACGCGAAGTGTGAATCTCACCTCGCCTACGCGGAGTCAACTAGTAATTTCGTGCGAAGTCCATTCCGAGCGCGAGCTCTGCAATTCAGCTCGTGTTGTCTCACTAGTGGGCCATTAGTTGTAAACCCAAAGAATATGGGCTCACTGGTGCGACGCGGACCTTGGACATTTTACAGTCCAGTAAAGTATTATTACTTGGACAAAAATGCCTTTTGGCTCAAACACTAGGGTCGCTCTTATTCATTACTAGCTAGCCTTTATTATTAGCGGTTCTCACCATAGATGAGTCAAGCGCTTAGCGTGTGACACTACTAGAGCCTAGGAGGCTCCTTTTACATTGTGATATATCTTCCCCTTGTTTATTTTCTCATTAATGTATTTGATTAACCAGCGGGGCTGGTTTATCTCTTCTTACAAGACTTCTGTATTTGATTAACTAGCGGGGCTAGTTTGTCCATTCTTACGTGATTCTGATTATAAAGTTAAATGTTTAATCAAAGTTTCATGCTTTGAGGTATCTTTATAAGTTTATTTGTGGGAAAGTAAATTACATTTTTGTTAAAGTAATTAATTTATTTTTGTCCACTCACTTTAATATTTTTTTCAATTACTTTTCCCTGGGTCCTTCGGTTTCAAATGCCTAGATTGCATGTTAGCTTAGAAGAAATCGGACGTACACGGAGTTGAGGCATAGTCAATAACACAGCTTTCGCTGACTCTTATATATGTTTCCTTCCTTATTGGAATTACTCTAATGACCTTTGAGATTGTTGTCAACTATTTAAGGCATGTTGTATTCTAGGTGTTGGTGTAGAGCTAGCAGCAAGGTGGCTCCAGGAGTTTAATGATGGTTTGTGTTCTGGGCATGATCTCTGAGGGGGGATCATCCAGATGCAAGGGCTTCCTCCTATAACCTGTCAATCAAGGAGAGAAAAGCGTCAGAGGGAAGACCGGGTGCTCCGGCCATCGACCCTCCGTTTCCTAAGTCAGTGAGCAGATGCAGGTAATAAAGGAGTGAAAATGGAGATTGTGAGAATGAGAGGGGGAGAGTGGTATTTATAGGGGTATGGTGGATGCACCCTAAAAATACCACTTTGCCCTTGCTTAGAGGGTGTATTACCATTATGCCCTCAAGGAATAGTGTGGGCTTCTTGGGCTTAACCAAGGCCCAAGCCCGTTTTATGTGGCGGCATGCGTCTTCTTAGGCGAGTATGACTGATGTTGTACTATGTACTAACAAGTCCCCAAGTTCGCGGTCAAAAGACTCTCTTGGGTGGGGACTTTATCTGATACAATATCGGGAGTACAAGTCTCTTACTAGTGGCGACATATCCAGTCCCCAGTCCCCCAAGTCCCCATGCAAGGGAGGGGATGGACCGGCTCCCTCTGAGCGGGGTATGCCGTGTATCGCTATATATGATTGAGACAGCGGGTTGTTGCTCCCATGTATTGTTTGGAGATGGCAGGGCGATCGGGGGTCGAAGTTGAGGTACCGCTGGCGAGCATCTCGCGAGGGCCACGGGTACCAGCATGTTGGTATGCCTTGGTGTTTTAGTAGCCTTTGATATGTACCAGCTATATGCTCGAGCTAGCTGAGCTATTCCAGCATATGATTGAGGGGGAGATTGTGGTGGCATATTTTGTGGTTGCCTCTAGGTGAGTGCTAGAGTGCCTACGTACCCGTTTATGGGATCAAACCAGACGTAGTTCACCATTTTGCCATCGAGGCGAGTGTGCCGTCAAGGAGTGGCGAGGAGTGCCGCTGGGGCATGACGATGGGTGCCGCTAGAGCATAATGATGTTGCCGATAGGGTTTGTGTAGAGCTGTCGAAGAGCTCACTAGGGGGCGTAGCCAAGATGCCAATGGGAGGCGGGTGGTGCCAAAGTGTATCGAGAGCACGTCATGAGGCGTGTATAAGGCTGTTACCTAAGTCCCATAGTGCTGGGAGAGATTATGGTGGTGAGACACCGAAATGAGGACCGAGTTCATATTGAGCGGAATGAATTGCGCTAAGGGTGTGGCAGGCCGCTAGTGGGCGGGGCCGTTCGCGCTAGGTGGCGAGTTCGTGCCAAGGGCATGGCGGGCTGCTATCGGGCGAGCCGGTTCGCGCTTATGGCGTGACGAGCCGCTACCAGGCGAGTAATTGTTCGCGTTATGTGGCGAGTCAGTCCGCGCTTGATTGGGGAGACTCGCCATTGAGCGTTACGGACCGTTGCCTTGGCGAGTCAGTCCGCGCTTGGTTGGGGACTGTCGCTATGTGGCGAGTCAGTCCGCGCTTGATTGGGGACTCGCGATATGGCGTTGCGGCCGCTGCATGGCGAGTCAGTCCGCGCTTGATTGGGGAGACTCGCCATTGAGCGTTACGGACCGTTGCCTTGGCGAGTCAGTCCGCGCTTGGTTGGGGACTGTCGCTATGTGGCGAGTCAGTCCGCGCTTGATTGGGGACTGTCGCGATGTGGCGAGTCAGTCCGCGCTTGATTGGGGACTATCGCTATGTGGCGAGTCAGTCCGCGCTTGATTGGGGATTGTCGCGATGTGGCGTTGCGGCCGCTGCGTGGCGAGTCAGTCCGCGCTTGATTGGGGAGACTCGCCATTGAGCGTTGCGAGTCGTTGCCTTGGCGAGTCAGTCCGCGCTTGGTTGGGGACTATCGCTAAGTGGCGAGTCAGTCCGAGCTTGATTGGGGACTGTCGCGATGTGGCGAGTCAATCCGCGCTTGATTGGGGACTGTCGCTATGTGGCGAGTCAGTCCGCGCTTGATTGGGGACTGTCGCGATGTGGCGTTGCGGCCGCTGCTTGGCGAGTCAGTCCGCGCTTGATTGGGGAGACTCGCCATTGAGCGTTGCGGGCCGTTGCCTTGGCGAGTTAGTCCGCGCTTGATTGGGGACTGTCGCTATGTGGCGAGTCAGTCCGCGCTTGATTGAGGACTGTCGCGATGTGGCGTTGTGGCTGCTGCGTGGCGAGTCAATGTATGTATGGGGTTGGGGATAGCTGGAGGGGGGAGTTCGTGTTTTGCAAACTGAAAATTGGGCGAGTTGCAATTTGTGTTCTAGGGTTTCGGTGGTTCTACAAACCTCAGATTGGAAAGCGTCCCAGTTCACCCTCGATCGAGTGGGCGCGAGCGCTTGGCTGTTTGCAACCAGCTTCATTGCTACTACACGGGTCCACTGTTTCACGGTATGAATTGGTGGCGTTCTTTGTCTTTGGATTTGTATCTGGTGGTGGGATTGTTCATATGTTTGTGATGTTGGTAGGAATTCTAGGGTAAGAGTTTTACTGTCGGGCTGGTTAGGGTTAAGGGGTCCCGAGGTCCCGAGCCAGGAAGGGGTGGCGGGACGGGTCACGCTAGTTAGCGTGTGTAGCTAGAGGATGCATGTTTGAATGCTGGCTGTTTACACATGCTGTGTGTGTAGCTTGTGATTGATAGAGATAGATGTACAGCAATGTTTGGTTTGTAATCATGTGAAGCAAGTGTATGTGGTTTACACATGGTTTACAAGTATGTGTTTAGCATGTACATGAGAATATATTATGATGTATGTGGCATGCTATTTGTATGATAACAATTTAATTGAAGTGTGAAGACTTATCTGGAGCCGCGTAGAGCAGCTATAGTCATTGTAGAGAACTTGGAGTTGCGCGGAGACTCTGGCGAGACCAGTGGAGTCCGCGGGGAATGGCGAGACAAGAGGAGTCCGCGGAGTCTGGCATGGAGAGCGGTGTCAGCGGTGAGAAATGGATGGTCTCGGGAGGGAGGAAGAGAGGAAGGCGGATGTGTGATGCGGGTCACTTGTGCTGGCACGTTCTGAGAGCATGGTAAGCAAGGGAGGGGGCCTCGGGAACTCGGGGGGCCATGTGGGAAGGGCTCCCAGAGCTCTGGGCGGAGCCACTTGTTTCTTGTCACAGGATTCTTGGTCGGGACTATATCTTGTGTCGGGACCAGACGCCGTGTCGGGAAGGTTTTTTTTTTTTTTTGCATCCTTCTGTCGGGATGAGGAGTCCCTGGAAGTCGGGATGGGGAGCTGTGTGTGGGGGGGGAGTTCGCCTGGGGAACTGCTAGGGATGTCCCCACGCGAGGTTTAAGAACTTTGGCGAGACCAGGGAATGCCGCGAGGAGCTGCCGAGGCGAGACCAGGGGAGTCTGCGAGACCAGCGGAGTCCGCGAATGGATGGCGGGACCAGCGGAGTCCGCGGATGGATGACGGGACCAGCGGAGTCCGCGGATGGATGGCGGGACCTAGGAAGTCCGCGAATGTTTTGGGAGAGCAGCACCGGGACATAGGCGGGCGTCCCCGGGAGGGAAATATCAAGTGGGCGTCAAAAGCAAAGGCAATTGTTTCTACCTGCTCCGTCCCAAGGTCCCGAGCCGGGAAGAGGTGCCAAAAGCGAAGGCATGTCCCGGGGGGGAGGGTGCCGAGATTGGGGTCGCGAGACCAAGTGCGCGTTCCCGCTTCAGCTGAAGGAAGCTGGGTGTCCAGATCAGTTTCTGGGCGCTGCTCTCCGGCGCGTGGGCCTTGGCCGGAGGTTGGGGTGGCCACGCTGGATTCATTGGAAGATTGTGTGCCTGATGGCTATGAAGGTTAGCTACCTTGCTGAGGCACGCCCAAGCGAAGGAGAGAGAGAAAGTCAGATCTACTTTCTCTCTCCTCGGGATTTCTGGGCAGATGATGGCCATGGCCATGGCGAGCGACGTGAGGGTCTCCACTTGAGGACCCCCTCCTTCTAGCGCCAATTGTTCTGGGCATGATCTCTGAGGGGGGAATCATCCAGATGCAGGGGCTTCCTCCTATAACCTGTGAATCAAGGAGAGAAAAGCGTCAGAGGGAAGACCGGGTGCTCCGGCCTTCGACCCTCCGATGCCTAAGTCAGTGAGCAGATGCAGGTAATAAAGGAGTGAAAATGGAGATCATGAGAATGAGAGTGGGAGAGTGGTATTTATAGGGGTATGGTGGATGCACCCTAAAAATACCACTTTGCCCTTGTTTAGAGGGTATATTACCATTATGCCCTTAAGGAATAGTGTGGGCTTCTTAGGCTTAACCAAGGCCCAAGCCCGTTTTATGTGGCGGCATGCGTCTTCTTAGGCGAGTATGACTGATGTTGTACTATGTACTAACAGTTTGTTTTGGTTATAGAAGTGTATGTTTGGATTTGACAAGTAGAGTTCTCCATTTTCAAAAGAGGTTATGCCAAAAATTTTGGAAAAATCTCTCTTAAGGTAGAACCCACAAGGTTTACTTCGAATTTCATAATGAAATCTGAAGTGGGTCCTGACATCAAGTACCACTCGTATGACGATTCTATTTGCTTTAAAATAGCGGTAACATATTAGATAGACCAGTTGACATGTAACACGATCACATATCCTAATATTCAATAAAACAGCTTTCATATCTACTATGTTGCAGCCGAAGAACAAACCCAACGACACTTAGTTTTACTGCCACTAGGAGGTTGTGACCATTTGACGAGACAAAAGGACACATCGCCTACCTAGAGCAAATAGGTCACACAAGGCGCATATACCGAGACGAAGCCCTTTTTGCCCTATCAAATAATGATAGGGTATTATTGACGGCAGAAAGCCGCAAATTAATAGAGCAAAAAAAGCAATAAAGCATAATTAGAAACAAAATAAATGGAGAATAATATAAAGATATTTTAAGACCAAAACCCAGGCCCAAGCCCAGGCCCTGGCCCAATAAACCTCCAGTCGGCCCAACCAAGTTTGCAGGCGGGTTGAGCTAGCCCGCAACCCATTCTCACGCAGCACCTCTGTCGCACCAAAGACAACGGCCTTCCAGCTACACCCACGCTGCACCGCCATCGCGCCACCCTCCCTTTCACGCCAAACAACGTCGCCCATTCTCCAAACCACCTCCTTCAACGAGGACGAACCAACCGACCTAAACCAGGTCGAGATACGATCTGATACATGTCCATCGGCGTCATCCCTCGCCACCACCCACTTTCTCCTCTCAGGCAACCACTGTCCACGCTCCGATCGAGGGTGAAGTGACACCAACACCACCAGATTTCCACCGAACCACCGTCTTCGACTTCCAACACGGCCACGATCTCTGCTCATGTTGGATTGCGATCTCACCATCCCACCACCTACGCCACGACCGGGCTAACACCAGAACTAACCGCCGGACACTAGGTCCCATTTAGCTCGTCCGACGATGCCTCCGCAAAGACGTGTCGTCGGACCGGGCATACACAATCTCAAGGAGACTCCACCGCCTAGGGTTTTGAGGCTTCTCTCGTTCCTAATTAGACTAAAAAATAGTGACTGAGCATTTAGAAACGCAATGCATTTTGAGCGGCAGAAGGTAGTGTACCAATCCAACTTGTAGCTCCAACATGGTGGCCAAGGTTGGCCAAGTTCTTTCATCAAAAAAAAAAAAAAAAGGTTGGCCAAGTTCCATACCATTGGATTGACACCCGATTTCTATATCCATTCTATATATCAAAATCCAAAACAATCAGTCACCAACCACAACAAAAAAAGCCTACCCACATGCTTATTTTTGTGGGTTTTATATGTGCTTTTTCTGCCTAGCTAGGCTCTTTATTTTTATGTTGGTAGGAGTCCGGGCTTATATTTCATAGACATAAATATGTATGGGAGTCACTAATTGTCATATTGTACATGAGCAGCATTGCAGCAACATGGCTAAGCGAGTATGAATAACCAGCTAGGACGAGCAATGATACTCCATCGCTTGTAACATACAAATGGCAATCACTTTGTTTAATGATGTTCCAACACGAAGATACAAAGATAATTCTAGCCTAAAATATGTTTCACTTTGGTTTATGTCATGTAGATCCATAATATGTATAAGAGAAGGTACATGGATTATAGTCATGTAGCTATATGGTGGACGTTAGAGTCTAAATGCTTATCTACAATTAATATAGTTGTTAATCAAAATAGGTACACGCACTTCTCTCATTAACTTATACATAAAAAAATATGTTTAATATAATAATACATCATAAAATAAAACTTCTCTCAAATGTGATATTTGATTCCACCCTTGTTCTTCACTTCATCCACTTCCCTTGGCTGGTTCTATGGAGACTTTGTGTTGTTTGAGATAATTGCATGTATTATGTCTCTCAAATGTAATTTCGGTGTACTTATATTTAGAGACAGAAATCATGTAACAGATGTCTGACAAATTCCAGTCTCAACTTCTTCAGGTTGGGACTCAATCCCTCAATGCCTTAAGGATCTCTGCCTTCGAGATCAATTCGGTTGACCTCATTTTCACTTTCTTTATTGAGTTTCTCTCATTACTGTTTTGTCTTGTAGACTATGCCACTTTGCTCTTTTTTTTATTTTGGTTTTATAAGAAATAAACACACTAAATGATGGTGTCTCTCGTGCACCTAATATCTACATAGTCAAAACAAGAGAAGTTTATATGGAAACACACTCCTCTCATAAACAAACACCGCTAAGCCTATCACCCAAGTTTGCTAAGCCTATGTTGCCTAGCTCTTTAAATGACCAAAATTTGCTAAAGTATTAGCTAAGAAATTAACTTCCCTTCAAATATGCTTGAAAGACACTGACTGAAAGTGTTGAGATAAGTTTTGGATATCCTGCACCAACACTTTTATACGCCAACGACAATCAGCAGATCCTTGATACACATCCATTAAGAGTCTGGAATCACCTTCTACAAATATGGTTTGATTTGTGAGTTATTTCAACTGAATAAGGCCTTCTCGAACAGCTTGGGTTTCTACAACTAGAACATTACAAAAACCAAGTTTCTTTGTTGCTGCAAGGATAGGGTAACCCATGGAGTCTCAGACCACAAAACCAGTTGCAACAGCTAAGAAACCATTGTATTTGTACTGACCAAACCACTTTTACGTACCTAAGTTCTCCAGATGCTTAACCATTGTTTTTGTACTGGCGTTATTTTTATAAACATAATTTATCAAACACTCAAAATTGATTATTCTCACAACACAGTTAAAACTGCTCGAAAAATAATCACCTCGGGCCAAACTGTGTTATAAGGTCGATCATTGAACAAATTTCAGGCACACCGTCGCAAATCATGTCCAATTTTAACTTCACCTGCGCCATCGCACTCTGCCTCAAGTGGCCCACGACCAAAACTTGATTGCCCTAAAGAACTAAAGTTGGGCACCAAAAGCCAATGCATGCCTATTAATCAAAGTCGTCCTCAAAGCATTACCCAATTTAGCAAAAACTAGTTGTTGGAGCTAAATGTTATAAGCAATCACTTCACATTTCACACCCAAAAGCTTTCCATTTCCAAACGGGGTTTTTGTTTCCTGTAACTATTTTCACTTTAGTTTGTTTTCCATGATTACATTTACATGTTGTTTATGTACCACTTCACATGTCCTATGGTCCCTGTCCTCACTCAAAACTCCTTATGGAATAATGTATTGATGTGATCCTCCTCTTGTTGGCTGGCGTTTGCAATGAAGCGTTCCAAATCATGCATAGGCTTCTCTCCTCCTCTGTCCACACCCTTATAAGAACATGAACATGGATTTCCAATTTCAGATTGGACCTACTTCTCATGAATTGTCATTGTTATTATGTGAAATGGAACTCAATTCATTCATTATAATCCCCTATTCACACATTTATGAAATTTCATCTTCCCTTTGTTTCCTGGGTCCTCTTTAGTCCCCTAGATATAAAGTCCCACACGGGTATTGTTCCTATGATGCCCAACTACTACCACAGTACCACTGCTTATGAAATTTTCATTTTTGGGCGAGCCAACCACCTGAACTAATTGGTTATATGCCGAGGCATTCAATTCAAAATCATACAGATATTATAGTGTGGATTGTCATCGACTTAATTATACTAGAAAGATACCTGCGCCTTGTTGCGGTATATACAGTGCATGGAAAACATTTGTATAGTTATAGCTAATATCTCCACATAAAAAATAAAAATAAAAATAAAAAAAAACTTCCAGCGGACTCCGCGTCCATCTTCTCGCCTTTTTTGGTGGAGAAATATAAAGAGACATAGAGGATTTGTTCTAAAAACTACTGTTCGCTTCTTCTCTTCTCGCCTCTCATCGCTTCACCTATCCTCTTCTCGCCATTCCTCGCCTCGCCAATCCTTTCCTCGGCTCGTCTCGCCTATCCTTTCTGTTAATATATGCCTTGAATCAGCCATCCGGGGGTACCAGCTATTCGGGGATCTCTCCCGAGGCCCACGAAACCTGTTATGCTGGGTTATGGTTTCCTGTTGGGCTTAGTATATAGGGTTTAGTATATAAACGACCAAAACCTAATTGTATTCTGGCATTCAGTGTTTTCCTCAAGATAATAAAATTGTTCTTCTTCTGCCCGTGGACGTAGCTAACACATCGTTAGTGAACCACGTAAATCTGTGTTCTTTCTTACATTCGTTACAACAGCCTCGCTTCCTCTCTTCTCGCCTATCCTCTCCTTTCCTCGCCTCGCCTATCCTCTCCTTTCCTCGCCTCGCTTCGCTTCCTCTCTTCTCGCCTATCCTCTCCTTTCCTCACCTCGCCTATTCTCTCCTCGCCTCCGCTCGCTTCCTCTCTTCTCGTTTCGCCTCGCTTCCTCTCTTCTCGGTTCGCCTCGACTATCCTCACATCTCCTCGCCTATCCTTTTCTCACCTCGCTTCCTCTCTTCCCGGTTCGCCTCGCCTCGCTTAATCTCTTCTCGCCTCGCCTATCCTTTCCTCACCTCGCTTAATCTATTTCAGCCTCGCCTATCCTTTCCTCGGCTCGCTTCACCATTCCTCGCCTCCCCTATCCTTTCCTCGGCTCCCTCGCCATTCCTCACCTCGCCTATCCTATCCTTTCCTCGCCTCGCCATTCCTCGCCTCGCCTCGCCATTCCTCGTCTCGCTTATACTTTCCTCGCTCGCCTCGCCTTGCTTCCTCTCTTCTCGCCTCCTCTCGCCTATCCTCGCCTCGCCTCCTCTTTTTTCGGTTCGCCTCGCCTCGCTTCCTCTCTTCTCAGTTCGCAATATAAAAATCTAGAGAGATTACTATTTTTTTGCGCGAACTCTCTCAGTCTCTCTAGATGTTTCTATTTCTTCGCCCAAACGAAGTGTGCGGAGTCCGCTGGGAGATCATTATTTTTTTTCGGACGAAATTTCTCTCAATCTCTCTAGATTTTTCTATCTCTTTGGCGAGATCAATACTTTATTTATTTATTTATTTTGAATGAACTCTCTCCTCTCTCTATTTCTGCAAATGTATGCGCTCACTGTTTCTTATTTTATGTTTTTTTTTGGACGAACTATTTCTCAGTCTCTCTAGATTTTTCTATTTATCCGCCCCAGAGAATGGCTCGGCCTCCGCTTGGATATCATTGTCTCTTAATTTTTTTTTTGGACGAACTCTCTCTCAATCTATCTAGATTTTTATATCTTTTGAGCGAGATATTTTTTTTTTGGACAAACTCTTTATCACTCTCTCTAGATTTTTCTATTTCTCCGCCCCAGAGAAGGGCGTGGAGTCCGCTGGAAGATCATTTTTTTGGGTGAACTCTCTCTCAATCTATAGATTCTGTTCACAAATCACTGTTTATAAGCTTATGAACAGTTATTTTGATTGTTGTTTATGCGCGGATTCCACTGTTTACAAATCACTGTTCTCTGGAGAGATCACAAAGCAAAGTTTACTTGCTTGTGAACAGTCACTGACAACACACAAAACACTGTTCATAAGCTTATGAACAGTAGCTTGCAACACACAAAACACTGTTCATAAGCTTAGGGACAGTACCATGCGAACCACTGTTCATAAGCCTGTAAACAGTGCCCGCGAATAGTCTGCACCACTCACAAAACACTGTTCATAAGCTTATAAACAGTGATCCGCCAACCACTGTTCATAAGCCTGTAAATAGTACTTATAAACAGTCGACCAAGCATATAGTAAATGTGTAGAGTTTTTTTGGAGGAAATTTACTCTTAGTTATTTTAATTTCTAGCTAATTTGGGAGTAGTATTGTTAATTACAGAGTTCACCGGAGGACAGTAATTATTAACTGGAGGCCTGGAGGGCAGTCTGTTCCTGGCTATGTATCAAAAATGAGTGGCAGTTGTGTTATCACATCCAAAATCAAATCAATGAAAGGATGGCACGGTCATATCAATCAATAAAAATAAAGAAGGGATAGCTTGGAGAGCCTCAAAATGAAGAAATTATAAACAGAACATTGACTAACCGGAACCCAGCCCTCAGTTGAGGTGAGGTGATAGAATGAACTCAATCAAGTCATTAATCTAGGGCCTCTAGGTTTAGCTATCCTCAGACATTGTTCCTTTTGCAATGTTTTTAAATAGTTTCAAGTAAGTCATCATCAACAAGTTTCTAAATTATATACGAAATTGTAAGTTTGAATTTTATGTTACTAACGCTTAATTCTTTTAAAAATATATATTTTTTAATTAAAAAATAAAATAAAAAAACAAAAAACCAAATAATACCTGATTAATTAATCCTCTAGAAGCTAATCTCTAATTGTCCGGACGTTCTATAGAAGCACCGAAAGATTTCTCTCTAACGCCTAGCGTTTTTTAGTTTCATTTAACCAATAATTAAACAACATAAACTACACAGAGACTAAAAAATCTGTGAGTTTCTTGATTTACAGAGACTCTAGCAGCTGCTCAGAAATGAGATTGCTTTATTGATTTACTCGATCACAGACTCAACAGCTGCATGAACTCTTTGAAGCATTGTGAGCCTGCCCATCTGATATTCTCCTGTCGCTACTCCCCCTACCACCACGTGGGTCACCCAGCTACATATAATCCTTCACCACGACATCCCAGCTGTGCCCTAGCCTTCTTTACTTTGATTAGACTCTCACCAGTGAAAGCACCATTACCCAGGAGCTAGGCCATAGAAGCCAAACACAAAACCCAAAAACCCGTAACTCCTCTCAGCCCTAGGATCTCAATCCCACGCTTCCCGCCATATAAATTCTAGCTCCTCTTTTACCCTTTTCAGCCAAAGCTCACGTACACATTGCATTTTGTCTTGCAGACACGGCATCTGGTTTCCTCTTTCTGCGACTCTGTTTCAGCATCATCAGTACATCACCGCCTTCACCCACGGTGGGGAGTTGAACAAATTAATAACGATCGAGCCGAACGAGGCGTATAGAACTGGTACTGGGACTGGGAGTGAGAGTGAGAGTAGTGTTGAGAGAACGATATAGGCTTTACCGTACGACAAGTAACTGGGCGCCGGTTTAAATCAGCTTTTCCTCATCGGTAATCGGTAAAGCCTGCTTGTCTTGAAGCAAAAGATCTGGGCGGTTCAAAATCAAAGCTGGCCTAGGGAGTGGAGTACAAAATGCGCAGGTGACGTAATCTCCAGTGAGCTCTCTGTCCGATATATCTCTCAGGCCAATGGTAGCACCAATTATGGTTCTACACGTAAGGTTTCGTGGGTCAGAGTAAACCTACATGAATTGGTAGGGTGTGGCCTTCAGGGGACCCCCCAGGGAAATAAGAGAATACTACGAAGCTTTGACTCCTTAGGGTTAACCGTAGGATAATGATTACTAGCTAGATGAGAATGACAATACCATTATGTAATTTGTGGAATTGTGGGAGACAAATTACGTTAGAAACATCGTATGCTGATTATCCATTGATAGTCGCATATTTGTGCGACTTTTATCATGTTAATTATTCTTATTACTTAGTTATTTTGTGATGTTTTTCTATTTTTAATTAACTTTATTTGTTTTTAGGTGTTTTGTGATAGAAGCACAAAGTGCTACGCTTATAATGTCATAAATAAAGCCGAGGAGCCCAAAAGAGAAGAAATCTTGAAGGAAAAGGAATCCATGTCATGCAAGGAAAGAAATCAGAAAATCTGCCAGAAATTGTCAGTCAACTTCGACAGAAGATTGTGATCAGCTCACAACGATCTAGGAGATGTGTCATATATCAATGGAAAGCTACAAGAGTCTACTTTCCAGAACTTTTTACAGATCATCAATACCTATTTTGGAGAAGAAGTTATGACCGTTTAAATGACCGAAGGTCAGTCTGCCCGAATTTCTGATTTGGACCAAAACTTCTGTTTTGAGGCCCAGACCACATTGGCAAGCCCATGGACGAGTTTTGAGGGTTTTATAACCCTAATCACAGCAGAGAAGAGAAAAAAAACGAAAAAGAGCACAGAGGAGAAGAAAAGAAAGAGAAGAAAAGAAAGAGAAAAGAGGGAGAGAAGAAAAGAGGAACCAAGGAGAATTCGACCGGTCTCTCGGCCAATCAAGTTTTTTCTTCTTCACCCTTATTTCATCTTCCATGGATTCTCTAATGTTTTCATTTAAGATTATGTGTAACTAAACTCCTTGATAGTTAGGGGCTGATCAAAGCCCTAGATATGTTTTCGATTTTGAACCCCAATTGATTTATATAATTCTAGATGAGAATTTCTTCACTGATTGTTCATTGATAATTCTATTGCATGTTTCATTGGGTCGACACCTTGATGCATGTTTTAGGGTTTATTATCTTGAATGTGTTTATGACCGACATATCATTGCATATTCTATAAGAGATAACAAGTTCTTTGCAGGTACTTGTGTGAAGTAATTCCTTGGTAATCTAAGGCTACCGACATTGACCTTAGATTCTTTGTTGCTACTCAAACGTTCTTAGATCTTCATGATTTCAGTTATTTTGATCTAGATACCGACATTTCATAGGTCAATTAATTGAGAATATAGTTAAGTCGATACCGACATTTCACTTAACATGACAAGTAAGAGAACGTAATACGGTTAATGACCTAACGACATTGGCTTAACTGTGAGTGCATTCATCTTTAGTCATTGACATTGTTTTGGGGTGATTGAAGCATATCTAGTGGTGGAGAGAAGTTCCTAGCTATTGTTTCTCTCATATTTACATCCATATTCACTATTTAATATTCTGTTTTCAGCAGTACTTCTGTTTTATCTATTTTTGTTCTCCAATCAAAACAACTCCGAATACCCTAAAAATTTGTGTGGTAGTCCGCCACTGTGTCTAGTTACTGTGTATTTAATTTCATAATTTTTGATTGAGTCTAGATTAGCTAATTAATTAGGTTTCTGCTCCTAGGTCGAGTCTGCCAGATTTCTGGTTTACGCGTCTGTTTGTGTTTCTTGTGTGTTTAAGTCTTAGTATCGCCAATCCTCTGCGGGTAATGACCCCTATTTGCCGTTTACTACATTGATATAATTGATTTGATAATAGGGTATCTTTGTAGGTGCTTTTGTGCCTATCAAATTTTGGCGCCGTTGCCGGGGATTGTTTAATTCTAAGTCTTAAAAGTGTCTTTTGTTTTTAGTTTTGCTTTGTTTACTTTATTTTTCTTTTGAGTCTTACGTCTATACTTCTGTGCAGAAGCATTGTGTATGCATACTCGTCACTCTACAAGCTCTGTACCACTGTTATTTGATCAAGAGATTGAGAGAGCAGCAAAACAAAACAGGACACAGCAGAGACTACAAGTGAACACGAGTAACAGTGGTGGTGAGAATTCTGAGCCTGAACATCATTCTGATTCAGAGATCGAGGAACTGGAAGAGCAACATATTCCAACACCTCCACCATCACCAAGACCAATGGCTGCGAAACTTAAGGAGTCCTTTATTCCGGGAACAGGTGCAGCAGATTCACCAATTGTGCTACCAGACGATTTAGGGGCTTACTCAATTCCCCCATCTCTGATTTCGAATCTACCACACTTTAGAGGCACTCAAACTGAAGACCCACAAGACCATCTTAATGAGTTTACAGCACTGTGCAGAATACAGAAGTCAGCGGCGGTGGATGAGAATGTTATGAAACTTATTCTGTTTTCTTTTTCCTTGAAAGAGCAAGCAAAGGCATGGTACAACTCATTGGCTTCCCAATCTATTGACTCATGGGACAATATGTGTGCTGCATTCATGAAGGAATTTTATTCAGCCTCTCGCACCAAGAATTTAAAGAAGCAGATCAGTACATTCAGGCAGAGAGATGGAGATGAATTACATGAAGCGTGGAGTCAATTCAAGGGTCTACTACGCCAATGCCCCCATCACAAGTTTGATCTCAACACTCAAATGGAGTACTTCTATGAAGGACTTGATTCACTCAACAGGCAAAAACTTGATTCGGCTTGTGGAGGAAATTGGTGGAATCAGACTGGAGCTGAAGCTAAGGAAATTGTGGAGAATCAAGCAGAGAATTCAAGACAGTTTCAGTCCAGAGACCGATCTATGGGAGCCAGCAGAAGATCCTTGAATGCCATTACCATAGATGGAGCCATAGAGAAGAGATTGAGTTCTATGGAGAATGACATTGCTTTAATTGCTAGTGCTATGAAGGTGAATAAGAAGGCAACCGTTGCTGCATCTCAAGTGGTGTGTACTATTTGTTCAGCTAAGAACCACTTTGCAGAAGATTGTCCTAAGTGCAGAGCAGTTGAGGAAGACACCCAAGAGGAGGATTTGAATTTTGTTTATCGGCAGCCCAACACATATAATGGGAATAGAGATCATCCCTTCCTTAGCTACCGAAGCAATAATGTGCTCAATCCTCCAACTACTCCACCTGGATTCCAACAAAGACAACCTGTTGGGGATGGGCAGCAATTTGGCCAAAGACGTGTGCCTCAACAACAACAGGTTCCAGCTCAGACATCAACAGGAACTTTAACTTTGGAAGCTATGATGCAACAAATGATGTTTGATAGCAAAAAGGAAAGAGAGGAAAGCAGTGCCTTCCGCCAAGAGATCAAGTCCACCACTCAGCAACAAGGGAAGGCAATTGACTTGTTAGAGCGCCAAGTGAGCCAAATCCAACAAACTCTTGCTCAAGTCAACCCAGGACGTCTTCCCAGCAACACTCTTCCTAATCCTAAGGGTCAACATGAAGTCAATGCAATGGTTCTGAAAAGTGGGAAGGTGGTGGATGCAGTTCCAGTGGTTAAGAAGCCAAGAAGAAAGTGGGAAGAGCCTGTATTAGAGCAGATTGTGCCTGAGGAGCCATCAAAAGTCGGTCTAGGCGCCCCAACTCAATCCATTAAGGAACTCTCTCAACCTGTTGAGAATGCACCTGGAACAAAAATTGAGTCAAGACCGAAACCAGCCATGGTATGTCCCTTAACCCCCTCACCTTTGGTTATCACTAATGTGCCTTTTCCTGGCAGGTTACAGAAACAAGTGAAGGAGGAAAAGGACAAGGAAATCCTAGACGTCTTCAAGAAGGTTGGGGTGAATATTCCATTGTTGGATGTGATCAAGCAGATTCCTCAATATGCAAAATTCCTCAAGGACTTGTGCACTACAAAGAGAAAATTCAAAGGAACCGAAACAGTTGCCTTGAGTGAGAGGGTGTCCGCTGTGCTGCAAAGAAAGTTGCCACCAAAGTTAGGTGATCCGGGACGTTTCACTATTCCATGCACTATTGGTGATCACATGTTTGCTGGTGCTCTTCTTGATTTAGGTGCCTCCATAAATTTAATGCCATATGCCGTGTATGATAGAATGAATATGAGAGAACTTTTACCTACTGGGATAACCATTAAACTTGCTGATCGATCTAACTGTTACCCTAGAGGTATTATAGAAGATGTGTTAGTGCAGGTTGAGGATTTGATTTTTCCAGCGGATTTCTTTGTATTAGAGATGGAAGGTGAACAGATGCCCTCTGAGATACCATTGATTCTTGGTAGACCATTCCTAAGAACAGCTCGTACCAAAATTGATTGTTATGAAGGTGCACTTAGCATGGAAGTAGCTGGAGAAAAGATCCAGTTCAACATCTTTGAATCCCTCAAGCACCCAAATATTGATGATATGTACTCTTGTTGTTCTATTGATGTTTTTGAGAGTTTTATGCAGGAGTTCATTCAGTACTCATTGGGGGATGATCCCATGCGAAAAGTCATTGAAATGGCTGGTAAAAAGAAGGTTCCAGCACAACCGGTTAAATCCATTGAGGAAATTCCTCAACCTGTTGAATTTGAGCATGTATTTGAGATTGCTTCAGCGGAAGACCTTGAGATGGAAGAGGAGTATTATGCAATGGAGGAGGCATTTGAATCTTTGTTGTACATGACAGGTAAGTCTCCTAAACTCATCCCTCTTCCAGTTTCAACTAATGTGCTTGCCCCATCTATTCAGAAAGCACCCGAGTTGGAGCTCAAACCTCTACCTGAGCATTTGAAGGAGTACAAGCAAGCAATTGGATGGACAGTAGCAGATATCAAGGGAATATGCCCCACTTTGTGTACTCACATGATACATTTGGAGGAGGGAGTTAAGCCAACAAGAGAAGCTCAACGTCGACTAAACCCTCCCATGTTGGAAGTTGTCAAGAAAGAAGTGATTAAACTCCGCGATGCAGTGGTAAAGAATGATGAGAACGTGTTGGTGCCTCAACGTGTTCAAACGAGATGGAGAGTGTGTATTGACTACCGCAAGCTCAATGCCACCACACGCAAAGATCACTTCCCCTTCCCGTTCATTGATCAGATGTTGGAAAGGTTGGCAGGTCATGCATATTATTGTTTTTTGGATGGTTATTCAGTGTACAACCAGATAGCCATGCACAAGGATGATCAGGAGATGACCACCTTTCGCAACAATGCCTATGAGTCCAACAGAATCTACAAGGAGAAAACCAAGATGTTTCATGATAAGATGATTAAAAGCAGATCTTTTGTTGTTGGACAAAAAGTTGACTCCTTAGGGTTAACCGTAGGATAATGATTACTAGCTAGATGAGAATGACAATACCATTATGTAATTTGTGGAATTGTGGGAGACAAATTACGTTAGAAACATCGTATGCTGATTATCCATACCATCGTATGCTGAAACATCGTATGCTGATTATCTTCTCTTTGACGTCTTTTGCTCATGATTGACAGGTTATGGGTCATGAAAATAGTGTTCTTCCCGCATTTTGTGTGATTCATCCTCTCAGAATTCACGCCGAAACAATTGGCGCTAGAAGGAGGGTCCCTCAAGTGGAAACCCTCACACAGCTCACCATGAGCATGTCCATAATCTGCACAGATTTCCTTCTCTAGAAATTTTCTTTTTCTGGTTGCCAACCTTCTCTTTTTTCTCGAGCTTCTCCCTGCTCACATACAAGGAGCTAGCCTTCTTCACATCTTAACTTTCACTACTCACATATGATTATCAAAATAAGTCTAACTTCTGGCTTGGTTTTAAAGAAAACCCGAGGAAAAAGAAACTAGATCTGGCTTTTTCTCTCTCATTTACTTGTGCGTACTACTGCATCACAGTATCTCATCTCCACTACCTCAAGACTCGTCTTCCTCCGATGAGTCAAATCTGGCCTCCCTGTCGCTCGACGATGCAGGAAAACCATCTCACGCGCCCCACAATGAACACCCATAAACTGCTATGGACACCCAGCTTCCGTTCTCTTTATTGTTCAAGCCATCCCTGGAACATCATCACCACAAGCTCTTCTCCCCTCCCCCGGCTCCCGGCACCAACTCCCTCCCGTCATCCTCTCACTGTCGACACCCCCACTCATGAGAGCCAGTGAACTCCACTTGGACAAGTACCAACATCATCGTTAGTGAGTCTCGCAACTCTCAGGGTATACCTCCTCTCCCGAGTTCATTATCTAGGCGTCAACCCATGGTATCGACACCCGGCAGGCCGACGCATACCTTATCTTAGTGTCGGAACCCATCTCTGCCTCGGGACTCTCGACACCTCATTTCCCGGGCTCTCGCCACCTCATTTCCATGGTTCTCGGCACCCACCAATCCATGCAACCCAATACCTCTTTCCTGCTTTCCCGAGACACAGCAAATCCAGCAACCTGATGCTCGGTTGCTCCTCCCTGGTTCACGGCGCCAACTACTCTCGGTGCCTCTATCCTGAGACCAATCCTAGCCCTCCCGGCACAGGCCATCTCTTGGTGTCAAGGAGAAGAAGCGTAGAAGAGGCTGGGACCTAACCTACTTACTCTTATCTTCCTCCCTCATGTAATAAGGAAAGGCATAGGTAGCTAGCCTGAGTCATTGCATCCTCTATGAGCTGGATCACTCTCGGCACCTCCCATTCCTGGTTCCCGTCACAACGACAAAAAAAAAATGGTCTTGGCACCCAACAGCTTACTCTCGGCACCTACCCTTTAACCCAGAAACTATTATTAACCCCTCATAACAACTAGTGTGACCTTGCCAATTACCTCTGCTCTTCAAGAGTTCTCTAGCAGATATGCGGATGGTTTATGCATAATGAAATATATGGGATCAACTATGCCTGTACTAGCTCACAAGCAGACACTTCACGCCTATACTTCCGTTATTGCTTTGAAGGCTAATTGACAACCACATATCTTGTGGTATAAGCAGTGACATGTATATAATATATCTATAGCTATGGAGTTATGAGAACTATATCTATTACATGGTTCATAGTCAACCAAGTCGGTTGCATAGCATGAGTTCTGTACACCTAGTCACACAACAAGATTGCTCAATTAATTAATAACATTTGAAGTCCTCAATTGCCATACCCCCACGGCACTATATATCAAGCCAAGCTCCAACAACGAGTTGTCAACAACACTTCATCTACAATGTTACATAGTTCTCTATGATCTATCTGTGGGCATCATGACACAAAGTTCTCATGAGTCATGCCCCCTATCAAACGGTCACACCTTGTTTACTCATCTACTTGCCAAATATGATCGGCACACACTACAGACTATCAAACTTGTGTCATCATGGCTTCTCTTCCCTACGTCGGTACACATACATTACTTCTTGACAAAGCAATATTATCTCCAATGATGAGCTCAATAAGTATGTCATATTATCAGTTCGACTACTCCATTAGGATTCTTATACCAAGCTCTTTTGCCTACATATAGTCTTATATCGACAACTCTAATTTTTCTATAATATTTATAGCGGCTCTACATGTCTCCAGATAATTCATATTTTACTATTTAATTGAGTTATTATCATACAAATAACATGCATCATACATCATAATATTCTTGAGCATGTTTATTACATGACATAAAGAGTTGCCCAAAACATTATTTTTTATACATGCTACATGTATTTTCATGCTTCAAATGCATCTATGACTATTAGGCATGGTTACAAACTTAATTTAATTGTAAACCAATTCCGCGCACAGTGATGCATGCATTTATGCACATGGCACTTGCTACACACAATTGCAAGCCATACATGCTATATATCTATTTATGATTTTATTCTCTCAAACAAGAGCCGTGATCATGGTACGGCACCCCACCGGTCAGGAGCCATGCAACTTACGCAACCAAAACATAAATGAAACATCATCGACATTTCATTTCACATGACACACAGTCATGTCGCCCTCTCGACTACGTCATAGACGGCTACACACACCACAAGTGTACACAGACAACACCCTAGCGTGCAATCTCAGGTTATACACACATGTATAAACAACCACCACTCAAACATGCAATCTCAGGCTACACATACCACGAGTGTACACAGCTAGCACTCAAACATGCAATCTCAAACTACACACACCACGAGTATATCCAGTACTCGAACGTGCAATCTCAAGCTACACACATCATGAGTGTACACAGCCAGCATACAAACATGCAATCTCAAGTCACACGCCATGAGCGTATACATCATCCTTGCCTCGAGGAAAGGTACCTCATCATGATCTTTCATGGCACCACTCCTGCAATGATAACTTCTCATGGCACAACGCCATCAAATCTATATAGTACCACCATCGTATTTCAACATCCTCCTATACAGTCACGACATGTTCTCAAAGTTACACCTGTCAGTCATTCCTCGCAGCAACTCTCTGCGATCGCTCTCCATGACAGACGACTCTACTCTTCATGGTCTTTCCACGGTCTCCTTATGGTTTCTCTTTGGATCTTTTTTGTTTTCTTTTATTTTCTTTTTTTCTTTATATATAGCATGACCTCTATGATCTCTCCACCGCTACTCCTTATGGTTACATGTCGGTTGCTCACATATGGATATTCTCCATGGCCGCTTCCCATGGTTCTTTTATCCTCATGACTTTGTGCTCTCATGATTACGCTAAGGACTTTAGTCTCTACAATCAAACTCCACGTTGACATTCTGATACCTCATTACTTCAAATAAAGACGTTTATCAGCATAATATCACCATAGATAAGCTAACTGTGCCGGTATATGGCGTCTATTAGCTAACCGTGACGAGCACAACTCTTGGCACACGATATCTATCATCTATCAGCCACTCGGGACAAGTCCATAAAACACTCCCCAGCGCGTGACACCTACAAGTCACCAACGTGTTTAAGGCATTTTCTGACATATGATATTATCCTCACCTCTCGAACACGCCATTTGAGATCCCCCATGCCAAATCAGTTATCGTTCCGGTGACTGGCCACTATAATCTCTCCTGGCAATGGGGGACTTGGGCAACAACCTTATATGCTTACATTTACCACGCCTTCATGATACTTGCCATGGCTACTCGGTACCCTCATCATAACAACACTCACCACGACTCAGCGACACTCTCCCTGTCTCATCAGGCACCCTTGCAACGCCTCATAGCGTGCTCTCGCTACACTTTGGCAACACTCGCCTTGCCCTAGCGGTGTCTTTGCCACCCTTCCTAGTGTGCTCTCGTTACGCCTTAGCGATGGTCACCCCTTCTTCAACAATTCTATACATACCCCTGTCGGCACCATTACTATGCCCTAGTGGCACCTCTCGTCATGCCTCAGCGGCACTTCCTTCTCGCCTCAACGGTACCCTGGCCATGCCCAGTGGCACATTCGCTATGCCTTAGTGGCACTCCTCGCCACACCTCGATGACACACTTGGATGGCGAAATGGTGAACTACGTAGGCACTCTAGCACTCACCTAGAGGCAACCACAAAATATGTCAATACAATTTCCCTATGGAACACATACATGCTGGAATAGTTCAGCTAGCTAAAACATATAGTTGATACAAATCAAAAGCTACTAAATGCCTAAGACATACAAATATGCCGGTACCCGTTACCCGCACGAGATGCTCACTAGAGTTTCCACACCTGGCACCGAGCGGTACCTAAACTTCGACCCCCAATCGTCTTGCAATCTCCAGACATTACACGAGAGCAACAGTCCCAGTGTCTCACATTCATATGTATATCTAGGCAATATATCATGACATCATGATTTTTCATAACGTGACAGAGTTACAGCAACGCACGACGTACCCCACTTAGAGGGAGCCGGTCCATCCCCTCCCTTGCATGGGGACTTGGGGGACTGGGGACTGGTTATGTCGCCACTAGTAAGGTTAGTATTCCCGATACTTTATCAGATAAAGTCCCCACCCAAGAGAGTCTCTTGACTGCGGACTTGGAGACTTGTTAATACATCATATGTGAGAGCTAAAACATCGATCATACTCGCTTAAGAAAACACTTATTGTCATATAAAACGGGTTTGAGCCTTAACTAAGTCTAAGAAACTTATACTTTTCCTTGAAGGTATAATAGTAATACACTCTCCAATAAGGGCAAAATAATATTTTTAGGATGCATCAACTTTATCTCAATAAATACATGTTTCCACTCCTCATTTGGGTAAGTCTCAATCTCCACCATATTAATACCTTATCTCTATTCTCATGTGGCTAACTTAGGCATCAGAGGGTCGAAGGCCGGCAAACCCGGTCTTCCCTTTGACGACCTTTGCTCATAATTGACAAGTTATGTGTCTTAAAGATTGTGTTCTTCTTGCACTCTGTGTGATTCATTCTCTCAGAATTCACGTTGAAACAAGGAAGAACATATTTGGGGTTGGGAACTTAGGATTAGGATTAGGGTTTAAGATTTGGTTAGGTTGGAGATTGAGGAATTTGGGCGTGTCGCTCAAATGCAGAAGGCTAATAACATTGATATTAAAAGGGAAACGACGAGAAATAGCATATAAATATCACTAGTGTCGGGCTTTCGGGCCTAGAATGATTTTGTATCTTTGCGCCTGAGCCCGACCCGAAAAGGAGTAGTACCGGCTTGAACATAACTTTTCCTACAACAAACCCGGTAAAAAGCCCGGCTCGACTAGTCTAGTCTGGGTCGGTTTGCCGGTTTTTTTTCTTCAACGAGCTTTATGCCCAGCCATAGACAAAACACATGGAAGACAAAATATCTAGCTTAATTATAAGCTTGTAGTTTCCTAGAAAATGTACGGTATCAACAAATGTTAATACTCAATATATATCTAATATGTCATGAAATTAAGATCATATTTTGTGAAACATCATACCACTATCATTTTGTTTTCTTGGGAGTGATGTAATAAGTTATCTCAGTTACGTAGTAAGTTAGTAACACATCCACCTAGTCAACATTTGTTCCGAGGTCTACTAGAAGATTCGAGGAAAGTCAAACTAATCTTTCGCCTCAGGCGCACAAACCCAAATGTTGGTCTTTCAAACATGTTGACCACAAACCGATGGGAGTTGTGACTCAAACTTTAAACATGAGTGTTTTAAATTAGACAACATTTTACCACACCAAATGAGTTTTCACTAGCATTTATATCATAAAAATATATTTTATTTTGTGTCAACAAATTTTTTTAGAGGAGAAAGTGATTTTTATATATTTAAAAAAGAAAGCAACAAAAGTAATGCAACAACTATCTCTAAACCCTAGTCCGCCTCATCGGCGAGACTTTATCAGGGAAGCTAACTCCAATCTTTCCCTTTAGTGGATCTTATTATCCACCCTTTGGGTCTCTCATCGACCCCGCTAAGCCGATCCGTTGTGGCGAACACCCAATCGAATCAATTGGTATGGCAACCTTGTGCACTTAACCTTGAATTTGGTGCTTCTCGTATAAACCTTCGAAAGATATCAAGTCTTCGGTATTGGAGCGGCGTAGCTTTGCGTCGTATGGTGACATATGCGTCCGGTCAGATTCGATGTAATAGACTAGTAGAGCAACACTCAAGGTTAATTGGTTGAATTTGAAGGCGATGCAATCTTGGCCAAGGTTGATTGGTTGAGTGTTGCTTTACTACGTCGATGCATCAGTTGTAGTCTTGGCCGTATTGAGGTGATGTCTCAATCAAGACAAATTTCGGCTCTGATTTCCTTTAGGTTTGGTCTTTTTCCGATATTGTTTCTCCTGCTAACTGGAATTACTCCTTCCTTGATTGGCTAAAATCCCTTTTTCTTAATCCGGACAACAGGACAAGAAACAAATTTAGAGTGTTTTTATGCTTGCTTGGTCTATCTGGAATTCCAGGAATCCTCTTATTTTCAACATATCTCTGCCAATGCAAATCAATGTTACTATTATGCTCTTACTTTTCTTAATAACTATACTGATGTTAGCTACTCTTGTCATACTAATTCTTTTACTAAGCGTAGGTTGCCCAATATTAAATGGCACCCTCCTGATACTAATTTTATTAAAGTCAATTTTGAAGCTTCTATCATTCATAATCAGGCTTCGATTGGTTTTGTTCTACGAGATCATTTGGGTAATCCTCAGGTAGTAGCTGCAAAAATAGTTGGCCACACTAGCGTGCTTATCGCAGAGGCAATTGCTTTACAGGAAGGTCTTCATACTGCATATCTTCAAAACATACCCAATGTTTCTATTGAAGGTGATTCCAAAGTTCTTGTCGATTGTCTTCTGGATAGAAAATTAGTTCCATGGAGTATTAATTCACTTGTCAAAGATATCCGTTTGCTGGCTTCGAGGTTTCGCTATTGTGTTTTTGGTCGGTGAACTTTGTAGCAGATTGTTTAGCTTTCCTTGACCACTCCTCGTCCTCTCCTTTAATATGGATTAATTTCTCTCTCTGTGTCCCTATCATTTCATTTGGATTAGTTGGGAAAAGAAGTTTCTAAAAGTTTTTGTTGTAGTTTTTTTTGTGTCGTTTTTATTTATCAAAAAAAAAAAATCAAACTTTATTTTGCAGCTTTGGCCAATAAAATTTATTTCTTTTAAGTTATTGAAAGAAACCGAACACCTCAGAAAATCATGTGCTGCAAACTACAATGAAGCGAAAAGATAGAGATCGAGATGGATGAAAATGACAAGTTGCTAGCTATGTTGTTGGACTAGATTATGCATGCAGCTACATCAAATAAGCAGGCTCATGGTGGTTGGACTGAAGATGTCACACAATAAATTAGGATTTTACATGCACCAAACTAACTTGGTCCTCCATCCAAACAATTGCATTCCCATATCGGACTTTTGTTTGGATACATTTATCGTTTTCTTTTTGTATTTTGAACTTAAGCATTGTGCTGTCTCCGTAATATAATATGGTGAACTAGAGGCTATTTAAACATTAAATCCCACTCTAGCTTTCTATAATGGTTCTTCCGTAATACTCTGTGTTTCCTAGGACCATCAAATGTTGCCCTTCTCTCTTTCTTTTCTTTGTTTCAGAAAAGAGAGAGGTGTTATTTTCAGTTCATGGGACCCCTCCCTCTCCTAATTCATCAACTCGTTGAAGCAATTCACGGACCACGAAACTTTGTCATCGTATGATTATTCGCCGTTATATCAAACGGCATCAGCGTTATCTTACAAGTACCTTCCTCTGCAACAACATCAAAAGCTTTAAACGCCAGCTATTTCCCTTCCACACAATTATTTGTCTCTCTGAAGCTCTTATTCCCTTCTAACAGTATCTGTCAACTCCACAGATCCCCTAACCGGAAAAAAAGATTCGGATCCGAGCTCTAACCGGTCGGTTTCTGAATTGAGATCCGACAGGCAAACGTCCAAAACTTGATTTCACAGGTAATTAAGGGCAGTAGTAGTAAAACCTGTTCTACAGTGTTGTTGAATTTTCTCCAGTAGGTTGGTGTTCATGTGTACCTGTGATGAGATCTGTAGCAATTAATGTTGCATAGACTCCATGGTTCACTGCATATGCAGAGTTCTCTTTCCCTGTCTTTCTTCAAGCTACTGTTCCTTAAAGTTTTTTTTTTTTCAAGATTATGATGTCATTAGTGACTGGTTAGAATTTTTATAATCTGAGAAGTCATTATATATGGATAAGCTTGTAGAGTTGGGTACAGAAAGTCCCACTTCTGGATCTGTTTATGCGAGGCTCCTCCATGACCATGGTTGTGATTTTTAGGTGAAGATAGAATTAGGGTTTCACGTAGTAAAAGGTCTTTTCTTAACGTGTGGTTTTGAAGTGGAGGTTTTCCTTTCTTTTTCGACGTTTGGTGTGTGGTCGCAAGTCGTAATACTGTTTCTGGCTTTCTGCTTTGAAGGTTTTGTTGGGTTGCCGACAGTGAGGGCGTGCAGCTAAACCACTGCTTGCCTAAACAGATGACCGATGGAGTTAGATTATCACCGACTGCTTTCTTCTACGTGAGTGAAAGATACTCTCTCAAGGTAGTTTCTCTTGTCAAAATTTGATTGTGTTGTTTTTGTTTTCTACTTCACCATCTATGTCTCGTTCCCTTCGAGATCTTTCTGCGTACAGTGAATAAATTTTTGGATACAACCGTGTATATGATACTATAATCTACAGCGGGAGACATCGAACAGTTGTACGTTTCGTGAGAGAGATCGTAAACAACGGTTGTATCCCAGAATTTTATGGAGGGTGGAGTATAGAGATAAAATAGAGAGCATTTTATGACAACATTGCGCAACTTTTGCAGGTAATTGAGTTGCATGTTCTTCGTAAGTTATCTCTGAGCCATTTTTGAGTTGTGTATATCTATAAGCAGAAGTGTAGCAATCTTGGAGGTTAATACTTTTCAGTTGATGGAGATGAGTGGCTTTAGGCCTAGTGAATCCAACCATGTAGCTCAGCAAAGCCGTCGTGACAAGTTGCGAGTTCAGCATACTTCAAACCAATCCCATCCTCATTCAGATCTACCGAACAATTCACCAGCCCAACAAAACCCAGATATTGTTCAAGTTCGAAATGTCAGAAATGCCAATAATCTGCTTTTTGATCCGAGCCTCTTCTCCCCAGAACTTCTCAATTTTTCGATAAATGCAAATCATGCATTTGCATCATCAACTCAAGATTTAGGTGACGAGAGTCCTCAAAATTATGGTAATTGGAGAAGTCTAAACCCACACCAAAACTTAGATAATTGGGATACCAATTACCCAACTGGGACTACTTCAAACCACCATATGTATGTCAGGGAAGTTAATAACACATCTCCATCCACACCATCACATTTGAAGCCTAGTATTTACCATGGTTACCAGCATTTTTCTTCTTCATCTCCAATGTACCATAATACACTCCAAGATGTTGTGACACCAGCTTCTGCCGGAGGGATCCAGCAGGATCAGCTAGAAATGGCTTCTTGGGCACAAGGCTATGTAAATCAATCCCCTACATTGGGATTCGATAACTCAAGTTCTTGGATGGATCGTCCGATAGGGAGTAATCGCCATAACTGGACTGGGGGCGAAGAATTGAGAAGTGCTATGAGTGATTATTCCAACCAACAAGGCCTGTCTCTATCACTTTCTTCAAATCCTCCTCCATCACAAGGATTGCAAGCAAGTTCAAGTAGGAAATCGGGCGGTTACTTATGTTCGATGATGAAGCCATCAGTTATAAGCAAAGCATGTGGAACTACCAAATCACTTCAAGACTTAGTTGGGACTAGTAATGCTTCTACCAGTAGTGCTGCATATCATAGAAGCACAGGTCCTCTTGGTCCTTTCACCGGATATGCGACGATTTTGAAGAGTTCCAAGTTCTTGAAACCAGCACAACAGCTGTTGGAAGAGTTTTGTAGAGTTAATGATCATTCAAAGGCATTCAAAACATGCGAGGCATCTGAGAGGATATCTAAGGATCAGGCTAGTGCTTCTGCTTCTGCTTCCGTTTCAGTCTCTAATGATCAAGCTGCTAATATGACTCAAAATTCAGTAGTTGGAAATAAAGGGAGAAATAATTCTGCTGCATCATCCTCTGCATTTTACTGTTCGAATGAAATTAGCAGTGATGGTGGAGCTGCTGCAAGCACCTCTTCTGGGTCGTTTCGGCCGGAGTACCAACAGAAAAAGGCAAAGCTCCTATACATGCAGGAGGAGGTTAGTACTAAATTTTTGTCTTGTTCTTATGAATTTTGAGCTGAGAGACTACTAAATAGATCTGTTGGTAATTAACTAGCTTTGAGTTGCATATTTTTTTTGGGATACCCTCATGCATGCTCTTGTATTTCCAGTTCACAAGAATTGTATGTATAGTATATCAGTATATGAAAACTTTCACAGAAAAAAAAAAGTAATATGGAACTAGTATTAGTCATGTTTTAGATCATAGAGCGTTGGGAATGGAAGTAAGATATTATTTTTGGAAAGAATCGTTCTGGACATTTCAATCAAACATGGCATGGTGTAAAAATCTTATATATTGTGCATTTGCGACAGACTTTGGGTCCTTTTAAACCCTTGATAATTAGCTTTTAGAGTTACAAGTCATAACAAAAGTAATGCTTTCTTCCAAATTAGACAACCAGGTTACAATTTCTTATCTTCAAGCTAGAAATCGGCCATAGGTTTCCTATACACGTAGCTTGAACTGCTTTGGAGTACAAAACTAATGGCTATAGTGGGGGCCATGATACTGACTGGATTAGAGGTTTGCAAAAGTCAGATTGATTAGATGGACATTATATTCGCTAGATATATCAAACACTGTTTGATGGATCATGCACCCACTAATGCAATTTCCTTCGTCCATTTATATTCGATTAGGAAGGACAAAATTTACTGTATTTCTTGGTAGTGAATGGTGAGGATGAAATATTCAATTTAGTTACCCAAATACCTTAGCAGAATTACTTTCAGATAAAAGATTAGTATACTAAGAAATACTGTGTTGGTTCATTGAAAATAAATTCATTTGATCAATTAGAAGATGGAGCCTTTTGGAAACTGTGTGATGTCGATAATATATATATATATATATATATTAGAAGATGCCAACAATCTCTAATATATATTGTAGTTGCCAACAATCTCTTTAATTGGAAGACTGATTATCAATATTAACAGTCTTGAAAATCTTCATGATTATCCATATATATACATATACGTTGAAGTCAGGAGTACCTCATAACTAATCTTAGGTGCCCTATGTGGTTTAGTCATCAGAAATCAACAATATGTAAGCATTATTCTTTCTTACTCATAGTGATGCATAATCGGATTGTAGTTTATATTCATGTAAATTAAGAAAACAAATTACTTTAATTTATCCCCATTTTATTATATAGCGATTGTTGAAATTCTAGTATTGTTCTCGAATTCACCTTATTGATTAAAATTATATATATGTTGTATATGTAGTAAAATAATTATGACTTCTTACCTTCCCATCTAAAATTAACCTAGTAGATTTGATACTAACGTGCTTATTATGAATGTTGCCGAGTTGATAATTATGGTGCCAAGTTGAGTTTTACCAGAAGGTTATGTCGACATAAAAAAAGATTTATTGTTATTTGCTTATAATTTCTGTCTTATGAACTTACATATCATGATTGGGGTTCTTAACAAACAAAAATAAATAAACATTATATAATTGCCTCTTGTACATTTACATGTTGATGTTGACTTAACATGCATATCCAGCAACGTAAGATACCCTAAATGCGAGATTGTACCTTTGTATAAGAAAATGTAGGTTAAAAATAAATTTTGATTGACCCACATCTTTCATCAACAGAGGTCGTCCACTAGATTCAGATGTTCTTCTAGCTTCTCCCAAATTATAATCATTGAGGGATTAATTCTTTTAAAATCGCTGCACTACTGTATTCTGAGTAGGACCTTGGCAATTATTAGAAGAGAGAATTTCATTTACAGTATAAGCCACTTGTTTTCCAGTCACTTTATAAAAGTTCTGAAGCAAGCTGTCTTGGAATGCCATCTTTGGCTTAAAAGAACCGTCCTTGCTGATTGTACATCACCATTGATTTTCATTAGTTTTGGCAAAGTTTGGTGAAAGCTAGTACCTGTGAAAATGTTGGACCTTTCTGTGCTCCATGAATTGTTATGTCATTCAATCAATCTATGAAACGATTTACAGCGTATATAGTTATGTGTTGATCACATTGTTGACCGAAATAGTGATGCCATGATATGTAGTCACCACGCAGGAATTACTGCACACTGAAACTGAAGTGCAGAATAGTAGTAACCCAACAAGTTCATCCCTGCAATTGCAAAACCCTACTGTATGTTGAATGTCATATGTTAGGTTTTAGCGATGGAGGAGATGTATATAAGACTTTTTTATATCGAATAATTTTGGTTCGCCCGGCAACATCTTAAGAATTTTGATATAGTGCTCTAAACAAGAGTTTTCTTTATAGGTAGAGATGTATATTAATTGAATAACTGAAACTATCTGCAGCACATTTCTTGATAACATTGTAGAACATATCTCTCATCTTGATGCAATATGCATACAAGTAATTATGGTATGTAGTTATGTTCATGGATTATGACTGCATTTTGGTAATTTTGTTGCATGTCATCGATCAAAGGTATGCAGAAAGTACAAGCAATATCATCAGCAAATGGAAATGGTGGTCTCCTCCTTTGAGTCAGTTTCAGGTCTCAGCTCTGCAACTCCTTACATATCATTGGCTCTCAATACAGTCTCAAGACAATTCAAATGTCTTACTGGCTCCATCAAAGACCAGCTCAAGCACAAAAGAAAAGCTTTGGGGGAGGATTTCTCATCAACCAAGATTGCCAGTACTACTGGCTACAATAGTAAAAGTGATAAGACCGTGGGCAAGCAAAAGTATGTGGGTCTCGGCTTGCAAAAGCATAAAGCGGCGGGTGGGCAAGATGCTGGCTTCTCTGAACACCAACAACACATCTGGAGGCCCCAGAGAGGCCTACCGGATCGTTCAGTGGCCATCCTTAGAGCATGGCTCTTTGATCATTTTCTTCATCCGTAAGCCAATTATTTTGAACTCTCTCCTCACTTCATATCCATCTTTTCTTCTTTTCTGCTGTAACCAACTGTTTGGTTTTAGGTATCCAACGGACACAGATAAGCACATGTTAGCCTCTCAAACAGGTTTGTCTAGAAACCAGGTATGGCTACCATCTCCTTTGTCAAGTAATTATCATGTCTGAAGTTATGATCAAGTTGAATAGGTAATTCCCCATTGGTTAGGATCAACTAAATAGGTAGTGGTATCTCGTTTCAACCTGAAAGACTAGCATTGTGTATCTATACATATATAGTTGTGTAGCTCATTCACAAATCCCAACTCAATTTGGTTTTGGACTTCAAATTTAATCAGACCACATGCATTACTATTTTTATTTCTTTATCGGGGCATTTGGATTATACTTTGGTCTAATTGTGGTATATTTAACCAATGCAGGTTTCAAACTGGTTCATAAATGCCCGAGTGCGTGTTTGGAAGCCCATGGTTGAAGAAATACACATGCTTGAGACTCGAGGGTCCATGGAAACTTGCCAAGATCTTGGGAAAGATGGAAATTCTCCAACCGAAGGCACCAGCAGGCCAATCAAAGAGCAACTTGGCATGCATCGTGCTATATCTGATAGGCAATTGGAATCCTCAAGTATGGGTTCCTTGAGAGATGCACCGAATGTAGAAGTACAACAAAGTCAGGAGATCAAGAGATCCAGAATAGAATGTCAGGTTCCATCAAGCATGGATAGTGCATTGATGGGTTTTGTGCCATACAATCGAAGCGGGCTTGAGGTTGGGGGACTAGCAGCTGTGTCATTGACATTGGGGCTCAGGCATGGTGTGGAAAGCGTCCAACAGCAGCAGCAGCAGCAGCAGCAGCAGCAACAACAACAACAACAACTGCATGAACAGGATGAATATCAGCTTAGGCGGCAATCTGGAGGTTACATGATTCATGATTTTGTGGGGTAATCTACTTGTACTGTGGCAACATTGTCGACTGAAGTAGGACAGAAAATAAGAGGGAGAAGACAGCTCTCCAATTATCCCGGGCTCCGGTTTTGGTACACAATTTTAAGCAATGTAGTGGTGTATATGGATAGCTTCATCATCGATCAGTTCAGGTCATTCTAACAGATGAGCTTGATTGGATAATGAGCTTTTTAAAAGGAGCTTGGATGATACTTAGGGATCTAGGGCATTTTCTAAGATCAAAATATTTATCTGAGAGTTAACAACGTTAGTGGGGTACTAAGTGGAAGGATACTTGACAAATTATTATTGCTCGCACAGGATTGGTATAGAGATTTCAGGGACAGGCGATTCACTCCAGGTTGTCCTAGACTTTAGGACACCATTCCTCCAAATGCCTCCAAGGTTGCAATGGTAAGAACTACATAAACTAGTAACGAGAGACGACCAAACTATTAGAATAAATCAAAGCCTAAAATGCTGAAAACTGGTAAATTGTCGGGAGGAAGCATAGATTCGACTCATAACATCGTTCCGTTCCGGTCTCGGAGATATAATAATGAGCTTTCGTGTTTAAACCTGTAACAAACAGGGTTTATTTTTCACGATCAATTTGGTCTTCAACCTTCTATGCATTCCGTCTACATCAGACATGACTAAAGTTGCAATCATTAATTTGTAAGTACATGAGAGTTCTACACCCTGCAATTCTAATCCTTTGATTCCACTCCGACCCGAAGCACTTGGTTTATGACAAATAATGGAAGGGCATCTTAAATTTAGGTCGCACAAATTTTTTTCACTCAAGTACACCGATTTAAGGGACATAGTCTTCAAGGATGGAAGAAGTATGCCACCACCACGAGTAACGTCCTCCTTTATATTCAGGGACTCCAAATTCAAACTAGCTTGTTAAAGAGTTGACGTTAACAAGGGCTTGGAAAGATAAGCTCTTGAGGTGCATTAGTGTAAAGGGACCTAGTGTAAAACGTCGTCGGAGGCAGTTGAGATCCAACTCTTTGAGGCTACTCTCTTGTGCAAAACTAGCCAACAAATTGTCTAGGATATCATCCGTAACGGGAGTCATCTTCATAAAAAGCCTAAATCTATCCAACTGGGGATGTGTATGGCCTTTACTCTCAATACGATAATTCAAACACTTTTGCAACACATTGCTCAAGACTGAAGAGTATATAGTGATCATGGTACCATGGCTTTCCCTCATCGAGATCTATTACGGGGATACCAAGCACCTTCAAATTGCTTTGAAACACATCTCATGTGAATGTCGGAAGGAGTGAGTGAATGTGGCAGATAATATCCGATAAGTGAGGTTTTTCAGTCATGGCTACTCTGGCCATGCCATCAGTCATCAGGTTGTGACTTATGAAAGTAAATTCTTTGTCCAAAGGGACAGAGAACGAATTCAGAATGTTGAGGGTATTTCTGATGGTTTTTGTGGGAGCTTTGTAAAAAATTAAGCAATCATCAACAAACATGAGATTAGAAACTCTGAAGCCATGAGGAGAGGAGAGTTGTACGTGATATGGCTGGTTAAGGTGTCTAACTAACAACTTTGAGGTCATGAGTTCATACATTACTGACATATGTATGGTATATGAGTTATTTAATATAAAAAATTTAAAAAAAATAAGTAGAGAAGAGCGTGCATCCCAATATGAGAGTCAGTCCTCTGAGAGGCTTTATTAAGGTGCATGATCAAGGGCTCCATACAAAGAATGAAAATGTAACCAACCGTCAGCCTTACCAATAACAATGATTGAAAAAGAAATCGATGTGATGCATTTCATAATCAAGCCAAATCAAATTTATGAAGACAAGCGTTGATATAGTTCCAATTCAAAAAGTGATACGCCTTTTCAAGATCTAGCTTGATGCCCATAGAACCTGTCTCACCTTTCTTTCTTTGAAAGTTTTGAAAAAATTTCATGCGCAGTTAGAATGTTATCATGAATCGATCTACCTGCTAGAGCAAAAAGTCATTGGTTATTCGAAATGCATTTTTCCAATAAAGGTCGTAAACGCTTGACTAAGATATTTGTAATAATTTTGAAACAAACATTACAGAGATTAACGAGTCTAAAATGAGTGGTAGTTCACGATTGTCAACTTTAGGAGTTAAGACAATATTGGTGTGGCCACAGGTGGAACTAGCTTAGGACCAAGCCAAAGTTTTGAAAAATGTTAACTAATGATATGCTATCAGTAAGATTGTATGATTATTATTATAATTGGCACCTCTAAAGGGAAGGAAATTTGCTGTGCCCAAAAACCCAGCACCAAACTTGTGCCACCTACCAAATTTTGACACATGTCTCCAACTTAAACAAACATTAACCTTGTTAACCACAACGTTATCTTATAATAAAAATATATTAAAGAGTACGAGAAACGGTTCGGCTGTACCTCTACCTCTTCCCTCTGTTTATTCTTAACCGTCTTTTTTCTTCTTTCTCTCCAACTGTGCTCCCAAACAACATCTAGCTCACAACACATTGACAGCACCCAACAAAATGAGGTCGAAAAGGAAACCAACTAAAGTAAACAAAATTGGCACCCATTTACTTTGAACTTTTCTCGAATCAAAATCGTATATTGGTTTGATTACTAGCACCTGAATACACACACACATATATATATATTGGATCTGCTTATTTGGTGGTTGTCTTCTTTTTTGTTAGCTTCACCTTTTATTTTCTGTACATCTATAGCTCCCTAGAATTGAACAAAATAATTTCCTTTTATGTTATTTTCTTGAGAAATTTTATTCATACACCTTTAAGTGTTAAATTCACATACCTTTTTTTATACACCCTATTTTGGCCATGATCCTCAGCGTGCGGAGCGGAGGTGAATAGCGAACAAAGAGAAAAAGGGAGTGTTGCGGGCGTGCCACCTTGCGGACGAGGTATAGGTCTTGACTTCTTGAATCAGGTGGAAGGGGTTCCAGGTGCCACCTCAGATGAGGAATTTACGAGCACAAGACAGTCAATACTCAAGGCGGCGTGAGCAGAGCAACTATAGGGAAGATTCTGAGGAATCGGGGTAGAGTCCGGAGAGCTCTGAAGAATCCTAGGCGGCGGTGCGCTTAGAATCAGGGTTTCGAGGTAGCTCGAAAGAAACTGAGTTGCAGTTGGTTTGTGTTGTTTGTAATTGATTGTTGAGAGAGTTTTCTGTAAGCCTTTGAGCCTCTTATATAGTGGGAGCTCAACTTGCTGCAAAAGAAAGATAATCAGAATCCATGTTGGACTCTGCAACGTAAAGCATAAGGGCACTATTCCTCCCATGCAGACCAATCCTTATGTGACACATATCCAGTTCGCACAGTCCGCATAGGAAAATGCCTGGACTTCTATGCGAAGCGGAATTAAGAGCTATCCTTATCCCGCGGGGTGCCAAAGTTCATGTAGAAAACTAATAACTTGCGCAGACCGCGGACTCCTGAAGCTCAATTCCACCTCGCGGGCTATTGCAGCCCGTGGGCCAAAAAGAAGGCTTTTTCATTAAAAATGGCCACAGGGATTGGCCCAAAGCGTGTCAAAGACTGATAAAAGTCTAAAACGATTAAAAGGGTTTCGCGTGAACTTCGCATATGTCTACTTCGCGAACTAACAAGCCGGTTTGCCAGCTCGCCTAGATGCACTCCGCCTCACTTGATGCCAAAGTTATTCCGCGCGGAGGCATTTCGCGCGAACTGTGTGTATACCGCACGAAGCGCCCGAGCTCGTGAGACCCCTTTACGCGCGAAACCATCCCGCGCGAGCTATGTTTTTGTGTCTGAAAGCGCGCGAGATCTGTTAGTTTGCGGAGTCATTCTGCGTGCATACCTTGCAATTCATCTCGCATGGTCTTGCTGGCGGGCCATTATTTGTAAACTTTAAAGAAACTTGGGCTCGCCGGCTGGAAACGGCTAGGGAAGTAATTAATATTCACATAGATATTTTACAGTCCAATAAAGTATTATTATTAGCATAAAAATATCTTTTGGCTCAAATATTGCCCCCTAGGCCTTGAACTTGGATTGTCCAAGCGAAAAGGCCTTATTGAACATGTCGATGCAAGATAGGCTGCAAAGGAAACTTAAGAGACCTTAGTCTAAATTGGTTCGTATATCATGTTGCCCTTATGCATGAACGTTCCTTCGCTAGGTGACAAACCTTCCATTGAGAGATAAAAAAAATGGTCAGACTTGGAATAGGCCCCAATCTTGTACTGGTCTGTTAGTTAGACCTTGCACGTTTATGTTGAAATCCAAAGCGGAAACCAAGAAATTAGCACAACGAAATTGCATGTAACAATTAATGGCCTTGAGCTTGATAATTGGTTGCAACGGAATGTTGGGAATGTGTTGCACAGGTCCGTGAGCTTGGCAATCCTGACACCCTTTGGCGAAAGTAATACAATTCTTGAGAATTGTAGGCCAATAGTAGCCGTGGCGACGGATTAACCAACGCATCTTTGGGCCTGCCTGATGCGAGCCACAAACCCCGGAATGAACCTCGCGCATTAATCGTTTTGCTTCATTGCCATACACGCAGCGGAAGTCATTACGGTCTTCGCCGCGCCGGCTAAGCTTGCCGTTGCGCAGCAAAAAATTGAGGGCGAGGAACCGCATCTGACAGGAATGAGTGGCATCATGAGGGTTCGTGAGGTAGGCGATGAACGGTAGACGCCAATCCTCATCAATAGGGTCTAAGGCAGCAACGTCAGGAGAGTCCTCCTGATATTGCCCCCTAGCAATAAAAGACGGAAGAGTGTGTCGCTCGACTTTGAGCAGCCGTTCGCGCACTCCATCTCGCAAGCTGAAGCCAGAGGCAACCCGTGCTAGCTCATTCACAGCGAAGTTAAACTCGCGCGGAATGTGCTCAATATGGACGTCATTGAAGCGGTTTAGTACGTCAAATGCATTCTGTAGATAGGGCTCAATGGACAAACTCAAGCATTTGAACTTTTCCACCAACTGGTTGACGACCAATAAAGAGTCGCCAAAGACTTGGACCTCACGAACCCCTAAGTCCAGCAAAATCTCCAGTCCTATGATGAGCGCCTCGTACTCCGCTTGATTATTCGTACATTTGAAGTCCAGCTGGAAAGAGTAAGAGAAGCGATCGCCTGCAGGGTTCTCAATGGCGATTCCAGCACCTACGGCGAATTCAGTACGTGAGCCATCAAAATAAAGAGTCCATGGAGTAAGGGAAATGGCAGCGAATTCTAGCTCGCGGAACGCTGTTAACTCGGTTGGTGGGTGATGAGCGAGGAAGTCCTCTATGGCTTGTCCCTTGACCGCTTTTTGAGGAACATATTTCAAGGAGAACTCGGACAAAGCCAAAATCCATTTGCCTATTCGTCCGCGTAGTATAGGGCGGGAAAGCATGTATATGACAAGGTCAGACTGAGCGATCACCACCGTGGTAAAGGCTAGCATGTAGTGGCGAAGTTTGCAACCTGCAAAGAATAGGGCGAGACACAACTTCTCCATTGGAGAATAGCGTGTCTCGCAATCAGTTAGCACCCTGCTAAGATAGTAAATGGCGTGTTCAACCCCGTTTTCATCGTCTTGTGCCAAGAGTCCGCCAATTGATAAATCAACAGAGGCGATATAGAGTTTAAACGGAATGCCAGGGCGAGGGGGAACCAATACCGGCGGGTTCGCCAGGTAGTTCTTGATACGATCAAAAGCCTCTTGGTGCTGTAGTTCCCATACAAACTCGGTTGCCCTTGGAGCTTTAGGAGGGGTGAAAAAGGTTGAACCTTCCCTGCCGCTTTTGAAATGAAACGGCGGAGAAAGTTGATTCGCCTGATTAGTTGTTGGAGCTCCTTCTTAGTTGTAGGAGATGAGGCGTTTATTACCGCCTGCGCCTTGTCTTTAGGGATCTCGATGCCCTTTTGATGGACTAAGAATCCTAGGAAGTCACCTGCTTCCGCGAAGAATACACATTTGGCGGGATTCATTTTCAGGTTATGGCGTCGCATCCGCATAAAAACCTGTTAGAGGTCTTCGATGTGCGTCGCCTGCGTTTTGGTTTTGACCAAAACCCATTATTTTTCTCATGAAGCTTTAGAGCATGTTGAACTGATTTTCTAGTTGAACAAGTGTTGGTTGTCCCTCATAATTTTAGGAGATTTGTCAGTTTAAATGTCATCTAGAGGAGATGTACCATTTTTTAGGAGATTCGTTAGTTTGAACAGGTGTTGGTTGTTCCCAACAATTCCAATCATAACTTGTTAAAATCATGATGCTTTAAACCATAAACAAAATGCCCAGTAGCTCACTACAACAATCAAACACAACAAGTTCAATCCTAACTGTAATTATTCAATGAAAACTGAAACTAGACCCTCCACTTTTGTAGTGCTTCCTCGTCTTCTCGTAATACCTTTTCAATTCCTCTCATCGCAATCATATCTCTCCTTTGTAAGGCTAAAAGATCAGACAACGAACATAAATTGGGAAATTAGGATGGGTTTACGAACAAGAACAAAAATTGAAACCATGACAGTTGCAAATAAAAAAGAAAAAAGAAGAGAAAGAAGAAAGAAGTGGTAAAGAAAAATTATGGGTTAAGGTCAAACTTAATTGCAGAGAAAGAAGAAAGAAGAAAGATAAGGATAAACAGGGAAGAAAAAGAGGAACAGTCAAACTTAATTCTGTTTTTTATATTAGAAGATAACGTTGTAGTTAACAGGGTTAATGTCTGTTTAAGTCGGAGACAGGTGTCAAAATTTGGTAGGTGACACATGTTTGACACTGAGTTTTTGGGCACAGCATATTTCCATCCCCCCAAAGTTTTTGAAAAATGTCAATTAATAATATTATATCAGTAGGATTGAATGATTATGAGATTATAATTGTATAGGTATAGCTTCCTTTCTTTGTAATATTTATGTCATGTTAATTACCTTTGCCTCTTACCATATGGATCCATCACCATAATTAATTAGGTATTAACTAATCATTTTACATACATCTAAATTTTCAATATACATATATGTCATTACACGACATAAATGGAGCTTTACAACGAACAATTATGTTTAAAGATTATAAAAAAAACAATAATATTACTTTCAATTAAAATATAATTTTATCAAACTATTTAAAATTATTATATTTTTTTCCGTTCATTAAATTTTGCCCCCCTAAACATACGGTTCTGGCTCCGCCATTGGGTGTTTCCCTTCACATATGATATAAGACATGCAGGACACCATTGAGTCAAATTATTACTTCAATTAGAGAACCAACCCTTCCTACAAGAATCCTAGTAGAAGTTAAGTTTTATTTAAAATAGAGAGAAAGGAAAAAAAAAATTATTCACACATTGCTAGATATTAGATACATATATCTTAGAGCATCTCTAACAGCTTCTTTAAAATTTCTCTAAAATAGGAAAGCAAAAACCAAAATCTCTAAAAAAAATTATGCTCTAACTCCAACAGCTTCTCTATTTTAAAGATTTCGGCATTTATTACAACAATAAAAACTACTACATGATTATTAAAAATAACAAAATAAAAATCATATATTTCATTGTAACATAAAATATCCAATAAAATATTCTATATTTTTATTCTTATCGTTGGAGCACATGAATAATTAATATTTAGAGAATGAAGACTTTACTGCAAATTTGGGTAATAAGTGTTTCTCTTTCTTCTCCATCTCTATTTTGAGGAATGAGATGAGGAAACTGTTGGACCACAAAACAGCTCAATATTTCTCAAAATTGAGAAAATCAAGAAAATAGGAAAGCTGTTGGAGATGTTCTTACTTAATAAACTACTTTAAGATTTTTATATTTTATTATTTTTCTTAATACACAACCTCAAACTTTCTAAAATACCCTCATTTACAATACTCACTTGTACGTTCACTAAATACTAATTTAACTTTTTTTTATTAATTAAAAAAAAGACTGAAAGAACAAATAGATATATATATATATATATTACTGGAAAATAGCACTTAAGAGACGAAACTATTTCGTTTCCTAAGTACTTAGGAGACGAAATATCCGTCAACTGAGTTTCGTCTGTTAAGAGCCGTGAGGTAGGTAGTTAGGCGACGGAAACCTAAGTTCCGTCTACTAAGATCTTCTTAGGCGACAAAATGGTTTCTGTCTCTTAAGTACTTAGGAAACTGAACCATTTCCGTCTCCAAAGCTCTTAAGAGACGGAATTAAAAATATTTTAAAAACTCATTAATTATTTGTTTTTTATTATTGAATAATATTTTACATTTTAGTGTTAATTTTTTTCTTTTTATTTGCTTTTCCATTTTATTTAATTAATTAATTAATTTCTTTTCTAATTAGTTTATGTTTTTTTTCTTTTGATCTTCTCACCCCAAAAGAGCACCACCCGCCACCGACCACCAAAACCTCAAACCTGCATCTCAACCAAAACCCTAAATCCACTTCATTAGAACCCAGCCACCACCACCAAAACCATCACCGATTACCAAAACTCCAAACCCACTTCACTACCACCGATTACCAAAATATCGATATGAAGGGTTGGGAGAGAGAGGTGGTGGAAGGGAGAGAGAAAAGACTCAGATATGAAGGGTTGCTGCGCGAGTTGGTGGTGGAGCGGCCTCGAAGTAGTGTGAATGGCCTCGAAGTAGATCTAAACGGTTGGGAGAGAGAGGGGGAGGAGGGAAAGGAAGAGGGACTGGTATGTAGAGGGCGGAGGAGAGGGAGAGGATGAGAGTGAGGGGGTGGCGGTTTCAAAACAGGAGAGTAGGAGAAAAATCACAAGAGAGAGTGATCGGAGGAGGTCGGAAGGTGGGCGTTGGTGGAAGGCGCTGTTGAAGCAGCAGACGAGATTGAGGTGGGTGCGGTGGTGGTGGTTGGTGGGCCTAGTGGGCAGGGCGGCGTGGTGAAGAGAAAAGAACAGGAGGAGAGTGGAAGAGAGTGAGAGAGTGGGTTGCTTTTTTGATTGAAAGAGAGTGTTAGTTTTGAATAAACAAGGGAATTACGGGTTTGGGTAACAATGACCTTTAGATCTAGTCATTTAATTTAGTGTTCATCTGATGGTTGAAAACTTGATCCGCGCCATTTGATTACGTTGGACCTTACTTAGACGACGAAAGTTACTATATTCGTCGCTTAAATTTTTTTTGTTTTTCAAATTCCTTTTTATTTCCCTTATTAATACATCACCAATATATATCTAATTGAGACTATTTTTATGGTTTATTTTTCCTTATTGATCGATATATATACTACATTACATATATATATATACATACAATTGCAATTAATACTTCTAAGGTTTCATTACCTTATATAAATTTACATAATTAAAAAATTATTAATTGCAATTAATACGAATATTTTCAAATGTTTCCTTACTTATTAATCGTTTTCTATGTATAATCGTTTTCAAAAAGACTTAGGTTTAAATAAATATATATGCATGTTTAAGTTTTCTGTTAATATATATGCTAAATTAAATAATATATATATATATAATTTTTTTAAATAAAATAAAATCTATGAGTAACAGATCGATCTTGAGAAATTAATGAGAGGATCCGGAGAGATAAAAGGAGAGAGTCTAGGGTGCGCTTAAATAAAAAAAGAAATGAAAATTTTAAAACTTTAGTTTGAAATTGTTAACCCTTTCAAAATTAATACAAATTTATCCTAATTGGTGACGAAAATATGTTAATATTTTTATTTAAGTAAAAAATTATTCCTATAAGATTTTTAAAAAGAATTCCATCTATTAAGAAAGCATTTCCGCCGCCTAAGACTTAATTAGGATACATAATACTATTCCATCATCTAGGTGATTAATATTTTTGATTTAAAAAAAAAATAATTTCATCTCCTAAGTAGAATAACTCCGTCGCCTAAGAATTACATAGGAGACGAAATATTCATTTTGTCTCCTAAGTGTTTGATATTTTTAATTTTTTTTTCCATCTAAGCGACCATTTCTGTCGTCTTAGTATCACTTAGGCTACGGAGCTGCATTCCGTCTCTTGAGTGGGCACTTAGTATACGGAGTTACATTCCATCTCCTAAGTGTAACTTTGGCTACAGACTATATATGCTTAATCAACATATGTAACACGATCAAAGCTAGAGAGTTTAAGATGTTCTTAAAAAAAGAAGAAGTTCAAGATGTTTATATGAGTTGTTAGTAACATAGTTAAACAATAACCGGATCTTAACCTATAAAACTGAACAATAACAATATGGGTTTTGATGGCATCACTTATGCTTATTGTCCATGAATCCTAGTATTCTACATGTTTTTTATTTTTATTTTTTATCACCATGAATTCTTTTTTTTTTCGATCGGAGATCACCATGAATTCTATAGTTGCTTGATTTTTTTTTTGAAAAGATAGTTGTTTGATTATGCATAGTGTAACTATAATATATATTTTCTTTAAGATCGAATGACTAATTAGCTGGCAAAGAAAATGCAAAGTAAGATAGTATATTTCAAGTTTTTAAATATATTTTTAATTTTAATATAGATGGTAAATTTAATGTATTCCTAAAATATAATGTTGGGTGTTTGAGCCAAAAGATATTTTTATGCTAATAATAATACTTTACTGAACTGTAAAATGTCTATATATATGAATATTAATTACTTCCCTAGCCGTTTCCAGCCGGCGAGCTCAAGTTTATTTAAAGTTTACAAATAATGGCTCGCCAGCAAGACCACGCGAGATGAATTGCAAGGTATGAGCGCGGAATGACTCCGTGGACTAACAGATCTCGCGCGCTTTTAGACACAAAAACATAGCCCGCGCGTAAAGAGGTCTCGCGAGCTCGCGTGTTTTGTGCGGTATAAACATAGTTCGCGCGAAATGCCTCCGCGTGGAATAACTTTGGCATCGGGTGAGGCGGAGTGCATCTAGGCGAGTTGGCAAACCGGCTTGTTAGTTTGCGAAGTAGACATATGCGGAGTCCGCGTGAAACCCTTTTAATCGTTTTAGACTTTTACCAGTCTTTGACATGCTTTAGGCCAATCTCTATGACCATTTTTAATGAAAAAGCCTTCTTTTTGGCCCGCAGGCTGCAATAGCCCGCGAGGTGGAATTGAGCTTCAAGAGTCCGCGGTCCGCGCCAGTTATTAGTTTTCTACATGGACTTTGGCACCCCGCGAGATAAGGATTGCTCTTAATTCCGCTTCGCATGGAAGTCCAGGCCTTTTCCTATGCTGACTGTGCGAACTGGATATGTGTCACATAAGGATTGGTCTGCATGAGAGGAATAGTGCCCTTATGCTTTAAGTTGCAGAGTCCAACATGGATTCTGATTATCTTTCTTTTGCGGCAAGTTGAGCTCCCACTATATAAGAGGCTCGAAGGCTTACAGAAAACTCTCTCAAAATCAATTACAAACAACACAAACCAACTGCAACCCAGTTTCTTTCGTGCTACCTTGAAACCCCGATTCTAAGCGCACCGCCGCTTAGGATTCTTCAGAGCTCTCTGGACTCTACCCCGATTCCTCGGAATCTTCCCTATAGTTGCTCTGCTCACGCCGCCGTGAGTATCGACCGCCTTGTGCTCGTAAATTCCTCATCTGAAGTAGGCACCTGGAACCCCTTCCTCCTGATTCAAGAAGTCAAGACCTATTCCTCTTCCGCGAGGTGGCACGCCCACAACACTCCCCCTTTCTCTTTGTTCGCTATTCACCTCCGCTCCGCACGCTGAGGATCGTGGCCAAAACATTGGCACACCCAGTGGGACCCGGGAGTTCAAGCGTAACAATATAGGGAAATCCGAGGAGACACTATACATGAAGCATCAACCTTCTTGTCTCAAACACAGATCACTATGGTACAAGCCCCATAATAGCGCGGCTTGCCGTTCGCTTACTCAAGAACAGGTTCTCGTTAAGTTTGGCAATCCAGACTTCAGCGAACCTGACATGGCAAGCTCTCAATCAACCCAAGACATGGGATCTGTTCCTTCTTTGGAACAAATCTTCCAAATGTTGGCGGAACTCAAAAGTCAGAATTTGGCCACTCAACAAAGTGTCACCGAGCAGGGTCTGGCCACTCAACAGAGTATCGCCGACCTAACTGAGTAGGTTAAACAAGACAGAGCCCTCTGGAAGGTCGACCATGACAATCTCTCCACACTTAGCGAGGATTATGGTCAACTAGCGGGCGAATTCATAGAGACCAAGGGCCTCGTCGAGGGCAGCCTTCGGTGGATCCGCGTAGATCTAGACCAGAGCATGGATGCCGTGAGGCAACATGCAGATATCCTATCCCACACCTGCGCGACAGTGGATGAGCAAACTCGCCGCTTGGACGGCCACGATACCAAGCTGCAGGATCAGCAGAACGCCTCATTCTTCGGAAGCAAAAATAGTCTAGATAAGCTAGACGAATTTAAAGAGAAACAGGACCGCCTAAGCTTGCGGATCCTTGAAGTCGAAGATTTGGTAAGGGCGCAAATGCCAAAGAATCTCACCCTAGAACCTGCTGGCGCAAGCGCGAATGAGGGGACATCCAAGTATATCCCGCCAAATGAGCGCCTCAGGGGAAATCCAAAAGTTGGGGCTCAGAAAACCCCGCAGCTCGCGCTAGGGGCAGGCAATTCAAAGAATCTGCCCCGCGCGGCTCTTCTGGTCCCTTCAAGGGATTCAACAACGCCCCACGCCAAGGAAGCGGGACACCAGAAGACCCAATAATTGCTTATTCTGGCCCAGCTTCCAAGAATGTTGGTCAGGCCGCCAGTTTTTCTGCATGGCCTAACCATGAAGAAGGGGGCGAATCTACGCCTGTGACTGCAGCCGACTGGCGCCAGCTTATATCATCCATTGTCAAGGAGCAGACCGTAAAAGGCGATGTTGACCTCCAGTATTGCGACCCTTACCCTGACAGTGTGGCACAGTATCCGTTTCCCCATGGCTTCAAAAATATTGTCTTCACCACCTTTTCTGGGGAAACAAAGGAAGATGCAGCAACGCATATGACGCGCTTTAAAGTTCAGTGCGGCCAATATGGGAACAATGACATCCTCAAGCTCAAGCTCTTCGGGACTTCTCTGTTCGGAGCTGCTTTCAGTTGGTACTCCAGGTTGAAGCCAGGATCTGTCGCGGACTGGCCCACCATGGAGAGATTGTTCCGGGAAACATACGAAACCATTGAGCCCGAGGTCGGCCTTGACTCTCTCACTCAAATGAGCCAGCAGAGCATGGAGTCAGGAGTCTCTTTCCTTCAGCGTTTCAAAATCCAGCAAGCCAAGTGTGATTTCCTCCTACCTGAGCAGAAAAACCATTAAATTGGCTATCCGTGGACTCGAGCACCGCCAAAGGCTGAAGCACCATAGAGAGCGCTTCACATCCATGGGTGACCTGATCAACAAGGTCGGCAGTTATGAGCTTATACTCAATGAAATGGATGAGAAGGCAAATGCCTCTAAAGGGACATACATACCAGGAAGAAATAGGACAGTGGGGGCAGTAAGCCTCCAGTCCTCCACGTACGATCCTTATTATCAGAGGCACAGAGAGTCAGAGCCCGCGCAGGACTATGAAGACGTCGGAGCAGTTGAACTGACTGGGAAGCCATTGGCTAACAAACTGAAGAATCTCAAGATGACCCGCGAGCCAATCACCATTCAGTCATTTGCATGGACCAAGCCCGAATACGAGTCATACACGTATGACGCCAAAAACGCCCATCTTATCTTTAATGACTTGACTGAGGCGAAATACGTGCGCTTGGATCACAAGATCCCATCCAAAGAGGAGCTGAAGGACAAGAAGTATTGTGCATTCCATAACGTCCACAATCACGACATCAAAGACTGTGTCAAGTTCCGCGACCAGCTTCAGACTTGGCTGAACTCTAGCGCCCTGAAACTGCAGAAGCCAGGAAGTTCCGCCTCTCTGGTGGATGTGGATCCTTTTCCATCCGTGGTCGGTATGGTTGAAGTAAATTGGAACGGCCACACAGAGGAGAAAGGCCACCGCCGCGCACCAAAGCCAAATTAGCGAAGAATCACCTTGGATTTGTTTGACCACCCAGAGGATGAAAATCCGCGTCGAGCATCTAAGAGAGGCCGCGAGGAGGACAATGCCAATACAGCTCGACCATCTCGCTAGTACACCTATAACGTCAACCTCACGCATAAGGTTCTAGACGACCTTATCGATGATGGGCTTGTTACGGTGGACAGGGCCTTACCTTATATTGAATACAAAGAGGGCCGCATGCACTGCAAGTTCCATAATAGCTGGGGGCACAGAACCCGCGAGTGCTACCAACTTCGCGAACAAGTCCAGGACTGGCTCGACCTCAAGTATATTCGCTTTGAAGACAAAGGCGAATTCATGATTGCAACTGCTGACGTTGCTTGGCCTCGTATCAGCCATCGCGTGATCACATTGGACATCTCTCCAAATGCAGGCTCGCGCGAAACGCCAGGTCGAAACCGCAAGAGACCAGCAAATGACTATACCGTGTTGGCGAACCAGAGTGGGAATCGTAACCCGGCAAGGCAGTCAGTCACCAGATTCCAGCCCGATCACCTTTCAAGGAAAGGTAAGGGCAAAACTATCATGCAGGACGATGAACCGTCCCCGCTAAGAATTTCCAACCCATGAGCCTCAAGACTCGCGAAGAGCTGGAACAGAGGATCAAGTGCTTAGAGACGTTCGTCCAATCACATTGGACAGAGGAAGTACCGTCGTCTCCAGCTTCAAGCGAAATGGACATATCAGATTCTAGCAGCGAATGCCATGAAAATAAGGCCCCAAGCCCTCGTCAAGGCATTTTGTCTGATCCCTACATTTCACCGGCGTCCAAATCGGCAATCAAGGAAGGGATATGTTACACACAACAAGGAGGAAGGCCAGTTACCATCTCCAAATCCAGGAAACAGAAGCTCCAGAAGAAGTATGGCAACATCCTGCGTGCCTTGCGAGCTGTTGACGATGGCGCCATCTGTCTCTCGCAGCTTGCACAGACACCCGAAAGGATGTGGAGAGAAGCTGAAGGTCTGCGAGCTACACTCTAAAGGCCACCTGTCACACCTCCACGTGTGTGCGCGCAGGTAGCAGATGACCCTGCCCCGAAGGCAAGTGTTTTCTGTCGCCTCACCGTACCACCGCATGATCCCCGTCCTCAAAGGAAAAGACCATCTCCAGAGCCAGAGAGGAGAAGGGATCCATAAACTTCACCAAGGCGCAAGCATTCGCCAAGGATTGAAAGAAGAAGGGAACCACCTCCTCCAGTAAGGCGAAGACTGTTCGCTACCACGGAGCCTAAACCAAAGCACGAGTTGCTTCGGTCATCACGGCCCCAGGAAATTATTTGTCAGGAACCGGAAGCAAGGAGGGAACCACCACGTTCACATCGGCGAAAACCACAACCTGACCCCGAGTTGGGGGCCAAGAGGGAATCACAAGTCCCAACGTCTCCTAGAAAAAGGGAAGACGGTTTTGCCAAGGTTCCTTCAGCCGTAGGTGAGCAGATAACCGAGGATAAGCAGTCCTCAACCAAGCTTGTGTGGTGGCCACGACAGCCGGAGACGGAAGTGTCGCCAATCGCTGAAAGTGCTCTTGCTAGCCCTAACTTCACCCAATAGATGGCCCGGCTTCTCAGCGGAAACTCACAGGACAACGGAGCCCATTTCGAACCTCGTGTTCCTTTAGACGAAGACCAAGAAGAAGGGCAAGAGGATTCATTCACGTGCAACGTGGTTGAAGTCTCTACATGGCCTGGGAATGAAGAAGTCAACTCCATGAAAAACTCATTCACAATGCTTGAAGGCGAACATGGGGTAATTGAGGCTCCATTGATCCCAGTTCGCGAGCAATTCTCTTTCCAGGTTGGGATGATGTTTTTTATATCTGAGAGATATGCCCTCCCGCCAAACACAAAATGCAATGCGGTGGATATTCCAGCACTAGCAACAATGTCTGTGACATGTCCCCGTCTTGCAGCAGCGAGATTGGTCAAGTCCTAGCGAAACCCGCGAATGCTCCATCATTGAAGGCAACAAGCAACGTCACATGTATACCGACTTTGACCTTCTCCACACCGACCCTAGACATGGCCACTCACATGAGGCCATTATACATTTCGGCTGAAGTGGAAGGGATTATGGTCAACAAGGTCATAGTTGACACCGGAGCTGCGGTAAATGTCGTTACCACCCGCACCATGGGACTCCTTCTATCCCGCGCCTAATGATCCAAACCACGTCCTTGACAGTCAAAAACTTCACCGAGCAAGTCTCTAGAACTTTAGGCTTGTTATTTCTACGAGTTTGTTATGAGCCATTTCTTTGATTAAATACTGGACTTGGTTGTTTAGATAGATGATTAGGTGTTCCCTCGAGATGGGGTGGCTCTGAGTTGCTCCGAGCGAACCTAGATTTTCCTCTTGGCGGCGTCGTTCTTCATTGGGCGTAGATTGTGTGTTGGCGGAGGGAGGGCTCCTTGAAGGTGTGTAGCGGTCGAAGGCGCTCTCTTTAAATCGTTTTTTTTATGGAGATAGGGATACGGTAGGTTTGATCGGTGGATCAGGGTTGGTTGATGGCGAAGGAAAGGTAAGGGTGGAAGCTACTACGGTCTACGGGGCTGGCCAATGGTTGTGGTTGGTGATCTAAACCGCGGTGATTGGACTTTGGTGGTACCTAACTGGGAGATACAAGATCAATTACACTACAAAAATTAATTCAGTTAGCCACGACGCAATGTTGTCGTCAAAAACCATTCTGCCGTTGTAAAAGACCAACAGCGACGGTGTGGCAACAACATTTTTGCCGTCACCATTGCTTTTGGCTTCGGCAACGAGCCGTCGCCACCTTATTGGAGACGGTAAGTGCCTACTGCTTACACCGTCGAAAATCCCATTTTGGCCATGCTAAAATTGCCGTCGTAAATTTTTTTTCATGAATTAAAAAAAAATGGCATGCAAAAATTGCATGACAGGTTTTTTTATTTTTGAATTAAAGCTGTACAAAAGGAATCAGACATACTGAAAACAAAATCTTGCGTTTAATTTCACCCATGAATGTTACAAAAGATGAAAGCTCTTACACAAGAGTTTACAAGATAGTACAATGTACATTTGTTCCTCTACTTCAAGATAAGCTTTGCCGGATTTTCCTCAACCAATTACTCTAGTGTTTACAAGCCTCCTCTTAACAGATTTAACTGTTTAAGTAACTCTTACCTTTCCAATTGAGAGACCTCAAGCAATAACATTGACATCGGAAGCAACATTTCAGGTCTGAGAAAAAGGGATGTTCTTCAGTCCATGTCATTGCCAATTTGCCATTGTATGTGCTACAAAAGAGCTAGGGTTTATCTTCAGTCCTCTCCACAAGTTTGGTTGCTTTGCAGCCTTGACCTAACATATGAGTATTGCACCCCAAGTAGCTCCTGCACATAGAAAAATAAAACTTATTTAGCTTGAGTTTGAACATACAAATCATACATTCAATATGTGATTATAAGAAATCAATATTGCAGTAGCATTTCAGCTATAGGAGAAAACAATCAGAATGCACAATGCAAAGAACAACTGATCTGATTAACATTGTGAGCCCAAAGAATGTCAATATCTTGATGTTTCTAAAGCAAATAAAATTTTACGATATAAAAAATGGTACACTAAGAATGGGGCATACACAACCTCATGCTCCTATATCCACTAATAAGTTAGTGTTTACATGCAAATCCAAACATTACACCTTTCAAGACGCCAAAAGCTCAAAATACATGCTTGTAGAATTATAACCAAAGTCACAAAAGCAAAGCTAGCATATGAATAAAGAAACTAGCTAAAAACTCAAAGCGCATGCTTGCAGAATTATAAACCAAGTTGCAAAAGAAAAACTATTACATGGATGAAGAAAGAAATATTATTTCTATCTTTCTGGAATGCATAAAGCAGTACATGCAGATGCTGATGAACATGTTATTTGAACACACTTTGTCGAGTGGGCAAGTAAAGTATACAAATAACTGGCACACACACTTAACATGTCAATTACATATAGGAAAACACAAATTATTGTATAAAAGCAAACAGGGTATATGACAACAACCTCAAGAGCAGCGTTGGCATCATGGATGGCAGCATTAGGTTTTTTCATTTTTATGTACACACTGGCTGTTAAAATAAATACATAAACAGAATCAGCTAATTAATAGTTAAATGCAAACAGAGAAATAGCAATGAAAATAGGAGATCCAAAGAACTCAAACCTCGGTGCCGTACATAAGGCTCGTACAGAGAAATGTCTTAGATCAGCAAACATAGCTTCAGCTCCTGCAATGGCAAACCAATGCAATGGTGTATTTAAACAAGTTCTTGAATCCACAAGACAAATTGATATAGGAAATTAAAATGGCCATCACATGAGAAGATTCATTAAATATCCTTAGGCTCTACAAAAAAGAACTGGCATATTATATTTAGAGAGGATTTCCATAAAAATCAAGTTTCTACTCCATGGAACTACCAAATTTGAAGTTTGGATATTTATTTTGGGTACTCCACAATAACACTATAAGCAATCCAAGTAGAAAGAGCTAGTAAGGCCAGCAGAGACACTTCAGTTTCAACAGCCATAGATCTATACATCTGTCGATTGGGGTTTAGGCAAATGAGTATAGTTCAAGCCAAACCAAATGTTACTAGCTGTTTGCTTTATCATAGATATGCTTGGCCAGTGAATCATTACCCTCCCAACATAAGAAGCAGACATCTCTTTCACTTAAAAGAAGATAATAGATATGTGTTGTTGATCGGCAAAAAAAAATATACATAAATAAAAAGGAAAAGAAAAGCATTTAAAAAATATATATACATAAATACTTTTCTTGTGCTACATGCACAATGCTTCAGAGTTCAATTGTGACTCTTGCAAACAGCTGGACAACAAAGTCCAATGCGGACTCAATTTTCCAAACCGTGCACTCTATATAAAGAGGCACAGAGAAGAAGAAAACAGACAGAGAGGGACGAACACAGCGCAAGGGACACAGATGGCGAAGCGAACCAGAGAGAGAAACAGAGAGAAAGAAGGCGAGACACAGAAGAAGGAAGCAAGGCAGAAGAAAAGCGGTGAGCCAGACAAAAAGGTGGAGCCCCATTCTAACTATTTCTCTTCTTTTTGCAGCGCCTTTATCTTTCTGTGTTACTCTGCCGGAAACTCAAAAGCAAAGCCATCTCCCTCAACGAGAGATGACCCTGCGAGGCAGTCACCAAAATTAGGCGAGATGACCTCGCCCCCTTCCTCCCTTGTTACAACAAACATATGGCCTTGCAGCTCGCATAACAAGCCATGCAAGGAGAAGGAAACAAACAAGTAATGCGAGTTTGAAGAGAAGGAACTCACCCTTGACGACTCGAAGAATCCTTAACCAGATCAAAGAGAAGGAGACGACATATCTTAATTTATAGAAGAGCAGTTTCCTCAAGTCCAACTCCTAACCAGACAGGGATAGACGTCTGGAGCTATGTGGTTCGCACAGTCTCATCAACTTCATTAAGGAAAAGACGATGAAAGTCCTGCCAAGCAGAGTTCGTGTGAAAAGAAGTCCTCGCGAGATGGTTTAAAGTCCTAAAGCAAAGGCGAGTCAACAGTCGTGCCAAGGTAGAAACCCTAAGGAGTGGCGAGCCAACATTCGTGCCAAAGCAGAAGCCCTAAGGGGTGGCGAGCCAACATTCAAGCCAAGGAAGGAACCCTAAAGGATGGCGAGCCAACATTCAATCCAAGGCAGGAACCCTAAGGGGTAGCGAGCCAACATTCGTGCCAAAGCAGAAACCCTAAGGGGTGGCGAGGTCACTTAACCCTAAGGGGTGGCGTGGTGACTTAACCCTAAGGGGTGGCGTGGTGACTTAACCCTAAAGGGTTGCGAGGTGACTTTAACCCTAAGGGGTGGCGACAGTGACTTAACCTTAAGGGGTGGTGAGGTTACTTAACCCTAAGGGGTGGCGAGCCCTAAGGGGTGGCAAAGCGACTTAACCCTAAGGGGTGGCAAGACGACTTAACCCTAAGGGGTGGCAGGTGACTTAACCCTAAGGGGTGGAGAGGTGACCTTAACCCTAAGGGGTGGTGAGGTGACTTTAACCCTAAGGGGTGGTGACCTGTCAAAAGATGACGTTAGTGCAATTTAAAACCCTATAGTTGTAGTACATGTAAGTAGGGTATCGTTCTAGCCGGGGACACTAGGGAAGAATTTATTCTGCAAAACAAAGTCATTAGAAATATTCACACAATATATACATAAAGAATAAAATGGGGGATTGAAATCAGCAGAAAATAAAGAAAATAAAACAAAGGCAAATAATTACAAAGTTTGGTCACTTCAACGTTGTAAGCACTTCACAAATAAACTCCGATTAGCATGCAAGTATTTTTATGAAAGGTTAAATTATCTTATCTATGTTTTCACAATTGCAAGTTAATTCCAACCCTTAAGACTTCTCATGTGTTTAAGGTTGTCTTTGCGCTCAACCAAAAACTATGTGACTACTTAACTAAATTGTCTTTGCGCTCAATCTAATCAAGCAACACTTACCGTCCATGAGTCGTTGGAGACATGCTCGTTAGCAATGGCGTCACCCATCCTCGAACCCATGCAAATCACTCACCCTAACAACCCTATGCAGCACCTAGAACCGAGTTGTCTTTGCGCTCAACTCGACCTAGAATACCACGGCATATTAAACTCCCCCCTAATAGCTAACTCGTGTACTTTGAATTAACCTCGGGTTCGATTACGTGATCAGGTGAGGATTAATTAACTTAACAATTACTAAACACATAAACACAGATTCTTTACTTCTTTAATAATCCTAACATGCATACTAAACCGTTACACAACATGTACAATCATAATCAAGTCACAAAGAAGATCATACAATCACACATATCATATAAAACCAAAAACCAGAAAATATTTATCAATAAACTCAAAGTTCTTACACAGTAATTACAAACACAAACCATGGATGTCTTCATCCTTAACCTACCTATAAGGTTCGGCAAGGTTGAAGGGGAAATTTGTGGAAGATGGCAGTGGAGGCAGTCGGCAAAGATGGCTGTGCGGCAAGGAATGGTTCGGCTGTGCTTGTGTTTGCTGTGTAAGGGAGGGTTTTTAGGTAGAGTTTAGGCTTGCTAGAACTTAAAACAATTGAAGGACTCACAAAATATGCATACAACAGACCTATTTATACAGAAAACTATAGAGAAACCCTAGCTGGATCGGCAAAGGAAAGGCAATCCTATTTTAACTCTCTTTCCTATTTGCTCAATGATTCCTTCTTCAATTCAGCTTGTGTATCCGAATTTGGACTCTATCTTCTGATTCCTTGGACCTTCCTACATGTTTATGGATCCATGTAGGCCTCATGTACGAAATCTTGGGCTTTGATAGCAGCCAAAACCAGTGATAGGTCCGGCAAGGTCAGCTTTCCAGGTTTGACCGGGAAACCTTACACTTAACCAAAATATGGCTGCCTTGATGCTTCTTCGTATTTTCTTCTTTTGTCCAGCTTCCTAACACTTCATTAAGGTCTTGATACATCTCTTGACAAATTTGGGAAGCCTTTTGTTGAAGAATCATCTCCCAAAACTCGTTAGACAACTTAGGCAGTTTCTGCCCAGTTTTGCAGCCTGACCTCTGTCCACTGTTTTACTCATAACTCCTTCGTCTCAACTCCGATTGCTGCGATCCAAATGGGGTTGAAAAGTAGACACACACAGCTTTGATTACATATGTGGCACGCCTTCTAACTCCTCCTGGAACTCCAGATATGAATTTTTGAAGTTGATGTACGTTTTCTGGCAGATTCTGTCCGAGAGCAAAACAATGTCCAAAAGTGTTTCCTCTTTTCCGTGGCCTCACTTGTTGTCATTCATGAGTCCGTTCATCATGATTCTCGATATGTTAAGCGTATTTACCTGTCTTCTGCACATTTAAACAAAATACATCAAAACTGACAAGGTAACAAAATAACGAATCATAATAAAACGTCCAGGTGATAGTCCAAAAACGGTTTTCATCATTTAAGTGCAATTTTCTGTATAAAAACGGCTAGTAGCCACAACTCTACAGAAAAACCCTCTTGACTCTAAAATAAGTAAAAACGACTATACTAAGGCACAAACAAAGTATAAATGGGGGTGAAAATACATTAAGAACATGGCGTAAAACGCACTTATCAAACTACCCCACACTTAAGCTTTGCTAGTCCCTTAGCAAACCGACTCTAACTGAAAGTAAAAACAAAAACAAAAACGAAAATAACAAAAACTCTAATACCCTTAAGAAATTTTTGTCTCAGATTCTTAAGTACGCATAATCTCAAGTTTTAACATTCGAGTGAAAGCACAATTGCAAAAGTTCATAAACTTGTATTATAGCATGAAAAATCAAGATTTTCGAAATTTATAAGTAAAACATGAATGAAATTTTGATCCTCCTTTCCAAGGTACACTCTCTTTTTTTTTCACTCGAAAAATGGTTTTCACTCATAAGTTTATGCAAGAGAAAAGATGATCAATAACGAATAACTTGCATATTTCAAGAAATAACGGCTCTTTGAGAAAACATTTTTCTTGGAAAAAAACCTCATTTAACAACTAAGTGCAATAATGGACCAAAACCATATGCTTACTTATATGAAATTCTCCACAAATCAAGTTTAGTCATCTTAAGAATCATGAAATAACCTCAAGGGTTGTAATGGGGCTTGGTTTCATAAGGTAGGAATTTTTTTGGATATAAGTGGTGTTTATCAAACAAGACTTAGGCAAATTTCAACTCCATCCTCCTTATGTCTCCACTCCATGAACAGGACAAAGGTCAAATATAACGTTCTTGGACCTTCAAATAATTACAACTCCACATTCATGAAAACACCATAAAAACTTATGCCTTAGACTTTTTTCTTTCATACTTGTCCGATATTCTTCTTTTCTTTTGCCGATTTCTTTTCTTCTCTTTTTTTTTCTTTTGTTTTTTTTTTTCTTTTGTTTCGGCAACTTCTTTTGCAATACATTTTTTTTTATTTCGGACAAGACATATTTTGGCATATAACAATATAAAACAATGGTGTATTAACCCCACACTTCAACTCTTCCCCACACTTGTTCTTTAACATCACGGCACAGTTTCATCGAAAATTCTTTGCCAAGTCTTGACAACAAGGTAAAGATAATCTATACTAAGCTCAGGAATTCTGTTTAAGGGTGATGAAAGAAAAGGCATAATGTAGGCTCAAAGGGGTTTAACTAAGGAGTCCCACGACGGGCACAAAAATGGGCAAAGGCTTATTTTGGCTTTGGTGGTGATCCTAATTGAGATTAATTTCAATCCTATTCAAAATCAGAACAAGTTATGATTACAAAGCTTTGAAAATCACATAAATAAGTTCTAGTAAATTCTAGAGTCCATTAAACAGCTATAGCACATAGTTATTGAATAATGAAAATAATGAGGCTTTACGTGAATTTTCAAAGGATATGGAATTTAATCACTCAAAAAGAAAGTATTTTAGGCTCAAAATCTCACAAAGGTTGTTATGGAAACAAAATAACAAAACATGCAAACTTTTCTTTCAAAAATCTCAAGTGTTCATACTTTACAAAATTCATGAAAAGTTGCAATTTTCTTAAGATAAATGTTCAACCATCCATTATGCATTTTAAAAGATAATTTTCATCATAGACATTCTAAGGGCATAAGACTCAAAACAATTAAAAATATGTTAAAAATAAAACAAACTCGAAATAAAAACAAAAAAAAACGGAATTTTAAACTTTCAGCAAAGAGCTAAAAAATAAAATATACATTTATTATGTAATCTCTACCCCACACTTAGAAAATTACATTGTCCTCAATGTAAGCTCAAAATTATGTATAATTTTCTAAGTAGGGATCGAAAACACATAATAAATATATAAAAATATCAACAATAACAGTGAAGGGATTAAGAAATTCAAACTCTCGGTGATGGCTCCTCCACAGCTACGGTTGAAATGAGTTGCCTCTCATGCAGCGCTTAATGTTTATAGTCTGTCAGCCTAGACTCTTCTTCCTTCTCCTTGAAAAGTGGCGTCTTGAATGGCACTTGGATGTCTCATGGTGTCGAAGATGTTGAACTTAATGACTTCACCATCAAACTCCATAGTCAAATTACCCCCAGCCACATCGATATTGGTCCTTGCGGTTCTCATGAAGGGTCTTCCTAGCAGAAGCTGTGTCGAATCAACTGACTCCTCCATTTCCAATACATAAAAGTCTGCAGGGAATATCAAGTGGTTAACCTGCACAAGGACATCCTCCACATACCCCTTAGGGTATTTGCTTGATCGATCCGCCAATTGGATAATCACGTCGTCATGTTGAAGTGGACCAAGACCTAGAGACAAGTAAACAGAGTAGGGCATGACATTAATGGAAGCCCCTAGATCAAGCATCACTTTCTCAAACCTTGTAGTGCCGATGACAACTGGAATTGAAAAGCTTCCTGGATCCTTAAGCTTTGGCGGCATCTTGCGTTGTAGCACGGCGGACACGGTCTCGCTCATGCTCATAACCTTTCTCTCCCTTGTGTGTCTTCTTGTGGTGCAAAGCTCCTTCAAAAACTTTGCATACTTCGGTACTTGTTTAATACACTCCAACAAGGGGATGTTGACATTCACCTTTCGAAAAACATCCAACACTTCTTCGTCGGACTTGGCTTGCTTGCTCTTGGTGAAACGTGAGGGGAAGGGTATACAACAAGTGCTCGGCATGGCTGCATCTTTGGCAGCCGAATGTCTTCCTTCCATGGCAGCAGGGTCTTTCTCAAGAGCCCTTTTCTTCATAGCTTCCAAGTCTCCCTTGCTTGGCTTAGCTTGCTTGTGTTGCTCGGTACCTTGATCTCGGTGTTGTGTAAGCTCGGCAGTCCCTTGCTCGGCTGTTCCTTGCTCGGCATTCCTCCCACTTGGCTCGACATTCCCACCTTGCATGGCAACATGTTCATACTCGGCAGCCCCTTGGTTGGCATTCCCTTGCGCGGCAGCTCCTCCACACACGGCATCAGCATCATCACCCCAATCGAGCACAATAACAAGTTCAATTTCACTGAAGCACATATCGTTGGCAACCTAATAAAGTTGCTAGTTCATTTTATTAACTCTTAACTTCATGGTACATGGAGCAGGGAAGACCACTATGCAATGAGCTTGCACAGCTCAAGGTAGTGTTTTGCTTCGTCCTATATACCATGAAAATCTAGACCAATTTCAAAATTGAAGTTAGAATGCCCATATGCCAAGTTGCTTTCTAAAATCTAAAGCAAGGTGATGCTACGGCCTGAGCTTTTGACTAGGTCGAGCGGATTCCGTGGTTTCAGAAGGCAAGTGTCAATGTCACGGAGGGCGAACCCCCTACAAGAACCAGGCAGGACTCGTTTGTGATCAAGGAGGCGGACCCCTATCGACCCCTTCACCGAGAAGAGTGGTCAGTCATGATCTTGAGATCCAATTGAACAAACCTGAATTCCATATCTATGACAGAACGGCCCCTTACTCAGCTAGGAACAAACTCGGATCCCTAGATCAGTCACCTTATGTTAATCAAAGCCGCCCTCAACCTCAAACAAGCTAAGTTGCCTTTAAGAGTCAAAGACTCGAAGAAGCATCGCTCAAAAGAGGGGTTTAGGCTAAGATTAACACAAGTGGCTCCACCTACATGTTTTACTTTAGAAATTACAAAACATCTTAACATATAAAAACCATAACTTCAAATATTACCTAAGTATTTACTAAGGTGTCGACATGGCATATAAATACAAGAAAGAACTCGGCACATATATTGCAATAAACATATACCACACTTCGGCACCTATATAAGAGAAAACAAAGAATAGTTAGTCACAAATATACAAAATAAATCCTTTTTAGCATCCCCGGCAACGGCGCCAAAAATTGACCTGTCAAAAGATGACGTTAGTGCAATTTAAAACCCTATAGTTGTAGTACATGTAAGTAGGGTATCGTTTTAGCCGGGGACACTAGGGAAGAATTTATTCTGCAAAACAAAGTCATTAGAAATATTCACACAATATATACATAAAGAATAAAATGGGGGATTGAAATCAGCAGAAAATAAAGAAAATAAAACAAAGGCAAATAATTACAAAGTTTGGTCACTTCAACGTTGTAAGCACTTCACAAATAAACTCCGATTAGCATGCAAGTATTTTTATGAAAGGTTAAATTATCTTATCTATGTTTTCACAATTGCAAGTTAATTCCAACCCTTAAGACTTCTCATGTGTTTAAGGTTGTCTTTGCGCTCAACCAAAAACTATGTGACTACTTAACTAAATTGTCTTTGCGCTCAATCTAATCAAGCAACACTTACCGTCCATGAGTCGTTGGAGACATGCTCGTTAGCAATGGCGTCACCCATCCTCGAACCCATGCAAATCACTCACCCTAACAACCCTATGCAGCACCTAGAACCGAGTTGTCTTTGCGCTCAACTCGACCTAGAATACCACGGCATATTAAACTCCCCCCTAATAGCTAACTCGTGTACTTTGAATTAACCTCGGGTTCGATTACGTGATCAGGTGAGGATTAATTAACTTAACAATTACTAAACACATAAACACAGATTCTTTACTTCTTTAATAATCCTAACATGCATACTAAACCGTTACACAACATGTACAATCATAATCAAGTCACAAAGAAGATCATACAATCACACATATCATATAAAACCAAAAACCAGAAAATATTTATCAATAAACTCAAAGTTCTTACACAGTAATTACAAACACAAACCATGGATGTCTTCATCCTTAACCTACCTATAAGGTTCGGCAAGGTTGAAGGGGAAATTTGTGGAAGATGGCAGTGGAGGCAGTCGGCAAAGATGGCTGTGCGGCAAGGAATGGTTCGGCTGTGCTTGTGTTTGCTGTGTAAGGGAGGGTTTTTAGGTAGAGTTTAGGCTTGCTAGAACTTAAAACAATTGAAGGACTCACAAAATATGCATACAACAGACCTATTTATACAGAAAACTATAGAGAAACCCTAGCTGGATCGGCAAAGGAAAGGCAATCCTATTTTAACTCTCTTTCCTATTTGCTCAATGATTCCTTCTTCAATTCAGCTTGTGTATCCGAATTTGGACTCTATCTTCTGATTCCTTGGACCTTCCTACATGTTTATGGATCCATGTAGGCCTCATGTACGAAATCTTGGGCTTTGATAGCAGCCAAAACCAGTGATAGGTCCGGCAAGGTCAGCTTTCCAGGTTTGACCGGGAAACCTTACACTTAACCAAAATATGGCTGCCTTGATGCTTCTTCGTATTTTCTTCTTTTGTCCAGCTTCCTAACACTTCATTAAGGTCTTGATACATCTCTTGACAAATTTGGGAAGCCTTTTGTTGAAGAATCATCTCCCAAAACTCGTTAGACAACTTAGGCAGTTTCTGCCCAGTTTTGCAGCCTGACCTCTGTCCACTGTTTTACTCATAACTCCTTCGTCTCAACTCCGATTGCTGCGATCCAAATGGGGTTGAAAAGTAGACACACACAGCTTTGATTACATATGTGGCACGCCTTCTAACTCCTCCTGGAACTCCAGATATGAATTTTTGAAGTTGATGTACGTTTTCTGGCAGATTCTGTCCGAGAGCAAAACAATGTCCAAAAGTGTTTCCTCTTTTCCGTGGCCTCACTTGTTGTCATTCATGAGTCCGTTCATCATGATTCTCGATATGTTAAGCGTATTTACCTGTCTTCTGCACATTTAAACAAAATACATCAAAACTGACAAGGTAACAAAATAACGAATCATAATAAAACGTCCAGGTGATAGTCCAAAAACGGTTTTCATCATTTAAGTGCAATTTTCTGTATAAAAACGGCTAGTAGCCACAACTCTACAGAAAAACCCTCTTGACTCTAAAATAAGTAAAAACGACTATACTAAGGCACAAACAAAGTATAAATGGGGGTGAAAATACATTAAGAACATGGCGTAAAACGCACTTATCAGGTGGTGAGGTGACTTTAACCCTAAGAGGTGGCAAGGTGACTTAACCCTAAGGGGTGGCAGGTGACTTAACCCTAAGGGGTGGCAGGTGACTTAACCCTAAGGGGTGACGAGGTGACTTAACCGTAAAGGGCGGCGATGTGACTTAACCGTAAGGGGCGGCGAGGTGACTTAACCCTAAGGGGCGGCGAGGTGACTTAACCCTAAGGGTGGCGAGGTGACTTCGTATCAAAGCAGACACCCTAAGGGGTGGCGAGGTGATTTTACATCAAAGCAGAACCATAAGGGTGGCGAGCTAATATTCAGAAGTCCTAAGTCCACGCGAGGTGAAATGACGTCACAAGCGAGATCCATTCATGCAGAAGATGAGCAAGTCGCGGAGCCCGCTCACAGACATTCACGCGGAGTCTTCTCACAAGTGAACACGCGGAGTCCGCTCATAGACATATAAGCGGAGTTCGCTCACAATTGTACACATGGAGCTTGCTCACCGACATACGCGCGGAGTCCGCATGAAGGGGCAGTCCGCTTACATGCGCAGATCACCTACGCCACTATTAAGGACTGTGGCCAAAGCCATTCAAACCTTTTGTCAAGCTGCTGCAACACCTGTTCTAAATCAACAGACACTCTACCAAATTGGGTGTCCACAAGAAACACAGTTAACGGACTCAAAATACATCTGTTAAACCAAAAGCCGGCATTAAGCCATAAAGCCTACAAACCTCTTTTAAACTACAATGGTTTGATCCCTTTACCAAAGGGGGTACGTAGGCAGTCTAGCAACCTACTAGATGCAACCAAATTTCCAAACAGAATCCCTAACACCACTAGTCAAATTGTTCCGGTCCAAATAACTCTGGCCAAATTCCTAAAGCATCAGAGAATCAAATCCATAACCAAACCTTAAGAACTACAATGGTTTGATCCCTTTACAAGGGTATATAGGCAGTCTGGATTCAAATCTGGATACAACCACACCAAAAACCAAATTCTTGTTTCTCTCCAAGCCAAACACCCTCAAACATACACATTTCTCAGTTGGTACTTTGTAATTTGAATCAAAGGGTTTTCTCCTGAAAAACATGGGTTGTAATTAAGGAATTATTTTTGTTCTGAATGGGTCGAACCAGACATAAATTAAAAGCCATATCTTAGTTAATATGATAGGGTGAAGTTATGTTGGGTATACATACATTTACAATTTTTGCCAAACATAGTTTTTGGCGACTCTACTGGGGACCCATTTTCCTTTTCATCTCTTTTATAAAGTCACTAAACTTGTTGTGTGTGTTTAGTGGCACCACAGCAAGTAACTGTTTTCTTCCACAAGCTCCCAGCAACTGCTGCTCACCCAAATCGAACTGGTCATCGCATGACATTCGTGATCGGCCGTGTTTCTGTCACTTGTGCAAAGGCAAAGCTTGAAGCAAAACAAGACAAGCTAGGCATGAGTACAAGGAAGACTCAGACTTTCAAAGCTGCCCCCAAGAATGCTTTGAGAAATCAGAGGAAGCGAGTAGCAAGAGCTTAGAGGAAGAGAAATGCCCAACCTAACGCAATGGAAGCCATCCTGGCAGAAATTGCTCAATCAAAACCTGATAAGGAGGAAGTAAAGACCCTCCTACAAAGCCATATTATGGTAGGCACCATGCGGGTCAATCTTCCAAATGTGCAGACCGTGATGGTGACCTCCACCAAGGGAGGGGATGAACATGAGCCTTGACTTCCTCTCCAAGGCTCACAAAGCTCCACAACGTCCTCACAGTCAACAACAGCTAGTTAAGAACTTGACCCAAAGAAGCTGGCGGAGGAAATTTCGAAAGCCCTTGACGCACCAGCAGGACCAGCAAGGCCAAGGGGGTCCAAGGCAAAAGAGTACCCTGTTTATGGAGATGATTCCTACACAGGACCAATTACTCGCAATATGGCTAGAAGGAGGATGCTCGAAGCATCATCAGCGAGTGCTACGCCAGAAGAAGGGTATTCGTCTCTAAAAGATAATCCTTCATTTGTCTCATGAACGGGTAATCCCTTATATGAGACTTCGGCCCCAACAGAAGGCCCTTTACATGCATCAGTCGCCAGGTCTAGCGAAAGTTGTGACTCCGATTCCGACAATGTTCAAGTTCTCATGGCAAGCTCGTCAAGCCCAGAAGAGCAGTTAAAGCAGCAGATGGAGGAGCTGACAAAGAAATTAGCTCAACTTGAACGCAATGCTCTATAAAGGCAAGTAGAAAGAGAGATGGAAGCCAAGAGGATAGCAGATATCGAGAGCGAGTCGAGAAGGAGAATGGCTGAAAAAGAGGCCGAAGTTGCTGAGCTTGTAGCAAAATGTGCTGCACTCATGGAAAATAGGCGTCCTAAACCTTCATTCGTTAAGGAGAACAAGAATTCACTCTCACCTGAAGGGATTAGGAACATGATCGCCGAAGGGATCAGAGACTTCCAGTTGTCTCTATCTACACCGGTCCTTGGGTACCGCAAACCATATCCAGATCACTATGACACGATACCTTTCCCTAAGGGATATCAAAGGCCAACATTCGACAAGTTTGATGGAATAAATAGCTCCCCTCGAGAGCATTTAGCTCACTTCTATTCAGCTTGTGGTGAAACTTCACAAGTTGATGCCTTCTTGGTCAGACAGTTTGTGCAATCCCTCAAAGGTGCTGCATTTACATGGTACACCCAATTAGAGCCGGGTTCCATTCAGACATGGGATGATATGCAAAGGGCGTTTTTGGCACAATTTGTCAGCTCTAAGAAGAAAGTCTCCATTATTGACATGGCAGACACAAGACAAAGAGTTGGAGAAAGTTCCACTGAATTCATCACAAGGTGGAGAAGTCTCAATCTCCAATGTCCTAAAAATTTATCCGAGACCTCCGCTGTTCAAATGTGTGCTAATAACCTCCTCCCCAAGATCGCGACGTATGTTGCCACAGCAGAGTCCCAAACTTTCAATGCTCTGGTCTCAAAGGCAAGCAATGTGGAAAGGCAAGTTGCTCGCCAAAAGTCATCTGCAAAAATTCAAGTTGCAGATAAAAAGAGTGATTCCAAGAAGACGGTTGTCAAGAAAGGAGATACAATGGCGACATTTGTCAGGAATGAAAGGAAAAATGACACTGTCCAAAATAACCAAAGGAAAAATGACAGTGTCAAAAGCAAAAATGACAACAACAGGGTGCAGAGTGATCGACCTCGCAAACTCACACTTAATGAAAGGAAAAACGTCACTTATTCATTTGATGATGAGGATGTTGAGGTGATTTTCGATGAACTCCTTGCATCAGAAAGTATTAAGCTTCCTGAATCAAAACGACCCGTCAAAATGAACAAGACCAACGATCCAAAATATTGTCGGTACCACCACCGGGAGGTTGGACCCGGCTGGGCCGAGCCCAACCCATTTCCTTCTCTCTTTCTCCTCGCGCGCGCCCTCTCTCTCTCTCTCTCTCTCTCTCTCTCCCCGACCTGCTCTCTGCCCGAAACCCGTTGGACGTCAGTTCGCAGCCGTCAGGCCGCCCCAGACCGCCACGCCTGTCCCAATCGGTCGGCTTCCAACCCAGCTTCCTTTCTAGACCGGCGAGAGGCTCCCTAGCGCCGCTGATCGGGAGGAAAGCTCGCCAAGAAGTCCGACTGTCCAAAGGCTTCCGTTGTCAGAACTCCTTCCTCCAGCTGCCATAGCCGGCAAGCCTTGCTCAAAAGAAAGCCCTTCTCCCGTGCAAAAATCCCTCCAAAGGGCTCCCTCCATCTCGAGCTAGGTAAGGAGAAATCGGTAATGAAAATTCTAGGGCTTTTTGTGTGTTTTCTTTCGATTGGTATAGTTAGGCTTGAAATTGGTGTTTGTGATAGTTAGGAAAGTTGTAGAGGAGGTTGAGAGGAAAGTGCTGTCAACTTTTGGTGGGCATTGGAGGTCACCGGAGATGGCCGCCGGCCACTGCTGGGAAAAATGTTTTTGTAGGGAATTTTATGAGGAGTTTATTGGAATGAGTTTTATAATTTTTGGAGGAGTTTTGGATAGGTTCGGGAATTTTTGAAGTTTAGTAGTTTTGGCGGATTAATAAGTTAAAATCCGGCCACGTGATTATTTAAGGTTAGAAAGTTGGAAGGTGTTTAGAAAATGTCGGTTAAGATTTGTGGAGGTTTATTGGGTGGCAGTGATATTAAAATTTTGGGCGATAGACTTGGTTGAGCGCGCGGAGCACATTTTTAATTTCGCCTATTTTCTTTAAGCGTCGGTGTGTTAATTAAGGATTTATTTATGTTTTTGGAACAGGACGCGAGGAGGCTCGAGCTGACAAGGCCTCCGACCGACATCAGGCTTAGGCCTAATTTGAGAGTGGACCTTTGTTTTAAATAATGTGCTTAAATGTTTTTCGTTGAAAAATTTTCTGTTGTTGGAAATTTCCCGAAATTGAGAATTTCGGTGATTATACTCATATATAGTTGTTTATGATAATAGTATGTATATGATTAAATGCTAGCTAGCTATACGTGATTTTCCCCCATACTGAGGTACAATTCCAGTATAGGGTGACGTGAGCGTTAGACGCCAGCGTCGTAGACTTGTACGACTTTGTATTTTTTGAATTCATTCATAGAATTCGTACGGAATTAGCACACACACACATATATATATATATATATATATATATATATATATATATACCACTCGGACTTTTACCCCATACTGAGGTGCAATTCCAGTATGGGGTGACGTGAGCATTAGACGCCAGCGTCGTAGTCTTGTATGATTATCTATTTTTCGAGCTTATTCATAGATATCGTACAAGGAGATAGTCGAGTGTGAATACATACTAATATATATATATATATATATATATATAATATTCTAGCCTGAGAGGCCATTTTTCTTTAAGTTTGGGAGTCTAGCGAGGCTAGACACCAGTTTGGAATTTTTGAGTTAAGCTTTTAAGCTATCGCTGGCAAAGCATTTTCTTTGAAAATATTTTTTTGGGGAAATATTTATTTGTTGTCGGAATTGCTTTTGTCCACTCACTTTGACATTTTTGAATATTTTTTCTTGGGCTCTTCGTTTTTAAAATGCCCAGTCTGCAGCGTTCGAGTGAGGTCTAGAAGGCGACGTCGAGGCATAGTGACCCATCTATCCACTACATTTCGCCAGTAGGTTACCTTTTTAATTTACTAGGAGATTGTTAGCTTCCGCTGTGTTTTTTTAATTTTTTAGTAGCTCTGAATACTGTTGGGATTTCTATATAACTTATTCTGGCTATTTTGGCTTGTAGCGGAGAATGTTAATTTTTTTTTTGTTAATTAAGTGGTTCTATTTTGTTCTTCCGAGTTAGGATTGTCCATTTCCAAGGAAGGTTTGCCGAGTCCTTCGGTAAATTTTCCTTGGAGGTGGTCCCCGCAGGACTCACTTCGGGTTTCAAGGTGAAATTCGGGGCGGGTCTTGACAAAGGGACCCTTGATGCATACACTTGGCTAGATAAGATGGAGAAGACTTTTGAGAGCACTGAGCTGCCAGAAGAAAAGAAGGTGAAGATGGCAGTGACTTTTCTGGATGATTTAGCTCATCGTTGGTGGACTCTCGCTAGCCGAAATAATGGTGGTGCTCATAATATAACTTGAGAGCAGTTCAAGACGCTCTTCTTGGGTCAGTATTTCAGTCATGCTCATCGTATTAGGATCCAGTTGGATTTTCTGAATATGAAGAAGAGATAATGAGGGTGTCATAGAGTTTGAGTAGAGGTTCACTACCTTAAGCTATCATGTGCCATATATGGTTCTTGATGAGAGGACCAGGATTGATATGTTCATTGGGGCACTTGGTGGAGTGTATGTAGATAAGATTATCGGTGTTATCTACCCGACCTTTCTTGATGCTGTTAGTGCAGATATGGCCATTGAGACCAGGGGGAGATACAGTGCTCGGCCTTAAGATTTCAGCGGCCCCAGTCAGGGTCCATCCAAGAAGGCTGGCTCCTCATCAGCTTTTGGATCTTCAGCTGGTAGTGGTTATAGCAGTGGATCTAGTTCTGGTGCTTGGAATAGGGCTAGAGGACATTTCAGGAGATCTTTCAGGAGTTAGTTGGGTAGGCAGCAGATTGATCAGCATGGTGCAGGTAGCAGTTTCCAAGGTGGGTCATCTGGTGGTCAGATTTTTTCTTTCGGTCAGCAGCAGTCTTTTGGGTGTTTTGAGTGTGGTGGTCAAGATCATTTCAGGAGAGATTGTCCCTTATTGGCTCAGAGGACTACCTTTACTCAGTCAGCCGATCAGTCTTCAGCTAGAGACTCCAGTGGTGGTTCTCAAGGCGGTTCAGCAACCAGGGGTGGCTCTCAGTCTGGTAGTGGTCAGCATGGACGTCCCATGACTCGCGCTAGAATTCATGCTATGACTCAGCAGGAAGGTCGTACTTCTCCAGATGTCATCATTGGTACGTTATTAATTTTTGGCCAGCCATCATTTACTTTAATTGATCCTAGAGTCACTCATTCATTTATGTCTAGTAGATTCGCTCTCCACGCCAATGTGTCATCATCGTCTCTTCCAAGCAAGTGTTATGTGTCTCTACCTTCTGGTGAGGTGATGAGAATAGATTGGGTGTTTAGTGGATGTGAAGTATTGGTAGAGGGATTTAATTTCAAGGCCGATCTAAGTCCAGATGGATTTGAGGTTGCTTCTCAAGGGGAAAGAGATGTTATTTCGAGTTGCCTGATATCAGCTGTTGCCGTTAGGAAATTGTTGAATAAAGACTGTCAGACATATTTAGCTCACGTTGTGGATAAAAGTGTAGAAGTGTTGGAAGTAGGCGATATTCCTGTAGTAAGAGAGTTTCTAGATGTTTTCCCCTAGGAGTTGTTTGGTTTGCCTCCTGTAAGGGAGATAAACTTTTCTATTGAGTTACTTCCTGGAACTATGCCTATCTCACATGCGCCTTATAGAATGGCTCCAGCGGAATTGAAAGAGTTGAAGACTCAACTGCAGGAGTTGGTAGACAAGGGTTTTATTCGGCCTAGCATGTCTCTATGGGGTGCTCCGGTGTTGTTTGTTAAGAAAAAAGATAGCACCATGAGACTATGCATTGATTATAGAAAGTTAAATCAAGTCACGGTGAAGAATAAATATCCGTTGCCTCATATAGATGGTTTATTTGATCAGTTGAGGGGTGCTTCTATTTTTTTAAAGACTGATTTGAGATCTGGTTATCATTAGTTGCAGATTCAGGAAGGAGAAATCATGGATTGAAATTCTAGGGCTATAATTTATTTTTTAAGTCGATTGCCTTAGTTAAGCTCGGAATTGGACTTTGTGCTAGTTAGGAAAGTTGTAGAGGAGATTGAGAGGAAAGTGATGTCAAATTTTGGTAGGCATTGGGGGTCGCCGGCGCCGCCAACGTTGTTAATGGGATTTTTATGGTTTTAGATGTATTTTCTTGAGGGAAGTTTATTGATGTGTAGTTTAGAATTTTTAGAGGAGTTTCTGATAGGTTTTGGATTTTTCTAGGATTAGTGGAATTTTGACGGTTAATGAGATTTAAGGTAGCTGTTGATTAATTATTGTTAAGACTGGAGAGAGTGGTAATAAGGATGTCGGCAATTGTAGTAAAGTATAGAGCGAAGCGAATTCAAGAATTAAGACATTAGACATGGATGAGCGTGCGAATCTCACATTTAATTTTGCTTATTTTTATTTAAGCGTTGGAGTATAGTTGAGGACTTAATTATGTTTTTGGAACATGATGTGAGGAGGCACGAGCAGAAGAGTCCTCTGACCGACATCAGACTTAGACTTAATTTGTGAGTTGACATTTGTTTTAAATAATATGCATGCAAATGATTTATTGATGAATATTTTCTTTTGTTAGAGAATAACCGAAATTGAGAATTTCAGTGATTATATATTTATATATGGATGATTATGAGGATAATATGTATATAAATAAATGCTAGCTAGCTATACGTGCTTTTCCGCCATAATGAGGTAAAATTCAATTATAGTGTGACGTGAGAGTTAGACGCAATCGTTGTAGCCCTATATAAATATAATAATTTATATAGAGAATATACACGTATATATATATATATTTACTCGTTTTTTTCCGCCATAATGAGGTAAAATTTCATTATGATGTGACGTGAGCGTTAGACGCCAACGTCGTAGCCTTGTATGAATTTCTATTTTGCGTATTTATTCATATAATTCGTACAAAGAATATGACGAGTGTAAATACATATATATATATATAATTTAGCCTGAGAGGCATTTTTATTAAGTTTAGGAGACTAGCAAGGCTAGTCACGTGTTAGTCAAATTTGGAGTTCAAACTTTTGAGATATCGCATGCAACATGTTTTTTATGGAAATAATATTTAGGAAAGCATAAATATTTTATTAGATTTATTTTTTTCAACTCACTCTAACATTTCTAAATGTTTTCCATTGGGCCATTTGTTTTTAAAAATGTCCAGTCTGTAGAGTTCAACTCAGATTTAGTAGGAGGAGACGAGACATAATTACTCATCTCTCAGCTACTTTTCACCAGTAGGTAACATGCTTAACCTACTAGGTTATTTTCCTGCTTTCGTTTGTTTTAGTAGCTCTGAATACTCTTGGGATTATTGTATAATATTTCGGTGGTGTGCTAAGACCTATATTATTTTATTTGGGTAATTATGGGTTGAATCAGAGAATAGTTAACTTGTTATAAGAGGGTAGTTCTTTAATTTTTTTGGTTAGAGTTGATCATTTTCAAGGGAGGTTTGCTGAATTTTTCGGTAAATTTTCTTTGGAGGTGGATCCCGCAAGACTTATTTCGGGTTTCAGAGTGAAATTCGGGGTGGGACGTGACATGTGGTCAGTTGGTTCGGGTTTTGATCAGGCCAGGTCAGATCCGGTGATAGCTTTCCTGGAGGGCGACATCGGTTGTAAGAAGACAATGGTGGGAGGTTTGCATCTGCCATCCTTGTGTGGGCTTTGGCTTGGATTTTTTTGGCTAGGGTCAAAGTTGGGTTGGCAAAGCAGATCAATGAGCTCTATGCAATTTGGGCCTGGGCTTGTTTGAGCTCATGTCAAGGAATAATAGGTTATAGGTTGGGATAAGTCTATGTTAGGCCCAGTTTGATATTGAGTTTTAGGGATTAAATTCACCTATAATCATCATTTTAGATAGATTTTCTGTTTGGTAAAATTTTAAAACGTGTTTATCTATAATTTTTTAGTTTAAATAACTACGATTTTAGAAACCAGGTTATGTGTTGCTTATTTAAAACAGAGTTTTTAAAACATTGAGTTTTTAAACCACACTATCTCTATAAGTCTTTTGTTTGCTTGTACCACAATTACATGATTGTCAAGTGATGATGAGGCATGACTAAACCGTAAAAGATGAGGTTATTCGTTTAATAAATGCTTGCTTAATTGTAAGCATATTTGTTTTCAATAATAGTTTTATTGTTGCTTATTAGGTTTCGGTATATCCGATCTCTCTTGTAAGCAGATAGACTATAGCTTTTTGAATATTGATTTCATGAAATGAATATATTTTTCAAGAAAAAAAATTAGATTGAAGATTGTTCTCTATTTGACGTATTATTTTGGGTTGAGTACGTCAACACTTATGCCGCTTATTCAATTGCTTAATTGCATCTTTTAAATTGATTCCTAGGTTTTACTTAAGATTTTCCTAGCTTGACAGTGTTTCAAACCCCACGAAAAAGGAAAAGAAAAAAAAAAGTTAAACATGCTCGATCTGATTGCTTTTTTAAATATTTAAGGTCGAGAAAAATGAAATACAAATCCTAGGAGCCTTCACGCACCTTTAAGTGTGTATCTCACATTCTACTGCCTCCCGCACCAAACCTCGTCTTCTGCCACCGTTTTCACCTCCTGACCTCACCCTTTTTTAGCTTTTCTCATCCCCATGGTCTCTATCGACGCCGTCACAGCCAGTTTTACTGTCTCTTTGGCTCTTGTTGACAAAGGCAAAGCCCCTGATCTCGGAAAGATTGGAGGAGGTCATGTCAAGAAATCCAACGTTGTTTTCCTTATTGGAAAACCTCTAACACGTCGTCCTGTGGACTCGACTATTTTCAAGTCGCACTTTCTCCGGACTTGGATGGTGTATCGTCTTTTTAGGGTTCAAGAGAGGGCTGAAAACCTCTTCTTCTCTTCACCTTTGACTCCGTCCATGACCGAAACAAGGTGCTTCGAGGAGGAGTCTGGTGCTTTGATCGTGCACCGGTGGCCTTGGAACTGTATGATGGAATCTGACCTTTTGATTAGGTTCCCACGAGGCATGTTTTGATGTGGGTTAGGGTTTCTGCAATCCCTCCCCGTTATGAAGTCCAAAGAACTTTAAATTGATTGGAAATCTATTGGGTGGTTCCATTGATTATAACAAGAGACTGAATTCAAGAAAGGTGTAGTCCGCATTCTATTCTCGCACGACATCTTGAAACCAGTTCTTATGTGTCTTTTTGAACCACAGTTTTCCTATGATCACCTGAAAGGTCGTTTTATCTTTGTGGACTTGTCACTCATATAGAGGCTCGATGTGAAGAACCTCCTTTGGGATTTTGGGTTTTGCAGGTTCTTCTACATGAAACCCTAACCCTAATTCCGCTTTTGCTGCTAAAGCTCCATCTGACTCCCCGCTGCAGTCTTCAGGCCTTGCATCTTCTACTGCTCCTAAAAAGAAGAAATCAGTTATCTTGAAGGAACGCATGGCGTCTGGAACCCTCACAACTAAATTGGTAACAGTTGGCAGGGAAGAACATGAACTGGGAAGCAAGCCGAATGAGCCTCTAGCAACTGAGGATCTTGTTTTCGATTATGAGAATTCGGGTTCCGATTTGCAGGAAATACCAGCAGTGGAGATCACTACTATGAGTGATGAATCCGTTTCTACCCTAACTCGGAAACGTGGAAGGGACAGAGGTATCACTGCCTCCCTTAAAAAATTCAAGACTATTTTGGAAGGTAAGGTCATAACTCTCCAACTGGAATCTCTGGGGTTGGTGGAAGACTCAAAGGATGAACAGTTGTTGACTTACAAAAAGAAGTTTGGTCGTCCTTTGAGAAGCAAAAACAAGAACCTAAAACCGGACAAGAATCATATAGTCCCTCCTGTGCGCATTCCTTTGCCGATCAACTTTGGAGATGATATCAGCCCTTCAGACAAGGGAAGAGGAAAGCTGTAGTTTTCCTTGCTCCCTTGCTTACGATAGAAGTTAAGTTCCAAATTTCCTAATGTCTTAGTATTTCTTGTTGTATACCGATTGCTATCTATAAGCGACTTGATTACTTTTCTGAGAGAGTAAAGGGGTTAGTTCTTAGTTTATGTTGTTTAGGCTCTTTCAAACATACTTGTTAACAATGAGGATACATGTCAGTCAGTTTGTTTAGCTTCAGTTGGATTAAGTATGACACAAATCGCTAGTTGATGTACATGTATTCTGACCATAAATAAATAATGAAATTATTTATTTCTATTAAAAAATTAAAGAAAAAAAAAATGAAATACACTCTGGCTCAGTACATTAGTGGTAAACCAACTCTCTCTATATATAACAATATATAGCTGCGTATAGTTTGATCAATATACCCAGTCATAACCATACAAATAATACAAATCCATATGCCTCAAACCCAAGTAGATACTAATATGCTATATCATTGCATATTAGGTCACACACACACACACATATATATATATATATATATATATTTACACACACACTACACACAGACACCCCACTAGTAATCGCACGATCAATCGTCTTCACTAATTATGGAGTTATAGATATGAGAACAATTTAGGCACCGTCCCCACCATCACTGCCACCCTTGCTGTTGAAGTCTTGCCTAGGGATGTAATGGTGGTTATTCACACTGGTTCCTGGATAATACCCAGCTTGATCGACCGTCTTGGTCTCCTGAACTAGCTGTCGGCTGCCAAGCAGATCATCGTCAAGTTGCCGGCCAGCAAAGGCAGAGCTCACCATCATCAAAATTAGGGCGATGGCCAGGAATCTCATTCTGATCGAGCTTTCAGAATATTTCTACTGAGAAATTAAAACAAGATCAATTCCATGTACACAATATATAGTTAAGAAACAAAAGAGAAAAGACACTATTGTTTGCATCGAACAACCTCTATAAAATATGCTTACCCAAAACTGCTACTTTACTGCTTGATAGTGTGAAGGAGGCAAGAGAAGTTGATGCCGTTTATATAGAGGGACGTATGCTAGTTAGGGTTTCATTTTCTGCAAAATTTGGTGATGGGTTCTCCACCAAATCAGCCAACACACCAAGTGGTATGGCCACACTAACCAATTTATCTTAAATATATTGATGATAGCAATTCTTGCCTCATTGATCAAAAGCGAAATAATGCTTTTGTCTCTTTAGTGCTACAAATAGGAAAACCCCACCTTACAATACTCAGTAGCCGAGAGCTATAATACAAACGAAGTCAACTAAGCACAATGGAGCATTGTAGCGTTGCACCATGATCTGGATTCTGGAATTTGATCTATGAATCGAAGTGGCTTAAATTTAGGTGAAACATTTGGATATGTATGTTTTGGGGTTTCAATCAATTATTCTGGGTGCATGATTATGATTTAATATAGATCGAAGTACTCAACACCTATATGCTATATGAGTTGAATTTTCACTCTGTTTGCCACTTCTACGTCACAAGTGGCTTTGCCCCTTCGACATCTTACACTACAGAAATTAAAATTAAAAACTCGAAGAACATTTTAGGGGGGATAAGGCTCCCAAGAACGTACGTTGATTTTACAAAGAAGATTAAGATAGGCAAGATCATTTCACATAAAATTTGCAACTTCGTGGAGAATATGAGAGAAATTGATAGCTTAGTAATTTACTTCAAATTAAGTTCCAACTACCAAAACCTCATTTGATTCACAAAAAATAAGTATCGGAAAAAGAAATTACTTTCATTTGTCAAGTGTGATGAGATACAATGTAAAATGAAATACTTTCTTGGATGAAGGAAAAATAGGGAAAAATCGAATAAAGTACATGGTTTCTTCCAAACTCCAAATAGGGAAATAATTTCTAAGTTTTTTCTTGACAAGGAAAGCATATCGAGCCGCAGTTACAAACAACATAACTAGATCAATCTTAGTCTCACTTAAGCTCATCCTCTCCATAGCCTTTCTTAAAAATCTTCATTCCATTCCGTCGTAGGCCTTGCTCAGATCAGGCTTAAGCGTCATAGACTTGGTCCCTGATCTCTGCGTGTGGATAAAGTGAGCAATCTCATTAGCTGCACGCCGAGTATTGTTAGTAATAAGCCTGCTTGAGTAAAAGCACTATGAAAAGGTGAAATTATCACAAGGAGTATTTTTTGAAGAGTCATCTCCTTGGAGCAGATTTTGTAAAAAACATAGCACATGTCGACTACTTCTGGATAATATCTTTCCAACCATACTCAATTTCTACTAGAAAATCAGGAAAAGAGGTGCTTGCTTGAGAGATAAGAGTTTTGGGGAAAGAAACAGTTGCTACAGCAGTAGTCGACATGTACAGTTGAAAAATGTCACCGCAACAGGGAACGAGGTCGACAAGAAAGGGTTGGGAGTTGTGAGCTCAAGGTTTGAGGGAGAAGAAGACACTTCTTGACTGGTTTTAAGGTTTCTCGTAGCAAGATGAGGTGAATAATTGTGGGAAGTTAGCGTTCAGACTGGGTATCTTGCGGGGAAGAGAAATCTAGGGTACTTGGTTGATGCGAGGATAAGAAAATCAAGAGAAAGTTTGGGAGAGGAGGGAGACTAATGTTGGGTTTAAGTGTAGAATTTGGGACTTAGGTTAAAAGAAAGAAAAGGTAACCCAATTTGCATGTTCACCATTTCATCGTTGATAAGTCGGGTTTGGATTTCAGGTCTAAGACCGAAATCATCAACAACATTAAATCAACAGATGAATATTATGTGTTTATGTAATTTTTCACACCACACCTATGTCTGCAAGCCCCAAAAATGCGTGAATGTGGCTTGAGTCCACATTTAGAATATGCTTGTTGATTGCTTGATGCGTCGATGTTGAAAAGGCATGAATCCTTATACAGTTATAGGATTTTGTCTTAATTGCGTGTTAGTATTTGTTATCGGCCATAATGATGTACAAATTTCGTCGTGTGATTTTTTGAGTATCAACAGAAGGTAAGCGTGCTACTGAGGTTCAAATATATGTAGTGGTTGCTATGTGTTTTAGGGCTTATTCATTAAGTAAATTAATATGCTATTGAGGGTGTTAGTAGTGTGTTTGGAACGGTGAAAGAAATAAAGGATCATGCTTAGACATGTGCTTCATTATTTTGATGGAAATCAATAGTCATTCGTTATTAAGCTTATTGAGATTCAGTAGCTTCACGAAGTATGTACTTGTATATTGTAAATATAAACTCTTTTATTCGCCTAAAATCCGACATAAGGAATTATTAAGAAATATCGAGTCAACGCTTTCAAAACGTATTCCTTAAAGATCGATTATTCTCAGTCATTCGTTATACCTCTAAAATAGTTGTACGCCACCGTTGTGTTTTTCTTTGAGAGGTACTTCATTGATTAAGAATCATTACTGTAGACATATAAAATTTAACGATAATAATAGTCGTTGAATAATCCAAGCAAATACGTGGCTCGTGAGTCAACAAGATTGGAAAGCAGTCGGAAATAACACGTGGCAACGTGGAAATGGTCGGCCGACAACAAAACCTTAAATCCCGATTGAAATCAATTATCAAGTGTTATTTTTGATGACCATGACATCAATTAAATTAATTGGACATCCCCAAATTGATTGGTGATGGTTCGCCAGCGGACAGAATAGAGTTCGCGAGGCGAACTGGACTTCGCGAGGCGAAAAGCACTTGGCGAGGTGAAACGCACTTCGCGAGGCAAAAAACACTTCGCAAGGTGAAACGCACTTCACGAGGCGAAACGCACTTTGCTAGGCAAAATGACTTCGCATAAAAGTAAACAGTGGCGAGGTGAAATGACTTCGCATAGAAGTAAACAGTGGCGAGGTGAAGTGACTTTGCATAGAAGTAAACAGTGGCGAGGCGAAATGACTTCGCGCGGGTAGAATTACATGAAGGCGACGCTAGATAGCTCCGCGCGAGTTGATTTACATAAAGGCGAGGCGAGATGGCCCCGCGCGAGTAGATTTACATGAAGGAGAGGCGAGATGGCCCACGGAGGGCACTTGGCGAAGAAGCTAGAGGATAGAGTTCGCATGCATGCCTGGATGTACGTCCGAGATAAGTCCGTGAGGTAGGACCAGAAATCACTGCTTGCTTGGAAATCAAGGTTCCTCACGGGATACCTTCCTTATCCGCGAGATGACTCGCCCCTTGCTGAAGATCTTGATCAAAATAGGACATTCAATCCAAAGCGATTTGGGCATATCTAAATCTTAAGATTTGATTGATCTGATTATATTAAAATCGGCAAATAAATCAATCAGTCAAGATTCATTGATTCGATTAAGGAAATATTATTGATTCAGAATCTTCATTACTTACCTTAAGTGGAGGAATGTTAACACTATAAATACCCCTTCTCATCCCAAGAGAGGGGGGGGGGGGCGGAGACTAAAAGGCGAAAACAGAGAAGCAGAAAACAGAAGCAGCGGACTAGAGAGAGAGACAAAAATCCCTCCCGCGAGCTCAGAAGTCTCCCCCAAAATCCTTGAAGAACTAACAAGCCCATAGCCAGTTCTTCATCAAATCCAAAATCCTTGAATAACTATCAAGCTTATAGCCAGTTCTTCATCAAATCCAGATCCCCCCCCTTGAAGAACGATCAAGCTCCCAAAACAAGGATAGGGCAATGTAGTTGGAGTTGTTAATCTTGAAATGGTTGTTCTTCGCTTTAGCTATTGTTGTTAGCTGATGCGGATAATTCCTAAGAGATTGAGTGAGATGTGGATCTTAAGGTAGTCTAGCTCACGAATTTAGCTTCTGATTGGAAACTGTTGCAGTGATGAATTTTACTGGTTGGGATTGGAAGTTATTGTCGAGGCTCTAACAGATTCGAGCAATCATATGCTTCCACTTGAGCATTACACAGACGATGATGCGGTTGACGCATAATCTTAAGATGGAGCATGCGACAGTCAATTGCTCATTGCTCATGGGTTAGCACATAAATTGAGGTGATTCGGGGTGTCTCATTTATGTGTAGAGAGTGTGTAACTTGTTGTTAGAGCGTGTTTTTAGACCCCAAATTCTTTGAGGAAATTACTAGAGCAGCGTGGCAATCGATGAGTATCGTTGCTATAATGAAGCATTCTAAGACCCACTTGTTCTTGACATACGTAAATTTTTGACACGAGCTGTAGTGTTGGGTCTTGCAGGGTGTGAACCAACACAAGATTGCTAATCAGTTATATTTTATCGGGAAAGACATTCTGGTTATTGTACATATAAGTACAATTCGGCATTCTATGAGGAGTATTTATCTTTGGCATCTAGCAGCTTCGGCGACTTGAGCGTTGGACTCCATTCTTGTGCTCTAATCTTCCTTGGACATTATAGACCTGCGTAATCAAATGGAAGAAATGAAATCACTTTACATTAGATGGGGGCATCAAGAGCAGACTACCTAGTGTTGTTTGATAGACTACCAACATCAGCTGTGTTGACGCTTGATTCGGTCAACTCATAGTCTGTATTTTGTTTGTTAGTATGGTTATCTGATTGGTAACTAAGGTGATTTGACTTTAGAGTTGATGTGGAAATTTCCATAATTTGCCAGCTATCATTTTGTACGGTTGGATATTGGGACTTCGATATTTGTTAATGACAACGAGAAATTCATGGGTAAAGTTTTACTCAGGAAACGCAAGTAGGTTTTCGTGATCCTTGGCATCTTTAGCAACACATAATTTACGGAAGAAGTATAACTCAGTGATGATTTTTCTTAATGTTATGCGTAATGGCTGGGCTGTTACTTGAAAATTCTTGTTCATCGACTGGAGTTGATAATCGTTATTATACATGATAATGTGTGAGATGTAAGTCATCAAATAGTGAACTTCCAATGGTGATCCTCAGATTTTGTCGACTCACGTGAGACTCGCTATGTCGATTTTCTTCTGTTCGACAAACTAGTATTGTTAAGACAAAAGTGATAATTATAGACACATGTTGCGGTAAAAGCAACATGAATTGTCGCAGTAAATAGTAAACAGCTCATCTCTTCTTGTTCGAGGAATAGGTCCTGTAACCTAAAGACTCGTCTGCATGCAAATTTGAACGAACTTGGTTCGTACAAGGAGATACTCATAATTTTTAAGGTATCGTCATATGTCAAGTCATCGTATTTTTCCTCATATTTGGAGGTGTCAGTTTCGAGTACGTTGATTGGTTATAAGGGTGAAATTTTTCATGTGCTTGCAGGTCGTTTGTTGGTGGTGACTGTTGAATTATTAATGAGCGATGTGATTCTGTCGGTTATTATTGGTTGTTGGAATTATGAACTCCTTAGTGACTGAGGACTGTAATAAGTCGTGAATCTTTAGAATCGCAGATATTGGCTGGTAATGATCAAATTGCGGGGAAAATTATTGGAAATGATATTATGATTGGGAAAATTATTGGAAATGATATTATGATTGGCTGGTGGTATATCTTTAATGGAATAGATTCTCGATAACTCAGGAAATATTTCTAGTCAAGACTTGTTAGTATGTTGGCATAAAGGGTAAATTGTGACAAGACACGTTAAATGACGTTCTTCTGATGTGTATTCATACGTGATCATATTGTGGTGGGACCACTTGATCCGTGTAGGACCTGGGAGGTCATTGTTGTATGGATACGATTTGAGATACAAGAGATATTCAATGTAGAGGTTTGGTAACATAGATGGCATTAGCGTAATTAGGCGACAAATGAGATATTTGCCGATCAGCATAACGATTAAGGCCAACCACATAGGTGGTGAAGTTCTAATTTTGGTGCAAACGATCGAGTTATGTCTTGATTAATTGATGACAAAAGTGCGATGATATTGAGAATTACAAAGTTTATTGACCATTTTGACTTGACGAAAGTCGAAGTCATACATGTGATGATTTGGGGTTGTGTATCATAAGTAATTATAATTGGGCAAGCCATTCAATTAGCGAAAGGTAAGTCAAAGAGCAAGGTGTCTCTCCTCTGCTGGAACTTCATCTCCTCCGTCCGCCACCGTTCGGCTGAGTTAGGGGGCGACCTAGATATCAAATTGAAGCCTGGAACATCCTCTACAAGTCTAGGTAGGTGGTAGCACATGTCACGCCGCCGTGAAGGACAAATCATGCTGAGAAGAGGCAGATGTGCATGGCGGAGTCGTTGTCGGAACTCCCTTTTTCGGCCACCATAACTGGAGCTACTTGTCTCATTTGGAAGCTCTCCTCTTGTATAGTAAAAGGATTAGACCTAACTCGAGTTAGGTAAGGAGAATCGAATGTGTGAAATTCTAGGGTTTTAAATTGAGATTTTTAATGTTTGGCTTCAATTACCCTAGTTAGGTTTGAATTTGGACTTTTTGCTAGTTATGAAAGTTGTTTAGAATGTTCAGAGGATGATTGTGCTAAAATTTGGTGATCATCAGAGGTGGCTGGAGTAGAGGCTAGCCGGCGGAGCAGACGGTGACGGCGCCACTTTTGGGTAGTTTTTCATGTTAATTAATGTGTTATACTGTGAGGAGTTCATTATGTTAAGTTTGAAATTTCTATAGGATTTTTGGTTAGGTTTGAAATTTTTCGGAGATTGCATAAATTGGCGGTTGTTAGAATAAATGTGGCCATTTTCTTGGTTATGGTCCTAAATTGGTAGGATCGATGAAGTGAGGTTGTAGATGAAGTTTGGTAAAAATCTAATTAGCTTAACCCTAACTAGATTAGTGGGTTAAGTAGAAGGATTTCGGTGCAAATTAAAGCATTTATGTTCCTAAATTAAGAGTGGTTCTAAATATATTTATTGTTCCAGGATACGGAGAGGCCTCGTTTGAGTGGCGATTCGGATATCATCAGGCTTGGCTTATGCCTAAATTTTTGAGTGGACACTTTGGTTTTTAATAAATATGCATGCAAGATTTTATAATTTATCATTTTATTTTCGGAGCATATATTAACACTTCGGCTAATCAAATGATCTTGGAAATTATTTTGAGTTTGACACATGGATTAATTGTTGACCATGATTTATGGATTTGAGCTCGGATCATTAATTTGGTATTTGAGTTTGGATATCAATTATGACTTCCGGATTTAATTATTATCGGCTTTATTTATTGTTAACTTTGAGATTTATTAAAGATTACCGAAAATGAGATTTTTGGTAATTCTCTTTTTATAACTTTCTCGTTTATTTATAGATTATCGATCTTGACATTGAGAATATTTTTAGCGAATATTTTCAGATTGAGAAATTATTTACAATTTATACTTGATAATTAAATCTCACTTATATTATGGTTTTGAGAATATTTTGATGTGTGAGACACGTCATTGAGTTTTATTTTAATTTCTTATGATAATTTCCAAGTACGGTTGAGAATCGTACCATTCACATGATCTTGGGGAAGTTTTATGGATTTAAATGATTTCGTATATTTTTATCACCATACTATAGGGCCGCTCTTATTTATTACTAGCTAGCCTTTATTAGCGGTTCTCACTATAGGTGAGTCGAGCACTTAGTGTAAGACGCTACTATAGTTTGGGAGGCACCGATCGGATATTATTTATTGCTAGCTAGCTTTATTAGCGGCCCTCACCATAGGTGAGTTGAGCGCTTAGCGTGGGATGCTATTATAGCCTGGGAGGCACTGACTCGAGCCTTGGAGGCTCCTCTTACATGGTGATATGTCTTTCCCTTGTGTTATTATCTCATTTATGTAATTGATTAACCAGCGGGGCTAGTTTATCTCTTCTGATGAGATTTCTATATTTGATTAACTAGCAGGGCTGGTTTGTCCATTTTTTATGTGATTCTAGAGATAAAGTTAAATGTTATATCAAAGCTGCGTGCATCGAGGTTTTAAAGTTTAAACGTGAGAAAGTATTTAAATTACGTTTTGTTAAATTATTTAAAATATTTTTTTCACTCACTCTAACGTTTTTAAATTACTTTCCCCTAGGCCTTTTGGTTTTAATTGCCCAGTTTGCAAGATAAGTTTATTGAGGTCGAGCGTACATGGAGTCGAGACATAGTCAGAGGCTGTTTCTGCTTATTATTTATTCATTGTTTTTCTTTCACTATAGATACTCTGATGACCATTTGAGATTGTTATTAGTTGATTAAGGCTTGATGCATTTTGGGAGATGTTATGAACTTGGGGAGCAGGAAGGCTTCAGGGGTTGAGGATGAATGATATATAGTAGAAGTGTCTATTTGGAGTTTTTCAGGTAAGGGTCGTTCATTTTTAAGGTACATTATGCCTAATTTTCGATAAATTTTCCTTGGAGGTGGACCTCGCATGATTTACTTCGGGTTTTAGGGTGAAATTTAGGGTGGATCCTGACAGTTAGAATATGACTATGTATTCTTTATCATTTCCATATTGGTACTTTGTAATAAATAACTCTTATCAATAAATAAGAGAATGATTCTATCTTTCATTCTCTACAGTTTATATTTCATTAGTTACTTGATATTATTGTCAGTAGCCACATCTAAGAAAGATTTTATTATTCAATCAAAAGGGCAAAATAGTCAAGCAAGAGAGTGAAGAGTCTTAATTATATGAATTGGGTGTAAATTAATTAAAACAAAATATGGAGATATAGGGATGAGTTTTTCATAGTGATAGCTTTATTTTTTGGGTTTATCTCTAATTTTCTCTTAAAAGTACGAACCACGACATAATGAAACCAAGACAAGTATCAAACAAGTAAAACCAACAATCTAAACAACTATATTATGTGATGTGAGCCTTGACTGTTGGAGAATTGATCCCCCGCCACATAAATGTTAGAAATTAGATGAAAAGAAGAAATAAACAAGCCAAAAAGAACATAAGATTTAACGAGGTTCGGCCAATATCTTTGCCTATGTCCTCGGGGAGTATCACATTCACTAATAAGAGAATTACACAAATACAAGATTACACCACTCAAGTTTATACCCAACCCAAGCCCTTGTATCCAAAAGGACACCCCTTGTACACCCTCTCTCAACCTAAAAGATTACTCTACCCCAAGAGTTATTCGCACTCTTGAACACAACTCAACCTATCTTCTATACACGAAGACCCATAGAGTTGCTCCCTTACGCTCCTTGCTTGCTTCAACGCAAGCTTCACCCTTTTGTAGCCTTTGATAGAAGTCTCTAAAGTTACTCTATCAATGCTTATTCATCACCATCATCAAACCTTCCATATTCCCCATTATCTCCATGTAACTCCCTAGGAAGACTAAGAGTTATATCATGAATTTAATCCCATAAGAGAATAGCTGGAGGCAGAAAGACTGCTTGCAAACAGTTTTTTTCCGACCTAGCCGCTCTTTGCTAGGGTTTACTTTCTAGACTTCTAGAGAGCAAGATCGCTTCGACCATGGATATGGATATACTTAGTTGGAACTGCAAAGGCATCTGTGGGGACTCCACTGTTAGGGCTGTGAATGATTTAATCACCCAAAATCGGCCCCAAATTGTGTTCCTTTGTGAAACCAAAATCAGCAATATAAGGACTTTTGAGCACCTATGACTGTCGCTAGGGTTTGGTAGGGTTTTGGAGTGCTTAGTGATGGGTTATTGGGTGGCTTAGAAGCATTTTAGAACGATGACATGAAGGTGCTCATTGGTACGTCATCATTGCACCATATTGATAAGGAAATTGATGGAGGGCCTGGTAATATCTGATGAAGATCTCCAATACCTATACTCTAAAACTCTATAGCAAAAATGTTTTTGGTCTCCTATTGTACCACAGCAAAAATGTCAAGTACAAGCTACCAAATGAAAATACTATACTGTTCTCAATACCTATACTCTGAAACTCTACATAGCCTTTTTCCTAGACAATGAATACTCCGTCAGCACTATAACTCAAACTCCTCCAAAGATTGTTGCCAAAATATATCCTGAAAAACAATCCAATAAACATTATTAAAAAAACATTTCAGCAAACAACATTTCATTTTGGTGGCATATATATTAGAAAATTTTGAGTATATATCAATGAGGAAATACTTAAATAAATCCCATATAAAAAAAGAATGTTCAATCGGTACTTTTTTAGATCTTATTCCTTCGATTCTTTTCTCCAATATTCCTTCTAGGTTCTTAAGTTCCTTGACGTTCAAAGCCCTAACAGCTTCACCTAGTATATGCCTACAAACATCATATATACATTATCATAATCAAATTTTATATGCCTCCAGAAAAAATAAAAAGATATTTCCTGAGTGTACACACTTGGTTCTTAACCTATTTGAATTCTAAAATTTTCTGTTATATCTTCTTAGTATAAATGCTTCTAGCTAGTAAAACTGAAGCCACAATGTAGTTACACTATAAGTCAAACCCATAAAAAAGTGTCCACAATAAGAGTTGTATATGTAATTATTATATGACAAAAAACTTGTTTATACACACATCTAATTGAAACATAAACATACCTGGACCAACAAGGTTCCTCAAATAGGAAACATAACATGACTGAAAAATGTAGCAACCGACTGCACATATGCAGAAGATCGTGTAAGTTTCTAAAACAAACAAAAACTGACCTCTAATGAACATCATGGTATAGGTTAATGCTTATGTAGATAAATAAAAACAACTTCAATATTGAGGACTAAATTAAAAACCAAACTTACTTTGTTCCTTTAAATAAGGTGTGTTTTCCAACTTTTCCCTCTACATCTCCAAGAGATTGAATAACATCAGTTCCTAAGTTTCCTGTCATGCCTTTGGTGAGTCCACCAAAAAGAATTCTGTTTTTAAGACCTATTTGACCATGAATCTTTTCGATGAAAGAAAAAAGTATCAGAATAAAGTTGAACCACCAAAAACTTTTTGCTCACCTGCTAATAGAGAAATTGTCACTTTAAGGACGAACAATGAAAATCTCCGTATCCAAATTGGGTATAAGCGCGTGGTAAGCAACTTTGCTGGAAATTTGAGGACAGAAAACTCATATATGTCATTCTTATGTCTATAAGGGTACAGACAACCTCGTATGTGCCCATTGATCTGTACTTATTGATCGATTTCCTAGTAGTGAGATTAACAGGATTCTATGGTTGGCCACGTATGGTTGATCGAGATAAGTCATGGCAATTACTCAAGGATTTGTGTGATTTGAATTCACTACCTTAGGTGGTGATAGGAGACTTCAATGAGATTCTCAATAGGGGCGAGAAAATGGATGGACCAATGCGACCCGAACGTCATATGAGAGGCTTTAGGGAAGCTCTTGGCTATGGTGATCTTCTGGATCTAGGGTTTATGGGACCTGCTACTACATGGTGGAATTCAGAAACAAAGTTGCGCTTGGATAGAGTGGTGTGCACACCGTCTTGGTGTGATATTTTTGGGCATGCTAGGGTCCAACACCTTCCTCTAAGCGACTCAGACCATTTGCCAATCTTGCTGCATGCTAGCTTTGTCCCGATTCCTAAGCGTCCTAGGCTCCATAGGTTCAAGTTTGAAGCACACTGGTTGCAACATGGGGAATGTGATGGTGTTGTGAAAGAGGCTTGGATGACAGATGTAACGGGTTCACCCATGTATCAGGTTGCAGAGAAGATTCGTTACACTAGACTAAAATTAGATGCTTGGCAGAAAAACATTTTTAGGGGTCGTCAAATGGAGATGATGGGTATTCGTTCCAGATTAGAGGAACTCATGGATGTTGGAATTTCAGGGGATGTAGTCGAGGAGAAAATTTTCTTCTTCTCGCTTGCATTCTTTGTTATCACAGGAGGAAACTTTCTGGAGACAGCGAGCAAAGGTAACTTGGTTATGTGATGGTGATCAAAATACGACTTGCTTTCACCGTAAAGCTAGCAATATAAAGCGAAAGAACAATATCAAGGGGTTGTATGATGACTGTGGTATGTGGGTAGTGGATGATGAGGGGGTTGAGAAGATTGTTTCCTCGTATTTCAGTCGTATGTTTACGGCAGAGGATGTGGACATGGAGGCTATGAATTCTACATTGGCTGCGATTGAGCCTTGTGTTACTAGGGAGATGAATGAGCAACTGTGTTCTTATTCACAGGATGAAATTTGGTCTGCTCTGTTCCAAATGTACCCAACTAAGTCCCCGGGGCCTGATGGTATGCCTCCCTTGTTCTTCCAACACTATTGGGATACAATTGGTGAGGATGTCACCGTTGCGGTTCAAAACTTCCTACAATCTGGTCAACTTTTGCGTGAGATTAATTTTACGCACATCTGTTTGATTCCAAAGGTCCCAAATCTGGAGCATATGTCAGATTTACGACCTATTGCTTTATGTAACGTGATCTATAAGATTTGTTCTAAGGTCCTAGCTAATAGGTTGAAGCTCCTACTGCCGGAAGTCATCTCACCTTATCAGAGTGCCTTTGTGCCTGGTCGGTTGATTACTGACAAAAAGGGTGGGGAGGAAGGCTATATGGCATTGAAATTGGACTTAAGCAAAGCTTACTATAGAATGGAGTGGTTATTCCTTCGGAAGGTTTTAGAGAGGTTTGGTTTTGCAGTGGTATGGATCGAAATGGTGATGCAGTGTGTTAGTTCGTTAAGATACTCATTCTTGGTGAGAGGTAAACCAGGGGGTTTTGTGATTCCCAGCCGTGGTCTACGGCAGGGAGACCCTCTATCCCCTTATTTATTTCTGCTTGGAGCGGAAGGTTTCTCAGCGTTATTGCGTCGGAAGCAGCAATTGGGTTGGCTTCTGGGACTGGAAATTTGTGCCGAGGCTCCACAGGTTAATCATCTTCTCTTTGCTGATGATAGTATGCTCTATGCTAATGCATCTTTAGCTGACTGTTATCACATTCAAGATGTCATTGAAACTTGTGAATTTTGCAAAAAGCTCTATTGTGTTCAGTAAGAATGTTTCAGAATTTATGCATGAGGAGATCTCTAGTTTGTTGGGCATGGAGGTAGTTACTTCCCATGAAAAATACTTGGGTCTTCCTACTTATGTAGGGAGGAAAAGAAACAGCTACTTTTCAGTTTATTAAGGAGAGGTTGGCGAAGAAGGTCTCTGGTTGGCAAGATAGAATTCTTAGTGGTGCAGGCAGAGATATATTGATTCGTGTGGTTGCCCAATCACTCCAGCTTATGCAATGAGTGTGTTTAAGCTAACAAAGAATTTCTGTGAAGATCTTGAGCAGCTATGTGCTAAGTTTTGGTGGGGTAGCACTAAGGAAAAAAGGAAAATACATTGGAAGAATTGGAAGGCTCTATGTAATCCTAAAGAAGAAGGAGGATTGGGGTTTCGTAGCTTGGAGGAATTCAATTCAGCTATGCTAGCTAAACAAGATTGGCGTGTGATTCATCATCCGAACTCTTTGGTTGCTAGACTCTTCAAAGCTTGGTATTTTCCAAACGACTCATTTTGGACTGCTACTGCTCATACCTCCCCATCATTTTCATGAAGAAGCATCTTTTCAACACGAGACCTTTTACTTGAAGGTAGCTATTGGCAGGTAGGGGATGCTACTCAGGTAAATGTATTAACTGATGCTTGGATACCTGGAGTGCCGAATTTCAAGCCGTCAGGGAATACTGTTTTACCTGATCATGTTGAACACGTCGGTGATCTGTTACACTATCCGGGTGTATGGAATGAGAGCTTAATATGTTCTGTTTTTAATCCTCATGAAGCAGCAACCATCCTAGCTATCCCTTTAGCTCCTCTTGGTATAGTTGATCGAGTGGTATGGCGTTTCAAAAAGAACGGACTATTCACAGTTAAAACGGCTTACAGGTACACATTTTCTCAGTCACCTTCTCGCCAGCCTTTTACTCATAATGTGAGTGTGGCTTTCTGGAAGAAATTATGGAAGGTTGCTATTCCAAATGGTGCTAAGGTTCATATATGGCGTGTTTGCCATGATATTCTACCTTCATTGGAACGATTAGCATCCAAGCATGTGGCGCTGGAGTCTCTGATCTGCCCATTATGCACACAAGGGATGGAGTCTACTCTTCACTTGTGTAGAGATTGTCCATTCACAAGACTAGTGTTGCAATCACATGGACTTATGTCTCAGGTTTGTCTTAATCCTACTTTGAATGAATTGAGCCTATTGGAATGGTTAATAACATGTGCTAGAGATTTGTCAGTAGTGCATCTTGGTGAGTTGATCTACTTATTGTGGGGGGTATGGAAAGAGAGGAATAACCGAGTATGGAATGAAAAGATTGGTACACCTATGGATGTAGTTATTGGCTCAATGACTAGTTTGAATGAATTTCGGTTGGTGACTTTGAAACATGTAAATATGAAGGCTGGTGGGAGTGAGAAATGGAAGCCCCCAACAATTGGTATTGTAAAGATCAATGTAGATGGCTCATTTTTTCAAAATACGAATATAGGAAGTTCTGGATTTGTGGTGAGAGATTCTGATGGGAGATTTTTGGCTGGAGGAGGACAGTCTTATCAGGGTGTGATTTCAGCAGAGTATGTGGAGGCTCTTGCGTGCAAACAAGCTGTTCAGTTTGCTATAATACATCACTCTCTTCCGGTAGTTATTGAGACTGATGCACAAGGGGTATAGCTTCAGCTGCTGAATAATCAACATAACAATTTCTCCATTTTAAGGAGATTATATGATGATATAGGTTCCCTTTTACATGCATCTGGCTCCATACGAATTGCGCATACCAAACGCAGTGCAAACCAAGTGGCACATTCAATGGCGGCTCATTCTTCTTCTCTTACTAGAGAGATTTTTTATTTTACAGTTCCATCTTTTATACAAGCTGTTGTTGCAGCAGAATTTCCAATTATGTAATTTTTCTTATTCTCAATAAAGTCTGACCTGTTTCTAAAAAAAAAAATGAATTTAATCCCATACATTTATTCTCACTTAACTATGCATCAATTCCATGCATAACTTATCACCATTAATGCATAAACCAATAACTCTATCCATTCATGTCATGCATGATATCTCCATCCTGAAGGGATAAACACCAAACCCAACATTGACCATTAGGATTCCAACCAGAAAAGTATAGAGCGCACCTAAAAATTGCTAAACAAGTCTCATTAACAACAGATCTGATGGGAACTAGCTTCTTCAGAAAAAAAAAAAAAAAAAACAGATGTGATGCTAGCGGTGACCAAATGGAATCTAACCATTTATATCCTCCAGTTTTATACCTTTGGATTCTTATATGATCTGAATCATACCTTTGGATTCTTATTTGATGAACGTTAACGTTGCACTAAACATATACAGAATTAATAACGTTATGGTGATAATGATGAACACTAACTACTTGATCGGTAGCCTTTTTCTAAAGGACCTTAGCCATGCAGTGATCCACAGTTAATAGAGAAATTTCGAATTCGAGCATCCGAAATCACTCATAATTGAGCAAAATTTAATAGCTATAATGCTTAATCACTACTCATTTTATAAGATTACAGTTCTAAATAATGGATACATATTCTACCATACGTGACGATCGACTTCAGGTCCTACCATTCTGGCAAGGACTTTGATGATATCATCGATGGATGGCCTGTGGAGAGGATCATCCTCCACACATGCTTTGGCTAAAACAGCTAAACACAAAGCCTCTGCAAGAGGGTAATCTTCTAACTGCTGATCCATGAAGCTCCTTAGCTGCTCTAGGAAACCGCCTTCACTATCACCCCCTCCTAAAAATTTGATGGATTCCTTAAACAACTTCCCATCAATATCCTCTCTAGCTGAGATGAGCTCAAGCAAAACGACCCCAAAAGCGAAAATATCCACTTTTTCAGAAGCTGAGCCGTGTAGAAGGTATTCTGGTGCAACCCATCCTTTGTTTTCGGAAGACCCCAATGCCGAAAGAGTTCCGATATTTGCAAGTTTGGCTCTCCAATTTTCTGTTACAAAAATGTTTCTACTGTTTATGTTTAGGTGAGCATACGAAGGGAAAGTACAGCAGTGTAAATAATGAAGTCCTGTGGCAATATCAAAAGCTATTTGTGTTCGTCGCGGCCATTCAAGAGGATTAGAGGTATGAGACAGGCAGTCCCTCAAGCAGCCATTGCTTGGTAGCTCAAACACTAGATATGACCAGGACAAGTGACTTTCTCCATAAGAAACACCCTCCAAGTTCAAGATATTGATGTGGTTGATCTTCGAATGGACATCTATAACATGGCTAGTTTCGACGGATGTCATCTGCTTGATCATCACTTCAGCATTGTTTATCACCCCTCTATAGACTTGAGCACCAGTCTTGTTCTCTTCATTGAAATCCCTTGTTGCTCTCTTGATCTCTTCTATGCTGTAGTTGAACAAAGAGTACTTCAATCCAGCAAGAATATCCGGAGATAAACATGACGACACTGGAGAACTTGATCTACCCGTCAGACCAGATTTGAGAGGACTTCTGACTGTTGAAATTGAAAGTGGAGAGCTTCTAGCATTGAAGGAGTGCAAGTTCTCAACCTTTCGTTTCTTTAAGACCCTCCTAAATAAAACTACACATGCAATCAATGCTAATAGTAGTAGTGAAAACCCTACAACAGACCCTGCTATGTACGAACTCCTTAGTCTTGTGCTGTTATTGGGCTTTACGACAGAAATTGTGGGAAGAAAACCAGGAGCTGGAGGTGGAGAATCTGGAATATCGAAATTCAGAACAGGAGTATCTTTCAAGGGAACTAAAACAGTTGTGCCTGGAAATACAGTTGGATTTGGGGGCACTAAATGATTAACTAACCATAAATCTTCTGGAGAGATGTTAAACCTCTTACTCAACAAGATTGGTCCATCTCCTTCGATGAAAGGGTATGTCACAAGGTACTTCACTCCTTTTTTACTAGCTAAGTTATCAGGACAAGCACATCTCAAAGGCACGCGAAGCTCAGTACCGGTGATGATGGCTTGAACCGAGTCTTCTTCAGCAAGTGTAGAGGACTTGAGTAAGCCTTCAAAAACGCCGCAAGCTATCTCTGAGTATGATGTTATTTTGGACACCATGTAGCTTAAACTTGCCTCGAAATATTGACCCGAGCAAGAACAGTTGATGGGGATGAGAACTTCTCTACCTGATTGGAGCACCACAAAAGGATCTGTAACATTGTTGAGGCTAAGCATTGCATCAGAGTTCATGTGAAACAAGTCCGCGATATCTGCAATAGTCTGAAAGTGTTGGTTGGCTCTGTATACCACGTAGGTTCTGCATGAATCTTGGAACATTTTGCAAGTGTATCTGGAACCAGCGTAACTGAAATTGGAAGAACACTCGGAACCGTCATAGTATTGTTGGGCGTGGCCTGAATTTAGGCAAACCAAGATGAAGAACCAGAAATAAATCATGGTTCCCGATATCAAATTTGGTACATATATAAATTGGTTTGGTATATAAGAAGAGAGAAAAGTAAATGGGATGAGATCCAGTAGTCAAGTTGGTACCTGATGTATAGAGCTGAACTGCTCTCATTTTAATACTTCCATGTCCGGCCAATATCACTTGGTCAAAACTGTAATCAACTTGTATAGAAAGGAAAAAGCAAACAGAAAGAGCCAGTCATAGCCGACCATATTACTAATGGCCAGATGGGACTTAAATTATGAAATAGGTATTTTTTGACTTGTTTCTACATGTTTTTTTGCAATCAAGGTCCTCTTACTGATCGCTATATAGTCATGATTTGCATATTTCGTCCATAATTAGTCAAATATAACGAGGTTTGATTTTCTGATGATTTATTCATCTCACAGAAGAGGCTATATATAGAGATACAAGATGTACAAACCTTACGTATTATGTACTACATGTACTACACATATAGAATAGGAAAACAATAACAAATTAATTTACATTCCTAAACTGACTGCATGACTCACGCTAACATTCCCCCTCAAGTTGGCGCATATACATCAACCATGCCCAACTTACTAAGTGAGTCATAAAAGGCATTCTTAAAAACTCTTTTTGTGAGTATATCTACAAGTTGCTCTTCTGTAGGGACAAAAGGAAAGCGAATGATTTTAGCATCTAGCTTCTCCTTTATAAAGTGATGATTAACTTCCACATGCTTAGTACGATCATGTTGCACAGGATTCTGTGAGATATCGATAGCTGCCTTGTTGTCACAATACAGCTGCATAGCACACTTGAGTTTAACACCCAAATCTCGTAACACATTCCTCAGCTACAACAACTCACACACTCCATGAGTCATACCTCTATATTCTGCTTCAGCACTAGACCGAGCCACTACCTTTTGCTTCTTACTCTTCCAAGTAACAAGATTACCTCCCACAAAGGTAAAGTATCCTGATGTAGACCTCCGGTCTGTAATATTTTCAGCCCAGTCTGCATCTGTAAAACCGCATACCTCAAGAATATTGTTGTGCCTAGAAAACATTACTCCTCTCCCTGGAGCCGACTTCAAGTACCTCAAAATCCTTAAAATAGCATCCATGTGATCTACACTGGGATTATGCATGAACTGGCTCACCACACTTACTGCGTATGCAACATCAGGTCTGGTGTATGCTAAATAAATCAGACGTTCAACTAACCTCTGATATCGAGGCTTGTCGGTAGGTACCTGATCAGGATACTCTACTAATCGATGATTCTGCTCAATAGGAGTATCAATTGGAGTACAATCTGTTTGAGCCCAATAGGTATTTTTGGTCCAAGACTCGAGATACGTTTTGGATAGCATTTGGGCCAATACCTATGGCCTTTTTAGCCCACAAAGGGTGGCGAGGTCTGGCAGCACGCGATTTGGATTTGCCCAAAGATTCCGATACTCCGCGAGATTCGATGTCCTCGCGGGATCCTTATTTCCAGTTCGTGTGGGACTCTACAGTGCATGGCGAGGTAGAGTTGGAAATGGACGATAGTGCCCTCGGGATAGGATCGCTTGGTGTTCGAGCTCGCGTACGACACTACAGTGAAATGATGCGAGGCGGTGAGCAAGACCTAAGCAAGGTTGGTTTGACACGTGTTGCATGGGGCTCACGGCTGGCGAGTTGATCGTATCCTTGTGGGATTCTAATTGCTGAGCCCGAAGTGGATTGTGATTAGGTCTCTGCGAGTTACTTGCAGATGATTATATAAAGAAGTTCTACAGCTTACAGAAGACACACAACAACTCTCTCAACAAACAAACAAACAGACAAACACAGTCAGTACAAACCTTTGAGCGTCCTCGAAAACCCTAACGTTCTAAGCGCACCATGCCTTAGATCTCAGAGCCCGTCCGGACTCGTCTTCGATTTTCCTTTGTTGCTCTGCTCGCTCCGACAGTGAGTATCGATTCACAGGTGACAAGAATACTTTGCTCGTAAATTCCTCGCCCGCGAGGTGGCATCGGAGCTCTCTTTCGCCTGGTTAGAAGTCAGAACGCACACCGTTCTCTTTCCGCGTCCGCGCGGCGGCACGCCCTGCACACATCGTTTTACTTTTAGAAGCACAATCTCCTCTCTTAGCATATCCCACGATTGTAGCTTCTGTTTGGAGTATTGAAGTAGTGAAATGGATAGTATATCCCACGATTGTAGCTTCTGTTTGGAGTATTGAAGTAGTGAAATTGATAGATCGGGACTATAAGTGGTTGTTGAAGTTTTATCGGATTCGAGCAATTATATGCTTCCACTTGAGCGTTACGCAGAAGATAATGCGGTTGACGCGCAATCTTAAGATGGAGCATGCGGCCGTCAATTTTGCGTTGCTCAAGGAATAGCACATGAATCGAGGAGATTCGGGGTATTTCTCTTATGTGCAGAGTGTGACTTAATGTTAGATTGTCTTTTTAGACCCTTGATTCTTTGAGGTAATTACTGGAGTAGTGTGGCAATCGATGAGTATCGTCGATATCCTGGGGTGTTCTAGGTAAATTTTTGACATGAGTTGAAGAGTCGGGCCTTGCGGGGTGCAGTTCGACTCATGATTACTGATCATCATATCTTATCGAGAAAGGTGTTACAGACTTTTGTACGCATTCGTAAAAAATTCGGCATTCTACGAAGAGTAATTATCTTTGGCATTTAGTCGTTTTGGCGACCTAAGCGTAGGACTTCAGTTTTGGTGCTCTTAGCTTCCTTGGATGTTATGGACCTGTGTGACTAAGCTAGTCAGATCTAGCAGCCAAATAGAAGAAAGGAAATCACTTTGCATCATTTGGAGGCAGCAAGAGAGGACTATCTAGTGTTGAATGATAGACTGCCAACATCAGCTATGCTGACACTCAATTCGGTCAACTCAGAGTTTGTATTTTATTTGTTAGTGTGGTTATCACGTGAGTAATTAAGGTGAATTGACTTTATAGTTAATGCGGGAATTTCTGTGCTTTGGCAGCTATTAGTAGGTACGATTTATTAATGGGACTTCGACGTTTGTTATCGATAACGAGAAATTCTTGAGCAAAGTTCTACTCAGGAAATGCGAATAGGTGTTCGTGATCGTTGGCATCATTAGCAATGCATAATTATGTGAGAGAAGTATAGCCCAGCGATGATTTTTCTTAACATTATGCGTAATGGCGGGGCCGTTACTTGAAAATTCTTGTTCCTCGACTTGAGTTGATACTTGGTCGCTGTTATGAATGATAAAACGCGAGAAGCAAGTCATCAAATAGTGAAATTCCAATTGTGATCCTCGGATTTCGTTGACTAGCGTGAAATTCACTGTTTCGATTATCTTCCGTTTGATCAACTGGTATTAATAAGATGATGGTGATAATTACAGACGCGTGTTGTAGTAAAAGCAACCTGAATTGTTGCAGTAAGCAATGAGCAACTTATCTCTTCTTGTTTGTGGAAAGTTATTGTATCCTAAAGACTAGTTTGCATGCAAGTTTGAATGAACTCGGTTCGTACGAGGAGATACTCGTAACTTCTAGGGTATCGTCATATGCCTAATCATCGTATTTTCCTCATTTTTGGAAGTGACAGTTTCAGATATGTTGATCGATTTTGAGAGTGATATTTTTCTTGTGCTTGTAAGTAGTCGTTGGTGGCGACTGTTGAATTTATTATTTAAGGATGAGATTCCAACGGTTGTTATAGGTTAGTAATGATTAATTCGCGGGGCGAATTGTCGGAAATAATAATATGATTGGTTAGTTGTTTATCTTTAAAGGAAAAAGATCCTTGGTGACTCGGGAAATATTTTGAATCAAGGCTTGTTAGTCTGTTGGCATAAATGATAAATTGTATCAGGCATGTAAATGGTTTTTTTTGTGATGCGTATTCATACATGATCGAATTGTGGTGAGACCACTTGATCTGGGTAGGACCTGGGAGGTCATTGATGTATGGATACAATTTGAGTTGCAAGAGATATGCAGAATAAGGGTTTGGTATTATAGATCGCATTAGCGTAATTTGGCAATAAGGGAGATATTCGCCGATCAGCTTAACGATTGTGACCAATCATATAGGTGGTGAAAGTCCAATTTTGATGCAAAAGATCGAGTTTTGTTTGATTAGTTGGTAACGAAAGTAAGATAGTTTGGTAAATTATGGAAGTTATTGACCATTTTGACTTGACGAAAGTCAAAGTCATCCAGGTGAGTTGGGGTTGTGTGTCATAAGTAATTACAATCAGGCAAGTCATTCATTTAGAGGAAGGTAAGTCGAGGAGCAATGTGTTATGTGAGTGGTGTCATGTGGAGTGTTGGCAGAGTATTTCAGTTGATTTTAAGTTTAAGATTTGTTAAAGCATATGCTCACGCCTCGGGTTTGGCAGATAAATTTTGACGTGTCTATATAATTGGAAAAGAATTTGATTAATTGTTTCCACAAGTGAAAAGATATAATTTGTGATAGAAGAAAGTTTGAAGAGCATTGATGGGATGATTTAGCTTATTGTTTATTAGAGTCTGAGGAGAAAGACAGTAATCTCTACCCTCTTTTGCATGATTTGAAATTTCGAGGACGAAATTTTTATAAGGAGGGGAGAATTGTCACATCCCGGTTCTTAAGTCAATTCGCAGTTATTTACTACTAGGTTACTTTGACATTTTACCGTTTTAAGTAACCGTTTACTATTTAAGACTCCAAAAGTTGACTTTTTCTTCCGTTTGGAATTCGGTAAAACTCCCTTCATGAAAGTCGTAGAGGATGTTAAACGGGGTTTGTGGATACGCGGCATGCTTAAAACGGAGTTCGTATGAAGAAGTTATGGTCTAAAAACGGGAAGTTACTATCTCGGTAAATGATATATATATATTTAAAAGAGAAACTTTTGGAGAAAAGAAAAAAAAAAAAGAAAGAAGAAGGGTCGAGAATCTGGTGGAGAAAGGAGGAAGAGAGAAAATAAAAATGAAGGTTCGGGAGAGAGAGGAGGGGGGAATCAAAAGAAAAAAAAAAAGAGAAAGGGAGATCAGTTCAGACCCAGAGCGGGTCTCTGCCGACCCGAATAGCAGCAACGGGCGACCCAGCTGCCGCTCCGTTCTCCGGCGACGGCGAGGAGAAAGAAAGGTGGCGACAGCTTTGTCTCGACGTCCTGGTCTTCTCCATGGCATTTATTTGCAGAGATGAAGTCTGGTAAAGAAGAATCGAAGAAGAAGAGGAAAGGCTGGGTTCGCCGGCCCACTTTGGATTCCGGCCACGGCGGCGGGCATGGATGTTGTGGGTAGCTTTGTCTCGGTCTCGTCGACGTTCCTGTGCCTTCAGCTTGCAGAGATGAGGTCTGGTGAGTGAGAATCGAGGCAGAGGAGTGGTTTGAGTTTTCCGGCGAGGGTTCGGTGTTTTTCGGCAAAGTTGTGTTCGACTCAGGTATCAATCTTCATCTATTCGTCGAGCTCTACCTGTTTATATGCTTAGAATTGTATTTGGTTGAGTTTTGGAGAAAGTGAGGTTTTGGCAGTGGAGGACTGCCGTGCGCGTTGCTGTGCATGGCAGCGGCGATGATACTTTTGGGTTTCAAATTATGTATGTTGATATTGATAAAAGCTTTGGAATATAATTTCCTGGTTAGGTGTAATTGAATTTGAGGCTGAGATTATTGAGATTGGTTGTGGATTGTGTGAGAATGGTAAAAGGACATTTTGTTGTTGTGAATTTGGGAATTCGTTGGGAAGCATGTTTAATTATTGTGTGATTTTTGGTGCTACCTTTCCTGCCTATGGGTGTGTTTGTGCTATCATTGGTTTGTTTGACAATCAACCCGTTGTGGGTGCAAGTAGAATCAGTTCTAAGTTGACGTGTGGTGTGAGTGGAGGTCATGACATGGTTCATTAGAAGTTTTTGTGGTGTGTGATGATACTATGGGTGTCCATAGTAGTTGTAGTGTGATCATTTTGTTTTGTAACGACAAGTTATATGAGAAGTGTGGGTAGGAAAGAGTGAGTGGATGGTTAGATTTGATTATTCGAGTCTGTGTAATTTGGTATTGAGAGTTGGAAGAACCTTGTTGTTTTGCTGTCCAGAGTTTGGGTGTCTAGAGTAAATTTTGGGTCATTTTGATTCCTTGTTTTAAGAAGAACTACGAGTGGCTTGATCCCTTTAAAAAGGGTACGTAGGCAGCCCGATCAAGTTTTGGGTGCAGCCGCAAATTAACAAATAAATTTAGGTTCCAAACGCAGTAAAACTGCGTTGTTGTTTTGTTTGAGAATGAGATCCTATCTCATTTTTCAATTTTAGGATTTTCTTTATGATTTCTGGATTTGAGGTATTATACTGAATTGCATATTATTTGGTTTTTGGAAAGATGATAATCATTGAAGTAATTTATTTCATTGAGCATTTTAACGTGCGGGACATGTCGTTGAATTTAATTAGTTTCTTTACTCTTTGAATTCTTTGAGTATGGTTGGGAATCGTACTTATACTTTAATTATGAGTTTCGGGGAAACTCACATGGATTATGTTTCTTTATTTATGTCATACTTGTTGGATCGATATTATTCATGATAGCATGTCTTTCCGCCTTTCGAGGCGATGTAACTCCCACGTTTGAAGTGGGGTTACTCAAGCCCTTTCCGCCTTCGGGTGATGTGATGTAGTCGACGACATCACGCAAGCCCTACTCCTCTCTGTTATCATAACATGAAGGTGTAGGGAGTATGGGAGTATTATTGCCTGGGAGGCAACCGAGTCTGGGAGGCTCACTTGTATGTCGTTCCGCCTTTCGAGGCGATGTAACTCCCACGTTTTAAGTGGGGTTACTCAAGCCCTTTCCGCCTTCGGGTGATGTGATGTAGTCGACGACATCACGCAAGCCCTACTCCTCTCTGTTATCATAACATGAAGGTGTAGGGAGTATGAGAGTATTATTGCCTGGGAGGCAACCGAGTCTGGGAGACTCACTTATATGGCCATATAAGTTTTCTTATTTGAGTTGTTATTTTGACTAGCGGGGCTAGTCCATTATTTTGGGAGAATCTCATATGAGAGGTGTATATTCCTTTTTGCAAAGGTCTTTATTGTTGTTTTGACTAGCGAGGCTAGTCCATTATTTTTGACACTTTCTTCTATGAAGGTTATTATTTATCTTTGTCATTAATTTGACTAACGGGGCTAGTCCGTTTTCTTGGGATTTTCTTTATGAAATATTTTGGTTAACATTTGCATACAACGAATTTATGGCATATTGGAAAGTGGGAAAGTATTTACATTTTGGTTATCTTTTGGTTGTGGGATTAGCATAAGTGAGGAATTGTTATATTGGGAGATGTGTTGAACTTGGGGAGCAGGAAGGCTCCAGGTGTTGAAGATGGATGTTTGGTTATAGAAGTGTTAAATTGGATTTTTCAGGTAAGGGTCGTCCATTTTTAAGGAAGGTTATGCCGAATTTTCGGTAAATTTTCCTTGAAAGTGGAGCCCGCAGGATTTACCTTGGGTTTCAGGGTGAAATTTAGGGTGGGTCCTGTCAGTTGGTATCAGAGCATTAGGTTATCCGATTCCTATCACTACCTCATATATTTGGTGATACTTAGTGCCTATAGAGTGATGGTCCGACCGCGGCGGGTCCATTAGCATTATATGCATAAGATGCTAGGTGTTTATTAAGTATGTGAGGTAGTTGTTCCTATCTTATTTATGGACAGTAGTGTGCCATAAATGTCTATATTTCCATGACTATGCCTCTGTATGCTGACCTCAAAGAGTATCTTGGTTATCTTCCGAGTAATGGGAAAGTAAGTGAATTGGGAGATTTTGAGTTCAGTTATGAGTTGGGGAAGTGACCTGGGTTTGCAGTGTTCTATTATTTATTTTAAGCGATATTGTTTTGGGTTGATTGATATAAGATAGTCTTGGACAAAATAGTGTTTGGAAACGACTCATTCCAGCTCTTAAGTCTTTTGGTTGTGGCAGGAGATTACTGACGAATCATTATCGTCTAAAAGAAATCTCGATCTTTAATATCCTTAGTCATTGGTGTAAGTAAGGTTGAAGTTGTAAATTCAAAGTGTGGTTGGTTAGGAAATCGTGGTATCGAGTCGAGTGATTGTTAGGAGAAGAGTGTCAGGATAAATTTGGATTGGTAATGTGTATGATGATACACAAGGATAGTTTAAAGCGGTGTAATTAGAGTTATTGATCTTGAAATAATTATTTTTCGCTTTAGCTACTGTTGTTAGCTGATGTGGATAATTCCTAAGAGGATGAGTGAGATGTTGATCTTAAGGTAGTATATCCCACGATTGTAGCTTCTGTTTGGAGTATTGAAGTAGTGAAATTGATAGATCGGGACTATAAGTGGTTGTTGAAGTTTTATCGGATTCGAGCAATTCTATGCTTCCACTTGAGCGTTACGCAGAAGATAATGCGGTTGACGCGCAATCTTAAGATGGAGTATGCGGCCGTCAATTTTGCGTTGCTCGAGGAATAGCACATGAATCGAGGAGATTCGGGGTATTTCTCTTATGTGAAGAGTGTGACTTAATGTTAGATTGTCTTTTTAGACCCTAGATTCTTTGAGGTAATTACTGGAGTAGTGTGGCAATCGATGAGTATCGTCGATATCCTGGGGTGTTCTAGGTAAATTTTTGACATGAGTTGAAGAGTCGGGCCTTGCGGGGTGCAGTTCGACTCATGATTACTGATCATCATATCTTATCGAGAAAGGTGTTACAGACTTTTGTACGCATTCGTAAAAAATTCGGCATTCTACGAAGAGTAATTATCTTTGGCATTTAGTCGTTTTGGCGACCTAAGCGTAGGACTTCAGTTTTGGTGCTCTTAGCTTCCTTGGATGTTATGGACCTGTGTGACTAAGCTAGTCAGATCTAGCAGCCAAATAGAAGAAAGGAAATCACTTTGCATCATTTGGAGGCAGCAAGAGAGGACTATCTAGTGTTGAATGATAGACTGCCAACATCAGCTATGCTGACACTCAATTCGGTCAACTCAGAGTTTGTATTTTATTTGTTAGTGTGGTTATCACGTGAGTAATTAAGGTGAATTGACTTTATAGTTAATGCGGAAATTTCTGTGCTTTGGCAGCTATTAGTAGGTACGATTTATTAATGGGACTTCGACGTTTGTTATCGATAACGAGAAATTCTTGAGCAAAGTTCTACTCAGGAAATGCGAATAGGTGTTCGTGATCGTTGGCATCATTAGCAATGCATAATTATGTGAGAGAAGTATAGCCCAGCGACGATTTTTCTTAACATTATGCGTAATGGCGGGGCCGTTACTTGAAAATTCTTGTTCCTCGACTTGAGTTGATACTTGGTCGCTGTTATGAATGATAAAACGCGAGAAGCAAGTCATCAAATAGTGAAATTCCAATTGTGATCCTCGGATTTCGTTGACTAGCGTGAAATTCACTGTTTCGATTATCTTCCGTTTGATCAACTGGTATTAATAAGATGATGGTGATAATTGCAGACGCGTGTTGTAGTAAAAGCAACCTGAATTGTTGCAGTAAGCAATGAGCAACTTATCTCTTCTTGTTTGTGGAAAGTTATTGTATCCTAAAGACTAGTTTGCATGCAAGTTTGAATGAACTCGGTTCGTACGAGGAGATACTCGTAACTTCTAGGGTATCGTCATATGCCTAATCATCGTATTTTCCTCATTTTTGGAAGTGCCAGTTTCAGATATGTTGATCGATTTTGAGAGTGATATTTTTCTTGTGCTTGTAAGTAGTCGTTGGTGGCGACTGTTGAATTTATTATTTAAGGATGAGATTCCAACGGTTGTTATAGGTTAGTAATGATTAATTCGCGGGGCGAATTGTCGGAAATAATAATATGATTGGTTAGTTGTTTATCTTTAAAGGAAAAAGATCCTTGGTGACTCGGGAAATATTTTGAATCAAGGCTTGTTAGTCTGTTGGCATAAATGATAAATTGTATCAGGCATGTAAATGGTTTTTTTTGTGATGCGTATTCATACATGATCGAATTGTGGTGAGACCACTTGATCTGGGTAGGACCTGGGAGGTCATTGATGTATGGATACAATTTGAGTTGCAAGAGATATGCAGAATAAGGGTTTGGTATTATAGATCGCATTAGCGTAATTTGGCAATAAGGGAGATATTCGCCGATCAGCTTAACGATTGTGACCAATCATATAGGTGGTGAAAGTCCAATTTTGATGCAAAAGATCGAGTTTTGTTTGATTAGTTGGTAACGAAAGTAAGATAGTTTGGTAAATTATAGAAGTTATTGACCATTTTGACTTGACGAAAGTCAAAGTCATCCAGGTGAGTTGGGGTTGTGTGTCATAAGTAATTACAATCAGGCAAGTCATTCATTTAGAGGAAGGTAAGTCGAGGAGCAATGTGTTATGTGAGTGGTGCCATGTGGAGTGTTGGCAGAGTATTTCAGTTGATCTTAAGTTTAAGATTTGTTAAAGCATATGCTCACGCCTCGGGTTTGGCAGATAAATTTTGACGTGTCTATATAATTGGAAAAGAATTTGATTAATTGTTTCCACAAGTGAAAAGATATAATTTGTGATAGAAGAAAGTTTGAAGAGCATTGATGGGATGATTTAGCTTAGTGTTTATTAGAGTCTGAGGAGAAAGGCAGTAATCTCTACCCTCTTTTGCATGATTTGAAATTTCGAGGACGAAATTTTTATAAGGAGGGGAGAATTGTCACATCCCGGTTCTTAAGTCAATTCGCAGTTATTTACTACTGGGTTACTTTGACATTTTACCGTTTTAAGTAACCGGTTACTATTTAAGATTCCAAAAGTTGACTTTTTCTTTCGTTTGAAATTCGGGAAAACTCCCTTCATGAAAGTCGTAGAGGATGTTAAACGGGGTTTGTGGATACGCGGCATGCTTAAAACGGAGTTCGTATGAAGAAGTTATGGTCTAAAAACGGGAAGTTACTATCTCGGTAAATGATATATATATTTAAAAGAGAAACTTTTGGAGAAAAAAAAAAAAGAAAGAAGAAGGGTCGAGAATCTGGTGGAGAAAGGAGGAAGAGAGAAAATAAAAAGGAAGGTTCGGGAGAGAGAGGAGGGGGGAATCAAAAGAAAAAAAAAAGAGAGAAAGGGAGATCAATTCAGACCCAGAGCGGGTCTCTGCCGACCCGAATAGCAGCAACGGGCGACCCGGCTGCCGCTCCGTTCTCCGGCGACGGCGAGGAGAAAGAAAGGTGGCGACAGCTTTGTCTCGACGTCCTGGTCTTCTCCATGGCATTTATTTGCAGAGATGAAGTCTGGTGAAGAAGAATCGAAGAAGAAGAGGAAAGGCTGGGTTCGCCGGCCCACTTTGGATTCCGGCCACGGCGGCGGGTATGGATGGTGTGGGTAGCTTTGTCTCGGTCTAGTCGACGTTCCTGTTCCTTCAGCTTGCAGAGATGAGGTCTGGTGAGTGAGAATCGAGGCAGAGGAGTGGTTTGAGTTTTCCGGCGAGGGTTCGGTGTTTTTCGGCAAAGTTGTGTTCGACTCAGGTATCAATCTTCATCTATTCGTCGAGCTCTACCTGTTTATATGCTTAGAATTGTATTTGGTTGAGTTTTGGAGAAAGTGAGGTTTTGGCAGTGGAGGACTGTCGTGCGCGCTGCTGTGCATGGCAGCGGCGATGATGCTTTTGGGTTTCAAATTATGTATGTTGATATTGATAGAAGCTTTGGAATATAATTTCCTGGTTAGGTGTAATTGAATTTGAGGCTGAGATTATTGAGATTGGTTGTGGATTGTGTGAGAATGGTAAAAGGACATTTTGTTGTTGTGAATTTGGGAATTCGTTGGGAAGCATGTTTAATTATTGTGTGATTTTTGGTGCTACCTTTCCTGCCTATGGGTGTGTTTGTGCTATCATTGGTTTGTTTGACAATCAACCCGTTGTGGGTGCAAGTAGAATCAGTTCTAAGTTGACGTGTGGTGTGAGTGGAGGTCATGACATGGTTCATTAGAAGCTTTTGTGGTGTGTGATGATACTATGGGTGTCCATAGTAGTTGTAGTGTGATCATTTTGTTTTGTAACGACAAGTTATATGAGAAGTGTGGGTAGGAAAGAGTGAGTGGATGGTTAGATTTGATTATTCGAGTCTGTGTAATTTGGAATTGAGGGTTGGAAGAACCTTGTTGTTTTGCTGTCCAGAGTTTGGGTGTCTAGAGTAAATTTTGGGTCATTTTGATTCCTTGTTTTAAGAAGAACTACGAGTGGCTTGATCCCTTTAAAAAGGGTACGTAGGCAGCCCGATCAAGTTTTGGGTGCAGCCGCAAATTAACAAATAAATTTAGGTCCAAACGCAGTAAAACTGCGTTGTTGTTTTGTTTGAGAATGAGATCCTATCTCATTTTTCGATTTTAGGATTTTCTTTATGATTTCTGGATTTGAGGTATTATACTGAATTGCATATTATTTGGTTTTTGGAAAGATGATAATCATTGAAGTAATTTATTTCATTAAGCTTTTTAACGTGCGGGACACGTCGTTGAATTTAATTAGTTTCTTTACTCTTTGAATTCTTTGAGTACGGTTGGGAATCGTACTTATGCTTTAATTATGAGTTTCGGGGAAACTCACACGGATTATGTTTCTTTATTTATGTCATACTTGTTGGATCGATATTATTCATGATAGCATGTCTTTCCGCCTTTCGAGGCGATGTAACTCCCACGTTTGAAGTGGGGTTACTCAAGCCCTTTCAGCCTTCGGGTGATGTGATGTAGTCGACGACATCACGCAATCCCTACTCCTCTCTGTTATCATAACATGAAGGTGTAGGGAGTATGGGAGTATTATTGCCTGGGAGGCAACCGAGTCTGGGAGGCTCACTTGTATGTCGTTCCGCCTTTCAAGGCGATGTAACTCCCACGTTTTAAGTGGGGTTACTCAAGCCCTTTCCGCATTCGGGTGATGTGATGTAGTCGACGACATCACGCAAGCCCTACTCCTCTCTGTTATCATAACATGAAGGTGTAGGGAGTATGGGAGTATTATTGCCTGGGAGGCAACCGAGTCTGGGAGACTCACTTATATGGCCATATAGGTTTTCTTATTTGAGTTGTTATTTTGACTAGCGGGGCTAGTCCATTATTTTGGGAGAATCCCATATGAGAGATGTATATTCCTTTTTGCAAAGGTCTTTATTGTTGTTTTGACTAGCGAGGCTAGTCCATTATTTTTGACACTTTCTTCTATGAAGGTTATTATTTATCTTTGTCATTAATTTGACTAGCGGGGCTAGTCCGTTTTCTTGGGATTTTCTTTATGAAATATTTTGGTTAACATTTGCATACAACGAATTTATGGCATATTGGAAAGTGGGAAAGTATTTACATTTTGGTTATCTTTTGGTTGTGGGATTAGCATAAGTGAGGAATTGTTATATTGGGAGATGTGTTGAACTTGGGGAGCAGGAAGGCTCCAGGTGTTGAAGATGGATGTTTGGTTATAGAAGTGTTAAATTGGATTTTTCAGGTAAGGGTCGTCCATTTTTAAGGAAGGTTATGCCGAATTTTCGGTAAATTTTCCTTGAAAGTGGAGCCCGCAGGATTTACCTTGGGTTTCAGGGTGAAATTCGGGGTGGGTCCTGTCAAAACCCGTCGCCTGGATGACGACGACACCAAGCTGCTCCAGCTGAGGACGTGGACGATGTGGTAGTTAAAACCAAGACACGGGCAACCCACGTTGAAGACCTACGGCAGGTGTTTACACGGATGCGCCGACATAACCTAAAGATGAACCCCGCCAAGTGTGTTTTCTTCGCGGAGGCCGGCGATTTCCTTGGTTTCCTAGTGCATCAAAGAGGCATCGAAATCCCAAAGGACAAGGCACAAGCGGTAATCACCGCTTCGCCCCCCACTACCAAGAAGGAGCTCCAACAGCTGCTCGGGCGAATCAACTTTCTCCGCCGCTTCATATCAAACGCGGCAGGAAAGGTCTAACCTTTTTCACCCCTTCTTAAGCTCTAGGGGGCAACCGAGTTCGTATGGGAACCGCAACATCAACAGGCCTTCGATCGAATCAATGACTACCTTACGAACCCACCAGTCCTGATCCCGCCTCGCGACGGTGCCCCGCTTAAACTTTATATTGCCGCTGCCGATTTATCCATTGGCGGACTCCTGGCCCAAGACGATGTGAACGGGGTAGAACATACTGTCTATTACCTTAGCAGGGTTTTAACGGACTGTGAGACACGCTACTCGCCCATGGAGAAGTTATGTCTCGCCCTCTACTTTGCAGGATGCAAGCTGCGCCATTACATGCTTGCCTTTACCACGGTCGTAATCGCTCAATCCGACCTGGTCAAATATATGCTCTCTCGCCCTATCTTGCGGGGACGCATCGGCAAGTGGATCCTCGCCATGTCCGAATTCTCGTTGCAATATGTTCCGCAAAAGGCAGTAAAAGGACAGGCAATAGCGGATTTTCTCGCTCACCACCCACCATCAGAGCTCACGGCGTTTCACGAGTTGGACTTCGCTACCGTGACACTCGCTCCCTGGACCCTGTACTTTGATGGTTCACGGACTGATACCGCAGCCGGAGCCGGGATAGCCATAGCCAATCCCGCTGGAGATCGCTTCTCCTACTCGTTCCAGCTCGATTTCAAATGCACCAACAACTAGGCTGAGTACGAGGCACTGATCATCGGCCTAGAGATTTTGTTGGATTTAGGAGTCCGCGAGGTTCAGATCTTTGGCGATTCTTTGTTGGTCGTTAACCAGATGGTGGAAAAGTTCAAATGTTTAAGCTTGTCAATTGAGCCATACATGCGCAAGGCATTCGAGGTGTTGGATCGATTTGACGACGTTTACATCGAGCACATACCACATGAATTTAACTTCGCCGCCAACGAGCTCGCCCAGGTAGCGTTTGGCCTCAGCCTGTGAGACAGAGTGCGTGAACGTTTGCTCAAGGTCGAACGCCGTACGCTTCCCTCTTTCATCGCCAGTGGGCAATTTCAGGCCGCCATCCCCGAAGTTGCAGCCTTGGACCCTATCGACGAGGATTGGCGGTTAACATTTATAGCCTACCTCCAGAACCCCAACGACGCCGCCCACTCCAGGCAAATCTGTTTCCTTGCCTTAAACTTTGTTTTACGCAATGGCGAACTCCGGCGGCGTGGGGAAGACAGAAACGACTTCCGCTGCGTATATGGGAACAACGCTAAACGTCTCATGCGCGAAGTACATTGCGGAGTTTGCGGCTCGCACCAGGCCGGGCCAAAAATGCGATGGCTGATCCGCCGCCATGGGTACTACTGGCCAACCATTCTTAAAGACTGTATTGCCTTCGCCAAAGGTTGCCAAGACTGCCAGGCTCACGGACCAGTGCAACATATTCCCAACATCCCGTTGCAGCCTATCATTAAACCTTGGCCGTGTCGCGGATGGGCAATGGATTTCGTGGGCATCATTCATCCCCATTCCTCTTAGCAGCATAAGTTCATTATCGTTGCCACCGATTTCTTTACCAAATGGGTCGAGGCCGAACCACTCAAGGTCGCCTCCGCCAACTCAGTGCGCAACTTTATTTTCCGCAATATCATCTCACGCTTTGTTATCCCAAAGTGCATCGTTACGGACAGGGGGGCAGCTTTCATGGCCAATTCAGTTGTTACGTACTTAAACGATTACGGCATCAAGCTTCTCCACTCCACGCCATATTATGCCCAGTCCAACGGCCAAGCGGAGGCTAGTAATAAGGTCATCCTTGGCATCCTCCGCAAGATGTTGGAGTTGAACCCGAGCGTCTGGCACGAGGAACTCTACCACACATTATGGGCCTATCGCACCTCAAAGCGCGGCCCGACGGATACCACCCCGTACGCTCTCATGTACGGTCACGATGCCGTCCTTCCCCTTGAGATCAATATCGCTTCGCTCCGCGTTCAGGAACAGCATCAACTACTTGGCGAGGATTACGTCCAAGCCATGTGGCAGGAACTTGAAGATCTGGACGACCACCGCGTCACCGCTTTCAACAATCTCGTCCTCGAGAAACAACGCATCGCCCGTTCATATGACAAGGTCACACGCGGACGGAGTTACGCGGAAGGACAGAAAGTGTGGCGTGCGGTCCTCCCGCTTGGGGATAAAACAGACGGTCGGGGGAAGTGGTCCGCTCGATGGGATGGTCCCTTTATTATTCATCGGATACTCCCCAAGGGGGCATACCACCTGCGCGACTTGGACGGTACCATTCATCGCAATCCTATTAATGGCCGCTTCCTCAAGCGCCACATTGCAGGAGTCTGGGAGCGCGAGGATCCTCCACCTCCACCAGATCCCGCCACCACAGTCAATAGTGTTACGCGCCATCGCGTTTTCACTCCGCCGCCTAACACTAGGGGCAATCCGGGATAGAAGACTGATAAAGTACATTGTAACATACCAGCCTAAAAAGGCCAGTATAAGATTGGGGCCTATTCCAGAGGCCCTAAAAAAAAGGATCCCTATTTGTTTCTCTATTGTTTTCTTCAGTCTCTGTAAACGTGCAAAGTCTAAACACAAAGACAAGTACAAGATTGGGGCCTATTCTAGAGGCCCTAAAAAACAATAATTTCATTCATTTCACTTTTTTGACTTTGTTCAATACAAGTTTCAAACTTTGGCTTTGCGGCCAAAACAACTACATTGGCAGAAAAGGTGAAATTAGACTATGTTTACATTCAAAAAGCATAGATCTACAGATACTGGAAGCCTCGTCCCGCATGTCTCGCAAGGCTAAAGAAAAGGCTGCCGCCGCGTCCTTCGCTCAAAGTTGACAAACGTCTCGCTTCTTTAGACCAGCATGAGCCTTGACACCGGCCTGGACCTAAGGCAAATTGTTGGGAAGCTAGAGGTCCAGTGGACCAAGGTCCCTCTTGCTACCGATCGGTCTTTGTTTGAAGGGCAGGCAGAGCCTCACGCGCGGACAGAACAGCCGGCGCAAGGCAGAAAGCACCCAACCATTAGTCAGGCCAGACGAAGGCTTGGCCTGAGAGTAGATTTTCAGAATCACTCACGGCCTGAGAGTAGATTTTCAGAATCAGCAAGAGCAAAGAGTGAGAATGTGTGGTTGGGGGCTTCGCTTTAAGCAGGGACAAAAGGATGAATAGAAGGGAATAAGAAACCATGGCGAGGGGGCAAAGACTTAACTGATACTTCGCCCCGGCCAAACATTTCTTTTTATAGGCGAAAAGGGTGATGGTACTTTCAACAGTTGTCCTCCACACAACTTTTGCTCCAAAATATGAGCTTTGGAGATAAGGTCGGACGCGTTTTTCCATAATGACTACCCGCGTTCCAAGCGAGTAGTTACATTGGAAACCCCCACCAAATCTCGGAAGAAGATTTTTTCCTGACAGTTATTATGCAACAGTTGGTAAGAGCGGGAAAGATCTGATAATATTATCATAAAGTTGGTACCCAAGGAAGAAGACGCCTCACCAGATATTCTCGTTGGGGCCGGAGTGGTTGGTTCAACCTCAGCAGCTGCCTCAATCTCTGGAACGGGCGGCGTGACCTCGGAGCGGGTATGGACTATCTGTTCTATCTCCACTTCGTTGGTCTGAGCCGTTGGGTCTGGTTGCAGAGGAGAGAGCTCAAGTAACGGTTGGAAATCCTCTGTTGGAACCGCCGAAGACACTTCGCTAGTCTGAGCCGTTCGGCTTGGTTGCAGAGGAGGGAGCCAAAGTACCAATTGGAGGTCTTCTGGTGGAAATGCCAAAGGGGCAGCAAAGTCAGAAAGCTGGGTGGACTGGTCAAGAGCTTCATCTTGGAACGGCGGTTGGGGAAGACGGTTGCACGTTGACTTCCTCAATAGCCATGCCAGCCTCTTCGATGGTCATATCAACTTCCTCCGTGGCCACACCAACTTCATCGATGACCATGCCGATCGCCTCAGTGGCTACAGCGACCTCCTCGCTGGCTACAGCGACTTCCACAATGGCCATCTCCGCGCTGGCCACAGCGACTTCCTCGACGGCTACAGCAACCTCTTCGCTGGCTACAGTGACCCCCTCGATGGCCATACCGACTTCCTCAATGGCCATGGTTATTTCCCCGACGAGTGGTTCCGGAGGAGGGACTTCCGCTATCGCTGTCGCCTCCTCAATGACAGCGAGGCGAGGGCGGATGCGGCGGCGAACCTGTCAAGGGCAAGGTTAGCGACTCGTTTTTAATTAGCTTGAAGAGTTTAGTCCAAAGAGGGGTCACTTACCAAGGCGTGCTCTCGCTGATACCGTGCATCCTTTAGCAACTCTTCTTCATCCTCAATAGGACGCTTCCGCGAGCTTTCGCCGCTCGTTGGCCGGGGAACGACGGGAGCAGTTTCACCATCGTGGCCCGCCGCGGGTTCTTTGTGGGCAGGTGCTTTTCCTTTGTCCCCAGCACCCTCGGGTCTTCTGATAGTTCTCCGGCGGGGGGCAGACTGAAAAAATAAACAAGAGGGTTAGGAAGAAGCATTTTGTCAATTTGTTAAAGGAGGTATGGAATCTACACACTTAGTGACATACCTCGGGTGCGGGATCGCGTTCTCTAATGACGATTCCCGTCGGGCGGCGAGTAGCAGGAACTGGCGGGAGCACAAGCCTAGTTCCCATCACAGCCCCTGAACCCCTTTCTTCACGGTCGCGCCGGGCGTCAAGGATATCGCGGTCTGACTCGCCCAGAGTGTCGTATAGAGGGCGAAAGATAGCAGCGAAGACAGCGTCATCCAGAAACTCCCAATGGTGGTCAGACAAGGACCGCCACCAAGTGAGATAGGCGGGGTCGACGCCCAGCGGAGGCTCAATCTCCAGCAAGTCGGGAGTGAGAGGGAAGATGTTTTGCAGCGGGGTGACTTGGTCGGACTCGCCAATCTTCCTCCAAGAGGTGTACTTATTAACCGAGTGGAGGAGTGGATAGGGAATCCCTTGACGGAAGCCAAGTTGCCTGGCGAAGTGATTGGGGGCATACAGCTTGAAGCCTTGTTCATCCTCGGCGAGCTGGATGTCGCAGCACGAAGTTGCTCTCACAAAGACAGTCCTGGCATCACTGTCCGAATCAGGGCGAGGGAAGAAGCCCGTTGATAGGACTTCAGGATGGCGCCGGCGAACCATCATATCCATGGTGGGAGGCGGCTCAAGGTGGTTGTACAGGATGGAAAGGCTGGCGAAGAAGGATAGAGGAGTTCGATTCGCAGCGTTCCTGCACACCGCGAAGCCAAGCAGCCGGTCCTCGGGCAGGAATTCCAGCGGGGCTCGCCGGAAGAGCGGAAAGTACAGCTACGTCCACAAGTCTAGGATCCATAGAGGGCCATCAGAGAGATGGAAGGGCCTCAGAGACAGCAGGTGCAAGGTCCGATAGAGCGCACCCAGTACGGGTTACCCTAGCCCTACTTCGACGCCGTTGTAGAGTGCTTCAGCCAGCCTCGTCCATTTCCATGTAGGCTTGTGAGCACTGCCGCAGAAGATGAATTTGTCGAGCCAATACTCAAGAAAGGCGATACCTCCTTCATGCTGCTCCGCGTGGCCTATGTAGAATTTCCTCCACGCCCCATATGAACCTTTCAGGGCACGGCGGGCCCCTAGGTTACAGGCGTGTGTGAACTCGGTCGACGCAAAGTCGCCTGGCGCATATGGCTTTGCGTGAATCGGCAGCCCAGTGATGGCGAGGATGTCCAACAGAGAGATGCCCATCTGCCCGAAAGGAAAGTCGAAGGTGTTGGTGGCACTATTCCATAAACAGGCCACGGCAGCGATGGGTGCTCGGTCAGCGTGAGGGGGCAGTGAGAAGCTCAAGGCGATGGCTTCACGGATGCCGGTTGCTTCCTAGATCGTTTGGTCGGTCTGAAGGCGTTCCAGAAACCACGCCCGGTCCTCCGCGGTGGCGCTGGGCCACTCCCCGACCCGGATATTTGTGTGAGAGCGGGCTTGTTGGAACTAGGAGGCGAAGTTCCTCGGTTCGCGACGTTGGGCCAGGATTGGTCGGCGCACGGAGGCGGTGTAATGATTGAGATCAGCGGCGGATGGGGGCTGTGAAGGAGTCAGACCGAGCAGGGCTGCCCTTGTTTCAAGGAAGTAAATGGGTGTTCCTTGAGGAGGGTTGCTGGAGAAACGGCGAGCAAGGCCGGTCGACCAGGAGGTTGCCGCCGTGAGGCTAAGGTTCGGGTCATTAGCAGCAGGTTTGGGAGCCATTGTTTCTGGTCGAAGTGAGGTCGGTGCTGGAGTTTGGTTGGTTGCAGAAGGAAAGGCAAAGGCTGATTGGAAAGCGATGGTGAGATGTGGGGACCCGCATCGAGGTTTATAAAAAGGACGAACCGTAACGTCTTTGTCAATCAGTGGCCGTAACGAGGAGACGCGATGACGACCGAAACGTCAGCACGTTTCAAAATTCAAAAAGCCGTAATGATGAAGGGAGGCGATGACGCCGAAACGTCAGCACCTTCTGAAATACGATTTCCCATAAGAAACTTATTTAGGCCTTTTCGCTTATTCGTTGCGAAGTGGATTAAGCTCAAGGCCTAGGGGGCAATGTTTGAGCCCAGTAGGTATTTTCGGTCCAAGACTCGAGATACGTTTTTGATAGCATTTGGGCCAATACATGTGGCCTTTTTAGCCCACAAAGGGTGGCGAGGTCTGGCAGCACGCGATTTGGATTTGCCCAAAGATTCCGATACTCCGCGAGATTCGATGTCCTCGCGGGATCCTTATTTCCAGTTCATGTGGGACTCTACAGTGCATGGCGAGGTAGAGTTGGAAATGGACGATAGTGCCCTCGGGATAGGATCGCTTGGTGTTCGAGCTCGCGTACGACACTACAGTGAAATGATGCGAGGCGGTGAGCAAGACCTAAGCAAGGTTGGTTTGACACGTGTTGCATGGGGCGCACAGCTGGCGAGTTGATCGTATCCTTGTGGGATTCTAATTGCTGAGCCCGAAGTGGATTGTGATTAGGTCTCTGCGAGTTGCTTGCAGATGATTATATAAAGAAGTTCTACAGCTTACAGAAGACACACAACAACTCTCTCAACAAACAAACAAACAGACAAACACAGTCAGTACAAACCTTCGAGCGTCCTTGAAAACCCTAACGTTCTAAGCGCACCCTGCCTTAGATCTCAGAGCCCGTCTAGACTCGTCTTCGATTTCCCTTTGTTGCTCTGCTCGCTCCGACAGTGAGTATCGATTCACAGGTGACAAGAATACTTTGCTCGTAAATTCCTCGCCCGCGAGGTGGCACCGGAGCTCTCTTTCGCCTGGTTAAAAATCAGAACGCGCACCGTTCTCTTTCCACGTCCGCGCGGTGGCACGCCCTGCACACATCGTTTTACTTTTGGAAGCACAATCTCCTCTCTGCTCCAGCTGAGGACTTGGGCCAAAACACAATCCAACATACCTGTCTCTGTTAATAGATCAAGTATATACTTCCTCTGACACAGATAGATGTCTTCACTCCCCATGGCTACCTCAATGCCCAAAAAGTACTTGAGTGTACCTAGGTCCTTCATCTTAAACTTTGTGGCTAGCTGTTTTTGTAATCTATCCATCTCAACAGTATCACTACCAGTTACAACCATATCATCAACATATATGTTCAGAGCTGTTACCTTCCCTTGTTGATGTCTGAGAAACAACGTGTGGTCTGAGTTACTCTGCTTATAACCAATCTTCCTCATGAACTGTGAAAACCTTCCAAACCAAGCACGAGGTGATTGTTTAAGACCATACAAAGATTTTCTCAATCTGCACACAAAGTTACCTGAAGGAGCAGTTTTATATCCAGGTGGAAGATCCATATACACTTCCTCTATAAGTTATCCATGAAGAAAAGCAATCTTGACATCAAACTGTTTAAGAAGCCAGTTTAAGTTAGCAGTAAGAGAGAGCAATACCCGAATAGTGTTCATCTTTGCAACTGGTGCAAATGTCTCATCATAGTCAATGTCATATGTCTGGGTGAATCCCTTTGCTACCAGACATGCTTTATATCAACTCACTGACCCATCTGGATTATGCTTCACTGTAAACACCCAGCGACATCCCACAGCCTTCTTTCCATGTGGTGGAGATACAAGCTCCCAAGTATTGTTCTTCTGTAATGCTTCCATCTCCTCATCCATTGCTTTCCTCCATTTTGGATCTCCCAATGCATCCTGCACTTTGTTAGGTACTGATACAACAGATATTTGATTCATAAATGATTCATATGACTTAGACAATCTCTTGGTAGACATAAAATTTGCCACAGGATACTTAGCTTTGGCTTGAAGGGTAGGTTCATACTTTTTTGCTTGTTTACCCGGAGTAGACCTATTTGGTAACACATATTGTCTACTATTAGCATCACTAGTACCAGGGAGACATGAGTCAGGGGTATTAGTAACATCAGGCAAGGAAGGAGAGGTAGTAACGCTTTCAGCAGGAACGCTTTCAGTATCTGACTCTTGAATCTCTGGAGCAATTATACCAGAATCATCTGGTGGTGCCTGTCTATCATCTTCTTGTCCCTGAACCTCTGATGTATCTGTAACCTCAACTGAATGACTTGTTTCCCCCTCTCCATGATACAGTTCTTCAAAATATGAGTTCTCTCCCTGAAGAGCAGTATCAGAAGAGGTGTAGTAGCTCATATCCTCAAAGAAAGTAACATCCATAGTAACATAATACTTCCTAGTATGTGGATGATAACACTTGTACCCTTTCTGATGGCCCCCATAGCCAACAAACACACACTTAATCGCCCGGGCATCCAATTTACTTGACCTTTGACTCTTTGGGATATGAACAAATGCAACACAACCAAAAACACGAGCTGAGAGATTATGAAAGAAAGATAAAGGGACATAAGAATCTAGTACCTCAAATGGTACTTTCCCCTGGAGGACAGTAGAAGGAAGACGATTAATGAGATGGGTAGATGCGGAGATAGCATCACCCCATAGATTCTTGGGACAATGGGCACTAAAGAGAATACAACGAGCCATATCAAGTAAATGACGATTTTTCCTTTCGGATACCCCATTCTGTTCAGGTGTGTAAGGACACGTTTTCTGGTGGATAATCCCATGTGTTTGTAAGAAAGACTGAAAGACACGATTAACATATTCCCCTCCCCCATTATCAGAGCGAAGAATTCTAATTTTGGTATTATATTGTGTTTGGACTTCAGAAAGGAAGGCTTGAAAAGCCGGAAAAACCTCATCCTTAGTTTTAAGAAGAACAACCCAAGTAAGATGTGTACAATCTTCAATAAATGACACATAGTATCGCATACCAAACACAGTGGATTCCTTTGAAGGTCCCCAAACATCAGAATGAATTAATTCAAAAGGAATGACACTTTTATTAGAAATACGAGATGAATAAGTTGAGCGATGACTCTTGCCCAAAATGCATGTTTCACAATGTAAGAGAAGACTCACCATGGCCTTATAAGGTTGCATCACCGCCTAGGCTTGCCTGAATTCTTTGGATTCCGATGAACACAATTGCGTTCTTCCACTTTGGTCTCTTCCTTGTGTGTATGCCAGTTGGATTTGAGGGTTGGGTTTGGGAGAGGAGAAGGAGATGATCAATTTGAGACTGGTGTGGCGGCGAGTGGTGGCCGGAGTTGCCGTTCCCGGTGCTGGGAGAGAAAAACAAAGAGAAAAGTCGGGAAAGGGAAGAGGGAGGCGCAACGCATAAAGAGAAATGCCTTTAGGGTTTTCCTCTCTTTCTTTTTATACCTGTTACGAAATGACAGCTTTGCCCTGGCGACATAACCATTTGGAATGTTCTAATTATTTTCCTAAATTTTTTTTTTTGAGCTCTTCTTCATAAACGCCTACTTCATTAACGTTCCTTATCACATTTCGTTTTTAACTCAAACCCAACTAAACTTCAAGAGGCCCAAAAGATGAATGTATGCCTAAATACTAGTCTTGACGTCCAAAGAAGTCATCGGATAAAAATTCACCTTTTTGATCTTCTAATATGTCAAAACGATTTGAAAACAAAAAATAAAAAAATTAAGTCGTCATTTATCGTTTGACAGACTAGTAAATTAAAAAAAATAAGGTACGGGGAGTTACATTCCCTGCAACTTAAGAGAGACTTTTGAATAAATTTTTTCCCTCATATATTTTATTTATTATTTATTTATCTTAATTTTGTAACGTTTTATTTTATCAATGATGTAACTGCTAATGAGTCTCTTTATATTTTATTTACCCAAACTCATATATAATGAAAGAAAAAAACTTTTCCAGAAAATACTACTCATGAGAAGTTAATGTCAATGATCTTATTTACAATCATAGTGTTTTCATTTATCATTACTCAAAAAAGAATTTAGTATTATGGAAATGTTTCACTTCATATATATTAGGTATGTAGATGAACTCATTGACAAGGATTAATATATCTGCGATATATCTCCCGATATTTCCTTTTTCAGAGTGACCGATATATTTAGAGGGGTAAATATCTTATCTTTCACTGATTCCGTCAAATATATCCGATTTCGTCAAATATCTCTAATATTTAAGAAATTTACGATAAATCTCTGATATATTAAAGAAATATATGTAAAAAAATTGGGAGTAAACAAGAATCACCATCAACAATATTCGAAAAGAGATATAAGAGGAACAGTTAGCAACTCTAAAGAGATATACGACTATAATATTCAATAGTACAATTCGTAAGGTTATATGTTTTGGTCTGAATACTATACTTTTGTGGATCACCGTACGTCTTTTCAACCACTTGAAGTCTCTTTCTAGATATAGATGAAGTTAAAGTTTGAATAATTATAAGTAAATCTAATAAATTAAATATTTTTTAAAAAAATCCTTCCTGAATTTCCGATATTTTTTTCCCAATATCTTGGATATATCCCCAATATATCTTATATCTTTTTTTTTTCAACGTACAGATAAATATGCCGATACAGATATTTTAATCCTTGGTCATGGGCATTTAGTTATTTAGGGTATGTTTAACGAGAGATCCCTATTTTTGTTCATTTGTAGGGATAGACCCACACCATTAGATATGTTTTTAAATAAGTTTGGATGACTTATGTTAAAACAAAAAGTTTAACACTTTATATCAAACTTGGACCGTTTATGATCATTAAAAATAATTAAAATTTTTTATGACTTAACGATCACTAAATTATCTGAAAATTTATATAAATAATCTACTCATATAACTTAACGAACTGAATGGTGAAGATTTGATTCTGTGATCGAAAAGTTTGACTAAACAAATGTTTCTCGCTGGTCCTATCCAAATCTGTCACACTTTGCTCATCTCAGAAAAGCCCAGTGTCCATCCTAGCCCTTTTAGGAACATCAAATGACCGTTTCGCCCTCGTCACTGTGGTCTGGAGCAGAAGCGTAGTAAATCACCACAACGAAACCAAAACGTGTGCTTTTCATTTCTGCAGGGGAAAGCTTCTCTCTTTTGAGCCCATAGATTTCTGGGTGAGGACTCAAGGAGAAGAAGAAGAAGAACCCTAAATTTCTCTGATCATCCAAGAAAGGGAAACCAGGCATCGAGCTTTTGATGCAGGTTTGTCGCAATCTTTGTGATCGTGTTCTGGTTTTGTCTTCTGAAATTGCGATTCTTTTGGTGATCAGGGTTTTTTTTTCTGGTTTGAGTTGTGTGATTTCTGCAGCGGCGTAATTCTGTACAGGAAATTAGGGTTTTGGGGGTTCCGCATTGTGCGAATGGGACCGAGGTGTTAGTTGTTTTTGTGGTTTTGGTTTTGGTGACGAAGCTTTGGGCAGGTATACATTGATGTAAAAGCGGCGCCGTTTTGCTTTGTGTAGCAGTGGTTAAGCTTCTTGAATGTGTTTCTGAGTTTTGATTTCGACGTGCATTGTGAGGTTTATTGGATAACCTAGCTAAAGGAATGATGTGCCTTTGCTTTTGGACCGATTGAGATTCTGTTCGAGCGAGTAATGTGATTGTTGTGTGGTGAAGTTGCTATATATGGTAGAAGGAATGTTGTGCAATGTGCATTGTGAGGTTTATTGGATAACCCAGCTAAAGGAATGATTGCCTTTGATTTCGGACCGATTGAGATTCTGTTCGAGTGAGTAATGCGATTGTTGTGTGGTGAAGTTGCTATATATGGCAGAAGTTGTTTAGGGGTTGAGAGGCAAAAATCTTTGGGCTTGTTGTGTCTCTGCTATTAATTGGGTGCTTTCGGTGGAAAGAGACAGTAGAGTTCGGAAACCACATAGGAGAAGCCGAGAAGGAGTGGGGGAGCTGTGGGAGAGAGTACTATTTTGATAGCCCTCGGGGTGGGGGGTAAGGATGTGCCTTTATTGCATTTTGTTAGATGGGAAGCCAGATTCAGAATAGTGGTTTGCCGTGAGTAGGGTAATTGTCTGTTTCTTAGGAGCTTTAGACTAGGGGTTCTTCATATTTACAATTTATTAATTAGTAAAACAAACTATCTTTGAATAAGCAGAAATTATTATAGAGAAAAGAAAGAAGAGTGCTAGTCCCCACCCCAAGTTCATAACAGCTGAAGTGCCTTGAAAGATTGTGGTGAGCCAACAGAATCTGTTTGGAACAATTTTGATCATCACTTTCAGTAGTCCGGTAGACTGCTTTGATTCATTTTCTACTGATTTCCAAATTCCAAGAGAGATATTGTTTCTAGGACATACTTTGGGCGTTTTGGAGACTATGAGTTCAAAGTAGGTGATAGTATTTGATGTTGTCTTGAAAGTTGGAATGTTTTTTTCTCTCTCCATACCATCAGTAGATTTAAGGTTTCTGTTATTCACATTCGATGAATATTTCTAATGTGGAATGTTTAATGATATTCTCATGTGCAGTGATTATTAACCTTTTATATGTGTAGAGCTGCTTGTCAGCCCTGTTGTCAGATTTTGTTTGTTTTTCCTATCTTGCTGTCATTCGTAGCTGGTGGATATCTTAACCTTAAAGTCTTCTGGCAACCTTATATTGATTACAGAAAAATATGGCGCATGACACACGATCTAGTCGAAAAGTCAAGGATGACGAGAGTAACAATTCAATCGGGAGGCAGATTAGTAGTAAAGGATCCAGTACTTCAGGCTCCTCAACGTCAGATACACCTGTCTTAAGAAGGTCTTGTAGAGAAACATTGTTGAAGAAAAACAACACTCTGAGCCCTTCTAGTACTCGGAAGTCTGAACAACTTGAGAAACCAATACTTGAAACTCCTCCAGCTAAGAAGAAATCTGAGATAGTTGAGAATAAGTCCACGCCAAGTCCTTTAAGGAGGTCCGAGAGAGGCAAGGCTCACTCATCCACTTCTTCTGCATCTAAAACATCTAATAACAGCTTGGATTCATTATTAATGAAGGGGATTAGGGAAAAGAAAGAGAAGACTGTGAAAGAATTGACCTTGGGAACTAAAGAACTTTGCAAAAGCGAGAAACAAAATGTAGGACATGGACTGGTCAAACAAAAAAGATTGAATTCTCGTGCTTATATTGCAAGTCTCCTAAAACATGCTAAAGCACCAGGTAAATGACTGATGTTTGTGTCATCTCTTCCCTCCCCCCACCTCCAAACGAACAAACAAGTAGTCGTTCTCTTGAAGTCATTATATAATTTCTAAATTGTTGTTACTTTGAAACAGCTCATTCGAATTGTTCTCACTGTACTGTTTGGATTTCAGATCATGTTCCGAAGCAAAGTGATGAACTTACACCGCAACCATGTCATAATGCCATAACTGAAGATATTGATCATGTGTCTGAAAGGGTACATGTGGATGGTACTGCATTAAAGATGCCAGAGCTGACAACTTCTACATCGAATGGAAGGATTTCTGCTGTTCATACTGGCTTAGAAGACAGCGACTGTATTACACCTTCTAAAAGAAAAAGGAAGATGGCTGATGGATCTGATTCTTCTGGAGTAAATGCAAGTAAAGATGTCTGCACTGTGGTTGATACCGGCTTGGCTTTGCCATCTGGGTGTACAGGAAATGTTTCGGTTGAAACATGTGGTATCTGTTTCAAGCGACAAAGGTATTCACTGTACTCAATCATCATTCTGTACTTGAAGGTCCAGAATATGATTACTCTCATTCAAAACTTATCATGCTTAGTACGTTCCTTATTGAGTTTGACAAGATTTGAATTATTTTGTTTTGGTTGATTTCCTATGAATGACGGTTTTCAGATATTTGTATTAGATAAAAATTGTTACCGCCTAAAGCTGCAGCTTGATCAAAATTTCAGATAATTTGTTTTTGATGTTATTTTAATTCTTTTTCGCTGGTATGCTAAGTAGAAAATTGAGAATTTGAAATTTCAGTATGACTGGTTGGTAAAGAACTGATTAAGAAGTGAGTATATTCACCTACTTTTTCTTCTTCTGATAGTAAAGGCGCCCTTCTGGTGAATAATCATAAAATGTATGTTTATAGATCAACATAGAATATGTTAAAATTGGTTGCTGCTGATTTAATGGTGTCCATTACTGTTAGCCAGTGAAAAGCTGGTGTGAAACGTCAAATTGTGCATCATTTGATTTCGCTAATATGCTCATATGATGTAAATGTGTGCTGCATTGCTGTAATTAATAAGGGATCCATTCGCTGGGACAATTGTATTTTGCAATATTATGGTTTGCAAACTCAGATAATTTTGACTTGTCATTGTTTTTAAGTTGGATATAGAATTAGGTGTGTCAATGCTGAGCAATCATAGTTGACATTATGTCAGGGTAGACAATGATTGGTGTTGCTTGTAAATATTCTGGCCTTATTATTCAGAGTCCTGCCTTAACCTCTTTTTTCTCCTGGTTTCTCATTTGATATTATCAGGGTTGACAATGATCCAATGAAGCAGGAAAGTTGCTCTTGTGGAACAAAATTGAATCAGGAGTTTTCTGGTGGTGCAAATAAGGTAATTTCTTCCCTGCTCCCTTCTTCTCAGGTTTCCATTTCTATTTTTCCCAAATTCCACTTTCTTATATTTAAATTCTCTCATAGATGGAATATATAAATCTTTACATGGTAATTCATTGTCGATTTTCTTATTCTAAACCCACTTTTATTTCTCTTAGTCTGTGCATACTAAGGTATTGCACCTCACATTTCTGTATCTCTGCTCTTGTCAACTAATTTGTCTCATTTCATTTTGTTGGAGGTAGTCCCATTTCTGGTATTATTTTGTGGATATAACTTGTAAACATTTTCTGATCTCTTACTGGAAAATTTTCTGGAAACTGATAAACTTTCCCTGGGCACAAAATCAGAAAGTACAGAAGTGGACTCATTGTTCGCTCAAATTACAATAAATTGATCAAACCAATTTCTTGCAACTGCTCTAGTATTCTCTGTGTTGTATTATATTTGCTTGGGTTATTAGTATTTCTTATCTGTAACCTCTTTCTGGTTGTTAGCTTCTTTAAATACTAAGGTATTGCACCTCACATTTCTGTATCTCTGCTCTTGTCGACTAATTTGTCTCATTTCATTTTGTTGGAGGGAGTCCCATTTCTGGTATTATTTTGTGGATATAACTTGTAAACATTTTCTGATCTCTTACTGGAAAATTTTCTGGAAACTGATAAACTTTCCCTGGGCACAAAATCAGAAAGTACAGAAGTGGACTCATTGTTCACTCAAATTACAATAAATAGATCAAACCAATTTCTTGCAACTGCTCTAGTATTCTCTGTGTTGTATTATATTTGCTTGGGTTATTAGCATTTCTTATCTGTAACCTCTTTCTGGTTGTTAGCTTCTTTAAAAATTAAAATAGAAAATAAAAAGTTCTGCTGGGCAATGCACATTTACTTAAATCTCATGGTTGTTGGTTGCTGGTTGCAATTTATGGTTTTCAATTAGTTGTATATTTTGAAAATTTGCTGCTGGATAGTGGAGAAGTCACAGCTGATAGTACAGTGAGACAACCTGAAAAGTTTAACATTTGTATGCAGCAGAAGGAGTTGTCTGGAGATCTCCAATCAAATGGTGAAGAAAATAGTCAAAATACTTGCCTCATTTGCACTTTTGGAGGGAAGCTCTTGTGGGTAACCTTTTCCTCTAGCTTTCACATTGTTGCAAATGGATTTTATTAGCTGATTAGGAAAGTTGCTTTATGATACTGCTACATATAGCTCTTGCAATTTTCATTTTGTATGCTTTATGACTTTCGCTTTTTTCTCTTATAACCATAAAAGATGATTTTGTTTTAGTGCATTCCAAGAAAACCATAAAAATGCCACCAACAACCATCCTCATGAAGATTTAGTTTTGTTTCCTATCCCCATTGCCCAAGAACGAGTACCTAACAGCTCAAAACACCCTTTGGAATAATCCACACCCCCCCCCCACCCCCCGCCCCCCAAAAAAAAAAAATTCTCCCCATTGGTAAGCAAAGTGTTGAGAAATGGCCTACACTCTCCACCCCAGAATTACAAGAGATGTGCCAACGACAAGAAGGCCTTCTCTTCGTTTATCTCTCCATCGGTGTGTGTGTGTGTGTGTTATGTCTAGAAGTATGACTGGAGTTCACTTCTATTGTCTTATGGCAGTCATTAGTCAGTGTGGTTAAAGTTGTTTGAGGCGGCAAAACTGACTTCAGATAGTACATCTTTATGTAATTCTCGCTAGAGATTAGATGTTTGGGTGGAGGAAAACAGTGATAGTTGTAGAAGATGTAATTGAGTGATAAATTGTTTGGGTACTGTGGCTGGAGTGGAGTTAGGGGGAGTTGAAAATGCTAGTGGTGGCATTTCAGATGATTCAGAGATAATTCCATCTTTGCATGTTTCCTCTCTGATTCCAAAGCTTCTCTACATGTCCTTTTTTTGCTCTCTTACAATACTTTTATATACTTTTAAATTAAAACTGTTGATCACTAGGCTTTGGAGATCAGTGGCGGCTGTACTTTTTTCTTACCATGGAAAAGAGTATCTATAAATTTCATTGCTTGGTTGATATGTTTTCCTTTTCTTATAGTTTGGTTTCAATTTCAGGTGCTGTGATGGAAAAGGATGCAAGAGAAGCTATCATCTTTCTTGTCTAGATCCTCCTATGAATGATCCTCCTATTGGAGTCTGGCACTGTTCTGTGTGTGTTCAGAAAAAGATAGAATCCAGAATACATTCTATATCAGATGGACCAGAGTCACTCAGAAATGCTAGAAACGTGGAGGTATCAGATGCCGATGGTATGAGGAAATTATGAAAAGTTGGGTTCGTCTTTTTTTTTCGGACAATTTTCTTAGGGCCTCCTTGTCATTTTTACTCTTGGCTTCCATCTCCAATTTTCTTTTCAGATTCTTTCGGGTTTATAGAGTACTGGGTTCCTGTAGAGATATCAAATGTTCAGCGAGAGCTATACTGTGAAAAGCTACTGTTAAATCCCTCATTGCTTCACTTATCTTCATCAAAAGATCTTGTTGGAGCACTCCCTGATCTACTTAGATCTACCCGAAAGGTTAGTTGCTTTTGCTTCATTAGTTATGGTTGCATATCTTCTCATTCTACATTTCCGTTACTACTGTATTTGCTTTGATTACAGCATTGTATTATTGAGTTTTAAGAATACCATTGCTTAAGTATGTATTGGCCTGGATATGGACATTGGGATATATTAAGTTGTCCATTGGACGTTGATCATGATGTGGACAATTTCAATATTGTAAAAAGATGCCACCAGTAATATACTGATCTTTACAGAAACTTAGTCTCATATCTTTATTTAATTCAATGATTTGGAATTTATATTTTGCTGCAACAAAAAGAGATCTGGAACTAGAATATCTGCATTCACCATGTTATTGTGTAATAAGTATGAATCCAAGATATGGGTCTGGCTGCTGGGATGCAAAACCTGTTCTTAAAATATCAAGTGGTATTCCATTTGAAGATATTCTCCTGTAATGCACCAATTTGCCCAGTGTTTTCAGCTTTGGTGTTAGGAATAAAGTGAGGCTTTTTAAAGACTTTGGGTTGGGGGCTAACCTTTTAAATCGTACATTTTAAAGATTATAGATTGTCATAGAATTCATAATCCAACAACAGAAATTGAGTTATACCAAACACTCCATGGCTTGGAAATTTTCTTAAACAAACCTCAAATGATGAGGACGTGAATGATTCTGTTAGAAAGAGTGACTTGGTGGGTCCGGATCTATTTCCGGAGGGAGACTGATTTGGTGTTAAGTATATGTGAAACGGAAATACACCAAAAGACACCAATAATATCCTCGGCCATGTAGTCCTTAGGGAGCGTCCATGGACACTTACTAGCAAAGGCGACATTATTCATCTCTAAATTTTCTACTCAGACGCTCCTCTCTCCTTTGCTTAAGCTGCCATGCACCATAGCTTATACGTTTTCATTTGCTAGTTTCAGCTTTCTCTTTTACTAAAGTAGGCCAATAATTTCTTAACATTTTGCGCTGTGGTTCCTGTGTTTCCAATAAAGGTGTTTCTTTTCTACAAAAAAAAAAAACAATTTGTTTTATGTTTGTTAACCTTCCCCTCTACTCATCATAACTTGAGACTAAGATATTTTTGCATGATGGTTTCGAACTATGAGTTTCCCTATTATATTACTGGTGAAAAGAAGTGAATTTTCTTATTTAAAAGGTGATTTGTCGTGTTATATATTTTCCTCCGCCTTGCATCACCCCTCATGGATTTGCATTAAGTTTCTTGTATGGTACTTAACAGTGCTGTGATCACCCTTACATTGAGGAAGCATCTTTACAAGAGAAAGTTATGGAATTTGAAGGCCTTCAAGCAATTGACAGTTTCGAAGTAAAAAAGAAAGCATTGTTGGATGCAGGAATAAAGGCAAGTGGCAAGCTTCAGCTTCTTGACATGATGCTTATGGAGATAAAGAATAGAGGTCTAAGAGCTCTAATCCTGTTTCAGGTACACAACTTAGTAAATTTATGACATGTATTTTCTTTTCTTTTATCAATTTGTTTTCTCAGGACTTAGTTTCTTTTATTGTAGTTGAAAATACTATATTAAGAGATATATTTATAGCAAATATCAATAAATTCACAAAGAGTGCATCTACAAAAAGGACAGTTACATAAACCAAGGACAAATAATCAGGCTCCTCTTTAACGTTGAAACCAATGAATTAATACTTACTGTTGCCTTGTTATCTAGTGGGTTTGCAGGAGTTCTTACATCCTAAAATTGTTTGGTAACATATGCTGAAAAGCCATAGAACTTCACCTCTGGTGCACTACCCTGTTATACCCTTTAAACTGCTGTTTCTCCATCAACATACCCCCAATTACTTCTATAGCTCTTCCGACCCATCATACCTTAGTCCCTAATCCACCACCAGAATTCACATGTTTTTCTCTTAGCAAGGAGTGATTCGTCTTAGTAGAACCGGTGATCTCAGTATCTTTATCTTCAAGTAAATTTTTCTAGAGTATAATTTGTTACCAAGATGAAATTCAATTGTAATCTGTTCTGATACTGAGCATAAATTCTTCTGGACTTGATTTGTTTCAGAGGTGGTTCCCATCCTTTTAAGTCTGTAATAAGAAGACTTCTTCGTTGAGAAAACTCTGATATCATTTTTGTAACAATTTGGGTCTTGAATTTTGGTAGTTTAGGGAATGTGAGTTTAATTACGGTAGGATTGTTGACCAATTTAGGGCATGTGGGATAATTACGATAGGATTGGAATCATTGGATATACTGAAACCATATTAGACTTGAATGTGAATTGAGATGGTTGATCAAAATGGTTTATGTAAAGAGATTGCAAACGTTACTTTTATATTGCAAGGAAGGTTTAGTATATGTACTACATTTAGTATATGTACTGATATTATGTCTATTAGTTGATTTGCAAGGCGAAGGTGAAACCACAATCAACCCTGAAGTGCTGGTTTGGTATTGGAAGTTCAAACTCTACAGTGAAAATGCACTAAACTTTTTGGGGTGTTTGTGTAGTTAATGATATCATATGGGGCAGAATCCATAATAAAAAGGGGTAGTCTGAATCAGACAAGTTAAGACTCCTAACACATGAAGACGAATAATACTGTAGAGTTTCCACAATTATTGTAGTTAAGCTCATTGTTATCTGGATGCAGTGAAGGGGTCATTCTAATGCTATTTACTCGTTATTTTAGTGAATATAACTATTTTCTTTTTTTTATTATCAGTCAATAGGTAGTCTGGGAATTTTGATAGGAGATATATTGGATGATTTCCTGCGTCAAAGGTATGGTGAAGACTCTTATGAACGAGTTGAACAGGGTGTTGTTCCCGCTAAGAAAGGTGAGGCAATGGACAAGTTTAACAATAAGGAATGTGGTAGGTTTGTGTTTTTATTGGAGACTCGTGCCTGTCGTTCCAGCATCAAACTATCATCAGTTGATACTATTATTATATTTGGTAGTGACTGGAACCCAGTGAATGATGTAAGAGCCTTGCAAAAGATATCAATTGATTCACAGTTTGAGCAGATAAAAGTATTTCGCTTATATTCAACTTGTACCATAGAGGAGAAAGTTCTGATTCTGGCAAAGGAGGAGAAGATTCTTGATAGCTATCTGCATAATATTACCAAGTATAATTGTCAGTTGCTACTTTCGTGGGGTGCACCTTATCAATTTGTTAAACTGAATGAGTTCCATGAAAACAACTCGCCAGGCTCCAGTGTAACACCTCTGAAAGATGTCATCCAGGAATTTGTATCCCTACTTCCTCAGGATGCCAAAAACAGTGGCTTCAGTGGTTTCTCTGTTATCTCAAGAGCTCATCAAACAGGAGGAGGTTACAGTGCAAAGACTATCTTGTTTGGTGAATTGAAATGTCAACATATGGGTGATGGGAAACCACTTAGTTTTTGGTTAAAACTGTGGGAGGGAAAGCATCCTCAGTGGAAATATTGTATTGGTTTGTCTCAGAGGAACAGAAAAAGGGTAAAACATACTGACGAACTATCAAAGAAACCACAAGTTGAAAGTGATGAAGCTGTAAAGAAACGGAAGAAGGTGGGAAATAGTAATAACGACTCGGCCAATTTAAAGCCTGGATTTGAGGGAAAATCAACTCCTGTGTCTGAGGATGGTAATTGGCTTTACATGTGAACAATTAAGTTTTGTTTTCTGACATCATCTTCAGAGTAGCGTTGTGGTGCAATATTAGAGTCAGCCATTTGAATTCCATAAGTTTATGAAAGTATCTCTACTTTTGCAGGAGCTTCTGTAACTCGAGCAGACCATGTGCCTCGCTCTTCTTCTAGATTATCTGCTTTTGTAGATAAAGAAAGCATTTTTGCAATACCAGAAAGTGACAATTCTGAGGAGAGAAGGAAAGTGCTTGATGCTCAGAAGAGTCTGCATCTTCATTTGAAGCCCGAGATATCAAAACTTTGTGGGATCCTACAATTCTCAGTATGTCAATTGATTATCTTGCTAACTACATTTAACTATATTTTTGACTTCATATGTGCTGCTCTTCTGAAGTCAACATTCGACTACATCTCAGTACAATAAATACATTTAATTTTATTTTTGACTTCATATGTTCTGCGCTTCTGAAGTCAACATTCGACTGCATCTCAGTACAATAAAGTTTTGATCTTTGATGATATCCTTTTTATTCTTACTACAATGCAGGATCTTCACAAGGTTTGGGTTGAAAAGTTTCTTGAATATGTAGTGAAGAATCACAATGTTAATAGAGAATCAGCAACCATATTGCAGGCATTTCAGATATCTGTGGTTAGAATCATATTCCTCTTTCATGCAACATTTTGCTGTCTCTTGATCTTTTTCAGCCTTTTCTGAAAGAAAATAATGTATCAATTATTGGCATGTCAAATTTAAGATTTTGTAGATGTGTTCAAGCACTGATATTTCTCTCTGTTTCTGCAATGATTTTTGATTATTTTGTCTTAACTCCTGTACAGTTTAACTTTTGGTTGGTCAAAAGTCAAATCTGATTCGTGGCTTCATCCCATTTTCGAAATTATAAAGTTTTGCGGTCAGAAAAAACAAAATCCTTTGGCCACCAGCTTAATCTATGGAAATTATTGTGTTTTGTTTGCTTGAACTTTTCTCATTTTCCTTTCTCTTTGTTTATAACTGATTCTACATTCCAGTGTTGGACTGTGGCTTCAATTCTGAAGCACAAAGTCGACCACAAAGAATCGTTTGCACTTGCAAAGCGGCATCTTAGCTTCAATTTCCAAAAGGAAGAGGCGGATCATGTTTATTCAATGCTGCGGTGTCTGAAGAAAACATTTCTATACCGTACAGGGAATTTTAAGGCTGCAGATTCTCCAAATTTTTCCGAACTTCCAAATAATGGTACAATTTCAAACTTGCAGGGGGTCAAATCAGGTGTTGAAGACTATCAGATATATTTAGTGAAAAAGGATCTCTCAAAATGCATCAATGAAATTCAGAAAAAGTTTGAGAAGAAGATGAAAAAACTTCTTGAGAAACAATGTGAAGAGAGACGTCGAGTTTTGAAATTTCTTGAGTTGGAAAAGGAGCAACTTGAAAAGAAGCACAAAATAGAGTTGGCTGTAAATCGAATTGCTTCAGTGAGTGCAGATAGACTGAGGATCATGGAAACTGAATTCGAAAAGGAAATTGAAGAGTGTAAACACCGAGTGGACATACAATTGCAAGTTCTTGAGAAATTACAGCTGGAAGCAAGGCTTAAGCTCAAAGAGAAAGAAAACTTACAAGTACAGGATGTGCAAAATTGGGTTCGTGATGAGTTATTGAATAGGTCACCTTCAAATGCACCTGATGAGATTGTAGCGTGTACCAGTCCTGTTGCAACAGTCACAACTCCAACTGGACCCATTATTCCAAATGGTGCACTTGATCCAATGAATTCTGAGGTTTTTGATTTCAGTGGGAAATACAAGAATAGCATTTCTGGTGATAATCAAGCAAATGTTGCTTCTGTGATTCCTTGTTCCAAAGAGCTGATGACTAATGGAGGCACATCAGAAAATGGAGAGGCTCTGCTGGATGTCCCAGAATTCTGCTCTAGCAAAATTGTCACCTCCGGTCTTCCTTCTTTTGAGGAAAGGATTGACAAGTCTGACAAATTACCCATTCGTGATAGGGACGTTAGAGCGGAAGATCTTGTAACTGTCGGATCAACTGATGGTCCACTGACTCATTCTGGTACAGAACAGTTTCCTCATGGGGCTGCATTAAGCATGCCTGACAGAGAGGCTCCACTAGAATTGCATGAGACTGTCAGTTCGATTCATGGTGTGCATAATGTTGGGTCTGTGAGCCCATGTGCATCTGAAGAACAAATCCATGTAGTAACAGTAAATATACCAGGTAATGAGGTTGAGTTGGCAGTGGTTGCAACTGTCAGTTCCAATGATGCTGTCAGGAATCTTCTCAATAGGGTTCCAACTTCATCTGAACAAATGATTGTTGAAAATCCTACAGAAACAGAGAATGGTGAAGTGCTTTTTACTGCATCTGATGTTGCAACTGGGTTCAACCAGCAGAAAGGAGTTGATAACGAGTTATCTTCAGCTGCTCAATTGGTTGCAAATATAGTCTGAGCAGTCAGACCATGAACTGGCCACCAATATGCCTGGAGGACCATCCTCTGAGACACCAGACCCTAGTCCTCAGGTTTCTTCAGCTTCTGGTGAGAACAGAGTCCAAGATACTGTATTGGCCACATCGTTTACAGGGCACGATGGAAATGCACAAGCTCACGAAAAGCATATTACTTGCCTACCAGTTGAAAATTTAGCATCGCAAAATGTTGTGATCAGAGCATCTGATCAATCTGATCAAGAAGAGTTGGTGGTGCAGTTATCTAATAGAAATGAATCATCTTCAGCTTGTGAACATCAAAGGATTGAAAATCAAGACAGTGGTATTCTGTTAGCCACTTCCGCTACAGTACAAGATGGAGATGGAGATGGACGAGCTACTGGGAACCAGATAACATGCCAACCGCTTGAAAATCCAGTATCCCAATCTGTTGCCATTGTAGAATCTGATCAAGAAGTGCCAACCAATGCAGCTTTAGTACAACTGCAGCTTCCTCCTGAGTCTGCAGCTGGTGGAATTGAAATTCAGCCAAGAAGGGAAGACCACACTTCTAACCAAGTTTCTCATGCTCCAATGCAACGTGTGGAGACGTATTCTGATCAATCAACTGAAACTACTTTGCCACCTGCATCAAGTCTTTCCTTACATCAGCCCATTGATATACCTACAAATGGATTTGGGCTGCCTTGTTCAGACACACGGGCTACTTCTGCAACTAATAGTCGTCCTATTCATGCTGCTTCCCAAGGGACGCTAAGGATGCCTCACTATTCATACCCTGACCCACTTCAAAATGAACTGGAAAGATTGAATAAAGAAATGGAACAAAACATTAAGTCTCATGAAGATAAGGTCTGTTTTGAAGTTCACCTTTTGTTCATTTTCTTTTTGTACAGAAACTTTTGCTGAAATATATTTTGTCTTCAACAGAAGCTGCATCTGAAATCTGATTACGACAAGAAAATAGAGGAGGCTGTTGCTGAACTTCGTCGGCAGTGTGAGACTAAACTTCAGAAGGAAGAAGCCGGATTTCAACATAAACAGAAGGAACTTGATGCAAATCACAACAAAGTTTTAATGAATAAGATTTTGGCTGAGGCTTTTAGGTCTAAATGTATGGATCTTAGAGCATCAAATGCGTGCGGAGTGCAGCAAGGTATGACACTTCTGAACTAATACCTCCTACTGAGTTGTTAACTGTTCTGTTTGCTTTATGACACAACATGAATGTCAAAGATCCTCATTGGGCTTTTCTTTTATTTGCATAGAGTCTGAGACTTGAACAATTTTAACTTGCTCAGGAAATTAAGAATGATAAAAGCGTTAGCTATAGGAGGTTCTTTCCATAAGGAAATTGGAGGGACAGGAAAGATATAAAATATATATCCGGCACATTGACCATGGTTTGAAAAATGAGTAATAGAAAGGGGGGTAACAGAGAAAATGAGTCTATCAGAACTATGGTTTGAAAAGAAAATATGGCTTCCTTTGAGCAAGTGGTGATAGATTTGACCGTGTAAGGTCTATATTGTGGTGACTTCTTTTCTTTGGTGTTTTAATTATTATTTAATTCAGTTTTAGTGCTATAATCACAATTTTAAAATGGTTTACAGTCATTAAGCTTGTCCATGTGTTTCCTTTTAGGTTGTGTGAGCTCACTTGAGCACAAGTTGTTCGTTATTAGTGTTTAATTTTCTGTAAAAACTGGCACCCCTGTTGTGCAATCCATTTTAAGGCTTTAAATTAGTGTCTGATTTGTATAAACTATCCCTTGTATACTTAACTCTGTTAAACTGAACCTGGGTCCTGTACATTCACATTCTCAAAGTCCAGAATACTGAGAATAGACTTCACTTATTTGAATAAGATGGTTTCAATTAAAAGAATTTCTTCATCTCCATGCATTATAGTCAAATTTTTTTTTTTTTTTTTGAAAAGAAACAGCTTTTTATAGAAACAAAAAGCAAAGAACAAGAACAAGAAGGCAGACAAGGAGTCCGCTCAAAACGAAAAAGGGCATCTAGGACTAAAAACATAGCAGCTCAACTATAGAACTAAAGCTAAACATAGAGATTAAACTACAGCAGCATCCCAATTAAGAATAATGGATGAAAGACTATAATCCTTAAATTCCTTTGAAGTATAAGCCCATAAAGACATACAGATGCCCAGAACTTGACTCTCTCCCACAGGTCTTCCCTCTCCACCTCATTATAGGAGACAAATAGTCTTCTATTTCTTTCCATCCAGACCACCCAAATTACCACTAATACCCCACAACCCCAGAGAATTCTGGCTTTTTTCCCTTTACCAAAAGCTGAAGGAATTTCTTTGAACAAGTCATTCCTGTCTGATGGAGTTGTCCAGGCCATTTTTGCCTCCCTGAATAACTTCTTCCATAAGAAATTAACAACTTCACAATGCAGAAGGACATGATCAACACTTTCCCCTTGAGCTTTGCACAAAATGCACCAATGAGGGGAAAAATAACAACCTGGTCTTCTCCTTTGAAGATTATCACATGTGTTTGTCCTCCGGTGTGCCACAAGCCACCCCAGTATTTTCACCTTAGTAGGGGCCTTGGAGTTCCAAATGAACTTTGCAGGTGCAAAAATTGTGTCTATTCCACCCCTAATTAAGAAGCTATGAAAAGATTTGCAAGAGAATTTCCCACTAGACTCAAGCTTCCAACTCCTTTCATCTGGTTTGTATTCCACTAACCGGACGTTTTCTAGCTTAGCCATCAACAAGGCAAACTCCTCAATCTCCTGGTCATTTAAATTTCTTCTAAAACTGAAATCCCAACTCATCGGAAGGCTTGAGTGAACAACTAATCTTTCCACCAAAGAATTGGCATATCTCGAAAGTCTGAACAACCTTGGAAAGCAGAAACTCAATGGTTGATCCTCAAGCAAACAATCTTCCCAGAACCTCACTCTTTTGCCATTTCCTACAACTAGTTTGTGACAAAGGGAGAAAGTGCTCAAACCCGCTGAAATATGTTTCCAAGGGCTTCGACTTGATCCACCCAAAACTTGTTTTGAATCCCAACCATTCTCATCATACCCATATTTACTCTTTTATTACAACGTGCCACAAGGATTCTCTCTCCAAAGCCACTTCCCTAGAAAAGACTTATTTCTTGCTATTAGGTTCCCAATCCCCAGCCCTCCTCCTTCTCTGCTTTTCGACAGTCTCCCAGAAAATCAGATGGTCTTTCTTACCCTCTCCAACTCCATCCCAAAAGAAATTTTTTAGAAGAGACTAATCTCTTTGCCACTCCCACCGGAATTTGGAATAGAGATAAATAGTTAGTTGGAAGGCTGCTTAGAACTGCTTGGATCAATGTCAGCGTACCCCCTCTCGATAGAAAAGCTTTTCTCCAACCCTCCAATCTCTTCTCAACTTTCTCTACAACTGATTTCCAAAACGAGGCTTGTTTTGGGTTGCCACCTAGAGGAAGGTCAAGGTATTTCATAGGCCAAGTTCCAACCTCACATCCTTGTTCATCGGCCAAGTTCCAACCTCACATCCTTGTTCATCAGCCAGCCTTTCTAATCTCTCAACCTCTGTTTATTCCAACTAGAGAGCATTTTGATTTATTGATTTTCAGCCCTGAAATCAAACAGAAGCTTTCTAGAACAGTGTTTAGGTTGTTCCAAGTCTGGTCATTATCCTTCAAAAAGAAAATTGTATCATCCGCAAATTGCAAATGTGTAATTTCAACCTCTTCCCTCCCAACTACCAGTCCTTCAATCAGATTGAAATCTCTTGCCCTCTCCATAAATCTATTCAGGACATCCACCAGTAGAGTAAAAAGAAAAGGTGATAAGGGGTCACCTTGTCTTAATCCCCAGGGCGTGCCAAATTTTCCCCTTGGTCTCCCATGTATTAGAATAGAGAAATTTGCCGACCGCAGGCAACCTCCCACCCATTTCCTCCATCTTTCTCCAAAACCTATGCTTTCCATAACATAATCCAAAAAGTTCCACTCTACATGATCATATGCTTTCTCAAAATCAATTTTAAAAACCAGCCCCTTTCTCTTCTTCTTCCTTGTCCCGTCAACTACTTCATTAGCCACCAAAGCTGCGTCTAGAATTTGCCTCCCTTTTATGAACGCACCCTGAACACAAGAAATCATGTCACTCAAAACCTCTCTCAACCTCCAAGCTATTTTGCAATAATCTTGGACAAACTTGTTATCAAACTGATAGGTCTGTAGTCCCCCACTTTTAGAGAGTTTGCTTTCTTTGGTATAAGGCAAATGTAGGTCTCATTTGTCACCTTATTCACAACTCCATTTCTGTGAAATTCAGCCAAAACGTCTATTACCTCTCTCTTGATAACTTCCCAATATCTTTGTAGAGCTGCAAAAGAAAACCCGTCTGGACCTGGAGATTTGTCTATATCACACTCAAACCCATGCATTATAGTCTCATGGTTCTCTATAATATGAATATGTGCATTTATACTTTATCTTTCTTATCCATACCTACTTTTGTGGCATTGCTCACTGCTGTTTTCCTGGCAGATGGAAATTCTACTTTCATCCAGCAGCTTGTTCAGTTCACTAAGCAAAATGCACAGAGGCCTTCTTCAGTTTCTAATTCATCATCGACCAGCCTTCCTGCAGCTAGCCTGCAGACTTCTATTTCACCCTCACCCAGCCACCAGGCTTCTATTGCTCCGATGCTCAACATGCAGACTTCTAGTGCACCCAGCCTGCAAACGACCCTACCGGCATCTGCGATTGTACCCAGTCAACATTACACGGCTCCAATCATGCAGACTGTTCCCCTTTCCCCTGCTTCTCCGTCCATTCCAGCAAGACCCCCTCACATTGGTACCTTCTCTGGCTCCACAGGAATCCCCCAAGGTGGAGGTCAGATTCGTTCCCCAGCCCCACATCTCCAACCATTTAGGCCTTCAACATCCGTTGCAGGTACAACACCTAGTCCAACATAGCTGTCTGCTAGTTTCATTGTATTTCAGACATTTGGTTATTGTAGTCATTTTAGCTGGTGGCTTAAGCAGGTACAATGCTTATGCAGTGCGTGGTAATAATTATTTGTTTCTTACAGGGACCAGTCCTCTGTCTCAGCAAGGGAGGATGTCAAATCCCCATTCGCATAGCGACTCCCCAGCAACTTCTCCATCACTTCCTCATATGCCTCAAATGCCAGCTCCCACACAACAAACTGTTCCCTCTAGTGGGGTCCAACATGTTGAAAGTGCAGGACGTAGCGCAACGCCTAATTCTGCATCTGCGTTGAAGTTGCTTATGGATATGGAGAAACGTTCTGGTGCAAATCGACAAGGTGGTTTGTTGTCACTGCCGGCTTTAGATTCATTGAACCCTCCCGGTCCTGTTTTTGTGAGTAGTGCATCTGCCAACCCAGTAAATACAGGTGGAATCCATGACATAGTTTGTTTATCGGACGATGACTAACCAGTTATTAGATTTGGGTTCTAAATTCTTCATAATGTCATTACTCTCCATGTGTCCTTGGTACTCTAGGTTATAGGGTAGGGTTGGGATATGGCATAGGAGAATTTTAGAAGATGTAACAAGGAACAATGCTAATTTTGTTCTAATTATTGTAATATAGAAACTAGATAGTCAGGTTCACCTTGCAAAACCAGGCTCATAAAAGGGTTGGGTGGGGTTCAATAAAGCTTTGCTATCAAAGCAGTGATTCACAGAATTGTCAAACAAAGACCAACTTTGAGAGAGACGTGATTTTCTCTTGAGGGTTCTCATTCGTTAAGGCAGTGCAAGATTGGACCAATCACCTTCCCCTCGGAACCAAAGTTCTGCTTCTAGCTCTACAGATTGCCTTTTCGTCAAGTTTCAAGAGTGCTATATTCAATTATACAAGTAGCTGGTCGAGTCAAAGTATATCAGGAGCGAGACATCAGAAAGATCAGTTTTCTCAAAACGGTCTTCAATGGGGAGAGGATTGTAGTTCAAGTTATCCTCAAATGCATAAACTGATGCAAGTCTTTGTTATTGATGCAATTGTCACTGCACAAATCGAAATGATTCAACTTGTAAATAGGTGACTCAGTCGGCTGTGATTCTTTTGGACATGAATTGGCTGTAATTTATTAAATCCGGCAAAGACATCTTACTATTACCAAGATCAGAGGAGATCAAATGATGCTCTGCATTTGTTACTTTTCATTCTTGTCCCACAGTGATTTCGAACTATCTGCCTTTTGTTTTTCATACTTATTTGTGCCTTATTGTCTTCACCCCAAACTAGGATTTGACATCAGAATGGAACTGCAGTAAAAAATCAGATGGGATATAAATGTTTGGAGTATGCTCCTTGACACAAAATTTCGAGTTTCATTCACAGAACTTAAAAGATGGTCTGATAAGAATGGAAGATCAAAAGATTCAAAACACTACATAATTGTTCTTTACATCACAGTGAAAGTTGAACATACAAAAACATATAATTTAGTATAGTGCAACGAATCTCTTAGAGCATTCTTTTCATTTTGGTCACATACACCGTGATCATCTCATAGACCTTGTCTTGTCTTGTACATTGTCAAGAAATTGGATATATGCACATCTCCATCTCTTCTTAATCATCAAAGGACCGCAAACTCCCCAAAAGCCTGCAGTGAACCAAGCACAAGAAAAAAACGAAAATATAAACCATGGAATTTCATGCTCATCCTCCTCTTCTTGGTTATTTTCATTATTCGCATGAATACCGGTTTTTGGTGTGCACTCATTTGGAAGTGGAGCACCACAAAGTTTCTGATTCCCTTCATATGCATAGGCACTGAAGCTTTGGAGCTGATTACTTGTTGGTATTGTTCTTTCAAGACTATTATACGATACATTGAAAAATGACAAGAAATTAAGGGGCCTTTGATGGGAAAAATCCAGAGCAGATATCTGTGAATTATTTGTTCAGGCAATTCAAGTTTCAACTACTCAGAATCTCAGATTGATGATTTAACAGAACCCACTGGCAATCACCTAAGTTCAACAAGGACATGATCGAGGTGATGCTGCAATAGTAAAGCCATATACCAAATGCAATAAGGGTCCCTTTGTAAGAAAAGATGGCACTATCTTTTAGATGCAAATTAAAGTTATTCCCACAAGAGAAGTAGAGAACATGAACTTGTGACCCAAGACAGTGGATTCTTTCTACTCCTTTTGAGGCCACAAATACTTCCATATTGAATCCCTTGAAGATTATGGAGAATGAGTTGTAATTACTAATTAGTATAGATATTCTTCGTCTGGGGTGGAAGCTTTTATGATCTCCTGCCCCTTAAATGTGTTCGGCTTTCTGGTTCATCAGGTCAACAGGAAAGTTAGAAAGAGTACGCCTTTCCTCTTATTATGTAGCTGATTAAGTAGCACAAAACGTATTGAAATTCTGATGATCAAGAATTAGTGTTTCTAGCCAAATAACCAAGATATCTAAGATGCATGAAATCATTTGCTACTCATGAGTCATTGGATTCAAATTTGAAAAATTAATCATGATGGTTTATTGGCTGCTCCTCTAGCTTTTGAGGCTGCGCTAGCTGGTTGCCACCCTTCCTCTGTAGCCACCGCTGCCATTTCACCGTTCTGGGCCACCGTAGCCCCTGCTCATCTCCTGGTTGTCGCTGCCCTAGCTTTCTCCTCTACATGCAACCCATGCATATATGTTTGTTTATACATAAGTTACTTTCAACTTGTCGGATTCATTACATGTTTGTTAGATGTTCATAGTTATCTCATTGCTTGAGGTCTTTACTTAGCTGCAGGTCTTGATGAGCTCCAAGTTGTATCTATTTAAACTGAGTTCTGAGATACGATTATACAGAAATCTTCCAGATTCTAGATTTGTTATCCAATATACTATTACGTAAGTTTTAGTGTCATTCTTAGGTGATGAACTAACAGAGCGAAACCTACTCACTTCTTCAAAAAATGGCGCACCAATTTAGTAAAGGAAATTTCAAACAAATAATGAAGACATTGCATGTGTGATCCATTAGGATAGTATTCAAAAACGCATATATAGGACAACTAGTCAAATTCAGGCCTCAATCCAAGGACCAATATCCAATATTTTTCTTGTTCAACAAAGTTGTAACAATGTGTTGTGTACTAGCAATATGGTAAAATCCAAGCAAATATATAGCAAGGGCAAACAAAGCCAAAAGAGTAAACAGAGCTAGCTAGCAAGCTTAGTTCGTCACTTGCTGTTGGGCAAAAATTGTAAACAACATATATACCCAACATAACTTCACTCTATCTTATCGGCTAAAATAGAGTTTTGATTTTTTTTTTGTCTGGTTCGACCCATTCAGAATAAAATAAATTAAATTCCTTAATTACAACTCCTGTTTTTCAGGAGAAAACCCTTTGATTCGATTACAAAGTACTAACGAGAACTGTGTATGTTTAAGGGTGTTTGGCCTGGAGAGAAAGGCGAATTTGGACTGGAAGAATTTGACTGGTGGTGTCAGGGATTCTGTTTGGAATTTTGGTTGCATCTAGTGGGCTGCTAGACTGCCTACGTACCCCTTTGTGGGATCAAACCGACCGTAGTTTAAAAGAGGTTTGTAGGCTTTATGGCTTAATGCCGGCTTTTGGTTTAATAGACGTATTTGGAGTCCATTAACTGTGTTTCTTGTGGACACTCAATTTGGTAGAGTGTCTTTAGGCACCCGGAACAGGTGATGCAGCAGCGTGACAGAAAGCTTGAATGGCTTTGGCCACGATCCTTGTTAGTGGCGTGGGTGACCTTTGCGTGTAGGCAAACTGCTCCTTCATGCAGATTCCGTGTGTGTGTCAAAGAGCGGGATCCGCATGTATGTCTATGAGCGGACTCCGCGTGTATGTATGTGAGCGGACTCCGCGTGTATATCTGTAGGCGGACTCCGCGTGTTCACTTGTGAGCGGACTGCTTGTGCATGTCTGTGAGCGGGCTCCGCATGTTCACTTGTGAGCGGACTCCGCGTATATGTCTGTGAGCGGACTACGTGACTTGCTACATCTTCTGCATGAATGGATCTCGCCTCGCCTGTGTCATCATCTCGCCTCGCCTGGGCTTAGAGCTTCTGAATATTAGCTCGTCACCCCTTATGCTTCTGCCTTTGTTTGAATATTGACTCGCCACCCCTTAGGGTTCCTGCCTTGGCTTGAATGTTGGCTCACCACCCCTTAGGGTTCCTGTCTTGGTGAGAATGTTAGCTCGCCACCCCTTAGGGTTCCTGCCTTGGCTTGAATGTTGGCTCGCCACCCCTTAGGGTTCCTGCCTTGGCTTGAATGTTGGTTCGCCACCCCTTAGGGTTCCTGCCTTGGCACGAATGTTGGCTCGCCACCCCTTAGGGTTCCTGCCTTGGCGCGAATGTTGGCTCGCCACCCCTTAGGGTTAAGTAATCTCGCCACCCCTTAGGGTTAAAGTCACGTCGCCACCCCTTAGGGTAAAGTAACCTCGCCACCCCTTAGGGTTAAAGTCACGTCGCCACCCCTTAAGGTAAAGTAACTTGCTTCTGCTTTGGCGGGGCTGTAAGTTCGCCCTTGCTTTAGGGCTTTAAACCATCTCGCGAGGACACGCGAGCTATGCTTCGCAGGACTCTGTCATATTTTCCTTGATTGAGTCATCTAATCCTTGATGAAGTTGATGAGATTGCGTGAACCACATAACTCCAGACGCCTATCCCTGTTTGGTTGGGAATTGGACTTGAGGAAACTGCTCTTCTATAAATTGAGGTGTCGTCTCCTTCTTTTTTGATCTGGTCAAGGATTCGTTGAGTCATCAAAGGTGAGTTTCTGCTCTTCGAACCCGCGTTGCTTATTTGTTTCCTTCCCCTTGCATGGCTTGTTATGCGAGCTACACGGCCATATGTTTGTTGTAACAAGGGAGGAAGAGGGCGATGTCGTCTCGCCTTAGACTTGGTGACTACCTCGTAGGGTCATCACGCGAGGGGAGAGGGTGTTGCTTTCGGCTTTCCGACGGAGTGATACAGAAAGATAAAGGCAGCTGCAAAAAAAAGAAAAGAAAGTTAGAATGGGGGCTCCACCTTTGGTCTAGCTCGTCGCTTGTCTTCTGCTTTGCTTTCTTCCTCTGCGCTTCGCCTTCTTTCTCCCTGTTTCTCTCTCTGGTTTCGCCTTCTTTGTCCTTTGCGCCTTGTGTTCGCCTCTCTGCCTCTGTATCCGCGTGTGTCTCCCCGTCTGTCTGTGTCTCTTCTTCTCTGTGCCTCTTTATATAGAGTGCACGATTTGGAAGATGAGTTTGTATTAGACTTTTGTTGTCCAACTGTTTGCAAGAGTTACAGTTGAACTCTGAAGCATTGTGCATGTAGTACAAGAAAAGTATTTATGTATATATATATATATATATTTTAAATGTTTTTCTTTTCTTTTTATTTATGCATATTTTTTTGCCGATCAACACTTACTTAGACAAAAAAGAAACTCAAGTTGGTTTGATTGTTTCCCCTCATCACACGACTTATCGGGAGAGACAGTGGGAGATGGTTTTGGCTGGAATTGCGTGCATATAAATGGTTCCATCTCTCATATTCAACTCTTTACGTTTAGTTTATATATTAAGACTAAGTGAATATGACTTTCACTTCATTTAATTGGTTGGTCACCTATTGCAGCACCATGCTGAACAAGATTGTCAAACTTATAGATGATTAACTGTGTCACACACTCTTCTTTCTACTGAGATGGCCCGAAAAAGAGGATAAGCAATGACAATACACTAAGTCCCCACAGCAAAGTCCTCCATCTTCATGACTCTATAGAGTGAAACAGAACACAAAAATTGAAAATTTTCTGATATATTAAACAAACCCCAATATACAATTACAATTCTAACCCTAGAAAGAAACTAATTACACTTAAAGATTTACATAATCCTAGTTGATTACAAAATATACATCTTCCCAATATACTAGGATTGAGACTCACGTTAACACTCCTCAAATTAGCGCATACAAATATTGAATGTCAAACTTGTTAAGTGAGTCACTGAACGCCCTGGATGACACAGCTTTGGTAAGGATATCAACTGCTCCTCCAAAAGAACAAATGAGAATGAGATTATGCGAGCATCTAGCTTTTCCTTGATTAAGTCACTACCAGAACAAGCACTTTAGCCGACGAAAAATTTTCGTCGGCCTGTTAAAAAAATTCGTCGGCTAAGACCTTAGCCGACGAAGGATCGTCGGCTATAGTGTCGTCGGGAAAAGGCCGTCTGTAATGACTTTAGCCGACGAAATTTTTTTTTTCGTCGGCTATAGTCCCACTTTAGCCGACGAAAAATATGTCGTCGGCTATAGTCCCAGACTTTAGCCGACGAAATATTCGTCGGCTAAAGTGTGTAAAAAAATTTAAAAAAATAACTATAGCCGACGAAATATAAAATATTTCGTCGGCTAAACCTTATTAAAAAAATTAAAAAATAACTATAGCCGACGAAATATAAAATATTTCGTCGGCTAAACGTTGTAAAAAAATTTAAAAAATAACTATAGCCGACGAAATATAAAATATTTCGTCGGCTAAACGTTGTAAAAAAATTTAAAAAATAACTATAGCCGACGAAATATAAAATATTTCGTCGGCTAAACCTTATAAAAAAATTTAAAAAATAACTATAGCCGACGAAATATTAGGTTATTCGTCGGCTAAACCTTATAAAAAAAATTAAAAAATAACTATAGCCGACGAAATATTAGGTTATTCGTCGGCTAAACCTTTTAAAAAAATTTAAAAATAACTATAGCCGACGAATATAGTGTTTGAATATCGTCGGCTAAAGTTGCTGGGTTTTGAAAAAAAAAACTGCAGAAACTTTCGGCTAAACTCATGGTACATGTAATTATAAACCATGATTGATTATTACGAAGCAATCCAAAGTATTATGATCGCCCAAAACACTATAAAAGAAAAAAAAATCCAAAGTATAAGCCATGATTGATTATTAGGCATAATCTAAAGTATTATGCCACCCAAATGCAAATGGCGGAGGTTGGTCATGTGAGCCACAGAAACCGGCAACACGCCGGTGAGGTTGTTGTTGTAGAGGTCGAGAACACGGAGGTTAGTGAGGTTGGAGAGCTCCGGCGGGAACGTGCGGTTGAAGACGTTGTTGGAGAGGTTGAGGAGGCGGAGAGAGCGGAGATCTCAGGCGGGATGGGACCGGAGAGGTTGTTCTCGGCGAGGGTGAGATTGGAGAGGTAGACAAGGAAGGTTAGTGAGATTGGAGAGGTTTACCATCATCGGCTATATAAAGGACTTTAGCCGACGAAATTCTTTATTTTCGTCGGCTAAACTATTTGGTTGACCGCCAAAAAATTTTGGTTCAAAATTTTGAAATTTTTCGACTTTAGCCGACGACTTTCCATTAATTTCGTCGGCTAAAGTCCTTTGAAAATTTTGGTTGACCGCCAAAAAATTTTGGTTGAAAATTTCGAAAATTTTTCGACTTTAGCCGACGACTTTTCATATATTTTCGTCGGCTAAAGTTCTATGAAAATTTCGTCGGCTAAAGGTACCAATTTCGTCGGCTAAAACTTGGAAATAGAGAAATTTTAGGGTTTAGCCGACGAATACCCTAACGTATTCGTCGGCTATAGTATGTAATTAAAAAATTAAAAAATAACTATAGCCGACGAAATATTAGGTTATTCGTCGGCAAAAACCGTCTTAGCCGACGAATTTTCATATATTTTCGTCGGCTAAAGTCCTTTGAAAATTTTACTCCAACTTCGGTTTACCGCTTAAAAAATTTTGAAATTTTTTGACCTTAGCCGACGACTTTTCATATATTTTCGTCGGCTAAAGTCTATAAATTCACGAAAACGCTCATATGTCCCTCTATATTACGTAGTTTGGTCAAACCTTCCACACGAAAAACTTTCACGTAGATGAGACGCAACCGCCTATATAAAAATTTTGAGACATTTGCCTTCCGACGATAGGGCTCCCCATAGGGAATAATAACGGTAAATAGGGTTGACCGCTACTATCGGCTCTGAAACTTTACCCGATTTACGTGATTTTTGAACCATAGCCGTATTTCACCATTTTGAACACATCTTATTTCACGAGATTTTTAATAATTTTGCTTCCTATGTAGAGTTGGTTCACAAAGTTGTATAACCTACTAAACAAGTTATACAACATTAGTAGACACGTTGTAATTCCGATGACTAAAATTCACAAACCAAAATTCGACCGTCAGATATGATCATTATGACGAAATACGTCTATGGTAAAAAATTCAACTGGATCCGACAATGTTAAGGGCTCGATCGAAACGGTCAACCATAATCCATCGTCACTTATCACACGAAAACGCTCATATCCCCCCTCTATATTACGTAGTTTGGTCAAACCTTCCACACAAAAAACTCTCACGTAGATGAGACGCAACTGCCCATATAAAAATTTTGAGACATTTACCTTCCGACGATAGGGCTCCCCATAAACCCGAATAACGGAAAATAGTAGACACGTTGTGATTCCGATGACTAAAATTCACAAACCAAAATTCGACTGTCAGATATGATCATTATGATGAAATATGTGTATGATTAAAAATTCAACTGGATTCGACAAAGTTAAGGGCTCGATCGAAACGGTCAACTCTAATCGAAAATAAGAAAACTGCATTTTGAAGCCCTAAACGGACTCGGATGGCCAAAAAAGCCTGTACATCATGGCATTAGCGATGAGTTTGACTGGTAGGGCCGTTACGCTTCCAGAAAGGTATCATAATAGTCAATCGGACACCAAAAACCAAATCTGCAGCATAGTGAATAATAAGGGTAAGTCAACTATCGGCACCGAGACTTTACCGGAATACCGTCATTTTTCAACCGTAGACGTATTTCACCATTCTGGTCATATCTTATTTCACGACTTTTTTGCATTTGAAGGTTCTACGTATAATTTTTTTTTCCAGATGAGTTGTTGTCCAAATCTGTAAATATAAGACACTTTAGCCGACGAAATTATATTTTTCGTCGGCTAAACTCTTAAAAATTTCGTCGGCTAAACTTTTGAAAATTTCGTCGGCTAAAGTTCACAGACTATAGCCGACGAAATTATATTTTTCGTCGGCTAAACTTTTAAAAATTTCGTCGGCTAAACTCTTAAAAATTTCGTCGGCTAAACTTTTGAAAATTTCGTCGGCTAAACTTTTGAAAATTTCGTCGGCTAAAGTTCACACTCTATAGCCGACGAAAAAAATTATTCAGCCGACGAAATATTAATTTCGTCGGCTAAAGTGGACTTTAGCCGACGAAAATTTTTAATTAGCCGACGAAGGACAATTTCGTCGGCTAAAGTCCACTTTAGCCGACGAAAAAAAAATTCGTCGGCCTGGTTTTTTTTTTTTCGTCGGCTAAACCCTTTCTTCTGGTAGTGAGTGTCTATTAATCTCTACATGTTTTGTCCGATCATGCTGAACAAGATTATGTGCAATTTCAACCACAGCAATATTGTCACAGTGAAGAGGCATTGATCATTCCTGCTTGAAACTCAAACTCTTTAATAAACTTCTCAAACATAACAACTCACAAACTCTTTGAGCCACACCTTTGTACTCAGCTTTTGCACTAGAACGGGCCACCACATTCTATTTCTTGCTTCTCCAAGTGACTAAGTTTCCCCCAACAAACGTAAAATAGCCAGAAATAGACCGTTTGTCAGTGATGCTCCATGCCCAGTCTGCATCAGTGTAACCACTAGTCCTCAAATGTCCATGCTTACGAAATACCAGGCCTTTTCCAGGAGCAGACTTTAAGTATCTCAAGATTCTCATCACAGCATTCATGTGATCTTCACTAGGATTGTGCATATACTAACTCACCACTAACCGCATAAGCAAGATCAGGTCTAGTATGCGACAAGTAAATTAATCTTCCAACTAACCTTTGATATCAAGATTTGTCAGTCGAAACTTGATCAGGATACTCTGCAATATGATGGTTCTGTTCTATCGGTGTATCAACGGGTGTACAATCAAGCATACCAGTCTCTGCTAGTAAATTAAGAACATATTTTCTTTGACTCAGCATAATACAGTCCTTGTTCCTGGCTACCTTAATTTCCAAGAAATACTTTAAATTCCCAAAGTCCTTCATCTCGAATTCAGAAGACAACTGATATTTCAATCTTCTAATTTCACCAATGTCATCACCTGTCACTACCATGTCATCTACATAAATGATCAAGGCAGTAAACTTACCATATCAGTGTTTCAGGAACAAAGTATGATTTGAGTTACTCTGCCTATACCTAATCTTCTTCATGAAAGACGTGAATCTTCCAAACCAAGCTCTTGGAGATTGCTTCAATCCGTACATGGACTTTTTCAATCTGCACACCACCTTCTCGTCCGTAGAAGTATTATATCCTGGAGGAATATTCATGTAAATTTCTTCATTCAAATCTCTATGAAGAAATGCATTCTTCACATCAAACTACTGCAGGGCCAATCCAGATTAACTGCCAAAGACATGAAGACTCGAATGGTATTGATCTTTGCCACAGGTGCGAACATCTCATCATAATTCACCCCATATTTTTGAGTGTATCCTTTTGCAACCAACCTTGCCTTATATCTGTCAACTGAGCCATCTGCATTATGCTTCATAGTATAAACCCATCTACAACCAACGGTCTTCTTTCCAAGTGGTAATGGCACCAAATCCCAAGTACTATTCTTCTTGAGAGCATCCATCTCAGTCTCCATTGTTTTAGCCCACTTCTCCTCCTTGATTGCATCCTGTACTTTACTAGGAAGAAACACAACAGACAATTGATTCACAAAGGCTACATAAGGTTTAGACAATCTATGAGTTGACACGTAGTTAGCTATAGGATACTTGGCTTTAGCTTACAAGAGAGGCTCATATTTTTTAGGAGGTTGACCACGGGTTAACCTAGCAGGCAAGACCCTACTAGATTTAGGGACATTGGATGATGACAACGGAATAGTACTACATACCTCAGGTGATGACAAGCCATGAGAGATTGTTGATATAGGGGGAGAGGCTAAAATTGCATATACATCTTCAACAACTGGCGGCTGATTACTATTTAATTCTCTTCTTTCGACGTGTCGAATAGTTGTTCATCATGTCGAACACTTTTAGAATATGGAACAAATGCCTCAACTTAGGCAGGTTTAACAGATTGAACCACTTTTTGAGGTTCCAAAGTATTATCTCTCGGATTCTGAATCTGGTCGGTGACATGTCAAAGATCATTTTCAGCGGGGTTACCGTCAACAATTACACAATCTTCTAGTTCTTCAAATTGATCTTCATAAAAAACATGCTTCTCCTCCTCACTCGGAGATACCGTAGGAGAAAAATAACATAGGTCTTCACTAAATGTGACATCCATGGTGACATAGAATCGTTGAGATGGAGGATGGTAGCACTTATATCCTTTCTGATGGGATCTGTATCCAACAAGCACACACTTAAGAGAACAAAGGCCACATAACCAAAGACACAAGCAGAAAGCTTGTTGGGAGATGGAATAGTAACATGTTCACATAATACCTCAAAGGGAACCTGATTCTGAAGAGCTACATATGGTAGACGGTTGATAAGGTGAGAAGCACACAACACAGCTTCACCCCATAAATATTTGGGTAGCTTAGCACTGAGTAAGAGAGCTCTTCCAATATCTAAGAGGTGTCAATTTTTCCTCTTAGATACTCCATTCTGTTCTGGTGTCTAAGAACAAGTGGCCTGATGAACAATTCCATGTTGCTGAAAATAGCCTCGAAAAGAGTGGTTAACAAACTCTCCTCTATTATCAGATCGAAATATTTTCACACAAGCATCATACTAAGTTCGGATGAGACTATGAAAAGCGGTGAAAGCCGAAAACATGGCATCCATCTTTTTCAATAAAACAACTCAAGTTAATCTTGTAAAGTCATCAATAAACAAAACAAAGTACTTCATTCCTGTCAATGTCAAATTCTTCGAATGCCCCCATACATCAGAATGAATCAACTCGAATGGTGCAGAACTAGAAGAAAAACTACGAGAATAACTGGATTTATGACTCTTAGCAAAAACACAAGTTTCACAATAAACACTTAACTCTTTTATTCCAAAAAAACAAAGATGGCATCGACTTCTTCATGACTCCAAAAGATGGATGACCCATTTGGCGATGCCATAACCAAATTTCTTTTACTCGATCAGAACTCAATATCAGGGCAACGGTTGGTGTCAGTGCTCTTGCTTCCCCGTTGTACATGCAATCCAAGTGAAACAGTCTCCCCCGCAGATCCCCTTGCCTATTATCGCTTGAGATGACAAGTCTCGGAAGATAACATACATAGGAAAAAAGGTTACAGAGCATTTGTTTTGTGAATTCAATTCAGAAACAGACAATAAGTGATGTGATAGAGTAGGAACATAAATGACTTTGTTTAACACAATTGTTGGAGTAACTTGAATTGACCATATACCTAGGACCAGAAATGACACCCCATTTGCATTAGACACTTCAGGTATGGCTAATGGAGACAAACTCGAAAAAAAGGACTTATCAAATGTCATATGATCAGACACACCAGAATCAATTATCTATGTATCACTACCAGTAAAGTCAGAAATTTTTAATGCAATACCGAATTTACCTCTTTTCTCCTTAGAACACATACATGTGGTGAGGTCTTGTCCTTCTACTCCATAAAAATCAGGTTCACGGGAAACTTCAGGTTGATCACCAAAGATTGTAAAATCCATTGCAAAGAGGATTTGATGATAGAGGAACAAAACAATAATGACAGAATTCGACGAAATCGAAAGCTTCCTTCGACACGTCAAACAGATCAAATTGGGACAGGTTTAGAACAAATTTGCAGTGGAAAACAACATGGTCAGATTACCAAGATTGCCAGAATCGACTTAGGCTCTGATACCAAGTTAAGCATAACATAAAAGGTTGAGAATTTTCTGATGTATTGAACAAACCTCAAGTCGGGTATATATACAAGCACAATTCTAATCCTAGAAGGAAACTAATTACACCAAAAGATTTACATAATCTTAGTTGATTACAGAATATACATCTTCCCAATATACTATGATTGAGACTCACGTTAACATATAGTTCATATTCATCGGCAATGACCTATCTAACACTTCGCTTAATTTTGATTCTTGAAGTCAGTAAACTGCTACGTTGAGTTTGAGTGCCTCCCTCTAGCTAAGCCAGTTTGAGTTTAACATACTGTACTGTGTGATTTTGCTGTTGTTCCAGTTTCTGGTATTGCATCCCGTCATTTTCAACGTCCCTATTAGAACAAGAGACGTGGGATCGATGACTTGAGAAGAATGAGTGGCCGGGTTTCCTCTGGTTCTGGTTTCATCATGCGCATGGATGCCGGCAACACCAGGAAAATATCCAACTGATAACAAGGGCCCGTGCAAAGACAATTTCTTCATATACCATGCCGGCAGTACGTAACCACATATAGCTTCTGGTTTTTGACCTAAACCACATGTGTGTGTGTGATGCTGCAACCCTAGCGTAGCTGTCTCTTCAACTTATGGATATATGCATATTGAAATGGGTTTACAAATTGATAAATGATAATGTCTGATTACGAGCTAGCGTCGACTATATCGCATTGCATGACAAGAAATATATGCTTGTCGTCGGTCTACATCAATCTCTTGCTCAATATCACAAAATACTAGATCGAAAATCACAAATATTATCCTAATTGATACATATAGCTAGTAAATTAGGTTGTCAACTTCTGAAAATTATTAGGATAATATGATGACACTAACAATGATCTAATCCTATTCAAGACAGAGGTGGTTTAATGTAGTTTATATGATTAGCATTCGATTCCCATGATATTATCAACTTTGGTGGTCAGCTAGACATTAAATTTGATATTTGACTAATTAGATCGAGTAGAGGAGATTATTAAGCAAAACCAACGGGGAGGTTAAGGTGTTTAACAGAGAACTTTGAAGTCATGAGTTCAAACCTTATGACATATGTAGGGTGTGTGAGTTATTAATAAAAAAATTTAAAAAAATAAAAAAAATAAAACGGGGAGGGAACCCTTTGATGTGGACTAGTTTGATATTTGACAAATCAGATCGAGTAAGGACAATGCAGTATTCTCTACCCATCTCCAGTGAAACTGAAAATAATGATCGATGCCTGCACGCAAGTGTGTTTGTTTGTTGAATGGTGTACAACTTTGACAATGACCAGCAGTTTGGCTCATTACTACTGTTTCTTGTAATAGAATTTAATTTACACCTTAATTACAGAGGAAACTCCATATTTTGTTTGAGGCTTTTTTTTCTTTTTTTTTCTTTTTTTAGGAAAATACTCATTTAATACTAATTTTAGCTCCTCGTTACCTATTTCAATGAATATCTTTTTTAAGAGTCCATTTGAATATAAGGTAACTTATTTTATACACAAATAAACAAATTTTTTACTTAAAATCTTAACAAACATTATTAATTTATGATATTTTGCTCTCACCCTTTAAAGATGCATAGAGAGAGAGAGAGAAAATATGAGAGAGTGAAAACATGGCCGGAACCTCTCCGGTCACCGGATTCCGGTATTCGGTTGCCGATCTCCGGTCACTAGATTTTGGTCTCCGGATTTTGATCGCCAAACTTTCTCTGGTCACCGGATTCTCTTTGTCAGACTTTTTCCGGTCAATGGTTGCCAGAAAATATATTACAGTATAGAAAAACAAAGAAGATAGAAGAAGACAATTCCCAACCAAAACGAAACCAAAAGAAAAATTACTGACCCCCAGTAATTTTTTATTAACCTCTGTACTGACCCCAATAATCTGTCAAAACACAGAAAAACAAAGAAAATAGAAGAAGAAGGTAATTCCTAACCAAAAGAAAACCAAAAGAAAAATTTATTGACCCCTACTAAATTTTCTATTGACCTCTATACTGAACCCAAATAATCTGTCAAAACATAGAAAACAGAAAGGGCTCTATAAGGGAGAGAGGACGAAGTCAAATCCGATCTAGAGGACAAGGATCTTAAGGTGGAGATCGGCGAGCTCTAACGACATACTAGAGGATCGTCGGGCTCAGGGACAAGGGATCCGAGGAGAAGCAGGAGGCGGTGAAGGTGATCGTCGTCATCAGTGGCGCCTGTTCAGCAGAGATCTCTAGATGGCTTCGAAGGAGAAGCAAATCGAATATCAAATGTCGTACTCGATTCCACTAGCGGAACGAGTCTGGCTTTCCATGGATGAGGCCGAGTCATTCAAGTCGGAGTAGAGATCAGAGGTTGTCAACATCAGAGATGAGAGATCGGATGTTGTCGACGTCGTAAAGGAGAGATCAGAGGTCGTCAACGTCGGAAAGCAGAGATCAGAGGTCGTCGATAGCTTGGATGATGTCCTAGTAGAGCGCGGCAGACCTCCTCAATTTCAGACTCTTTAGAGTGGGAGAAGGGGCGGAGGTGGAGGAGGAGGGTTTTGGGTTTACCGGAGGCGAAGGCTTTGTAGATTTGCCTTTGGAGATAGCGGAGGAGTTGGTTGAGTTTCTCGACCGAGTCGCCTTTATCGACGTTCGCCACCGGGGTCAAAGAGTCCGATGAGACGTCCTTGCGCAGCAATGATGGTGAAGAGGTCTAGAGAGAGAGAGATAGAGAGAGATTAGATGACGGCAAAGAGAAAGGGAGAAGGGTAGTGTTGAAAGAGAGGAGGGTAGTGTTGTCTTTTTCTTCAAAATCATTGGGATGGGTTATCCTAAATTTTTTTTTATTGGAATGGGCTATTAAAACCCTGATTTTGATTAAATTGGCATTTTCCCTTCTTTTTTGATACAGATGAACAAATTTATACTTATTGTAAACTTTTAGGCGCGCGTTTAAGCTTGTTACATTAACTAGTTTAGGTTGGACATATGAATCTAAATATATTATATATGGTTCAGGCATGCTCCATGAGCATCTGCAGAAGAGTCGCTAAATTTAAATTTTAGCCAAATTTATGTATTTTTATAGCAAAAATCAACTCTAGTAGCTAGAATACATAAACATAAGTTTATTTTAACTATTGCTAAGCTAGATTGATAAATTTAGCAATTGGGTTTGAATTGTTAAAGCAAAGTTAAATTCTTTTTTTTTTTCCATTTTGTCCACTTGTTAATTCATGATTGGTCAAAATTTATCGATTAACTTCAAATTACAATTTACAGCTGGAGAACCATTGCTATTTTGATTGCTAAATTTCTTAACTATTAGGGCCCTTCCAATGAGGGATCCCTATTTTTGGCCACTTGCTAGGGATAAGGCATTACACCACTTCCCAATTGAATTTTTACATCTCCACCGTTCATATCTTAGGTCTATATGAGTAGATCGCCTCTACAAAATTTCATATGATTTGGTGATCGTTAAGCCTTTCAAAAGTTCAATTTAGTTTTAATGACCTTCAACGGTTTTAGTTTGACATAAGCTGGACCGTTCAAGATCATTAAAACTAAATCAAACTTTTGAAAGCCTTAACGATCACCAAATCATATGAAATTTTGTAGAGGTGATCTACTCATATAGACCTAAGATATGAACGGTGGAGATGTAAAAATTCAATTGGGAAGTGATGTAATGCCCTATCCCTAGAAAGTGGCCAAAAATAGGGATCCCTTAATGGAAGGGGGCTGTCTTAACTATTGTTAAATTTAGCAACAAACTAATTAATGAATTGTTTCTTGTTGGAGACATGATCTTTACATATCGATTTAATTAAACGGCTAAATCATGGATTTAGATTGCTAAATGTATCCATATATTAGTGTTTTTGCGAGATCCCGTAGACCTTGTAGAAATTCTTTTGCGTGATATGTCCTTGGATGTGTTGACTCCTTATCTGCAAAAGGGAGTTGTACAAGAACTTACGGTTCTTAAGGCTTAGTTGTTTCGCCCTTGCTTCCTGGTGATACGTTTCCAGGGTTGTACGCATGACTTCTAGTTCGTGCGCATACTTCCCATTGGTTCTTGCTCGGGAATAGGAATCTGATGGGACAATTGTTCCTTCCCGTTAGTTCTTATCCGGGAATCGAGATTTTCCTAAGCAGTTGTTGTATGCTTCCTCCCGGTGACATATCCGGGACTTACAATTTTCCTGCTATCTTGCCCACACTTATCCGGGACTTACTATCATGCTTGCCTTGCCAATTATTGGTCATTTAGTTGAAACATATGGGTTGCAACCTAGTGTTTCTCCAATATAATGCCCACGTGTTGTGATCTCGGAGAAATGCACGCGAGATGGATCTCACGCCTGAGTGTTATGATCTTGGTGACACTTACGTGAGATGGGTCTTGCGTTTACTCCAAATTAATTGTTTGAATATTAGTTAGATTCATGGTCCGATATATTGGGTTTACAAGTGATGACCCGCCAACAGGTGAACTTTGCAGAAGCCTTCGCAGACTGAAATTATCAGGCGAGCTGAGGAGTTCGCTTCACGTACAAGGACTGAAATTACCAGGCGAGTTGAGGAGTTCGCTTCGCACACAAAGACTGAAATTACCAGGTGAGCTGAGGAGTTCGCTTTGCCCACAAGGACTGAAATTACCAGGCGAGCTGAGGAGTTCGCATATATCAAAATAGTGACCTAAGTCGCATGAGAAGGTGCGCGACATAACGAAGGATCCAACTCTTTGAGTGGTATACGGCTTCACATAGGAGACTTTGCGAAGAAATCAAAGAGGAAGATTCCGCAAACAAAAGGGGACTCCTCCGCGAGGTGGCACCGGAGTCCAGCATCAACGCATTCATCATTTCGCGTCCGTGCGGTGACATGCCCCGCACCCTTTCGATGGATTACCTATCCCGCTTGGTGTTACTCAGGATTTCAATAACTTGTCTCTTAGTGGAATCGGCGGATCGCCCCGATGGTTTAAGATAACTTGCACGTGTTTGGACTTGTTCCCGGTGACATATCTGGGACTCTCATTTTTTCCTCCGGGTTCAAACACATTCTTGCTAGCTTAATTGATGGGTCTGCATACTCCCCGGGAGCTCAGAGACTGCTGGCCAGTGCTATCGGCCCCGGAGAATTTGATACGGGGCCCCGGGCAGTGGCATTGGGTTGGTAGCCTCGGTAGGTGGTGGTATGTCAGAGTATTAATTACATATCTGCCTGGTGGTGCTGTAGGGGGGGGTGAAGGGACGTTCATTTAATGCATGTCATTTCACTCTGTTCTTCGAGAAGTTACCTCATAGTGGGGCACGTGTCACGATCCTGCTGGGGGTCACGACGGATCTAATTTCCTCGTTTGCAGTAAATGGTTATTTAATGAGTTTGGGGGGAAAACCGACGCGTCTTTTCCCTCGCTTCGTATATATGCTCAGTCCCTCCCTTCAAAAACTCTTACGTGCTTCTACTTCATTCCTCTTCTATTCTCTCTGTCTCTATTTTGTGTCTTCTTTTGTTTTCTCTGTTTCCTTCTGCTTTCTTCTACTTTCTGTCTAAGCGAAGACAAGAGAGGGAGAGGGTGTTGCAAAGCCAAGTCTATAGAAGAGGAATCTTGCAAAAGGAGGGAGTTCTGTTTCCCTGTCACTACCGATTTTTTGATTGCGAGGTGTTCTTCATTTCCTGCTCCAGCGTGTCTCCGGCCTTCATTATCTAATGAGTTTCCCTTTCCTAGGGTTTTGTTATTTAGTAGAGCAAATTTTATTAAATCAGATTACTTCTAGGTGTAGGTTTCGAGTTTTTGGGTTTGTTGCGAGTTTCTGCCATGTTTGGATAGATAGTGTTAAACCTCCCGATGACGATGTGCGATGGTAGGCATCTAATAGTCCTTAGGGGTTTTTTTTTTAGGGTTAGATGATGTCTAGGGCTACCGATGTCAGCGTCTCCAGTTCATCTCAACAGGCTCTCGCTGATGATGATAGAAGAATAGAAGAGTACCTGCAGCGAGCAACACGTAGAAATGCCGCGCGGGCGAAATCTCATTCCAAGTCCTCTTGTTCGAGTCCCGAGCATCAAGTGTTTGAAACGATCCCGATCACACATGCCCTTCACCGTCTGGAGGACGGCAGGGTATGTGATAACCTATTTGCAGTTTCACTCCCGAGGAGATTGAGCAGTTCAGGGAGGAGTGGGATATTCCATCCGATATCCCTATGCGCGGCTTGCATCTTGGAGAACTGGCGTGCGCTTCGCAAGACAACTACGTAGTAGTGCACGACAACGTGTTCAAGAATGGGATCTCTGTACCGCTACCCCAATATGTGCAGTACATACTTAGCATGCTACAATTGGCTCCCGGCCAGGTCCCTCCAAATCAGTGGCGGCAACTCCTGGGGCTCGGATGCTTGTATTGTTTGTTGAACATGGGGTGGCCCACGATCAACGAGTTTCGCGTGCTCTACTGATTGTCATACTTAAAGAAGGCGGGGAGCTTCGGGTGTGTAGGCTTTACTGCGAGGGACTACGAGTCAGTCATCACCGACCTCCCTTCTTCGATGAACAAGAAGTGGAGAGCGAAGGTAGTTTTGGTGGGAGGCCCTTGGAAACAAAAAACAAGACGGCATACGGTTCCCAACTATTTTCGGGCCATTGGGGATCAGGGCTACTCACTGACACCGGTCGAGCCGAAGAGTATTGCGTGGATTTATGCATCGTGGCCCCACGAGGAGGATCGTAGCTTGTACCACTTGACGCGGTGGGCCATTCTTGCACAATGCGAGATGGGCAGACTACCCGGTGGGTTCATCTTTGCTTCTGTTTTACATTTGAGTCCTTATTATGCTCAGTTGAATCAATACTCTGTTTTTGATTTGCAGGAAAAATCCCTAGGCGGGTTCGTTGTCCTAACCACCCGCTTGACATGGAGAAGGATCAAGACCTCCTATCAAAGCTATTGGTCATAAGGGACTTGGCCTCCCACACCGAGGTGGATTTGGATACGCACTCATTTCGCATCCTAGACAAGCAAAAGGTGCTTGAAGTTCCTGATGAAGTCTATAGGACAACAACAACTCCGCCAATATCTCCTCCCGCAACCTCCCGAGCTACGTTGAATCTGGACAAGAAGAAAAAGCGCCACCACCATTCGAAGAAAGGTCAGGGCGCTCTGGACTCCCAGGTGACATACACCGGGAAGAATGTATCAGGGGACCCCGCCCCAAAATCGAAGAGACATAAGGCAGCTTCTAGGGGCTCGGGCTCGACTCTCTCGTTGTCCATACTCGCCCTCCCATTCCTACAATTTCAAAGACCCTGATCAGGCAAGTCCTCGACGAGTATGGTTGTACAGACGAGAAGTTCGTGCGTGCCATGATCTGCAATTTTAAGGGGATCGATCTCGACCGGGTGAGGTTCACTGAAGGCTCTCCTGCTGAGTCCCGTCAGATCGCTCGCGAGCATTTGATGAAGGTTAGTGTACGAGACGCTTTTCCTTTGCTTGGATTGCTCTTTCATGATTTACTAGTTTAACTCCTTTTTATAGTCTCTCTTTGCAATGTACTTCATTGACGCCAGCGAGGACACTCCCGAACTGAAAGAGCAGGTGGCGAAGCTCAACGGTCATGTGAGCTACCTCCAGACCGAGAGGGGGTCTTTGGAGAATGAGAAGAATGCGTTGGCCAAGAAGCTAGTGATGCTTCAGCTGCATTTTCGGGAGGTGGAGAGCAAAGCTAATCGGGTCCCAGAGCTTGAAGCTAAATTGGAGTCCCTGTGATTGGCGCTTGAAAAGTCTCGTCTGCTTGAGGGTAAGCTTCGCGAGTGGGAACCCGAAATCGCAGAGCTAGAGCGTCTTGCTCCCGTGCATTGTGACCAAGCCGTGGCTATGTATAAGGAGTTCTAGGAGCTCAAGGATCTTCTGCAGTCTGCCCGGGATGCGGCTATCACAGAGAAGTTTACAAAGTGGAGCGAGCATGGGTACGTCGACAAATCCTAGATGCTCGCTGACCTACTCGCTGCAAAGGCGAAGGCCAAAGCTCAGGACTCCCAGGCTATCCACACTAAGGGTCCTCCTGAGGCCAATCCCAACACTTCGTCTGGGAGTGAGGACGAAGAGGATCTAGGCGACTCGGTCGAGAATAACCAAGCTTAGGGCTTTTGATTTGACTGCAACCGGATTGTAATTTCTTGATTTTTGTATGGCCTCGAGCCCTCTCCCGGGGATATAAACTTTTACCCAGAGGTCCGGTTGTAATATTTATAATTTATTTACTGGCTCATGTTGATTCCCCCTTGTTTTTTTTTTTGGTGTTTTGCCTCTATTTATTTGCCCCTTTGAACTTGATGGATCCGATCGACAGTTTTACTCCAGAGTGTTACAAATTTAACTTCTTCATTTATGTATTAGTTGTTGTCAAAACAAATGAAGGCATCCTCCCAGGTTGACCTAGTCAAACCCGGTAGGCATAATTTACAATTCCCAACTTCAATTAAACAGGGTAAAACCGAAGGTGCTCAGTGTTCCACGGGTGCCTGGTGACTATGCCATCCCTGTCCCTTAAGAAGAACGTTGTTAGGCCGACTTCCTCAACTATCAAGGGCCATCGGTTGGGTCCTCACCCGCTTCATCACCCAATCTCCTAGGCCCAAAGATCGGGGCCTGACCTTGCTGTCGTAATGCCGGGCAACTTGCTGCTTGTATACTTGGTTGTGTAGATCGGCCCTCTCTCTTTTCTCCTTGATGAGATCCATGTTTAGCTGGAGCCCCTCTGCATTGGTTTTCTCATCGTAACCCTCAACTCTTCCTGTTGGCACCGTCAGTTTGATTGGAATGACAACCTTTGTGCCAAAGGCCAGGCTAAAAGGAGTTTCTCCCTTTGACTCCGTTGCGGTAGTTCGGATGGCCCATAAAGCTTCCGGGAGCATTTGTGCCCATAGCCCTTTGGCATCGTCCAATTTCTTCTTCAGCAGTTTCTTGATGATATTGTTGACAGCCTCCACCTGCCCATTGGTCTTTGGATGAGCTACCGATGCGAACACCATCTGGGTTCCCATGTCCTTGGCAAACTCGATGAGTTTCGGGTTATTGAATTGGGTACCATTATCAGTTATGATAGTCTCCGGTACACCGAACCTGCAGTAGATGTTCTTCATGAGAAAACTCATCACACTATCGGTGGTTATTCGACTTAGCGGTTCTGCTTCAACCTACTTAGTGTAGTAATCCACCGTCACGATGGCATATTTGTATTGTCCAGGAGCAGTGGGAAATTTCACGATCAAATCTAATCCCCACTACGCGAAGGGCCACGGAGACATCAGGATCGAGAGTGCAATAGATGGAGAATGGACCTTGTTAGCGTGTTAGTGGCATTTGTGATGGAATGCGCTTGGAAGTAATGCCGCAACTTCCGAGCGGTCACGATGAGTGCTAGAGCCAACTTTTTTAGATCCGGGTACCTGCTCTCTGCCAGCGTGTAGCCCTTGCCTACATAGTACACCAGGAGCTCGATGACATCATCTTTCCTGATCAAAGCCGAGCTCACTACTGTATTGGACACTGCCAAGTAGAGATATAGCATCTCTCCGGGAATCAGTTTTGACAACATCGGCACGAATGCCAAATATTCCTTGATATTCCTAAAAGCCTCATCTTGCTCGGGCCCCCAATTGATTAACTTGCAATGCTGACTCTTCAGCAGTTTAAAGAACAGTGCACACTTGTCCGTGAGCCTGGAGACAAACCTAGCGAGGGCCGTTACCTTGCCTGTCAGGGACTGCACGTCACTCCTGACTTTTGGGACTTCCATATTCATTATGGCCTGGACCTTCTCCGGGTTTGCTTCGATCCCCTGCCGGCTTATCACGTGGCCCAGGAAGTATTTGTCCAGGTTCAGCCTCATACAGTACGCGAGTATAGTATCAAAAACCGCTTACAAGTCGCTCACATGCTTGACCGTGGTGAGACTCTTTACCAACATGTCATCCACGTACACTTCCATGGTCTTTCCCAGCTGCCTAGCAAACATTTTGTTCATCAGGCGTTGGTAGGTTGCTCCCACGTTCTTCAGTCCGAACGACATCTTCTTGTAATAGTACACTCCCTTGTCGGTGGTGAAGGCGGTATGTTCCTCGTCCGCCGGATTCATCATTATTTGATTGTAGCTCGCGTAAGAATCTTTGAGACTTAGCATTTCGAACCCGGAGGTGGAATCAACAAGTTGATCTATTCAAGGCAACGAAAAGCTATCTTTTGGGCACGCCTTATTAAGACTGGTGTAATCCACGCACATCCTCCACTGCCCTACCGCCTTTTTAGGGACCATGACCATGTTGGCCAACCATTACGGGTACTTTGCTTCTTTGATAAACTGGATGTCCAACAACCTCTCCCTTGATGATGTCGTACTTGGCTAAACCGAATGATCTACGCTTCTACGTACCAGGGATACGCCTTTTCGAACTCCCAATCTGTGCGTCGCTAAGTCTCTCGAGATACCAGGCACATCCGCATATGACAAGGCTAATGCCTTGTTGTTGGCCTTCAGGAAGCGCACAAGCTCCTCCCGTACCGCGGGTGGCAAGCCCGACCCGATCTTTGCGGTCCTTGATGGGAACTCGTCCGATATGCAAATCAGCTCCGTTTCTTCAACGGATCATGGCCTCTCGGCCTCGGTTCCCTTAGTTGCGGTATTGACCCTGGGGTCCTTGTAGGCATCCGTTGTGAGTGTCTTCGTGATCCTAGAGGCTAATACTTTTGCCCTTCTCCTACCATTATTGTCAAGACCCACCCTGAATTTCACCCTGAAACCCGAAGTAAGTCTTGCGGGTACCACCTCCAAGGAAAATTTATCGAAGAACTCAGCAAACCTCCCTCGAAAATGGACAACCCTAACCCGAAAAATTAAAGAACTACCCTCTTAACCAAAAATATCATTCTCTAATTCAATCCATAATTATCCAGATACTAAACCATCGGCCTTAACACAACACCGAAAAATATTATACAATAATCCCAAGAGTATTCAGAGCTATTAAAAAAAAACAACGGAAGCAAAAAAATACCCTAATAGGTTAAGCAAGTAACCTACTGGTGAAAAATGGCTGAGAGATGGGTAACTATGCCTCGTCGCCTCCTACTAGTTCCAACCCGAACTCTGCAGACTGGACATTTTTAAAACGAAGGGCCCAAGGGAAAAACATCTAGAAATGTTAGAGTGAGTGGACAAAAATAAATAAAGAAAAATAAACATTAGCACTTATGTTTTCCCAATTTAATTTCCACAGAAAAACAAATGCATGCTTCAAATGAGAAATCATTTATGTCATGAATATCAAGCCTCCTCAGTTCAAAAATATATAACAATATACGTATGTATCTACACATGCCCATACTCTCAATATAAATTAATAGGTTTAAAATAATCTATATAGGGCTACTACGCTTGCGTCCAACGGTCCCGTCACGTTTTAATACGGTGTTACACTACGTCATTAAGGTGGACAAACAAGTGTATAAATATGTGACCATACCCCCTATATGAATTAAATACTCATATAAGTCTAATACGTTTACGTCCAACGCTCATGTCACACCATAATCCTCTAGTATGTCGTTAGAGCTCGCCGATCTCCACCTTAAGATCCTTGTCCTCTAGATCGGATTTGACTTCGTCCTCTCACCTCGTAGGTATATTTATAATTTACCGAAAATCCTATTTTCGGTAATTCTCCAAAATGCATAAAATTGTCAGGATTTTCGGTAATTCTCCAAAATGCATAAAATCGTCAAATAAAAATGACGTCAAATGTTCCAACAAAATAAATTGTTCAACAATAAACAATTGCATACATATTATTTAAAACAAAATTCCACTCATAAATTAGGCCTAAGCCTGATGTCGGTCAGATGTCTCTTTCGCTCGAGCCTCCTCACGTCCTGTTCCAAAAACATAATTAAATCATCAACTAAATACCGACGCTTATATAAAAATAGGTAGAATTAAATGTGAGCATCACACGCTCATCTATGCCTAACGTCCTTATTCTTAAATTCGCTTAAAACCATATTTCACCACAATTACCGACATCCTTAAAATCACTTTTCACTGTCCTAACCATAATTAACCCACGACTGCATTTTTAACTCATTAATCACCATAAATCACAATTCCTCTAAAAATTCAAAACCTAATCAAAACTCCTCAAACAATTCCAAACTACACAACAATAAACTCCTCTCCGGAAAACACATCTAAAATTATAAAAATCCCCTTAACAGCGACGGCCGACTCTGGCAACCTCCAATGCCAACCAAAATTTCACAGCACCTTCCTTTCAACCTCCTCTACAACTTTCCTAACTAGCACAAACACAAAATCCAAGCCTAGCTAGGGTAATCGAATTAAAACAGTGATTTGATCCCTAGAACTTCCACTCACCGATTCTCCTCACCTGAAGCAAACTGGACCGAGTCCTTCTAGGGCAAGGCAACTGGGTTGAAGACCTTCAAAAGCATATAAGGCTTGCCCGGATTGGTGGCCGGAGGAAGACGTTCCTGCGACGGAGAGCTTTGGGCAGTCGGGACTTCCAATCGCAATTGCTCCTTCACGGCAGCGTTAGGGAATCTGCCACCTATCCAGGAAGGAAGCTGGGTCGTTGGCCTACCGATTGGGACCAATGTGGCAGTCTACGGCATCGGACGGGCTCAGGAAACTTTTCCTGGCAAAGGGAGAGGGAGAGAGAATCGGGAGGGAGGAGAGAGAAGAGAGAGAGAGGAAAGAATTTGGGCTTGGCCCAACCGGTCCAATCCCACATCTAATACCCAATCTCCCAAAATTTAACACCTCAAAATAATACCCTAATAAAACTTACCTTTTTACTAGCTAAAATTTACTGTTTTACCGTCAAAAAATATTTCTACCACCAATAATTTCTCCGAAATAATTATCCCTCAACACCCCTCTAGGGACCTTTGAAATTATGAACTTATTTACGAAGATGGTAAAGCTCTTATTAACATTATGCTAGTAAATAAGGTAAAATTTAAGAGTCGGGGCGTGACAATTACCCCCTTCTTATAAAAATATTTGTCCTCGAAATTTACGTACCTGCTAATCAAAGAGGTAGGGATAGTGCTGTCTCATTTGCTCCTCTGATTCCTAAATAGCTTCCTCTACCTGATGACTTCTCCAAAACACTTTGATAAGTGGGATTGTCTTGTTCCTAAATACTTGCTCCTTTCAGTCAAGAATTTGAACCAGTTCCTCTTCATATGTCAAATCCTTCTGCAAACTAATCGGCTGCTCTTGTAGCATATGAGAAGGATCGGCGATATACTTGCGAAGCATGGATACATGAAACACTTGCTCCTTTTGATCAAGAATTTCCACGCTTACCAAAACGTACTACCCCTTTCCAAGGAGATAGTTTCAAGAACACCCAATCACCCACTTGAAGCTCAAGGTTCTTCCTGCGGACATCTACATAACTCTTCTGCCTACTTTGAGCGGCCTTGAGTCTATCTCTGACCACTTTGATCTTCTCATTTGTATCATGGATAATCTTAGGACCACAAAGCTCTCTTTGTCCTTCTTCATTCAAACGCAAAGGCATACGACATTTCTTCCCATAAAGTGCCTCAAAGGGAGCCATATCGATACTCGAATGAAAGCTGTTGTTATAGGCAAACTTCATCAAAGATAGGTTCTTATCCCAACTGCCCCTGAACTGCAAGGCACACGATCTCAACATATCATCCAAAGTCTGAATAGTCCTCTCTGATTGCCCATCAATCTGAGGATGAAAAGCAGTGCTGAAGTGTAGTCGGGTACCTAAAGCTGTCTGAAGAGCTCCCCAGAATTTAGAAGCAAATCTAGGATCCCAATCTGACACTATTGATTCAGGAACACCATGAAGTCTCACAATTTCATTCACATACAGCTCTGCCAAATTATCAAGTGAATACTTTTTTCCCATTGGCAAGAAATGTGCAGATTCGGTGAGTCTATCCATAATCACCCAAATATCGTCATGCCCTTCTCGGGTACAAGGTAAACTGGAAAAAAAAATCCATGGTGATGTAGTCCCACTTTCATAATAGGATCGGTAACGGCTCAAGCAACTCTGAAGGTTTCTGCCTTTCAGCTTTCACTTGCTGACAGATCAAACACTTACTCACAAAAGCTGAAATTTCCCTCTTCATGTTTGGTCACCAATAATAATCCTTCAAAGTCTGATACATCTTTGTATTACCCGGATGAGCAGCATATGCAGAACTATGTGCTTCCTCCATTATCTCATTCTTTAACTCTTCATTCCTCTTTGGAACATAAGGCCTATTTTTGAACAATAAAGTTCCAACTTTTCTTACCGAAAAATCCACGGCGGCTCAATTTGCTGCTCTTTCCATCAACCGAACTATGGAAGGATCATTATACTGTGTCTCTTGCACTGCATCTACCAAAACTGGCCTCACATGGAAACTAGCTACCAAGGCACCCACTTCATCCACCGCTAAATCCACCCCTGAAGCTCGTAACTCAAAAAGAAGTGGAACTTGAACCATCCTCAGGTGAGACAGAGATATGGAGGGATTTCGACTAAGAGCATCAGCTACCACATTAGCCTTTCCCAGATGATACTCAATAGTGCAATCATAATCATTGATCAACTTCATCCACCTTCTCTGCCTCATATTTAATTCCCTTTGAGTGAACACATACAGAATACTCTTGTGCTCGGTAAAAATCTAACACTTGGCTCCATAAAGATAGTGTCTCCATAACTTGAGAGTAAAAACTACTGCTGTAAGCTCTAAATCATGAGTGGGATAATTCACCTCATGCGGCTTCAATTGCCTAGAAATGTAGGCAATAACTTGATCATGCTATATCAATACCCTGCCTAGACCTCGTCTAGAAGCATCATAATAAACCACATACTCCCCACTATCATCCGGAGGTGCCAAAACAAGAGCATAGTCAGGCGATTCTTTAATTCTTGAAAAAAAATTCTCACACTAATCTGACCATTCGAACTTAACTCCATTCTTGGTCAATCTTGTAAGTGGAGCAGCAATCTTTGAAAAGTCTGGCACAAATCACCGATAATAACCTGCTAACCCCAAGAAACTATGAATCTCCATTACAGTGATGGGTCTTCTCCAACTTGACATTGCTTCCATCTTTTGGGGATCCACATTAACACCTTCTGCTGAAACTACATGACCTAAGAACCCCACTTTATCTAGCCAAAACTCACACTTTCTGAACTTGGCATATAACTGAGCATTTCTCAAAGTCCGCAATATCAATCTTAGATGTTTGGCATGCTCCTTCTCACTTTTTGAGTATACCAAAATATCATCTATGAATACGATTACAAAGCGGTCAAGATATGGACTCAACACCCTATTCATGAGATCCATGAACGCAACGGGTGCATTAGTAAGTCCAAAAGGCATCACCACAAACTCATAATGACCATAGTGTGATCGAAAAGCAGTGAGTGCATTAGTAAGTCTAAAAGGCATCACCACAAACTCATAATGACCATTGCGTGATCGAAAAGCAATCTTTGCTATATCACTCTCCCGGATCCGCAACTGATGATAACCAGATCTCAAATCAATTTTTGAGAAAACAGAAGCACCCCTCAACTGATCAAATAAATCAACAATGAGAGGCAACAAATATTTATTATTCACTGTGACTTGATTCCTATAATCAATGCATAGTCTTATGGTGCCATCTTTCTTCTTAACAAACAACACCAGGGCACCCTATGGAGACATGCTAGGCCGAATAAAACTCTTGTCTACCAACTTCTGCAGTTGAGTCTTCAACTCTTTCAATTCCTCTGGAGCCATTCTGTAAGGTGCCCGCGAGATAGGCATAGTTCTAAGAAGTAACTCAATAGAAAAGTCTATCTCCCTTACAGGAGGCAAACCAGGCAATTCCTCGGGGAACACATCCGGAAACTCTCTTACTACAGGGATATCCCCTACTTCCAACACTCCTACACTTGTATCCACAACGTGAGCTAAGCATGTCTGACAGCCTTAATTCAACAATTTTCTGGCAGCAACAGCTCATATCAGATAACTCGAAATAACATATCTTTCTCCTTAAAAAGCAACCTCAAATCCATTTGGACTTCGAAACACCACTTCTTTTCGGAAATAATCTACCATAGCTCTATAAGTCTTCAAAAAAATTACTTTTTACTAGCAAAAATTACCATTTTTTACCGTCGTCACAATTTCTTCCTTCGAACAAATTCTTCGAAATAATTGTCCCCTAACACCACTATGGGGACTAATTAAATTATACACTTAATGACTAAAACGGTAAAACTCTTATTACCACCATGCTAGTAATTAAGGTAAAAATTAAGGGTCGGGGCGTGACAGACATGGGTATAAATATGTGTCCATACCCCCTATATGAATTAAACACTCATATAAGGCTACTACGCTTACGTCCAACGCTCATGTCACACCATAATACAGTTATATACTATGTCATTAAGGTGGACAGACACATATGGCTAGCTAGCATTTATATATATACTCTCCTCGTAAATATATTTATAATTTACCGAAAATGAGATTTTCGGTAATTCTCCAAAATACATAAAATCGTCAAATAAAAATGACGTCAAATGCTCCAACAAAATAAATTGCTCAACAATAAACAATTGCATGCATATTATTTAAAACAAAAGTCCACTCATAAATTAGGCCTAAGCTTGATGTCGGTCAGATGTCCCTTTCGCTCGAGCCTCCTCACGTCCTGTTCTAAAAACATAATTAAATCCTCAACTAAATACCGACGCTTATATAAAAATAGGCAGAATTAAATGTGAGCATCGCACGCTCATCCATGCCTAACTTCCTTATTCTTAAATTCGCTTAAAACCATACTTCACCACAATTACCGACATCCTTAAAATTACCTTCCATCGTCCTAACCATAATTAACCCACGACTGCATTTTTAACTCATTAATCACCATAAATCACAATTCCTCTAAAAATCCAAAACCTAACCAAAACTCCTCCAACAATTCCAAACTACACAATAATAAACTCCCCTCTGGAAAACACATCTAAAACTATAAAAATCCCCTTAACAACGGCAGCGCCGCCGGCGGCCGACTCCGGCGACCTCCAATGCCTACCAACATTTCATAGCACCTTCCTCTCAACCTCCTATATAACTTTCCTAACTAGCACAAACACAAAATCCAAGCCTAGCTAGGGTAATCGAATAAAAATAGTGATTTGAGCCCTAGAACTTCCACTAACCGATTCTCCTCACCTGAAGCAAACTGGACCGAGTCCTTCTAGGGCAAGGCAACTAGGTTAAAGACCTTAAAAACTATATAAGGCTTGCCCGGATTGGTGGCAAGAGGAAGAAGTTCCGGCGACGAAGAGCTTTGGGCAGTCGAAACTTCCATGCGTGATTGCTCCTTCACGGTGACGTTAGGGAAGCTGCCACAGGTCCAGGAAGGAGGCTAGGTCGACGGCCAACCGATTGGGACCAGTGTAACAGTCTACGATAGCCGGACGGCGGCGGATGGGCTCGGGAAACTTTTCCGGGCAAAGGGAGAGGGAGAGAGAATCGGGAGGGAGGAGAGAGATGAGAGAGAGAGAGAGGAAAGAATTTGGGTTTGGCCCAACCAGTCCAATCCCACATCTAATACCAATCTCCAAAATTTAACACCCCAAAATAATACCCTAATAAAACTTTCCTTTTTACCGTCGATAAATATTTCTACCACGAATAATTCCTCCTAAATAATTATCCCTCAACACCCCTCTAGGGACCTTTGAAATTATGAACTTATTTACGAAGACGGTAAAACTCTTATTAACATCATGCTAGTAAATAAGGTAAAATTTAAGAGTCGGGGCGTGACAATTATCCAGGTCAATGGTGTAGCATCCTCTCACGGCCAGCTGATCGCCCCGGATGGTAACTATACCTGCCGGGGATAGCAGCTTCATCATCAGCATGTGACCAGCAATGAATGCATTTACCTTTCATAGTGTTGGTCTTCCCAGTATCCCGTTGTATGATAGAGACCTTTGAAATTATGAACTTATTTACGAAGACGGTAAAACTCTTATTAACATCATGCTAGTAAATAAGGTAAAATTTAAGAGTCGGGGCGTGACAATTATCCAGGTCAATGGTGTAGCATCCTCTCGCGGCCAGCTGATCGCCTTGGATGGTAACTATACCTGCCAGGGATAGTAGCTTCATCATCAGCATGTGACCAACAATGAATGCATTTACCTTTCATAGTGCTGGTCTTCCCAGTATCCCGTTGTATGATGAATCACAGTCGACGATTATGAAGTCTACCCTCGTTCTTAACGTGTTCCCCTCTACACCCTCCAGGATCACGAGAATGTTATCAGAGCCCAGAGGTTGTACCACGTTCTCAGAGAAGCTTATCAGTAGCTCATTATCATGTGTGAGCTTACTGCTCCCTCTCTTCAAAGCCTGCCATGCACTCCTAAACAGCACATTCACGGATGCCTCGGTGTCAATCAGGATCTTCTTGTAAAGATAATGATCCAACTGCATAGTGATCAGGAATGGGTCCTCGTGAGGCTGCCTGGTCCCTTGCTCTTTTTCTTCCTCGAATGTCACCGATTTCCAGCTCACGTCGACGTTCTGATTGTTACAGCTTCCAAAGGCGAATATCTCTCGCCCTTCCTTGATCCCGGGGCACTGTTTCTTGGCTTTGTTACTCCTCTGTCTATCCGTGCCACCCCCCCTGAGGATTGTGTTGATCGTCCCGTAAACGAAAACCCCTGCAGCCTACCGCTGACCCGACACATACTGCTGGAGCTTTCTTGCTTTTAGCTGGCTCTCAATCGCTTTTTGTAGCTCTACACAATTGTTTATCGCATGCGTGGCTTTCCCGTAGTATCCGCAATACTTCCCAGTATCTTCTCAGGTTAATCGAGATGAAGGAAACTTCCTAGTCAGGGATCCCGAGATTGTGCCCTTGTTCTCATTCCACACGACCTCAGGAGTTGTTGTCAGTGCAGTGAAATTTTACTTGGCTGCGGGAACTGTTGCTTTAAACCCGCCATCTTGATAACTCCCTTTGCCTTTCCCTTGTGGGCCTCCCATCTGCTTGGTTTACTTCATGCCTCCCTCCTTAAACCTCTTGCTAGTAGTGAATGCTTGTCCCTCTTGATCTCTTTTTCATGTTCTTACTTCTTGGATCGTCTGTCCTTGCGATTCAGACCTCCTATCTTCCTTTCTTTTACCTGTGTACTGATCCCCATACGTGTCATGGTCCGCCTGAGCATGTCTAATCGCCATCTCTATTAGCTCATCATAACCCCGGGGGTTTTCGATCCTCACCGCATACAAGAACTTCCCGAAAGTTTTTAGCCCCTCACCGTGCCCTTGCTTTACCTTGAACATCTGGGCGGTATTTTGCCCGTCCCTTCGCAGTATGAAACGGTTCACAAATATGTTCGACAGTTTCCTAAAGCAATCTATCGAGCCAGCATGGAGCTCATAGAACCAGCTCAACGCCTCACCTGACAATGTTTCTTGGAACATATTGCAACACGCGGCGTCTGAGTAACCCTTCACGGTGGTATGAGATTTGAAACTATCGAGGAAGAGATGCGGGTCCCTTCGCCCCCGTAGTTTAATTTAAGAGGTTTTGCTGCATGAGAACGCAAGGTCTGCGTGATGGTCCTCGTGAACGGTCATTCTCTCTCTCTCTTCGAATCCCATGCCGGGTGGGTTGTGTTCCGCCCTTCTTTCTGCTTCTACTCCCGTTTTCTCCAACTCCCTTTCTTCGACGAGGGTTGGGATCGGCGGTGGGCCCTCTCTCTTCATGCTTTCTAGGAACAGATTGGCCCGGACGTGGACCGTTCTGCAGGTTACCGTTGGCGGTGTCATCGGTGATCCCCGCCCTCTCCCTGTGGCTCTCGAAGGGTGGCGGTTGCCCGCTCAATTGTCTCGTCACTCTCTAATCTTCGCGCCAACGCGCCCATTATCGTTGCGTTATCTATTTCCAACTTTTTCTCTCGAGTAGCCGCTTCTAGACGATCACACGTCCTTTCTCTCTCCATGTGTGCCACGTCCACTCTCAACCTTTCGACCATATCCTCTATTTCTTCCTGCGTGAGGTCACGCATCGTTCCGTCCGAGGTCCTTTCCAGGTCATTCCCTACGAGCGTGCATTCCAGCCTCTCGCCCGATCCTCCCTTCCGAGCAATGGTCCCCGGCATCCTATCCCCATCGAGGCCGCTTTGGTCTCTCGTCATCACCCTGCTCCCGTCCTCTACTTCATTTGATTCTGCCATCAAGACTGGTTTTTCGTAAGTATTCCTACAGACGGCGCCAATTGTTTCTGCGAGATCCCGTAGACATTGTAAAAACTCCTTCGCGTGATCTGTCCTTGGATGTGTTGACTCCTTATCTGCAAAAGGAGACCGACCGGGACTTTTCAGTCTTTCTCTCTCTGATAATTAAGTCAGATATGCAGTAGGTGTAGTATTAAATGCTAGGATATGTATCTTACCATTTTGGTTGACTTTAACATCATATTTATAGCCCCACGTTGACTTCAACATTGCCTGTTATTCGATGTGGGACAAATATACTGCTGAGTTTTGCTTATTTGATCTCTTGTGGAGTCTACCTCCCAGCCCAGTCTGCTGTAGCCTTCAAAATAAGACACGTTCATGCTGGGCTTTATAGCATTGCGGGTCAGGAGAGGTATTTATCGATTACCGATTACAATTAGAGTTTAGCGTCGAATTAGTGTTTCCACCAAAATCTAAGCAAATATGAACCTCAATTATTTATAGCATTCTCAATAGACTCTAGATCTTAGCTCCTTTGTTATTTTGGAAGAGCATGTTTACATCTTTGTCAATTTTAACAACTGCACCAGCCATTTGAACGTCTCTCTATTTTATCTGTTAGCTATCTTGCTGGATGATAATTGCTATTACTTTTGTTAATTTCAAACTTTCATTCTAAGTTATTGTATGTAATCTATATATACATTTAAGAATTGAAATTTGTTTATTCCTTCTGGTTTGAAGTCGACATTTGTTTAGTCCTTGTAGTTTTATTTTAATCTGAATAGTTTTTAAAGTCACAATTTTTCATTCAAATAGTCCTTATGGTTTTATTTTAATCTGAATAGTCCTTAAAGTCATGATTTTTCATCGAAATAGTCATTCCGATTCATTTTCTCAATTAAAGTCCATAAGGACTATTTGGATGAAAAATCATAACTTTAAGGACTATTCAGATTAAAATAAACTCATAAGGACTATTTGAATGAAAAATCATGACTTTAAGGACTATTCAAATTAAAATAAAATCATAAGGACTATTTAGATGAAAAATCTTGACTTTAAAGACTATTTAGATTAAAATAAAACCATAAGAACTAAACAGATATCGACTTCAAACCACAATGACTATATAATATTTTACCCTACATTTAAACACTTTCATTCATTCATAAATAAATAATATAAATTGAAAACTAGCTAACATAGAGAGCGAAATAGTGCATTGTATTTCCAAAGAGGCTAATCAAAATGTCTTTCTAGATATTTTGGCCAAACTTGACTTAAATTAATAAAAATGTTCTTAAGTACTAAATGGTAATGCAATGTGAGTTAACATTTTGTTTGTTTTTATCTCTAACTAATAATATCTCGAAAATGACTAAGGTCATGTTTAGCTTTATCACTAACTTCACCAAAAGAGAAAGCAACACAAAATGAGTTCAAAAACTATTTTAACACGATCATAATATTTTAGAAAGACGGCAAAGTACATGTTGCTAGTTGTCAAAGATATCCCAATCTGGCAATCTATAGATAATACGCTTTGGTGCTTATGAAGTGCTTTGACTAATGAAAACTAATACAGCTCCTCATATGCATCATCATGTACATCTAATCCACAACTAAATTGATATTTTATACATAGTGTGTATACTCTGTGGAGCAAGTATGATTTTATTATGCCAAGAAAGAAAGAAGAAAGAATTATTGTACAAGTTATCAAACCTTGGTGTGGTTTGGTTTGTAGTCATAAAATCAAGAGAAAAATAGCGTAAGTATGACTGTTGGAAGAGTATGTGGCATTTTATAGTTAGTTGGCCGGTTGGAAATTGATGTTATTGCAAGTCATTAACTGCAACTAATGTTATCACTTAAGATAAATGTGTTTGATTGGCGTTAACTCAACTTGAATTTTGATTATATATCCAACAAGACATGTTGAATGACGATTTTTATTTCTATTGATTTGGATCATCAATTCAACGAAGAAAGAATAATTTGTAGGTACGATTTTGAATCCGGAACTACTGGTCCGGTGTGGATTGTTGTTTTAACAGGCTAGGACCTAATTTGATACAGTTTCGTTTAAAAAAAAATCAGTTTTTATCTAAATTTCTAGATTTTACTGTGTTTGGCAAACTAAACAAAAGAATAGTTTAAAAAAAAATACATGTTAGTGAAAACAGATTTTAGAAGCAGTATTAGGGTTGCTTTTAAAAGATGTTGTCAATAAAAACATATAAAAATAGTATTTTATGTCTTGACATCAGTTTTAAAAATAAGATATACAAAAAAAAAATTGTTTTAATTCACAACCGATTATATTCACAATACAACAGAAGCAATTTTTATAAAAAGACATATCTCTCATTTCTTTATATTCATTTCTTTCTCCCTCTTTTCCGCGCGACCCTCTCTCTCTCCCTCTCCCCGACCCGTTCTTTGCCCGGATATTCGGCCGCCCGTTTGCCGCCGTCCGGCCGCCCCAGAACGCCGGACTGGTCTCGTTCGGACCCTCGCCTCTTCCTCTCTCTTCATGGGCCGGTGCCAGCGCGCGGAGCACCGTTGAGAAGCCGCAGCCGAGCCCTGAAGTTCCGACTGCCCGGAACTTCCCGTCGCCGGAACTCCTTCCTCCGGCCGCCATAGCCGGCGAGCCTTAGCTCAAAAGAAAGCCCTCCTCCCGTGCAGCAATCCCTCCAAAGAGCTCCCTCCATCTCGAGCTAGGTAAGAAGAAATAGGTAATAGAAATTCTAGGGTTTTTTTTGTGTTTTCGTTCGATTGGCATAGTTAGGCTTGGTTATGGTGTTTGTGGTAGTTAGGAAAGTTGTAGAGAAGGTTGAGAGGAATGTGCTGTCAAATTTTGGTGGGCATTGGAGGTCGCCGGAGCTGGCCGCCGGCCGCCGCCAAGAAAAATGTTTTTTGTAGGGAATTTTATGAGGAGTTTATTGGAATGAGTTTTATGATTTTTAGAGGAGTTTTGGACAGGTTTGAGAATTTTTGAAGTTTGATATTTTTAGCGGATTATTAAATTAAAATCCGGCCACGTGATTATTTAAAGTTAGAAAGGTGGAAGGTGTTTAGAGGATGTCGGTTTAGAGTTTGTGGAGGTTTATTGGTTGGTAGTGAAATTAAGATTTTGGGCGATAGGCATGGTTGAGCGCGCGGAACTCCTTTTTAATTTCGCCTATTTTCTTTAAGCGTCGGTGTGTTAATTAAGGATTTATTTATGTTTTTGGAACAGGACGCGAGGAGGCTCGAGCTCACGAGGTCTCCGACCGACATCAGGCTTAGGCCTATTTTGTGAGTTGACATTTGTTTTAAATAATGTGCTTAAATGTTTTTTGTCGAATAATTTTATGTTGTTAGAAATTTCTCGAAATTGAGATTTTCGGTGATTATACTCATATATAATTGTTTATGAGAATAGTATGTATATGATTAAATGCTAGTTAGCTATACGTGACTTTCCACTATCCTGAGGTACAATTCTAGTATGGGGTGACGTGAGCGTTAGACACTAGTGTCGTAGCCTTGTACGACTTTCTATTCTTCGAATTCATTCATAGAATTCGTACAAGGAATCAGCACGTATATATACCACTCGGACGTTTCCCCCATACTGAGGTACAATTCCAGTATGGGGTGACATGAGTGTTAGACGTCAGCGTCGTAGTCTTGTATGCTTATCTATTTTTCGAGCTTATTCATAGATATCGTACAAGAGATAGTCGAGTGTGAATACATACTGATATATATAATATTCTAGCCTAAGAGGTAATTTTTCCTAAAGTTTGAGAGTCTAGCCATCAGTTTGGAATTTTCGAGTTAAGCTTTTAAGCTATCGCTGGTAAAGCGTTTTCTTTGAAAGTATTTTTGGGAAAATATTTATTTGTTGTCGGAATTGCTTTTATCCACTCACTCTGACGTTTTTGAATATTTTCTCCTGGGCTCTTCGTTTTTAAAATGCCCAGTCTTCAGCGTTCGCGTGAGGTCTAGAAGGCGACGTCGAGGCATAGTGACTCATCTATCCGCTACATTTCGCCAGTAGGTTACCTGTTTAATCTACTAGGAGATTGTTAGCTTCCGCTGTGTTTTAAATTTTTAGTAGCTCTGAATACTGTTGAGATTTTCTATATAACTTATTTTGGCTACTTTTGGGTGGTAGCGGAGAATGTTAATTTATTTTGGTTAATTAAGTGGTTATTTTCTGTTCTTCCGAGTTAGGGTTGTCCATTTTCACATGAGGTTTGCCGAGTCTTTTGGTAAATTTTCCTCGAATGTGGTCCCCGCAGGACTCACCTCGGATTTTAGGGTGAAATTCGGGGCGGGTCTTGACAGCGCCTCCACTAGAGTAGACTTTAGTAGCGTCCCTGACCACTTTCCCTCCCCGGCAAATCCGCCGAATTCTAGTTTTCTGGCGAGATCAATTTTGTTTGAAGTTTTGAGTGATCTCGCTAGAAAACTGGAATTCGGTGGACTCGTCGGAAAGGGAAAATGGTCGGTGATGCCTTTGGTGTCCGCTCAAGTGGAGTCGCGCCGGTGCTGGACGGTGACGAATAGAGGGACGTCCGCACTCTGCTCCACATCCGGCCTGATATATATATATATATATATATATATATATATATATATATATAGGAATATGTGTACAAGTTTAGTTTTGTCACCCTCTCTCTCACATCAGCTCATGAATCATAAAAAAGGGTGCTGGTCACTGTGGAACCTCTCTGACCACTCCAACACTCACCACCCAACCCAACCCATTATCAAATACCATTAAAACTCCGAAAACCCAATTTCTCCCTTTCAAATTCCATTTCCAATTCCATTTGCATTTCTTAAAAACCGCCAATCATTCATTCATTGCCTCCTTTTCCCAGTACTCCCCACTTCTTCATTTCTTCTTGTTGTGGAGCTCAACACCAAACCCACACCACCCCACCCCCACACACATAGCTAGCTTCACTCACAATCCACGCCTAATATTAGTGTCCTCATGACTCCCTCACCTTCAAGATCTGAGATTTCTTAGATCTCAGTTACTGTGAGAAAAGAAACCAACCCCAAAACCCGAAAAACATGGGAAGCAAATGGAGGAAAGCCAAGCTTGCTCTTGGCTTGAACACATGTCTTTATGTTCCTCAAACTGCAGAGGAGTCATCATCACCTTCCCCAAACGGCGTCGTTGCTTCTAGACACTCCGACGCCGTTTCTTCCTCCTCTCTGCTTTCTCCGACGGGTGTTGTCTCCGAACGGCGACCCACCACTCCGACACCGTCCTCTTCGGGGCTCAAAACTGGAACCAAGTCCTCAAAGGTTTGATCTTTTCTTGTTTCGCATAAAACCCATCTGCGATTTTAAACTTTTTGCCAAGTGGGTTTGGTTTTCTGCAATGTTTTGGTTTCTGGGTTGATTTAGATATAAGCCATTTTGGTGTCTATGGTGGATATCCATGGTAGATTCTTAAGTGAAACCAGTGAATGAAAATGTCCTTTTTTGTTTTCAATGAACAGAATATTTTTTGCTTATTTGTTTAATGATGTTTAAAGCAGCAATGTTGTTGTCATTTTATAATAATTTACTGGTGCACCAACTCTAGTCTTTTTCTTCACTCTGAGTTAACGTGGGGTAGAATATGCTGGTGGGGGTTTTGTGATAATGTGATGTATGTGAAAATGGGGTGGATTGTATTGTATTGGGTGTCTGGTTGTTTTCATCTCTATGTGAAGTTGTGAAGGAAGAGAAAGTGGACTAGTCCCCTTTATGGACCATTGTCTTCTTTGGATTATTAGAAAAGGAATTCTTTTCCCTGTACCTTTCCTTTCTTCCAAGGGAAAGTGCTTTGGCTGGTCAGCACAAGTGCACTGTCCCATATTTACAGACCCCCATACCTCTCTCTCTTTAGACCTTTGATTGTGAGATTTCCTGCATTGGGCATCAACTAAAGAAAAAGAAGAGAGTTGAAGAGGAAATTAGTTTTGGTAAGTCCTAGAGCAATTTGTCATATTACACAAGGAAAAAAAAAATCGTTCTTTTGATGAGAATTGTATAAAAGAGTTTCTTACTGTCTTGAAAGAATGAAAGGTTCATCCTTAGGCAGCAAGTTGCTTGTATATTCTTACTTTCGAAAAGTCATCCTCTTGATTGATCTTAATTTCCCATTGTGTCCTCCGCCATGTTTCTGACCATTCCTCATTGACTTCTTTTTCTTGTTGGCTAGCTGATTTACAAGGGATGGCTTTAATTGTTTAATCTCAGTTTTGAATTGAATAAAAGAACCTTCAAATTGACAACTGTACTGTGCTGTAGATACGATGCAATCTAGTTCATCTTTTTATGCTTTAATTATACTAGTGGAAATGTATGGGTTAAAAGTATCAGCTTAAGATCCATTTGTATCGAGATGAACCTTTGAAATCTTCACATGTATCAAAGAAACTTGAATATTATAATAGTCACCAGATTCTCTGAATCAAAGGGTTTTGATTTGTACAAGTTCCCAAATGCAGAATTTTTATTTGTTTTTCAATGAGGACCAAATGCAGGATTGTTGGAAGACTTCCATGCTCGTTATAATTGTCCTTAGAACTATAGGAGGGTAGTTAAAAAATCTGTAGACCCAGAAAACTAAGAAATCATATAACTCTGTATCCCAAAACAGAATCTGAGGTTAGAATGCCTGGTCTGTGGTTAAATTAATTCATCTGTTACAATTTGTCTTCCTGTTTTATTTTAACAAGTATATTGCAAATTGCATATGAGATGATGGAATAGAAATTTAACTATTACAATTAATATATTTCTCGTCTCAATAATTTGAAATTTGTACTTCTCAATGCAACCAGTCCGATACATTGTTCTAACAAGCTTGCCCATAATTGCAGAGAACTTGCGCAATATGTTTAACTACCATGAAACCTGGACACGGGCATGCCATTTTTACTGCAGAGTGCTCACACTCTTTTCATTTCCACTGCATTACTTCTAATGTAAAACATGGGAACCAAATTTGCCCAGTTTGCAGGGCAAAGTGGAAAGAAGTTCCCTTTCAGAACCCTGCTTCTGGTCTTTCACGGGGTATTCCAAGAATTAACCCTGTGAATTGGCCCCAAGATGATGCATGGATGACTGTTCTACGCCAAATTCCTCCACCCCGAGTTGACGTTAGCCGGCCTATTACATCACTCTTTCACACTCCTGAACCAGCTATTTTTGATGATGATGAAAGCTTAGATAACCAACCTGACATTTCTATGAATAAGGCATCTGTTGAAGATCAGACTTCTAACAACAATTGTATTGGAATCATAGAGGTCAAAACATATCCCGAAGTTCCAGCTGTTAAAAGATCAAGCTCTCATGATAACTTCAGTGTTTTGATTCATCTCAAGGCTCCTCTTACAAGTGCAAGACAGAATGGCAGTAGAATCCCAGTATCTCAAAATTCTCGGGCTTCAGTAGACCTTGTTACAATCCTTGATGTTAGTGGCAGCATGGCAGGTACAAAGCTGGCTTTACTAAAGCGAGCCATGGGGTTTGTGGTGCAGAACCTTGGTCCCTCCGATCGGCTTTCTGTTATTGCCTTCTCCTCTACTGCCCGTCGGCTCTTTCCCCTTCGTCGCATGACTGACACTGGACGCCAGCAAGCATTGCAGGCTGTAAACTCTCTTGTGTCAAATGGTGGGACAAACATTGCTGAGGCTCTTAGGAAAGGTACCAAGGTTTTAGTAGACCGCAATTCGAAAAATGCTGTTTGCAGTATCATACTATTATCTGATGGGCAGGATACATATACTGTTTCTAGTCCCGGTGGGATTCATCCCCGTACAGATTACCAATCACTTCTCCCAATCTCTATCCGTAGCAATAATGCAGCAGGCTTGCATATTCCAGTTCACACATTTGGATTTGGTGCAGACCATGATGCTGCTTCGATGCATTCAATCTCTGAGGTTTCTGGGGGGACATTTTCTTTCATAGAAGCTGAAAACGTGATTCAGGATGCATTTGCACAGTGCATTGGGGGTCTTCTGAGTGTAGTGGTGCAAGAGCTGAATGTCACAATCGAGTGTGTTCACCAAAGTTTGCAATTGGGTTCAATAAAAGCTGGGAGTTATAAAACCAGCATGATGACTGATGCAAGAATGGGATCTATTGATGTTGGAGACCTATATGCTGAAGAAGAGAGGGATTTTTTGGTGACAATGAATATTCCAGTTGATGAGTCCAGTAATGTGATGTCACTAGTAAAGGTTAGATGTCTTTACAGAGACCCCATTACGAAAGAAATGGTCAATTTGAATGAAGCCGGTGAAGTCACAATCAAAAGGCCTGAAGTAGTTGGCCAACTACTAGTGTCGATGGAAGTAGACAGGCAACGCAACAGGCTTCATGCAGCTGAAGCAATGGCCGAGGCTAGAGTAGCAGCTGAGAATGGTGACTTGGCTGGTGCAGTTTCCCTCCTGGAGAGCTGTCGTCGGGTACTGTCTGAAACTCCTTCTGCACGAGCAGGTGACCGCTTGTGTGTTGCACTTTCAGCCGAGTTAAAGGAGATGCAAGAAAGAATGGGAAATCGTCGTGCATACGAAGAAACAGGGAGGGCTTACGTTTTATCAGGATTGAGTTCACACTCATGGCAGAGGGCAACTGCTCGAGGTGATTCCACTGATAGCACAAGCCTTTTGCAATCATACCAAACCCCATCAATGGTAGACATGGTGACCCGGTCGCAAACTATGCTACTAGGGAATCCATCACCTCGACGAACCCTCAGCAGTGTTAAGTCATTTCCGGCCAAATCACGGCCACATTAACCAACAGTGATGGAACTGCTACACACTCTACGCATATCCTTTATTAATGGACCTTTTCTATTTCTTCAATTTTTCTTCCTGTGGTTTGGGTTAACAGGGAAACAAAGGAGTTTTGGGTGTTTTAACCGGGTGGTGGTATATTTCTTTGTTTGTCACGTATATGAATAAGAATTGGCGAAAGGTGAGTAAACGGGCTCTTCAGAACAACTGTGAAAAGGAAAATGGCGTGCGGGGTTAGGATCTGTTAGTGTGATTTTGGGTGATGTACATGTAGAGGGTTTTTCTTTTTCTCTTCCTGGTTTATTTGCTACTGTATCGGAGAATAGAAAGGGGATAGCCTTGTAATTGTGGGAATACATATGGAGTGAATTCTTCACTTCAATATATGAAATGGTATTATTACTCCTGATTCTGATTATTTTCACTAGCTTTAGTGTTTTTCTTTGAGTCACTCGATCAAGATTGCAGTTACACATTTGTTGTATTTTGTGTTGGGTATTCATTCAATTGCACATAAGTTCATAGAGAAACAAGGACTTGAAGAAAAGTACGAACAATAATATATACATGAAAGTTGGAAAATCAGATATTTCAGCTCTGCGTAGAAATACATCCAAAAGTTAAAACCATTGTCTACAAATCCATCAAATCCATTATTAACCCTAAACTCATGTGTCACCGTCCATCATTATCTGTGTTGAGACTTTCAGATTATCAATATTTGTTACCAAATACCAAGGACTCTTCTGCAGCCTCCATGGTAAAGATGTGAAAAAGGCATGAGACCGATGAGAGTTGCTTCCGAACCAACTTCTCCTCGATGACACTTCGACTCTAGCCATCACAAGTTTCTCATTAGGCAGTGTACTTGCCGGCGTAAACGTCCTAGGCACACCATCACCACCATCTGTGCCATCATTATTAACATAAAGATGAACTTCTACCCTCATTCGCAAAATCTTGCAAGCTTGATATTTCTCATCCTCTTGTTGGATTGTCTCAAAGAAAATCACAAAACAAGTTTGTTTAAGGAAGTGATCGAGGCCAGTCTTTGAATTCACAAATTAAAGATACATACATAGTTTTATAGCTGGCTAGCTTAGCCTAGCTAGCCACTGTTAAGTAGGAGAGAGATAGAGTGGAACTGAGAGGAGAATCCATGTCCACCTCTGAGGCTGCGGATATCTCTGTTGATTGGAGAGGCAGACCCTGCTGTAAGCCAACCAAACATGGTGGAACGAAGGCTGCTGTTTTTGTCTGCTCCCTTGATCTCCCCGGTCGTTTTCATTTTAGGCTGCTCTGCCGTGGCTGGATAGAATTTAATGTCATTTTAACGAAATATTTGATACGTATTACTCAAGCAATACTACTAACAGTAACAGCGGAATTACTAACAGTACTAAAACACACAAGCAATGTAGTTCAAAGAGAATGTATTCTTCTCTTATTATTGTACAAAAATGTACAATGATTATTGTCTAATGTCTTCTCTCACAATAAGACTCTAAACAAATATATCTCTAACTGTTTCGCTCTCTGGTCCCTAGAACTATGCTAAGACCTCTATTTATAGAGTTGAGAACTATACAAATCTTTATCTAGCTTGGAAACTACTCCTTAACTAAGTCAGACAACCATTCATTTTCAAGCTTGAAAACTATGTACTTAACTAACTTATAAAATGAATCACTAATTCCTAAAAGCTAAAGGATACACCAGTATCATGGCTCCTCCTTTTAGGAACTTAAACTCTTGTTGAAGTTAAAACCAGAGATTAGGAAACTCGAGAGTTCCCTTCTCTTTGTTGAACAATTTAGCTTTGCTTGGAACTTGACCGGCACGCCCGATAAGAAACGCCGTCCGCTCCCCTTTACGCTCCAAAATGCAATCTTCAACTAATTGATCCTCTCGGTCAAACCACAAGTCTTCAACTGATGGTAAGACTGTCTTGTCGTCGCCATCATCATCAAGTAATGGTGGTTCAAACAACTTCAAGTACTCGGCATTGATGACCGAATACATTCCCAAGTATGGTGGCAAATCAAGCCACTTGGTGATCACCTCTACTTTCGTTGGATTAATTTTTCAGTGTCCACCACCAACCACAAATCCTAGATACACTAGCTCCTCCTAAGCAAACTCGCAATTCTTCGCATTTAGCCGTAGTTGGCTGCCTCTTAAGACCTCAAAAACCTTTTCGATATGCACCAGGTGCTCCTCCCATGTCATGCTATAAATCAGAATGTCATCCAAGTAAACGATCCCAAAGTCCTCCATGTAAGATCTTAGTAAATCGTTCATCAACCACATGAACGTAGCTGGGGCGTTACACAATCCAAACGGCATCACTAACCATTCGAATAGGCCTTGCTTCGTCTTAAAAGTTGTTTTCCATGTATCTTCTTCTCGAACTTGGACTTGGCGGTACCCGGATTTCAAATCTAGCTTGGTAAAATACCTACACTCTCTAATTGATCCAACAAGTCATCTATTCTCGGTAATGGATACCGATTCTTGATGGTTATCTTGTTTAACGCACGATAGTCAACACACATGCGCCAACCTCCATCTTTCTTAGGAACTAACAAGACTGCTGATCCACAAGGTGAACTACTTTGCATTATAATTCCCTTCTCGAGAAGTTCTTGTACTTGTGTCTTGATTTCCTCATATTCTTGCATAGTTGTGTTGTATAACCCTGAATTCGGTAAAAGACTCTCTCCTATCAGCATGATCTCGTGTTCCACACTCCTCTTTGGTGGCAGACCCGGATTATCCGGAAAAAAATCGGCAAACTTCAATTTCAGCCTCTCCACATTTTGATCATGCTGCCCCGTTAACGAAGTTAAGCATACTTGACTCGAAAACTCCTCCTTTGGCCGAATCATCAATAAGACAAATTTTCCACATGCATTAACTAACCGTTTAGCCTGAGTTGTTGTAACTAAGCTTGCCTCTAGTGGGAGGGACGCCGCTCAGATAACGAATCGTTGTCCGTCTTTCGTAAATGTGTACTTTTGAGCCTTCCTTTCGTAGATAGCATCTCCATCCCATAAGTAAGGATTTCCCAGAATCACCTGACAAACATCCGGTGGCACCACATTGCATGTCACTTTGCCAATGTAAGATTCATGAAGAGCAAACTTGAATGTGCATTGACTGGTAATACTTAGTCTTGTGTCCTTTTGAATCCATCCTAATGGATATGGCTTCAGATGTTCGACGTTTGAAGGCCTAACTTTTGAACCAAAGCTTCCGAGATATAAGGTTCTTCTGACTTCTCGGATCCACAATGGCATCAACTAAACTGGTCTTCACCTGCAGCTTTACAACAAAAAGCTGCTCCTTGCAGTTCTCATCATTGTTCCCTAACTAAGTTCATACCATAAGGTTGACCTTCACATTTGGTTCTGTCATTCCTGGTACTTCTTTTGCCTCGTTTGTGATTAATGTTGTCTTCTTCCTCTCCTCCTTGTGTCGTAACACTCTTGATTTAAGGTGAGAAAACTTCACCCAACACTTATCTGCCACGTGTCATATTCCCTTGCAGTGAATGCAAGATTTACCATCTGATTCGCCTTTCTTCTGCTCCTCCTTTTTAGCATAGAAAACATTACTTACCCCCAGTCTATTTTTCATCTCCTTTGGTTTCCTTCCTCTTGAGCTTCTTCTCAATGGCGATGGCTTTCACGCTAGCTTATTCAACAGATTGTACCATGAACAAACTCGACTCCCTTTGGATGTACTCATTCAGTCCTGCTTCGTACTTCATAAATACAGAATACTCCTTCAGGGATATATCTAGAACCATAGCTTGATTCTAGAATTCGGTAGTGTAATCCTACACAGACTGATTGACTTTCTGAAGCAAGTTATGCCACTTGTGCCATCGTTCCTCCAGAAACCCTACTTTCTAAGAAATTCTTTGAACTGCTTCCACGACACTACCTCCTCATCACTATTCCTCCGGTAGGACTTCCACCAAGTTAAAGCGTGAGATGATAGCTTCAGAGTCGCACAGGTGATCTTCTTTTTCAATGTAAAATGATGGAACGTAAAATATGTGTCAAGCCGCTCAATCCAGTCGTCCAACTTGTCAACATTGACGCTGCCATCGTATATCGGAACTTCAATCTTGAAATCAATCTTCAAGTTTCGAAAAGAACTCCTTCTTTCTTGTTGCGAGGTTTTGCTGGAAATGTCAGACTTTTCATCTGATCCCATCTTTTCTTGTTCTTCTTCTGACTCTGAATTTGTTTCCTTCCGCTTCTCCGGTGATTCCTTCAATAGTAACTGTTTGACAAGACCGGACAATTCTGCAATCGCAGTGTTTGACGTAACCATCTGCTTCTCCAACGCAGCAAGTCTTTCTTTCTCTGGTTTCTCACCATCCATCTTTTTTCCTCTTGATCTTGTGGTATTTTCCAAAAACACAAGAACTTTTCCTAGCTTTCTGTTAAGTGAACGAGTCAGGACCATGCACCATAGGACTCCTCACGGATACGGTTAGCTCTGATACCAACTTGATACATATTACGCATCAAGTGATACTGTTAACAGCGGAATTGCTAATAGTACTAAAACACACAAGTAATGTAGTTCGAAGAGAATGTATTTTTCTCTTATTATTGTGCAAAAATGTACAATGATTAGTCTAATGTCTTCTCTTACAATAACACTATAAACAAATATCTCTCTAACTATTTCGCTCTGTGGTTCCTAGAACTATGTTAAGACCTCTATTTATAGAGTTGATAACTTTACAAATCCTTATATAACTTGGAAACTACTCCTTTACTAAGTTAGACAACTATTCTTTTTCAAGCTTGAAAACTATGTACTTAATTAACTTGGAAAATGAATTACTAATTCCTAAAAGCTAAAGGATACACCCGTATCAATATGATAGCTTCATCAGTTAGTAGCACAAGTGATCGATCATGGTTTACTTTATTTGTCTACTGTCTTCGGATGCTGACTATTGAGCCTGCGTTTTGATTTAGGTAGCCTCCTACCAAAATAACACACCAAGCTTGAAAATTACCATCCCTACCTTCTGCTATGTGATATGTCAGTCACCCCTAAGGCCTCCAAGCACAAGACAAGATCGGCACCACTCAGTTTGTAGCATATTGATCACTTGCTGCAGACTAGATTCATCGTTATAGCAGAAAGATCAATCAATTGCCGAGTTAAGTCTCGAGAAATCCAGCTGCATTGCATGAAACTCCTGCATCTCATAATGCTGGATGAAGAGTACATCAAACTTGGGTAAACAGCAGCTTCGCTGGCATTCGGATGCCCATTGCCCATTTTAAACACAGTTACCTTCTCTTCACAAAGTCTATGAAATACAAAGTTCTAATTTTTGTGGCTGCACTACAAGCAGACCACAAACAAATCCAGACAGAAAATTTGATACTAGATACTTCACCACATTCTGGTCCTTTTACACAAAAGGAAATACTCCCATCCATAATTTAAAAGTGGAGAGGAGATTATATTTGTTTTTTTGGTATAAAAAGGAGATTATATTTGAGAATGTATAACTAGAACTTAAACACAAAACCGAAATACTACTATTTCACCACAAATTACCTGATAGGATAGCTTACTTACATGGATTGAGGCTTAATGACAGTTACATACAACACCAGAGTTCCATTTCAAGGTATTAGGTCGCATCAGTTCAAAAAAACATAATAAGCCACAAGCATCATCCATCCACCAAAACTGCAAAGAAGCCCATAAACTTCAAAGCACTACGTCCCACTAAGATAAATCTTCATGGTAAAGATGAAGACCAAGCCCAAAGCGCGCACAAGCTCGACGGAATGCCATTGCTTCAGCCTTCTGCACTGGATCCCCATAACTTGTGTCATCTACTGAAGCAGTGCCTATAGACTCCCTAAAAATCTGGTAGAAACATGAAACAAACAGTGGGGTAAGTGTCAGGTCCTTCCTTTGTTATACAAGCCAATCTGAGTGCACTTAAAGGAGCATCAACCAAATCTTCAGCAAACATTTTAATTCATTGAACGAGGGACCCCTTCTAGCTTCGACTACTAGAAGTCTAGAACAAAGTTAATATATATATATATATATATATATATATATATATCTCAAGGACTGTTTGCTTCCACTTTTATTATTCGTTTTTGGCTTTCATTTTTGCAGGTGTAGATGTATGAAGAACTATATGGAGAGGAGGGAGGAAGGGAAAGAAAGCATATAGAGATTGAATTGAATGGCCCATAAAAAGGAAAGAAAACAACTTATATAGTTTCTGTTCTATAGATCATTATATTGTCCTTCATATATATCTCTCTTCCTTAATTCAACCCCTTTCTCATATCTCAAAGAAAAATGAAAACTAATATTGAAGATTTTGTGGGTTTCTAAACAGTTCCCTTTGTTGTTCCTTAATTCAATCGTAAGGATAGCAATGGAATGTCTGACCATAATATCTTGAATCAGAACAGATAATTGTGCTAACAGCAAAATAAACATAGAATAGAAGCACCTCTATATAGTTTTTAGAGATCAACAACATCCATGACAATGCTACCAGAGAGACACAATCACAGAAGGAATTATCATGCATACCATCCATTCATCTGTTTATTGTTCATTTCTACAAAGTACAAAATCCATGTATTGCTTTTTGATGAACAACAAAATCAGAGAATACCCTCCGAATGCATATTCTTTTAGAGGAAGAACACAACACTACGATTATGCTACCAGAAAGGGTTTTCTAAAATACAACTGAATTCTCTAGATTCACTGGAAAATAGTTAGTGGAGACCAGACTCCTGAGTACTTACAGCTCAATACAGTAGTCACAAAGCAAGTGACGTGTTTTTACTTATTCATTTGTATCTAGCACGCAGATATGCGAATACCATACATACTAAGAACATATATTGGATTATTCGTATTGTATAGACATTGACTAGTTTCATCTACATCAGAAGAAAATAAACGAAAGGATGCATACCTCAGCATCAGTTCCGTAGAGTGTGACACGATAAACAACTGAAACAGACTTGGCATCAGCTGAGTATGTGATGCTTCGGACCTCACCAGACCATTCTACGAAATGAAGGAATTTATTATCAAAATAAAGAATGGGAAATCATCATTGGGAAACTGAGTGTAAAAACAGTACCTGGAGCATGCAAGTTCATAATTCGATTAACAATGTGCCTGCAATGGAAATACAACACCACAATCGCTGAATCGGAGAACTTGTTTTGAAACAAAAAAAAAAAAAACAAAGAAACAAAAAGGATTTTGAATGATACCAGGGGATGTATTTGGATGTAAACCCATTTTCATGGCGGGATTTGACGAGGGTATCAGGGACTTTCTTATTGATTTGCTTGAGGATTTCAGAGAGGGGTCTGCTTATTCCGGAGCTGACAGGGAAATCTTCATCTTCATCTTCATCTGCTTCAACTTCCCTCTTCCCTTGGGCACAAGTCGAAGAGGCCAACTTAGCATAGGAACGGCGCCACCCAGCAGCTACTCGCAGCGAACTCAATAAGCAAGATCTACAGCCATGCGCCATGAGTGTTGTATTCACTTGACAAAACCCACAAAACCTTTCCCACTTCTACTTTACTTTATTGTCTTTTCGAACTCAATTTCGAAATTCCAATTTTGCTAAGGTTATGTAAATAAATAATAAGACATTCAAATTCAAATATCAAAAAAGACTCCACTCACACAATACTCATGTAATCACGGAAAATTATAGAACGCACCCGGTGCGCGGCGCATCTGGATTATCCACCGTCCATTTTGACGCGTGGATTAAGGATGTTAGTGCGGCATTTGGAGAACGTTTATAGACGAGTGAGGGGGAGAAATGGGGAAAAAGGGAAGAGAATGGGTGTGCATTCATCTTCAATGCAGTCCTCGTATTGACTTTTCTGGTTTGGCGCACACTATCGCCGACGATGCAGGCCTTCCTTGCTGGATTCTGGGTTCGGGTTTCCTCCAACACAAAGATAGCAGCCCTTCTAGCCTCCCTCAATGTTCGTTTTTTGTCTCCAGGAGAAAAAGGCGACGCCAAGAAGGAGAGGGAGGCGCTGGAATACCTCGTCGGAGACTCTATGTGAAAAAATTCAGAAAAAAGGTATTAAGGATTCGGGCACCATTCAAGGAAAAAAAGACAAAGGAATTGAACAATAAGAGAAGAGGAGAGAAACTCTACCCACTGCTGTTACAGTCGCCATCGGATCTCGCTGGAAACTAAAGAACACAATGAAGCACCCTTGAATTTAATCTCCATTGAATTGGGTTGCATGTCTGATATATGTACTGGGTTTTGTAGAGTGGAAGAAGAGAAAGATTTTGGTGGTGGTCTCGTTGCCTGGGGTGGCCGAAATCGGACAGAGGGCGGTGGAGAAGATGGTTGCGGTGGAGAGAGAGGAGGAGGAGGAGGAGAGAGAGAGAGAGAGAGAGAGAGAGACGGGTCAACACCCGAAATTGGTTTTCGACCAAGACAGGTCCACATGCGAGCCGCCTCTTATGCAATCAAAGATAATTGCTCCGTTATCCAACCAAGATTCATGCGGAGCTCGCCTCCTTTGGTCCCTTTATGCAGACTCTTCTTCTTCACTCCTCGCGAAGTCTCCTTTGTATACGAAGTCATCTCACCTCTCTCAATCTTCTACGCAAAGTCAGTCCACTTCGAATGCATCTCGCCTCCATATTTAAAACTCCACTTCTATGCAAAGTCTATAACTCTTCGCAGGCAAGTATCTTTCTCCGCCTGTAAACTTATCCCGCTTGAGGGCTCGCCGTTTCATATTGAATCAAGTCCACTCACGTCTCTTAGTCCCTCTATACCACGCGAAATCTCTTGCCCATGCAAACTTGTCCAGCTCACATACCCTTTTTGCCGGGCCATTACTTGTAAATCCATTATTTTAGGCTCGCCGGTGTAACATGGACTATAAATTTAGGAGGAGCTCTCTGTGTTCGGCGTCTAGGAGACATAGTACTTGAGATGGGTATACATTAGTAGTACATATATGGGCAGTCTAGTATTAAACTAGACACCATTAACCCAACAGGAAGAGGAATCTAATGCTCTGATACCAACTGACAAGACCCGACCCGAAATCTCACAGATAAACAGGCAAGTCTTGCGGGGTCCACTCTAAAAGAGATCATACCAAAATTTCGGCATAATCTCCTTTAAAAATAGACAACCCAACCTGCGAAAAACAAGAATATTTTTCCTAAATCAAATATCCAGATCTCCTATATCCCTTCTTTTTCGACAATAGCACTAAACAACCCAAACCAACAATTCAACTTCATTACTTAACGAAAACATCAACCAATTTAACTCTCTACTTGAGTCATAACCGTTAAAACAATTCCAACCAAATTTACATATCCCCACGGTTATCAGAGCACTACAGGAAGAAAAATAAAATAACTAAACATATGTTATCAGGTAACCTACGATCAACAAGATGCAGCGGGAGATACTATGCCTCAACTCCTAGTAAAGCCGAACAGGAACTCTATAATCTGGGCATTTGAAAACAAAAGGGCCCAGGAAAAATCAATTAAAACGTTAGTGTGAGTGGACGAAAATAAACTAATTTATAAAGCTGTACGAAAATCCAACTTGATATGCTTTCCCTTTTTATACGGAAATAGAAATTTCCATGCATGCAGAAAATAATAAGCCCATTATAAATTCATACTAGCTCCGCTAGCCGTGAAACAACACAAAGAGGAAAATAAACACCTCCCATAAGAAAACTTCCAAAATGTAATGGACTAGCCCTGCTAGTCAAATTAACAACTCAAATAAGGAAAATCTATATGGCCATATAAGTGAGTCTCCCAGACTCGGTTGCCTCCCAGGCATAGTACTCCCATACTCCATGTACCTTCACGTTGAGTTGACGGAGGGGGCACAGGGCTTGCGTGATGCCGCCGGCAACATCACATCACCCCTAGGGTGGAAAGGGCTTGAATGACCCATTTGAAACGTGGAAGTCACATCACCTCGAAAGGCGGAACGACATGTTAACATCGACATCATATAGTCCAACAAATACGGCATAAGAGGGAAAAATATATATATTTATGTGAGTTTCCCCGAAACTCATAATAAAAGCTTAAGTATGATTCCCAACCGTACTCGGAAAATTCAAGAGAAAGAAATAAATTAAATTTAATAATGTGTCTCACACGTTAAAATGCTCAATGAATAATTAAGCCAAATAAATAACATACCTCCAATCCAAAAGCGGAAATTCGTAATTTAAAACTTGGGAAGTATTAAGAACCACTTACTAAACCATGCATGCATTTTATTAAAACCGAAATGTCCACTCACAATATATGCGGCTAAACCTGACGTCGGTCAGAGCCCTCCTCACGTGGTGTCTCCTCCCGTCCTGTACCAAGAAGAGATTTAAGGCTCGACACTAAAAACACACCTTTACCAAATACAAAGGAAAACACCCTATAGCATTGCTCTCACTCGCCCAAACTTTCCAAACTCTAGCCATAGCTCTACTTAATCACCAATTCCCTACAATCCGACAAAGAGCTCTAGTGTATATTATGATAAATCAAACTAATGAACCTCCTCAATTCCTCTTCTCTCACAACCAATTCCAACATCAAATCCCTAATTCCAAACAACCATTAACATATAAAATCACATATACTAAATCAGTATTTATCCCTTCTAGAACTCCTCCAATAATCCTCAAACCACCACCAAAACCGGCAGTGGCGGTCAACCGCCGGCAGTGGCAGTCAACCACCACCACCATGTCAACTCTGACCAAAACCCACAAAGCACACATCAATCCTTTCTTCTTAACAAGCTCTACAACAATTATGTCTAACACAAAACCCACAAATCAAGGGTTTGGCCGGAAAACACCTCACAAGCTCAAAAACACTACAAATCCGATTTGCCCCTTACCTCAAATCGAGCTTCCTCTTGTGGGTGGATGAACGACCAATAGAAGAGCTTCAAAACCCCCCAAAGATTTCTCGGATTGATGACCGGAGAAGGGAGTTCCGGCTTAGTAGACCGGCGGCCTTGACAGCGCTACCGCGAGCTGCTGCCGGTGAGACGAGGCTGGCTACCACCCCAGGAACGACGAGTGGTGTCCCAGCTGCCGAACGGGACTGGTACAGTGACCTGGCGTGGCCGGACGGTGGCGCTCTGTCAAGGAGAGTCGGACGGTTTCGGGAGGTCGGGCTCGGGGAGAGAGAAATAGAAAGTGGTTTTCTGATTTTATTTCTTCCTTCACCGAAAATATATATCTCCCCACCTAATAATACTAACCCAAAAATGGAACTAGTATTATTCAATGTTGTAAAAGGCGCTAGGCAGGCGGTGACCCATAGCCTAGCGCCTGGACAGCCTAGGCGGGGACTAGGAGGGGATTAGGCGATTTACTTTTTTTTCAATTTAATTAATAAATATAAAATTCAAAAATAGTTTAATATGACTATATGAGTAATTTAGAAAAATTTTAGCATGACCTCTCTCTAAAAATGAGCAACCCGTCCTGTAAATTTACAAACATAACACCACATGTCCACATCACAACTTCAAAATATCAAATGATCAAATATAAATGTCGCATGCCGGCAAGTTTACAACTTCCATTAGTAATGCAGCAATCACACAGAACAAACTCAAGCTAACAGAAACCTATCTGCAATCAGCCAATCACACAGAACAAACTCAAGCTAACAGAAAGCTATCTGCAATCACATCAATACAAATCAATTTCACAAAACAGAGTTTACTCGTACCAGAAATTTCCAGTACAAATCCAGAAATTTCCAGTACAAAACAGAGTTTACTCGTACCAGAAATTTCCAGTACAAATTTCCAGTACAAATCTTGAAATTTCCAGTACAAATCTTGAAATTTCCAAACCCAGATTCATCAGAAATGCCAAGAAAGAAGAAAGATGACTCGATCCTCTGTAAATTTCTCTTGGAATTCCTGAAACTGAACTAAGAATCCACAAAATCAAACGAAACAGAAGAGAAATCTACGTATTAAGCATTTAAGCTTATTCAAGCAAAGATCGTAGGAAGTGACAGAACACAGAACATTGTTTCACAGAACACAGCCAACATCGAAGGAACTACCTCGCCATTCTCAATCAAATTCATAATCACAGGCTGTCAAAGAAACAAAATCGAAGGCCAGAAATGTCGAAGACTGAGAAAGTGAGAAGTACCTGATGTCGAACAGTCGAAGACGGTTGCGGCGCTGGTCACGGGGGAAGTAGTTGATGTCGAAGACGAGAGGGGTTGGAGGTGGGGACGCAGGCGGCGACCTTGACGGTGGCGGGGCCGAGGCAGAGCCGCAGAGGCAGAGGACTTTAGGTTTACAAATGAAGGGGCGAACAGAATGCAGACTGAAACGACTCGCGTTTCAATTTGGGTTTTCTCGCCTCGCCTCGCCCGCACCTCGCCTCACCCTCGCCTCCCTCGCCTCGCTCGCCTCGTCGTCGCCTGGGCGGTTACTGGGCGCTGAATCGCCTGGGTGGAACGACTTGCCCAAAATCGAGGTTGCTTGGCTCCGCCTATAGCCTAGGCGGGGCTAGGCGTCGCCTTTTAGAACACTGGTATTATTTAGCTACCCCTTATTTTAAAAACTCCCGTCCAGGCAAATATAACTCAAAATCTCGACTAAATTACCTCGCACCAAAAATAGTAACACCACTCCCACCTAACTCTTCCACCATTAAATAAGAGACTACTGCATAAAAAGTAATATTAGGTTCGGGGCGTATCAAAGTCACTATTTTTTTTTTTGAGAATGAAAACAAAGTCACTATTAAGTGCCATAACAATGTTAAAAGTACTATACCCTGGCATTGTAAACAACTTCAAAGTCAGATTGAAGTTGAACTTCCTTTAATTGTCAAAGAAGAAAGCATCTACTCCCTTAAAAGCTTTTTGGGTAAACTACACATACCAAATCATACATGCATTTTCCAAATCATGTACTCTTTCTCCATATTTGCATCAAATATTGTCAATAGTTTTAACGTTTGTATAATTTTTCTGCTTTTTTAGTGAGAAAAATAAAACAATAAACAAACTTCAAATACTGGGCATTCTTTTACCAATGTCTGGTTAAATCAACTTAACCTTTACTCCTTAGATCAGGCTCCTTAAAGAAAAGAACACCACCATCACACTCACAGATAAAGAATGAATCTAACTCCTATTATGACAATAGTATGAATTTATTGTCTAACTGCTCTATAAATCAAGAACACTTCTTTGCACCTCCAGATGATAGAGAAGCCTAATCTAATGGAGAAGGACCTCATCTATTTTAGGTCGCTGCGAGTAGCTGGGTTTTCCTTTTCTCTTTCTGGTTTATTTGCTACTGTATCGGAGAATAGAAGGGTGTATAGCATTGTAATTGTTGGGATACTGGAGTGAATTCTTCACTAGAATATATGAAATGGTATTATTAGTTTATTACTCCTGATTCTGATTCTTTTCACTAGCTATAATATTTTTCTTTGAGTCACTTGATCAAGATTGCAGTTACACATTTGTTGCATTCTGTGTTGGGTATTCATTCAATTGCACATAAGTTCGTAGTGAAACAAGGACTTGAAAAATAACAAAACAAAAATGAACATGAAAGTTTGGAAGAATAAGGTATATCAATTATATGAGTAGAAATACATCCAAGTTAAAACATTGTCTACAATTACTCATCAAATCCATTAAAAACCCTAAACTCCTGTGTCACCGTGATCATCATCTGTGTCAAATCATTCAGAGGATTATCAATATACCACCGACTATTCTGCAGCCACTATACGACGCGGCCACCGTAGTAAAGATGTGAAAACGGCATGAAATTTGCTGCCGAACCAACTCTTGATGACACTTCGGCTGTAGCCCTCCCAAGTTTCTCAATAGGAAGTGACTTGCTGGCACAAACCTAGGCACAACATAATCCTCACCATCTGTGTCATCATCAATAACATAAAGATCAACTTCTACCCTGATTCGTAAAATCTTGCGGCTAGCTTCATACTTCCATTCAAGCTCAGATGCCCTGAACATTATTGTATCCACCAACGAGCCACGAGCCTCAATCGGAACTTGCAGCTCTTGAAGCTTCTTGGATAGGGCAACACCTTGAAGCTCTCGAAGGAAGTCGTCATTGGGGTTATAATGGAGTTCAACGGAGTCTTGGTTCTCGATGATCCGGACGTTGTCTTAGTATGATTTCCTCCTCAAGAACATCACCAGAGTGGAGGCGTCGGATTGTTGCCTTCAAATCCATGAAGAACATGGTGCATTGCAACTAGTTTGCAGGTTCGACAATGGCCTCAAGGTATGTATGGCACAAAGTGTCACCCACCACTCCCCAGTAGTCACTGGCAAAGGGCCATGTTGTTTGGAAGAGGAAACAATAAAGGTCGAAGCTAGATGGATGCTCTCTGAAAAACCCAGAAAAAAATGGGATTTGCTGGAGTTGCCTGAATGAAACGAATTGGGAATAGATGGCGTGGGTATATATGAAACAAATGACCGTATCCCACTCACGTTGGGACTCCTAAATCCTTTTGGCAAAGGATTCCTAGTTACTTAGGGACTTAGCTGACTAGCATTGAAATCTTTCAATTTTTCCTAGTTACTTGCGGACAAAACTGGCAACAACAGAGAGAATATTTTTTTTTTATTCAAGATCGTGGTATCTCAAAGGTTTCCTAAGTCCAATGACTAATCCGATAGGGCCCGGACAACTAGCAGGGCATTGCAGCCCCTCCCCTGATCACTTTTGACAGTACCGTGATTCGAACCTAGGTTGGAGAAAACACCAAGCTAGGCAAAAACCATTAGACTACTTTACAGTGGTAGCAACAAAGAAAATATTGGTGTCCTTCTTTACGCGGATTAAAATGAAAGGAATTTTTTAATAGTTTTTTTTTCTTATTCAAAGAACATAAATCCACAAGTAAATAGAATTCCCAATCTCAGTCGGCTATGGAACTCCTAATACAGTTAGGAAACTACCACCCACTATATATAGGCATAATTGCTAATTTGCTACCCTAATATTCATCTTTGTGTTAATTTGCTACCATAATTTTTATTTCTGTCAATTTTCTACCGTAGTTTTCTAAAATTAGCCAATTTGCTACTCATATATTTTATTTTAGTCATTTTGCTACTCGTGTGTCAAATTTATGACTTTACACTTTCAATATTAACCAATTTGCTTACTTACATATTCAAATTTAGTCATTTGCTATTCGACATTTTCAAAAGACATCAATGTTTGGACAGAGAAATAGATCAATTCATATGACAAAAGGTAGCAAATAGGCAGAAATAAAAGCTAAAATAGCAAATCGGCTAATTTTGGGAAGCTATGGTAGTAAATTGGTAGAAATAAAAGCTAGGATAGCAAATTGACAATTAAACCTTATATATACTAGCCTTCATACACGCGCTTCATCTTTGTATATAATTATACTATTATATTAGTGAGGGTCTTATCATAGACATAGATCATAAATTGAAATCTCAATTCATGGTAGAAACGGGGTTATGCTCATGTGTATGTAAAGTTCACAATCATAATTACGGTGACACTCAAAAACGGAAGACTAATTTTTTTTACATGTACCATATTTTTAAACAGACATGGGATTGCAACATCATCTTTCCTCATTGTCGAAAAAAATCATCTTCCTCAATCTTGTAACAGATAGTTGGATACACTGTATGCTAGCTCTCATTGTATCAAATCGAGTCTTATATATCTGAGACATGCGAGTTAGCCGGAGTATAGCCTCATCTCTATCAATTTCTGCGAAAAATTTAAACAAAAATCAAGAACCACTCTTACAGATGATACCTATATTATTCTAAATCTCATTCTTTGCATTTTGGATTAGAGGTTTAACCACAGGTGCTTTCTCTTAGATTCAAATCTGTGATGAATCAAAAGTAAAAGGAATATCCATATTTCGTAATCTCTAACATGGAAATGGAATCAAATAGATTTTATGAACAATTATGAAAATGAACACATCAGATGCAAGGTACAATATCTCATCATCATCCATTGAATAAATAGGTACACCCGTATGTAATCTTGCGAATTTCATACCGGAATTTAGTTTTTGTCTGTTGCACGTTCTAGGTTTGATTTCCCTCTTTCTTGTCTTGTAAAAAGAAGAAACATATATATTACTACCTTACAAAAATTGCAAACTATATTACTGATCATGAGGTTCGTATAAAAAAAAAAAAAGGAAGGAAAAAAATCATGAGGTTTGTATCAATTCGTATCAATATACTACTTCAGACGATAAACATTTGTTGTCTAAAAAAACCTTACATTTTCAATTTAAAAGTCATTTCATGACCCCTTTAAATTTTAAATTTTTGTTTACTTAAGCTTTTTAGGATGTACAACGTTGTAGCATCCACCCTATTAGGGCGTCGTGTGTTGCTATGAATATCGACTTTGGGATTCTTGGCAGGAAAATAAGAAGACCAAATTTCAGACTTGTGTCCTCCGCTGACAATGAGTCCTCCTCCCTTTACAGATTGAATTTGCAAGTGATTCTTTTTCGTATTTCATTTGTGATTTGCACTTCATATATCAGATTCTATTCAAGTTGTATTACTGCCCATAATTGGTGTGGGGTCAAATATGGCTCTTTGGCAAAGAAACATTTAGAGGGGTGAAGCCATGAAGTTGGTCAATATATGGAAGGGACATCCACTGGGGAAAATAATTTATGATAGATAAGATTCAAGATAAGATTCAAGGTCAAAGCTTCTGTTAATTGTACATTGAAATCAAATTTGTCAATAGCTGTATCATGTCAACTGCTTGAACCTTCTGTTTTTACTTCAACTGCATGGTAATAGAACAAGTGGTAAATGAATATATATTAGTATCGTTTATAGAAGTTATAGTCTCTCATTTCTTACATTATTGATGACACCTATTTCAAAGGAAGGCACTTGCTGCAACAGCTGCAGCTAAGGCTCTAGAGGCGACCATCGTTTCAGAGTCTCTTGTTAAGGAAATAAGCGGGTATTACGAACTCGTCAGTGCATTAATGCCTTGTTGAATTTATTATACAATGCTTTTACTGAATGACAATTTGACTAGTGACTCATGTGAACACAATTTTGATTTTGATCTTAGTAGCAATTGCTTCTGGTATTCTCACAATCGATTGTTATATACTCTATAGCTATATATATACATGCATATATGCATACACATGTGGTGATATACTCTGCATACACATGTGTTTGCACTTGGCATCTTTAACTGCTGAGTGCTGAGTGCTGAAGCTTGTAAATAATTTAATGTCTATTTTTCAATCTCTATTGTGACTGATTTAACAACGTTGTAGTTATTCTCTTTACAATTTCTGAATGCAGTAAGGTTTGTTTGTGGCTGCACATAATAGAGAAAAGATTGGAGGATGTACATGACATGATTCTTATCTTGTTGCAGTTTCGAGAACTCTGCACTAATGGTAAAGGGTAAATGAGAATGTAGTAGTAGTTTTATATGTATATTAGGAGTAATATGTATTGTTATTATATACTTTTATTTTTACATTTGATTGGTTTTGTAATTGAAGTGGAATATTGACATTTAATGAAGAGTTACTTTCCTTGTTATATCTAAAGTTTTGTTCACAATCAAATGACATAAGTGCGTATAACAAGCAACAAGAATGTGTAGATCAATAGACAATCAAGCGACATAAGCCTTTCTAACAAACGACATCAGTCATCATACCTAACAACATAAAAGTGAAGTTAAACGAATTATCAGGCAATATAAGTGTCTCATCAGACGACATATATATGTCGTTGGTTTTCCATTCAGAAGATATAGTCTAATAATTTTATAAATTTGACAACATCAGACGACATTAAATTGTCATTAGAAACCTCATCTAACCACATCATGTGTCTATTTTCGTTGTAGGTTATGTAGGTCGACGACTATATGCAATGTAAGGTTGTATCACACTACATCTATTTCGACAAATCCTTCATTTTTTATTCTTTCACTCGACATTTAAATATTATTAGTCTTTCGTTCATACGACATAAAGTTTAGAAACTTTCTAGACTTGTCAAATATTAATATGTCGTCTGACTTGCACTCACACGGCAATGGAGAACTGTCGTCTGATAGAGCCTCAGATAACATATGTTTTTTCGTCAGACAATAGTGCTCAACCACTACTTGGTTGCACGTCGTATTATATGCTCTTTTACGACGTGTTTTTAATGCGTGCAGTAAAAAACCTTTGACATGAATTTATTTACGGCGTGTAATATTAAGCACGCTGTAAATGACCAATCACATTAATTCTTTCACTACGCGCATGTATAGCGTGCCTTAATCATGATATGTTTTTACTACACGTACAAACAGAACGCCGTGAAAACATAATGTTGCAGAAAGTTATTTACAGCTCGCATATGAAACGGGCAGTAAAAAATTTATTTAAGGCGCGAAATTTTCCCTAAAAATTCTATTTTCCCTCTCAATTGAACTCTTCCCTCTTCTCAATTAACTTTTCCCTTCTAAATTCTCCCCAAAGTTATTAACTTGTTGCAAGTTCGGGGTCGTTGTTTTCTTCCTAAGAAGTTGAGAGTGTCATATGAGAAGAGGGAAAGCCTCAATCTGTAATCTTCTCTACAACACTGTAATCTTCTCTTTCTCTTCTAAGAAGTCCCGCTCCTTTGCAAAGCCTCAAATCTGAAGCCTCAAACCTCAACCCCCAAATTCTACAGTGTTGATCGGAAATAGATTTGGGGATTTATGGAAAGCCTGCAGATTGCTTTGGTGCAAGGTAGGTTTGTTTCTTCTTCTTCTCTCTCTTCTCAATCGATTTTTTTATTCTACTTTATGTTTGAAGCGATTAGAATCTCTGAAACCCTAAACCCTTCCTCATCGATCGCAGCCCCAAACTATCGTCAGGCTAGAAACTCTTGGGCTATCGGATTTCGCGACGTTCGTTGTTGTGTACTGCTGAGATTGTGATTCTTAATCATAAAATTCAGGTATTGCCATATCATATTTGTTTGTCTAAACTTTTGGATTTATAGCTGGGTATGTATATGTTAATCAAAGGTTTAAACTTTTGGATTAATATATAGCTAGGTACGTATTTGCTAATCTAAGATGAGTGTCTGTTGGATTTGTAAGAGAGGAGTGTCTGGGTATTTGTAAGGGTTAAATTTCAATGGGTTCCTTCTTTGGTTAAATTTCTTTATGTCTGGTATTTGAGTATTGTTTCTATATTTGGTGCAGGTCTCCTCACACAAGGTGCTTTACTTAACAAAATCGTCAAATTAACTCTCTTTTCAATCAGACGCAGCCCGCTCGACTATAGGTATCAAATCGTCCTCTCTCTTTGCTTTACTTAACAGAATTGATTTGCAATTGTGTATTTCAGTGTTTTGTTGGTTATATATGTTTCCTTTTTAATTACTTGTAGTTCTTTTATGCTTATCATAGCTAGTTACAGTACTTGAATTGTAAAATGTTTGCTCTTTAAATACAAGTTAGAACGTAAAGCCAAGGAAAACGAAGGTGTAACCAACATGGATACGAAATGGGCACATTGTAAAACCAGAAAATCTAATTTTATAATGATATAAACCATTGTAGTGTTTTAAAAACAATATGTTTTTTCATGCAAGTAAAGGGCATCCTAAGAGTATCCAATGCACTTGTAGCAGTTGTTTAAACATCTGGTCATATCCTCCCAATGAAGTATTATATCACCAAATCTCAAATGGGTTATATGAGACTTACACTAACTATACCTCTCGTGGGGACAAGCCAGAAAATTATGTATATCAAGATATGATGGAAAACATTGAAAATTTGGAATCATATAGAATGTACAGAGATGCATATATAGGTGATGAATTTATGAAACCTGTAGCTAAACTAACAGAGCCTAATGTTGAAGATTTAGTGAAAGAAGCAGAATTTCCTTTATACACTGGTTGTCCTTCCACAAATATGTCAGCAACAGTGATGTTTTACAAGTTTAAGGCAAAAAATAGTTTAACTGACGATGGCTAAGAAGAATTTCTAGAGATGGTTCGTAGTTTGCTACCTCCAGATAACATACTTCGTAGTTCTTTATCTTCAACTACTCAAAGCATTTGATCTAGGCTATGAGAAGATTCATGCTTGTGTTAATGATTGTTGTTTATTTCGAAAGAAACTAGAGAAAGTGGAGACTTGTCCTACTTGTGGCGCTTCTCGATGGAAAGTTAATAAGCACACACAAAAGATTGAGGAAGGGGTCCCTGCGAAGGTGTTGAGATATTTTCCTATTATCCCGAGGTTTAGAAGAATGTTTAAGGATTCTGAAAAAGCAGAGCAGCTTACATGGCATCACACACATAAGTCAAGATGGGAAAATGCATCATCAAGATGGGAATTCCTACCAAAATTTGTGTCATTTACAAATTCCTTTGTAGTATCCAATTATCATTTTCAAACAAAGTTTTTTTTATTTTTTATATTTATCATTTTGGAAAACATTTCATTCCAATATTTGGTAACAAAATGAAAGTTTGTAGTACCCTGGAATTTAGATACTAGTTTCTAATATAATTTAGAAATTTTCGAGTTAGAAATCAGTGGGTTTTTGAGGTTTGAAGGAAGAGTGAAAGTGTTTGGACACATAAATTACCCGAAAGGGTTCTTTTTCTTTAAGGGTCATAGAGTTGAATTTTTATTCATTGGATTTCTTGAAAAACTTTCTTCATGAAAGTTGTAGAGTTTGGCGATGCGAGTTCGTAGACATGCGGTACGCGTAAAATGGATGTTGTATGAAAAAGTTACGGTAAGAGGAAGTTAGTTTTTGATTTTGGAAAATTTATAAATAGAAAAAGGGAACCCTAATTTTCAGAAAAGCCCTCTCTCTCTCTCTCTCCTCTCTCTCGACCCTCCCACGCACTCTTCTCTAGCTTGTTTCTCCTCCGTTCGGCCACCAAATTAGACGCCACCGGTCCTGTTGGATTCACACAGAACTCCTCTCCACTCTTGGGGTAGTGTCGCTCGCCGTCTCGCCACCTAGACACAATCAAGAAGCGACTGAGCTGCTGCCGTCTTGATACATGTGTATCCTTTAGCTTTTAGGAAGTAGTGATTCCTTCTCCAAGTTAGTTAAGTACATAGTGTTCTAGCTTGAAAAGGAATAGTTGTCTAACTTAGTTAATGAGTAGTTTCCAAGTTAGATAAGGATTTATAGAGTTAGACTTTATAAATAGAGGTGCCTAGCTTAGTTCTATATACCAGAGTGAAACAGAGACAACATCTGTTTAGACCAGAGTGAAACAGAGAGATAGACCTGTTTAGAGTTATTGTGAGGGAAAGATTCAGACAATAAACATTGTACCTTTGCACAATAATAAGAGAGGAATATATTTTCTTCGACCTACATTACTTGAGTGTTTTAGTACTACTAATATTTCCGCTACTAGTAGTAACACCTGAGTAATTCGTATCAAGTTGGTAATCAGAGCTAACCGTATCCGTGGGGAGTCTTGTGGTGTATGGTCCTGACTCGTTCACTTTACACATACTTAGGTATGTATTCGGTTATCAATGCCGAGTACTTGAAGTTGTTCGAACCACCGTTACTTAATGATGATGGCGACAACAAGACAGTCTTACCATCAGTTGAGGACTTGTGGTTTGACCGAGAGGATCCATTAGTTGAAGATTGCATTTTGGAGCGTAAAGTGACTACAACACGTAAGGGGGAGCGGACAACGTTTCTTATTGGGCGTGCCGGTCAAGTTCCAAGCAAGGCTAAATGGTTCAGCGAAGAAAAGGGAACTCTTGAGTTTCCTAATCTCCAGTTTTAACTTAAACGGGAGTTTAAGTTCCTAAAAGGGGGAGCCATGATACATGTGTATCCTTTAGCTTTTAGGAATTAGTGATTCCTTCTCCAAGTTAGTTAAGTACATAGTTTTCTAGCTTGAAAAGGAATAGTTGTCTAACTTAGTTAATGAGTAGTTTCCAAGTTAGATAAGGATTTATAGAGTTAGACTCTATAAATAGAGGTGCCTAGCTTAGTTCTAGATACCAGAGTGAAACAGAGACAACATCTGTTTAGACCAAAGTGAAACAGGGAGATAGACCTGTTTAGAGTTATTGTGAGGGAAGGATTCAGACAATAAACATTGTACCTTTGCACAATAATAAGAGAGGAATATATTTTCTTCGACCTACATTACTTGAGTGTTTTAGTACTACTAATATTTCCGCTACTAGTAGTAACACCTGAGTAATTCGTATCAAGTTGGTAATCAGAGCTAACTGTATCCGTGGGGAGTCTTGTGGTGTATGGTCCTGACTCGTTCACTTTACACATACTTAGGTATGTATTCGGTTATCAATGCCGAGTACTTGAAGTTGTTCGAACCACCGTTACTTAATGATGATGGCGACAACAAGACAGTCTTACCATCAGTTGAGGACTTGTGGTTTGACCGAGAGGATCCATTAGTTGAAGATTGCATTTTGGAGCGTAAAGTGACTACAACACGTAAGGGGGAGCAGACAACGTTTCTTATTGGGCGTGCCGGTCAAGTTCCAAGCAAGGCTAAATGGTTCAGCGAAGAAAAGGGAACTCTTGAGTTTCCAAATCTCCAGTTTTAACTTAAACGGGAGTTTAAGTTCCTAAAAGGGGGAGCCATGATACATGTGTATCCTTTAGCTTTTAGGAATTAGTGATTCATTCTCCAAGTTAGTTAAGTACATAGTTTTTTAGCTTGAAAAGGAATAGTTGTCTAACTTAGTTAATGAGTAGTTTCCAAGTTAGATAAGGATTTATAGAGTTAGACTCTATAAATAGAGGTGCCTAGCTTAGTTCTAGATACCAGAGTGAAACAGAGACAACATCTGTTTAGACCAGAGTGAAACAGGGAGATAGACCTGTTTAGAGTTATTGTGAGGGAAGGATTCAGACAATAAACATTGTACCTTTGCACAATAATAAGAGAGGAATATATTTTCTTCGACCTACATTACTTGAGTGTTTTAGTACTACTAATATTTCCGCTACTAGTAGTACTAAAACACTCAAGTAATGTAGGTCGAAGAAAATATATTCCTCTCTTATTATTGTGCAAAGGTACAATGTTTATTGTCTGAATCCTTCCCTCACAATAACTCTAAACAGGTCTATCTCCCTGTTTCACTCTGGTCTAAACAGATGTTGTCTCTGTTTCACTCTGGTATCTAGAACTAAGCTAGGCACCTCTATTTATAGAGTCTAACTCTATAAATCCTTATCTAACTTGGAAACTACTCATTAACTAAGTTAGACAACTATTCATTTTCAAGCTAGAAAACTATGTACTTAACTAACTTGGAGAAGGAATCACTAATTCCTAAAAGCTAAAGGATACACATGTATCACGTCTTGCCGTAAAACCAACGATTTTGGCAACAATGAGGGGCTACCTTAGGTAAGTCTGGGTCCTCTCCTTCTTCTGGTTGTGGCTAGGCATAGATTGAAACAAGTTTTTGAGTTTTTGAACCCCGGATTTGCAGATTTAAGTTTGAGTTTGTGGTGGAGTTTCAAGACGTTTTCTGGCCGATCTTGGTTGAACCTTTAGGTATTAAAGTTGTTCACCATGCTTCAAGTTTCAAGTTTGCCGTTTTGAGTTTGCTTAAATTCGGAAGTTTTAGGGTGGCGTGTAGGGCTCACTCGGCGTCGCTTGTGGTGGCGCATGACAGCGCGTCTAGTAGTGTTTCTAGCTTAATTTATATGGTTAGCTAGCTCTTGTTGTTGTGAGCTTGTTGAGATGTGAAAATTTTATGTTTTGAGTAAGGATTGCATGCTAGGCTCTATGTTTAACCATAGACTTGTGAGAGGTTTTGAGTTTAGGATTTGAGAATTAGAAGCAGCAGTAATGGGTTGTTAAGTTCGATGACCTTGGAAGGTTTTCCTCCTTTGGATCAAAGTTTGTTAAGGGTGCAATGCTCTTTTTGTTCAAGTGGTTACTAAGTTATTAATTGTGTTAAATAGGTAGATTGTGGATTTGATATTTTGAGCTTGGCTTTTGAGTTTATTGTGAAGACGTAACTAGATTTTAGTTGAGTAAATCTCACCAAGGTTCACTTTGGACCAAATTATTATGATCATTTTGATGATGTCGAATTAAAGAATATGTTATTGTTTCTTTTTAAATATATGAGCTTGACCGCTAACGGTTCATAGGTAAGATAAAACAAGTTTTCTTATTATATGATTATTTTTAATGTTTATGTGATCATAATATTGTTGATTCTTGATAGATTATTCTTGTGGGAATATCTATTTTTGTCATATAAATATATTTATGTGGAAGGATATAATTTTTATGATGTGTTCTTTGTGTTGTTGATGATGATATTATTTTATTGTGATTCATTATTTAGATAGTCAAACCGGGTTTCAAACCTTTAATCGGGTGATTGGATACGGTTATGATGATTCTACTTTATTGTGAATTGTTATTTAGATAGTTAAATCGGGTGATTGGTTACGGTTATGATGTTATTATTATATTGTGAGTAAATCTCACATGGGTTCATAAAGGAACCGAGTTTACTTTATAGTTTATTATTGCTAATTATGAAGTTGTGGAATTGTGTTTTAGTAGTAATTGTGTGCATTAGTTGTAGATGTGTGTGTTTTAGTAGTGATTGTGTGCATTAGACTAGGAGCCTTCGGTGTCAGTGAACCGGGAACCAAGCCTTGGTCGAGTGATTGGTTATGGTCAGTTTAGAGCTGTAGTCTGTCTGTCGGTACTTCATGAGGGATGATTAAGTGTTGACGAACTTATGAGTCCGCGTTTGTTTTGTTACTTATGGGGGATGACTAAGTGTTGACGAACTTATAAATAAGAGTAGATAAATTATTGTGTGATGTTTTTGTGTTGTCATTTAAATTCTTTGTTTTGAGTATCTCTTAAACTATGTTTATCTGTAGGATATTTTTTAATCTTAATTGTGTGATTTTAATGGAATTCCTGAATTACGCTTTTTGTAGCATTCATTTCTGATTTTGAGTGATTTTGAATTATCTTGTTTTCTTAATTATTTCTTTTGAATTATCTTGCTTTTAGGCGATTCTTAAACTAAGTTTTTAATGTAGGAATTACCAGTTTTATTTATATGTGATGTTGGGTTGAGTCATTTAGTGTAGATTTACTCATACGAGTTATTAAAGCTTACCAGGTTTGTTGTTTACAATCTGGTGCATCAATCCATGGTGTTGAGGTTAATTTTGCAGGTGATGATTTTCAAAATTGAGACATAGAGGTCTAGAAGTTTCTTGTTAGAAGTTGAATATTTTCATTTTTGATTTTCAATTTGTAGTGAGCTCTTTAGAGCATGACCATTACTTGACTTCTCAAGTTATGTAAACGTCAGAATGTATTATATGACTTTTATTTTTGTTATGATGCTTTGAATTTGAATTTTTATTTATTCAAAATTTAGGGTGTAACAAAGTTATCTGTAAAGTTGTTGAAAAGTTTGTACTTAATGCAATAAGAAAATATGTTTTGAGTAATATAATTGCAAGAAAATAAGATATAACCACTTTCCCACTTATCTTCCTTTCTTTTAGGAAAGTATTTTCTATCGTGTTGCAGAAGTGAATAACTCTTCTTTTTTGATATTTATTTTCTACGAATCGAACGATACCAAAACTTAATTTAGTCATCAAGTAGCATGCATTCCCTTCATTTCCCTATCTTCCCTGAAAACCATTTACCTTCATATTTCTTCATCTTCAACCTCTCTCCCTCTCTGGTTTACATTTTCAATCTCGAATGCTTAGCCTTAGAATGAAGGTTGAACATTAGTTTAGGCGTTAACATTGACTATCACTGCACATTTATGATGGACATGGCGAAATCATGTGAATTGTCAAGATTGCATTTCTCCATTATATTTAGAAGTGGGTACCGTGTCGTGCAGTGCAGGTTAAGAGTCAAACTGAAACCAATTCATTTTTTTGATTTGGCTATTTTGCATACATATCCGCATTTCGAATGAGCTAATATGTATATTCAAGTGAACTGCTTTTAGGTGTGGTTTCGATGCGATTTCGAATTGAACCCGGATAATAAGAAATCTACAAAATCATGCCTAAACGACGAGGACAAATTTGATCCGAATAACACAAATATACACATAACAATAGCAAGCTAAATGAAAGTATTTCATTTAGTTTACATGCATGTTCCTCACCAAAGTGTTAAACAACATGATACTATATGCTTGTTTTCACTCGGCTGTTATAAACTAATAATACTGTAGAGTGGCTAGAAAAAAAAAAGAGATTAAATAAGATATTAAAAATCGGGTCGATTTGATTAGATCGGGTAGATTATGACATGAACTCTGACCCAATCCACTTTCTTGTGGGTTGGTGTTTTTTTAGCCCCCTCCCATTTCAGTTCCACATTAACCGGTGCACTAAACGCAATGTGCAAAACAGTTTTAACCGGTGCGGTACCGCGTTTCCAATTTTGATATTAAATGTTTATTTTTAAATAGTTAATTAAATTAAGAGAAAATAATAGGTGCATGAACGTGTGACATGCTATATTGTAAATAGCGAAAATTCTTGTATGCACTAAGATTCACTTGAACCGGATGTTAAAAATTTAATCTTAGTCATTCATTTGATCTAGACACTAACATCAATACTAATACTGTTAAAAAAAAAAACCAGTCGATATAATTAAACTTCTTCAGAAAGAACTAATAAGTTTTTTATTTCCAAATCTCCATCAAAATGGTGGAATGAAATCGAAATGGATCTTATTCTAGGTGGAGTATTTCAATCTGGTTGAGAGGAGGATTTCGACCCGGTTATCGTTGGCTTGAAATGGAGAATTCGAATCTCTTCGATCGGCTATCCGGAATCACATAAACTGCGGGGATGAGCCATGGTTGGATCTGACTGTACTACTTTCCTTCTGGGTTTACAAAATAATGGAAGTAACTGGAAGCAATGAAGGTTGGGGGAGGAAGCAGATTTGGGAATGATGTATATAATAGTAAACCCAGATTTTGAAGGTTGAATATGAACCAGCAAAACCCTTGGTTCTTAGTTCTTATTCAACTTCCAAAATCTGGGTTTTCCATTCGAAATTTTTTCACAATCTTGTTTCGATTCTTCTTCGTAATTTAACATCCGGAAGATTCACCATTCACCAACATCCCATAAGGGCCTACAGATCTCACTGTTCGTCCATCTACATCCACAAATCCAAAATGTCCCAAGAACGGATCTGGTATTCTTCATATATGAATCATGATCTTAGCAACCTCAATGACGTCATCGAGCTTGATGATTCCGCTGTGCTTGATGTTCTGGGCTCCTGCCTTGATGACGCGGACAATGAAGACCTTAACTTCCTTGGTGATGTCTTCTCCGGTCTTGGGTGCGAGGGAACTGGCGGTGCTGACCCGCCTCCGGTGACGCCGACGTAGACTTTGACGACCTGGGAGGAGTCGAACTTGGGAGGCATATGGCTGGAGAAGCTGGTTTTGGGGATGATGGAGAGAAGCAGATAAAATCGTTGTTTCTCGGGCTTTTACTGCTGTTAATTTTTTTTTTTATATATGGTTCAAGTGCCCGTGCACCATGCTGTATTGAATCCGCTCCACGCTACGTAGGCAGTACATATGAGTCGTTACCTCATTTCAAAATCAAAATTAAATGAAAAAGGAAAACTCATCAAAATCTTGGAGCTGGACAGGAGGAAAGACGTGGGACTGCTGCCACCTAAGACGCTCGTTCTTGAATGATGACAACGAAATATATAAAACAGAAGTGAGGTCCCCGCTCCACACACACCTCGGTAAGCGGGAGTTTGGCCACCTCGGCTCGGCTGCATATCAGCTCTCATTCTCATCACATTCCCCCATCTCTCACAGTCTCTTCTCTTCTCTTCTCTTCCACTCTCCTCCACTCCACAGTCCACACCACCCCAAGCCTCCATACCTTCTCTCACTCTAATTAAATGTTGACCTTAAACACATTCTCTTGCCCACTATGGCCATTCTGAAAATGTGTTTCTTTCTGGTATTTGATTGTGAAGCTGTTGTATGTCAGATCAATTCGTCTCAAAACCCGATTTTTTTTTTCCGATCATTTTTTGTGTGTGGGTTTATCGCAGAAGCTGAAATCGTCGCTCACTTTTGTTCAAGGTAAGCTCCGAAATCGCAGCTCCAACAGTTGATTGATTTATTTTCCTTCTTTTGCGTGTTTGTAAATTTGAATACGGATCTAGCGGACTGTGTTCCAACGTCTGGACACCATTGTCTTTAATCGGGTTGTTACGGGTGTTTCAGTAATAAATGAATGATTAAGCTACTTGAGTATCGTTCAAAAGCTTAATTCTTTGGATGCTCCAGTACCCAAAAGCTGTGATCTTTTGTTTCTTTCTTTGTTTTGAATGGCCAAAGCTTTGATCTTTATGTCAAGAATTTACCACACTTTAAGTAAACAATTTCGTAATCCAACTTTAATTGATTTAGAAAAAGTGTTGTTGACCAAATTTCATTGTTTATGTTCAACTGGGATGAGTTTGGTGATTCAGTACGTATTTTAGAGTTAGAAAGCCTCCATTGTATGAGGCAATCACGTTGTTAATTGACTGGGGCATATTTGATGTAATAGTGGGCCCATTTTCTTCAGCCGACAGATGGGTAGGTCCGGCCCAGTTTGAGCTTCGGCCAGTCGGTAGCTTTGTAGAGCAGTATGTACATATGCAGTGATGTTGGTTTTGATTGTTTGTCTTTGAAGGAAAGTCTTATATAACCGTTATTTCCCTTGGAAGAAAAATAAGAAAAGATTAAAGTTTTCAACCGTTGGGTTGTCTTAATTTTTGAAACTATAAAGAAAATTGAATTATTGGTATTTGACCAAGTTTTCTATTTTCTATGGGATTTGCTGGGGTAAAGGACAACACATTTTCAGGGTTTCAATCGATAATGTGGATTAGATATCGTTACAGCTGAGGGGTCTCTTTCGGATTTGCAAAAGGGTAGCTTTCAGAGAGGTGGGGTTGTTGGGTTTGTTATTAGAGCTATTCCTATTTTGTCGAGTTTGTATTTGCTGTCAATCTGTCATATGTGTCCTTTCTGGAGTCCATTTTCACTGCATTTATTTCTGATTGGTAGCAACATCTTTCTTCAAAGTCGTGTTTAAACTCTTAAAGAATAGAGTGGTGAGTGTGGGGTTTGATCGTTTTGACCACCTGGAGCTGGTTTGATTTAAGCTTTTCACTTTTTATGTGTGTTGTAAGGTCAAGCACAAGTTCGTGTTTTGCTGTTCCTGCTGTGGTTCTGTACTTTCTCAGGTAATGTGATTATCCTGAAATTCTGTAAACTGGAGTTTCTTTCTGTATGGATACAATGTCAGTTTTAAAGTCTTATGGAGTTACTGTGGAAAAACTGTAAATTTGTTTGAAGTGAGGTCGCTTTTCATAGTTTTACGTCTAGTAGAGCTCATGAAGTATCACAGAACTATTCAAACTCCAGATGAGACACCTATGACAGCTAGAAGAAGTAATGCATTAATCATAGATGATGGTAGTCAGTCCACATGTGCTCTTGCACCAAACCCAAGGCCTGCATTTTCCATTCGTATTAGTTCTGAAGAAACCATATAGTAGCTACAGCTTTTAATGGCTAATGCAATTTGGTTGTTGTGATACTTAGTTCTGTATTCAGGGGTTTAGTTGTGCGTTATTACCAGTAGCTATCAATAATCTTGTGGGGTTATTTAAGCAAAATTCTGTGTTGACTTTACCATAAACTAGTTTAGTCGAAGTTATTGTTGTACTTTCGATCTTGCTTGAGTACATGGTATAGGGCTTGCACTTAATTGATAGCTTCAAATTTGTTGGACAACCATGAATTAGTATTGGAGCACATTCACAGCCTCAATTAAGAGAGTGATTCACTCAATCTCAGATTCAATCACAAGAGTGATTTCCTCCATCATTCAGAATTGAGTCCTAACTTATGTATAGTTTTGGATAGTTTTGATTCTGTAATTATAGGCATTACTATTTCTTATTTCCTACTGTAAATGTCAAACACACTACCCTATATTATGTAAGCTTTGTAATCAGTTTTGTTCAAGGAGAAATATATTTCTACATGGTATCAGTTTAACCTAAAGATCCATACCTGTGTCTTTTTCTTCTTCCTTGCTTTTCTGCTTTTCTGCGTCTTCTCTTCCCTGTCTTCTTTTCTCTTCTTTGTCCTTCAATGGCTTCCTCTTCCTCTTCTATCAACCAAAACACCTCTTCTTTTCCCAAACTCACTGAATCCAACTATTTAGTTTGGATTGTCCCCATCCAGTCTTTTCTCATTGGTGTTGATCTATGGGGCTATGTTGATGGCTCCATTCCGGCACCAGATCGCACAGTCGATGTTCCAGCCAGTGGCACTACTCCGGCATCCACCCAACCCAATCCGGCGTATAAAGCCTGGTATATTGAAGATCAGAAGATTGTTAGTATTCTCACTACCTCTCTCACCGAACCCGTTGCTCGGATCTGCCTTGGAGAGACAACATCCAAAGGAATTTGGGACTGTCTCGCTAATTTCTTCAACCAAAAATCTGCTGCCAATGCCACCAACTTGAAACTTCAACTGTATGAGCTTCAAAAAGGGACCCAATCTGTTGATGCTTACCTGCAACATGCCAAGTCGATTGCTGATGCTCTTGCCTCCATTAATCAGCCCGTCTCTGACGCCGACCTGGTAATTGCTACTCTCCATGGTCTTGGTTCTGATTATCTAATGCTTCGCACTGCCTTGTCACAGACCACTCTCCCTAGCTTCTCTGATCTTCGTGCACGGATCTTGGCCTTTGAGGCGCAGCAACCACCGTCATCTACTTTACCAACCGCCACTGCTCTTTTCAACAACGGTGGTTCAACCTCCAATCGATCTGGTCGCCACCCGTATACTGGTAATGGTGGTGCTGGCCGTAATTTCGGCAAAAATCGCCGAAACAATGGAACTAATGGGCAAACCTCTTCTCGTTATGGCACTTCTTCTCAACAGGTCTATCAACCTCAATTCCAACCTAATCCTTGGGCCCAGTCGCAGTTCAGGCCTGCCTCTCAACAAGGCCTTCTTGGACCTGCTCCAGGTCAATCCTGGTGTCCCACATGCATGTCCTCTCTTCATGGGCCTACTCAATGCCCTCATCGGTTTCCAGGCCCCTATTCAGTTCGACCATTTGCCGGTGCTCATTTTGCTCCACCCGATGATCCCTTTTGGTACCCTGATACTGGTGCTACTCACCACATGACTTCTATGCCGGTTTACAATCCTCAACCTTATGGAGGTCCCCACAATGTCTATATGGGTAACGGTGACTCTATGCCTGTTTCTCATACGGGTACTTTACCCCTATCTTTGGGGGATTCCAACTTTTCTCTAAATACTGTCTTTCAAATTCCTTCTATTCGCAAAAATCTTTTGTCCGTCGCCCAATTCACTAAAGATAATCTTGTGTTCTTTAGTCACCTACTTATCTTATTGCTCATGTGCCTGACTTTCCATCATTTCTCTTTCGTGGTTAAGTTGTTGGCCAGCCATGATTAGTCAATCCTACTTTTGTATTGCTCGCATGTCCTGACTTTCTATCATTTCTCTTTCTTGTAAAGTGCGTCTTCAGATCTACGACTATATCATATCTAATCTCTGGCCTGAGTTCAGTTTACTTTGTTGCCTGAGATCTTTTGAAAAATTGTAAATGATTTGAATCACATCGCTTGTTGTTGAGTACTTGGTTACAAGCTTTGAGTTTTGAGCTCAACTTCAGAGTTTGGATGGTGTCATCTTCAACTTTACTTTTCAGCATTACTTGCAATCTGTTTGAACGTCTCTGATTTTGCTCACGCTTGAATCGCTATGAATAACGTTTTTTATGCTCATTCAACCTTATAATCAGGTGTTCTATGTATTTTAGAATCTAAGGTGCTGACATTTTAACATAAGCTCTGTATTACCAAGAACTGAATTTCCAAGTTTTTATGTCATTTATTACTTCAATAGATCACTCTGTACCAGAAAGACTCAGGTAAATTGATTCCATATTCTTTTCGTATTGTCTGCTATACAGGTCACAGTAAATGAAGATCCAAGTGGGAGTTGCCCTTGCTTGTTTTATAAGTTTGATTTTGATTCAGCAAAGTCTCTGTGGTTAGTATTAATATTCTTATTTAATGACCACTTGGTTGTAAGTATTGATACTTTCTTTACATGTTGAATATCACTCAACTTGTTTGTTTGTTATATGTGACATCTGATATGTTTGTAAATTAAGCAATAAATAGTATATGTGGGTCTTCAATTAAAAATCTTATCTTTTAATTTTCATAATATATTTTGCAGATGAGGTTTCTGGTACTTCTGATGTAACAGATTGGACATGTAGATGTTCTGTTTCGTTCAATGGAAACTGGAGCTACACACTTGAATCTAACTGTTCAGCATCCTGTAATTGCAGTCAGGGTATGCTGCTAATCTTTATGGTATAATACCCAAAATCTTTACACTGCTTTTGTTAAAAATTTGTTACCGAGTATTGGAATGTATTGTTCTCTTTTTGGTCTTTACATGTCTGTGTTTATATCTCTAAGCCTATAAACAGATAAGAAAATTACTGGTCCTAAACTCATAACTCATTAGTATATCATCCAAAGTTTCATTTTTCAACTATTCCAATTGAAGTATCTTCTTGGAAGAATGCACTTTCAAATTGTAGAGGCAATAAGACATTCTTCATGTGTTGTACAATTGAAAGGGATCAGTATCCACAAACATTTAAGTAGAATCGCATTGAAAGGCATATGCTTATCTTCAGAAAATCCTTCTGCGTTAACTATGCATGTCAAAGGTTCATTATGCTGGTTAAGATATTAGATATTCTTCCCTTTTGACAGTGACCATCCCCTTTTCTCGTATATACTTGCTGCATTTCTGCTGAGATGAATTTTCACGGAGACTAGATGCTAAGTTTCCTTTGTTTCTATTATAGATGATGGAAGTGGTGATAGCAAATGGACATGTGTATGTGATGCCAACGGCCTTCCTAAAGTGGCAGCTGATGGTCACAATACTAATTGCTTTACAGCCTGCAACTGCACTTCTGGTACTCTCTTTCTCTCTTGCAATCACGCACACATGTTTCTTTACTAGCGTTTTGAGTTGTTTCTGTGGTAGAAAGTGGATTTTCAATTTGTGTTGGACAGATGTTATGTGCAACAGGGCAACTGGATGATGTTGTTGTTTGCATTATATGTGTGATCAAAGCAAATAACTTCAGAAAAGATAATGATAAAATTAATTATATACGTTGAAAAACAGATTGATTTTGTGAGTTTTAATTGATTTGTATAAGTGGTCCCTTGCGTTTTTTTTATTGGACTTAGAAGTATTGTCGTCCACTATTCCACAATGAAATTGTGTCTATGTACCAAGTCATTTGATCTGTTTTGTGACAGGATCTCTTGATGCAGCACAATCTTCGAAAAATCGCTCTTCAAGCAAAGTTGTTGTCTTTGTTCTATTACTATGTGTTGTACTTACAACTTTTGCTTTCCTGGCTTCGGTGGCATGCTACTTCTATCGAAGAGACAAGTGCACTGTTCACCCGCCAATATTTTCATCAGATAAGGAAACGAGTTGCAACACTGGTACCGACTTAACTAGCCATAGAAGTTCCTCAATGCTTGAGACCAAACTTTATATAAACTCCCCCATCAATCATGGAATAGGTAATTACTCTAAGGAGCTTCAGCAAAGTGTGCTTTCTAAACCTTATATTGCACGCTCCGTTCTCAGTACTAACCTGTAGGCCCGATTTGTTCTCGTCTGTTATCTTTTTGTTAAAGTTTCTCAAAATTATATTAAGTATTAACCTGTAATCATCTTTTGTTCATAGGGTGCTTTACCTCTTGCTTATTTGGAAGCAAGACAGGACCATCACCTGGAGCAATTATTCAATTTTCATACTTGGATCTGGAAAATGCAACCAATAAGTTTTCAGATTCCAATCTAATTGGACTTGGAGGAAGTAGTTATGTTTATCGTGGTCAACTCAAAGATGGAAGTATTCTGGCAGTTAAGCGCCTCAAGACTCAGAAAGGGCCTGATATGGATTCTGTCTTTATAACTGAGGTAATACCTCAACTTAGCATCTCACTGTTCTTTTTATTGTATTTCAAATAGGAAAAAGTAAAGTTAATTGCTATCTGTTATTTTGCTTAGATTGAACTGTTATCCAGACTTCATCATTGTCATGTGGTACCTTTGCTCGGCTACTGCTTCGAAACCCATGGCAAAGATACTGAGAGGCTCTTGGTATTTGAGTACATGAATAATGGTAATCTGAGAGATTGTCTGGATGGGTCTGAAGGGAAAAACATGGATTGGGGTACTCGAGTAGCAATTGCCATTGGAGCTGCAAGGGGTTTGGAATATCTCCATGATGCAGCTGCTCCAAGAATACTGCATAGAGATGTCAAATCCACAAACATTCTTCTGGATGAAAATTGGCAAGCAAAAGTAAGATTTGATTGTTTCAGATTGTAGTAATTGTACAAAAGAAGGAAAAAAAGACTATAACATGTATTGACAATGGATAGCTAGAATATTGTTGTCTATCATGTTAGAAAGTATGACTTGGATTTTAGTGGACATCAATAGAATTTGAGTGTGTTTAAACATCTGCAGATAACTGATCTTGGTATGGCGAAACGCTTAAAAGCTGATGGTCTTCCTAGTGCATCCAGTTCTCCAGCAAGAATGCAAGGTACATTTGGTTATTTTGCACCGGAGTATGCAATTGTTGGAAGAGCATCTCTCAAGTCAGACGTTTTCAGTTTTGGGGTAGTTCTTCTTGAGCTTATCACTGGCCGGAAGCCCATACACAGATCAACCAACAAGCTAGAAGAAAGCCTTGTCATATGGGTAAAGAAATTGTAGACTTTATTACTACAAAATATATATTCTTTAACTTGTAGTATGTATTTCTTCTGCCCTATGTGAAGTTTGACAATTTTACATGGTAACTACTTCTGTGAATATGTACCTTTCGATAACTGCATGCTACAGGTGTAGTGATTCTCTTAATGATTTTTTTCATCAGTTGTTTTTAACAGATCATGTTTAACGTATGTTAATCTTAATCCATTGAATCTTACTTGCAACATTATGGATGATGGTACAATTTTATTAATTTTAATTTTAGAAGGCCAATCTCTTTCCTGGTCCCTATGTTGCCTTGTCGCTTTGCTTTATTTCTAATAGCATTTGATTTCCTTCATAAGAATTTGTTAAGATGTAGATTTCATGATCAGGTTTAATGATGACATGTTTCTAGGCATTCATTTATGTTTCTTTCATAGGAATTCATAGATCTCATATAGTAAAAATATTGATGTAGCATTTGCAATTTGTTTGTCTTTGCTTTAGGCTACCCCTCGTTTACAGGATAGTAAGCGAGTAATCGCAGAGTTGCCTGATCCTGATTTGAATGGGAACTTCCCAGAAGAAGATATGCACATAATGGCTTACTTAGCAAAGGAATGCCTACTCTTGGATCCAGATTCTAGACCAACCATGAGTGAGGTTGTCCAAATCCTTTCGACTATTGCACCAGAGAGATCTAAAAGGAGAGGCATGCCTTTAAATTTGTTTCAGGTAATTCCTTCACGTCAACTATGTCATGATTCCTAGTAGTGTTGAGACACTGATCATATGACTGCTTGCTTTTGCACAATGACATGCCACTACTTTTCTGCTTTAGTCTTGTAATTATGGACCATGGAAAACAACTATTATCAACTTGGATGTTTGATTATTTGCATCACAATAAAATGGAATCTATGCAAGGCAGAAACTTAACTTTTTATTATCATGGGGAGTTTATCTTCTGAAATTTAAAATGTGAGTACATGCACTTTACTATCTTCTTAAAATGAACACTCTTTCTTGGGCAGCACATGGGTCTTAAAGAAGCTGAGGAGCTAAGGAGAGACAAATCCGGAAAATGTTCACATCGGTGTTCACTGCCACTAGATATTGACCGCAACCTCGGCGTTGAAAGAAGTGAAGATAAAGCTACAGATAACTTTATGGAAAAATTGATCCTCTTGACCTCAAACACTAGGAGTTGGCGTGCCTATGATGATGAAACAGTGGACTTGACTGAGCCCAGGTTTGAGTCATTTTCCATAGCAAATGCTAGACCCTTGTGACACCCAAAAAAATGGAAGAGAACCGAAGATGGGTGAAGCAATAGGTTTGTTTGTGATGCTTTGCAATAGGTTTGTCAAAGAAATCATGAGGAATAAAGATGTTTCCGAAGACTTGTTCCTCTATATCTTTTGTTCTTTGGAACTGAAAAGGGAAGAAAATCATAGGCTACTCTGTCACTTCATTATATAGTTACCTTTGATATTCTTTAGATGATATGCTGATGAGTTGAGCATATTCTATCTTGTACAGAAGTCATAGAAAAACTCGAAATACGAGATGAACCAATGGTTGTAACTCAGTCTTGTGCGACAAAAAAATGAGAGACGAAAAATAGCATTGAAATGATATTTATTGAGTTTTGTGTTTCATTGTAATCAGCTATTGAGTACTTGGTATAAGAAAATTTAGTGCAGATGAGTTGAGCTCCAGCTGTATGATATTCCATGAGAACTCGGGAAATGCTATATGTTCTGGTTAGCAAAGCTCCTTACATAAATGATGTTTATGATCATGTCATGCGATACCAATTCCAATATATCTCCACTTCATATGTTATATTACCCAAACTCCAGTGTGCTATAGAGAAGAATGCTTATTGCCCATTTTTACCAGTCAAAATTGAGAACATTGATGCTTCACATAACCGGCAGGTGGTCATTGTTCCATGGTTTACTTCTTAAATTAGGTCTTGCAGAATGGTCAGGCTTGAATGCCCCGCAAGCTTGGTCAGGCTTGAATGCCCGCAAACCTTAAAGCAGAAGATATCTGACTATAAATCAAACTCTAACACATAAATCTACAAAACTACAACGCTACCTAGTTGTGCCGGTTATTGTGCCAGTCGATTGCATGGTCATGTCCTCTAAGACTTGATACAAATGTTGCTCGAGAATTAGATTATGAGCAATTTCAGTCTAGAGATTGATGTATAAATATTTCTTATCAAACTAAGAAAGATTTTTTGAATTCACTTATCTTTAATTACACTTGGTTTCTTCCAACATTTCGACTTCAAGATTATTCTTAAATTGTCGACTCACCTTTTATAATGGTTATCGAATGCTTTTTCAAGTTTAAAATCATTGCTTATTGCAAATGTTTTCAGTATTTTAGAGCGAATACTTCAATCCGATCTTAAGATGCATATTGTGTGATCAATACTCATCACATATTCACATTCCTCGCTGTAGATTAGCCATGAAATAATGTGACCTTAAATCATGAAAGGTTGTTTAATTCATACTCACAACTTTCATAAGAATTATTTTCTGTGATAGTCTAAAAGCTTTAATTTGGACTACCATTTGATTCTCGTGTTCATGCTTGAATTCCATTGTCAGCCTTCAAATTGTAATTCTTTTTTGGATTAATTTCAGTTTAACCCCGAGGTTTGGGGTGAACACCATTTCAATCCTCATACTTTTAATTTTGAAAGTTTACCTTCTAAATTTTTTAATTTTCATAAATCAAGCCTAATTGCTAAAATTTCGTCCAGTTTGGAGGTTAATTGGTAACATGAAATCTTAGGAAAAGGGTTATAAAAAGCGATTTATGTTATTATATCACTTGTTAGCCCTTTTAGTGAGTTATGAAGTCAAGATTAACGTTTAAATTAGGCGGAATTTCAACAATTAGACATGATTGATGAAAATTGGAAACTTTAAGAGGTAAATTTTCAAAATTAAAAATATGGGGGACTAAAATGATGTTAATCTCAAAATTCAGGAGAGTAAACTAAATTTAATTTTTTTTTTTTAAGGGACAATGAATTGTTGTTCTTTCAAGTTTTGTAACTGATTAGTTGTCCACATGCACATCCATTCCTACACTTGAGCTTAGCATGTGTTTCGTTTGTTGAGAACATAGGCAACATGATGCGAAGACTTTGCAGTACTTGCATTGGTTTGAATGGTAGATGGGGGAGTAGAATTGAAGGTATATAGCGTGATCCATTTAACTTACCATCTGTCTACATTCTCATTAGCCTTGTTAGATCACTAGTCCCCTTACCAGATAATATTACTAATGCCGGAGCTGGATCCACCGCCTGCTGGCGAGCCTTTGCTGGCCCCGGCTCCTCCTTACCATCGAGCCGGATGCTTGGAATTTTGGTGAGACTTCTTCACTTCAATGATTCATTCTTCTTTCTAAGTTTACATGAAAGTGATGAAACCATGCATGAAAAACCAAATAATGTTCTGAACTTGAGTAATTTGGTCGAACTTTAATTTCTGCAGCTTGTGGCTTCTGTGTTGCTGTGGTATGTTTAAATGTTGCTGCCCGCCACTCTTTGAGTCCGGGCCTCCCCCACCCTAGCTATGGTGCGGCATTTTCTATCTAACTCACTTTTCTATGGGTCAAACATTGTGCGAGTGATCATCGTCATGACGAGAGGTAGCTAGATCATCGTTATCTGATCTCAGTATTCCAATTTGGTTGACTGGTCTCTGATGTAACCACCCGTTAATATGTAGGCGTTTGTGAGACTATTATCTATTTCGGTTGGTAATTTGTACATTGATCTATAGTTTCTTTCTCAATTGTGTAGTCTTCATATTGTAATGCCAATGGAATTGCAACTGCTTAGTGTCTTCTTGTGCATACAGTACTGTGCTCGGAGAAATTTTGGCAAGTGCTTCCTTGTTAAAAAAGGTTAAGAAAACATGTTTCAAATTTTTAAAAGCACTCAGAAGTAATTCCAAACATATTCATAGAATCATAGTTGATCAAAGTGAAGCAGTTCACTTCCTGGGGTTTAAGGGCTTGAGAGGTTCCGACAATCGTAGCATTTATAATGCAAGTACATTACTCTTAGATCCTTGCTCTTTTCAATATTTTGATGAAGAGATTATTACAGAAATTGAAATACTTCATCTGGATTAATCTTTACAAGCAATAACAGTTCAAATCAAAGCCGTTACCAACCATAAAATTACCATTTGGATCCTTACCATTTATCTTCTCTTTTCATTAGGGCCTTCACATATCATGTAGTTTTCTGACCTCTTTCAATGTCTGGATTGGTCTTTAACCCTTGATAATGGTTCAGATTGGCTATTTCAAGGATCTCATTACAAGAAAAACAAACCTTATGAATACACAGCAAGAATCAAATCACCAAGTTAAGTATTATTATTATTATTACTCTTTCTTTCATTATTCTGAGCTCTCAGATACAACAACCATCAGTTGTTGATGGATTACGTAAACATACTGCACTTCTCAGGCGGCGTCCGATGGGACAACTACACTGGTCCACGCAAGTTTCCTTTGTCTTACAAGTTAGAGGACACTCTGTTTCTGGAGGAGGAGGATCAAGATTAGGACTAGAAATCTCAGCCATCTCTGCATCATTCAAAACAACAACTTCTTTTGCTATGAATTATGTAAGAACCACCCTCATTTTCAAAGTGTAAAAAGTCTCTTATAAATTTGCATTAATATATAGTCGATAATTCTTGGTTGATAGTTCTACAAGTTAATAAACATTTAAAGATTTAGAAAAGAAAGAGAGAATGGAGACGGATAACTTGGATATTCTCATGGTTCTCTTTGATTTCTAATTCAACAAGACATGATTAAGAATGTGAACTTATATATTGATCCGATCATAGCAGTAGTAATGATGGTAATAAAGACCAGCAATTAGACCTGACAAATCACTATATGTTTCTAATTTATTTATAGCAAATCTCTTAAGAAAGGAATAAATGTGGTGAATCACAATTTTCTAATTTTTTTTTTCTACTTCAGCATTTGCGAAAATCAAAACCGAAGTATTTGGGTTAAGAACTTAAGATCCATAATAAACCTTTTTTTTTTGTGAACTCAAATACAATTTTGTCATTTATACTCAAGTAGAGGGTATAATATGGATCGATCCATTGTCAAACGTACAGAGGATAAATAAGATCATCTAATTCGTATGAAGGTTGTATCCACATTATAAATTTCAGCTCACAAAGAGCCTACAATCTAATAACAAATAAATCATAGGCAATTGTTTATGAACAAACTAAAAACAAGAAAATAAAGCTCCCCCATATGAAAAACATGGACCAAGAGCAATTGTTCTAAAATAAACAAGAAAAAAAATTGATATAGCAGAAGAGCAATTTTCTGAAATAAACAAGAACAAAACTGAAATAGTAGAAAGGAAAATAGAAAAAACTTCAAAGAACCTCCTTACCCTTCAAGCTAGGGCTCCCGGGGGGGGGGGGGGGGGGTGTTACATGTGGACTCATGGTAGGAGTCGGATCTTCCTGATTAGCACTTCTTTTTGGCTTCGTGTTTTTGTAACTAATGGGACGCCCACGCTTCTTCTTTTGGCAGTCAATTGCAACCAATGCCATCTCAACTGGTTCAGGGGTGAAGGTGGGAGCACTACCAGGACAAGTACTTTAGCCGAAGAAAAATTTTCGTCGGCCCGTTAAAAAAATTCGTCGGCGAAGCTCTTAGCCGACTAACCTTCGTCGGCTATAGTGTCGTCGGGAAAGGGTCGTCTGTGATGACTTTAGCCGACGAGACAAAAAAATTCGTCGGCTAAAGTATGACTATAGCTGACGAAATAATATCGTCTGCTATAGTCCAACCTTTAGCCGACGACATTATTTCGTCGGCTATAGTCATACTATAGCCGACGACATTATTTTGTCTGCTAAAGTATGCACTATAGCCGACGATTTTGTTGTCGGCTATAGTCCATACCTTAGCCGACGACATTTTGTGTCGTCGGTTATCTTCCAAACTTTAGCCGACGAATAATTTAAAATATTCGTCGGCTAAAGTTTGTAATAAAAAAATATAAAACACCTATGGCCGACGAAATATAGTATTTTTCGTCGGCTTTATAGGCATTTAGCCGACGAATTAAAGCATATTTCGTCGGCTAAACGTTTTTTTTTTTTAAAAAAAAACTTTAGCCGACGAATTAAGGCTTTTTTCGTCGGCTATAAGTGCATTCCAGTAAAAAAAAAAACCCCGAAATTTCTGAATTACCATTCCAAGCAAGCTACAAAAAACACCAAAACAATTTCATATAACCAACAACAAACACATAAAAGAATATATGAACTACATAAAAGTATCAATTACATAAAAGTATATATATATCAACTACGTAAAGTCTATATCGTCTAAATTAAAGTCCTCTTCTAGGGGCTGCTGCGGAGGTTGTGGCGGCTGGGGTAGCGTCATGGGCGGAGGCATGGGCGGAGGCGGAAGTCCCTGAATCTGGGCAGCTGTAAAGTCACGCATGTACTGGAACAGCTGCTGCTGCTGGGCCTGATGGAAGGCCTGTACCTCGGCAGCATAGGCTGTCTGCGTGGCATTAAAGGCTGCCTGCGAGGCATTATAGGCAGCCTGAGCAGCACGGAAATCTCGTAGTCTCTGAACTTCCGACTCTAACTGAGTCGTCCTGTTGATCGTGGACGTGGTCCTGCTGCTGGTCGAGGCTGCCTTTCGTTGAAATCCTGGAGTGGTCTTCAAGACCCCCTCGCCTCTCTTTCCTAGACCTCGGCAGTAGAAGTTGTTTCCTCTCGGTGGGAAGGCTGTGCCCATGATCCTCGCCCCAATCGTCGGATCCGAAGTGTCGATCCGGGACATGGCTTCGGACATCTCTTCCTCCTGCGTGTCCGGCCATGCCTCCCTCACTACGGTACTCATGACCTCGTCAGTAGCCTCCCTCACCCTCGCCTATATGGATAGGAAAAAAATTATTAATTAAAATTTTTACATAAATTTAAAAATTTAAAAACGTAAGGTGACTTACAATATCCTTCTGGGAGTCAGGATATGCCTTCTCGTACGTATAGACGTACGGGTTGACTTCTGGATGTTCCTTGGCCGCCTCGTCCATGAAGACAGCGAACGGTCTAGAACCGGCATGATGGTTCCTTGTGTTGTGTTGCCGGTTCTGAGCTTCACCCGGGAAACCGCCTTCAAAGAAAAAAGTAAACTATTAGTAGAATATTTTAAAACGCACGTACTTATTTTTAAATTAACTAACTAATTTATTTAAATACCTGTTTACGAGGGTTGTTGAATTCTGATGTCAGAAGCCAACGCCACTCGTACTCCCTGTACTGGAACTCAACAGGGGTACCAGAACGTGCGTTCCCGTGCGTAGTCCAATGGGTCCGCAGCTCGTTCTTCCACTCCTTGTACCTACAGATACAACAAAAATATTAGAAATATTATTAATATCACATACAATTTTGTTTTTCATTAACTTCCCAACGTACCTTCCCCCATGCACAACGTCGGCCCAGCTGTCCCTCAGGTGCTCGGGAACCTCAAACCACACCTGCATTTAACCGTTTATTATTAGTTTAGCTTTTCGAGAAATCAACAATTTAATACATAATATTATTTTGTAAACTCACCGACATCACGTTGTGGACCATGTCCTTAACCTCCAGCGGGACCTCGCCCCAGTCGGACCACAACATAGGGACTCTATCCCTAATGAGAGCTCCCACGCGGCCGGCGTACGTCCTCGACTTCCCGCCCGATACTACGTGGCCATCCCCGTCAGTATCGATGGGGATCCTCCCCACGGTACTCACCATCTTCTCGAGAGCTTTCCCTGTGACGGGGCCTCTCTTCTTCTTTGTGCCTATGACATGATTCGCCAAATTGATTATTAAAATATATATGACCCTTTAAAAGTAATCATGCATCACTGATTACCTGAGGAGCTCGCGACGGATTCCGGCTCTGTCGTCGATGATGATACCCTCGCAGAAATAAGAGGCGTATCAAAAGCCACGAACCGGTACGCCGCTGATGGAGCCACTGGCGGGGGCAGTGGATAAATCGGCGTCCCTGAGTCATCGACTACAGGTAACGCCGGTATCATCCGCGGAAGGAACAGAAGAGGCGGCGGCATCTGTACCCCAGATGACCCACTATCCGAAGAAGTAGGACCCGGAGTGGGCGCCCGGTGTATCTCGGGCATACGAGGTGCAGACACCTCCGTCTGAGGCCACAAGGGCCTCAGGGAACGAGGGACGGTCGCCTGCCTCGATGAAAGGGGCACCTCCGGCGCCGTCTCCAGAAGGCTCGCACGTCTGGCTGTCATCTGGCCTTGAAACGTCGTTTGAGGGTTGCTAGAGGTTCCCTCAGACGATTCGGACCTTTGGCCCTTTGAACTCTTCTTCGATCGAAAAAAGCCGCTCATCCTATTTAAAATATTAATCTAAGGCTTGTCATCGAACCACCATTCGTGATCATATGGAAGGAAAGCACGGTGACCCAATCTGCATATCTTGTTGCAATGACTGCTGCTCCCCTCATCGCTAAGGCACTCTGGACAAGCCTTGTATCCCCTAACAACGTTGCCCGACAACATCCCACGGGCAGGAAAATCACTGATGGTGCCAACAACCATGACATGCATCTGGAACATCTCGTGCGTGTACTTGTCATAAGTGGGATGACCAACGTCCCACAAAAATTTAAGCTCTTCAATCAAAGGTCTCAAGTACACATCGAGACACTTCCCCGGATAACCGGGCCCCGGAATCAACAAACTCAACATATTGTATTCCTTCTTCATGCACATCCATGGGGGAAGGTTTTACAGTACCAAAATTACCGGCCATATACTGTATTGCAGACTCATGTTGCCAAAAGGGTTGAACCCGTCAGATGAGAGCCCGAGCCTCACATTTCGGACCTCTGACGCAAAATGAGGAAACTCCCTGTCTATATGCTTCCAAGCCTCCCCGTCAGCAGGGTGTATAAGGGTATCTTCGTCATGCAATTCCCTATCAGCGTGCCATCTCATCGCTTCGGCCGTGTGTGAAGACATGTACAACCGCTCCAACCTATCCGTCAAAGGGAAATACCGAAGTACCTTTACAGGTTTCCTGTTGCCTGCAGGAGTCAGCTTATATCTGTCAGTGTGACATACCGGACATGCGTCAAGGCCACCAAGGTCATTCCCTTCTGGATCTTTACCCCAAAAGAGAACGCAGTCATATCTGCATGCATGGATCTTGATGTAGGAAAGCCCAAGATCTTTCAGGATACATCGGACCTTCTGATGAGTGGTAGGAAGATGATGACCGTTGGGCAGCATCGAAGCAGTGTACTATAGATACTCATCAACAGCCTTCACGGTCGATTTTGTCTCAACTTTAATCCTCATTACGTCCATCACACTTTCAAGAACGGTCTTCTGACAACCGGGGTACACAGGGGTCTGTTGGAAAGCAAGCAGTTTGTTGTACTTTTCAATACCAGCAGTGTTCACAGCTCTAGGGAAGGGCTGCACCGAGTCAGGCATATACTGTCCTTGAGCGCATACACCGCTCTCATAAGGAAACATGTCGTTGATGAATGTCGTTGTTGGATCGTTAGATGTACTAGCACTGCCCGTCTCGGAAAATTGGCCATGATCATGCGGACCCCCTGATGAAGTTTCACCGTGATATAACCAACATGTGTACTTCTCCCAAAACCCGTTACTCCTCAGGTGCTGCCATACTTTGTCAATGGGAAATCGATACATATCGCTGCGACACTGACATTTCGTGCACGGGCAATAGAAAATTGTATTCCCGTTAGCATTATCCAGCGCATATTCTATAAAACTCATAACTCCTGCACCGTATCTTTTGTCCCATTTTGGAAGCGAAATCCAACTCTTATCCATATCCTGAAAATATAACAAAATATATATATATTTATAACGCTGCTAGCTAATTATTAATAAAATTTCATGCCATATATATATAAAATCTCAATTCATTTAGTATATATTCTACGTACTACAACTAATTAATTACAAAATCATCATGAACTCATATATATCATCAACAACTTCATACCATATCAACACAATAATATTATAAATTAATATTAACATATATATATATCTACTATTTATTAATAACAAATTAATTCATATATATTATCAATTCAAATCATCAACCAAATCGATCAACACATATATATATACATCCAACGTACTCAAAATTAATCAACTCAATCACAATCAAAATCAATAACCTCAATTAATCACACTAATTAAAATCGATCAACTCAAATAAAACTCAATTAATCAACATATATATACATATACGTACCTATATATGGCTCCACAAACTGATTATGGACAGATTTCGACAACACCCAAACTTTTTCTCTCCTTTTTTCTTCTCCCGTTTTTTTTCCCGTTTTTTTCGAAATGAGCTGCTGCTGCCCAGATCCGCAAATATAAAGAACTTTTGCCGACGACTATGAATTTCGTCGGCTAAACTTTTAAATATTTCATCGGCCATAGTTTTTGAATTTTAGCCGACGAAATAAATTCTTTAGCCGACGAAAGTTGTTTTTTGTCGGCTAAAGTTTACCATAGCCGACGAAAATTTAAAATAGCCGGCGAAAGAAAATTTCGTCGGCTAAAGTGGACTTCATAGCGACGAAAATTTACCTTAGCCGACGAATCATTTTTTCGTCCACTTTAGCCGACGAAAAAATGCTTCGTCGGCCTGGTTTTTTTTTTCGTCGGCTAAAGCCTTTCTTCTGGTAGTGGAGGCTTTTCTTCCTCTTACATCTTCTTATGACCCTTTATGTTTCGTGAACCAATAAGGCGTCTTCTCTTCTTCTTGGGAGGAGCAAAGACACAATTTGAGAGATTGACAACCTTCGAGTTAGCCAAGACTAAGGAGGCCGCATATGCTTGACTACGGTTTTGAATACCCAAAGAGTGAGGATGCTAGCATATTGGCTATGCTAGGGTTTTTGCCAAAAGATGGCGATGGAGTGATCGGTTTTTTTCCAAACCAATTTATTTTCCTTATTCACAACTAGATCGTTGTTTATAGTATCGGAAAATAAGGGTCATTCCCACAGAGGACTAAATGAATCTAACTACTCAAACGATGTCACAAAAGTGACTGCTGATCCTAGCGACCAGCAATTGAAAACCTAATCAGTTACCTAACCTAAAGTAGTTAGAAAACTACGAAACTTTACTGACACAAACTAGACATACAGACGGACGCAAAACAAAATTTTAAATTAATCTGAGTTCATTTGATATGTCAAATAAATATTGGAAAACAGAGGACATAAAGTGACGAGAACTGGTTTTTGGTTTTGGTTTTGGGAAACAATGAAATAAAACTAGCTAGGAAAGATGCAATCCGCCCCGATAATCACACACAAGATAATTTGTTTAGTTATAGTTCAATTAATCTAGATGAAGATGGTCAAGTTAGTTTTGTATGCTTGAAACACAACTTATTACCCTTTCTTACTTCGTACGCTAGGCAGGAAGTACTCTACACCTAAACTATTCTCAAGCAATGCAACCTAAATGTACGCTTATTAGATTATACATGCAGAGATCCTTACGTTCTAAAAAGATTTGAGACATCACAAGACATTGCAATAAACTTAGCGCCACTACGCCAATTTTGCAATCAGCCGATAGGGATCAGAAGACAGAATTGATTTTTACTGTCGTCTGATAAATTTTTACGACATACATTTAAAAATCTGTCGTCTGAATATCGCAACAAATGATTGTTAAAAATAGCTTGTTTTTTAAAAGACAGATGAGTATCATCTTACAAATAAGAAAAATTAACCGATAAATATGCTAATTTTAAAACGGTAGTCTTTTGTCGTCTCGTACAAAGATAGATCAAAGATTTATTTGGACCAAACTGTTATTTTTTTTTTGGCACAACATAAAAGGCTTTTTTTGGGCACTTGATAAACTCTCTCTCCCCGATAGATTCTTCAACAACTCTCAGTTCCCTCATTCGCTCATTCTCAACCCTAACTGAAACTTCTCTTTTCTCGATCCCTCTCTTGCGCCAACTGAAAACCCAACACCTCAACCCCTCAACCCCTCAAACCAAAAGAGAAAATCCAAAAGAACCTAATTCCCTTCCCCCATCTCTCTTCGACAAACACCGAAGAACCTCATCCTCATCTCCATCGCATTTGTGTGCGTGTTGAAATTATGATTTATGAGATCGTCGACTTCATCAATCTCTACAAGCCAGTTCTATATTGTTGGTAAGCATTTTGATTCACTGTGACTCAGTTTGGGGTTTCTATTGGATTCGTTTTAGGCTTTTAGCTTCTAAGGTTCTATCTCAATCTAATTTCATTTAATTTCGCAATTTTCCATTGAAATTCGATTTAGTTTTGCTAGGTTTTGTGAATTGGGGATGTGATCATGCGAATGGGTAATTGTCTCTCCTTCACAATTTTGTATATGGTTTCTTTTCCTTGTCTGATTTATATGCATTGAGTTCCATCGATGACAGACTAGATTTGTCATTTCGATTTCATGTTTTCAGGGAAATTAGGTTTTACAGTGACCGACGACTCATGACCATTTACTAAGTTGTTATAATTTGGCTTACTTGATGTGAAGTTATGATTTTGTTATGTAAATTAGGCTTGAACATAATCAAAGTATTGTTGTTATTGGTTTACAGTGGGATGTGATGGAAGAGATTAAAGCTTTGGTCATTGGACAACCAGATACTCTTTGATGGAGAAATAAAAAACAGGTTAATTTTGTTATTTTTTTACTTTGATATTCATCCACAGGTATCAATCCTCCTTTTTAGTTTGTACCATTCTAATAGAATCAGGGTTTGAGTTTGATAATGTGTTGTTCTTCCTGTACAATTTGGGTTACCTATTTTTCATTTGCAAGATACATTGTCATTGCTTCTAGTGAAATTCTTTGCGGCATTATGTTTGCAATTTTGCAATTTTTCATACTATGGAGATGTAGATCAGTGGATATGAAACATTTTGTTAAATATTATCTACAATTGAATCACAAAAGAATGATATATTTTATGTTAAGAATTTATTAACTAGATTAATGTCAGATTACTGTGCTCTTAATTTTTTTTTATTGAATTTTGCTTTTGATGGGTTGTGTTCATAGGGATGTGGGGTTTATGTTGAAATCGGTTGTGGGTATTATCTTTGAAAGAGTCGAGGGCGACGAAATTGTTAAGTGTACGTTGGTAGTTGGTATTAAGATGGTGGTGAGATTGATTTTATGCACACCAGGTATCTATGTTTGGGTGTGAATGCTTAGCTTCCTATATAATTTCATTGATATGTTGAGATTACGATTTATCAAGTTTGAGCTTTGATCAGAATCTTTGTCGATAAGCATGTTTCCCTTTGAGTGAATTGAAGTTCATAGAATAGTTGATTCATGAAATTGATATCCTATTGAGTTTCAATGATATGTTGCTCCTTTGGGTTTTAAATTCCTTTCAATGGTATTGTTATGCATTCGTAGTTGCCAACTTGATCACAATAGCAAGTATCCTCTCTTGGATGTCTTATTCATGATATAAACCGAAATTATTGAAGTGTACATGGTAGACCTTGTCCTTCGTTTCGTCTAAATTTCTTCTTCTCGAGTTTGGTTGCAGTCATGATCCATATTTACTTGGTATATATCATTGAAAGTATTTTATTGACTAATTGATCTATGTCAATCTTGTTTTACTGTAGTACTTGGTGATTCCAAAAATATTTATTTGGCTGCACTTGAGAGTTATTTCTTGATCTATTCCTGATGTCTAGTTGTGCCACACCTCATTCATATATTTGGTTCATATTAGAATCCTTATTCATCAGTATTTATATACTTGTTAAACCAAAGGTGAAATCTAAACTATACTAGAACTTTTCAAATCATTCCCACCAAGTAGTTGTATTTTTATTCTCTTCTCGCAAAACCTGAGCAGCCTGTCATGTTTATGCTTCTTGTTCTCTTTCTGTCACTCTATGATATCTTTATCAAGTTCTATAACAAAAGATACTCCTTGAGTTTAAATTCTTATGAAATCATATCCCTATCAAGCTCGTGTATTTGTACTGATATAGTTTACAAAGTTTTTGAGTTACTGAAGCTCTTTAGCAAATTGCTCAATTTAAAGAATTATATCTTGACAGACTTCACCTTATTTCAAGTTTATGTCTTGAAGTGTAGGAACTGTGAAATCTGCAACAGTTGGTAGACATTGTTGTGTAGCGCAAAGGATCAGGGAGGGTAATTACACCTTGAAAAGGTATGCTTATCTCTAATTCAGTTTCAAGTCTGAAACCATAAATGCAATGAGCTATTACATCTTTATGGAGAATCAAAAGATTTTAAAGCTCCATTGGATTTTCCAGATGTAGCTTTTTGGCCTCACATGTATGCTGAACCTTGAAAAGGTTTGCAATTATTTTTATGGGCATTCTTAAATTTATTATAGACAGGCAATATGGTCATAAAATTCTGCATGTGAGAAATTTTGTGTAGTAATGTATTGTAATAAATTGTGAATGTCTTAGAATCCTCATCTATCTAAATATTCTCGTTTGGTATAGTAGTTAAGTAGCCAAAATATATGAGGGAAATATTATGATATCACTTCCAATAGTACTTTATGATATTTTTGAAGTGTTAACTAGTCAAAATATTTTAGAGAAGATATCTGGTATTATGTCCAAATAAAATGTGTAGCCCACAAATAAGCAAAAATCTCAAGTGTTTCGCTAAAGCTCTGTTATTTTCCCAGCATCTTATTTCTCTGATGATTACTCCTACAGTGGGGAGAGGGAGACAACTGAATGTGTTGCAGATGCTATAGCTGATAATCGCTCTGAGTTGGTTCATCTACCATCTGCCATAGATCTTCATATACCATTGCCATTTAAAGGCTGCTTGACCTGTGATGGCAGGTAAAACGTTTGCTCAATTGCAGTTAATTATTTCCACATATTTTCCCACTTATGAACTTATAATAGTATTCTTATATCCAAAGTTCCAAACCATGTGGGCTATCACCTCAGAAACTGAGGAATCATAAAACTCGATAATTATTAGCATCCTATGTATTTTAGGGTGTTGTATTGCGCCACAGTTACCGAGAGATAGCTTGGTGTCCTCTCTAACTACTAATGTGGGTTTGCACACGCCAGCATGTGTGATAGAGATAAACAACGTTAACTTTTCAAGTGATTTAAAAGTGGACACCCAACCTTCTATAAAGATTACATGTGGATAAATCAACCAGTACATTGCAAGTGTTTTCTTGGTCTATGTTAGCTTATATGACAATTCATTTAACTGTATATTAGTTTATATTTGGTTTGTGTTCTTTAAGTACAACTTACTAAAGCTCTGTGTTTTTGATTTGACAGGACACACTGAAGTTTGAGTATGAAGACACCAATGCTGTTAGAAGGATTTTCTGCACTATAGAGTACACCACTATTGCGATTGCTAATATTTGGTTTGATGTCTTTTTATGTTATAGCTTATAGGTCTATTTAGAACAAGTAACTCTATGTAAAATATGTTGGTTTTTGGCAATTAGAATGAATTTGAGATTTCTGAATCATGTTGTGCAAATGCTTTTGTTGAGACATTAAATTCCCATAAAATTGACATTAAAATCAAAATCAGACAACATATAGTCTCATGGACTCTGATGTCTCTACATCTTTCAAACAACATTTATATGTCGTCTTAAATTAAAAGATCATATTGTATGTCATCTGAGATATATATCAAACGACAGATAAGTAACGTTTAAATTGGTGTGAGACAACATACATTATATCTCATACGACAGATAAGTGACGTTTGAATTGGTGTGAGACGACATACAATTGCTCACTTTTAGTATAAAAGTAATTTCAACGATACTTTTATGTCGTTATAGCCAATGTCTAACGACAGAAAGTTAGAGTTTGTTACAAATCTATATGCACACAGACGACATATGAGTTTATATTGTATGTCGTATAATACCTATTAGACGACGGACATTGCCTGTCGTCTGAGAGCTTATCAGATGGCAGCTCGATAGACGACACGTAAAAAAATGATCAGATGACGGACATTGCTGCTCGTCTGAAGGAAAAATTGACGTAGTGCGCCTTGTTAAACTTAGGACTTAGTTTACTTGCTAGCAAAAACTAACAATTGCTTCTCTAGATAGTTTGAGGAGTCCGATATTGACACTGACATCAAACTATCAAAGCTATGAAACCCTAACATGCATACTAAGCGTGCACTCAAAGCAAGCATGAAAAGAATTCAACAACACAAAAATAGTAAACAAAATCTCATCTTGAATTAAAAGAAACTAAAACCAAAACTCAAATCATCTTGTTGTTCATGTCTAAGGCTTCAAGCAGCCTCCTAACTAAGAAAACATAAATAAACATAATAACAAGAAAATGCAGAAGAAAAAGAGGAGAAGAGAAGAAGAAGAGGAGAAGAAGCCGCAAAAGTAGATAGCACAGGGCTTTTATATTGCTTCCTTCAACCAATCCCTCTTGATTTAGGTTTCCTTGGATATTCTGATTGGTGCACATCTGTTAGACCAATGGAAGAATTCCAACTTATTTAATTCTTCAAAATCAGCTTCACATCGGGGTTATAAGTCGTAATATGAAGTGCAAACTCGTCCATGGGCCTCCCGGTGTGATTTGGGTCTCAAAACACAAATTCCCGTCAAGAGTCATATTTGCGCGCAGATTGACCTTCTGGTACTAAATTGACCATAACTTCTTCCAGGAAAATACTATTCACAAACCGTAAAATGCTATGGAATACTGACATCCATAGCTTTCCGTTGATATAAGACTCATTATCTGGTTCTTCTCAAGCTGCCCTCAGTATCCTGTCGAAGTTGGCTGAATTTTATAGGCAGATTTCCAAATTTTGTCTTCCACTCCCTCTTTTCCTTCTTTTCTTCTTATTTGCTTCAAAATACATAGAAAACAAATAAACAAAGTAAATAATTAGAAAACACACCAAACAAATAAAGAAAATATAGAGGATTTTGATACAAATAATGTATAATTATGCACATATCATGAAGTGATGGAAAATCTGTTCTTCGATCCTTCCAAAGAGGGTGAGAGATCAAGGTTTGGGTGCACAGAGGTCATGATGATGATTGAAAACGAGATTTGCTGCAAGACAGAGCTTTTTGGATTTGGTGGCCGTGCTTTGGAAGAGAGAGAACGCCTTATGGTTTTTAGAGTTTGGGTGCTTTTCCATAATAATCCTTTTAGAAAGGAATCAATGTGGTGAATCACATTTTTGGATTGATGTTTCAAATCCTTATTCTAGGAAGAACCCAAGAATCATTGACTTTGGTGCGTACAAATACTTAGATTAAGCATCACATCGCATCACCTTGCTTAGTTGCTTTTTATCCTATTTAGTCACATAAGTAGCATGGTTGTTTTAAGAAAAAACTCTTGTCTCTACATCTTAAATCAGACTGTCAAGAGATTACGAGGACACTGGTTGTCTTTTGGATATATTTTTTGATAAAAAACTAAACACATTCTAAAAAATAATTAAAAAATTATATTAAAAACTTAAATTAGAGAGTCTACTGAGAGCCGGTTTGGCTTTGCGTTTTCGGGAAAAAAGCGGTATATATTTACCGCTGCTAGAATTTCACGCGTTTGGTAATCAAGCAAAACTCGTGTTCTTTTAAATTTCGTGGTCGATCACCGCAAAATTAGAAAGCAGCTAGACCCCTGCTTTTTCAAATCCACGATTTCTCAACGCAAGGAAGGAAGCGGTAGGGTTAATGAATTGTCTTTTATACCCAACATCACCATTTTCAATTTTGCCATTCACATCTACTCCGGTATGTCTTCAATCTTTAGGAACCCAATCTTTATTGCTTCTGTGCTTTCTTTCTCCTCCATGCTCATCTTCAACTGTAGGGGTTGAGACTCTTCTATTTCTTTTCGTCTTTGACTGAGCAATTGCTATCAGTTCAATCAGTATATTGATTTTCAGTTTTCCCCAATTTGTCATTCTTCTTCCTTCTGTCAATTCTAGGGTTTTCTTATTAATTCTCATTGGGTTGAGTTCAATCTTCACACGCTCAAAAGAAATTTGCTTCTATAATAGGTATTTTTTTCATTATCGTTCTTTCAATTTGCTCTCACATCTCTCTAAAATTCTTGATAATTTGTTTCTGATTTCATGTGTACTAGCTTGATGGATATATGTAGGGGATTGATAATTCGCATCTGACATTAAATAGACATTGTAGCATGAATTTTCATCTGGGTGTCTAATTCTTTTTCAAATGTTGATTGGTACAGGTCAAGGATGATAAGGTAGTGTTGCACGCCTGCACCAATGCGGCGATGTTCTATTGTTCTTCTGGGAACTGCATATATATGTTCAATCTAGTATTGACATTATTTATGGTTTAGATAATTTATAAATAAGATCATTGGTTTGGGAAGTTAAATAATCCATCTACTGTGTATTGATTCGATCATTTGCATTTTGCAGATGCAAAACAAATAGACAAGAGGTTCCAATGCAAAACAAAAATTGTACTACAAGGTTATTAATTGAGAAAAGTAACAAGAAGATATATGCATTTTTATGCCGGAAACATTGTAAATAATGCTTGCACTACCAGAAGAAAGGCTTTAGCCGACGAAAAAAAAAAAACCAGGCCGACGAAGCATTTTTTCGTCGGCTAAAGTGGACTTTAGCCGACGAAATTTTCTTTCGTCGGCTAAGTTAAATTTTCGTCGGCTATGAAGTCCACTTTAGCCGACGAAATTTTCTTTCGTCTGCTATTTTAAATTTTCGTCGGCTATGGTAAACTTTAGCCGACGAAAAAAACTTTCGTCGGCTAAAGAATTTATTTCGTCGGCCATAGTTCATAAACTATGGCCGACGAAATATTTAAAAGTTTAGCCGACGAAATTCATAGTCGTCGGCTAAAGTGTTTTATATTTGTGGATCTGGGCAGCAGCAGCTCATCTGAAAAAAAATGGGAGAAGAAAAAAGGGGAGAAAAAGTTTGGGTGTTGTCGAAATTTGTCCATAATCAGTTTGTGGAGCTATATATAGGTACGTATATGTATATATATGTTGATTAATTGAGTTTTATTTGAGTTGATCGATTTTAAGTGTGATTAATTGAGTTTATTGATTTTGATTGTGATTGAGTTGATTAATTTTGAGTACGTTGGATGTATATATATATATGTGTTGATCGATTTGGTTGATGATTTGAATTGATAATATATATGAATTAATTTTTTGTTAATAAATAGTAGATATATATATGTTAATATTAATTTATAATATTATTGTGTTGATATGGTATGAAGTTGTTGATGATATATATGAGTTCATGATGATGTTGATATATGATTTTGATTGTGATCGAGTTAATTGATTAATTTTGAGTACGTATGTTGGATGTATATATATACATATATATATGTTGATCGATTTGGTTGATGATTTGATATAATATATATAAAGTTGAGGACTTTAATTTATACGATATAGAATTTACGTAGTTGATATATACTTTTATGTGTTTGATACTTTTATGTAATTGATACTTTTATGTAGTTGATATATTCTTTTATGTGCTCGTTGTTGGTTATATGGAATTGTTTTGGTGTATTTTGCAGCTTGCTTGGAATGGTAATTCAGAAATTTCGGGGGTTTTTTTTTTACTGGAATGCACTTATAGCCGACGAAAAAAGCCTTAATTCGTCAGCTAAAGTTTTTTTTTTTTTTTTTAAAAGTTTTAGCCGACGAAATATGCTTTAATTCGTCGGCTAAATGCCTATAAAGCCGACGAAATATACTATATTTCGTCGGCCATAGGTGTTTTATATTTTTTTATTACAAACTTTAGCCGACGAATTTTTTTGTCTCGTCGGCTAAAGTCATCACAGACGACCCTTTCCCGACGACACTATAGCCGACGAAGGTTTGTCGGCTAAGAGATTTGCCGACGAATTTTTTTAACAGGCCGACGAAAATCTTTCGTCGGCTAAAGTACTTGTCCTGGTAGTGTTGGATTCCCATTCGTGAAATTAACAAGTCCCAAAGGGATTATTTCTCAGAAGTGAATATTCTTATTGGGATATTGATGAGAACCAATTAGAACTTTATGTGAGAGCTTACTCTATGAATAGAAGAAGAAGAAAATAGATTAACCGGTCTATTTCATTTACATGAAACCGATTTTTTAGTAAAAGAAGATACCAAACACATTAAAAGTGTTTATTTTAGACCTAACAGGTGTATAAGAGATTTTACCAAACATTTTTCTAATTTTTTTCACAGCTGATTAATTTGATAATAGATTATTCTAACTTTAATACGAAACTAAGCCTAAAAATGGTCTAAAACATGTAAATGTCACACAGTCTCTCCTGCGCTAGTTAGAAAACCCTAGAGGCTGACAATCGAAAGGACCAAAAATTCAAAAAAGAAAGTAAAGTAAAGCAAAAACTAAACGTCGTCTGTTTGTGACTTGCTCTGTCTTCTGCAAAAGAGTTGTCGCCTCCCTCTCTAGCTCTTCCTTCTCTTTTCGATTTCTCTGCGACCCACAAATGGCTGGAGCAACTCCGACAACCTACTCGCCGTCCCCTACAACCCGGAAATCCAAATCACTCATCTTTCGAAACGACGACGTCGATTGGGTCCGAACCGACGGCCGTGATTTCCACCAATGCAGACCTGCCTGTAACCCCTTCTCTCTCTCTCTCTCTATATATATATATATATATATATATATATATGCTTCAACGTTACTTCCTTTATTCTTTGTTTCTACTTTTTTTAGTTTAATACTGTTGATTTTGCTTGTTGAGTATGTAGTTGGTCAAATTGGTTAATCAGCTCAGCTTAGCTATTGTTTTGAATGTAAAGAACTGAGCTTTCTTTGTTGGGTTTTTGTTTGATTTGAACTGCATCAATCAATGTGCTTACAACTTTGTTACAGAGTTCTGCTTTGATGTTATTTTACTGGGTTACATTGGCTGTTTAGTGTCCTTTTGCCTTGAACATTATACGGGTTTGGAATGATTCGCTGTTTGATTGTTGATGGTAGGTTGCTAGATATCCTTTATGAAACCCGAAGAAGTGTAATTCTTACGAATACTTTGTTATGGAGTCTGCTATGAGAATATGTGATAAGAAGAGAGAGAGAATAGCACTAAGTGCTTGTAATTAGATAAATATGGTTTGAATATGAAAATAATGGTGAGAATCCCTGTACTATAAACTTGAATTGGATAGTTATAAGCTTGCCTACATTTGAAATAGGTGTTCCTTATAAAGTGAGTTCCTGTAGGTTCTTCCTTCTTGTGAGCTCTTTACAATAATGTGATTATGGACCTTGTTCATATTGTCTTATCCCTTCTGTCTAGAGTATGTCTCTATAATTGTGAGATGGTAGATGTTCAGAAACAGACTCTGTTATGAAACTCAATGGAATTGTATAGATCCTTGTTCTCTTACATAAATGATTTACTGTAAAATCTACTTAAATCTTTGGTGTTGTGTGGTTATATTATTACGCACATAAAGAGACTCAAGTTTGTTGATAATCTACAGTTTTCAAGACGGGTGCTGTAAACGCTGCTGCGGGATCTGCATATGCGGAATTTGGAAATACCAAGGTCATTGTTTCTGTGTGAGTATCTTTTAGAAGTTTATACATTCAATGACCTCATCAGTCCATTATAGTAGTGAATTAACATGATATTTTGTTGAGTTTCTTTTCTACTGTTTTTGTTGTTTAATTTTGTTTCATGATGCGAATGTGAAACGTATTTCAAATTTTACTTCACTTGGCTTGTTTAGATTTGGGCCAAGAGAGAGTAAGAAGGCAATGTTATACAGTGATATAGGCCGGTTGAATTGCAATGTTAGCTATACAACTTTTTCCACTCCAGTTTGTGGACAGGTATATTAATGCTTCTTCCCATTTTTCTTTTCTTAGTCTTTTTGCTCAGGGAAATCGTTATGACTAATTTAGGACTACCTTCTCTTAGGGGTCAGACCAAAAAGAGTTTTCTTCAATGCTTCATAAAGTTTTGGAGGGTGCAATAATATTGGAAACTTTCCCCAAGACTACTGTGGATGTTTTTGCTTTGGTGTTGGAATCTGGGGGCAGTAAGTTTTCAATTTCAATTGTAATATGTAAACACATGTTATTTCAACTATTGCACGTGTGAGCAGTAAGTTGCCAAGAAAAGAGAATATTAAAAGGAAAAAAATGGAAAGTCCATAGAATAGAACTTAATTGGGGCATGTAAGAATATCCTCCTGCTCAGTCAATGTATATGTATTTCCTGTGTTGGTGCTTCCAAAGGATCCCATTAACTGTTTTTGTTGAACCTTTGGGTGTTTGGGTGTAGATTTTCTCCTATATACAAGAACACTTTTGCCAATCAGGTTTTGTAGAGAAATGGAATTGTTTCACTCTTGGCATTCCTTAGACTCAAATTTGGCAAACTATGAATTTCTTTTGAGACTTTATGCTGAAGAATTATGTTTTATGCTGACCTTTAATCATCTTTTGAGCTACACAGCTTTGTTTTTATTAAAATGAGTGTTATGATGCAATTAGATAGAAAAAGAAGTTAAACATTATTACTAAACACAGAAGTCAACTGAGAATAAAAGCCAGTTTTATGTACAATGATGCTGTAGCATTTCTGGTGCATTTGTGTGCCACTGATCATCTCTTCGTTTATGTCATACGCTCATACTATGTTATGCAAGGCAGTAATATTGTTGGTTTCAGGTGATCTTTCTGTAGTGATATCATGTGCCAGCCTTGCTTTAGCAGATGCAGGAATAATGATGTACGACCTTGTTGCCTCAGTCTCTGTGGTATGTAACTAGTTCAGCTTTTTAAAATTTCTCTTTATTTATTATAAATGAAATATATTTCTTGACATAGTCGTGTACAAACATGATATTTTCTGTGCATAACCTGATAAAGAATACTGAGAAAATTTGAAACGAGCACATTACACATGAAGTGCCAAATGTGACTTCTGATCATTTTATTGTGGACTTGTCAAGTGAATATTAAGCTTACCACCATGTTGCCTCCTTTAACTCAGCAGTGATAAAATTACTGAGAGGAGAAATATTATGTAGTTCTACTGTAGTTCTGTTTATATATGGCTTTCTTCTCTCTTGTATCAGGCGGTCTAAATGCTTGACTTACTCTGTTTATACTCAGTACTAGTAGGAGAAATAGTGTGCTACTTAAATAATTAGAGCATAATTGATTAATTTCTTTTTAAGTACTTCTGTAAATGTGTCAACAGCTTATATCATATGAAGTAAAATAGTGGTGTTATTTCAGATCTAGAGATGAATTTAGGTGCTAAAAATGACTGTCATATGAAAGTCCATTTTTGCAGGTTTAATACTTTTGTGGATTTTCCTGACATGTTATTTTTCGGTTTGTTGCCTAGTCTTGTCTGGGAAAAATCCTTGTTATTGATCCTGTTTTGGAGGAGGAAAGCTACCAAGATGGAAGCTTAATGCTTACTTGTATGCCTTCACGCTATGAGGTTACTCAGCTAACTATAACAGGGGAATGGTCAACCCCAAAAGTTAACGAGGTATGCCATCATTAGATTTATTCCTTGTTCTGTTATATTTTGTTTCAGTAAAGAAATTTTCTCTGCTTTGTTATTATCATTCAGAAGGAACCATTTAATGAACAGCATTGTTTTTCACCAAGGTCATCTTCGACTTGTGTGTTGTTTAATTCTTGCAAGCTCAGCTACATGGGTATTGATATAGATATAGAGATCATCTTTGTAGTTAATAAATCACTTGATGTGAAGTCAACTAGGTTGACATGCTTGTCAAAGTCGCAGTGTCTGTTGGGAGGTTATCTCAATAGGCCTATTCGATGTCGGGAAGTTTACCATAGTTTGGCCAATTACGGTAGATGTGGGTTGTAATACTAACATGTTTTTTTACAAACCAGGGAATGCAGATATGCCTGGATGCCTGTGCAAAGCTTGCAACAATCATGAGGGAATGCTTAAAGGGGCCTGATTTTGGTTTGGAAGAGTAGAAAAAGTTGTTTGACTAACTATACTGGTTAGGTCCTAATTACTTTTGAATATTTGATTTTCTTTCTGTTTGACGTTTGGCCAAGTTTTGCTTGTATATTATTTGGTCCGGTTTTGGATACAGATTTATCCCAGTTTAACTGGGAATCATGGTAATTTAAAGGTGGAGTATTGTAACAAACGACTATTTGGGATTTTTAATCCACGGCAGATCTTCTGCCAAGCTTCTGTATCAAAAGTTGACTATACTCTGGAATTCAAAGCAGTACTGCTCGTAAACGTGTTATTTCTAGTACTGTGCACAACCTTCTCTCCATAGTATTTCCAGAAAGACACAGATGGTGCACTGGTGCTATGAGAGTGATGACCATCTTGAACTTCAGCCGCTTGTTTGATCCTCTTATACATGTGCCAAGCTGCTTGTATGACACATGCAGCCCATGTTTGCAACTGCCGTGGGTGAAATCTGATTGTGCTTCGTCTGAACTGTGATACCACAAACTTCCAAGTCCAGCATCTGCACTCAAATGTGAAAGCTTCCAGCTCTAAAATGGCTTTAACAGTGCGTGTGGATGAGGGGAGGGTAGAACTTAGTAATACGTTAACAGTCCTCGGATATCTTTTTCTAGGGTTGATCTAGCTAGACTTTGTGGTGGGCATGTTTGGTAGTGAAATCCTCTCATTTCTCGATCATTTTATAATTCACACACCATATTTACTTTTTTATTAATTAATTTTTGTCCTTGATAACTTTTTTTCTTTAGAATATTATCCTTAGTAGTTTAAATTTTGTCTTTTTATGAAAATATTGACTATAAGGGCACGTTTATTTACATGAAATGAAATTGAAAAATGAGAGAATGATTCTGGCAGAGTAGAATTACAGTGTTTACTTACACATAATGGAATTGGAACGGGTATGGGTCTCACCTCCTAATAAGGAATCGGTTCCTTGACAACCCTGAATTGTAATACCAAAAGGGGAGGTGAGATTATAAATGATACCATAATGAATGAACTTTTATACCGAAAATACTCTCTTTAATTTTATTATGCTAATAATATTAAGGAATTTGTTTAAGATGCTAATATTTTCATTTTTTTTTCTTAAAGGCTTCTTTTTTATATGCTAATAATATATTATTTGTGGAAATTGTTTAATGTTTTTTATTTATAAAATTTCTTGCTTGATTTAAATATAATTTTACTAAAATATATAAAAGTATGATGCCTTAACTTTGTTGTTCAACCCTTGCAACATACGGTTTGAGATACACCCTAGTACTAGGTCCAAATCAATTTGATAAATCATAGTAGAAGATAGTTTATGCAAGGACGAGATTGCAATATAACCATATAGCCTATGTATTATATTATTAATATGTAACCACATGATTACAATCAATACACTGAATCAAAATAGTTTATCTGGTTTGTTTATTATACATAACTTATCAACTGAGACATATAGGGAAAAAATTGTTTTGAGAGTGATCAAAAAGTATAGTTCATTTTTTTCATGGGTATATTAGTAATTAAAATAATAATTAATTACATTCCTATTCTAATTTCATGTGGTAAGTAAACAGCTCAATGAAATTGAAATCTCCACATACTATACCATTCCGTCTCATATTCATTTCGTCTTTCATTCTTGATAAATTTTATTCCAAGTAAATAAACATGTTGTAAAAGTAAAGAGAGTGTGGATACAATTTGTGGTGTGTAAATTTCACTTCTCTAACAGAAGAAGAAATAAGTTGGTCATAGATCAGACTCTTCGACCAGAAAAAGAAAAAGAAACATAGATTTGAGTCTGATACTTCCAGCTGTTTCGATACAGTTATTTCCTTTAGGACTCTTTTGTCTCCATTGTACGGGTTTGGTTGCTATACACATTTATATGACAAACATCAAGCCGTGAACCGTTTGATCCTCCGTATAGTAGAAAAGTCAATATTATACAAAGAACTTGGGGATATATAAAAAGCTTGAAATTCTGGCATGGCATGACATGAAAAAGAAACATAGATTTGAGTCTGATACTTCAAGCTGTTTTGATGCAGTTATTTTCTTCGGGGCTCTTTTGTCTCCATTGTATGGGTTTGATTGTTATACACATTTGTATGACATATATCAAGCCGTGAACCATTTAATTCTCCGTATAATAAAGAAGTCTATATTATACAAAAAACTTAGGGATATATAAAAAGCTTGAAATTCTGGCGTGGTATGCAAAACAAAATGTGTTAGTCTTGCACGCATGCATATATGATTCAGAATCCAGATATATATAGTTAGGAGTAGGGTTATACACACGTGTAGTTTCAGATGGTCACCAGAAATATATATGCATGGAGTTCCAGTCTGTCTGTTTGGTGAGAAATTCCAGTCTGTACGTTCTTGCTGTCAAGTACTGGACCAAATTATATAAATTAATGTGCAGGGGTGGGAGTGTGTGTTGTATATAAACCTCGAGCTTATATGTAGCCGAAGTGTCGAACAGATGTCAAGTACTTGACCAAATTATATAAATTAATGTGCAGGGGTGGGAGTGTGTGTTGTATATAAACCTCGAGCTTATATGTAGCCGAAGTGTCGAACAGACACCGACACCGACACCGACACCGAATGAGTAGTTTATGGTTTGATTGCAAGTGATTAATGCTCTCACAAGACTTGTCCGATTTTGCGGTTCCTAACATACATGCAGGTCTTCAGATTTGGGGAATCTTTATTGAGAAATTTTATTAACACATATTAAAATGTTAGATACATGTTATTTTTTTATATAAATTAAATAAGACTTTATAAGTACATAAAATTATCAAAAAAGACATTTATATCAAAAGTAAAGAAACATAGTTAAAAAAAATTATCCCGTTTGAGACTATTATTCTCTTCTATGAGAACAACGTATGTGAAGATACCAAGCTCTAATCAGAAATAACTAGCGACAACCATAGTTTTAAGCAAAAACTAAAGACAACGTAATTGATTCCACTGGTATTTCTCAACCCCTAAGTGAGGTATGATTTCTCTATCTTTGATTAAAATTGTTCTACTACAAAATTTAGATTTTAAAGTTTGTTATTTGATTAGATAGTACAAATTGAAGTTTAAAAATTATATTTTACTGTTCACACATGTTAGGTCATTCAAAAGCATTTACGTTTGAACACCAAACTAAAACTTGAGATGATGTTATATATAATTATATATATACTCTTCTAGTTTGCTTGTCATTGATCTAACTCAATGAGAGAGATTTCAAGCAAAATCGGTGCCCTCGTGACGCAAGAAATCTCACTAATTTGAATTATTTTAGTAAATTGAGTAACAGATTTAGAAAATATGTGTATTTAGTGAATAAGTTGTGTATCTAGTGAAGAAGTTATACATTTAAATTAAGGTATTGTAAGAAATTTGAGTATGTGTATCTATTAAAATATTAAAACAATAAAGTTAATAAGTGATGTATTAAGTATAATATGTATATCTAGTAATTAGAGATATGTTAATAAAATTTCTCATCTTTATATAAAAGTTCTTACCATTGGAATTCTCTATCCCAACTTGCACCTCAAGGATAATTGTAACTTCTACTTCTTTACACAATTGAATTGGGAAAGCATTGACAATTTTAGTCTTTTTTTATTTTTTTGATAAAGAGGTCATCCATTAATGAAGTTCAACAAATACAACGATTACATGTCAGTGTCTAGCCGTCAGAAAATGTAAACGCTCCTCACACTAACATACTATAAAAGCATAAACTCAAAGTACATCCACCTTTTGAGACATTAAACCAAAACAAGAAGACTAATAGACACCGAAGAGTAAAAAACTTGACAACAATGTCCATGTCTTCCTGTCGATCCCTAAATCAAGCTTGATAAATTCTTTGGGCCATAAAGACCCAATTCAACCAGACTTTAGATTCAAGTCCAGTCAGAAGGTCTATAAGCCCAAGCCCTGATCTCCAAAATGAAAAGAAGACCCAATAGGCCCACCAAGCCCAAAATCAAACCCTAGGAGCAGCATTTGCAAATCTGCCGTCAGACTTACAGCCGCTGTTGCGGCACACCTCCTACAGGAAGGAACAACTTCCGATCTCGCATCTAAACTCACAAGAGAAGCCAAGATTCCATTAGGCCTCTCTCGACCAAGTAACGACTCAACCTTAATGATGTCGCGGTTGTCAAAACCGACAACCCCCAGGAGAAGAAAGAGATATACTACCAGGACAACAAATTAATTCATATATATTATCAATTCAAATCATCAACCAAATCGATCAACACATATATATATATACATCCAACGTACTCAAAATTAATCAACTCAATCACAATCAAAATCAATAAACTCAATCACACTTAAAATCGATCAACTCAAATAAAACTCAATTAATCAACATATATATACATATATGTACCTATATATGGCTCCACAAACTAATTATGGACAGATTTCGACAACACCCAAACTTTCTCTCCTGTTTTTTCTTCTCCCGTTTTTTTTCTAGATGAGCTGCTGCTGTCCAGATCCGCAAATATAAAGCACTTTAGCCGACGACATATTAATTTCGTCGGCTAAACTTTTAAATATTTCGTCGGCTATAGTTTGTGAACTTTAGCCGACGAAATAAATTCTTTAGCCGACGAAAATTTAACTTAGCTGACGAAAAAATGCTTCGTCGGCCTGGTTTTTTTTTTTTCGTCGGCTAAAGTCTTTCTTCTGGTAGTGATAACTACCTTGAGCATGATCATCGATCACATCTGACACGGATTGGTGGCTAACCCGGCAACTGTCATCGCCACCATCACAAGTCGGCGAACCATTCATAACGTAAACACACGTCGATGCGCTAACAGATCCAAAACCATGAAAGGTCTTTGCCACAAGAGAACCATAATTAAAGGAAGAAGAGGCGTGAACCAAAGGAGCACCACTCCACAAGATGCAATTGGAGAAGAAGGCACGCCGAGCAACGCCTATTGTAGGTACTACGCTGCTGCTAGGGTTTAGCCGCATACGCGAAGTCTCTTGGGAGAGAGTCAGAGAAAAAGACATTTTATCTGTTTTCAGAAATGAGTAGTATTTTTTTTGTGTGTGTGTGACAATTTTAGTCATATTATAAGGCTAATTTTTGTATTTTATAACACGGGTATATAGATCAATATATCGGGTCATATTCATTCATTTTTATAACACGGGTATATATGATATTAATTAGTTTGTCTGACCCATTTTTTTTGTTGATCAAAAAGTAACTTCATTCGTTAAGAACGGGTTATAAAAAGAGATCGATGGATGTGCATATGACATGATCATCTCTGTAAAATTTCAGCTAAATTTGTGATCGTTAAGATATCGAAACTATATGATTACAATGAATGAACCAAATATGTTCAACATGAACCGTTCGTGTAATTCACAATTTTGAATACCTTAATGATTATCAATTTGGCTAAAATTTTGTAGAGATGATCTATTCATATATACCTAAAAGATGAATGGTTGAGATGAGAAAATATGATCGAAAAATATATCAATTAAGGAAATCCGTACATTTTGAAATAAATAAGGAAGTTTGTATCTGAAAAGGTCTATATATATATTACCCTTCTATTGAGGGATCCTTATTTTTGACCACTTTTAGGGATAGACCCACACTAATGGATCTGTAATTTAATGAGTTTGAATGACTAAGATTAAAACAAAAAATGACGCACTTTATATCAAACATAGACCGTTCAAGATCATTAAAATAAATCAAAGTTTTGAATGGCTTAACGATCACAAATTATCTGGAATAAAGGTTTACAAATAAAGTCGTTTCTAGTGATTGTTGTTTACATTTTTTTCACTTCCCATATCACTGTTTAGTGTAAAGGTTTTGGTTTTGGTCTCTCTTTTTGACATTTTTTTCATATGCATGCGATTTAGATATATTATCATATTGTTAGAATTTCTCATTTCCGTTCTAGATATTATCAATATATGGTTAATATTTGTCTTGTTATGTTTAAAAGAATTGATGATGATATCGATAGCCATACTGCATGATAAGAAGCGTATGGCAACTAATACGAAAAAGGTTACTAAGCTAGAGGCTGCCAACCCTTGTCCATTCTTAGTTCCCATCAAAGGTTAGCTAGGATTGAATTTAATGTAATGTACGTTCATTTTGATTGAGACGGCAACCTGGTGGAGTTCTCGTGCCCTAGCTAGCTAGATAGATGCAACCAAACCCCAGCTAATATGCAGGTATCCGTACTTACAGGTTACATATCGAGCAGAGTACGTAGCAGTCAATATTCTAAGCTACAATAAGGAGTGAAGGACATGCAGCTATAGTTAGTTGAAGCTCTCACTTCTCAGAGTACTCAAGTTTAGATAAAATGGATTCTTCGTATGAAGAAAGAGAAGCCAGATGGAGCTGCCGTCCTGCTGAAGCAAGAAGGTCAATTTTCAATGCAACTGGAAAAGCTATAGTAATCACAGTTGGGTCAAATAATTCCAGAAAGTTCACTTTGGTTGGTAACATACGACACAAAACACACCGCCGGCGTTCATGATCCGTCACCGACCACCAGGTTTGGATCTGGTCTGGTCCAACCTTTCTGTGACTTCGTCGACGGTGCATGGGTCGCTGTCGATCACTCTCGTCACTCCAGTTTTTTCAATAGTCGAAAAAATGGGTCACCGTCGGATTCAACCACCAGTTTATAGGTGGTGCCGTACATAGGGCTGTTGATTCCCCTTCACACGGGTGTTGTAACGACTAATAAGTAATAACTAAAAATCGACGGAAAATTAACGTGTTTCTCTGTTTCTCTTTTACGTTGAACAACCTGGCATTAATATGGTAATGCACTAATGCTCATAGTAATCATCATCTTGGATGCCATTCGGAATTTTTCAAACTTCAAAGTGATTATAAAAGCAGAGCCAGTGATGTCGAGACTAAAGAATTGACAAAGATGGTAGATAAAGAAGAAAATACATTGCCTTTCAAATCTACTATGGCCCCCTAAAACTATCGGGCAATCATGTGTAATCTCTCTTTATATTATAGTCTTCCGGCTGGTTATATAACAGTTTAAAAAAAAGATTAAATTCAGTTTATCTCCTCACATGTTAAAGCTAAAATCAGTTTGGTCTTTGATCTTTTTTTTTTAAAATCACGTTGGTCTTTATACTCTCAAAAGACATCATCTAAGTCCACAATTTAAATTTTAGTCCGAAAATACCTGGGTTTGGTCCTTGAAAAATGACGTCTTTTCATCGTTAGAATGTTTATTTGCTATTTTTGTAGGTTGAAAAGGTCATATGTGGATCCTCATGTTAGCTCCAAGTCAGCAAATACATTATTTTTATAGCCATATTAAAATTATGGACTTAGTTGATGATTTTTGAGAGTACAATGACCAACGTAATTAAAACAAAAGGTCAGGAACCAAATTGATTTTAGCCTTAAAGTTCATGGGGTAAACTGAATTTAGCCCTCAAAAAAAGAAAAAGAAAACAAAACTTTGGCTGGTGTACGTAGAATCTGAGCGCTAGTTTCTAACTTATGAGATTGTTGTCTGATAAGATTTTTCAAGTATGTGTAGAACGTAAAATGCACGCCTTGAACATGATTGAGGCTTAGTCTCGAAAAAATGTAATATTTTTTTTCAATAAGCTTTTCTAATAATCTACTTATATATATCTTCTATTTAAACGGTTAAGATGAAAAATTATGATCCAAAAGTGAGTCAGATTAAGACAATCTGTACATTTTGAATAAATAAAGAGGTTTGTATTTGAAACGGCATATGTGTAGATTATTTGCACATATGTGCATATATGCCGTTTCAGATACAAACCTCTTTATTTATTCAAAATGTACATATTATCTTAATTTGACCCACTTTTGGATAATAATTTCTCATCTTAACCGTTTAAATAGAAGGTACATATGAGTAGATTATTTTTACAAATTTTTAGCTAATTTAGTGATCGTTAAGGTATCGAAAATGAATTAAATCAATGAACGAATTGAAACTGTTCAACTTGAACTGTTCGTGTTCTTAGTTCTAAATCACAGTTTTGAATGCTTTAGCAATTATCAATTTAACTGAAAGTTTGTAAAGATGATATACGTACTCATATATACCTAAAAGCTGAACGGTTAATATAAGAAAATATGATCGAAAAGTCGATCAATTAAGGAAATATGTATCTTTTGAATAAATCAGGATGTTTTGGACGTAATAATAATTGTGTGTGTCTGTCTATATATATATATATATATATATATATATATATATATATATATATATAGGGCCCTTTCATTGAGGGATCCTTTTTTTTTTGTTTATTTCTAGGGATAGGATATTTGACAAACTTCTCAATCACTAAATCATATCTCCACCGTTCAGTTTGTAGGCGTATATGAGTAGATCACTTCTGCAAATTTTTAGAAAATTTGGTGATCATTAAGTCATCCAAATGTTTGATTTATTTTTAATGACTTTGTACGGTGTAAGTTTGACATAAGTGTTAAGTTTTTTGTTTTAATCTCAGCCATCTAAGCAAATTAAAAAACAGATATAATGATGTGAGTTTATCCCTAAAAGTGACAAAAAAATAGGGCTCTCTTATTGGAAGGGCCATGTAAATATATATATATATCAAAGGCGGACATCCGCAAAGGTGAAAAAGTGCAGAAGCTGGCTCAAGAAGGTTCCAGGCGGTGCTGACGGCGTCGACGACCTTGACGTCGCTGAAGCAGACCTCCATCCTGTCTTTCTCCTTACTGGTGGACTCTCCGACAACGAGTTCGAAGTCGAGAATGAGGTGCTTGAAGTTTTCTGGTAAACTTCCCGGCTGGACCATCGATCTAGCTCACCTCGGCTTTCACCTTGATGATGACGATGTCTGGGATGTCTGATGTCTTCAAGGATAGAATCAGAGCTGCCATTGACACCGCTTAGAGCCTCCTTGCGCCGGCGTCCACACTTTTTCTTCGGTGCGTATGTTCGCTTTTAATTGAGCCTCTATATATATATATGCATGTATATATATGTTTTCCCGTTATGCACACATAATATTTTCTTATGTGAGAAAAACTATTATGATGAAACTCGTTATTCCTAAACTTCCAATGAAACTACTTCTAATGAAGAAGAAATTCCAAACTAACATCTATGAGAAATGATGGAATAATGACTCAATAGTTTTATCTTACCGGTTATCTGTAATGAGGTGGCTCAAAACACAAATGGCATAGGAGATGCTTGAAAGAGTGGTGGACTGGAGTATTTGAGCGGAGCACACGGTGGTAGGCGGTGGAGATTTCCGGCATGGAAAATCAAACCCAAGCAATCCAAACAAGATTTGATCACCTCAATCATTCCTCCCCATTAATCAACCCTTTCAGCACCTATATGGGAAAGGAAGAAAGAATTAAGGGAAGGGAATAGATGATGGTTTTGTTTTCTGGGTTTGTTTGATTATAGATATGGGAAAGAGAAGATGAAGCGATTTGTTCAATAAAAACTTTTCTCAGTCAATTTAATAAAATAATAAAAAGTAATAGATTTAATATAGTTAATTTTCTGTTAAGTGAAAGGACACGTGTCGCAGCAATATTCGTGGCACATAATGGGTACATGGTTTTTGGGCACAGCAGATGTGCTCCCCTTTAAAACCACGTTATAGACAAAAGGAAAAACACGTGTCAAGATTCCATATGCTTGAAAAATCTAGTGAGAGTCAACCCCTCCTTGGATCTTTACAAAAAACACGTTAAAATAGTCAAAGTTAATAACATCTGACCCTCCAAATTGATTACATGAAGTTGCCAAAAAAAAAAATTGATTACATGAAACAAAAATAACATAATCAAAATGAGCAACAGAAGCATCTTCTTGTCTTTAATGGACCTTCTCCCTTGTTTGCAGTTTTGGACCGACTCTTCTGGCCCTGTCTCTCTGTCCTTTTATTGGTGTAGTGTTTCAATTTTCCAATGGAGTAATGGACCCTCCGGAAAATTCCGAAGTTCCCTCTGTTTTTGAGGCGACAAGAACAATGGAGAGGCTCTTCAAGCTCCAACTCTGAACCTCTTCCACCACCCATATGATTGACTTTCCAGTTTTTGCTCAATTCTTATTCTGTTCCTAATTTGGAGTTTTCTTTATTGTTCCTGGGACGAGTCATTGTTGGGTCTTCGGATTAGAATTTGTAAGAAGCCGGAAAGCAGAGACATCCCACTGAAAGAGAATGAGCTTATGGTTTGGTGACGCCTAAGCTTGACAAAGAGAAGTGCTTGTAAGTCTGTCTCTCCCTCTATTTGTAATTTTGAATTTCCAGTTGATTGTTGATTTGTGTAAGAAACTATGGTTGCTTTTTCAAGTTTCTCATGAGTTGTGAGTCTACAAAGCTCTTTATTCTTGTGAATTTAAACAGAACCCAGAAGTCAGATTGCTGAACTGTTGAATTTTACTTCTTCAATTTCCATTTCAACCCTGTTAATGTGTTCAATTTTCATCATTGTTGGTTATTTAAATTCCGCTTGCTCAAGAACATAATGGAGTGAACAGTCGGTTTTATTTCTGAAAACAAAATAATCACAATCTGAGAGACTGCGCGTTATTCAAGTTTGACACATTCAATACAATATAAAAAAGTTTCATATGAGCATTGGATTGTTTATTTTATAAGAAACTTGGAAAAAAATAATATTGGTTTTCTTCAGTTTAGGTATTAAAGGAAATTAGTCACATGTTAGACTTAGACCTGCATTTTGGCACCTAAGAAGGGGTAAAGTCTTGCTTCTTCCCCAACTAACCAACTTGAAGCCATCTTCATTTCATATGTTCACATGATTCCTGGTGAATGGTACTATTGGGATACTCCTTTGATCTTGTGGCTTTCAGCTCATTTTGGGTCATACTCGCTTTGATATTTTTGAAGACCCCTCATATTTACATTACAAATATATTGATCACAACCTCATGTTAAATTCAGTTCTTTGGTATCATTCAGCTCCTCATAATTTCTGTTTGTTGAAACATAGTGATAGAAGATTCATGCAATGGGGTATGGTAACTCAAGATCTGTCAGGTGAATTTCCTTTCTTAATTCTCATTTGGTTTCAAAGTATTTGTCTTTCTGATGGTATCATAGTTTTTGTTACCTTAACTGCTTCTGAAACTTTTTCGCCTTTAAAATTTTGAAATTTTAGATTTGAAGATGATGTTGAATTAGCAAAGCTGCCTTCAGTCAATGGAGTTGGTGTTGTTAAGTTTAAGTACAAGATTGATGGGACACAAGTACAAGAGACCAGCACCAAGAGAACGGATAAGGAGCTGCCTGGAAAGTCTGGGAAATCTTTAAAAGCTAAAGTACTGTCCAGAGTCTTTTCTGAGGACTATGAAAGAGTAAAGAAGAAGATATTGGATCCTCGAGGACCAACAATTAGACGATGGAACAAGATTTTCCTAATAACATGTTTGATTTCTTTGTTTGTAGACCCTTTATTCTTTTACTTGCCAGAGGTTAAAGACCAAGTCTGTATTGATATTGGCATACCACTTGAAGTTGTTCTTACCATTCTTCGATCAGTGGCCGATGTTTTTTACATAATTCAGATTCATATAAGATTTCGTAAAGCTTATATTGCACCTTCCTCTCGAGTATTTGGTAGAGGAGAGCTAGTTATAGACTCTTCAAAGATTGCATTGAGGTACCTCCGGTTTGGTTTCTGGATTGACCTCATTGCTGCTCTGCCCCTTCCTCAGGTATGCTACTCAAGTCTTGTTCTAGTACTTGTCCTTTTGAGATAAATCTGTTTGCAGTGAAATTGGTCCTTGTTTTTCATCCACTTTTCAGGTACTAATTTGGATTGTAATTCCCAACCTTAATGGTTTAACTATGACAAACACCAAGAACTTTCTTCGGTTCATCATAATCTTTCAGTACATACCAAGGCTCTTTCTTATCTTTCCGCTATCATCACAAATTGTTAAGGCCACTGGTGTTGTGACAGAGACAGCATGGGCAGGTGCTGCATATAACCTGATGTTATACATGTTGGCAAGTCATGTAAGTAAAAAGTTGTATTTTTTTTTTTTTTAATTTTCATTTAATTGAACTTAACCATCTAATATGTAATACAAACTGTAACCTCATGCACCTACCTGATTTTCATGTTTTCTTTACAAAAGGTTTTAGGAGCTTGTTGGTACCTTCTTTCAATAGAGCGGCAAGAAGCATGCTGGAGACAAGTTTGTGAGCAAGACAATTCATTTTGTGAATATAGTTATTTAGATTGCAAAATGGAGCACGACCCCAAACGTATCTCCTGGTTCCAGTCAAGTAATGTCACACAAATATGTGATCCAGAGGGAAACTCCTATGAATTTGGAATATACGGTGATGCCGTAACATATGGTGTTACAACCTCATCATTCTTCAACAAGTACTTCTACTGTCTTTGGTGGGGTCTAAGAAACCTCAGGTAATTGATTTCTACAAATATCTGTTTATGGTTTGATGTTCCACACAATTAAGGTTGTAAATTGTAATCATCTGTTCCTTGTAGATTTAGACCTTTTTCAAATCGTGTGCTCTCATGGTTTAGTCTTACCAAGATTTGTTTTCACATGACAATCATAGCTCTACCAATTTTAAACCAATCATAAGATTCTGATTTGATTTTGTTTGATTTTCTATATGAGAAGGAAAAAAAGTTCTAGTCCATCTCATTCCATGTCCATCACTGAAATATCTTCTGTTTTGCTTATGTTTTCTAAATAAATATTCTACAGTTCCTTGGGACAGAATCTTTCAACCAGCACTTATGTTGGAGAAATAATCTTTGCTATTATTATCGCGACTCTTGGACTGGTTCTTTTTGCATTGCTGATCGGTAATATGCAAGTAAGTCCTCAAGTAATCTCAATTCTTTTAAACTTGTTTGAGACTTAAACATCCACATCTAGTAGTCTAGAGAAGAAAACATGAGAAAATTTTCTGATGGCAAAAGTTATTACGTACATGATAATTAGGAGTTTGTTTTATGCTTCACATGATAACCAAGCATATGAGCACTGCCTGCAACTGTTTTACTACTCTATGTATATGGAGAAAATTCTGATCACACATTATAATGGCAGACCTACCTCCAATCGACAACTGTCCGACTAGAAGAGTGGAGGATCAAGAGAACTGATACAGAGCAATGGATGCGGCACAGGCAGCTGCCTCCAGAATTAAGACTGTCTGTAAGGAAGTATGATCAGTATAAGTGGCTGGCTACTCGAGGAGTCGATGAAGAAAGTCTTCTTAAAGGACTACCTATGGATCTAAGAAGAGACATTAAACGCCACCTTTGCCTTGATCTTGTTCGTCGGGTAAGTTATTGTTAGCTATGTTGTAAGCACTATGTTAATTAATAGCCACTCCATAAATATATATCTTAGTAAAGATTAACAGGGCAGCTCGATAATCTGTAACTACAATTACATTATGTTGACTACCTTATGATGCTCTTAACTTTTGGCTTGAGCTATTGAATTTTGTCTTTTATTAAATGAGCAGGTTCCTTTGTTTGATCAAATGGACGAAAGAATGCTAGATGCAATATGTGATAGGCTTAAACCTGCTTTGGGTACTGAAGGCACATTTCTAGTGCGTGAAGGTGATCCTGTCAATGAAATGCTCTTCATAGTTCGAGGCCACCTTGATTCCTACACCACCAACGGTGGCCGGACAGGATTCTTTAACTCGTGCCATCTTGGCCCCGGTGACTTCTGCGGAGAAGAACTACTGACGTGGGCCTTAGACCCTCGTCCGAGTGTCATTCTCCCTTCTTCAACGCGCACAGTCAAAGCACTTTCTGAAGTAGAAGCATTTGCTCTAGTAGCAGAGGACTTGAAATTTGTTGCATCACAGTTTAGAAGACTTCATAGCAAGCAACTTAGGCACAAGTTCCGGTTCTATTCACACCAGTGGCGGTTATGGGCTGCATGTTTCATACAGGCTGCTTGGCGTCGGTATAAGAAGCGCAGGGAAGCAGCGGCGCTCAAGGCTAAAGAAAACCACCTGCCCGCGGCACCTGTGCAACCCCCACCCATCTCAGGCTTGGCTACTTATGCAGCAAGGCTTGCAGCAAGTACAAGGAGGGGTGCCAAGAAGCATCCTGGGTCAGATTCTGGGGTTGTAAGTTCATTACAGAAGCCCGCAGAGCCTGATTTTTCTGTAGATGAGGAATGAATGGAGACTGATACAAGTTGGAGATGGAATATAATAGTATAGTCCTGCTTATGTTTTCTGTATTGATATTGTTGATGTGGCTATCAACAAGGCCTTGTATAGAACATCATATCAGCACACAAAACGAAAGCAGAAGTCAGGAATGCCTTGATATAATTGTTTGATTATTTGTTTGTAACATTAGATAGTGATAGGAATGTACAACTGCTCGTCGCACTTTGAAGAAAATTTAGCAGGACAGTGCAGCTGAGGCAAGCTATTAGCATCTGAGCCAAAATATAAAAGAGGGCTAAAGTGTAATCGAGGGGGTTTCCATCAAGTCATGAAGAATGTGATACTGATATTTTGACGGTTGAGCTGGTGTTGGACCTAACTCTCAACTAAAATTTTCCTGTATCAATCCGTCGATCGATATGGTACAAAATCGGAGTTGGAGACTAAAGAACTTTACTTTTGGCATGTTTACTAACCTGAAATTGAATTGAGTGGCGAAATTGATTCTGAATGGGTGAATTTCGACGTTTACTAATATGTCAAGGTATTAGAATGAGTGTGAATCTCGTTTGCTTATCATGAATCGATTCCTTATGATTTATAAACCCCATAATCTGTTACCCAAGGGGAGGAGATGAGTATTAGAATCAAGCTTTTAGAATCAACTTTTTCTTTTCAAAATATCTTTACATAATTATAATATTTCTAAATTACTTAACCCTAACAAATTGCAAACATTCTAGCTTCCTTTCTTATAGGGGTATTTTGGTAATCAAACTAGTTTTAATTCTGATTCCATATGATAAGTAAACAACATCAATCATAATTAGTTTCATTTTTGTTTTGATTTCTAACGGTAAATAAACAATAGAATGTAATGAAATATTCTTATACCGATTTATGATAATTTCAATTTCAAGTTAGTAAACGTGCCATTTGTTTCTCTTGGTTTTTGTTCTTCAAATTTAGACTTTAAAATTGCTTCGCTTAGAAGAGTGGAGTACAAATGCAGTAACAGGTATTCGGGTCATCAACATACATCTAGCAAAGCAAAATTTGGTTGTGAGACTTGTGAGGAATGCAAATGCTTACTGCACATGGTAAGCTCACAAAGCTGGATTTGGGTCCAACTTCTGTTTTTCTTTGATGGCAAAAATTTATATGGCCGTTCCTTTTAGGAACTCCAATTCTATTGCCAAAATGTTTTATTTTGAACAACTAGTATCTTAACTGAAAAAACCCGTTTTGCCCGGACAAGTTTTATCAATAAAACTAATGGATGCGGCAATTTTCACCCCATTAAATGTTTAGTTCACCCACGTCTTATTTTTTCACTTTTAAAGTTCTCATTCTACCCTTATTGTTATTTTCTTTCTTTTAATTTACAATTATAAAAGTGATAAATCTAAAAATATATATAAATATTTAATCGATATATTTGACGCAGACCTCTATACTTCTCAAACCATATCCTATGTTCTCCTCGATCTCTTTCTTAATGATTATGAATATATATATATATATATATATATATATATATATATATATATGTGTGTGTGTGTGTGTGTGTGTGTGTGTGTGTGAAAGACTACAATAGTAGCCATAAATATAAAATTGTTGTAGAGTATGAGAATACGAGAGAAAAAATGTATACTCGTTCATTGATAGATTGACCTTTATATAGACATTACATAGAGAATCTCTATAAATCAGAGATAGATATCTAAGAGATATTCTAGTCTAATAAGGAGAAAATTCGGTCAAGACACATCATCAAAGATAGGAATGTAAATACTTTCAACACTCCCCCTTGTGTCGCGTACCAGAATCACATGGCGCATGAACATTGCTTCGGTAAAAACTTTGTCAAGTAAAACAAAAACCTCTTAGGTAAAAACAAAAGACTTGGTCAAAGGGAAAAAGAGCACAACGCGCCCACTACAACTTAAATGTAAAACATGTGACGTAGGCTCCCCATGATGTCTACACAATCAACTCCTCCTGATAATTAAATCAATTATGGAATTCAGATAAGCGACGCATACCAATACTTCACATATGCTTCTCAAGAGTAGATTTGGGTAGAGACTTGGTGAACAAATCTGCTACATTATCCTCGGAACTCACTTGGTTCACTTGGATATTCAAAAGTTGTTGCTGTTGCTGATTGTAGAAGAACTTAAGCGAGATATGCTTAGTATTATCACCCTTGATGAATCCCAACTTCATTTGTTCAATGCATGCCGCATTGTCTTCATGGATACACATCAGTGGTAGATGTCAACCCACTTGACTCTCGAATATGAGCTACCACAGAGCGAAGCCAAACACTTTCTTTGACTGCTTCATGTGGTATAATAATCTTTGAATGATTCGAGCAAGTAGCAACAGGGGTTTGCTTGGTAGATCTCTAAGAAATCGCCGTAGTTCTAATAGCGAACACATAACCAGTTTGGGAACGTCTTTTGTGTGGATCAGAAAGATACCCATCATCAGCAAATCTGACTAACACATTATTCGGTGTTTTGGAATAGGGGATAATACCGCATTGCGTCAATTTTGAGCTAGAAGGAGCTTCGGAAGCTTGATTTTGGTTAGGGAACAAAATCTGCTCGTTTGAGGCATTGGAAGCTCTCGAGGACGTGTAGGGGTGCGGTTGTGTGCGGCAGGGGCTCGGTTGTAGCGCTGCAGCATCGGTAGGAGCGCTCAGGGGCGTGCTAGAGTAGCGCTGAAGCGCGGTAGGCTTGGCAGGGCGCGGCAGGGGCATGCTAGGGGAACACTGGGGGCGCGCTATGCGTTGCCTAGTGCTACCGAAGCACTGTTGGGCATGACAAGGGCCCTTAGGGGCTCACCCAATGTGCCGGCAGTGTTGCCATCAACAGGGACATAGACATTCATGTCTTCCACTTCAGTTTTGTAAGAGAAAAAACAAGCCCAAATCAATTGAACCCTTCAAGTACCTAAAGATGTGTTTAACACCAGTCCAATGACGTTGTGTAGGCGTAGAGCTAAACCTATCTAATAAGTTTACTGAGAATGTAATGTCTGGTCTTGTGCATTGAAACAAGTATAATTGAGCTCCGATAGTGCTTAGGTACAAAATTTTTGCTCTAGGGACTTCCTCATTGTCCTCTTTAGGATGGAATGGGTCCTTTTTGATCTCTAGACTTCGCGTGATTATGGGAGTACCAAGAGGGTGAGCTTTGTCCATATTAAATTGTCTAAGCATCTTTTAGACATTAGCTGACTGATGAATTAATATTCCAGTCTCTCGATGCTCTAGGTATAGGCCTAGGTAAAATAAAGTTTTCCCAAGATCTTTCATCTCAACCTCGGATTTTAAGTAGGTCACGGTCTCATCAATTTCTTTGAGATTACCGATGATGTTCATGTCATCAACATAGACGGCTACTATAGCAAATCCAGTACTTTTTCTTTTAATGAACACGCATGGGCAAATATTGTCGTTCTTATATCTCTTCCCAATCAAGTAGTCACTTAGACGATTATATCACATTCGTCCAGATTGTTTCAATCCATATAGTGAACCTCGCAATTTAATTGCAAAGGCACTCCGTGGCTTAGAGTCACTTGACTTGGGTAGTGAAATTCCATCAAGTACTTTCATATATATCTCTGAATCAATGTCTCCATAGAGATATGCAGTAACCACATTCATAAGTTGCATGCTCAATTTTTCAGACACTACAAAACTGACTAAGTAGTGAAAGATAATAACGTCCATAATGGGAGAATATGTCTCCTCATAGTCAATTCCAGGGTGTTGAGAAAATCTTTGCCTCACGAGTCGCGCTTTATAGTGCATAACTTCATATTTCTCGTTTCGCTTTCGAACAAAGACCTATTTATGTTCAATAGGCTTAACATTCGATGGGCATCACACTACCAGACCGAAAACTTGCCTTTTTGCTAGAGAGTCTAGTTCAGCCTGGATTACATCCTTCCATTTCGGCCAATCTGCTCGACGTTGACATTCTACAACAGAGCGCAGTTCAATCTCCTCGTCGTCAATAATATCTTGAGCGGCAAAATAAGTTAAAACATCATCAATAGTCGTGGAAGTTCTTCCCATCATACCGTGCGCATCGGTATACTTTAGTGAGATTTCTTTGTTCTCCAACATAAACATTGGATCTGAGGCGTCCCCCAGATACCTAACATTGATTCTTGGACATAACTATAGTCAGAGACAATCTCATGTGAATGATTCACAGTGTTGATGATGAGTGGATCATTTAGTGCCTTACCGTCACGCCTTTTTTTAGGCACAGTATCTGTTGAACCAATAGGTCTCCCCCTCTTCTTGGTGGGAGCAGAGGTCGCGGCCACACCTCCACCATGGGCATCTGGCGCGTCAATGACCGCATTACCGAGCCCAGGTGCCGTAGGTAATGTCCCTTTACTTGGGACATCTAACCTTGCAGGAACATTTGCAGCAGGTATAATTGATCTCGTCATTTTCTCGATATTGGTAAAAGAGTCAGGCATCGAATCTGCAAGTCTTTCAAGATCGAGAGTACGTTGAACTTCTAAATCACTATCAGAAGTTTGAGGATCATAATAAGACACAGTGGGGTCAGACCACGTTAATTCTCGACGTTCAATTGGAATGGAAACAGTCATGTCTCCCCCTAATGGCGGGAAGAATGTCTCATCAAAGCAACAATCTGCGAATCTCGCAATAAAAAGATCTCCTGTGAAAAGTTCTACATAGCGGACAATCGTAGGATGTTGATAGCCAACATAAATACCTAATCGTTTTTGAGGACCCATCTAGCTCATATCTAAGTGTGAAAAATATGCATAAGTGTGAAAAATATGCATAATCGTCTTTGAGGACCCATCTAGCTCATATCTAAGTGTGAAAAACATAGCCAACATAAACTGCGCAACCAAATATGCATAAGTGTGAAAAATCAAGCTCATATCTAGTTACCAACTGGTACACACTAAATGGTTGGGCTGCAGTGGGTCTAAAAGGAATAAGTGTAGCTGCATGCAAAATTGCATAATCCTAGGCAGAAACATGCAAGTTGGTGTGCATCACCAAGGCCCGTGCAATCAATTGTAAGCGCTTAATTGTAGCTTCTGTAAGACCGTTTTGTGAATGTACATGAGGTACGAGATGTTCTACTTCAATCCCGATAGACATGCAATATAGTTGTCGAAAGACTTAGTCGTAAACTCTCCAGCATTTGTCCAATCAAATAGACTTGATTAGATGATCAAGGTGGTGAGCCCAGAGCTAAATAATTTGAGCTAAGAGTTTAGCAAATGCAACGTTTCTTGTGGATAGCAAAGCAACGTGTGACCAACGTCATGCATCAACCAGAACCATAAAATATCGAAATAGTCAGCACTTTGGTTTGATAGGTCCACAAATATCACCTTGGATTCATTGTAGGAATGAAATGTTTTGTTTAGAATCACTAGCAAAAGATGATCTTGCATTCAATTTGCCTAGTGAACAAGCTTTGCAAAACGAGTGGTGAGCATTAGAGATAGCCATAGAGGTATTTAGAGTCTCGACAATGGTCTTGCAGGCTGAGCTTATGGTAGGTGCATCATGCATAGGCGCATCACCTATTTCGGTAGAAGGAGGAGCTCCAACACGCTTCAGTGCTCGAAAAAATGGATGTCCATATGAATTCTTGAGAATTCGGATCATCATGTCACATCAGGGATGTCCCAAATGATAATGCCAAAGCTTGTATGAGTCAGAGTCACAGAAGTTGAGAGAAACTGTATATGATTCGATGATCCTGATGGTTGTAAGATACAAACCGCTAGTTTGACTTATGAGCTTTTCTAAGATGCGTTTATGGCCGCAGTCATTAAAGGTGATAAAAAAAAAGTCTTGTCCATTCTCATTGAACGTTTCCAGATGTAATCCGTTGACACGAATGTCCCTAAAAGATAGCAAGGTTCGATTAGCCTTAGGCGCGTAAAGCATGTCAGTGACATGTATCATTGTGCCATTTGGTAATAAGAATTGTGCATTGCCTCTGCCTTGAATCACAGGCGAGGAACCAATCATGAGGCACAAAGTTCGTAAATAATAGCCTATTCCGTAGAATAGTGTGTGTAGTCCCACTGTCAACTAGACACTCAATTTCGCCATGAGACATTTACATAAAGGTGTGAAAATAATTAGTCTTAGATCAAGACAAGGCCAACACTCTAATAAAATATAGAGGGGTTAATCGAGAATTGAACCAAGTTGGAATCCCGAATGAGTGCAATTATACAGCATGAAAATTAATTTCATAAAGTTACAAAAATTTGGTCGGCCAAGAGGCTCAACTGTAGCATAAAAAAAAGGCGTTGGAGGAGCGCTTACAGTGCTGGTAGAAGGTAGAAGACCGCTAGGGGCTCGGCCGAGGGCTTGTCCATGCGCGGAGATGCGCAGGGGAGCGATCAAGGGCACGGGAGTGCAAGGCGGCGTGGTAGGGGCACAGCGATGCGCAGCAGCACCCAAAAGCGCGCAAGGGCGTGATCGGGGCGCGGCAGGGCCTGCCACCGGCATGGGCTCCATAGGCTATGGTAGGGGCCTTCTAGGGGCGCAGGCAGCTGCCCAGTGTGCACAGCGCATGGCAGAGACGCTCAAGGGTGCCTTAGGGTGGCTGTGACAGTGCCAAAACACGGCAGTTTGCTACATTAGTGTTTTTTTGCTGTTTTTTTTTCCGCAATTTTTGCATATGTTTTGCCATTCTTTATGCCATAACCAATTATAAGACCATGAAAACATGTGGATTTAATATATTTGCCATGTAATGAAGCTTATAGCTTTGTGCAATTTGAACCATTCATAAGGGAATAAATTCCCAATCAACTGAACATGGTTAAACATAAAGGATAGATTTTATTAATGCCAACTCAAAAATACATCAAAGGATGTTTAATTCCATAAAACTGACTGAAAAGTCAAAAATAACTATGGCTAAACAAATGCCAAACAGAAAATAGCAAAGAAAAAACATCTAATCAAAAGAGTTTATTCAAAATCCACAACATCCATGTGCGCATCACAAGCTTACTTCTTAGCTTCGAAATCTGCTATGGTAAGATTGGTGGAAGGCTCAGCACCAATGTCATCTCCCCCAGTAAAGTTAGCTTCTTGATCCAAGTACTGCTTGTGTCTTCTGTAGGTATCAATAGCTTCTTTGCTAGCACGACAATCATGATGCATGTGAGCGGTAGATCCGCAAATATAGCATGTAGATTGCCTCTTCTGGTTTGAGTTAGAGCAGGATTTTGGTCTTGGCCGGATTTCTCACCTTGGCGACCACATCCACGGTTATTGTTACTAGGAGGGGCGGATTTTCCGTCATCACGCCTCCAAGTGTTGCTGCTGTTGTTTCCATGCCGATTATTGCCATTACCGCGACCACATGGCTGATTTTGCTCACGTTCATATGGTGCAGCTTCTCTATTTCCTCTTTTCCTTGGAGCTTTACCTCCCACCTGTTTGGTTGGACTCATAAATCTTCTTAGTCCCAACCGGCCTTGCATTGTTATTGAGGATAATCTCCTGGTGCCGCTCTTTCTTTGCTAGCACGCATATGAGGTCATTGAACGACGTAACGCGATTTTGCTCATACTCAAGGCAATATTGATGGCTAAGTAAGCTCATCGATATTGGAAAAGTATACAAAGTCTTCTCAATCATATCTTTGTCAGTCTTGTCGATGCCACAAAAGCTTAGTTCTGCGTGGAGGTCCAACATAGCTTGGTTTTAATTCTCAACTTTAGCAAAGTCCATTAGTCTAATGGATTCCCAATGAGCAGTCAACTCTAGAATGAGTACATCATGTACGTTGTTGAAAGGTTGCTTCAAGACATCCCATAGATCTTTGGGGTCTTCCCTTTTCAGGTATTGTTTCTTTAGAGTTGGATGAATGTGGTGCCTCAGAAACATGAGGGCTTGTGCCTTGGCCTTGTCACTTGCTAGAGGGCCATTCGACGGCAGAAAGATGGTGGTTGTCAACCACTTACCGATGAACGTATTTGTCACATCGGACACCCATCGGTGATATTCCTTACCTCGGTTATCGAGGATCTCGAACTCGGGTCTGGATGGTTCAGTCATCTACAAAAAACAAGGGGATTAAAATTAGTCAATAAACCAAAGATGTGGTCATAAAATCGATGCAAATAAAAGTAGGTGATGCGTTAGCGCAGTCACAATTAATTCTTCCCTTGTAGGCGACACTCACAGCAGTTGCAGGGACGTGTAATCACAGTTGCAAATATATGGTGACACGTATGTTATAGTCACAAAGTTTAATAGAGGATGAGAGCCCCAACAAAACTCTCAAACCCTATTCCCCCCTAAAACATAATCTCGTCATAGAGAGGGGATAGATAGAAAGGCTACTAAGCCTGAACTATGAATTGAAATTCAGAAAGCAGTAACCTTAATTAAAAACTTACCTTTGATGAGTTTGAGTCGATGAAAAACTTTGACCAAGGGTTGGGAAACTTTCTGGCTTTTCTTGGAAGACGAGCAATCTTGAGATCTTTGGTTTATAGAGGTTGCCGAGAGGAGAAAACAGCTTTTCACCTACTTCTGCTTCAAGTTTGGAATTGAAATTTTGACAGGAGGAGCATCACTGGAAGAGAAAGCTGCTGTCCAAAAATAAAGTCGATTGGAGCAAGGTAAGGCAGTGAGCCGGTGGTCGGTGGCGGCGGCGGTCTGGAAAATTCTAGCGGCCAATTCAAGTACTTTACGGCCGGTTCTAGGGGTGAGACCGGTGGGGTTGGAACCGGGACGTCGAGGGTTTTCTGTGGATATGTAATTACGGCCATGGACAGAAGAAAATCCGGCCGGAAATTGGGAAAAACGAAACGGGAAAATTAGGGTTTTGGGAAAAAGTTTGGGTTTTCGAAGGTTTTAGGGTTTTTTTTCCGGGATGGTTGGCCTATTATCTCTTAGTTTGTCAAGACCCACCCCGAATTTCACCCTGAAACCCGAAGTAAGTTTTGCGAGGACCACCTCGAAGGAAAATTTACCGAAGGACTCGACAAACCTCCCTTGAAAATGGACAACCCTAATTCGGAAAAATACAGAACTACCCTCTTAACAATAGTTAACATCCTCCACAACAACTCATAATCATTCAAATAAAAGTTATACAAAAATCTCAAAAGTATTCAGAGTTACTAAAAATCAACAAAAGCATAAAACAAAACCTAGTAGATTAAACAGATAACCTACTGGTGAAAAGTAGCTGAGAGATGAGTGATTATGCCTTGTCGCCTCCTACTAGATCCAACCCGAACTTTGTAGACTGGGCATTTTAAAACGAATGGCTCAGGGGGAAACATTCAAAAACATTAGAGTGAGTGGACAAAAAATAAATAAAAAAATAAACAACAACACTTATGTTTTCCCGATTTAAATTTCAAAGAAAACGAATGCATGCTGCAAATGAGAAATCCTTATCTCATAAATATCGAGCCTCTTCAGATCAAATATATATATATATATATATATATATATATATATATATATATAGACACACATATGTATCTACACATGCCCATACTCCCAATATAATTAATAGATTTAAAATAATCTATAATGGGCTACTATGCATGCATCCAACGCTCACGTCACGTCTTAATGCGGTGTTACACCACGTCATTAAGATGGACAGACTTGTGTATAAATATGTTCCCAGACCCCCTATATGAATTAAACACTCATATAGGGCTACTACGCTTACGTCCAATGCTCACGTCACACCATAATGCAGTTATATATATATATATGTCATTAAGGTGGACAGACACATATGGCTAGCTAGCATTTTTATACATACTCCCCTCATAAATATATTTATAATTTACCGAAAATCCCATTTTCAGTAACTCTACACAATAAATGAAATTGCCAAATAAAAATGATGTCAAAGACTTCAACAAAATAATTTACTCAACAGTAAACAACGGTATACATTTTAATTAAAACAAAAGTCTACTCACAAATTAGGCCTAAGCCTGATGTCGTCGGAGGTCTCTTCCGCTTGAGTTTCCTCACGTCATGATCCAAAAATATAATTAAATCCTTAATTAAAATACTGACGCTTAAAGAAAATAGGCATAATTAAATATGAGCTTTGCGCGCTCAACCATGCCTATCGCCCTAAATCTTAATTTCGCCACAAACTAAATTTCACTACAAATACCGACATCCTGAAAATCACCTTGCACCATAAATAATCAAATGGCCGGAATCTAACTTATTAATCCGTCAAAAATACCAAACTTTAAAAATTCTCAAACCTATCCAAAACTCCTCCAAAAATTCTAAAATTCATACCATTAAACTCCTTTTAAAATTTCCCATTAAAAACACTTTTCCAGCGGCAGCCGGAGGCCAGCTTCGGCGACCTCCAATGCCCACCAAAATTTGACAGCACCTTCCCCTCAACCTCCTCTACAACTTTCCTAACTAGCACAAACATCAATTCTAAGCCTAACTATGCTAATCGAATGAAAAAAACAATAAAACCCTAGAATTTCAAATACTGATTTCTCCTTACCTAGCTCAAGAGGGAGGGAGTCATTTGGAGGGATTGCTGCACGAGAGGAGGGCTTTCCAAATAGCCAAGCCGCTCCAACTAAGGCGGACAGAGGATGGAGTTCAGGCGAGAAAACCACCATAGCAGCCGGGACTATCGGGCTTGGTTTCTCTCTCATGGCGGCGCTAGAGAGGCTGTCATCGGTCTAGAAAGGTTAGGTCGATGGCCGATCGATTGGGACCGGTACGATGGTCTGGGGCGGCCGGACGACGGTGAACAGCCGGCTGGAAGTTCCGGTAGGGAGAGGCTCGAGAAGAGAGAGAGAGAGCGAGAGAGAGAGAGAGTCAGGAGGAGAGAGAGAAGCGGGAGGAAAAGTGGGCTTGGCTCAAACAGGTCAAACTCCCCATTAAATACCCACTCCAAAATTTAACACCCCAAAAATAATACCCCAATAAAAATTACCTTTTACTAGTTAAAATTTACCATTTTTACCGTCGTCACAATTTCTTCCTTCGAATAAATCCTTTGAAATAATCATCTCCCACCACCTCTCTAGGGACCAATTAAATTATAAACTTAATGACGAAGACGGTAAAACTCTTATTAATATCATGCTAGTAAATAAGGTACAATTTAAGAGTCGGAGCATGACATGGTTAGTGTTAGCCAAAAAGCCACTCTCAAGTATAAAAGCCAAGTTATAGTGTAAGGATTATGAGTATGGGATATCGTACCCAAGGGATTGGTAAACCCACTATAGCTAGGAAAACCTAAGGAATGCTATATAACTATGCAAATGTACAAATCACAAACAATGACTCACAAGTGAACCAAAGTTCATGGTGAATATATGCAAGATGAGGTAGATTTGATTTTGGTTTTGAGATGATTCGATTCGAAACTTGCTAAATGTAAACTTGAAATATAAACTAGATTAAGCTAAATTATATGTGATCAAATGGATGAGAATTGGGACTTAAGGTTTTCACCTCTAGGCTCCCTTGCAAACAATGATGCTTCTAAAGTGAATGATGCCTTTTTAATTAGCCAATTTCTCTCATTGCATCCCTCTCGGGTATGACAAGAGACATTCTCCTTTGTTGATATCAAGCAACCCCTCTTAGGTGTAATACTTAACTACCTAAGTCATGCATTTCAATCCGATTAGGAATCTAATGCATTACTCTAAGTGCATAAAGCTTGGAGATGAAGAAATTATGCAAACCAACCAAGCTTATCTCTAAGTGATTGTAGCTCACAACCCTAACATGCACATATGATATGCTATCATGCTTCAAACAACTAAGGTTAATTAATCCCTAATTATTTCTCATGTCATGGCAAACAAACATACCCAAATTGATTAAGTTCAAGCATGAAAGTTCAACTCTTGATCTAGCATATTAAGGTGTTAATGAAAAATGCATTAATCATAATATTAACAACAAAGTCATACAAGGCTGGCTAGGGCTTTCAACCCTAGCCCCAACAAACTAACTACTCACTCATAATCAAATATACAAGCTTCAAAATGTTTATGGACATCAAGGTAAAGAGTAAGTGAAGAAAGGTGACTATGCTCAAGTTGAGGATGAAGTGGATGAATTCATGGAATCCTTGTCATGGGATGATGGAGGTGATGGTGATGATATCCGCAAATGATGCTAGACTCCTCGTTCTTCTCCTTGCTTGATGATGGAAGGTGGAATGGATGGATGACAAAATGATGAAGCTTTGTGTATATGGAATGAGATGGGTAGAAGGAAATTGTGATGGATTTGGTGGTGGCAAAATTGATAGCGAACGAAACAGGCGTTTTAATTAAAAACCCTTTATGTCAATTGTAGTATATAGAAGATAAATGTATCATTATAAATGCCGGGGATTGAGGGTACCTTTACAATTTACGTTAATTACAAAACAAGATAAAACAAAATATGATAGTACTAGAGATATGAGGTTTTCTGATTATAAACAAGAGAAAATAAAGAAACAAGTATGTTTCAAGACATGTTAACAACCAAAGCTTCATCATTAAGTCGCAAATCAGTATCAATCAAGAACAAACCGTGAACGCACTACGTAAGTCCTTATTACTTTCCTTGAATACTTAAGCAAGATGAACGCACCATTATCAAGCCTTTAAAATAACCAATAAAGGTATAGACGTTATCATATCAACAAATTATTCTAAGCATTAAGATCAATGAAAATTTGATTGAACAAGTATGCAAACTAGTATGGAACGCCTACCTAGCATGCAATCCTTTTTATTGGTTTCACCTATTGTCCTATAAGTTTCACTACTTTGAAACAGGCATTTTAACCATTTAGGAGATTAATCAACCTATTTCTAGCCCCACTCACAAGTTCATAATGTTCTATGTTGCACATATATGAACATAAACAAGCAAGAGTTCCCCATAAACCAAAACCAAATAAACAATTTGAAAGACTCAATAATTTGAAACCAAGATTCAAAACAATATCTAAAACATTCTTGGGGCTTCAAACCTTGCCCATAACTAAGAGAATTTAGCCACACATGGCTGCAAAATCACACAATGAGAATAAAAGATGACAAAGGAAAGGTAAACCGTGGATGATGGAGATCGATGATGGTTTGGCGACTTCCTTGTGCGAGTCCGCAACTATAGAGGTTCTGATGGTGTGAGATTGCTGGCCTCCTCTAATCTTCACGACCCTCCTTCTTTTCTTCTGTGGTTAGGGTTATGAAACCCTCAAAACTCGTCCATGGGCTTGCAAATGTGGTTTGGGCCTCAAAATAAAAGTTTTGATACAAATCAGAAATTCAGGCAGACTGACCATTGGTTACTTAAACAGTCATAACTTCTTCTCCAAAATAGGTATTGACGATTCCTAAAAATTTATGGAAAGTAGACTCTTGTAGCTTTCTATTGATATATGACACATCTCCTGGATGTGTAATGGTATGCATATTTGTTAACAGATTGAGTTAACGTTCTATAATCTATATCGTCCGCATGTTGTCTGTGCCAAATTGTGCCTCCACAAGCGCACAATGATGGGTTATTTGATTAATATTGTCTTTGAATAAGACAAGAGCTTCCGACTATAGTCCGCTTATATAAGGACCTTGATAGGCAATCTCTTTTATGTCACTTTGATGAGCCAGTCTTCCCGTCGTTAAGGGGAGATAAGAACAAGATTGTTCAAGTAGAACGACTTGGAATTGTCGTGGTTTGTCCCTACTGTGTCTCATCAAGTTCCCTAAAGTGACGAGATCACATACACATGCTGCAAACATGCCTGCAATGATTGATGTCCGGATAAAGACATGTTGATGTTCAGATAAGAGGACATGTCGTCACCCATAGATGGTGTCACTAGGCCGTGGCTTCCATGGTTTAGGGGGATGCCACTTGGTTCGATACATACTTATCAAGGAAGAATGTGAGTTTGGCACAACTTGATCATTTGATCAATGATATACTCATTCGTCTGTTATTTTTTTGGATTATAGTTATTATTGAGGGACGCCTCAATATCAATACAAATCCATATAGAGATCTCTACACTTAGAAATTACTCCGGTGTACATGATGACGTGGTTTAATGAGTTTGATATCGAATCATACTTTGTTGAGAAAATACCAATGTTGTAGATTGGCCTAAATGGAAAGATGCGATCTAGTTTAAACAAAGAGATAGTGCTTTGGTTAGGTGACGCCAACACCCCAAGTATAAACTCTATCAGTTATGTATTTGTTAGAAAGCGTAGTGAGAAAAAGAGTTTAGACTCACCTTCTGGCGCAAGGCCTCTCACAAATGCCCTGAATCAACTACAATGAGATATACTCTCGTAATGGATGTCATTGCACTCCACTACCTTGTCAGTTTGGTATTTTTCGAAAAACTGAATAAGCAGCTTATGGTCACAACTTATCTCTGTTGGGAACTAAGAGATGTACATAAAGATCTTGAATAGATCGGTTTTCACCCAAATCAAGTGGCTCCTGACCACGGAGTGCGTTTGTAAGGTATTTGTTAAGTATCTACACTATTAGGGAAGGGATATAAAGAATTATGCCTATTTGCGTGTAAATTCTAGATGAATCGTGATGAACTCTTGTTAAATTAAGAGATGCCACTTATCCAAAATTAAAAATGAAAGGATCTTGGGAATACTTGGTCTCGAAAGTGAGGACTGTTATTGACAAGGTTCTAAAACTCGCTACTCGCTAGTCGGTCGGCCGGCCGGTGAGTAGCAAGTAGAGGAGTACTCGGCCGAGTACTCGGGGAGTACTCGGATTCTAATTTCTGGATTTTTTTATTATTTTTAAAACATATATTCTAATATATAGTGTCCAAAATAATAAAAATAGTCCATAAAATATTACAATATTTAAGAGATAATATTTACGCTTCAATGACTCACGTCTATCCATCTCCGATGTTGCATTAGATGCAGAAGAAGACATTGTTCCAGCCATTTTCCTAAAGTGACAATGTGACATATCAAAAACAGAATAACAGAACAAGAACACATATGCTGCTATTACCTATAGCTGTGACATATCAACATTCAACAGAATAACAGAACAATATGCTCACTGAGTCACTGCTCAACACAACAACAAAACAATTCGGCAAAATCCAAGGAGTCAAGAACAAGAAGTCAAGAACACAATGTGACATATCAAAATCCAATTCGGCAATTCCTATCTCAGTCTCAAGCAGCAACAAGCCAACAACAGATCAATAAAATCCATAACCCAAATCAGTAAACCCAAAAACCAAGCCAAAGATTCCAACTTTAACTGAAAATCAAACGGTTCAAACCAAATCTTACTCGAGAGGAGGAGAGGAGGGCGAGTCCGGTGAGAGAGAGGGCGACTGGGCGAGAGAGAGGGCGGGGAGGGAGAGCGTCAGAGCGACTGAGAGGCAGAGAGAGCGAGAGGAGGAGGGCGAGAGGAGGGCGAGTCGGCGAGAGGAGGAGAGACGACAGCGAGAGGAGGAGAGGAGGGCGAGTCCGGCGAGAGGTGACTGAGTGAGAGTCCGGTGACGGTGGCGAGAGAAGTGAGTCTAAGAGAGTGAGAGAGCGACTGAGAGGCTGCGAGAGAGATGAGAGCGAACTCAGCGAAGACAGATCGAGTAAATGAATCAGGGTTGAAGGCAAATGACGTCGTTTGCTTCTTTTTTTTTTCTTTTTTTTTCCTGACCGATTTGACCGATTTGGACCCGAGTTGGCCGAGTTGGACCGAGTACTCGGCCGATTTTCTTCTCGCCGAGTAGAGGCACTGAGTAGGTCAAAATCGCCTCAGTAACCAGCCGAGTACCGAGTACTCGCCGAGTACTCGGCCGAGTTGACCGAGTTTTAGAACACTGGTTATTGATGATGCTTATTCATCTGTCGGCTTAAGGTAAGCTAAAGGACGATGAAGTTATGCCTGTATGTATCCCTTGATCGGTCGAAGTGTTGAGAAGACCTGTTTCGTCCATATGACGAAGAAGTCTTAGGAGAAATCTTCCATCTAAGTATGATAACACATTCATGTACTTGTTACAATATGCTTGACTTGACATTTCATTCACTATAAACTTGTAAGGCCAAATTCTCCTTAGTATTTCAACTCTCTTCCTAGCGGTCGAGCAACTTCGCTCCCTTTTAGATGAGTGTGAAGGAATATCAAGGTAATAGCCAGATGCGCCAACGCAACACTAATGTAATGGCAGTGATTCATTCTATGAAAGGTTGTGGCTTATTCATCCCTACATAAAGACACATTAACAACGAAGTCAGAATCTACTCAGTTTCGTAGGTTAACTTCCACGAGACCTACATGATAGCTCACTCGTTGGAAAATGGTGAAATTGGTACCATTGGAAAGGTCTATGTGTCTACTTTCTAGGGACACCAACCATTTGATCACACCTATCATATTAAGTGAGTTATGGCTATTTTCGTAAAGTAAAAAGGATATGTCCGAGCATCTGCTTTTGCAGAACAGTTAACTTCGACAGAGCTTTATGATCAGCTCGAGATGAACTAGGTTATGGACCTTGTATGGTTGGAAAACTACATGTGTCTAGTTTCCAGAACTTTATATGGTTCGTCTATACCTATTGTATCGAAGACGTTATGACTGTTTAAGTACACAAAGGTCATACCATGCGTGGATATGGTTTTCAACGCGAACTTATGTTTTGAGTTGTTAGACAACCTTCTCCTTAAAGATCAAAGTAATGCTAAGCATAACAAGTCTGATCTAAGGATGTTGTGGCTGGATTTAATGACTAAATCGTTGCCCAAGTCTACTTTTGAAGTATGTGAAGTGCATTGGCTTGCGCCGTTTATCTGTACTCCGAGATTGAGTTATCAATCAGGAGGAGTCGTTGTGTAGACATCAGGGGGAGTCTACATGCATCACATGTTATCTTCAATTATAATTGGTGCGTTGTGCTCTTTTTCCCTTCGTCCAAGTCTTTTGTTTTACCCACGAGGTTTTTGTTTTACTTGGCAAGGTTTTTACCGAGGCAACACTATAAACACCGTGATGTATTAGGGACGCAATACAAGGGGGAGTGTTTAAGGAAATTATGTTTCCCTCCTTCTGTTATGTGTCTTGCCCTAATACACGTATGATTGGTTAATCTGGTTTTCTTATTAGAATAGATTACAGTTGATAGAACTTCTAGATTCTTCGGGAGACTCTATGTAATGTCTATAAATAGTTTTTTCTATCAATGAATGAGTAGACTGTTATTCTCGTTATCTTTTCTCCTTCAACAAAACATTATTTCTGATAATAAAAGCCTCATCTTCAAATCTTCATGTCTAACCACATCTCTCCTTCTCTGGTTTTGGTCATTTATCACATCTCTCTTTCCCTTCTATTGATTGATTATCACCGATCAACCTTTTCTTTCAACGAGAACACAGAGTCGCGGATCAAGCTAGCTAGCTTTGTGTCTTTCTTCAATTCAAGCTTCGTCGCCAATCTCAATCATCAACCTAACAACGAATTTACTGCTTCAGAGCAGATCTCAAGACCCAACATCAATCTCCAATTCAAGCTTGGACAGGTTTACAACTCCAAATAGACTTCGAACTACAGTTCTCCAACCTTCTTTCTTACTTATCTAGGTACAAGAATTTTGATCGAATTGTGCTTTAGACTGGGTACAACGAATTTTGACACTCTTTTTCTTTCGGTGTGTTCATTCTCAAGCTGCTGCAAGAATGGAGTTTGTGCGATGATGGGTTTGTCACAAGAGAGAAGAGTAGGAGAGAGGGAGAAGAAGAGAGAAATCATTACACAACAAAAGACAGTTCTAGCCGGGACTATCAAATTTGACATTGAAGAGGAGGCTATCAAATCCACGTAAGAATTGACAGCGCGGTTGGAGCGTTTCTTCTGTGTCATTTGTTGCCCATTGAAGCTCCACGGTGGATTTGACACCACCGCTGGAGATGCTCTAACAATCACCATGACAAGGTGTGAAAAATGCACCAACACAGAGTGATACCAGTCCCTACTTGTTGTGCACACGTTCTTCTGTCCTAGTGATCGACCATCCTAATTCTTTTTTTTTGAAAACAACCATCCTAATTCCTACACCACTATAAATGTTATGCAACTAATTTTGTCTGTATCTCATGTGTAATTTTGTTTCTGATACACAAATAAGGAAGAATTTGTTTTAGCTTATGGGAGTCTGACTCAAATGGCAGCAGCCCACAATATTGATTGCAATATTGCTCACTAGGACTTGCACTACATATACGTGCCATTGCCCATCCAAACATTGCCACAAGTACTTCTTCCTCTAGGCCACAAGTCAATGCCACACTCAATTTCGGAGGATGAGACCTATGATTAGTGATGGGTGTGGTCTCTCTCTTTAGACCCTGTATGACTGTATCTGCTACCAAAAGATGAAAACTTACCAGGGACACATTTTGATGGCATACATATCTAGAAGTCTCAAAAGTTGTTCAACATGAGGGTCAAGCTCCACAGTTTGCTTATCATTCTGCCATGTGAGAAGGCAACCAAATATAACACGTCAAATTATACCATCAAGGGAAAGGGAGTTATATAAGAGTTGGTGACATATTGCATATAAATGGTAAAAATCATCGATCTTGTATATATAAATTGTATATATAAATGGTGGTGCAAGTTTAGTCATTCATAACTATTCATATTCATATACGTAACAACCATGTATCTGTATTAGTGTTATATAATTCCATACATCCTCATGAATATGTATAGATACACAATGTGTATTGAAGACCATTTGTTACATATAGTACTCGCATTAATGCTGGATCTACTTAGCTTATCTCATTTTCGTCATTGAGTTTCATTACTGATGCTAAGTTTGAAGTCGGTTGTGTTGCATGCTAATTTTTATTTGGAGGGGTATCGTTTATCCCCCGTTTTTATGGTATTAACATCCTCTCCCGTTTGATGATTGATGTAAATGATTGTTTTTGAAGCTATTTTAAGGAGTGTATGATCTTCTTTATCTTTCTATTTATCTCATCAATCTCTTAAGGAACTTTTGATTATTTATGAAAACTACACTGATATCAATGTATTTGAATATATGATAAACAAAATTTGAGTCAATCTATTTAGAAAATTCTACAATGAGTTAATGCATCTCATGTATCATCTTTATCATAAAGTTGTAAAATGAGTTCTCAAAGTAGTAATATTAATCAGTCTTTAAAGTTATAACATGAGTCCTTAAAGTTGTAAAATAAATTAGTTACAACAAGCATCCTCAGGTGATCAAATGTTTCCTTAAAGTGACAATTGAGTCCTCAAAAACAATTATTACATATATACATAAAAGTTTTTTTGGTTACACTGGATTATCAGAAACTCAATGAAAATTCATGTATAATAGTGGGATCTTTAAAATGAAAATGAACTGAATTAGTGTATAATTTTTTGTGTCGTATACCCCCTGAAATGTGAAAGTATTAGTAGAAATATGTATTGAGTTTGGCTGCAAAATTAGTTATGGAACATATGTCTACATGCTGAGGCTGCTTCCCCTCGCACGCCGGCCAACTGGTATATATGGCCGGAAGTTAGATACATTTACGTATAGCTTTTGCTCCTTTCCGGCCATTTAACCAGGTTTTGTTTCCCTCTTCCAATAATCGAAGATACTTTGAGTACGTACTTCTGATCGAATTCTTTCTTTCTGACGCTGACCAGCCAAGAAAAGCATGTTATGTTATGCAGCAGTAGTCACATTCCTGCATGCTGTGGATAGATCATTACAAAGTCGGTGGCCGATCGATCATTTTTGGTCCAGACTGGAACATTCAAGCTGCTCTACCGATGGATCAGTAGTAGCTTAATATTGTCTGAAAAGTTGACAAACAACCTACCTCCTTCCCCGGCCATGATTCATGGTACGTACACTGCGGGTGTTCTTTTAGGAAAAGTCGACTTCTTTGGTTCACGTTTTGTCGACTTAACCCTAAATTCCAGCTAATTTGCCAAGCTCATCAAAATAGATTAGTAGTGCAGAATGTGAAGAATTGTTTTTGAATTAGCGCCCAAAAGAGTCTGATCATCTTCATATATGTGTTATTACTTACTACTATTATTATTGTTTTCGTGTGATAGGAACTCACATCAGCCATCGAAATTATAGCTAGATACATAGATCACATGATCCAGAATCTTATTTGAAAATTAGAGCTTGTTATGTGTTTATATTTGTTAATATATGCCTTGAACCAGCCATCTGGGAGTACCAGCTATTCGGAGATCTCGCTGTATATAAACGACCTAAACCTAATTGTATTCTGTGCAGTTCTGTGTTTTCCTCAAGATAATAAAACTGTTATCCTTCTGCCCGTGGACGTAGCTAACACATCGTTAGTGAACCACGTAAATCTGTGTTCTTTCTTACATTCGTTACAACAGTATTAATAATTGGAATGAGATAATAAAGAGAATATTTTTAACCAAATATATATAAATTGGAAACCCTAGAAAATGTATGAGATACTAAATTGAACATCAGAAGTGTTAACGAATGAGGATCACATTACAATAGAACCGCTCTCTGAAGGATCTGAACTGATAACAAATGAGGGGTAGATTCATTCGCCTGAACCGCCAAAGGTTCTTCCTCCATTGATTCTCTTTTGCTTTTGTCTTGGATATATAGGTGCAAGACTCCAACATATTATCCATTCACCGACATCAAATGTATACTTGTATGGCAACCCAGAACCTCATAGAGCGATAAAGAACTTGTACACGTAGAGAGCTACAATCCATTCCATTCTATTGGTTCTTTTCTGTATTGGAATATTAAAGATTACAACTAATTTACAGACATTCTGTTTTCTTCTTGGCACCCAAAAATTGATCGATCACCTATCCATAATTAAACACCAGCCGGTGTGTAATCGAGAACACCAGCCTCTTCTTGTATTGTTTTTACCTTTTAAAACGTACACTCTAAATATGTAACGATGCCGATTTACTAATAACGTTTTTCTTCATTAAGTAAACTAATCAGTTATTCAAGGCACTTGTGTAGAAAGATACTTCCTTCATGAAGTAAAGAAGGAAAACGAAAAGGGGTCAATTGTGAAAAGGATTAGGAGTGAATGGATTAGTTTGTATAACAAGTAACAGGATGATGTAGGATCATTTGCACCCACAAAAATATATGATGGCCTCATAGCTAGTCAAGAAAGCAACAAGAGATTCCAATGCCTTTTGAATGGCGGTGCAAAGATGAGAGCTAGCTAATCTAGCTTTGTGCGAATTTTAATGAATCCCAGTGACTCTCCGTGATCCATAAACATCATGTAATGAAGAAAGCATTGGAGGCTGTTTGTCTCCGAATGGAATATCCCCTTCAAGAAATTCAGCTTAGTTTTAGCATACCTATTACAAATGTGTCTAATTGTATGTCACATAGGGGCTTTTAAAGGGGTAAATAGTCATTACATGATCATTTAGTTGCTTTTTCAATCAATGATAGCCACACATTTTGTGAATCATGTTATACCGTATAATATACTAAAACTAGGAATGTTGTTGATTATGTATGTTCATAATCAAACATGCATAAAGATTATCTGCAACTGAAAACTTGGTCCAAAAGGTGCAAATTGATTAAAGAAAATTGTAGGCCTGGTAATTTGTAGCTCCATTCTTCTCATATCGGGTAAGATTATCCTATGTGTTTCTAAAGAAAATGGTCCTGCAGACATGCATATAGTTGTACCATGTTCCAATTGACAATGTCAAGCACAGATCAATTGGTTAACCTTGATGCATAAAGTGGGTGAGGGTGGAACTTTCTTATCTAAAACGGTGGTCATCATAACATCAGTCGACAATTAAGCCGATGTATAATGTATATAATATCAAGAGATCGAGAGTGGGCATGTCTTTCTATCCTTACACGGTTTAACACAATTGCACCAGTATTGATACTTCAACAGTTTAAACCACCTTATTGTTGTACATCTTAACAAAATGGATGTTTAAACCATTTTAACTTGTTAAGATGGATGTTTAAACCATTTTAACAAAATATGCGTATGTGTACGTGTACTAGCTAGAAATACACCAGTCGTTTCAATGGATGTTTACTAGTTTATGAGCAAAATATGTTGTCGGTGAGCTGTGACTTAGTTAGTTAAAGTGTTTAACTAACAATTTTGAGGTCATGGGTTCAAACCTCACAGACATATATAGAGTGTGTGAGTTATTAATAAATTAAAACACAAAAAAACAAAATATTTTATTCACAAAGTGGCAGTTGAAACATACGTGCACCTTTTTTGTTCATGAGACATACGTGTAATTGTTCCATTCTTTCTTTTATCAAAAAAAAAAAAAAAAATCTCTTTACACATCTCCTCTTTGAATTCGAACATCTCTTGACCTCAAAAAACATCAGATGGCTCATATATCTGTCCAAACCAATGCAAAGAAAGCGCTACACAGAACAGAAGTGGCAAAAGGGCAAAAGAATGAAGTTGAAGAGTATGTTCCTAAGAGTAGGGACAGGACGTGATCATGGATTAATCGATGTTTTGCAAGTGGAATGAGAAATTGGCCATAATCTAAACACCTCTTCTTCCTTTTGTATGAGGCTTTTGATAATGATAATTCATTAGAATAAGGTAGCCATAACTAGCATGAGTAGTGAGTGGGAATTCCACCATATCGATCTCAAAGTGGGAGTCAATCATAGTTTGTTAGTCTCAAATAATGAAAATCACCAATTCAACAATTCCAACAAACAAGGGCATATCCCGTATTCGACCGATCTAAAGCGCAAAGGGGTTTAAGTGAAAGTGGATCGAATCGAAACCATGCATCTTTATCAAGATTCTTCTACAAAAACAGATGCATATATAGAATCATATATGTAGAAAGTTATACGTACGTAGCAACCATATTTGACTAACCATTTCATATTTTGTCTCTCTTTTGGCACCCTCGATCGACTAAAGGTTTTGGTTAACTCAGGTTACTTTGTTTAAGCCAAACTGCCGCCATGAACTCTAATCCCAAAAAGTGGAATCTTAAAGATATGTTCAGTTCTGTTTTTTGATCCAGTACTTGATTTTCCCGAAACGATGAATACTTTACGACTTTCTGATGGAGCAGATCGATGCTTGCTTAAATATATACATTTATGTTTTGATACTTTACGACCTTTTTGAATTTTCGTTAACTTCTGTATTCAGAATATAACAATAACTTGTGCTATCTCAGATTTACAGAAAGTAAATTGCAGTAAATAAACAATCAACACCGTGATATTTTTTATTCGTAAAAACCCTGAATGTAGGGAGAAAAACTACGTGCCTCTTACTCTTGAGAGACAAAACTTTCCACCAAATTGAAGTGACCTTTAACAAGAATAACAATTCTAGAGATATACCACCGCAGTGTTATCCTACCTAGTCACAAACTAGTCAAGACATATTCCCTCTCTTGTTTCTAAGTACTTACAACATGAAACACTTTCAGAAGCCTTGTTCGTGAATTCAGCTAACTAAGATTCAACCTTGAGCACTTCTTGGGTTGGCTGTACTACACATCCCTCATGCTATGTAACATGATATGAGTTAATGAAAAAGTTTTGAGTTCAAGCTCTAAGGTCTACAGTCACGAAAAAGACTTAAAGCAGTATGAACAATGCAAGCTAAAACTAAACTCAACAAAGAAAACACAATGAGGCAGTTTTCAACCACCATTGAGCAAAGTTGAAGCTATATATATATATAGGCAGACAAGGCATCAAAGATGATGTAAGCTGACCTAACATGTTTCAGAAAAGGTTTTGGACATAAGTGTTTGGCTACAATACTGAAAGTGATGTAACCAAAATGAGAGTTGACATAAGCAACCTCAATAAGACAAAGATACCTTTCCTAAAACAAGAATGATTCAAAACAGAGAGCAAAGAGGTTGCAAACCTTCTTACTCAGTTCATTAGTGAACCTTGACACAGCCGATAGCAACTGGTATTTGAATCACACATGGACCAGCTATATGTTGGATAATGTATCATAAAATCCAAGCTGGAGCCTTGAGCCTTGAGCATCAAACAATTTGATCATGGGTTGGCATAACAAAAAATCTCAACTCTTAGACTGGTTTGAGCGCCAACAAGACACTTCCTAGAAAATCAGTTGCCAATTTGAATTTGAAAAACAGCAAAGACCTATTAAACTAGAATAACAAGTTCTTTGAAAATGCAGACAACAACTAACACAACATTAGGATAGCCGGCGAAGCTGCTCACCTCTTTGAAAACATATGATATGCAAATACATGTTTTACCTGAAACCATGAGAGATGTTACTTCTGCAACTTGTTCTTGTTCAGAGGACAGTAACTCTAAGTGTTTTGCATGGTAAATGATTGCCAATTATCTTTATACCTTTAATATCCACATTTGGCATTCCTTCACAAAACACTTCATGGTAGGACAAAAACAACCTGCAAGAGATAACTCAAGAATAAGTGAAGAATCACAGAAATAACAGCTTATGCATGAAAATACCAAACACTCCAAATATCCAAGAAATAGATACTTCATTAAGCAGCCATAAAAACCAACAATGTCATAAAAACATAACCAGCAGTCCTACAACTAGTTCTCCCCTTTTTGGCAAAGAATACCAAAGGGAAAACATATAACAAAATATCCGAGAGGCTTTAAAATAAAGACTGAGAAGATAAAAACCTACAACTAGAACATAAAACACAACACTAGAGTCAAGACATCATGAACAACATAGATCTAAACAGCGTCCTCTCCATCACTAGAAGATGACTCCTCAGATCCTGAATCATCTTCACTAGCCTCCGAGGATGACTCATCATCAGCCACACTTGGCCCAGTAGAGAGGATAGCAGAGGCATGATGTGACACCACAAACTCTTTCAGCTCCTTGGTCAGTGCAGAAAGTTGGTCAGTTAACAATTGTGTCAAGATAGCAACTGCATTGGAAACTTGACGCCGAACTTCCTGCTTCATCAAGGTGTGCTCAAGTGGCTCAATGTACACATCACCAGATTGACCAACAGATTTGACCAAAGAGAGTTTGTCAACCAAAACAGCTTCATTCTCTTGAGCAAACACATCACCATCCATGGTGGGAACACTAGCATCTAAGAAGAGCTTAGTAATCATAGCAGGGAAAACAAGGGAGCTGGAGCCACGAAGGGAAGTACCAGCAGACCAAATTGCTTTATACATAAAGTATTATGCAGGAAAGGCTGGCTTGACTGGACTTGTGGTCAGGTAATTAATCAAAGAAGCCTGGGTGTGAGTAATTTTACTAGTGCTGGTGGTAGGAGTAAGCAGAGAGCACACCACAAAACCTAAAATTTTGAAGAGTTCAGACATAAACTGGCTAGAAAGATGAGGAGTAGTCAATTCAGGAATGGGGAAAAAGGACTTATAAAGAGTAGCACCCAAATTTTAAAGAGAGATAGAGTCAATGAACTCTAGAACAGACAGAATGGCATTCGGTGCTATCTCAGGGAGAGAAAGAATAGCACGAATCCCATGAGGAGAGACATCTACATTCTTATCCCGAACCCGGACAATAATAGGTGTTTGACGCTGAATCTTAACCTTTTTGGGAAAATTAGTGTAAAACTCCTGTACCCAAGTCTTGTTAACCTTAGGAAAGAATTCTAAGACATGATCCCATCCCCAATGCTGAAGAAGCTTCCTAATCTCAAGATTAAAGGAATCTAAAGCTAAAGGTCTCTCAAACACTATCTTTTTACCCACCACAAAAGTACTAAATAGATCACGAAGAGTCTCAGAATCAAAGTGAGACACGAGGTAAATTGGAAGAAGCAGACTCACCAAACCGCTTCTTGGGAGGGACCTTACGCTCATTCATGGGAGCCTTGCCTCGATCCACAACATTACGAGGACTAGAATGAAGATTCTGAGAGGCCGGAGCCAACTTGGAGCGTTCGGAGGGCTTAGGATTGGAAGATTTAGGAGGAATGGGTATGGAAGGCTCTTTGCAAAGACCAGAATGGGGAGTGACAGGGGGACCAGAAGGTCCTTCAGTCCTAGGAGGAAAGGTGGGCCTTGGTGCTCTGTGCTTGAACGTGTATCACTTGGACTTGGGCTCAGGGACTGGGACAGGCACCTCTGTCCATGCACCCTCAGTGGAGGGAGAAGGAGACCGAACCGGAGATGGCGAAGGAGAGGGAACCGCAGATAATGGTCCACCACCATTGGAAGAAGTTGGCTTGGCGACCTTGACCAGATTTTCACCGAATGGAGAGCGAGGTCTCTTACCCAGAGCAGCAGAAGGGACTGGGTTCATCAGAGCTTGAAGCTTGTTTGCTATGGAGGGACCACCAGGGGTAGTGGTAAGCAATAGAGATTGGCCTCCAGGGAAGGGCACTTCAGCCTGAAGAGGCAACAAGTTCAAAGGTTCCTCCATTATGGGTTCATCCCCAAGATTCATGAAATTTGGACCGGCAAGAGTATTCGACATTTGAGAAGAAGAAAAGAAATTGGAAGATTGGGTTGAGGAACACGGACTCAGAGCAGAGAGTGAGAGAGGAGGAGGAAAAAAGATAAGGTGGGTTTCGAAAAGAAGGGAGTAGATAGAAAGACAGGTTATTGAGAAAGTGAAAGCATTGGATACAATCAGAGTGTCTCGAAAACTGTCAAGCCCACTAATCCTAACGGCTCAAAATGGCTATATGAATTAAATATCCAAACCCATGCAATGATGATGTTTTAGGACGTGACGAAACAGCACCGCTCAGAGCAACCAATAAAAATCATGGAAATAACCACGTAAGCACATGCAAACAAACACAATCCAAGGATAAGTCAACTCAAGTCTATACTTCCCCTAAGAGTATGCATATGATAAAGCGAGAAATTGTTTCTTTCTGAGTAACAATATTAGAGAAAAGGACTACACAAACATGCTTAGGAAAGTGACCATTCAACTTGCATCCTTGATTTTTTGAAGTCAGTTTAAGCATAGACTCACAAGATGACACACCATACCAAACAAACAAACCTTGATCAAACAAAAGCACATCACATAGGTTTGTGACAGCGACAAGTCCCAATGGTCTCTATTTTTATTTGCAGCATTTTAGTGTGAATGTGTAAGTGAGATAATGGCACGTGATGCTTGTTAAACTTGAGGGCAGCAACTGAGAATGTCTTTCAAATTGAGCCATTTCATACTGGGATATCATTTGGTCATTCCATCCTTATTTCTCTAAAAACTGTTTTTAAGGTCCAGAGGCAGTCGTGAATTCATTTAGTCCCATATTAAGAACAAGGCCTCAACTGAGAAATCATCCTCATAGGTTCAAGTAACAGAAAATGTGTCATTGATTCACAAGATCAGTTGACCTTGGACAATATGTGTAACAAAGACACTCATATGGACATATCATCCGAACTCATCGAAAGATAGAATACATCTCAGAAATCCCCACTATATAATATTGACAAGTGAAGGATTAGCTGAAATAGGAAGTCATTTGAGATTGTCATTTAGATCTTTAAAACTGTTCCAACCAGACTTCCTATTCCTAAACCAGTCTCATTTCTTCACACCCTTATATCGTTCATCACGACCAAAGAATGTATACTTTGAGACTAGCCTAGATCATTGAGTTCTTTGAACCTCAATCTTCAAACCAACCTCGTTTATACCCACCCTCGTATTGTTCACCATAACCAAAGAATGTTTACTTTGAGATTAGTTTGGAATTTAAACTCCAACTTAGTATGAAGTCTCATCTCAAGTATATAGCCCAAGATTTAGTGCAACCAACGTGACCATTAAGGGTGAACAAAGGTAACTGCAGATTTGTAATAAGAGTCAGACCACATACAACATCATTAAAACATGTGCACAAACCTATGTGAAAAGTAAGACTGAACCAAGAAAAGGAATGACAGACAGTCACCTAGGTCATGTTTAGAAACTGACTAAGGATACCATGATGATCTTTTAACCAGAACCTATAAAAAAAACTGAAATTTTTTTTTTGTTTTTTTCAGAACATATGTACACCATAAAATCACACACACTAGCAAGGGAAGTATCTTCTTGTTGTCACACAACCCTATAGCTTTGCACAGACACAAGTGCCTAGCATTGTCAAGTGGTTTAGTGAACAGATCAGCCAATTGCTTTTCAGTTTGACAAATAAACAGACCATTTTGACTTTGCACAAATAAACAGACCATTTCGACTTTGCACAACCTGTAGACCTAAAAAATAGCTTAGCTTACCACAGAGACTCATTTTAAATTCTTTCTTCATAAGATCAATAAATTCATGCATTAAAGAAGGAGAAGTAGAACCAAACACTATGTCATCAACATAAATCTGAGCAATGATAATGTGCTATGAGGTACATTTAATAAACATGGTTTTATCAACTGAGCCTCGCACATATCCATAGTCAACAAGGTGATTCGACAGCCTCTCATACCAAGCCCTAGGAGCTTGCTTAAGACCATAGAGGGCCTTATCTAACCTAGAGACATGATAAGGATGGGTAAGGCTCTGGAAACCTAGGGGATGTTCCACATACACTTCCTCTTTGAGGATACCATTCAGAAAAACATTTTTCACATCCATTTGATACAAGGTAAATTTCAAATAGCATGCAACAGAAAGGAGAAGAAGAACTGACTCAAGTCTAGCTACTGGAGCAAAAGTCTCATCAAAATCTAAACTTTCTATTTGAGAATACCCTTGCACAACAAGTCTTGCCTTGTTTCGGGTAATAATGCCTTTCTCACCAGTTTTGTTTTTGAACACCCACTTCGTTCCTATGACATTCTTATCCTTAGGTCTAAATGTCATACCTTGCTTCTCTCAAATTGGTTCAACTCGTCTTACATGGTACTGATTCAATCAGCATCAAGCAAGGCTTCCTTAACATTCTTTGGCTCTATTATGGAAACAAAGTCATAGTATTTTATGGTGTTGATGTCATCTTTATGCATAGCAACAAAGCATTTAAATACTGAATAATTGCTCACCAATCGACGAGTCTTACTCCTGGTCTTTCTAGGCTCAGACACATCTAATTACATGGGATAGATCATGGTCCTTCTGCACTTGTCTTTTGCCGCTTCTGTGAATCGGCTAAATTGCAAGCGTAGCATCCTTCCCTAATCCTAGAAGATCAGTGTCATCATCCATCCCTGAGTTATCATCTCGTTGATCAGACTTGGTTTCGGATGAGGTAGGTTCAGCTTCCTGTCCAGATACCTGCTCAAACAAAACACACCTATCATTCTTGCAAACAAGAGCATCATTAACAACCACATTTACAGATTCCATAATTTTACAAGTTCTATTGTTATACACCCGATAAGCTCGACTATTTCCAGCATAGCCAAGAAACACACCCTTGTCATTTTCAGCATCAAACTTTGGCAAATACTCTCTGTCCCTAGAGATAAAGCAGAGACTTCCAAACACTTTGAGATGAGAGATATTTGACTTCCTCCCTCTCCAGATCTCATATGGAGTCATGGTTTTTCCAGGTCAAAGAATTACACGGTTTAAAGTGTAACAAGCATTATTTACTGCTTCAGCCCAAAAAGAATAATCAAGACCAGATGCAGCTAACATAACCCTAGACAACTCCACAAGAACCTTATTTTTTCTTTCTACAATGCCATTATGCTGTGGAGTAATAGGGCCAGAAAATTCATGATGCACACCAAACTCTTCACAATAATTTCCAAAGTAAGAGTTTTCAAATTTAGTACCATGATCTGATCTGATCCTAACAATATGCATGCCATCATTCAATTTCTCATTTGTAACTCTCTTAACAACACTATAATAATTTCCAAAAGTCTTACCTTTGTTTGATAAAAATCTAACCCAAGTGAATCTAGAAAAATAATCAACAATTACAAGAGCATACTTTCTTCCTCCAAGGCTTTTAGTCTCAACATGTCCTACTAAGTCTAAATGCAACAATTTAAGAACATGAGTAGTAGGATCAGCATTTAATAAAGAATGGGAGGTTCTAGGCATCTTACCAACTTTGCATTCACCACACATACCTTGGGGGATACCAGCAAGTTTTGGTATTCCTCTGACAACTTCTTTTGAAGATAGCTTTATTATGTCCTGATGGTTCAAGTGACACATCCGTCTATGCCAAAGATCTAAGGGTTCCTCACAGACTATAGACCTAAAATACAGCTGTGGTCAAAATTTCTCTTTTGCTACAACATAATAGCATTGATCACTAGTTCTCTTTTCTCTCATTATACTTTTTCCTTTACCAACTAGGACAACACATCTCTGCTTATCAAAGGTAACTGAATCATGTTCATCAACAATTTGACTTACACTCAACAGACTCACTTCTAAACCCTTAACCAGCAAGACGTTTCTCAGACAAGGAAGACCAGAGGCATTCACTGTCCCACTTCCCACTATCGAAGCCTTAGCTCCATCACCAAAACCAACATTACCTTCTAGATGAACGTCATCCATGGACGAAAATCACTTAGGGTCTCCAGTCATGTACCTTGAAGCACCATTGTCTATATACCAGGAATCAGTGCAACGCGCTGTGAGAGTTGTAAGAGCAATGCGACACACAGGTACCGTTCTAGACTCATTGGCAGAACCTAGACTAATCGAGACACGAGACAAGAAGCAGACAATGTTTTCCTCCTCAGGAACTTTGCTTTTGACAAACACAGTTCCGCCACTTTTAGAGTTCTCACCAGTTTCAAACCCTAGACCTTATTTATTCTTATCTGGTCTACTCATACCACACATCTAGGTTAGTTTTTCCAACCCTATTGAGAATCTAGAAAACTGTTGCTAAGATTCCTTGAGAGAGACCTCGAGCGCTAGCTTGTCAGCCTTAAGACAACTAACCTCAACATTAAGGTTCTCTATGGCATCTTCACATGCCCCAAGAGAGTTTTCTAGACTCATCTTTTTAGCTCTCCATACTTCTTGCTAGGACAGCAACTCAGCTTGTATCCTTGCTTTCTCTTTCTCATACTTCGCAAGATCTTTGTTCAAAATGTCTATCTTGGATAGCATGGATTTTGATGCGTTGACAAGTTCAGTGAACTTTTGCATTACATCATCATCCTCTGGGGTCTTGTTTTGAGAAATCGTGGCAATGAAGGCAACTAGTTCTTCATCATGATCCAAAGAGGAATCGGGGACAACCCGAGCTATGAAAGCCACAATGTCCTCCTCTTGGTCAGACGAGGGATCCTCTTCACTATCACTGTAAGTGATTGCAAGAGCTTTTTGAGAGCGAATCCTCTTATTTGCACAGTCAAGAGCTCTATGTACCACACCCCTACACTCAAAACACACATCATTTCCTTAGGAGTTCTTAACCTTGGGATTTCTATCCTGACCTCTATCTTGAGAGGACTCACCACGGGAATTCCTAGGATACCTGTCATGACCTCTATCCTGTGACGACTCTCCAAATCTAGGTTTTTCAAAACCACGATTCGAAGAAAAAGGTTTCCTCTTTTTCTTGAGAAAGTTTTCAAACTGTTTTGTAAGGAGGGCACACTCTTCTAGACTGTATTCAACATCCACAGGGATTTTAATTTGTAAGTTTGACTCAGTTTCCCTGAAAAAGGAAAGGGTAATAGATTTTTCATTCATCAAACCTTTCTTATGGGCTTCATAGGTTTTCAAATTTCCTACTAGCTCTTCTAAAGAATAGGTTCTCAAATCCTTGAATTCTTGTATGGCTACTCTCTTAGTCTCAAAACTAGGAGGGAGACCTCTAAGAAACTTTCTAACAATCCTAGATTGATCTAGACTGATTTGTTATATTCAAAATACGACTATAGAACTCATCTATTGACTCACTTTTGGACATCTTCAGCTCATCAAAATCTAACCAAAGATCCTAGAGCATCTGTTCTCTCACTTGCTCATTACCTTCGTAGGTTGTTAACAACACTTCCCAAGCCTGTTTGGCTGAGACACAGGTAATGATCCTTTTGAGCTCACCCTCAGAAAGAGCAGAGTACAAACTGTTGAGAGTTTTGATATTCATCCGAGTAGCAATCTTTTTTGTATTGGTCCACTCGGATCTAGGCTTTGGCACACTTGGGTGCCTGGATCGAGGTCCGTTCTAGAGCTGACCAGCCATCCTCAACCATCATCCATTGTTTCCCATCATCTTGGGAAATAAAGAATGCGGTTATCATGATTTTTCATTGTGAAAAATTCCTTCCCTCAAACAATGGAGGACAGTTCACAGAAGTGCCTCTATCACCCATTTTTAAAACCCGAGGATCTCACTAGAAAAGGCTCGGAACTGCTCTGGTACCACTAGAAAGTCCAAGAGGGGGGGTGAATAGGTCTTTTTGAATTTTAGTTTACTTTTGTATCCGAGGATAGCAATAACTTATACTATCCTAGATTTACAGAAAACGAGTTTACAGAAAGTAAATTGCAGTAAATAAACAATCAATACCGTGATGTTTTTTACTCACAGAAACCCTGAATGCATGGAGAAAATCTACATGCCTCTTACTCTTGAGAGACAAAACTTTCCACTAACTTGAAGTAAATTTTTACAAGAATAACAGTTCTAGAGATATACCACCACAGTGTTATCCTACCTAGTCCCAAACTAGTCTAGACCTATTCTCTCTCTTGTTTCTAAGTACTTACAATATGGAACACTTTCAGAAGCCTTGTTCGTGAATTCAGCTAACCAATAGCAGATTCAACCTTGAACACTTCTTGGGTTGGCTGCACTACACATCCCTCATGGTATGCAACATGATATGAGTTGATGAAAAGAGTTTTAAGTTCAAGCTTTAAGGTTTACAGTTAGAGCAGCATGAACAATGCAAGCTAAAACTAAACTCTACTCAACAAAGAAAACACAATGAGACAGTTTTGAAACATCATTGAGCAAAGCTGAAGCTATATATATATATATATATATATAGGCATCAAAGATGATGTAAGCTGACCTAACATATTTCAGAAAAAGTTTTAGACATAAGTGTTTGGCTACAATACTGAAAATGATGTAACCAAAATGAGAGTTGACACAAGCAACCTCAATAAGACAAAGATACATTTCCTAAAACAAGAATGATTCAAAATAAAGAGCAAAGAGGTTGCAAACCTTCTTACTCAGTTCATTAGTGGACCTTGACACAACCGATAGCAACTGGTCTTTAAATCACACAAGGACCAGCTATATGTTGGATAATGAGAGTGATGTAACCAAAATGAGAGTTGACACAAGCAACCTCAATAAGACAAAGATACATTTCCTAAAACAAGAACGATTCAAAACAGGGAGCAAAGAGGTTGCAAACACTCTCAATCCATTAGTGGACCTTGACGCAACCGATAGCAACTGATCTTTAAATCACACAAGGACCGGCTATATATTGGACTGAAAGTGATGTAACCAAAATGAGAGTTGACACAAGCAACTTCAATAAGACAAAGATACATTTCCTACAACAAGAACGATTCAAAACAGGGAGCAAAGAGGGTGCAAACACTCTCAGTCCATTAATGGGCCTTGACACAACCGATAGCAACTGGTCTTTAAATCACACAAGGACCAGCTATATGTTGGATAATGAGAGTGATGTAACCAAAATGAGAGTTGACACAAGCAACCTCAATAAGACAAAGATACAATTCCTAAAACAAGAACGATTCAAAATAGGGAGCAAAGAGGTTGCAAACACTCTCAGTCCATTAGTGGACCTTGACACAACCGATAGCAACTGGTCTTTAAATCACACAAGGACCGGCTATATGTTGGACTGAAAGTGATGTAACCAAAATGAGAGTTGACACAAGCAACCTCAATATAAGACAAAGATACATTTCCTAAAACAAGAACGATTCAAAACAAGGAGCAAAGGGGTTGCAAACACTCTCAGTCCATTAGTGGACCTTGACAAAACCGATAGCAACTGGTCTTTAAATCACCCAAGGACAGCCTATATGTTGGATAATGTATCATAAAATCCCAACTGGAGCCTTGAACATCAAACCATTTGGTCACGGGTTGGCATAACAAAAAATCTTAACCTTTAGACTAGTTTGAGCGCCAAGACACTTTCCAGAAAATCAGTTGCTAATTTGAATTTGAAAAACAGCAAAGACCTTTTAAATTAGAATAACAGGTTTTTTAAAAATGCAGACAACAATTAACACAACATTAGGATAACAGGCGAAGCTGCTCACCTCTGTGAAAACATATGATATGCAAATACATGTTTTACCTGAAACCATGAGAGATGTTAGTGACTTTTGCAACTTATTCTTGTTTAGAGGACAATAACTCCAAGTGTTTTGCATGATAAATAATTGTCAATTATCCTTGTACCTTCAGGCATTCATAAGAACAAAAGCTCAGATGATCAATCACTATGTTATTGTAAACACAAAAAATCTGCAACAAATATCAGAAAGACACGTGTACAAGATAAAATATTTGTATTGATGAATTTGCAGGTTACAATCTCTGTGGGTATTCTTTTACAAGAATTTCCTCTCATTCGATCTCAGACGTCGATTTGATCCAAGGGTGATGAGCAATTAATCTTGAATCGAATTGTTTGTAGTTTGAACTTCTTGTCGTGTTGACGACTTGTAGAAGTTGATTGACCAAGGGCCGTAGAGGCTTGTTCTTGATCGGACTTAGGCCACGAGTAGTGTCACGTGATGCATGTTCTTCAACTTTGACGGGGGATGAATCGGCACGTGTGTTCGGTGCTTGTTGATTCTTCACGAGTGTGTTAAAGAACTTGGTGGAGGTTTTGATTTGTTGAAGACTTGAAGACGAAGGTTGATCAAGGTCCGTGGAGGCTTGATGTTGATCGGGTTTGATCCACGAGAGGTTTCACGTGGTGGTTTGTTCTTTGTCTTGAAGTTGGTGAAAATATCGGCTATTTGGCAGCTTGATGACTCTTCAGGATTTGACAACTTCTAGGCTTGAGGTTGATGAAGAAACGGCTATTTGGCAAGTTGATGACTCTTCAGGATTTCATAACTTCTAGACTTTAGGTTGATGAAGAACCGGCTATTTGGCAACTTGATGATTCTTCGGGATTTGACAACTTCTAGGCTTGAGGTTGATGAAGAATCGGCTATTTGGCAGCTTGATGATTCTTCAGGATTTGATAACTTCTAGGCTTGAGGTTGATGAAGAACCGGCTATTTGGCAGCTTGATGATTCTTCGGGATTTGACAACTTCTAGGCTTGAGGTTGATGAAGAACTGGCTATTTGGCAGCTTGATGATTCTTCGGGATTCGAAAACTTCTAAGCTTGAGGTTGATGAAGAACCGGCTATTTGGCATCTTGATGATTCTTCGGGATTTGACAACTTCTAGGCTTGAGGTTGGTGAAGAACCGGCTATTTGGCAGCTTGATGATTCATTAGGATTTGACAACTTCTAGGCTTGAGGTTGATGAAGAACTGGCTATTTAGCAGCTTGATAATTCTTCAAGATTTGACAACTTTTAGGCTTGAGCTTGATGAAGAACCAGCTATTTGGCAGCTTGATGATTATTCAAGATTTGAGAACTTCTAAGCTTGAGGTTGATGAAGAACCGGCTATTTGGCAGCTTGATGATTCTTCAAGGGCTTGGGAGACTTCTGAGCTCTTGGGAGTAATTATTTCTCTCTCTGGTTCGTTGCCTCCTTGGTTTACTCCCCTTCCTCTTGGTATAAGAGTGGGTATTGATGGTGTTAACATGCCTTCACTTTTGGCAAGTAATGAAGATACTAAATCAATAAAATTTCTTTAATTGAATCAATGAATCTTGACTGATTGATTTACTTACCAATTTTACCAAAATCAAATCAATCAAATCTTAATATTTAGATATGCCCAGATCGCTTTGGATTGAATATCCTATTTTGACCAAGATCCTTAGTAAAGGGGTGTGCCATCTCGCGGATATGGAAGGAAAGGCCCGAAACCTTGATTTCGAAGCAAGTGGTGATTTCTGGTCCCACCTTGCGGACGACTCAAATTGAATGTATATCTCCGCATGCATGCGAACTCTGCTGACTAGCTCCTTCGCGAAGTTGCTTACGCGGAGTCATCTCGCCTCGCCTTTATTTATTTCTATGCGAAGTCCAGTTCGCCTCGCCTTCATTTATTTCTATGCGAAGTCCAGTTCGCCTCGCCTTCATTTTTTTCTATGCGAAGTCCAGTTCACCTCCCCTTCATTTATTTCTATATGAAGTCCATTTTTTGATTCCATGCGAAGTCCATTATCTAGATTCCATGCGAACAACACTATCTAGCTCGCCTGACCTCTGGTGCGCCATTACTTGTAAACCCAATTATTTTGTCAAGTTTTACATGTCTACAAATGCCCTCACCTCAAGGTGCGTCGTAGCCATGTTGTCATCATGTGCCATAGGCATGACTTGAAGTCCATGCTTTTGTTATGGATGATTCTGGGCCGGCTCCTAGTGCTCCAATATGTGGGTAATGAGTTAATTTTGTGAGAGTTCCCGAATTTATAGGGATTCCTAAATTTGTAAGGATTCCCTATTTTCTTGTTTTGTTATGACTGAACTCAGAAGCATCTTCCAAGCTGCCTACGTACTCTTATGAGGAAGAGATCAAGTCATGACGTAGTTCAAGGAATTTTTTATTGGTGCCATACACAGTTTATGCTCATGCAGAAAAGGAGCTTTTTTTTTTTTGCTATTTGCAGTTTGAGCTCGTGCAGACAAGGAGCATTATGGCTTTGGTGTATTCTATATGAGGCTCAGTAGGTTGCATGCCCCCAGCAAAGACATCGATGATACTACTTTAAGTTGTTCATAGATGAAGGTAGCATGATTTGACTGAGCCACATAATCTTCAACATCTAAATATATATTTCCTGTGCGAGCTTCATGATGAGGTCTTTCAAGACGAAGCACTTCTCCACCGGATGACAGATGACACTGTGGTACTTGCAGTATTTTGGATCATTGACGCGATGCATCTCTTCTGGACGCTTGCAGTCTGGCAATTTGATTACTTCTTTTTCAAGCAAGTTTTCCAACATCTCAGCAACATCAGAATCTGGAAAAGGGTAACTTTTAGCTTCCAAGTCTTTTAGAATTTTCCTCCTTTCTTGATCTCGAGTTTACTGAAACTTCATGACTCTTGCAAGAGTTGTGCTGATTGCCAAAGACTCTTGATTCTCTGGTTCCATGATGTCACATTTTCTTTGGCCATGGCTAGCTAAACTGAGTTCCATGTCATGAGCTCAAGTAGCAAATTCTTCAAAGGTGCGAGGCTTTATCCCTTGAAGAATGTACAACAAATCCCAATCCATGCCTTGAATACACAATTCTACCGCTGACAATTCTGAGAGTCAGTCTTTGCAGTCGAGACTTAGCGTACGCCAACGACTGATGAACTCTATAGCAGGCTCGCCGTTTTGTTGTTTGGTGTTGATGAGCTCTAATATACTCACCATGCGACGTGTGCTAAAGAAGTGGTTCAAGAACTCATTTTCCATTTGCTATCAGCTGTCAATAGATTGAGGCTCCACGTCTGTAAACCATTCAAACGATGCACCTCGGAGTGAGCGAACAAATTGCTTCACAAGATGATCATCATCGGTGCCAGCGTTGTTGCATGTTTCGATGAAATTTGCAATGTGTTGCTTTAGGTTCCCTTTGCCGTTAAATTGTTGAAACTTGGGAGGTTGGTAACCAGTTGGCATTCTCAAATTGTCTAGCCGCTTGGTGTAAGGCTTGGAATACATCAGTGTATCTCGAGACAAACCACCATATTGAGCTTTGATTGTCTTGGCAATCTTGTCTTGAAGCTGTTAACTGACAATGAAGCTAGGATGGAATTTGATTCCTCTTTTTGCTCAGAAGATGATCCACCAGACATGCCTTTCTTATCGCCATGAAGGTTATTCTCCGAGTCATTGTCATGGTGAACTTCTATCTTCTCCATGAGCGATGCAATTTCTACATCCTTCTTTTCAATGGTCTTTTGGAGATTCTTCACCACTTCAGTCAACTAGGCTATTTGGGCCGCTTGTTCTTCCACATTGATCACTTCTATCACCATGACTTGCATGGCGCAAGAGTCATCTTCTAGAACCGCTTCAATTTGATTGTCAAGATGCAATTCCAAGTGCAGATACATCATCGAACCAACTTTGATTGTGGGCGAAGGAGAATGTTTCCTCGAGTTGCTTTCCGATGTTGAACATCTTTGCTTCATAAGGTTTGCCCCCATTGTTGTCCAAGCATTGATCGGCTGAATTTGCTTTGAGGAATGAAGGTCGAATGTTGTGAGTTGAAATGGCTCACTATGAGCAACATGACCGCTACAGTTTCTACTGCTTTTCAGAGTAGTTACTTTGTTGGTCTTGTTTTTTGATTTGATTTGAACCATCTTTGAAGCCATGTGATGAGGATGGCGAGATTGTCGGAGGAGGAGATGAGAGGTAGAGAGTGTCCCATTGGGCGTGCCAATTTTGTAAACACAAAAAATCTGCAACAAATAACAGAAAGACACATGTACAAGATAAAATATTTGTATTGATGATTTTGCAGGTTACAATCTCTGTGGGTATTCTTTTACAAGAATTTCTTCTCATTCGATCTCTGACATCGATTTAATCCAAGGGTGATGAGCACTTAATCTTGAATCGAATTGTTTGTAGTTTGGACTTCTTGTTGTGTTGATGACTTGTAGAAGTTGATTGACCAAGGGTCGTAGAGGCTTGTTCTTGATCGGACTTAGGCCACGAGCAGTGTCACGTGATGCATGTTCTTCGAATTTGACGAGGGATGAATTGACACGTGTGTTCAGTGCTTGTTGATTCGTCACGAGTTTGTTGAAGAACTTGGTGGAGGTTTGGATTTGTTGAAGACTTGAAGACGAATTTTGATCAAGGGCCGTGGAGGCTTGATGTTGATCGGTTTTGATCCACGAGCGGTTTCACGTGGTGGTTTGTTCTTTGTCTTGAAGTTGGTGAAGATGTCAGTTATTTGGCAACTTAATGACTCTTCAAGATTTGACAACTTCTAGGCTTGAGGTTGATGAAGAATCGGCTATTTGGAAGCTTGATGACTCTTCGGAATTTGACAACTTCTAGACTTGAGGTTGATGAAGAACCGGCTATTTGGCAGCTTGATGATTCTTCTGGATTTGATAATTTCTAGGCTTGAGGTTGATGAAGAACCGGCTATTTGGCAGCTTGATGATTCTTCAAGATTTGACAACTTCTAGGCTTGAGGTTGATGCGGCTATTTGGCAGCTTGATGACGATTCTTCGGGATTTGACAACTTCTAGGCTTGAGGTTGATGAAGAACTGGCTATTTGGCAGCTTGATGATTCTTCAGGATTTGACAACTTTTAGGCTTGAGGTTGATGAAGAACCGGCTATTTGGCAGCTTGATGATTTTTCAAGGGCTTGGGAGACTTCTGAGCTCTTGGGAGTAATTATTTCTCTCTCTGGTTCACTGCCTCCTTGGTTTACTCCCCTTCCTCTTAGTATAAGAGGAGGTATTTATGGTGTTAACATGCCTTCATTTTTGGCAAGTAATGAAGATACTGAATCAATGATATTTCTTTAATCAAATCAATGAATCTTGGCTTATTGATTTACTTGACAATTTTACCATAATCAAATCAATCAAATCTTAAGATTTAGATATGCCGAGATCGCTTTGGATTGAATATCCTGTTTTGACCAAGATCCTTAGTAAAAGGGTGTGCCATATCGCGGATATGAAAAGAAGGTCGCGGAATCTTCATTTCCAAGCAAGTGGTGATTTCTGGTCCCACCTCGCGGACGACTCAACTTGAACGTATATCTCTGCATGCATGCGACTCTGCTGACTAGCTCCTTCGCGAAGTTCCCTACGCGGAGTCATCTCGCCTCGCCTTTATTTATTTCTATGCGAAGTCCAGTTCGCCTCGCCTTCATTTATTTCTATGCGAAATCTAGTTCGCCTCGCCTTCATTTATTTCTATGCGAAGTCCAGTTCGCCTTGCCTTCATTTATTTCTATGCGAAGTCTATTTCTTGATTCCATGTGAAGTCCGTTGTCTAGATTTCATGCGAACTCCACTATCTAGCTCGTTTGATCTCTGGCGCGCCATTACTTGTAAACCCAATTATTTTATTAGATTTTACATGTCTACAGTTGTATTTGGAACTTCAGTAGAAATAGAAATTTTACAGATATATATATATATATATATATATATATATATATATAACCTTTCACATATCTCTTTACAATTTCAAGAAAGTTAATTTTCTTTTTGCCGAAAGGGGCGAAATTCAAGAACTAATTATAGTCAAAATTCTGCTTAAATATTTTTAAGAAGAGTATATATATATAACACAAAATGAGTTAGGGAATGATCAGCCTATTGATCAATTAAAAAAATATGTCGAATTAACTAAATATGAACATTAACTAGATATGATAACCCAAGTTAATTACCAGCAAATGTACTGGTAGGATCACAAGCACTACTGTGTTTTTAAGTCTTAATCGTAAAAAGTAAGTGTGGGGAAGCAAATTGAAGAAGACTCTTGCCATTCCTGTGAGGAGAAGAAGGCTAAACAAACTTGATATTTCTGGATAAGGAAAAACCCAATCTGGTCACGTACTAAACGCACTAAAACTCGATCGCAGGCAGCAGCCTTACCTCAGTGGAAGACACACTGTTGCCTCACTTTGAAGCTCATACGTGTCCATCGAATAATCGATTTGGACCCGAAAGGATTAGGTTTATATCTTGTTAATTACATCATGAAAAGGATAATTAAGTTAATTAACTATAGATCGTTTGTAACCCTAATCAAAATTATATATGCATGAACCAGTGAATCCATGGCTGTTTTATTTCTTTGATTCTCTATGTTATGACTGGTTTCATTTGTTTTAGAGGGAGTCGGAGAAAGTTCCTCAATCAGTAAAATAAACTAGGGTTAGCGGTTTTACGATAAGCCGGCCGGCCAGTGCATGGTATAGCCAGCAGCCTGCGCATTTCATTATGCTGATCAGCATATGATCGCTCAAAAGACAAACTGAGAATTACGAACTCTTTCTTTTTCTCTTCCTTCCTTGGTTAACTGTTCTAATGAAACTGTTCTAAATTTATGAAGTTAATTTGATAGCTAGGTATACGTGAGAGAAATAAGCTCCGGTGGTGCAATCGATCAGAAAAGGATGGCCGGTAATAAAGGGAATGGTCGGGTGTTGGTAAGACTAGAACCATCTTTCCTATCCCTACAATCCCATCTTTTGAGAGACAAAAAAACTGTATCGGAAACATAGAATTCTTATCTCCAAACAAATGTGTCCCTTCTCAATCAAAAACCAAATGTGTCCCTTAAATTTTGAAACCGCAAACATATCATCATCATCTATACGCATCATTATTCATGGATGAGAACTCAGATACCCTTTTTTTTTCCCCTTTCTTCTTTTGGATAAATAAATTGTTTTTTTTTTAAGTGGATAAATAAATTGCTGGAATGAATATATGATCATATATATTTTTTCGATTGTTAAAATATGATCATATATATATGAACACATGAGAAAACATGAGATGCCATAAAGTAATACAAAACAAGAATAGTTGAGGAATTTAATTACCCTAGTCTACCATGCACAATATATTTGCAAGTGCTTAATTGTCTTTGTTTTGGCATGTAATAGGTCTCATTATCTTCTCTTTAGTGATCAGAAGAGAGAAATTAGTATAACCTACAGTATTGTTCCAAATCATATCTGAAAACTATATGCATGCAATATATTGCCAAATACTAGAGAAATAGCATTCTTTAATCTTTCCTTTTTTTATTGGCAAACAAATAGCATAGCTTCAGGGGTTGGATTTCATCATGTGTATGATTTTTCTTAATTCAGAGAGATTAGCTTAATGCCCAACAGTCCAGGAATAATGGAAATCAAATTATAAATATCTAGCTAGCTCATAGTTAATTAATTTGCAATAAAAAGTTGCGCAGTAATTTGCAGAAATATAATATGTACGTGGAAAGAGTAAAAACAATTGAATCAGCAAAGCAATTGGTAGGGCAGGGATCTAGATGGGAATGAGAATGAGAGGAAATGGATGGAACCCTTGTTGTTTCCTATGTATACAACACCTTTGTCTAGGCATGTAGAGTGGTTGAGGGTGCATCCAATATGGGTCATGGACTCATGCCTACCTAGGCGTACGTATAGACCTTGATAATTATTTATCAATAGATCATCTGGCTACATAAGTATATCTAGTAAACATATCATATATGTTCGTTATTTTCAGTAACAATTAATTAACAATCCAAAAATATAAACTGTTTAAGGTTTTGACTTGAAGCAACAGTTATATGAAACTAATGACACGTTTACTTAAAATGAAATTGATCATAAATGAGAAATAAATATGGGAGAAATAATAAAATCGGTATGATTTATTCATTTTTATTGAGCTGTTTACTTGTCATATGAAATCAGAATATAAATATACCTAATTACGTTGTTTAATTATTACTAAAATACTGCTGAAAAACAAGGTAGTTATACATTTCAATCACTCTCCACGCAAATTTTCTTATTTGTTGATATGGTTTTCTTTGTCGTTATACTCGTCTTGATTAGCTCAATTGATAAGTTATGCATAATTTACAAATGAAGAGGGACTATTTTGATTCTTTGTAATTATGAGGTTACACATTAATACATAGGCTACATGTGTGCTTTATATTGTAATCTAGTTCGTGGATAAACTCTCTTGTAACTTGATTTGTTAAAATCGTTTGGTCTTAGTACTAGCCTTTTGAATTGAACAACTTCCTTATCGTAATCAAAAGTTGTAAGGGTTGAATAACAAGATTAATGCATCATATTTCTCAGATTTTTTTAGTAAATGTTCTATATATAAATCTTTTTTTTTTGGTCGGAAAGATACTTCATTAAGCCAAGAAGGTAAGCACAGAACAGTATTACAGCAGAAAAAAAAAAAAAGGGAGGCGAAGAACACCCTCAAACAAGAAAAAACTAGGGGGCCAGAAGGCCATCACTTGTAAGAACCGAGACAAGAGAGGTTGAGGGCCTAGCTAGAAGCTATTCCAGGGAGCGCAACCTCGACATAGTTAGCTTAGCCGTTGCATCGGCAACACGGTTAGCTTTTTCTGGCACCCAAAACCACTTAATTACAGAGAAGGCAAGACATAAATTTATAAATTAAGGCATCATACTTCTCAGTTCTATTCCAAAACAAGTAAGTAAACATGTCATTCATATATATATATATATATATATATATATATATATATATATTAAAGACAGTAGCATTAGTAACACAAAGAGGAACTACTAACGGTACTTGTAACAAACTACAGGCCAACAAGTGTAGATATAACTATTTTGTTAAGCAACGATAAACGTGGCCCGTATCAACTATTGTATCGATATTATTTCAACTTAATCACCCATAAGTTAGAAGGTTTTAATCATAAAATGCGTCGGTTTAATTATGTATGATCTGCCAAGTTTTCTTTGGACAAATAATACTTACATTAAGAAAGGGAAGAGATGGGATCTACACAGTTGATCCAAATCCAGCTAACAACTGATTCAAACACATAAGGTTGGCTCTAAGCTAAACTAGAGACCAACGATAGTTATAGCTCACATCTTTTTTTTATTAAAATAAAAATAGAGGGGACGGGAGGGGGTTCCCATAGTGTGGCAGACTCATCTTCTTCGGGATCAAGGGTGTGACTTAGTCCTTATATCATTTGTCTTTGAGAAGCTGATATCATATAATCTCTTGTTATTTATATATATATATATATATATATATATATATATATATATATATATATAAAACCAATGATAGTGCCCAAAAGTGTAAATAGATCAAAATCCTAAACCAGTGGAGACGAACACAATACGACACCTAAACACATCAAATTCCTAAGATAGTGTATCTGTATCCATTGTATAAAATGTCCTGATTTTTTTTTTTATCAAATATACATTAATATGCTACAACTCATGTGTTGTGAGTCACAACCTCTCATTTATAAGAAGATACATGTTATTAGATATAAGGTACTAATGCCGCTTTTGAACCAAAAATAAAAGGAGTGACTTTTTTCTTGGATACAAATTAAATAAGGCAACCTAAACAATAAAACTTTTTGACCAAAATCTTTTTCTAATTGGAGGGTAGGATACTGTTGCATACACCGGGTGATGCAATATTCTCTTGTCCGTAAAGCCGTAAAGGTATGGAAACTGCGCGTGCCAATGTACGCGTATGCTCCGCCCCTTATAAATATGCAAACATTTCCCCCATACACAACCCAAAGTCCCAAACCACACTAAGCTAGCTAGCCAGACAATCATAAGATATTTCCTAATCACTTCTCTCCCCTACCAGCAACTTAAAGAGATGGAGATGGAAATGATGCAATCCAGATTCAAGAGGATTTGTGTGTTCTGTGGGAGTAGTCCGGGAAAGAAGAGCAGTTACCAGGATGCAGCTATCGAGCTTGGGCAAGAATTGGTAACTTCTTTCATTAGTTCTATTCATGATTTGTTTACTTATTCTTTGAGCTTTTCAACTTTGGTTTTTCATTGAACTAGCTATACAAGTTTGAACCCTTTCAGGAGCTGGATTTATGTAAGACTTGAGAAATAGGTTTTGGGTTATCAGTTTAACATTGAACTCCTTTGACATAACTATGTTATCTTGCTGACCATGTTCGACTTCAAGCCTCCGCTTTATATATCTTGCTCTGTTTCCAGAATAAGAAATCTCTCTGTGTCTGTAACTTATAATTTGTGTACAGAACCTCAGATATAAGATATTCGGAATCAACAATATGAAACCATTTCATTTTCCTTCCCACTTTCATATATATGAACCCAAGAGTGGGAACTTCCTAAATTATGGGAATACATGCAATTTGGGTTTTTCTTGAAAGATTTTCCCTACTGAATACCATGGTAAATGTCTTGTTGTTTGTTGTTATAGGTTTCAAAGGATATTGATTTGGTTTATGGAGGAGGGAGTATTGGCTTGATGGGTTTGATATCCCAAGCTGTTTATGATGGTGGAAGACATGTCATTGGGTAAGTATGATCATCTTGATCACTTCCTTTTTGCTCTTACTTCTGGTTTATAATTTCATTGATACTAACCATACTATTGCTTGAGTAATTTTCACTCAAAACTGATTTTTGTCATGTTATTGTCTTTGTAGAGTTATCCCCAAGACCCTCATGCCTAGAGAGGTGAGTATGTTATGTAATTATGAATTTTTGTTACAGAAAAGATGATAGTGACTGAACAAAGATCATTATCTACTTCTTCTTTTTTTTTTTTTTTGATTTTCATTAAATGATGAATATCTACCTCACCTTTGTTATCTTACAAATTCTGGGTTTGTCCACATAAATTTTTTCTTTTTGTTTCACTTGTTTCTTTGAAGATTCTAGGCCCTCTAATTTCTTAGCTTTCAAATGTGGAATACTTTTTTTTTTTTTTTGATTTTCATTAAATGATGAATATCTACCTCACCTTTGTTATCTTACAAATTCTGGGTTTGTCCACATAAATTTTTCCTTTTTGTTTCACTTGTTTCTTTGAAGATTCTAGGCCCTCTAATTTCTTAGCTTTCAAATGTGGAACCTATTTCATGTTCCAAAAAAATAAATGGAACTTGTTTGAAAGATTCTTCAGCAAATTCACCTGACTAATCTTGGGACTTCCAAGATCTCTTGTCCTTCTCTACTTGCTTTATACACATAGCAAATAGAGTAGTGGTTACCTCAGATTTCATGATACCAGAAAAATATCAAGTTTTAAGATTTCCTTCTTTTTCTTTTTGCCTGGTGGAAATGTATTGAGCCTACCATCCTCTATGTGACTCATGATTGCTTCTCTGGCTCAAACACTATGATAATACTCTCCCTTATCTCTCCCTCTCACTTTCTCAAATTTCCTGTCTTTTTGTGCTTGTTGTTGTGCCTGTTCTGATTTTGGACTAATTTTATCTGGTGAGTTTTCAGATTACTGGTGAAACAGTGGGAGAAGTGAAAGCAGTAGCAGACATGCACTCAAGGAAAGCAGAAATGGCTAAGCGTTCTGATGCCTTCATTGCCTTACCTGGTTGGTGTAAACCCTACATATACCTATATACTAATTAAAATGCACTGCATCATATGATAAATTTCCTAAGAACAATCATATATCTGCTCTCTAAATTCATATGTGGAAACTAGAATTAGAAAATACTATAATCTTTTTGAATATGTCATTCCAAAATAACATAGCAGGTCTTTCTCTCTACGTAAAGAAAGCATATAAAAACATATGTTCTTTTAAAAAAAAGTCAGGATATACAAACCCTTCAAATTTATTAGAATATTGCATCATAAATTGGCCGCATATAACATTAACTAAAGGTAATTAAAATCACAGAATGAAAGTAACAGAAAACAAAAGAGATAAAAAGAATGACATACTTATCATGATTCATGATAGTGAAGATTAGGCTTGCTTCTGTGGTCACCATTTGTTACCCTGCTCTCCTGTAGTTTCAGTATGACTATCCCACATCCATCCCTTCCATAGCAAACAAAAGAAAAACGAAGAACTAGTATCAATTCTTTTACCAAATGGTCCCAAATGTATAAACCTGTGGTGACCACCTGCAGATAAGATAGACAAAACACTGCCTTCTATATATCTAACGTGTGCAACTTCTTTTCTTAATCCTTTTCTTATTGTGTTTTTCCATTGTATCAATGAAATTTGAAGATTAGAATATTTATTTCCTTAATGAAGGTGGATATGGGACACTTGAAGAGCTTCTTGAAGTGATAACATGGGCTCAGCTTGGCATTCATGATAAACCGGTAATGCCTGTTCTATTCCCTTTACTTCAAGTTAAACAAAGTAGCTAATGAACTATACAGCTCCATTGTAAAATTAATGTGATTCCTTGTTTTGCAGGTCGGATTGTTGAATGTGGATGGCTACTACAACTTCTTATTGTCGTTCATCGACACTGCTGTGGAAGAAGGTTTCATTAGTCCAGATGCGCGTCACATAATTGTTTCTGCTCCTACTGCCAAGGAGTTGGTGAAGAAAATGGAGGTAACTAGTAAGCTTCTATCATATCTTTTGAACTTCTGTATATGTTTTTCCATGCTACTGATCGAAACTCGTTTTTAGAATTTAGACTCGGACGCTCCACATGAGTGTGTATCATAATAGTTCAATACTCACTTTGGAGTGTCAGAAGCTAATTAAGATTGGATTAGGGACTGATAAAACTTTTTGGTCTTGGATGATTTTTCTATTTAGGAATATGTCCCGCGCCATGAGAGAGTTGCTTCCAAGCTAAGCTGGGAAAGGGAGCAGCTTGGCTACTCCCCAAAGTGTGATATCTCAAGGTGAACAAACTCAAGGGCACAAAGGGGATGTTCATGGCCTTCATTGGTGAAACTAATTTTTGATGACTGAAATGAACCTTCTTGAAATGGGATTTCAATTACTGCATTTCCCTTTCCATCTGCTAGCTAGTGTAAGCTGAAAAGAAAAAAAAATTGACCTCAGCAAATCAAGTAGCTTGTCTAGTTAGTCTCTTCAAATGGACTTGGCTTGTACGTAGTTTATTTTATTTTTAAGTTTAAGTAGATGCAAACATGGTTTCAGAAGCTCAAATAATAACTTTTGTAGGTATTGTAAAGGCAGTAAAGCAGCCACATTCAAATAAGACTAGAGAGCGAGGAGAAATTTTAAATGTCATGTCCATTTGGGGTGGCCAAGTACTATGGACTCCAGCCAATATCGGCAGTCACAATTCATCTTCAAGTTGAAAAGCAAATCTCATAACGATCGGGATGCAATAGTGATGCAGGAGCATCCAAAGATTTCTAAATTAATTAGGAGTTTATTATCATTTATTATTCTCTCTATTATATTTTATTATTCTCCTCAAGTCTTTTTAGGTTCCTGTTTTTATTAGGGTATGTTATTACCTATATATATATATATAACTTTTTGGAGTCTTATAAGTCAGCTTTGTTATTTTGAATAAAATTATATAGAGTTTCTCTGGGACGTACCACCCTAGAACTCAAAAGGATCGTTCCTACTTTAATCCTACAACAAATATCTCTATCTTATTGTTTGTTTTTCCCTTGAGATCTTCGTTCTCAAGAGTTTTACCCCTGATCTAGCCGCAAGACATAAACTTTCTGTTTCTGCCCTGCATCAGCTGGTATCAGAGCAGCGCTTTGGGCCTGTGAAATGGTTGGATGTGGTAGAGGTCGTGGAAGAGGAGCCTTGGAGGATCAACAAATAGAGATTGTTGAGATGCGCCGTATGATTGAAGACTTGACAAGGGCAGTGCAAGCTTTTCAGGGTCAGGAACGTAGGGATGCCCCGAATGGCGAACCTAACCCCTCAAAGGATGAACTGGAAGGTAATCCCGAGGATGAACAGGATGTTGACAACCCTTTTCATGATGTTGCTGGAGATAGAGCGAAACTTATTCAAAATCGCAACGGATTGGAAGAGTGATTTGTTCGCGCCCTGGATTAAAGTGGTGGAGGAATTAAAATCGAAGTTGCTGACTTTTATGGCCAGATGCACGCAGAAGACTACTTGGACTAGTAGGTTAGTCTGGAAAATTATTTTGAGTGGAAGCCTTTGGCAGAAAACAGAAAAGTGTTGTTTGTGAAGCTTAAGTTGAAGAGCACTGCACTTCAATGGTGGAAGAGAGTTGAAGAGCAGCATACCAGGCAAGGAAAGCAGAAAGTCAACACATGGGCTCAGATGAAAACAAAGTTGCGTAAGCATTTTCGCTAGCTAATTATACAATGGAGTTATATGAAAAGTTTCATTCCTTAAAGCAGCTGAACACATCCATTGAAGAGTGTTGACAACCTTTCAATTCAGATTAGATTAAATGAGACCAATGAGTAGTTGACCGTTCGTTATCGCAGTGGATTGCACCCGTCCATAAAAGATTGTATGGGAGTGGTTCGGCTCTACAATTTAGAAGATGTTCGGCAATATGCCTTAATGGCAGAAAAAAGGCTACAACGTCGCAGAGTTAGGAGGTCTACTACTAGATGTTTTGATTGTGCTTGGCAAACGAATTCAGCCACAGTTCATGGGGTTCACAGTGACCAAGTAGCTAGGCCAACTCTTCAGCCCGGTGGTAAGAATGTTGTTGGAGTTGATAAGAATGAAAAAGGAAAGGAAGTCACAAGGCTTGGATTTCAAAACACGTACGCATGAACTTCAAAAGCTAGAAATTCTTCTCAAGTTCGGTGTTTTACTTGTGATGAGAAGGGACATACTTTTTATGCATGTCCAAGGAGAAGGGTGAACTTCGCAAAATTTGAAGGTGATGACTCAATATTCTTTGGACCAGTTTATGATAAGTATGGTGATGAAGAGGAAAATATTGATCTTTTACCCGTAGAAGGGGAGTCTTTGGTTCTAAGATGAGTGATGACAGCACCAAGGGTGGAAGAAGAAGATTGGAGGCGGCGTAGCATATTCCGCACACGTGTTCTATGTGAGAGAAAGGTCTGGAACTTGATTCTTGATAGGGGTAGTACTGAAAATATCATCTCAAAGGAAGCAGTAGAGAAGTTAAAGGTGTCTTTGGAGAAACACCCCAACCCCTACAAAATTTCATGGTTTCAAAAGGGTAATGAAGTATCAGTCACTTCACGTTGTTTGGTTAAATTCACTATGGGCAAAGATGTTGATGATGAAGCTTGGTGTGATGTTGTTCCTATAATTGCTTGCCATATACTACTTGGAAGGCCGTGGTTGTATGATAGAAACATGGTTCATCTCACTAGAACCAACACTTACTCGTTCCATAGGGATAGAAAGAAAATGACGTTGCAGCCAGTTAAAGAGGAGCTGACCAGTAACGCAAAAGCTACTAAAATCAACAACCTCTTGATAGGCCACAAGTTTCAACTTGCAAGTCAAGAAACAGGAGTGGTGTTTGTATTGGTTTCAAAAAGTATACAAGAGGTTCAGCGCTTAAGTTTTGTTGATTTTCCACTGGAAATTCAACACATACTAATGGAGTTTAAAGACCTAGTTGGTGATGAGCTACCATAAGGGTTACCACCCATGAGGAGCATCCAACATGCCATTGATCTTGTACTAGGAGAAGCTTTGCCAAATCTGCCAGCATATAGGATGCCCCCTACACAACAAGCTGAAATAGAAAGGCAAGTGGAGGACTTGGTTGCTAAAGGATTTGTGCGAGAAAGCAAGAGCCCTTACAGTGTTCCAGCATTATTAACACTGAAAAAGGACGAATCTTGGAGGATGTGTGTGGATAGCTGAAGCTGTTGAGTCTTGACTAGAAAAGTTTCGATTAAAAACGCCAACATGTAAACGTCATAGCTAGCAACAATCAAATACACCAAAGTTACACTTCCGCTATCCTTAGCAAAACAGCAACATAGAACTTATTCTTAGCAACAAAATAGAAAGCTCGATTACGTATTCGGTATTAATCTGACAATATATCCATGCAGACATGTAGTGAAATGAGAGGATCAGTGATACAACACGTACGACTTTGATCCCTTATTACATAACTTAATCACTACGATTAGTTGTAGACAATGATCATTCTGATGACCAAACTTCACAGTTTCAAGTTGAACTCACACCTTCAAATATTCCAGTCCAGACACACCATTGATTATGCCCTTAACGAAGTGGCCCTGTAGGTAATCTGCTAAAGTTGTTCCACGATATATTGGGGGATTTTCTTCTGATGTCAACTCCTTGATCGGGCCGTATATCCTATCTGCAGAATCTAGTGGATGCTGGAAGAAGCAACCCACAGAAACTCTTGAACATTCCTTCATGGAAAGCACTCTATGAATGCCGCTCTTGTATATATTGTTAGAAATCAGCTGCACCAACACATATATATGTATTACCATTGTCATTACACATTGCAGCAGAACAAATCTTAGCAATTTAAAAGGCAATCTAATGAACAATGAATCTATACGATACAATGCTTGCCTGCAACAGATCTCCGATATTCAAGAGGATAGCGCCGGGAATAGGAGGGACATCAATCCAGTGGTTTTCATACAAAACCTGGAGTCCGCTGACATGGTTTTGAAGTAGCATGGTGAGGAAACTTCTCTGTGTGTTTGTTAACACCGATGGTCAATTCAGGCTGCGGGCATGCTGGATAGTATGAACCAAGAATGTAATGTGCCTTTGCACATTCCAAGCCTAGAAAGTGGTCGGGTTTCAGACCAAGTCCCTCCGATAGCAACTCAAACAAAGTGACACCTAATTTGTGAGCATGCTTCGAGTACTCCATAGTTATGTCCCTGCAAAATTTTCACTTTTCACAAATCATCATCATCCTAATGATAGCGACTTCAAATCCAAATTCTGTTCTAGCATATGTACCTGCAAACCTCAGGCAATTCCTTAGGATCCAGAGGCTCAGAATAAGTCATGTCACAAATGAAAGAGTCCCTCCAGTAATTTCGAGAACTTGATCTAGCCAACTTATTGATACCAACAAACCTGACCTTCCTCTTGGGGTCCGAACTGTAGTACTCAGATTTCACTTCCTTGGGTAGCTCATGAAACCCACGCATCGCCTGCAGTATCTCCATTACTTTCTTAGGTATCCCATGGTTCACCACCTGGAACAACCCCATAGTCTCCGCAGCCAGCCGGACTTCATCAATCACTTCAGCATGCCTGCTCATGCCAACAGCTGAGTCCGTGAGGTCCACCACTGAAATACTGAACTTGGTTTGGGTTCCTTGGCCGTGATCTATTTGCGGATGGATGAACATTTCTGGGATTTTGGTTACTCCTGCATCGACGATCCCTTTCACACCAGCTTTGGATTCGTCAAAGGCCATCAACTGTTTGAGAAGAAGGTCTTGGTCGCTTAAACTCTCGGTTGCCATTTTGTAGTACTCAAAATTCGGGTAAGCTAAATATATACGTGCCTGCATTGATCAAGTGGCCAGAAATGAGCAACCTTCTAACTCATGATTCCATCTTCTAGTGATTTTAGTTTCTTCTTATGTGCGTTGCGTACTTGCGTTTGTGTTAATTAGCAACGCATGATATACCGATTAAAGCTATGTTTAATCAAGTGCCCCCCAAAAAAGCTGGGATGAGAAGTGAGCCAGTATATAACCCTAAATTCTATAAATGATTTGATTTTCTGCTTATATACATTGCATTTATAGAAATTAATTCCATGTAAGGATGAGAATTCTGTTGATATGTCTAGCTTTACGAAAACCCATCCAACTCAACGTGCAGTGGTACCATTCAACTTAATTTGAATCAAGCACTAATATTGATCAAGTGCCTTGGAAGGAATGAGAAGTAAGCCACCTTCCAACTCTCTTAATTCGACCTATAAATGATTTAGTTACAACAACAAAATGGAGCAAGGCCACACTTAATTGTGTGGCAATTTTTCTCTCATCTCCATTAATACCCACATTTGCCACACATAACAAAAAATTCAACACCTCTAAAGGCCACATCTGACATTTGCTCCATATTGTTGTTGCGTTCTTATATACATTGCGTTTGTCTTAATTGACTATGCATGACATACTGATTGAAGCTATGTAATCAAGTGCGACGCTTTTCAAAAAAAAAAGAAAAGAAAAAAGTGCGACCCAGAAAGGAATGGGAAGTGAGCAGTGAGCCACCATCTTCCTCTATATTCTATAAATGGTTTACTTACTCTATAAAAACAGCTAATGCTCCAACGATAATCTTGACACGAACTACTGCATATGAAGACGAACGTCTACGAGTAGAAAGAGCTACTACTTATTTTACACCATGAACAACCTGTTAATATTTAAACTTGAAGTACTGAGATTGGTACTGAGATTTGAGGTATTGAGATTTTTTCTTCCCTAAAGTGCTTCCTCTTTTCTTTCTTCTGCCTTCTTATACTAGTTGTTGGTCTAATCCACCATGAGAAGCTAAACACAAGTGGCTAATGCATGCAAATAGGTACAACATGCCATGCAAAATTAGACAAAAAACATGCAAAGAGGACATGTGATGGGTAAACACGGATGACTCACTCTTTTAATTTGTCTATATACAAAATGCTTCCAAGAAAGCACGTACAGCTAACAAAAGAAAACACAAAGAAATTGACACGTACATGTGAAAAATTGCAGTCATGTGAAAAGGGTCGCGCTTCCATGTTATTTTTGGTTAAAATGAGCTAGGTAGAGTAGAGTGTTCTACCACGCCAAATTTGTTAATAAAAAAAATCTTACAATCAAATAGGATGGCACGAAAGTCAAACCCGATAGCATAAAGCAAAAAATATCAAACTACTCTATAATACAAATCAATGAAATCAAAAGTTAGAGAGACCGAACTTATCTCGTTGGTATAGTTCTAGAATGAAGTAGGGAGGTTTGTCCCATCAAGATAACACAGACAGTGACAGACCAATATTAGTAAGAGCATATGCCACTTGATTACATTCTCTAAAGATATGAGAAGATCGAAAGTTTATCTGAGAAATACGATGCAAACAATTACCTCATACCACTCGCAGTCGCCATGAAACAAGATGAGGATCACGCAAGAACTTAAGCAAAATTGTTGAATCCACCTCAAGCCAGATATGTTTCCATTGCTTAACCCAAGGTAGCTCAATAGCTTGAATAACCGCCATAATCTCTGTATCCACTGAGCTAGGAGCTTCAAGGTTTGAAGCAAAAGTACCAAGGAAAGAGCCTTTAAAATCCCTAAAAACTCCATGCACCATTTGTATTAATTTTAATCCAACCTAAGAGAGAAGGATGCCAATTAACTTTAATAATCCTCGGAGTCCGTTGAGGACGACATGATAAATCAAAATTCTTCAAAACCCGAAGCTCTGTTAAAGAGTTAGACATGCAACTTTTATGTGCCCCATAATTAGTTGACGTGCTACATCAACAACAATAGTACAATTATCATATCTCATTTTATTTCTTGCTTTCCAGATAAACCACAAGGTAGTGGTGTAGCATATTAACTAAATCTCCTGGAGCTGTTGGCTACGTCCATGACCCCCATAATATAATCAATCAATCAAATTATGAGGAAAACTGTCTAACTCAAAGAAACAGGCCCAACTGTTCCATAATGATCCAACAAAAGAGCAAGTCAAAAAGATATGTAGCAATGACTCTCCATCCCTACCACAAAGTACACAATAAAAAGCCAAAGCAATCCCACGACGTTGTATAGTAAATCCTCAGATAATACTCTACCCCTCAACACTTTCCAAGAATGAATAGAAATATGAGGAATAATGAATTTAGACCATATGACCTTATCCCAATCCAATAATGATAGACATGAGTGAAGAAAATGGAATGTCTCCTTTGTAGATAGCTCACCAGAAGATGAAGGAAGTCAAATAAACTTATCAGACATATCTGGAACAATAGAAATATGGACATTATCAATCAACTCACATATGTCTGGAAAGTGAAATTGAAGCAATGAGGGAAAGTTCTAGGTCCCATGCATTATAAATATAATCATCTACCAAGTCATCCTCACTACCAGAAAATGGGTCTTGGGCGACGAAACAAAAAAAACCGGGCGACGATTTTTTTTTTCGTCGCCTAAGAGGGAACTTAGGCGACGATTTTTTTTTTCGTCGCCCAAGGAAAAAAAATCGTCGCCTAAAGTCCAACTTTAAGCGACGAAAATAAAATCGTCGCCTAAGAATACATTTCGTCGGCCAAGAGAGAAACTAGGGCGACGAAACAATATTTCGTCGCCTAAGATATTTATTTCGTCGCCTAAGTTTTTTATCCTTAGGCGACGAAACTGAGATATTTCGTCGCCCAAGATTTTTCATTCTTAGGCGACGAAACTCAAATATTTCGTCGCCCAAGATTCTTCTATATATTGTGAGGCAGGATAGAAGAATGAGAACTTTGAAAATTTTAAACATAAATTTCTCTAGTTCTTCAAATCGTTCGGTGTTGTGGAAATTTGTCCATACATAGTTTGTGGAGCTACTCCCAGGTACGTACATATGCATATATATGCACATATATATATGTGCATATATATATATTGATTTTCAGTTTTATTTGAGTTGAATTAATGATATATATATATATATATATGCATAGAGTTTGTTCCAAGCTGAGTAAGGGGCCGTTCTGTCATAGATATGGTTCACAGGTTTGTTTAACTGGATCTCAAGATCACAAACTGACCACTCTTCTCGGTGAAGGGGTCGATAGGGGTTCGCCTCCGTGATCACAAACGAGTCCTGCCTGGTTCCTGTAGGGGGTTCGCCCTCCGTGACATTGACACTTGCCTTCTGAAACCACGGAATCCGCTCGAACTAGATATATATAATTAATAATTAGTATGTTGTATTACATTAATATATATATATATAAAAGATATGTTCATTAAATATTGATATATATATATGTGTTATTTTCAGGATATGGATAAGAGTTGGATTTCTCTTCCAAGATATCACAGAAAATATGCTGAAGGAGTTTGGGATTTTATGCAATATGCGCAGGCCAATGCTGACGGGAGTGGCATGTTCTATTGCCCGTGCAAGATGTGTAAGTGTCGCAGTGATATGCATCGATTTCCGTTGGGGACAGTATGGGACCACCTGAAGAGTAACGGATTCTGGGAACGTTACACATGTTGGATATATCACGGTGAAACCTCATCACGCCCACATGATCATGGACAGTTTGATGAGACGGGCAGTACATCCAACGATCCAACAACGACCTTCATCAACGACATGTTTCCTCATGACAGCGGTGTATGCCCTGAACGACAGCACATTCCTCAGGCGCCGATGCAGGCCGTCCCTAGAGGTGTCAACACTGCCGGTATAGCCAAGTACAACAGACTTATTGCTTTCCAACAGACCCCTCTGTGCCCAGGTCATGAGAAGACCGTTCTTCAGTGTGTGATGGAGGTGATGCATATCAAGGTTGACACAAAATCGACCGTGACGGCTGTTGATAGGTATCTACAGTACGCTGCTTCGCTCCTGCCCGACGGTCATCGTCATCCCACCACGCATCATAAGGTCCGTCGTATCTTGAGAGATCTCGGGCTTTCCTACATCAAGATCCATGCATGCAGATATGACTGCGTTCTATTCTGGGGTAAAGATGCAGACGGTAATGACCTTGAAGGCCTTCATCGTTGTCCGGTATGTGGGACCGACAGGTATAAGCGGACTCCCGCAGGCAACAGGAAACCTGTTAAGGTACTTCGCTATTTCCCGTTGAGGGATAGGCTGGAGCGGTTGTATATGTCTTCAAAGACGGCCGAAGCTATGAGATGGCACGCTGTGAGGGAGGTGCATGACGAAGACCTCATGGTACACCCTGCTGACGGGGAGGCGTGGAAGCATATAGACAGGGAGTTTCCTCATTTTGCTTCAGAGGTGAGGAATGTGAGGCTCGGGCTGTCATCCGACGGGTTCAACCCTTTTGGGACCATGAGTCTTTCGTACAGTATATGGCCGGTCATTTTGGTGCCTTACAACCTTCCTCCATGGATGTGCATGAAGAAGGAATACAACATGTTGACCTTGTTGATTCCGGGGCCCGGTTATCCAGGTATCTACTTTCCCTTCATATTGTATATATTGTTGTTGGTTCAACACCTCTCCATTTATTGTTTTTGTTCTATATTGTTGGTCATATATAGTCGTTATCTGAATTTGTTGTGGTTGTTGTTGTTATCCAGGGAAGTGTCTCGATGTGTATATGAGACCGCTGATTGAAGAGTGTAAATTGCTTTGGGAGGTTGGTCATCCCACTTATGACTCCCACAAAAAGGAGATGTTCCAGATGCATGCCATGATTGTTGGTACCATCAGTGATTTTCCTGCACGTGGGATGTTGTCCGGCAACGTTGTTAGGGGATACAAGGCTTGTCCTGAGTGCCTTAGCTCCCAGGGGTGCAGCAATCATTGCAACAAGATAGTCCGGATGGGTCACCGTGCTTACCTACCACATGATCACCCCTGGCGGATAGATACCGGGGCATTTGATGGGACCGAAGAGAGAGGTGTGGAGCCGCATAGATGGTCGGGGGAAGAGATTTTAGCAGTGCTGGATGAGTATGATTTTGGGCAGCTCAGCAATCATCCCGATATTGTGGCCAGAATACCTGAAAGACCAGACAGGTACAAATTCTGGACACATAAGAGCATATTTTGGGAACTCCCGTACTGGAGTACGCTGTTGATCAGGCACTACCTAGATGTGATGCACATAGAGAAGAATGTCTGCGACAGTGTGGTAGGTACAGTGCTCAACTTGGAGGGGAAGACGAAAGACGGTCCTAAGGCACGCGTTGATCTTAAGAAAATGGGAATCAGAAAACATCTTTGGCTGAAAGAGGGGAAGAAAAAGATGCCTTGGGCTCCTTACACCGTGAAGCCTGATCAGAAGACCCAGATCTTCAGGTGGATGAGTTGTGTGACGTATCCCTCAGGCGTTGCAGGAAATATAGCCCGGTGTGTGAACTTGCGGGAGAATAAGATATACGGCTTGAAGAGTCATGACTGTCATATTCTGCTACAACGTCTCTTCCCTGTTTTCATTCGACCGTTCCTTCACCGTCAGGTAAATTTGTGGTTAAAATTACGGTTAACCTGTCGTAAATGGATTTTATATTAAATTTGTGATGTGTGGTTGGCCAGGTTGTGGAGCCGTTAGTAGCGCTGTCAAGATTCTTCATGAAGTTGTGCACAAGGGAAGTGAGAAAATCGGATCTCCGGGAAATGCAGGCAGACATCATATACATCATGTGTAAATTCGAGAGGATCTTTCCGCCAAATTTTTTCGATATCATGCCTCACCTGATGATCCATCTTCCCCAGCAATTGTTGCTTACCGGTCCAGTACACTTCACTTGGATGTATCCCATGGAAAGGTATGTTTTATTCACTTACATCTCCAGAATACATATATGTACGTACATGTTCAATAATTGTAACGTATAGTTTGCAATCTTATATTTACAGACAACTTGGTGAGTACAAAGATTATGTCACTAATAAATCTGCGCCTGAAGGATGTATAGCTGAAGCATATATTGCGCATGAATGCGTCACCTACATGAAGTTGTATTTAGGAGCGTCGTTGGGAGCTCCGCAAGCCATGGAGGAACATGCGCCGCGGTTCAATCTCTCTATAGTTTCCAGTGATGTCGAAGTTGGTGGAGCACGACTGTCCGCCGAGTATGCATTGTCGGATGAAGAGATAGCCATAGCGCACTGGTGGGTACTAATCAATTGTGAAGAAGTTAAATATTGGAAAGAGTTGCACCTAAATTTTCCGGAAGTTGATGGTGATCTCGAGTACCACAACATGACGTTCGCAAATTATTTTCGCACCTGGGTACGTAATTTAATCTTCCCTGTTATATATATATATATATATATATATCTAATTATTTTCTATTGCATATATTTTCGGATATTTACAGTTTAAATATCCGTTACAGATGGACATGATTAAATCTGATGATAATCCAAACTGGTCGCACGAACTATTACTTCTTGCGATGCAACCGCAACGGGCTAGAGTTTATCCCACCTGCACAGTGAATGGCGTCAAATTTGTATCTGAAGAGAGAGACAGCAGACGAAGAACACAGAATTCTGGGGTGATGGCGAAAGGTCATGGCCTTGACTATTACGGTGTTCTCCATTCAGTGGTCGAACTAGTTTATGCGGAAGGCATGAAAGTGCATCTGTTCAAGTGTAGATGGTTTGATACAGGCGCACAGAGCATGAAGATGGATCAGTATGGCAATTTATCGGTCAACACTGCTACAAGCGCCTACGAAGATGACCCGTTTGTTTTTGCGACATCGGTAAAACAAGTGTTTTATCTTGATGACCTTGCAAAAGGTGACGCGTGGAAAATAGCGAACATTGTGCATCCTCGAAACATTTACCGGGCGGCTACACTTGGAGTGACCATTCCAGGGCCAGAGGCTGATGCGTATCAGGAGCCGAACGCAGTAGGTATTCATGATGTAGCTACTGTTCGTCAAAATAATGTTAAACATGGTCGAGTGATCAGAATTCGTGACGAAGATTCAACCTTTATTGATGTTGATCCAAATGAAGAAACAGACGACGACTCTGACGACGAATTAAGGCATAGATTACCAGATATTAATTCCGATACCGAAGAAGACTCATCGGATGACTCAGATTACGAGCCTTAGCGACGTTATAATTGAGCCTTAGCTTTGTAATTGTTTGTATACTAAAAGAATATGTTTGTACTAAGATAATCCAAAGCACATTTAAATTTCATTGTAAAGAAATTTTTATTTTCACTCTTGGGCGACGATTTTAACGAATATCGTCGCCCAAGTATCATCTTGGCCGACGAATTAACCCAATTTCGTCGGCCAAGAGTAATCCGAATAATTAAAATAAAATAAAACACATTTAAATTTCATTATAAGAAATTTTTATTTTCACTCTTGGGCGACGATTTTAACGAATATCGTCGCCCAAGTATCATCTTGGCCGACGAATTAGCCTAATTTCGTCGGCCAAGAGTAATCCGAATAATTAAAATAAAATAAAACACATTTAAATTTCATTATAAGAAATTTTTATTTTCACTCTTGGGCGACGATTTTAACGAATTGGAGGGTCGAATAGCCGTTTCCGTCCGTTTAGGGGTTTGACCGCGCCGATTGACCGGACGGATCGAGCCCTTATCTTTGTCAGATGGAGCAGAATTTTTTTCCACCTACGTAATTCTTTATGCTGGTCAAATCTGACGGTCGGGTTTCAGTTCCTCTTCTCCGATCAATAAACTCACGTTATATGTACTAATGTTGTATAACTTTTTTATATAAGTGTTTAGTTTAAGTGTCGTTTTGAAGACAACGTATACGTAGAGGCCTCAAACGCAAAAAAGTCGTGAAATAAGATATGACCGGAACGGTGAAATACGTCAACCCGTGAAAAATGAAGATATTCCGGTAAATTTTCGGTGCCGGTTGTTCCGGTCGCACGAAACACATTTATTTCTGCCTAGTGGTAGCCCTATCCCGGTTATTTATTTTTTACCAAATTTTTATAGCCCCGTAAGAGTCTCGTCGATTGGAAACTATTCTCAGTTGAAGGTCCGGCCAGATTACGTGATTTGGAGGGTCGAATAGCCGTTTCCGTCCGTTTAGGGGTTTGACCGCGCCGATTGACCGGACGGATCGAGCCCTTATCTTTGTCAGATGGAGCAGAATTTTTTTCCACCTACGTAATTCTTTATGCTGGTCAAATCTGACGGTCGGGTTTCAGTTCCTCTTCTCCGATCAATAAACTCACGTTATATGTACTAATGTTGTATAACTTTTTTATATAAGTGTTTAGTTTAAGTGTCGTTTTGAAGACAACGTATACGTAGAGGCCTCAAACGCAAAAAAGTCGTGAAATAAGATATGACCGGAACGGTGAAATACGTCAACCCGTGAAAAATGAAGATATTCCGGTAAATTTTCGGTGCCGGTTGTTCCGGTCGCACGAAACACATTTATTTCTGCCTAGTGGTAGCCCTATCCCGGTTATTTATTTTTTACCAAATTTTTATAGCCCCGTAAGAGTCTCGTCGATTGGAAACTATTCTCAGTTGAAGGTCCGGCCAGATTACGTGATTTGGAGGGTCGAATAGCCGTTTCCGTCCGTTTAGGGGTTTGACCGCGCCGATTGACCGGACGGATCGAGCCCTTATCTTTGTCAGATGGAGCAGAATTTTTTTCCACCTACGTAATTCTTTATGCTGGTCAAATCTGACGGTCGGGTTTCAGTTCCTCTTCTCCGATCAATAAACTCACGTTATATGTACTAATGTTGTATAACTTTTTTATATAAGTGTTTAGTTTAAGTGTCGTTTTGAAGACAACGTATACGTAGAGGCCTCAAACGCAAAAAAGTCGTGAAATAAGATATGACCGGAACGGTGAAATACGTCAACCCGTGAAAAATGAAGATATTCCGGTAAATTTTCGGTGCCGGTTGTTCCGGTCGCACGAAACACATTTATTTCTGCCTAGTGGTAGCCCTATCCCGGTTATTTATTTTTTACCAAATTTTTATAGCCCCGTAAGAGTCTCGTCGATTGGAAACTATTCTCAGTTAAAGGTCCGGCCAGATTACGTGATTTGGATGGTCAAATAGTCTGAATTTTATGATAGAACTCTTGGCCGACGAAATTTATAATGAAGAATGTCGTCGCCCAAGTATACCATCTTGGCCGACGATTTTCTTCATCTTGGGCGACGACATTTATAGTGAAGAATGTCGTCGCCCAAATATACTATCTTGGCCGACGATTTTTAAAAAAACAGGGCGACGATATCAAAAATCGTCGGCCAAGAGTCTCTTGGCCGACGATTTTTACAAAACAGGCCGACGATTTTTACAGAATCGTCGCCCAAGAACGCCAGTATAAAAGGCAAAAATTCGGAAACCCTAACCATTTCTTCAGCCGCCAAGCATATTCTCTCTCTCTCTCTCTCCGAAAATCCTCTCTCTGCCCTCTCTCTCTCCCTCTCTCCGACCCCGACCCCGACCCCAATTCGGAACCCCGACCCCGACGTCGACCCACAATTTAAGGTATAACCCTAAAACCCTAAATTGGTTTTAATTGTTTTTGTTGTTGTAATAATTGTAAATTGTTGTTGTTGTTGTTGTTGTGATAATTGTAAATTGTAAATTGTTGTTGTTGTGATAATTGTAAATGTTTGTTGTTGTGATAATTGTAAATTGTGATGTACGGTTTAGGGTTTACGGTTTAGGGTATAGGGTTTAGGATTGTAAATGATTAAATAATTTAGGGTTTATTTAGGGTTTAGGGTTTACGGTTTAGGGTTTATTTAGGGTTTAGGGTTTGTAAGAAATAATGGATTATTTTTTAGGAAGGATGTAAATATTCGTAAATTAATTTTTGTGATATAATAAGCCCTTATTAATGTAAATAATTTGTTATGTGAATAATTATTAAAAAAATAATAAATCCTATAATAATTATTAAATTATTATAAGACGATAAAATATTTTTAATAAATTTATGGTTATTTTAAGACGGTAAAATATTTTTAATAAATTTATGGTTATTTTAAACAGGATGGCCAAGAGAAGAACTTCTGGACAAGAAGGCTCGGACGGTACCTCAAACAACCCGTCGGAATCACCGTCGATCGGGTTTCCGTGGCAGTTGACGGCCCGACATGCGCAACTGATGGGTGGCGCGAGCGGCTCGGGTTCTGCTGGGCAGTCGGGTCCCGCAGCGACGGCTCCTCGTCATCCACCCATACTTCGCCGGTCGCGATCCCGCAGCGACGCCCCCACACAGTCGTCCCCGACCGACGGTGATGGCGGGTCATCCGGGGTCCCTATGGTGCCGTCCGGCCTCTTCCTTCCTCCGACGATACCGGCGATACCTCGCGTCGATGAGGAGGGTCGACCGATTCGGGAGCAGCTCCCGCATGTGGCACCGCACGAGGCCTATATCTACCGGGAGTTTCCCACGCCTCTTCATCCCGTGAGGGTCTCCGAGCAGGCGGACATAGACGAATCCGTCGGCTCAGCCTCGTCGATCGGTAATTTATTATTACTTTTTTTCGATTTACATTTTTTTTTTGTAAAAATGTATTATTAATATTAAATTTGATTCACAATGTCACAGCCGCCGGAACGAGAAGGCGGAACAGGAGAGGCACCGTCAGCAACAAGGGACTCGATAGGGCGGTCGAGTCCGCTGGACGGATCGCCATCCCGTTTTCCAACGGGAAACCGGTGGACGCCGCGTTGGGAAACCGGTACACGCGCGCCGCGGGAGGCACCATCCGCTCCAGACTTCCTATGTTGTGGGGAGTCTGGAGCCAGGTTCCTGATGGAGTGAAGGAGATGCTCCATCAGTCGATGTCGGTGAGTTTACTCAATAAATTACCTTTTTTTTAACTATTTTTTTAACTAATAAATTATTTCATTATCGAAAAAAATACTAACAAGTGGTAATGCAGCAATGGTTTGTGGTTCCCGAGGAGGGACGTGACTGGGCGGACAAGACCCATAGGGAGAGGTACCTCTAGCTATTTAATAATTTATTAAATTAATAATTTTTAATAAAATTATTAATATTTTTTTTGTATATGTAGGTTCAAGGAGTGGAAGCACGACCTCCGGGAACACTGGAAGAAGTACGGGAGCGACCGTTCGGGTACCCCGAAGGAGTTCGAGTATCGGGAGTACGAGTGGCGGTGGCTTCTTGTCACGCAGTTCAACGACCCTCATAAACAGGTAATTCGTAAACAAATTTGAATATTTAATTAGTAAATTAATTATAATTGTATGTTTTTAAATATTTACTAACGATAATTTTTTTTTTAAAAAGCACCTCGCCCGGGTGAACGCTGAGAACCGGCAACAGAACACAACCAACCATCGTGCCGGTTCGAGGCCGTTTTCGGCCATCATGGACGACGTGCGGCGAGAGCGGCCAGAGGAGAACCCCTATGTGGGGACCTTTCAGAGGGCATATCCTCATTCTGAGGAGGATCTTGTAAGTTCCTTATATTTACTAATTTTTAATTTTAATTACATTTTATTAAATGTATATTAATATATTTTTATAATATATCCATTTAGGCGAGGGTGAGGGAGGCGGAGCAAGAGGTCATCAGAGGCATGGTGAACGACACATGGCCGGGCACGGCAGAGGATGACATGTCAGAGGCCATGTCCAGGATCGACACTTCAGATCCTACCGTTGGGGCGCGGATTATGGCCACTGCCTTCGCGCAGCGCTCCAACACCTACTACTGCCGGGGTATGGGAGACGCTGGAAAGGGGATCCTGAAGACGACGCCAGGATTTCAGCGCAAGGGAGCCGCCGGAGCCTCAAGCAGCAACAGCCAGACCACTCGGCTACAGGATCAGTTCGCAAGCCTACAGTCTGAGCTGGAAGCCCAAAGAGCGAGAGAGTCTGAGCTGGAAGCCCAAAGAGCGAGGGAGATGGCGGCGATGGCGGAATCATATGCGGCTTCTAATGCTGCGCATATGGAGCGGGTGAATGAAGTCACCAATGCCAACCAGGCGGCTATGGGACAGTGGATGACTGCCTGCATGTCTGCACTTGCGGCCGGACAGCCGTTTCCGCCCATGCCTACGCCTATACCATTACCTCAGTGGCATCCTCAGTGGCCCCAGCCTCAGCAGCAGCCTCCTCAGCCTGACCAGCCGCCGCCTCAGGACCCTCCGAACGGGAATGATGAGTTAGATTTTGGGTTTCTCGATCCATAGGCAGAATTTTTGTAATAAATTATTTATAAATTTATAAATTTGTGTTATTTTTAATTAAATTTTAGTATTAGAAAACTTTAAAGAAATGCCGAAAAAAAAAATAATGACAAAAATTAAAAAAACATTATTTATATATTTAAAATAATTATTTAATTATTTTTTTAAAAAAAATTTAAATATATCTTAGGCGACGAAATCTATAAATCGTCGCCCAAGATATAACACCTTGGCCGACGAAAAATAATATCGTCGCCTAAGATGTAGTGATCTTAGGCGACGAAACAGTAATTTTCGTCGCCCAAGGTCAGAAGATTTTAAGCGACGAAAAAAAATTTCGTCGGCCAAGGTGTTAAATCTTGGGCGACGAATATTTTTGGGCGACGAGAGGTATATTTTAGGCGACGAAATTAGTATCGTCGCCTAAGAATTACTCTTAGGCGACGACGGAATTATATTTCGTCGCCCAAGTTCTTCACCGACGGACTTCTGGCGACGACTTCTTGGCCGACGACATGTCGTCGCCTAAGTACTTAGGCGACGAAATTTTTAAACAGGGCGACGATTTTTTTTCGTCGGCCAAGAACTATTTTCTGGTAGTGCCTTTAAAGCAAGCATGCTTGTATGAGACCCAAAAAATTCATGAGAGGTTTACCCGTGAAGTTATCATGCCAAAAAAATAAAACAGAGTGGCCAGATCCAATGAACCATCATGTGTTATCTTGAACTTGAGCCCAAAAATGTTTTATACTAGGCCAAATGGAAGAGCGAGCATAAGATCCATGGATGTTTTCATTTCGTCAGAAACAAGCTTGAAGAAAAGAACAACCAGTCGAAGGAGAAGAAAAAACTTCCCAACTCTTCTTAAGAATGAGTGAAAGCAACTTGTTGTAGACGGAGATGGTTTCTGTCTCTGCCTATATTGCATTACGAGAAGCTACGAATCCATCCAACTTGATAATTGTAATCCTCAGTAATTCATTGCCGGTGAGCCGTGACCTGGTTGGTTATGTAGCTTAACCAACAAATTTGAGATCATAAATTCAAAACTCACTGACATATGTAAAGGAGCATGAGTAATTTAATAAATCCTCAATAATTCATTCAACTTTTATTCAATTGATCCAGAGAAATATCCACAATAATCGTCTTTCTAAACACATAATATAAAAGATTTCTAAATAATTATATCTAATTCTCATGTAGCGATAATATTAGTCGTTTACGGACCTCAATTGATGTACAACTAAGTAAAATTAAGAATTAAAAAGCAATAGTATTTCATCACTTGCCTCGGAAAGGTTCAAGGAAATCAAGATCTCATTGTCCTTGTTTAGGTCTCGCTAACCCCTATCGAACATTAGAATGGGTGAAAACCTCTAGAATCCCCAAAGGCTAGAAAGAATTAAGGCCTTATAAATGGCGAGCTCTAACCCATTTGAAAACTAAGTAACCTCCAGCAATGACCCAGCCCAATAAACGGCAGAAGTCCTGATCTGTAACCCCCGTGACTCACCTCCGTCGTCCCCGACCACCAGCGTCACCGATAAGCCGGCAAGCCACAGTCGCGCAAAACCTCCATGAGCCATCGCTAACCCTCCAGCGCACCACACCAAACCCCAACCCCCGCCCAAGCCTCGCCAAGGTGTCGCGAGCCCGCTACCGTCGATCAACATAGAGTCGCTGACCCGACCTTCGGACGACCCCCGCCGCCACAGATGTAAGGCAGAAACAATGACGACCACCCCCAATCTTGCACAAAACCAACAAATCTGGAACTTTCGTTCGTCAATGAACCAAATTCCTGCCAGAGACTGAAAGGATATAGGAAATCCCGTCCGGCAGTGAACCAAGCGTCGGCGAAGCCCAAACAGCTGCCAAGGCAAGGCTGCCACCGGACGAGGTGGAGTTTGCTCTCGTCGGCTAGCTACGGTTTTTTTTTTATATGTAGGCTGCATATGTTTGTAAGACTTTGAAAAGTTCAATAGAGAAAGTTACATGGCATCGATCCTTGTGTGAACATTGTAATGTGATATTGCCCTCTACTGGGAAGGCAAGTTTCGAAGGCTCTTGGACAACAAGCACCAACTCGATCTAAAAGTCGCACCTCTTGGTGGGCTGCGCAATCTCATGGTAACCAGCTTCTGTTTCCATGGTGGAATGCTGAACCCTAACAGCAAACTCTTCTTCCCGGTAGCAACACCAACAAAGCCTCGGCGACCTATTGTTCTGAAAAAGAAACTTTCAAGTTGATCGAAGAGAACTCGGAGGAGGGTAACAGGACTAACGCTTTGGCTTTGGTTCCTGTTTCTACTAATTCTGCAGGTGAAAGCAGGGAGGGAGACCTTTGCTTTAGCCCTTCTCAGATTCTTTGTCTTGAGATTATTCGAAATGAGGAAACCGAATTGGAGAATGAATCACAAACGCAAGCCTATGAGACCATTGTGAATGTAACCCAACCGGAAAGTAATAGCTTGGTATGATAGCAGTGAAGCATCCACCAGTAGCCTCTTCTGTAACTAGGGATGCGACAAAAAGACAGCAGTCTCCCTTCCCTGTTAAGTCTCCATCGAAGCTTGTGGCTCCTCTACCCACTTTGTTCTAGTCTTATTTTGATGAGGTGCCACCGAAAAAATTATAAATACCTCAATTCACAACAAGGTTCAATGTGAGATCATTGGGTCTCATTGGTGTTGCTGGAAGTGTATGTTTGACTTAGGGCAACTCCAACCATAATCTTGGATTTGGAGTCCTATATCAATTATAAGACCTCTTTGTTGCCTATTCATTCAGGACTCATTTTCTCATCTCCAACAATAAGTCATATATGAGGTCTTATATTCACTTTTGTTGATTAAAATAAGTTATAGGTGATATATTTATGAATATTATATTAATTAATATGTGAATAACCTTATTAAGTTGATAAAACTTCACAATTTTTATTTTTATCACAAAATTGTCCAATTATTCTTATAATTAAATATAATTATTTTAATTAAAATAAATAAATACATACTAACTTTTTGTCATTTTATGTCGGCATATATGACAAACAACCAAATTATTGACAGATATTATCTTGTGTTGTGTCGGTGTATACGATAGACAACTGAGTTTGGATATGATTATCATCGCCACATGTCAAACACTAATTGATTATCTAGATTACCGGCTATATTTGTCCGACATGTGTCATTTCTTATCTGTTAATGTCATCTCAAATTGTCTAGCTATAAATATAAGGTCATTGTTATCCTCATTCCTCACAAATTCACAATACGTGTCATTTTTTATGTTATTTCTGAATTTTTTTTGAGGTAAAAACGAGTTTTATAATGAGGTAAAAATTCTAGACCGAAGTAATTTTTTTTCTGACCGTTGGACCTCCCATCTGGACTCACCGTCCATTTCAAATTCTGGAGGAAGATCTTGGTCGTTCGCTCCATGTCTGTTGGAACTGCTCAATGGTCGACTGAGAGACAGCCGCACGTGTTCGGGGCCCAGAAGATGTAGCGAGGCGCGCGAAGGACCTCCCAGCCCGCGTTAGGCGAGTCGTCGCTTTTCGTGGAGCTGGAGTGCGCGTTTCGCTCCACTTTTCTGCGTCGCGCGTCACGTCTCCTTCATCTCTGGTCCAGTCTAGAAGCAAGCGGGCCCAGGTCTTGGTCTTGGAATTGTCTCAGATTTGAGACTAAGAATAGAACCGAGTCATATATTTCCAAAACCAAAACCCAGTATATTAGCCAGTTGGAGATGAAAAGTCTATATATTGGAGTTGCCCTTAGAGCAGCCCCAAAGAAACGGGGACGACCTCTTGGCTCCAAAAACAAGAGGCCCTCCAATGCAGCAGCGAAGACTGGTATTCACACGATGGAGAGCATCTTTGGCTCCATCACTAAGCCTCCAAGCCCATCTAACAAGGGCAAGGAGAAGCTCTAATTTTCTGCTTTTAATTTATTTGAACTTTGAATAATTGCTTGGGATTTCATAGCTGACTTGGTAATTTTTAATTTTTAATGTTTATGCTAGAAATAAATGAACGCGATTTGTAATGAACACTACACCATAAAGTCTCATTGATAGCATTTCAAAAACGCTATGGTAGCCTTTTCATATCGTTTTAGTAAACGCTATGTCAACCTGAGCTATAAAAAGTCTAGTCTCTATTATAACGTTTCTTGAAACGCTATGAAAAAATTTACATCCATAGCATTTATGAACTGCTACTAATACATGTTACCACAGCGATCCAGAAACGCTATTATTACAATCAATAGCATTTTGTGAATGCTCTGAATAGGTTTGTTGTAGCTTTTAACAAACGCTATATATACAATACAATAGCATTTCCTGGTGCTATTGTCCTTTTTTTTTTTGCAGCCTTTAATATATCATACATTCAACATAGCAGCTTGGACAAGCGCGCAGTAGGTATCACACATAGCTTATAATCAAAATAATAAATGACATTCTTAAATCAGAAGATTATGCAAGTCATACATTGTCTCAGCCAACAATTTTTTTTGTACTTTTCCACTATATTTACAAATCCTACTGAGAAACAAGTCTATATAACTAAACACATCTAGCACTACTAGAAAAGTATCCAGACCTGCCAGAATATCTCCTTTATGAATATAACTTTAAGGATGATGAACAGACCAGTTGAGGTACATAGTCCACTGGCCCTTCCCCTTCAGGCTGATCATTACTCTACTCTTTATGTCAGATCTTCATTTTAGTAACAAAGCTAATATATTCATCCAAACCAGCTTCCAACAACTGCATTGTAACTCTGTATTGAGCTGAACTGCAAAAAGTAAAGGTAATCTGAAATTTCATATCAACATATATATAACAAACTGATACATAGTAAGCATAGCCAACAAATTATAGACATACTGTAAATTTTACTAAATCAAACTTACAACCGAACTCAAGATATAATGTACCCCTGTTCCCTAACAGATCGTTAGGTAAAGGAACAAGACAAGCAAATTTATTACATTTCTGGTGTTCACACATTTTCTTGAGTCAATAGAAAGTGTACACAAAGTTAGAGCTTTTCAAAGTATGTAGTCATCCCATCTTGCAATAATAATGTATAACATAACAATTGATGTAGCCAAATGTAATACAAACTATGCATGATGAAAGTGTACCAAAGCTAGAATTTTATTATCCACTAGTTGTGTGACTAACCCAAAATTAACTATAGCCAAAAGTAGTACAAGTTATGCACATTGAGATTTAACATAATCTAAGAAGAAATGAAAATAGGTAAAGAAATATCAAGAAAGAAAACAAAGAGAATGAAAATATAGTACCGGATTATTTTCTTTCTGCAGTTGAACCAAACAGAACAAATTAACTTCCACTTCTCATCTGCAATTGACAAGAAAAAACTCAAGAAAGGAACAATCAAACTCACAAAGGTTTGTATAGAACGTTTCATGAATGAGTAATGCATATGCAACAATGAGAATCATGCTCTTCTTATATAACGAAAATAACAAGGCAAAATCTACAAGTTGATGGTTTCAAGGGTGATATTAATCCAATATTATTATAGAAAAACAAACAAAAGATCTGATATGACAAACAAGGGTGATACTTTCTTCAGTAATTGCCACTTCAACTGACAAAGTCAAATTCATTCAAGACATTAGATTCTACTACTTGCATTGAAAGGAAAATGAATTTTACAAATCACAATGAAATGATCACAAATTTATAGAAAACCTGAACAAACACACACCAATTCTACAAAGCAAAATATGGAAATAGAACTCATGATGCTTTCTTCAGTAACCGCCATTTGAATTGTCAAAGCCAAATGCATTCATAACATACAAATCTACAACTTGCATAGCAAGGAACAGGATGTTTTATACTACTAAAATGATTAATTACAAGACAATAGTAGATGATAGATGCAACTAACCCTCGCCTTTGTCTTACATCCACTTCCTAGTGAATAAAGAAGATCCTGATCAAATTTGATCAAATTTGCTACATCAAGACAATAATTGATTCTGATAAAGTGCACAGATAAAGAAATACATAAACTTAAAGAGAAAGGCAGCCTCGGTTTCAATATACGCAAATAAGTTTCATAACCACATCACTAATCTGAATGAACTATGGGAACACTTCTACTTCAACTAACTGGTGATAAATACCTACCTTCTTAGGATTCATATGCAAAAGCTAAGAATCAATTATTTGCATACCAGCAACATAGAAAAATGGACACAAAGGAGTTAATTCAAAAGAAAGCTACCAAAAGATGTTTATTATAAAAGAGGAATGTTTAGCAGAAATATGATAGATACCAATGTGGCTTTGGCAGTTACAAATCCATTGCCTGAAACATCGATAATTTGCAGCTCTCAGCTACCCTGTTATAAAGTAGGAAAAAGAAAACATAAAAGCAAACGAAGGAAATTTTCTATTAGGCCATTTACCGTTAAGTATGACAAAAACCAAAAACTAAGCTCATTAGGGTTTTCTGAAATAAGAAACAAGTACAGAAAACCCAAAATCAATTATCAATTTTGAAGGTTTGTCGTTTTAATTGGAAGAAAGCTCAATCGAACAAGAACATGAAAAAAATTCAAAAATGAACAAGAATAATTAAAATCTGCCCAACAAAACATAAGATCCCCAGTAGTTGAACAACTACAATTAATAATCACCCTTACTCTACCAAATCTAACTACCCATCCACATAAATGCATAACGGCCAACAGGTTCTAAGGTAAGATTTTTCTGCGCTTGCGCCCTTACCCAGTCTTCGACTTCAAGGAGCCGCGAGTTTTGGCGGTCCTGTTTCTCTTTGAATTCGTCTAGCTTATCTAGACTGTTTTTGTTTCCAAAGAACGAGGCGTTCTGCTGATCCTGCAGCTTGGTCTCATGGTGGTCCAAGCGCCAGGTTTGTTCATCTACTGTCGCGCGAGGGAGCGTCAGGATTTCCGTGTTCTGATCCAGGTCCTTTTGGATCCTCTGGAGGGAACCGTTGATTACATCCTTGTCTTCCCTTACTTCGCCGGCGAACTGGTTAAAATCTTCAATGAGTATGGCAAGGTTGTGATGGTCTACTTCCCAGAGGGTCTTGTCTCTTTTGACCTGTTCAGCAAGGCCGTCTACTTTCCCGGCGAGATCAGCGATACTCTGCTGAAGCTTCGCGAACATCTAGAGGATTTGCTCTGTAGGGAGAGCGGGTCCCATGTCCTGGATTGATTGAGAGCTAGACATGATGGTCTCGCTGAAGTTTGGGTTACCAAACTGAGCAAGGACATGTTCTAGAGTGAGGGATCGACAAGCCGCGCTGTTATAGGGCTTATATCTTGGTGATTTGTGTTTGAGACAAGAAAGCTGAGGCTTTCGGTACGGTGCGTCCTCTGTCTTCCCTATGGTGTCTTCGCTTGCACTCTTTGTCCCACTGGGCGTGCCAATGTTTTGGCCACGATCCTCAATGTGCGGAGCCGAGGTGATTAGCGAACAAAGAGATAGGAGGAGTTGCGGGCGTGCCACCTCGCGGACGAGGAAGAGGTTGATTGTGCTTGCTTGACTTCTTGAATCAGGCGGAATGAGTTTCAGGTGCCACCTTGCGGACGAGGAATTTACAGCACAAGCGGTCGATACTCACAGCGGGGTGAGCAGAGCAACTATAGGGATGTTTCCGAGGAAACGGGGTCGAGTTCCGCAGAGCTCTGAGGAATTCTAGGCGGCGAGGCGCTTAGAATCAGGGCTTCGAAGAGGCTTCGAAGGGGATCGGCTCCTGGGAGCGCTGGAGGTTTCGAAGGGGTCGAGGGGTTTTCAACGAGGTTGAAGGCTGTTTTTGAGTAATTGATTGATTGATTGTGTGTGTAGAGAGAAGGTGCGAGCTCCTTTATATAGTGGAGTAATCCTTATCCCACAGAAGAAAAGCAATCTGAATCCCTATTGGACTCTGTAATGTGAAACATGCGGACATTGTTCATCCCATGCAGACCAGTCCTTGCGTGACACGTATCCAGTTCGCATAGTCCGATAGGATAAGACTCCCATGTGAAGCGGAATTAAAAGTAACCCTTATCCGCGGGGTATCACAGTCCATGAAGAATACTAACTCGCGCGAACCGTGGACTCTGTAACCCAATTCCACCTCGCGGGCTATTGCAGCTCGCGGGCCAAAAGAAGACTTTTAATTTGATAAGGGCCACAGGAATTGGCCCAAAGCATGTCAAAGACTGTAAAAAGTCCAAAACGATTATAAGCATTCGTGCGGACTCCGCGTATGTCTACCTCGCGAGCTCGCGAACTAGCGAGTCAGTTCGCCAATATACACTCCGCCTTGCTTATTGCCAAAGTCATATTCCGCGCACAGCATTCCACGCGAACTGTGTGTTCCGCGCGAAGCGCGCGAGGTGGATTATCACTCCGCGCGAAGTCATTTCACGCGCGAGCTCTATTTTTTTTTGTTCGGAAGTGCGCGAGCTCTGCTACTCCGCGCGGGACCTGTAGTCCACGCGAGCTGTACTTTTATCCATAAGCGCACGAGATCCGTTTAGTCCGCGAGGAGTTATTCCGCGCGCGGACTTTGCAAATCGCCTCGCGTGGTCTTGCCGAATGATATAGACCAAGAACTTTGTGAACTTAAAAGGAACTTGGGTTCGCCGAATGATATAGACCAAGAACTTAATTAATATTTACATAGACAATTGCTGTCCAGTAAAAATATTAATTTAGGCGTAAACACCAATTATGAGAGAAACAGCTCTTGAAGATAGATCAAATTATTCATGAAGAAAAACTTCCAAAACTAGATTTAGATCAGATATGTGAGGCGGGGGGGGGGGGGGGTGAGGAGTTTTGTGATATGAGTTTCTTTTGCGTTCTCTTCTAGGCAGACGGTGTATAAATGATGTGTTTACTTAGCCGACGGAATATTCCGTCGTCTAAGACAAAAGACGTCGGTATAAAATATTCGTTATGCGTTGTGTCAGGCAGCAATAATATCTTTTCTTAGTCGACGGAAAAATTCGTCGGCTAAGAAGGACAATTTGCCTACCGACAGAAATATATCATCGCCTAGGAACATCTTAGTCAACGGACAGTGTCCGAAGCCAGTTTTCGTCGCCTAAGATTTAGTAAGCCGACGAAAATGTGCCAACGGAAAGTATTCGTCGGCTCGCAATGTCTTAGCCGATGGAAATTCCCAACAGTCAATTTTCGTCGCCTAGTAAGATCTTAGGCGACGATTGTGTTTTCCTATAGGACGGTTATATTTCCGTCGACCATGAAGGACTTAGCCGACGAAATGTTTTCAATTATGTTGTGATTCATGTCTTTTTAAGCGTTAAATTAAACACTCAATCAAACACAAATACAATTAAAACCCTTCTTTGTAGATGTAGCATTGGTAATTAAGTAGGGATCGTTCTTAACCGGGGATTGAGGGTGCTTGCATAACTATGCTAAGGTTGTTTAGGGGGGTGCGAGAGTTTTGTTCTAAATTCCTACAAATTAAAAACAGAAAGTTGGTTAGATACATATCAAGAAATCACAAGTTCTAACATGTTTAAACTCATAGACAAGCAAACGATCAAGAACACATAATCCTAAACATGCATCCAGCCGAAAATAAGGTTCTAAATCTATTATTTACAAGTGATCATCACATCTAGTCACTTGAAACCGTTTACCTCTTCCTCCTTTGGTACCTACGAAATTTCCAGCCAAGGTTAAGACATACACACATGCATACATTGAAAATAAGAAGCAACCAAATCGAGTGAACTTCCTAAGTCCAATTTTATATTTGATTAGTTCATTAAAACATGCAAGGATGAACCAAATCGAGTATCATCCATACAAGCTCCAACGCATTAACGCATTAGGGGTAGGAATGCTAGCATGCATATTCGAACCTAGGGCTGCAAACACATGGAAGACATCAAACAAGTCTGAAAATAAACATCCATACATCAAAACTTGTTCTCTTTACACAGTGTCGAAATACACCAACATAATCGAAATAAAGTACAAGTCATTGTTACACTTTTGGGCTCCGAGGGATATTCGCTCCGCAAGCTTCGGGTGCAACAGCTCCTTGGTGATGGTGAACACGCAGAGACCCCAGCCAAATCGAGCAAAGGATGCCTACGGATGGAGGAAGGATTATTTGGAAGGTGGTGGATGGTATTTCGGCTATGGGAGATTTCTGGCTAAGTAGAAGAGGAGATGGTGTCTGGACAAGGCTTCAGCTCTATGATGTGAGATCCTTTTCTTCTTCCCCAAAGCCTCCTTATATAGGAGATGGTTTGGTGCCTTTCCACTTTTAAAATCATGCAATTATGTTGATAATGAGTCATTCAAATCCATGCCGTTTCTTCCAAAACCAAAACTGTTTCAGCCATTAGCTAATTACCTCAAATCGTTGCATGCAACAGCTCATCACCATGCAATTAATCTACAGCTCAAGTCCGTTTGTCCCATAGCTAGCAATTAAGCCTCCGTTTTGTGCACTAGCTCAAACCGTTCATGCCTTTAACAGCTCCATGCCGTTTTGCTTCATCATCACCACCGTTTTGCTCCTTTGCTAGCTCATTCAACTCATCACCATTACATCCATTTGCATGGCAATTAAGCTCATTTTCAAAAACTGCCATGCATGTGCAATTATTCCACCGTTCCTTGCCATCTAGCTCATCACTTCATACATGCTAGCTAATTATCTCATGCTCATGCATGCAAATCCATGCATCACGTACACTTGCTCATGCATGCAATCCTAGTCAACGTAGGAAATTATTTCCTAGTCAACACAAGCTTCCTTTTTTACTCCAAACCGCCTCCTTTATTATTTCTCTTTTATTTACTACCTAAAAACATAAAACAAGTTAGAAACATATCTACTAAGCTCATAACAAAGCAAAATGTAGAGAGAAAGACATTAATAATCAAGCATAAAATGCGTAGATCATGTTGGCTGAAACCGAATTTCCTGTAGTGAGTTATGATCATCCAGTTTTCTTGTTATCATATTTAGCAACATATAAATCTGATATGGAATTTGAGTAGTGGCCATTTATGCCTTAATCCAACTCTTCAACTCCAAATTCACTAAACAATAACCTTTCGTCTTCTTTTCACCTACCACCAAACTTTATGAAAATTTTGTTCTCAAAACCACCGAATGGCTTTGCACTCCTTGCAACATGATCTTTTGTTTATTAGAATTTGCCTTAAGCATCACCAATCAACTCTCAGTTACATCACTGATCATCATGACCTCAGATTTCCAATCATAGTAACATCCAATTAGTGTAGACTAAACGTGTCCATATGTAGCAACAATTCAGCAACACAATCAACAAAATGGAATCTCTTCAATTATGAGAAATCTATGGCTTTATGCAGCAGATTTTGAACAAATGGCATCAATATCGACATTATTTTTTTGCTTCTCGCGAGGTATCTCCAGGCGTTTGTCCAGGACTAATCCTCCGAGGTACTGTCGGGCGCAAAGCGGGGACCTCTCTCAAGAAAGTTTTCTGCATCCACAAGGGCTCGAACCCGAGACCACTTGCTTAAGCGGCCAGAGCCCCTTCCACTCTGACCAACCTTCGTGATGAAAATATCGACATTATTTTCATCACTCGATATCAAGCAGGCCACAAATTCAAGAAATAGTCTAGATTCGAACATACTGTACTTGATGAACAGCCTTTGACTTGAATAAAATCCCAACGTAATTCCGAGTTATGTTTAGCATACATACATGCATACCTCGGGTAATTCCCGAGGATCCACAGGCTCAGAACTCATGTCACATCTCAAAGTGTCTCTCCAATAGTGTCGAGAACTTGATTCATCTCTCCAATGGGTACCAACAAACTTGACCTTCCTCTTAGGGTCCGTACTGTAGTACTCAGATCGCTTTCACTTCCTTGGGCAGCTCCTGAAAGCCACGCATCGCCTGCAGCATCTCCTCCATTACTCTGTTAGGCATCCCATGGTTCACCACCTGGAACAGCCCCACGGTATCCGCAGCCCGCTGAACTTCATCAATCACCTGTGCATGCCTGCTCATGTCCACCAGTGAAATGCTGAACTTGGTTGTGTTACTTGGCCGTGATCTATTGGCGGATGGATGAACATTTCTGGGATTTTCGTGATTCCTGCATCGACGATCCCTTTCACACCATACTTGGATTCATCGAAGGCCTTAAACTGTTTGAGAAGAAGGTCCTGGTCGCTTGAACTCTTGGCTGCCATTTTGTAATATCTTGTGTTTGTACTCAAATTTTAGTAAGCTATTTATATAATGGTCAAACCCAGCCTGAATTGATCAAGTGCCCAGAAAGGAATGAGAAGTAAGGCATCTTCTAACTCATATAAGACAGATGCATAATTGATCAAGTTGTTGTAATTTCTTCTTTTGTGTGTTGCGTTTGTATGTTAATTAACTGTGCATGATATACTGATTCAAGCTATGTAATCATGTTCCCTCCAAAAAGGAATGAGAAGTGAGCCACCATCTAACTCTATATCCTATAAATGTTTGAAAAAAGTTCACCATCGGTCCCTCAACTCTTGTGGCAAGGCCAATGTGATGCCCAACTTATACAAACTACCAATGTGATGCCTACACTTTATTTTTCGTATCAACGTGGGGGCTGAGACCATATTCCGTCACGGCGCCGTCTGCTTGATCACGTGGCTCACTAAAATTGGTCCCTCAACTCTTGTGGCAAGGCCAATGTGATGCCCAACTTATAAAAACTATCAATGTGATGCCTACACTTTAATTTTCGTATCAACGTAGGGTCTGAGGCCAAATTCCTTCACGACGTTATCTGTTTGGTCATGTGTCTCGCACGTGGCTCACCAAAAAAAGGGCATAAAGGACATTTCGTGTGTTTTGTGCCGTCTCTTCTGATCGGCTTCGTCTTCAACTTCATCTTCATCTTCTTCTACCACAGCTCTCAACCAAGCCATGGCCGCCTTAGTCAGCGCGTCCCTCATGTCCGTCTCCGCCTTCTACATCCACAAGCACAGCGTCGACCAAGTCAGCGACCGCCTCATCGAGATCCGCCGTAAGCCGCTGTCTCGCCTCCGCTCTCAACACTCAGACGACAAAGTCGACGATAAGGAAGAAGATGATTACATCAACGAAGAAGACGAGTGGGACCAGCGGCGAGAGCTCGGCTCTGACGGCGACGCCGTCATTGATCTCAAATCAGCGCCGTCTTAATTTTATAGAATTTTCACTTGTTTGGTCGATCTGGTCGCTAGCGGTGTAAGGGTTGATCTGGTCGCTAGCGGACGACGAAGGTGATGACTGTGGGGATGATGAGGACAATGATGGCGTTGTAGCAGAGGTGACGAAGCTGTGGGCGAAGTTGAGAGAGCGGTAGTCGAACATGGGCTTCCAGGGGCGGCGGGCGCCGAGATCAACCTTGATGCCGTCTTTGGCGAGGGAGATATACTCGCCGGAGGCGGAGGTAGACCCTGATGGTGGCGTTGTTCTGTGGTTGGGACAATATGTTGAGTTTCTGAATAGAGGAAGACGACAACAGTCTGAATAGAAGACGAAGCAGAGGTCAGCAGCAGAAAGGGATTTGAAGCAGAAGGCGCCGAATAGATGGAAGCACGATGTTAATCCGAAACTGAGAAAGATGTCGGCCTGAGATTTGAAAAGAGATTAGAGCTGTTCTGACGAATTCCGGAGCGGGTCTGACGAAATTTGAATCTTGGGTCTGTGTTGGCTGTAGACGAAGCCGATCAGAAGAGACGGCACAAAACACACGAAATGTCCTTTATGCCCTTTTTTTGGTGAGCCACGTGCGAGACACATGACCAAACAGACAACGTCGTGAAGGAATTTGGCCTCAGACCCTACGTTGATACGAAAATTAAAGTGTAGGCATCACATTGATAGTTTTTATAAGTTGGGCATCACATTGGCCTTGCCACAAGAGTTGAGGGACCGATTTTAGTGAGCCACGTGACCAAGCAGACGGCGCCGTGACGGAATATGGTCTCAGCCCCCACGTTGATACGAAAAATAAAGTGTAGGCATCACATTGGTAGTTTTTATAAGTTGGGCATCACATTAGCCTTGCCACAAGAGTTGAGGGACCGATGGTGAACTTTTCTCTAAATGTTTTGATTTCTGCTTTTATGAACTGCGTTTATAAAAATTTGTTTCATATTTAGGATGAGAAAGTGAGCCACCATCCCACGTACCTGATTTTTCATATTAATTAGATCCATCCTAGCCCACAGCGAACCACTAATTGCAACAATGAAACTTGGTTAATAAACAATCTATCCTTTCAGCTCAACCTCCAAATATGGAACCAACCCTAGCTAGCTAGCTTGATGCTCTAATTAAGCCCCTAAACAATGTAGACCAATCCACCACAAGCTAGTTAAGCTCACAACTTGATATATCTGTGTTCTGCGGCTTCTGCCACCGCAGTGCCCAAAGCACCAGGGTCTTTTTCACTACCATTTAAAGGAACAATATATATGATATCGCAGTGATCGCACAAAGCACACCACACCCACAGTCCCACCGCTTGAAGACCTAAACCAAAGAAAGAGTAAAACGCATGTTAGAGAGTAAAATTGAGAGGGAGTTTCGTCAGTGAGATCTTTCTCGATGAGGGGGAATACCTTGTTGAGTTGTTGAGAAGCATATTTCTTGTCTAATGACAAATATCACGTCGAGGAAAATCTTGTTACGGCAAAAATATATAAGGAAGATTTAAGTGAGGGTAGATTTGTTCAAAATGAGATTCGATTGAGGTGTAACCTCTTCGAGGTGGATTCGGATGAGGCGGAATCACTCAGCAGGTTTAGTCAGCTCATGATCCAAATTCGCAGCTCGCTTCAGTGTCCTGCGAGTGGCATCATGGCATGGATCCACTAACGCATAACTTACAGACCAAGTACAACATTACGCACGCTACTCAAATTACCCACTCGAGCTCGCCTATACTCACCTAAAATATACTTGGCGAAGTTAACTTTCGAGTTAAGTAATCAACCCCGTCTTCATTCGTCACAGCTCAAGGTTTTTTTTTTTTTTAATTGTTCTGATAAAGATTATATGATATCAGCTCTTTTTTTTTTTTTTTTGGTAAGCATAGAGAGACAAAACATCGTCCCCCTACGAAAATTTATTGAAAAAATAAGGAAAAAATACAATAAACCGAAGGACTACACTACCAGAATAGACTTCTTGGGCGACGAAAAAAAATCGTCGCCCTGTTACATAAATTCGTCGCCTAAGTACTTAGGTCGTCGACAGATGTGCGTCGGTGAAGAACTTGGGCGACGAAAATTCAGTCCATCGTCGCCTAAGAGTTAATTCTTAGGCGACGACACGAATTTCGTCGCCTAAGACCTATATATTAGGCGACGACAACTTTCTCGTCGCCCAACAATATTCGTCGCCTAAGATTTAACACCTTGGCCGACGAGAAAATAAAATCGTCGCTTAAGATCTTAAAACCTGGAGCGACGAAACTAAATATTTCGTCGCCTAAGATCACTACATCTTAGGCGACGATAATTTTTTTTCGTCGTCTTATATGGTAAGTCCTTGACCGACGATTTAGCAATTTTGTCGCCTAAGATATATTTAAATTTTTTTAAAAAAAATATTTAAATAATTTTTTTAAATATATAAATAATGTTTTTTTAATTTTTGCTGGAATTTTTTTTTTACGGCATTTCTTTAAATTTTTCTAATACTAAAATTTAATTAAAAATAACACAAATTTATAAATTTATAAATAATTTATTACAAAAATTCAGTCCATCTGCCTACGGAGAAACTCGAAATCTAACTCATCATTCCCGTTCGGAGGGTCCTGAGGCTGAGGCGGCGGCTGGTCAAGCTGAGGAGGCTGCTGCTGAGGGTGGGGCCACTGAGGTAATGGTATAGGCGTAGGCATGGGCGGAAAATCAAGTCCGGCCGCATGTGCAGCGATGCAGGTAGTCATCCACCGTCCCATAGCCGCCTGGTTGGCATTGGTGACTTCATTCACCCGCTCCGTATGCGCAGCCGCGGAAGCCGCATATGATTCCGCCATGGCTATCTCCCTCACTCTTTGGGCTTCCAGCTCAGACTGTAGACATTCGACCTGATCCTGTAGCCGAGTGGTCTGGCTGTTGCTGCTTGAGGCTCCGGCGGCTCCCTGGCGCTGAAATCCTAGCGTCGTCTTCAGGATCCCCTTTCCAGCGCCTCCCATACCCCGGCAGTAGTAACTGTTTAACGCTGCGGGAAGGCAGTGGCCATAATCCGCGCCCCAACGGTAGGATCTAAAGTATCGATCCTAGACATGGCCTCTGACATGTCATCCTCTGCCGTGCCCGGCCATGTGTCGTTCACCATGCCTCTCATGACCTCTTGCTCCGCCTCCCTCACCCTCGCCTAATTGGATATATTAAAAAAATATATTAATATACATTTAATAAAATGTAATTAAAATTGAAAATTAGAAAAGGTAAGGAACTTACAAGATCCTCCTCAGAATGAGGACATGCCCTCTGAAAGGTCCTCACATATGGGTTCTCCTCTGGCCGCTCTTGCCGCAAGTCGTCCATGATGGCCGAAAAAGGCCTTGAACCGGCATGATGGTTGGTCGTGTTCTGTTGCCGGTTCTCAGCGTTCACCCGGGCGAGGTGCTTCAAAAAAAAATTTATCGTTAGTAAATATTTAAAAACATACAATTATAATTAATTCATTAATTAAATATTCAAATTTGTTTACGAATTACCTGTTTGTGAGGGTCGTTGAACTGCGTGACAAGAAGCCACCGCCTCACTGTTTACGAATATTTACATCCTTACTCAAAAATAATCCATTATTTTTTACAAAATTTCCACAATATATTTACAATTATAATTTATATTATTTAATTATTTAATCAAAAATTATTTAATCATTTACAATATATTTATAAATTATTTCCACAAATCCTAAACCTTAAACCGTAAACCCTAATATTTTACAATTATCATTTACATCACAATTTACCATAATTTACTCTAAAATCCTACCATAATTTACACAAATTTACCCTAATTTACCATTAATTTCCTAAATTTCAACAACAACAACAATAATTTCACCAACAATTTCACAACACAACAATAATTTTGTACTTCACCCAAATTTCAAACAATTTCACAATTTCAAATAATTTCAAACAATTTCACAATTTCAAACAATTTCAAACAATAATTTCAAACAATTTCACAATTTCAACAATTTCAAACAATTTCACAATTTCAAACAATTTCACAATTTCAAACAATTTCAACAATTTCAAACAACAACAACAACAATTAAAATTTTCATGAACATAACCAATTTAGGGTTTTAGGGTTATACCTTAAATTGTGGGTCGGGGTCGGGGTCGGGGTCGGGGTCGGGGTCGAGGTTGGCGTCGGGTTGCGGGGTCGGGGTCGGAGAGAGGGAGAGAGAGAGGGCTTCTGTGGATTTTCGGAGAGAGAGAGAGAGAGGGCTTGGATTTGTGAGCGGCTGTGCGAATGGCTAGGGTTCCGAATTTTTACCTTTTATATTGGCGTTCTTGGGCGACGATTTTAGAAAAATCGTCGCCCTGTTTTTTCAAGTCGTCGCCTAAGATGAAGAAAATCTCGTCGACGATATTCTTCAATATAAATCTCGTCGCCCAAAACTATGAACATCGTCGCCTAAGACCCTACTTGGGCGACGATGTTCTTCACTATAAATCTCGTCGCCCAAGATGAAGAAAATCGTCGGCCAAGAGTTCTATCATAAAACTCAGAATATCGTGATTTTGGTGATCAGAGAAGAGGAACTGAAAACCGACCGTCAAATATGACCAGCATAACGAATTACGTGGGTGGACAAAAATTCAGCTCCATCGGACAACGATAAGGGCTCGATCCGTCCGGTCAATCGGCGCGGTCAAACCCCTAAACGGACGGAAACGGCTATTCGACCCTCCAAATCACGTAATCTGGCCGGACCTTCAACTGAGAATAGTTTCCAATCGACACACTTCCGGGGCTATAAAAATTTGGTAAAAAATAAATACCCGGGATAGGGCTACCACTAGGTAGAAATAAGAGAAAAATTCGTTGACCGGAACAACCGGCACCGAAATTTTACCGAAATATCTTCATTTTTCACGGGTTGACGTATTTCACCGTTCCGGTCATATCTTATTTCACGACTTTTTTGCGTTTGAGGCCTCTACGTATACGTTGTCTTCAAAACGAAACTTAAACTCAACACTTATATAAAAAAGTTATACAACATTAGTACATATATCGTGATTTTGGTGATCGGAGAAGAGGAACTGAAAACCGACCGTCAGATATGACCAGCATAACGAATTACATGGGTGGGCAAAAATTCAGCTCCATCGGACAATGATAAGGGGTCGATCCGTCCGGTCAATCGGCGCGGTCAAACCCCTAAACGGACGGAAACGGCTATTCGACCCTCCAAATCACGTAATCTGGCCGGACCTTCAACTGAGAATAGTTTCCAATCGACGAGACTCTTACGGGGCTATAAAAATAAAAAACATTTCCTTAAAATTTAAATGTGTTTTATTTATTTTAATTATTCGGATTATCTTGGCCGACGAATTACCCTAATTTCGTCGGCCAATATGATACTTGAGCGACGATATTTGTTAAATTCGTCGCCCAAGGGTAAAAATAAAAAATCTTGTACAATGAAATTTAAATGTGCTTTATTTATTTTAATTATTCGTATTATCTTGGCCGACGAATTACCCTAATTTCGTCGGCCAATATGATACTTGGGCGACGATATTTGTTAAATTCGTCGCCCAAGGGTAAAAATAAAAAATCTTGTACAATGAAATTTAAATGTGTTTTATTTTAATTTAATTATTCAGATTACTCTTGGCCGACGAAATTAGAGTAATACGTCGGTCAAGATGTTATTAGGCCGACGAAATGCTTGGGTTTCGTCGGCCAAGAAAAAATAAAAAAAATAAAACACATTTACCAACAATTTAAATGTGTTTTATTTTACATTTAGTACAAAGATATTCTTTTAAGGGGTTTGGAACCCAGCCTACCCTGGAAAATTTATGTTTCAAATTTTCAAAGTTCTCATTCTTCTACACTGGCCTCGCAATATATAGAAGAATCTTGGGCGACGATATATTTGAGTTTCGTCGCCTAAGGATTAAAAAACACTTAGGTGATGACAAAATATTGTTGTCGCCGAAGAATAAAAACTTAGGCGACGATATAAATATCTTAGGCGACGAAATATTGTTTCGTCGCCCTAGTTTCTATATTAGGCGACTAAATTTAGCCTTAGGCGACGATTTTTGATTTCGTCGCTTAAAGTGGAACCTTAGGCGACGATTTTTTTTCCTTAGGCAACGATTTTTTTTTTCGTCGCCTAAGAGGGAACTTAGGCGACGAAAAAAAAAATTGTCGCCCGGTTTTTTATGTTTCGTCGCCTAAAGCTTTATTTTTGGTAGTGCTAGGCCAATGCCAGCCATATAGCTAGTATAAAAAACATCTAATACCAAGAGAGAAAAACAATATAGGAAAACAAATGAATTACCGAAGCCTAAAATTTGGCATACCCAAAAAATCTCGCTCATAATAGGACAAGATAAATGGAGGAGGCACATCCCACCATATCTGCTCAGACAGAGATGTTCCATGATTAGCTAGAGCATCTGCTACCCTATTTCCTTCTCTGAAAATGTGAGAAGATTTAAAAGTCATTGTAGAGATCCTGTATAGGCAATTCAACCACCTAACTCGAAGTTGCCAAGGCACAAGTGAAGGAGTACGTATATAGATGATATCAGCTCTTCTATAGCAGTTTTTTAGATGATAAAACATTCATTCTACCCTGAAGATCGAGGACCTTTACAACTAAGAACCTATCACCTGTCTCTTATCAAATTTTACTAATATAGACATCGAAGTATATATCTTTTCGAGGTATATGCACTTTTATGCTCGATCTGCGAAACATGAAATCGAATACCATAGTTCGTACCTAATCAATTTCGTGTTCACAAAGCTTTCACTTCCGCTCCACTCATGAGAAGTAGGCCATAAAATCCTCTATAAGAATTATTTCTGCACCAACACACACTTCTTGCTCATTTATACATAGTTCCAAGACCCGACTTAGTTTGATTTCGGCCTCACCAAAGACCTTCACCGTTTTACTAAAATGTTCTAATTTTGTGTCACAAAGATTGTCTATGACTTCCGTTAGAGATACATACGGAGAGAGTATTGAAAAATTTGAGATGCCCGTGTGAAGGAGATCTAGCTAGCCCTGAAATGCATGCCTCTATACTTTTAATCTGTATACGATATTCATGAAGTCAACTCTAATAGATCGAATGAAGGAAAGCCTAAATTCATTTGTACACCTTAAAAGACTCAGAGGGATGGCCCTGAACTCGATTTAGATCTCCCTGCTGTAATAGAATAGAAGCCTCTCTATACCACGTGAAATACCTCGAGAGAGAAAATCCCCATTAGGTGTTGCTCCACTTCGAATTCTATGTATAAAAGCCAAAGCACCCTAAATAAGACCACATATCGATCTTCCAAGTTGACCAAGAGCCAATATATAGCAAACGATCAATTTGTATATATGTACGTGTCTCTGTACAGAGTACGTATTGCTTGTATAATTATAAAGAAGCCACATGACTCTACTGCATATATTAAGACAATTTGATATTATTGATGAATCATATATACGAATCCAGAATTTTTCTTTGTTAGGTCGATTGCACAATATAACTACAGCAAGATACGTCTTTTTCGTACATTCTTTCTGCTTCTGTGGCTTCCACTAGCTGGGTTCATATTCAAGATATTCCCAATACTCTCGTCCAAGTCGACCATCAACGTTGACTTTTTCTCTGTCAAAGTATACAAGGGTTTAGCCCTTTAGGGTTTTGACCTTGGAATTGAATTAATATATCTCTGTAACTGGTGTGGTGTAATTAACAGTAATATAGTATAAGGCTTCTCGATCTCTATAGGTTAAGATATATAGATCTTGATCTGCAGAGTCCCATATATGCATGTGTATGAGATCCTTATTTCAGTGAAAATAATAATTACGTACTGCAGGAGATAACTATATAATGTAATCGGTCGGTTAATTGGGTTGAATATGCATATTTATACATACATATAAATCGATCAAAGCGTGCTATGAAACTTGTAAATATGTCGTTTCGATCGATCAGTGGACTCATGGCCCTTCCCACGATCCATTTTCATGTGGGACTCGATCTAGGAGGCATTTTAGAAGCATTATTGTTATCAATTTTGGTTTTGCTGGTCGTGCGTGCATTTTGGAAGCATATATGACTATGAGAGGGAGAAAAACTAGTTAGTATACGCAGCTTTTAGTGATATTTTCTTATATAGATTAACTCAATTGTAAATATGCAAGTGGAGAATGATACCTGGATAATCTATATCAAGTGATGATAAAGAAGCACAATATATAACAAGAAAATGAGAATGGGGTTCAGATTCATTAGGCCGCGTTGATATTTTACAATGTTTTAAATGAAAACAATGAAGTTTCATGAAAATTAAGAAAAGATCAAAAACAAATTAGGTTGAAGTAAAGGCCGAAAACAAGAACATAATGGAAGCGCATTCTGTTTTCATATATATGGATTTGAAGATGAGGATAGGGCAATTAAAGAAATGAAATAGATTCTCGATCAAAAATGATGTATAATCTTAATATTAGGCAGCGACCTTAATTTTGAAATATTTAGGATCAATGGAAGTTCCAAATAATCGGCTATAAACCGTGTTAGCCATTTATTTTTATATTTCTTCTATAATTTGGCATATAACTGGTTGTCCATGATTCCCTCATATTAATTATTGAAGCAAAAGTTTGAGTCCAAGAACTAGAAGTGGATAATTGCTAGATGATGATGATGATATGATGATGGATCCATTCGTAAAAAGGACCTACGGAATTCTAATGGTAGTGCATACACTTTTGATGAAAGCATGCGATGCTGAGTGGAGTACCTTCAACTCCATATTTGCTGTGATTTTCAATTTATTTTCATCAATTACCACAAGGAAGAAGATTGTAGAAGCTAGAATATTCTATATATTATTGAAAATTTCACGGTAAAAGTTCAAAACTATCAAGTGCATCAGATTTAGACGTAAGCCGATTTGATATAGAGGTAAGCTGACTCCATGCATCAGTAGATTAGCTTTGATTTAGTTTTCTCATATTAATCTATCCTGGTATTGAGCTAGTCTCCGTATCGGACTAGTTTAGTTATCATGGTACGTTATACGTAAAACATGCAAAATCATCCAATTAACATGCGTCTCACTATAGGAAAATCAGTCTTAGCCGACGAAAATAATTCGTCGCCTAAGATACAAGATCAGTCGCCTAGGATCTTGGACGATGGATTTTCCGTCGTCTAATTTCTGTTGCCTAATTGGCATGAGGTAGACACTTAGGCGACAAAAATTAACTAAGTCGTCGATCGACTAAGAATGCTCTTACCTGATTGATGTTTTGTTACCTCATCGACAAACAAATTTGTCGATAGAGATCTCTGTCGACTGAATAAGTTTGTCGGAATGTTTCTTAGACGACGAACACATAATTTTTCTTAGCCGACGGAAAATTCGTCGGCAAGTATGTGTACCGACGAATCTTGCTTCATTCTTAGGCGACGGAATATTCGTCGGTAAAGCTCTAAACAGACGAATTAGTATTAGTTCTTAGCATGGAATGTTCTATTTCGGTCGCCTAAGTCATTTTTTTGTAAAGAAAATGTTATTTTTGTGTAAATTACCTTATTTACTGTTTTAAAAAATTACATATGAGTAATTCCAATCAAACACATACAGATACATATATACCGGAATCATTGGATTGGAAAACATATTCATATATTGATCATGATAACTAGCTAGATGGACAAACATTGTTCATATATAAAATAATTAATGAACTATGTAGAAAATTATTCATACACTCTAGCTAAACTAATACAAAATCAATAATGTCAAAACATATTCATATATTGATCATGATAACTAGCTAGATAAACAAACATTGTTCATATGTACAAAATAATTAATGAACTATGTAGAAAATTGTTCATACACTCTAGCTAAACTAATACAAAATCAATAATGCCAATTGACATTCTCGTCTACTCCTATGTCGCCTAGATCATCATTGTTTTGTGGGGAAACATGTGGAGGAGGAAAAACAACTGGAGGAGGAGGATGAGGTGGCATACCTAGGCGCTCATATATGGTGGCAACCTAGGACTGCATAACGCTATACATAGACTCCGCACGCAGGGCACGCTGCTCTTGAAATTGTTGGAATTGTTGTTGGGCACGCTCCTCTGATTCCTTTAGTCTCCGCTCATAATGCTCCTACAACTTTAGGAGTTGCTGCTCATCAACTCTAGGAGAACGACTACGTGAAGTGGAACCATTTGAAGAATGACTCAAGTCTCGCTCGCCTGCTCGTCTCATCCCTCTGATCTCCTTTCCTTTCCGAGTTTTGAGAACCGTACCCAACACCTCAATTTGTTACGACTAAACACTCTCCACAATCTCCTCCTCCGTCGAGTTAGGGTGTTGTACCTTAAATACATCATTTCGCCTATTAACCTCATCAACCATATCATTCTGTATTTAAAATACATTAATTAATAAACTTGACATTATACAGAAACGAGAAATAATAACCAAATATAACTATTTACAAATAGCTCATTTTATGTGTACCTAATAAACTTGACATTTTGCATAATAAATTCACATATAGCTCATTTTATGTGTACCTAATAAACTTGACATTTTGTATAATAAACTTCATAAGTACATGCATCAAACAATAAATAATAAAAGGAAAGACACTTACATAATGCTTGGTCGTAACTGCATCACACGCCGTGACATAGGTCTTCTCAAAACCTTTGATAATTGGAAGTTCCTCCCCTTGTATTCTGAGTTCCTCCATTGTGTAGATGATAGGAGAAGACTCCGTGTGGTGGTGCATAGTCTTCTCCCCACCTTTGATAATTGTAAGTTCATCCCCTTGTATTCTGAGTTCCTCCATTGTGTAAATGATAGAAGAAGACCTCGTGTGGTGGTGCATAGTTTTCTCCCCACGGTTCCGCTTGTTTACCAACGAGAGTCTCTAATACATGAAAAAATATTAAATAGATTAGTAAAATACAAGGAAAACAATGAAGGTAATTTAAAAAAAAAACAATGAAGGTAATTTAAAAAATCATCTTGAACTCATCTGACTCGAAGTGAGAGCATAAAAACTACCACTGGTCCTCTTTCCTAATGAAATCTGAAGGCATCCCAGAGGCCCCTTCCCTCAAATAAGCTTTGTGGCACTGGTACTTCCAGTCCTTGTACCTCTCATGTGCCCTCTTCAGTATCCAATTGAACATTGGCTCATCATTTTCATTACACTCGTACTTCGGCTAAATAACATATAAATAAAAAATCTCATGTTAAGCACTGAAAAATAAAATAAACTTATGTAATTAAGTAAATTTACTTTTTAAACTGTTTTCAATGTGTTACTTAGTGACATTGCATTCCACAACTTCCACTTCTCCTCCTAATCAAGGTCGTAGAACGTTCTTACCCTCATTCCCACCAGACTTCGTATGGTGGAACCGATATCATGTGCCACCAAGCTGTTTACCCCCTCACACTTGGGCCTTTTACACGAGCGAGGGCAATACTCTAGCTTAATCTTCTATCTCGTTTGTGCAACGATATCATCCGTCTTCTTTTTAGAACATAAACTCCGCTTCTTCTTTGGGGTCAGAGCTACAATTAATATATGTACAAAACATTATCCGATTTAATGTTATATATAAGACAAATATAAGTAATTAAGCACTTGAAAAAAAAAAGGAACTAGTAGTAAGCAAGTGCGCCCCAGGCTGCTAACAACGCGCCCCAACGCGCCCCAAATATAAGTAATTACAGCGCGCCCCAGGGGCCGCATGCAGGCACCCTAGGGCGCGCATGCAGACACTTTGGGGCGCGCATGCAAGCACCCCTGCTTACTGCTGCTGATTTATTTCTAATACAAGTATAATTAATTTACCTGTTGGGCTTCTAACTTTCAACTGAGCATTGCCGACGATGCGTCTTGCAGATTCGGGCACCGGTGTAGATGATGGAGATCCCGTTGAACTACTGTCAAAGGGAGGGGGCCGCACGATCAAAGGGGGAGCCCTTGGTGGTACTGTCCCAGCCGGCATGGGGGTAGGCTGGCTGTTACTACCCGCTGACCCAACACTCTACCTTATAGAGTTCATCAAGGCACTGGCCTTAGTGGCTCGGTCCTTCCTCTTCCCAAAAAACATGGTCATGCACATGAATAACACATAATTGTTAATTGTCAATAAATGAGTGAGTAATTCGAAAGATTATGAAAAAGTTATCCATAGATGAGCATACCACAAATTCAAACTCATTATGTTTGCTACACTATCAAAAAAGTAGAACAGGGAAAGCAACATGCATATGTAATTCCAAGACTAGCTACACTATAATGCCAACAGCCATCATCATGAATATACAACATACACAGGTACTTATAGTTCCAGCTCCATTTACAATCACAGAAACACTGTTCATACGACATCAATTTAAACTAATTTCAATCAGGATGAATGCATACATCATGTATTTAGTCAATTATGAATGCATACATTCAAGAATACTTGTATATTTCCCAATAGTAGTATCAGTATTAAGAAAATTCACTGATATCAATTCAAATCAACACAGTATGGTATTGCGGAAAATATTACCTTTTTCGAGACAATGCTTCAGCTTCAGACTTGGGAGTGGAAATTGGGCTTGCTTCTGAGCAAGGTCAGAGACAGACGGTGGGAACAACGACGAACTCAAAGTGGCGGTGATGCGGTGGCGATGAGTGGAGGAGACCAAGAGTGGTGTCGATGCGGTTGCGAGAGGGTCGATGTAGCTGTGGTTGGGTAGATGCGGTTGTCAATCGGTGGATGGCGGGGGTCTCCGATGGGGTCTACGACGGTCGCGCAGCATTGGTCGGACCACAGTCGGGTTTTAGGATTCGGGCGTAGCGAGTGTGAGTTGATTAGGAGGAGGAGGATTAGTTATGTTGTGTCAGACTAGAGTGATACTGGTATCCATTTTCATTTAACCGACGGAATCATTGAATTTTCGTCGCCACAGACTACCTAAGGCGACAACCACTTCAATTTCCGTCGCCTAAGTCTTATTCGACGGAAATATTTTTGTCGACTAAGACGAAAATCCGTCGCCTAACAAAATTCAATTTCGGCCCAAAAAAGGCGTAAAATATAACCGCCCAATATTTTGGCGTCTGACGCGACGGAAATATTAGATATCCGTCTCCTTGGAAAACCTAACCCGACGAATTACTAAATTTCTGTCGCTTTAGAATTCCAAACCGACAGATATATAATTTTTCGTCACCTACGTAGAAAATAAATTTTATTTGCCGCCTAATATTTCGGGGATACTAAGCAACGGAAAGTGAATATTTCGTCACCTAAGGACTACTAAAGCGACGAACTCTTCATTTCCGTCAACTAAGTAGTTTTCCAAAAATTTTGGGGCGAGGCGAGTGATGTGAGGCGAGATAAGAGGAGGGCGAGGCAAGTGATGCGAGGCGAGGACGAGGCGGGCGAGGCAAGACGAATGAGGTGATCCTACGCGATAGAAAGTGGACTATTCGTCACATATGTTTTCTAAGGCGACAAAAATGCCATTTTTCGTCGCTGAAGAATGTCTAAAGCGACGAACTCGTCATTTTCCGTCGACTAAGTAGTTTTCAAAAATTTAGGGGCGAGGCGAGGCGAGGCGAGATAGGAGGTGGGCGAGGCAAGTGATGCGAGGTGATAAAGAGGCGGGCGAGGCGAGTGAGGCAATCCTACGCGACTGAAAGTGGACCATCTGTCGCCTAAGTTTTTCTAAGGCGACAAAATTTCCAGTCGAGTAAGTAGTTTTTTAAAAAATTACACTTTATTTTATATACATCTGAGTAATTTCGTGTAACTTATCAAACTAAACCCAAGTTAATTTAAAAATACATATCCGAACTTAATTATGTCAAATTAATTAAGATAAGTAGATTATACTGATCGAAATCCACAATAATAATATTGAACAAGTACATTAATCGTACTCATGATAATCTGAGTCGTCTAAATCATCATCCTCCTCAGTTTGGTTAGAATACTGATCCTCCTCTATGTCCGAGACATCTATGAACCCGTCATCATCATGAGTAGGGTTGTGTTGTCGCGAGTTCATTTCAGATGGTGTAACTGGAATGTAACCTATAATAGCCGGAACGTGTTGGTTGCTGACACGAATATTCTAAGTATCAGGGACTACATGTGGAGATTCCTCTTGATATGGTTCATTCGGTTGATCAGTTGTTGGTTCACTAGGCCCACTCTCATCATCCCCTCCCAGTGTAGCTGCATTCCAAATATTCCTATGTGACATCATCTGCACTACTTTCCAACCCTCACCCATAGCCGAATCATCAAGATAAAACACTTGTTTCGCCATGGTGGCAAGAATAAACGGCTCATTCTCATACCATACACTGTTTGAGTCCACTGATAACAACCCACGACCTAGAACTATACTCTTTTGTTTGGTTGGGTCAGCATTGAACCATTTGCACTTGAACAACACGACTGGCATACCCTTGTCGTAGATTAGTTCGATGACACTGACAAGAACCCAGTAGTAGTTGAAACCCAGACCCTCAACCCATTACTCAGTTGTTTTGGGTGACATGGCCTTCATCTCGTTCTGACGTCACAAACTTAACACCGTTCACAAAACATCCAGTAAGAACTCTGTGGTTTTGGGGTCCTCCAGCCAACAAGTGCAAATCCGGGTCGTAAGAATCAGGAAAATGTTGTAGAATGTGCATCATTTATAACAATTTTAAGAGCAACGTTGTTACATTATATAACATAAAAAAGAAACATATATTAAATTTATGTAACATCATACATAGAAATCGATAGAAAGGTACCCAAATAGGGAAATAATCAGAAAAATCTCTCTTGTGTATGACTTCGTTACCATCCTGCCTTTCCAAATTGGACTGAAAGTACCGCTCGACTTCGTCGCAATGTTGAAGGACAGACCAATGAGCCTCTTTGATCTCAGTATTACTTAATCTTTCAGAAGTACTTAATCTGGCATATGGTTGAACATCGTTGAAAACAACTGATAGATTTAATTGTTGGCTACCACCCGCTCTAGATGATTCCCCCACTCTGTCTTCATCATTGAGATATGCGCTGCAATAAGTTACGCACTCAGCATGAATGTATGATGCTGTGATCGACCCTTCAGGGAAACGTTTATTTTTGTTCTTCTTCTTGAAATTCCCCAGTTGCCTCCAGAACATATATCTATTCTCTTACAATAAATATTTATTCTCTTACAAAAAAAAAATTATCTTAATTTGAAAGGATGATTAATTAGAATAAATATGAGCGCATACCTCTCATTTGGATAGCACCAGGTATACTGTACCGGACCAATAAGAAACACTTGTTCAGGAAGGTGGATCATGAGGTGAATCATGATGTCAAAGAAAGTTAGGGGAAAAATCCTCTCCAGCTTGCACATAATGTACACAATGTCTTCTTGCAATGATCTAACATCAGACTTGTTAAGCTCTTTAACGCATATCCTCTGAAAGAACTTTAACAAACTCACTAACGTGTCAGCCACATCACTCTGCAAATACGGTCTAATGACCACGAGAAGAAGACATTGCAGCAAAACATGACAGTCATGAGTCTTCAACCCAGTAATCTTATTTTCCCCCGTCTTAACACATCGAGCGATATTCCCTGTATACTATACCCATGAGGATACTTAACATTATGAAGCCACTGAAACACTTTCGCCTCCTTCTGAGGATGGACTATGTAGTCTGCTTGAGGCATTATGGCTTTTTTTGTTCTTTTGTTCTCTACTAGCCATAGCTTAGAGTGTATACTCATTTTCTTAAGATCAACACGGGCTTTGGGGGTGTCCTTGTTCTTATCTTTGAGATTCAGAATTGTTCCAAGAACACTGTCACAAACATTTTTCTCTATATGCATGACGTCCAAGTTGTGTCTGATTTTCAAAGTCGATCGGTAAGGCAATTCAAAGAATATACTTTTGTGCATCCAATACTTAAACTCATCAGGGGTGGGAGGATTCAAGTCGGTTACATCTTTACTGGTGCTCAAATATTTGAACTAGTGTCGGTTAAGCCTCTCTAAAATCCACTCACTAGACCTCCTGGGGGTTTCAGATTATGCTCCTCAATCCCATCAAATGCCTCAGCATCCCACTGCCACTCGTGATCCTCGTCAAGCCACCTACGAGATCCCAAGAAACACATTTTTTCGGCGTGACGACTAGAATTGATGTCATCTAAGCATACCAGACAAGCCTTGTACCCCTTAGTTTGTTGGCTAGACAACATCCCGTAAGCTGGATAATCACTTATGGTCCAAATAACAGTTGTTTTCATCATGAATGAAGTTTGACCATGCCTGTCAAAAGTAGGGAGGCTATTTTCCCATAACTCCTGCAGCTCATCAATTAATGTTCTCATGTATACATCCAAGCACTAATACGGCCCTGGAACCATAAGCGTAAGAAAGTTGTACTCCTTCCTCATACACATGTTGAGAGGTAGATTGTACAGAAATACTATCACATGCCAAATGCTGTAAGATAAATTCATGTTTCCAGTAGGATTGAACCCGTTTGTTTGCAAGTCTAAGTCTGACATTTCGACAGTCTCCAGCAAATTCGGAAAAAGAACGGTCAAAGTGCTTCCAAGCCTCCCCGTCTGTAGGATGTGTGAGATTATCCAGATCTATCCTCTCCTCTCCTTGGTGCCTTGCCTGGTGCCATCTCATATGTTTGGCCGTATGTGAAGACATGTACAGACACTGCAGACAAGGACCCAATGGGAAGTAACGAAGAACCTTCCTAAGAATGGGCCGGTTTTTCTGTTAAGATGAAGTGGAAGCTGCTTTATACCTTGGCTCGTAACAGTGTGGGCACTCAACTTCATCAGTTTTATCTTTGTAATACAACATGTAGTTATTGACGTAAGCGTCTATCTTCTGGTGATCAAGACCGAGGTCAGTCAACATGTTTTTTACCTGGTCGAAATTTTCCAGACAATTGATACCTTTGGGAAGCACTTTCTTCATAAGTGTCATATCGTCATCAAAACATACGTTACTTTTTTCCCGCTTGTTTTTTTATCTTCATTTGCTCTATGACGGTACCCAACACAGTATGCTCACTACTAGGATACAATGGGGTTTGTACTTCCTGTACAAGTCTGTTATACTTATCATAATCACTGTTGTAGTCAACGTGGGAGACATTAGGAGAGGTGTCAGGGACGTTGTTATAAACACAATTTTCCTGATATCCTGAGGCAGCAAACGAGAAGGTATCGTTTAAGAGGTTCATCACAGCAAGGTCCCCATAACTTGCATTGGAAGATCATGCCTGCTGATTATGTTGTGCTTGAATTTCTGCAAGTGTAGGCATTTGAACTTGATTTTCGCCGTGCCATGTCCATGTGGTATAACTAGAACAAATACCGTATAGTGTCAAGTGAGAATACATTTCTTCAATTGTTACTGGTTTCCGATTGAGACATTTGTTGTACGGACATATGTGAATAACTCTATCTAGAGGACTATGTAGACGCACGAACTTAAGAAAATAAAAAATGCCTTGCATATAAAGAGGGGACGTTCTCCCTAATTGCATCTAGCTTTTGTCCATGTTGTACACTATAATAACAGGAAACAAAAATATAGTTGTCAACAAATATACATATATTTAAGATGTATATACACTATCAAATATATATATATGCATGCATCAAGGAATACAGTAATTAGATCACCGGTAAAGTTGCCGGAAAATATGTCTAAATGAAGAAATATTAAAGTAGTCACATGCATACCAATTAGGAGGGGGGCAACTCTTCAGTATGTTTCTTCTACGCGGGGGGCGGGGGCTCTTTAATATGGTTCTTCTGTGTGGGGGGGAGTATTTTTTTCGTCTGTAGGGGGGAGTATGTTTTTTCTTCTGTGGGGGGGAGTATTTTTTTCGTTTGTGTGGGAGTTTTTTCTTCTTCTGTGGGTGGGAGAGTTTTTTTCGTCTATTGGGGGGGAGTATTTATTTCGTGGAAGTATTTTTTTCGTCTGTGTGTGTGTGTGTGGGGGGGGGGGAGTATGTTTTTTATTCTGTGTGAAGGGGGAGTATTATTTCTATGGGGAGGGGGAGTGTATTTGTTTTTTCTTTTGTGGGGGGGAGTTTTTTTTCTTCTGTGTGGGGGAGAGTATGTTTTTTCTACACGAGGAGGGCGAGTATGTTTTTTCTGCCGGGGGGGGGGGGGGGCACGAGGAGGGGGAGTATATGTTTCTTCTGTGGGGGGAGTATGTATCTTCTGCAGGGGGGGGGGAGCCAGTTTCTGTACGGGGAGGGGGAGTATGTATATTTTTTTTCATCTGTGTGGGAGGGGAGTATGTTTTTTCTACCGGGGGGGGGGGGGGGCGGGACGAGGAGGGGGAGTATGTTTCTTCTGTGGGGAGGGGGGGAGTATGTATCTTCTGCAGGGGCGGGGGGGGAGCCAGTTTCTGCACGGGGAGAGGGAGTATGTATAAGGGGGCGGGGGACTATATTTGTTGTCCCGCGGGATGTATAAATGAAAATTTTAGTCCGTCGGTTAAGAGAACTTACATCGGGAAAAATATATTCGTTATGCGTGTGTCAGTTGAATAATTCAATATCTTACTCGACTGAAGAATCAGTCGGCCTAGGAATTAAATTCGTCACTCGAGACACATTGTACCGACGGAAAACTATTCGTTGCTGAAAACCATCTACGCCGACAGAATATTTTGTCGCATAAGACAAAAGCCATCAGCAAAAATATATTTGTTCTGCGGTGTGTCAGGTAATAATTCAATTTCCTACCCCACAGAAGAATCCCTCGTCTTAAGAATACAATTCCTCGCCCGAGACACACTATAGTAACGGAAAATTATTTGGCGCTGAAGACCATCTACGCCGACGGAATAGTCCGTCGCCTAAGACAAAAGCCGTTGCCAAAAATATATTCGTTATGCGGTGTCAGGTAATAATTCAATTTCTTAGCCGACAGATTGTTTCGTCGACAAGGACATAAATTCGTCTCTTAGGAGACAAACTATACCGACAGAAAATTATACGTCGCGCAAGACTTACTAGGCAGATGAAAACGTACCGACGGAAAGTATTCGTCGGCTAGGAATGTTTTAGCCGACGGAAGTTTCCGACAGTCTTCTTCCGTCGCCTAGGTAGATCTTAGGCGACGATTATGTCATATACGACGGTTATTGTTCCGTCGCCTAGGTAGGACTTAGCCACATAATCCAACAAATTCCGTCAGCTAAGACGTATTTTCTACTAGTGTGCATCCAACTCTTGTCCATGTTGTACACTATAATAACAGGAAACAAAAATATAATTGTCAACAAAACCATGCATTATGTTAGACATATGACATAATGGTTCTTGAACGAGATTTATAAGGGTAACGTAGAATTAATATATTGATGAATGTACGTACGTATAAGAATATTATAATTCTTAATTACATAATTCATCATTTTATTTTTTATCATCATCTGCATACATAAATGATTTCCATAAAAACAAAAATTTAAATTAATAAACATATTATTCACAGAATAATTATTAATCATATATACACACAAAAGCTAAAGATATATTTTTTGTATATATACACACACACAAAAACTTAATATTATACACACATATTATACATACAAACATATTATACAAACATATTATACGTATTAATTCACACAAATTATACATACAAATTAACATATTAATATATATATATATACGAACACGTACACAAAAACATATATATATGTACGTACGTACGTACAAACATATATTAAGATGTATATACACTATCAAATATACATATATATATATATGCATGCATCAAGGAATACAGTAATTAGACCGCCGGTAAAGTTGCCGGAAAATATGTCTAAATGAAGAAAATAGCTGAATTAAAGTAGTTACATGCATACCAATTAGGAAGGGGGGTGACTCTTCAGTATGTTTCTTCTGCGCGGGGGGGGGGGGGGAAATACAATAATTAGACCACAGGAAAATATGTCTAAATGAAGAAAAGAGCTGAATTAAAGTAGTTACATGCATACCAATTAGAAGGGGGATGTTTCTTCTTGGGGGGGGGGAGTATGTTTCTTCTTCACTATGTTTCTTCTGGGCAAGAAGTGTATAAATGATGTGTTTAGTCCGTTGACTAAGACACATATATTCGTTCCGCGGTGTGTCAGATAATAATTTAATATCTTAGTCGATGGAACAATCCGTCGGCTAAGGGATTTGATTCATCTCCCAAGACACACTATACCGACGAAACAATATTTGTCGCTGAAGACATGCTTCGACGACAAAATATTCTGTCGCCTAAGACAAAAGGTATCGGCAAAAATATATTCGTTCTGCAGTGTGTCAGATAATAAGTCAATTTCTTAGCCGACAGACTGGTTCGTCAACTAAGAATAAACAGTCGTCTCCCAAGAGACATACTACACTGACGGAAAATTATTTGTCGCTCAAGACGTACTACGCCGACGGAAACATTCTCGTGGCACTACCAAAAATAAGGTTTTAGGCGACAAAATGGAAAAAACCGGGAGACAATTTTTTTTTTCGTCGCCTAAGAGGGAACTTAGGCAACGAAAAAAAAAATCGTCGCCCAAGGAAAAAAATCGTCGCCTAAAGTTCAACTTTAGGCGACGAAAATAAAATCGTCGCCTAAGGCTAAATTTCGTCGCCTAATATAGAAACTAGGGCGACGAAAAAATATTTCGACGCCTAAGATATTTATATCGTCGCCTAAGTTTTTTAATCCTTAGGCGACGAAACTCAAATATATCGTCGCCTAAGTATTTTATTTTTTTATTTTTACTTGGCCGACGAAATACAAGCATTTCGTCGGCCTAATAACATCTTGACCGACGAATTACACTAATTTCGTCGGCCAAGAGTAATCCTAATAATTAAAATAAAATAAAACACATTTAAATTTCATTGTACAGGATTTTTTATTTTACCCTTGGGCGACGAATTTAACAAATATCGTCGCCCAAGTATCGTATTGGCCGACAAAATTATGGTAATTTCGTCGGCCAGGAGAATCCGAATAATTAAAATAAATAAAGCACATTTAAATTTCATTGTACAGGATTTTTTATTTTTACCCTTGGGCGACGAATTTAACAAATATCGTCGCCCAAGTATCATAATGGCCGACGAAATTAAAGTAATTCGTCGGCTAAGATAATCCGAATAATTAAAATAAATAAAACACATTTAAATTTTAAGGAAATGTTTTTTATTTTTATAGCCCCGTAAGCGTCTCGTCGATTGGAAACTATTCTCAGTTGAAGGTCCGGCCAGATTACGTGATTTGGACGGTCGAATAGCCGTTTCCGTCCGTTTAGGGGTTTGACCGCGCCGATTGACCGGACGGATCGAGCCCTTATCGTTGTCCGATGGAGCTGAATTTTTGCCCACCCACGTAATTTGTTATGCTGGTCATATCTGACGGTCGGTTTTCAGTTCATCTTCTCCGATCACCAAACTCACGATATATGTACTAATGTTGTATAACTTTTTTATACAAGTGTTGAGTTTAAGTTTCGTTTTGAAGACAACGTATACGTAGAGGCCTCAAACGCAAGAAAGTCGTGAAATAAGATATGACTGGAACGGTGAAATACGTCAACCCGTGAAAAATGAAGATATTCCGGTAAAATTTCGGTGCCGGTTGTTCCGGTCAACGAATTTTTCTCTTATTTCTACCTAGTGGTAGCCCTATCCCGGTTTTTATTTGTTTTTTATTTTTATAGCCCCGTAAGCGTCTCGTCGATTGGAAACTATTCTCAGTTGAAGGTCCTGCCAGATTACGTGATTTGGAGGGTCGAATAGCCGTTTCCGTCCGTTTAGGGGTTTGACCGCGCCTATTGACCGGATAGATCGAGCCCTTATCGTTGTCCGATGGAGCTGAATTTTTGCCCAGCCACGTAATTCGTTATGCTGGTCATATCTGACGGTCGGTTTTCAGTGCCTCTTCTCCGATCATCAAACTCACGATATTCTGAATTTTATGATAGAACTCTTGGCCGACGATTTTCTTAATCTTGGGCGACGATATTTATAGTGTAGAACATTGTCGCCCAAGAAGAGTCTTAGGCGACGATTTTTAAAGTTTTGGGCGACGAGATTTATATTGAAGAAAATCGTGCCCCCCTTCAGAATCCAATTCCCTCTTTCGTCCTTCTCTCTCTCTCTCATTTCTCGAATTTTGAATCTCTCAGAATCCAAAGCCACTCTCCTCTTCTCGCTTTGCTTCCGATCTGGATCAGGACCGGCCGCGCGGTCCGGAACAGGCGGCGGTGATGGCGGAGAATCGTCAGTGCTCCGGTGAATGACGGTAGCTCTATAGGTTTGTGAGTTTCTCTTACAATTTAAATTGAGAGAATTTGTGAGATTTTGGTAGAATTGGAAGTAGAATTGCAGGAGGTTGCGTATTTAGGAAGTAATTAAGTTCACTCTTTGCTCTTGATAGTTACTAGTTACTGCTGCATTATGGTGAATAGTTAAAAGTCTGCTTTATGCTATATGCTCTGTTTTGAAGTAGCGGTACTGTAATTCGGAGTGTTGATAGAGTTTTGGTAATGTGTTGCATTGATGAAACGTATGAATTTTCAGGGTATTCAGGGAGTTCTGACTTTAGCTTTTCGAAAGCTAATCCAGTGGAGATATCACCAACTAATGAAAAGCCAGTGCATTCTGTTCCGGTAAAGTTGGAGAGATCAAAAACGGAGAGCACCAGACCTGGTGTATTGTCCAAAGAGGCAGCAAAGATTTTCGACAACAAAATTCCGGTCCAGCAGAAGGTAAATTATTCATCAAAGGTGATATCTTTGTTTCTTGCATCACTGATTGTTACGCTTTAAGCTTGTCCAACTTACTTAATATTTAGTAATAGTTATTGACAATCACAGAAATGTGGAGTTTTACTTAATATTTACCATAAATTTGTGTAAATTATGGTAGGATTTTAGGGTAAATTATGGTAAATTGTGATGTAAATGATAATTGTAAAATATTAGGGTTTACGGTTTAGGGTTTAGGGTTTAGGATTTGTGGAAATAATTTGTAAATATATTGTAAATGATTAAATAATTTTTGATTAAATAATTAAATAATATAAATTATAATTGTAAATATATTGTGGAAATTTTGTAAAAAATAATGGATTATTTTTTAGTAAGGATGTAAATATTCGTAAATAAATTTTTGTGAAATTTAATTATTTAATTATCGAAAAAATACTAACAAGTGGTAATGCAGCAATGGTTTGTGGTTCCCGAGGAGGGACGTGACTAGGCGGACAAGGCCCATAGGGAGAGGTACCTCTATTTAATAAATTATTAAATTTTATTTTTTTTAATAATATATTTAATATTTTTTTTGTATATGTAGGTTTAAGGAGTGGAAGCACGACCTTCGGGAACACTGGAAGCAGTACGGGAGCGACCGTTCGGGTACCCTGAAGGAGTTCGGTATGGGAGGCGCTGGAAATGGGATCCTGAAGACGACACCAGGATTTCAGCGCAAGGGAGCCGCCGGAGCCTCAAAGCAGCAACAGCCAGACCACTCGGCTACAGGATCAGGTCGAATGTCTACAGTCTGAGCTGGAAGCCCAAAGAGCGAGGGAGATAGCCATGACGGAATCATATGCGGACTGAATTTAGATTTCGAGTTTCTCCGTAGGCAGATGGACTGAATTTTTGTAATAAATTATTTATAAATTTATCATATTTTTAATTAAATTTTAGTATTAGAAAAAATTTAAAGAAATGCCGAAAAAAAAAATTCCAGCAAAAATTAAAAAAACATTATTTATATATTTAAAAAAATTATTTAAATATTTTTAAAAAAAATTTAAATATATCTTAAGCGACGAAATTGTTAAATCGTCGGTCAAGGACTTACCATATAAGACGACGAAAAAAAATTATCGTCGCCTAAGATGTAGTGATATTAGGCGACGAAATATTTAGTTTCGTCGCCCAAGGTTATAAGATCTTAAGCGACGAAATAATTTCTCGTCGGCCAAGGCGTTAAATCTTAGGCGACGAATATTGTTGGGCGACGAGAAAGTTGTCTTAGGCGACGAAATTCGTGTCGTCGCCTAAGAATTAACTCTTAGGCGACGATGGACTGAATTTTCGTCGCCCAAGTTCTTCACCGACGCACTTCTAGCGACGACTTCTTGGGCGACGACTTGTCGTCGCCCAAGTACTTAGGCGACGAATTTTTTAAACAGGGCGACAATTTTTTTTCGTCGCCCAAGATCCATTTTCTGGTAGTGTCGCCTAAAAAGTTTCTACAGACAGAAGTTTGTCGTCGCCTAGGAAAATCTTAGTCGACGGACAATGTCCGAAGCTGAATTCCTTCGCCTAAGATTTACTAAGCCGACGCAAACTTACTGACGGAAAGGATTTGTCGGCTAGGAATGTCTTAGCCGACGGAAATTCCCGACAGTCATTTTCCGTCGCCTAAGTAGATTTTAGGTGACGGTTCTGTTGTCCTATACAACGGTTATATTTTCGTCGCCTAGGTAGATTTTAGGTGACATTTATGTTGTCCTATACGACGGTTATATTTTTGTCGACCAAGAGACGTACTACACCGACGAAAAATTATTTGTCGCTCAAGACGTACTACCCCAACGGAAACATTCTCGTCGCCTAAAAAAGTTTCTACCGATGGAAGTTTGTCGTCACGTAGGAAAATCTTAGTGGACGGACAGTGTCCAAAGCTGAATTCCGTCGCCTAAGATTTACTAAGCCGACGCAAACTTACCGACAGAAAGGATTTGTCAGCTAGGAATGTCTTAGCCGACAGAAGTTCCCGACAGTCATTTTCCGTCACCGGCCTATGTAGATTTTAGGCAACTGTTATGTTGTCCTATACGACGGTTATATTTCTGTCGACCAAGTAGGACTTAGCCGACGGAAAGGTTTGGATTCCGTCGGCTAAGAGCCATTTTCCTGTAGTGTGTACATTCTACAATCATTACTTAAATCAAGTCAAAGTACGTATCTCTAATTAATTAGAAGCAATGATTCTGTTTGTTCCATATATGTTTTCAGACTGCATGTAACAACCTAATGTGATCGATAATGGGATCATTTTGTTCAAAAATGTTAACCAACCTAATCTTCCGTTCTTCTTTTCTTAGGTACGTTCTGCAACTCTAATGGCAACTCACCTACAAAACTACGACTTCATCAACTTGTTTGATAACAGCGAGTGTTCCATTCTTCCATTCATAGTTTGCTTCCTTTGATTTCTATTTTCCCATGGCTAAAATTAGTCCAAATCTATTTTTGGTTATATTCATCAGCCTACAGGTTTCTTGCAGCAATGAAGTCGTCAAAGTTTGGCAAAGCCCCATAAACAAACTTAAAATTAAGCTTGCTGCAACGTTCAATTAGGCATCTTTAGGCACAGGGTCAAACTATATATTTCAATATATAGTAACACATTATTCTCAAGTAATCATCTCTTCCCTACTCAATCTCCATGCCCTAATGCATATACTTCCATTCCATGTAACCCCGACGTGGCTTCTTCATCGACGTAAGTTGTGGTGGGTGGTGTGAAGTTCAGGTTTAGCTTTAAGCTTGCTTTGCTAAAGCAGAAAGAAGCTGGAGATCCCCTTGTTTTTTCTTTGATTCAGTTTTACTTGCTCCTGAAGGTAGTGTGTGTAATATGACTCTTATGTTGTCTATGTTTCCTTTGAGTCATATATGGTCTTTACTTAATTGGGTACATGTACTCAAGTACTCAACTTGTTAGGCAAAACTAATATTATTGTTCTATGGAAATTGGGTGTTGAAAATTGTGATCCTTGCTTAATATATATGGGGTTTTGGGGCCATTTGGCCAATTGGGGTTTCTCTAAACATCGTTAAACAATGATTATAAACCTTCTTAATCTTAAGACACAGCAGAGAATGGGTAAATTTGAGTCAAAGAGAAGAGAGCTGTGGTTAAACACAGCAGTGCCGAAAACGCAGGGAAGCCCTTTTCTGAGGCGTCAAAGTCGGCTTTGATTTGTAGTGAAGTTAACGCGTTAGTAATCTCTTTAAAAAAATTAAAAAATAAAAATAAAAAACCACACAGTTTGATTCTCATTTTCTTTTAATATAAGCGTTAATCCCATGTGAGCTTTGATGCATTTTCCATGGGGGTGCTTCCCTTGCACTTCTTGTCTTTACCCTTTTCTTTTATGTATATATAAAACCCACTCATTCCGTTAGCTCGTCAACCAAATCAGGACCAGCTTAGTTTCAAAGCTCTTTTTGGCTTTTGCTACCTCCTCCTCCTCCTTTTCATCGTGAACTTGACCCTCCTCAACGTGGTTCTTCATTCCTGTGCTGCGTAGTTGCTGCTGGTGAACTTCAAGTGTTCTACGTAACATATTCCTCCCAGACAGTTGTATACATATCATCTTCTACTTTGTTTCAAAAGAGATATCATCACTACTCTTAAACGTTCATAGCTTTTTTCAGTTTGGTTTCTTGGTTTTGCGATCTTTCGGTAAGTGTCAAGGTTGAACATGCATGTATATACTTTTAAGGTTTACCAGAAGTTCTGAACTAATGGATTGTTAATGTTTCTGCTTGCAGTTGTAGCACTGATTTAATTTTGTGTACTTGAACATCATATGATGGGAGGACTTGATCGAAATACGAATACGAGAAGTAGGGATTACTTGGAAGGAATGCTGAGTGATTATGTTGGAGGAAAAAGCAAGGGGAAGCCTCAGAAGAGCACTTCTGCTAGGCTTGTCACAGCTCTCACTTGTCTGCAATTTGCCTTTGCAGTTTATGCAACATTCCTTCTCTACTATATGAGCCCTTCCATCGATTTGAGAACCAAACCAGACTTCACATGGGCTACCAAGATTGCACAGCAATGGAAACAGTACATTATCCCACCCCACATCATTGGCCACTATCAAGATTCTGCTTCGCTTGTGAGATTGGCCGAAATCCAACCCATCACTCCCTCCGAGGTCTGCGAGCACGAAAAGATTGATTTCGAGCAGAAGAAGTCCAGTGATGCTCAGATGATCAAGCTGAAGACAGAGCTTTACCATGAGGTGTTGGACTTCCAAAGCCAGAACATTGGTACTGAAACTCTTGCTCAGCTGATGGCAATGAAGTCCAAATGGGATTTGAAAGGTCCTAACAGACCAAAAGTCACAGTGATCTTGAACCACTTCAAGAGAAAAACATTGTGTGCTCAGCTTGATACCTTGCTCCAACAAACCCTTCCTTTCCACCATGTTTGGGTTCTTTCTTTTGGGAGTCCAAATGAGCTCTCTTTGAAGAGAATCGTCGACAGCTACAATGATTCAAGAATAAGCTTCATTAGTTCAAACTATGACTTCAAGTACTATGGAAGGTTCCAAATGGCTTTACAAACCGAAGCCGATCTTGTGTACATTGTTGATGATGACATGATTCCTGGGAAGAAAATGCTGCAGATTTTGTCACATGTAGCCGGAACGGAGAAGTACAAGAACTCTAATTTGGGCAGCATAGGAAGGATTTTGCCATTTAGACAAAAGGACTTCACTTTTCCAAGCTATAGAAAGTTCAGGTCTAAGGAGGCTGGACTTTATTTACCTGACCCTGCCTATGATATTACTCTGGATAAAATTGTGCAGGTGGACTTCCTTTCCAGCTCTTGGTTCTTATCTGCAGAGCTGATTAAAACACTTTTCATTGAGACACCCTTCACATTTTCGACTGGCGAAGACCTGCACCTTAGGTATGTGTTCATTTTGATTGCAACCCCTTTAACTTCTGCATTTATTTTTATCTGAACTGAAGTTTTTACCTTGAGCACAAAACTACATAGTAAACAGGAGTTACCTTGAAAGTTTAGTAAGTTGTCATAATTAAGTATTTAAAACATATGGGTTCTAGATTTGATTCTCCATATTTATTGGTTACTCTAAAACTATGATTTGAATGCCTTGGGGGGGTTGGATTAATTCTGGGATTGCTTACAGAATTGTCTAGGGAACAAACTTCATCCTCTATACTCGGAAACCCTTTGGACTTTGAAGTTCTAATTATGTACTTAATTAGATTTCTTTCTTAGATGATGAGTTTGGTTGAAGGAATCTTGAACTCATTGCACTAATAATGGAGTCAACTTGTCTCTTATGCAGCTGATGAATATAAGACTTTCTAATTATTGTTTTTAAACACAGTATAATACCTTCTGTTTAAAATACCTATTTCTGCACTGTTTCCACTATATTGATTTTCTGCATCCACTTGTTTGTCTTTTGTACATGATTAATTTACTCTACCTTATACATGTTTATTTTTCTGGATTAAGCAACAACCTTCTTGGAAAGATGGTTCTCTTTTTAAGATTCCCTAAAGCATTAGGGGATTGTTATTGCACTCCATTGGCCAGAACAACATTTAGGCCAACACCAGTAAGGATATGTACATGAAAAGGGTTTTAAGCACAGCAGAAGGATTCTTTTGATTCCGAAAACAAAGTTTCAATTATTTCTTGCAAAACATTGGAATATATGTCAGATAAAGAGGGCTTAAAGGTTAATGATGTCAAAATTATGTTCAGAAGACTTTGTTTTCAATTAGATACTATCATTTTTTAGTTCACAAGTCTCCAAGTCTCTAATGATGTTCCTTTCTTGATAAAAATGCAGTTATCAGCTTCAAAAGTACAGAAATGCTGGCTCATTTGTTCTTCCAGTTGACCCAAAGGATAAGGAAACTTGGGGAGACAGTGAACATAGACTTGCTTATGTATCTGAAACCACTGTAATTTTCAAAGACATTGTTCAAGTCCGAGACGATCAATGGTGGAAAGCACTATCTACTGGTTATATCACTCAGTGGGCTGCAATGCATCCTCAAAAAATTGATGCCCTTTTCTATGCTCATTCTGTTGATGAAGTTAAAGCACTTGCACCCCTTCTTGCGAAATTCAGGTCCACTGTTGGAAAGAAAGCTTACATCGCCGTCTCTGGAGGCAATTTCTGCCCTTGTGAAGATGCAGCTACTGCACTGAGGTGGCCTAAGTTGGTATGCAATGAGAGGAGGTTTAAAATCTTTGATTTAGCTGTGGGGGCTCTTTCGGATATATCAAACTCCGAGGTGGTAGTGCTGCAAGGAGTGTATGCTAGCATGAAAGGCTTGATCAAAATTCACAACCCAAGTGTAGTGATCGCAGTGGCTGATATTGATCCTAATGTGAAGAAAACTTTGAAAATGGCCACAGAGACTAATGGGAATGGTACAACATTGGTTCTTTTACCAAGGTCTTCAGTATCGAAAGTTCTTTGGATGGCTGATCTTCGAACAACAGCATTGCCAAGTAAGAATCCCAACTTATCTTTTATTCAAATTTCTTGTACCTTAAGCTAACAGAAGTACAGAACCATTTTACTAGGTGTTTACCAAGCACTTGTTAACCAACTAATTTTTGTTTTGCAGATTGGAACAGAATGCGGATTTCTGTCAACATTATCACCCAAAACCGGGTGCATTCCCTTACAAGGCTTCTCAAATCTCTCAATGATGCATACTATCTTGGGGACGAGGTACCTATCAGCTTCAACATGGACAGCAAAGTTGATGAAGCAACTATTAGATTAGTAAGCTCATTTGAGTGGCCTCATGGCCCTAAAACTCTCAAGAGGAGGATCATACAAGGAGGACTTATTCGAGCTGTCAGTGAGAGTTGGTACCCTTCATCTGATGATGATTTTGGTCTGCTACTCGAAGATGATATCGAAGTCTCACCTTACTACTACCTATGGATTAAATATGCCCTCTTAGCTTACCACTATGATCCTCAAGTGTCTCTCCCCGAATTGTCCTCAATCTCTCTCTACACCCCTAGGATAGTTGAGGTGGTGAAAGAAAGGCCTAAATGGAACCCAACAGTGTTTTTCAAGAACATCCATCCAAACACACCTTATTTCCACCAGTTACCATGCAGTTGGGGAGCAGTCTTCTTCCCCAAGCAATGGAGAGAGTTCTATGTCTATATGAATATGAGGTTCACCGAAGATGCCAAGAAAAACCCAGTTCAAATTCCAAAGTCCAGGACTAATGGTTGGCAAGCATCATGGAAAAAGTTCCTCATAGACATGATGTACCTTAGAGGATATGTGAGTCTTTATCCAAACTTTCCCAACCAGGCAAGCTTTTCCACAAACCATATGGAACCCGGGGCTCATATTAGCGCCAAGGACAATGTTGTGAACCATGACAAGTCAGATTTTGAAGTGCCATTGTTGAAGGAAGACTTCCGAAATTTCTTGCCAGGTGGTAAATTGCCTCCGGCCTCAAGATTGCCATCTTTGAACCTGTTCAACATGCCGGTTTCCCTTAAAGGCTTAAAGGCAGCTGGAGCCAAGTTGGGGCAGGATGTGATTGGATGTAACAATGCCACAGAGATAGTCATGGTTGATCATCAAACTGGTCTACCAGCACGCTGTGCCAGGTTCTGATGAATCGAATTGTTATTGATTATTCTTTATTTTTAAAACAAAGATAGTTCTGTATTTTCATTTTTTTTATGTGGGAGGTTGGTGCTGAGAACAACGTGGAACAAAGTTGGATAAGATGGGAAGGATAGGATTTTGGCTAAGAAACTTGGGTTTATGTTGCTCACTAATGATGTACAGCAGCCTAAAGTGGTTCGCAGAACTATGTAAGCAACCAAAGTGATTCATGTAACTTTGTAAGCAAAAGGAAGGAATGTTCAATCAATGAAAATTTCTCTCTTAAACGTTTCAATGAGATCAGAGGCATGCACTGCATTTCTTCGAATTTCTTTGTATGCTATCAAACTTGTTTCTTCAATAGGAGAGCAATAGCAGCAGTGCAGCACTGCCAGCACAACACATCACTATGCCAGATAATGCATCACACGACGGGGAAAAAATGTTGTCTGTTAAAGGTCAAATCCGTTGTTAATCCGATCGCTGTCTGATCAACATGTCACACAACGGCTAAAAAAGCTTGTCTAACTAACTGATACACAACACTATAATAAAAACCATTGTGTGAGTCTCGACAGATATTATCGACAGCTGCCGACACATGTCGAGTTGCTTCTCGGCAGCTGTCGACATATGTCGATGAAATATGCCGAGAATCACACAATGGTTTTTTTGTAAAATGTTGTTGTGTGAGTCTCGGCATATATTATCGACAGATACCGACACATGCCGAGCTGCTTCTCGACAGCTGTCGATGATATCTGTCGAGAATCACACAACAGTTTTTTCAATAAAACCCTTGTGTAATTGTCAACTCACACAATTGTTCTTTTTAAGAGCTGTTGTGTGAATATCGATAGATCTCATCAACATATGTCGAGATATGTCGAGGTCGCTCTCGATAATATATGTCAACAATCACACAACAGCTTTTGACATGAAAACTATTGTGTGAAGTGATATTCATACAACAGGTTTTCTCGATTTTATGGTTGTGTGATTGTTAAAGAGTAGACATGATTTTTGCTAATAGGCATGGTGTGAATAAATATCATTTTCGTCAAACAACGTTGGATTGTTATTAATGTGTTGTATGTCTTACTAATTTACCAAATAAACAATAACAACTAAAGCATATTGAAATCATCAAAATCCGACCGAAAGGATCCAAACCATTGTTTTAAATGGGACTTTAAAAGCATGCCCTATTATCCATACAAGAAACTTAAATACAAAATTGTACAAGATACACAATTTAGTTTGCATGAATCCACTTATATTAATCATCAAATAACTTTAATTGCAAAATGAAAGCTCATGCTTCTACACCTTTTCCAGTCCAACAATCCATACTCATATAATTGATAACCTCCTTAACCTGTGATATGACACCAAAAAATTCACTCATCAAGCCTCTCAACTAAAAGAATATTACAAGAGCATGTACAACAATAAAACTCATTCAAATTTTGGATAAATGAATCAAATTTCGGTAGCATACTCAAAAGCATGATCATTACAAGATAAATGAAGTTAGCATACTTTGTTTCTTTCTTAAGAGGAATGTAGGCATTCACAAGAGACTTAGAATTTGGTCTCTTACAATGATCAAACTGCAAGAGATTAGCCATAAACAGGATTGTCTGAAAATTTTCTGCTAAAATCCATAACTCTGCCCATCAAAATCCTAATCAAAGCACAAATCTATGATTAGCTACATACAGACAAAAACATGTCTGTATAGGTAAACATTCTCTTACCATATGTCTACACAGTCACACAATTAAAACAAGAGATAGGATACTTAAACAGATTTTCACTCAAACACAATTATACAAACTAGCATACTGCAGCAGTCACCTTCACACTAAAAACTGTACAAAACCATTTGGAATTTGACTTTGATTTCTTCTAAAGACTCGTAGTAGACACACTAAAGAAGCTTTGAGAGTTGGAATCACTTTAAAACGATTTTTCTTGAATTAGTTATGGATTTTTCAAAGTTCAGCTACAGTTTCAGGATTGTCTGAAAGTTTTCTGCTAAAATCCATAACTCTGCCCATCAAAATCCTAATCAAAGCACAAATCTATGATTAGCTACATACAGACAAAAACATGTCTGTATAGGTAAACATTCTCTTACCATATGTCTACACAGTCACACAATTAAAACAAGAGATAGGATACTTAAACAGATTTTCACTCAAACACAATTATACAAACTAGCATACTGCAGCAGTCACCTTCACACTAAAAACTGTACAAAACCATTTGGAATTTTGACTTTGATTTCTTCTAAAGACTTGTAGTAGACACACTAAAGAAGCTTTGAGAGTTGGAATCACTTTAAAACGATTTTTCTTGAATTAGTTATGGATTTTTCAAAGTTCAGCTACAGTTTCAGGATTGTCTGAAAATTTTCTGCTAAAATCCATAACTCTGCCCATCAAAATCCTAATCAAAGCACAAATCTATGATTAGCTACATACAGACAAAAACATGTCTGTATAGGTAAACATTCTCTTACCATATGTCTACACAGTCACACAATTAAAACAAGAGATAGGATACTTAAACAGATTTTCACTCAAACACAATTATACAGTTTTCATTCTAACGAGTCATTCTTTACAATAACCCTAGTTTTCACTCACACAACGCATAAAAGCATTAAGAGTTGTCTAAATATGGGAGGCCTGTCATACGAAAACACGTCGAAATGCAATACTCTAAACATTTTTTTTTTGATTTTGTCGACACTCGTACAATCATATGGTTATTATGTATGAACTCATATAAGAAGTTGGTGTCAATTATATCATGATGATTTGGCTCCCATAGTGAAAGTAAGTGTAATTAGAGTTGACCGTGTCGATCGACACATGTAATACCGAAAATTGATGACATTTCTACCACAATCATGCTTCAATATCGTAAAAATGTCTATACGGTTCGATTTTCAAAATTTCATTTTCTCAATGGTATCTCTCTAGATAAACATACGTTTATATAATATGTACTACACATGTTATGTCACATTATGTGCCACATAGTAAACAAGTTATATCTCATTAGTAGGTTGATTGTGATATAGATGTTTAGGATTAAAATCATGAAAATTCAACCGTTTGATATAATTATGATAGTGAAGTATAGTAGTGAAACAAAATTCACAAATTTTCAGAAACGTTTAGGTATCGATCAACTCGGTCAACCATAAATTCAACAATATTAATTTTACATCACACATCAGTATTAAAAAAGAACCGTTGTGGCACTACAATAGGAAATTTATTAGGGTTTAGGGTATTTTAGGGGTTAGAGGTTACGAAACATACAACGTAATATTGAAAATAATTGTGTGATATACCTTTACACAACATTTCTTAGTTGATTGTTGTGGGATGAAGAACTTAAAGTAGTATTGTCAAATCTAAGAGAAGGGCTTCATCGTGACACAAAAATACATTATACAACCAAAACTGAAAAGTCGTTGTGTGATTGTTGAAAATACTATACTCTCACACAACAGGTTTGAGTGTTCCGTTGTTACATCAAAATCATCAAGGCTATCCTTCACAAAAAATTTAGGTTTTCAGAGGATGTAAGAGCAATTTTAAAACTAGAAGTCTGCAACCTGACATGAGAGATATATCATACAACAGATGTATAAAAAGTATTGTGTGATAGTTTAAATTGTATACATTCACACAACATTTATTTGTTTCACTGTTGTGTAACAACACCCAGTTATATGTCAAACTAGAGTGGGTTTAGAAGCAAAATGGGCCTCATTTTTATCTTCATTCAGACAACAAAATATTGTCTAAAGTGTTGTACTAGTTTAAGGAAAAAAAAACTGGAATGATCTCAAACTATCCACACAACGGATGAATGTTTCTGAACGTTGTATGAAGCATTTTTGAAATTTGTACAACTCTGCTATTGTGTACCGTTGTGTGAAAAGTGTCGTTTGTTGCACTTATTGGCGTAGTGCATCTACATCAATCACTATCAATAGAGCAATGTGTAAGTGTAGTCGGTAGTCAGTAAACTACCTTCCCCGCCCATAGACCAGTCATGGAACTTGTAGACCGACATCCAAGCTACCTCGCCATGGTGAAAGATCATCGGTACCACATCGGGAAGGTGCTCCTCTAAGCTCCACAAGAAGACACCATAATAAGATAAATGTGTATTTTGTCCCACATCAGAAACATAATATAAGAGGAAACCTTCCTTATCTATAAAAGGAAGGATTCCCCTCTAGATATAGGGATCGGTAAGACTCCATCCCTAGATATAGGGAGAAATGATACTCCACCCCACGAGAGATAGAGGAGATTAACTGCACTCCACCTCGCGGGATAGATCATCCCCCATCCCTCCCTTACTTCAGACCGCGCGGGATGGTTCCTTTTGTACCCCACGCGAGATGGAAACTCTTGTAACACAAAAGGCCTATTGGCCATGATAGTAGAATCTTAAGTGGACGTAATCGTGCCTCCGATGGCATGGTGAACCACTATAAATGTTGTCCTTGTGTGTGTTCTCATTCAATTATGTTCTTGCATAGCATGCGGGATCTTGCAGAAACAATTGACGCCGTCTGTGGGAACCATTACTAAAAGTCATATTGCTCTGCCACCCGAGAGGTATCCCACCTAGAGGCATTTCATTCAAATCCATGAGCAATAGGAAGAGGCCTTGCATGGAGGCGAGGAGAGATAGCTCGCATGGAAGGAAAGCGAGATGACTTCACATGGGAGACAACGCCAAGAAACAAGAAGAGGACTTTGCATGCAAAAGGGGGACAAGATGAGGCGAGCCAAGGGCTATGTTTGTGGCTCGCCAGTGGAAGAGTTGGCAGGTATTAAGGGGAGGACCTGGCATAAGTTATCAAACGAGTTGGATGTGGACCCCGTGAGCTGACCTCGCGAGATAATGTGCTACGCGAAGCGTTAACTTCGCGCAGGGGAACCCCGCATGGGAGAAAGACCTTGTGAAGCATTGACAACTCCTACATTCCGCGTCCACGCGGTGGCACGCCCCGCCCCTAGAAGCAGAATCCCGGTAGTCCAATTCGGTTATAACTCCCCTCTGGCAACGCCTGCTCTGTGAGATACCAGAGGAACCAGCCGGGATCATCGGATCTGCAAGCAGCGGGTCCCGGTGGAAAATTGCTATGGACACCCATAGCTAAGTCAAGTCGAACGAGAGCTTAGCCGGAGATGATTCAACGGGACCCAAAGAGTTCATGCAATCTCGAGTTGTCTAGTTATAGTCAACTACCAACTCTTCCCGTTGGCCAATATTTTTACTGTAGGAACGTTCGTTGTTAACCCGAGCGGGATGAATAATCATCAGGGAGCGATAGTTCATGCGGAAGGGACCCACCACCTGGCCTCTTGACCTCCGATGCCCGGTCGATCCCATTCGATATGGGATGCAAGGGGACAGAAATTCCAATATGGACATTAGTTAGACTCGGCAACTAGCCTCCCGGCGACGTTTGCTACCGAGACGCAAGGTTCGGAAACATCGATCGGGATTTCATCTCGACCTACCGACCAGCTATGCCTCACTCGGCGACCTTGGCGGTCTAGCCTGCAAGTCGAGTACAGGACAAGCATCATTGGCTCAGCTCAATCGAATCATCGGGAGGTGCCTAGATATGCAAATCTTGCGAGCTCTGAGGAGTATGCTAAAAAGAGAAGGGGGAGTTGGTCAGATCTAGACGGGAGTGGATTTGGACTAGACACCCCGCACCCTACTTTGGCCACCTGTAAGGCGCCTTCAGAAAGCTTCTGGATGACATCCTTATCTGTAATCCTACCGATGGCACCCACTTTTCTCAGGGAGTCGAGAATGCAGCTCTAAACGAAGTCATTCTCGGGAACTCGTATGAGGCAAAAGAAAAGGAAAAGATAGGACCCAGAGAGTTGCTATAGGCACCGAGGAGTTGATTTGTGCACCATGTCGTATAGCGCAAGCCACCGCGATCATCCGGATAAGCCTCCAACCTCCTACTCTCAAAGGACCAGGCCTCTATGAATTTGATAACCCGTTGATTTGACTGGTGGCCAGTCGGGATAATTCACAGATCTGACGACCGGAGTTCGAGCAAGAAACAATTGTCACTTGTCGGTTTCATCAACGAGCGGGAGCTAGAATGCGAAATCTATCTGAGTTTCTCGCCTTGGTCAGCATGCTCGACAGCCTTGCTATCTTGTTGGTAGATATCTCCAGGAAAACCTTTCCTTTCTTAGAACGATCACCCCGGGAGCCAGTTACCGGTTGCAGCTAGCTGGTCAAGCAATACCCAAGGATGCGCGAAATGAGGTTGGCTGATGCAGACTCCGCCTCCTTCTTCGCGGAGTCTCAGTGCGCGAAGCCTTCTCGCGTTCACTGAGTCTCAGTGTACGAAGCCATCTTGCACTCGTGAAGTCTCAGTGCGCGAAGCCATCTCGCGCTCCCCCCCAAGTGCATGCGGACTCCGCCACTCGGCCCTTCTCGAGGTCTCTCTTGAGCGAAGCCATCTCGCCTTGCGGACTGCTTCTTCAGGAAGCCGCTTCTTGATTCCATATGAACTCTACTACGCGATCTCGCTGGCGGGCCATTACTTATAAACTCATCTATGTTGAGAATGTTTCGTTGTCGAGAACCGAATTATGACATCAACGCTTATCTTGTTCCGGAACCCGAAAACAACTCCCCGGTATAAAAATGAAATCCCGTTATCGGGAGCGCAATGATACATCTCTATCGGGAGGCAACAACTGCTGGGAAGGAATCATCGGCTCCCGGTGGTGGGTCTGGATCACAGCCCTATCGATGAGAGCAATAGGACAATCACCTGCTCTCGGACGGTACGTATCTCGGCACCCCAACTACTGCCCAACTGCTATGGACACCCATCCCATTATGTCCAGAAGAAGTTCTTCCCGGAAGCAATTTAATCTCCCTGTGAAACTCGGTCCCATGAGTGTTTCTAATTTCAAGTAGTCTGTGATCAAAGTTTCATCTCCCTCCTGTTGTTGGGTTCGCTCTTAAGAGCAGAAGGATCTCCAAATGCCAGATCAACGAGACACCTTCTTATGAGGCATGAGAACCAATGCATGGACAATTCTATTCACCCACCGGGAATCAACCCTTTGCACCTATCGGGAAGCCTCATCTATCAGCGGTCATCCCCTGAAAGCGCCATCCGGTATCCATATCTTATCAACTCCAAACTCCTGACTGGGAGTGGGCCACTCGATTTGCAGGAGAAACTGTGTTCAGTATGGTACCCACTGAAAAATTGCTATGGACACCCGGGACTACCTCTCGTGCATCAGCCAACATACATATTTGCTCCAAGCACACGGGTGTTTCTTAGAATCAAGGCATTTATTCCACTGGAAGTAGCACAGAAATCAAAGGCACGGGAGCTCGGATAGTAAAAAAAGGAATGTGGGAGAAGTTTCTTGAGGTATTGGCCACCCTGTGGGTGATCATCTCCGGGAGTCTCCATCAAGCACTGTCTTTTGGTCTGGACACCCGTCTTCGTACTATGGCCACCCAGAGAGCCTGGAATGAATGGCACCGGGCCCCAAAAAAACACTATGGACACCCGGAGCTATTTATCTGGAAAAAGTCAACAACCGTACTGGCAACAAGGATTCACCGTCCGGGCGGGCATGAATCTGCACCTCCTGCGTGCACCCATTCGGCAGCTATTATCACAATCCTAGCCCCGTCGAGTAAGTTTTGAGGTCGGGGGTCATAAGGGGCATATTTTTATCTTATTGATGAATTCCTCAGCTCGTGCGCAGTCCTTGTATGCAGAGCGGAAGCCTCATCTCGCGTGGTAGTGATGGCACGCGGGCGGACTCCTACTCTAGCAGGGTAGTCAGGGCATGTGGAGCGATGTGAACAGCTCGGTGGAAAGTATCACACGTGGAGCGAACTCCACAGCTCGCGCAGTCCTTGTATGCGGAGCGGAAGCCTCATCTCGCAGGGAGAGCGAAGTCAACAGCTCGCGGGTAGTCTTGGCACGTGAAGAGACTTTATCAGCTCACATGGTAGTGTGGCGCGCGGAGCAAAGTCCTAAGCTCGTGTGGTGGTCATCACACGCGGAGCACACTTGTTAGCCCGCGTGACCTGTTTAGTCTTTTTGCGCGAGGCGAACTCCTCATCTCGCGCGTAGTCATCGTGTATGAGTATGCATGCTGGTCAGTAGGTATTGGCATTCGACAGAGAGGAAAAATTTTCCCCCAGTAAGACCAGGCGGGATCATGGCACTGAAATCCCTAGTAAGATTGGGCGGGATGGGATCATGCAGGAAAAGATAGCAGGAAAATTGTAAGTCCCAGATAAGTTTCAACGGGAGGAAGCATGCAACAACTGCTTAGGAAAATTTTGATTCCCAGATAATAACTAACGGGAGAAAGAATGCAACAACTGTTTCATGAGATTCTTTTTCCCGAGCAAGAACCAACAGGAAGCATACACGAACTAAAATGCATGAACCATTTTGTTTTTCGATAATTATTATGTCATATCCGTACTTGGTTAGCCCCATAATTGTGTCAATCATTTGTTCATTGTGAAGGTACAACAATCCTTGCCCCTCGGAGTTAGAGACATTTTTTAGGCGAACTCCACAGCTCGCGGGGTAGTCCTGGCACGCGGAGTGAACTCCTCAGCTCGCGTGAAAGCATTGCACGCGGACTCCACAGATCACGTGTAGGCAATGTCTGTAAGGCGAAGTCTTTAGCTCGCGTGTGATTCTGGCACACATAGCGAACTCTTCAGCTCACGTGTCGTTCGGGCACGCGGAGCGAACTCAACACCTCGCACGGTAGTCGTGGCATGCGGAGCACACTTTTCAGCTCGCGTGACTATTTCAATCCTTGTGAGGCGAACAACTCAGCTCACCCGAGTGTCAACCCCTCTGTGCGAGGCGGACTCCCCCGCAAGCCTGGAAATGTCAGCCTACAAAGCTTGCACGCGAACTCCTACCAAACTTGCACGCGAACTGTGCAACTGAATCAGTTTTGAGGCTGGGGGTCAGGAGGGATCCGGTGGACTTGAAGATATCAAGAAAAGTAAGATTCGTTCAACACACGTCCTGAGTACGGACTTGGGGGGACTGAGATAGGGTGCCCGTTGATAAATAACTGATCTATAGGCATTTTATATGTTAAGTCCCTACTCAAGACATGTCTTGAAGGGGAACTTGGGGGGACTTGTAGTCGGTAGTCAGTAAACTACCTTCCCCGCCCATAGACTAGTCATGGAACTTGTAGACTGACGTCCAAGCTACCTCGCCATGGTGAAAGATCATCGGTACCACATCGGGAAGGTGTTCCTCCAAGCTCCACAAAAAGGCACCATAATAAGATAAATGTGTATTTTGTCTCATATCAGAAACATAATGTAAGAGGAAACCTTCCTTATCTATAAAAGGAAGGCTTCCCCTCTAGATATAGGGATCGGTAAGACTCCATCCCTAGATATAGGGAGAAATGATACTCTACCCCGCGAGAGATAGAGGAGATTAACTGCACTCCACCTCGCGGGATGGATACTCCCCCATCCCTCCCTTACTCCAAACCGCGCGGGATGGTTCCTCTTGTACCCCGCGCGGGATGGAAACTCTTGTAACACAAAAAACCTATTGGCCATGATAGTAGAATCTTAAGTGGACGTAGCCGTGCCCTCTGATGGCATGGTGAACCACTATAAATGTTGTCCTTGTGTGTGTTCTCATTCAATTATGTTCTTGCATAGCCTGCGGGTTCTTGCAGAAACAGTAAGGATTCTGGTTCAATACGAGCAAATCGATCCCAATGGGATAGGAAACAAAAACATGATCCGTAGAGCAGTAGCCATTAGCCAATAGATAATTGGGCTTGTGGTTCCCCATGGGCTAACGTGAGAAACACTAAAACTTTGATAATTTAATACTCGATAAAATTTAATATTCTTGATTAAATAATACTTTTTGTCAATCCTGAAATAATGATTTAGTACAAAATTAATCTCGATAATCTAATAATCTCGATTAAACAACACTTTTTTTTAAAATAAGGATGATACGTTATTTTATTAATCACCGACGTATAAGAGTACAACATAAACATAACACACCTGCAAAGACAACAATAGAAGAGAGCTATGCAAAACAACATATATGACATAAGTCATCTTAATATTGTAAACCTTAAAGTAGGCATTGCGAACAATAAATCGAAACTGTCATAATCATCTGAGGTAATTTAGATCCAAAAACCGTAGAACCATGAACTGGCTCAAATTGTCCAGGCCCAATGAGCCCAAACTCATAGGACCTAAGTCCAGCTACTTTGGGCACCTTGGTGGGGCACCTAGATTCCACACCATCCACTGCCGTCGTTTATAGGGTTGGGCATAAAGTCTACAGTTCAAAAAAAACGACAAACTGAACCAAACCAGCTAGGTCGAGCCTGTCTTTTTTCCAGGCTCGTTATAGAAAGTGCGTAGATCGGGCCGGTCCTTCAAGCGTGCGGGCCAGGCCCTGTCCCTTATATTAGAAAAAAAGTACGGCCCGAAAGGCCGAGAGTAAATACACGTTAAAGAATAAAGCCCCAATTCAAGTCAGTCGACTCAATTTTCTCCCGCAGTCTTTTTCAATCGACTCAATTTTCTTCTCCCAATCACTAGAGCAGCAGTTTCAATCGAAGATGGAGTAGTTGGTCGATCGAGATGGGTGTCTCCTAGAAGTCGATGCTAGAGCCTTCAGGGTGAGCTGATGGCGTAGTTGATAAGCACAACTGCACAAGGTCGCGTTCGCGACAGACGTCGGCGAGGGTCATGGTATCGATGATGTTGACGCGGATGGGTTTGATGGCGGCGAGGTTCGCTTCGAGGGAGGAGAGGTTCTCGTACGACATCGAGGTCGGCTTCAAGAGAGGCTTGGCATATCTTGTAGCACCATGGCTCCGAGGACGTTGATGGTGTCATGGCGTTCACATGAACTATCCAAACATTTGTATTCATGTGCTTTCTTCTCTTTCGATCTATTCCAAAATTGATGTAATTGGGAACTTTGGGGCTTTTTGGGTTCTCTTTTCTTGTTGTGAATTTGGGGTTTTTGAGATGGTACTGTAATCTAGTTTAGGGTTTGTGAAAGGGTTCCAGTTTGCTTCATGATATCAGATTTGGTAATGATTGAGATGAGATTGGGTGGTGATTGAGATGAGATTTGGTAATGATTGAGATGGGATTCGGCGGTGATTAAGATAGGTCGGAGATGAGATCAAGTCACGGCCTGAAAGCCCGAAGGACCGGCCGATTTTTGGCCGGTCCGGTCTTCTACCGGTCTGTTGGGCGAAAATCGTAAATACTCATATACCTAACACGATTTCACTCCATCTTATTAACTAAGATAAAGTTTTAATTTATGTCCGGTTTGACCCATTCAGAATATAATAAATTCTTTAATAACAACCTCTGTTTTCAAAGGAAAACTCTTTGATTCTAATTATAAAGTATTAACTGGAAATGTGTATGTTTGAGGGTAGTTGGCTTGGGCAGAAATGAGGCTTTGGTTTTTGATGTGGTTGTATCCAGATTTGAATCCAGATTGCCTACATACCCTTGTAAAGGGATCAAAACATTGTAGTTCTTAAGGTTTGGTTATAGATTTGATTTTCTGGTGCTTCAGGAATTTGGTCAGAGTTATTTGGACTGGACGAATTTGACTGGTGGTGTCAGGGATTCTGTTTTGAATTGTGGTTGCATCTAGTGGGCTGCTAGATTGCCTACGTACCCCTTTGTGGGATCAAATCGACCGTAGTTCGTAAGAGGTTTGTAGGCTTTATGGCTTAAATGCCAATTTTGGGCTTGACAAATGTATTTTGGATCTGTCAATTGTATTTTTTGTGGACACCTAATTTGGTAGAGTGTCTGCATTGATGTGAAGTCACCTCGCCACCCCTTAAGGTTCATGCTTTGACGCGAATGTCATCTTGCCACCCCTTAGGGTTTATATTTTGACGTGAATGTCATCTCACCAGGGTTCATGCTTTGAAGCGAATGTCATTTCGCCACCCCTTAGGGCTCATGCTTTGATGTGAATGTCATCTCGCCACCCCTTAGGGTTCATGCTTTGATGTGAATGTCATCTCGCCAGCCCTTAGGGTTTCTGCTTTGGCGTGAATGTCACCTCGCCACTCCTTAGGGTTCATGCTTTGACGCGAATGTCATCTCACCACCCCTTAGGGCTTTTGCTTTGGCGCGAATGTTAGCTCGCCACCCCTTAGGGTTTCTGTGTAGTCACCTGGCTCGCCTGGACTTCCAGTCTTGTAAGGCCATCCTAGTTTGCCTGATAATGTTTTAGCAGGAATGCTTGTTTTCTTCTCTTCTACGGCTTGTTATGCAAAGCGTAAGGCCTTATGTACAAGAGTAAGGGCTGAGCAGCCTGGTCTTCAAATTTGCCCGGAATGCTTGTTTCATTCTCTTGTACGGCTCGTTATGCGAATCGCAAGGCCATGTGTACAAGAGTAAGGGCCGAGTGGCCATATATTTATTGCAGCAAGAGGAGGCGGGGGCGAGGTCATCTCGCCTTCTTTTTGGTGACTACCTCGCGTGGTCGTCTCACCTTAGAGGGAGATGACTTGTGGGCTTCCGGCAGAGTAAGGAACGAGGCCGAAGGATAGAGATACTGCAAAAGAAATAAAGAGAGTTAGAGTGTGGGCTCCACCTTCTTGTTAGCTCGCCACTTCTTTTCCTCTCTCATTCTGCTTTTTGCTTCGCTTCCTCCTCCTTTTTGTTGCTTGTCTGTGTTGACTCTGTCTGCTTCTGTCTTTCTCTTGTTCCCTGCTTTTTGTCTTTCTCTGTGTCTCTTTATATAGAGTGCACGGTTTGGAAGATTGAATTCGTATTAGACTTTGTTGTCCAGTTGTTTGCAAGAGTCACAATTGAACTAAAGAACATTATGCATGTAGCACAAGAAAAGTATTATTATTTTATTTATTTTTTTTTTTGTAATCTTTTTTTTGTATCAACATGGTCCCAGCTTTTTTTCAGTACAAACCCCACCCAGACTTCATTTGTCGGTCCCGATACCGTTCATAGTCCCTGTCAAACTAGTGCCGGTCTGGGACCGTGCCCAACCCTAGTCGTTGATTCCGGCGGTCGACCATGACTCCACCACGCCATCATCAACATGATCTTCCGCTGAGCCTCGCAACCCGTTGCCGCTCCGGGTCCGGCCAATTGATCAAGTAACCTTCGTGATGAAGAAAGCCCCGGTCCCGATCTAGATCCGTCTCCACACCAATCTGGGTCTAGTGTCGCCGAAAACTGCAGCCCCGCACACCAAATTCGAACTTCCAACCAACCATCGACACCGTCAAAGGTGGATTCACGTTGTACGTCCACCTTCACCACACCACCAAGACTGCTCTTCGATCCCGACGTCGCCATCCGCACCCAAGTTTCTTGCCTCCCCACCCAAGAGGGACTATGCAAGGGTCGACGCTGAGATCTCCTCCGTCGCCGCCCTCGTTGCTCGCTGGATCTGTAAACCCTAGGCCGCAAAACCTAGAGAGAGAGAAGCGCTACCTTGTAGCTATAATTTTACTTTTTTGGCAGTAGTGTCAACTGTTTTTAATAGTTCTAACAACACTTTTTGTTAGTCCCAAGGCTATTAATTTATAGAATTTTAATAGCAGGAAGTCTCCCCAATATTCAGAACCCAAAAGGTTGGAGGAATATGCAGGCAGTGGGCTTGGGCCATTTTGGGCCTAGCTTTCTGGCCCAGTCTCCCCTTACATTAATTTGTGTTGGGTTAGGCTTTGTCAGGGCAGCCTGCCTTATTTCTTACCCTAATCAGGTCTTTTTAACGTAACGGTTTTACGGGATTGTTTTCTTGAAACAGACATCAATTGAGATCTTAGGCGTCTAGAGGCTCAAAACACTGGTTTCATTCAAGGCACTAGGTAAGGCTATCATTTTTTGGCAGCTCTTTTGATTGTATCTTTCCTATAAGTCAATAATACGATTGTTTTCTACAATTGTTCATAGAATAGGTGTCTGCTTTTGTAGTTTCGAATAGGTTGGCTGCTTCTGCAGTGTTTCTTCGGGACCCACATCATTCTTATGTGGTACTCATTCCCTAGCTTGACGTATAACATTAAAAAAACTGACCGGTAAAACCGAAATAAACTCAAAGACTGAGGGGCAAAATTGAAATAAAGAGAAAGACTGAGGGGAAAAACTAAAATAAAGGGCAAACTGAAGGGCAAAACTAAAATAAAGGAAAAAATAAGGGATAAATTCGTTAAGACACTGTTCACATAAACAGTCTACCCTCTCCTCTTCCCTTTAATAGAGATATATTATTAGTGTGAGCCATGACCTGTTTGGTTTGTTAGCTTAACCAACAACTCTAAGGTCATGAGTTCAATCCTCCATGATAGGTAATTGTGCATGAGTTATCTAAAAATATTTTTTTTAATTTTTAAAAAGATATATATTATTAATTAAATGAGTTGTCTATGTTATTCTCAACAAGAAAAAGTTGTCTACGCCAGAATATTTTTTCTAATAAACGTATTGTGCGAGCTTATTTCATGTTGGCGGGTTAACTTGCTGCTGTTTCTACCTGCTTCGTCCCGAGCCGGGAAGGGGTCGCGAGGCGGAGCGAAGTAGAATTCTAGGGTCCTTCACACGGTACCTGCACAAATGACAGCGTCACGGGGTCGGGACTGGGGTGGCCCAGTCTTCGACTCTCCGATGCTTAAGTTAGCTTTGAGCACTTGTATGGTAGAGGAGTGAAAGAGAGAGAGTATATGTGAATGTGTACCTTTTATGATAGGTTGAGCTTGTTTTATAGGCCAAGTTTGGGTACCTTTGCCTTAGTCTCCGATGTGGGACTTCTTGCCATCCTTTGAAGTATCTCCCCTTTTGGGGGTGTTTTGCCGCTAGAGTGACTTTGGCAAACGGTTTGTTACCGGCCCTTCATTCTTTGAATGCCTGTGAAGGGCTCACTAAGGCTATCTCAACTGGGTAATTGTACCTTATTCTCGGCTTAGCCAAGTATTTTGGCTATGTACTAACAAGTCCCCAAGTCCCCAGTCCGAGAGAGTTCTTGGGTGGGGAGTTATTCTAGAGATGCCGAGAATAGGTTTTACCCGGGTGCGGGAGGCATGGTGCCGAGTCCCCAAGTCCCCACGCGAGAGTCGCGAGGTGACGGGGGTGATGTTCCGAAAACAGGTTGGCGAGGAGAAATGTTTGCTGCTGCCCTGGCGAGTCAGTCCGCGCTTGATTGGGGAGACTCACTATTGAGCGTTGCTGGCCGTTGCCTTGGCAAGTCAGTCCGCGCTTGATTGGGGACTGTCGCGAAGTGGCGAGTCAGTCCGCGCTTGATTGGGGACTGTCGCGAAGTATCAAGTCAGTCCGCGCTTGGTTGGGGACTGTTGCGAAGTGGCGAGTCAGTCCGCGCTTGATTGGGGACTGTCGCGAAGTGGCAAGTCAGTCCGCGCTTGGTTAGGGACTGTTGCGAAGTGGCGAGTCAGTCCGCGCTTGATTGGGGACTGTCACGAAGTGGCAAGTCAGTCCGCGCTTGGTTGGGGACTGTTGCTATGTGGCGAGTCAGTTCGCGCTTGGTTGGGGACTGTCGCAATGTGGCAAGTCAGTCCGCGCTTGGTTGGGGACTGTTGCGATGTGGCGAGTCAGTCCGCGCTTGATTGGGGACTGTCGCAAAGTGGCAAGTCAGTCCGCGCTTGGTTGGGGACTGTTGCTATGTGGCGAGTCAGTCCGCGCTTGGTTGGGGACTGTCGCAATGTGGCAAGTCAGTCCGCGCTTGGTTGGGGACTGTTGCGATGTGGCGAGTCAGTCCGCGCTTGATTGGGAACTGTCGCGAAGTGGCAAGAGAGTCCGCGCTTGGTTGGGGACTGTTGCAATGTGGCAAGTCAGTCCGCGCTTGGTTGGGGACTGTTGCGATGTGGCGAGTCAGTCCGCGCTTGATTGGGGACTGTCGCGAAGTGGCAAGTCAGTCCCCGCTTGGTTGGGGACTGTTGCTATGTGGCGAGTCAGTCCGCGCTTGGTTGGGGACTGTCGCTCTTTTTTTTTTTTTGAAGTGGCCAAAGGTGACGTGGCTTTACCCTGGCCGTTCAGTTTTGTGGGGTCCAGGGGAATGCCTATAAATAGGGTTGGAGAGAACTGAAGGGGGAGTTCGTGTTTTGAAACTGGAAACTGTGGAGGCGCGATTTGTGTTTTAGGGTGTCGGCTATTCTACAAGTTTCAGACTGGGAAACATCTAATTTCATCCTCGATCGATTGGGTGCGAGCGCTCAGCCGTTTGTAATCAGCTTCACTGCCACTACGCAAACCCGCTGTTTCCAGGTATGAATTTGTCGCTTTCTCTGTCTTTGATTTTGTATGTGGTGGTGGCGGCGTTGTTTCGGGTTATTTGGGGTGTGGGATTGTTCACATGTTTGTGGTGTTGGTAGGATTTCTAGGGTGAGAGATTTGTTGTCGGGCTGGTTAGGGTTAAGGTAGCGGGGTATGGCAGATCCGGTGTGGGTGTCCAGCGAAGAGATCGTGGTGGTCTCTAGTTCACTTAGTGCCGATTCGGACACTTTGCACCGGATGGAGGAGGGATTGGATAGCCTTATGGCGGAGATTGCCCTTGACTTGGGGGAAGGCATTCCTGTGATGGATGCCGGGTCTCATGTGTCCTCGTGTGACCCTCTATTGCAAGAGGTAGATGAATTGATCATGGCGACATCTCGTGAGGAGGATGATTCATTTTGGGAACCCCCTGGCGAGAGTTTGACTTCGTCGGAGCTTGAAGTGCTTCGGCAAAATTGGAGCATTCCGGAGGAGGTCTTGTTGCGGCCGCTTGACCGGGGGGTGAAGTTTTGGGATCCCCCGGGCAACTTTACGTTGGTATACGGGTACCAACTAAAGTGCGGGTTGATGTTCCCGCTGCCCCCGTTTGTGCAGTACGCCTTAGCGTGTCTACATGTTGCCCCGGGGTAGGTTACCCCCAATATGCTGAAGCAAATACTGGGAACAGGCGTGTTATTTCACCTGCTGAAGCAGGAGTTCCCAAATTGTGACGAGTTCAATGCGTGCTGGCATATGGGGTGGTGCGCAAAGAAGGGCAGCGGGGGCTGCGTGACGATGAAGTCACGGGGAAAGTTCAAAGTGTTGGTGGAAGACTTGTCCACCTCAACAAGTGAAACCTAGAGGCGCAAGTGTTTCCTTGTTGGGGGGCAGTGGCAGGAGTGGCACGGGCATCCTTTCCGGGTCCCGGGGAGCTTCCAAAGAATAGGTACCGTGCTCTTGCCTTGTGTTGTTTTGTTTTGTTTGTCTATTGTCACTGCTGACAACTAGCTTTGTGCAGTGCCGCAAGAGTACAATTTGACTGAGCTGATGGAGCGGCGGATTCGCCAGGTGATATGGGCCTTTGAATGTAGGAGCTCATATCGGATATGCCGCCTTGGCATATACAGCCACTTCGGCTACGCCCGGGTTCCGGGTCTGTATTTTAGTAGTTGCGTTGTCTGTTGTAGGTTTGCGAGTCGTTGTCTGACTATTGCTTATTTGTTGCAGTGACGATGCCACGCGACGGGGGTTCACGGAAGAAGGAAGGTCCTTACGACAAAGTGTCGGATGAGGACGTGTTAGATGGGCTGCTGGCTGAGGCTGATCATGCCAAGCAGTACGACGTTGACTTGGAGACGGGGGAGGGAAGGGAGGTGGAGCTGGGGGACTGTGAAGATTTTCTGAGATTGAACCTGGCGGATGAGGATTACGCCTATGTGCCTCCGTTGGTGGCGGAAGCGATGGGCCTAGGCGTCTAGGATGTGGAGTTGGAGGTGGAGGAGGTGCCGGTAGAGGATGATCGCGAGGGCAAACCCGACTAGGCGCAGGAGGAACCTGTTGTGGAGGAGGTCGCGGACCGCGAGGAGGAGACAGGCGCGGCCCGGACTCGGAAGAGGAAGGAGAGGGTTGACCTGGCTCGCGAGGGCCAATCAAAGAGGTAACAGAGGGACAGCCGGTCTGGGGGATCTGCGAGTCTAGCTGAGGTTGCCTTAGCCTTGGATGGGACGGGGGACGCACAGCTATACTTAGCTCAGATGGCCTTCGACATGCGTCACCGTGCTCACGACATGCATGTATTGGAGGATGTGGATCCGCCGGCGGGAATGGCTCTCGCTAAGGAGAAACTGACTTGGGTAAGTGTTTATATGCTTTTGTGTTCCACCGGTTTGAGCTTGGGGTTTATTCGTTGCTATGTGATTGTAGGCGACATTGCTGATGTACGCCGCAAGTGAACGGGCCGCCTCCCACTGGTAGGATGATTCTGAGGCGAAGAGCCAGCAGTTGAGGGAGGCTGAAGAACGTAACCGTGGCCTTGCAGAGCAGCTAGCTCAGGCAGAGCAGAACCTTGCAAAGCAGCTAGCTCAGGCGGATCAGAACACTGCTGTCTTCTAGGCTCAGGTGGCGGAGCTGAAGAAAGTCGTGAGGAAGAAGGATGAACAAGTGGAGGCTTTGGAAGTGGCGGCTGCTAAGGCAGCGTCCTTGGAAGCTGAGGTGGCCAAGTTGATGCAGGAACTTGTGGATCTGGAGGTGTCTTGGAAGGCCAAGTGTGAGCGAGGTGCCATGGCAGGGCAAAGGTTGTTCCGGGAGGGTGAGGTGTACAAGCAGCAGCTGAAGGGTGCCTATAACAAAGGGCAGAATGAGTTGAGCCGGCTGGGCTGCCAGACGGGATGGATTAACGAGGCTGCCATGCGCAAGTGGTACGCAGAGAAAAATGCTACAAAGGTGGCGTGGGAACAAATGACGCCCGAGCAGAAGAAGCAAGCCGAGATCTCGCGGTCTCTGGCGAAACAGCATGAGGCGTGGCGCGCAACGTTTGCTGGACAGAAGGGGACGTCAGTTGCGGGTGACCCGCGACCTCCTGCCATTGCAGCTGCATCATCTGTGAGGGCTCCTGGCCCCGAGGGGTCCATGTCTGCCCAAGTAGCAGTGTCGCAGGTGGCTTCTTCTGCCATTGCGGCTCGCAATCCTCGGGCTCCGGGGTTGGTGGCACGCGCGGGCCTTGAAGTTCAGAAGGCTCCCGTGAAGGGACGCCCCCGCCCTGAGGTGGCTCCTGGTAGTTCACTTATCCGCCCTGCCGTAGCTGTGAGGCCTTCCTTTTTGTCCCGGGACCCGTTAAAGCAGCCGACTGGGCAGAGGGTAGCGGGGACTGTGAGCCAGGTTCGTGGCCGCAATGGCGGGTCGAAGGGGAGTGTGAACAAGTCTGGCGACTCATCCGCTGGGAGGGAGTGAGATGTGCCTGTACACTATGATAGTTTGTAGGACTTTGTTTTGGAACAATGTAAGTGGCGTGGTTAGCCATTGTAATTAATTTATACTAATTTGCCTGGGAGTCCAAGTTGATGTTTTGGCGTTATGTGTAGCCTTTGTGTTTGTCTTGCTGTATACTTTTGTATGGTTTGTGGCCCTGCGTTGCGGGGGTAAAGTATAGCATGTTGGAATGACAAAACACTTCATTGTACTTAGGTGTAGCCACTAGCGGGCAAAGTATACAAAGGTGGAGCCGCTACTGGGCTATTGTATATACACTAGTAACAATGAAGTAACGGCTTTCAAAGCCAAGGTTAAAAGTGGTCTAAGGTAGGTGGTGGCGAGCGTTTGTAGGACTAGGTCACGGGGCTCTTTGTCCTGCACCCCTTTGTGTCGTCTCGTGGATCATCTATGAGTTCCGGGGGGTTGAGAGGCAGCATCTCATGGGCTCCTCGCCTCTATTGGATGGCGTTAAGATGGCCATGCTCAATGGCTGCTCGATCCCCTTTAATTGTCAGGGTGCCACTAGGGGTAGGAACCTTCATGAGAAGCATGTGGCCAGCTATGAAGTACTGCAACCCCCAGAGGATGTCCCGGCCTAAGATGAGATTGTATGATGAAGGGCAGTCGACAATGAGGAAGCGAGCCGTAATGGAAGAGCGGCAAGGAGCTGTTCCCACCGACACGGTTAGGCGGTCTGAGCCTAACAGCTGTACTGTCTCGCCAGAGAAGCTGACAAGTGGGTCGTGGTTATTGTACAGCTTAGTGCGGTCCTGCCGGAGTCCTTGGTAGAAGTCAGAAAACATGACGCTTACAGCGGCACTTGTGTCCACTAGAGCTCTGTGGCACCTGTAATGGTCCACCTGCACATTGATGATGAATGGCTCGTTGTGGTGACAATGCAGGGTATCCTCATCGTTGCGAAATGTCACTTGATCCCACGCTGATGGGGTGATCGTGACACCGCGTTGGATGTCTAGGATTTCTGAGGGTGCCGTGCATTGTCTTTTTACAAAAGGCTGGCGTGGGGGGGACCGTGGGGCTCCACCATGAAAGGTTAGGATTTGGTCATGCACTTCAATGGCGTTGGCTCCTGTGGCGGGAGCACAGTATTGGTGTAACTGCCCCTTCTGGATCAGATGCTCGATAGCATTGCGAAGGCCATTGCATTGCTCTGTTGTGTGGCCATTATTGTCATGGTAGGCACAGTACCTGTTGCTGGTGGCTCGCCGGGGCTTTTTTGGGAACTTTTGGGAGGTAGGGGGATGAGATCTTTGTGCCTGGCCCATATGTCCTCATATGTGGTAGTCAGAGTAGTGTGGACTTCATAATGAGGTGGCGGGGAGGAACGACGCTGTTGCTGTGGAGAGCTCTGGTCCCTCGACTTGTAAGGGTGGTCGCGGTTTCTCTGTCCCCCATGGCGACGGTCGGAGCCACGCCCCTGTTCTCGGGATGGGCCATGTGATTGCCCTTTTTCTTGCCCGCGACCAAAGTGTTCATCTGGTGTCGGGGCAGTAAGAGCTAGCGTTGCATGGGCGGGACGTCCGAAAGTGGCAAATTCAGCACGGGCCCACCGTATCGCCAGGTCCATCAAGACATCGTAGGATCTTGGAGGGTTCTTATTGATCTCCATCAGAAAACTGCCGGGGAGTAGAGCCTAACGGAAAGCCTGCTCCGCCACGCGAGGTTCCAAGTTGTGGCATCTCGCTGTGGCAGATTGCCACCGGGACAGCAATTCATGGAGGCCTTCGCCCTCTTTCTGCTTGATGTGGAACAAGGCGTCTACAGTGCGGTAGATGCTGGTGTGCAATATGAAACGGTTGAGGAAACGTTCCGAGAGTTGGTCGAAGTTGTCTATGGAGTTGGGTGGCAGGCTGAGGAACCAACTGAGTGTCTCTTCCGAGAGGGTCTCTTGGAAGGCGTGGCAAGCTATGGCGTCGCTGTAGCCAGAGGAGCTATAGAGCGAGAATAATGTCGCGAGGTGGAGATGAGGGTCTCTTGTGCCTTTATACTTGTCCATCTTGAATGGCTTGGCTCCCGGAGGCCGCTTCTCCATCTGCACTCGGGGTGTGAAGGGGCTTGGGCGATGTCCATAACCAGAGAACAAGGGTCGCTGAGCCCCGCGACTCTCGACGCCTTCAACCCGTGAGGCTAACTGCGTGACAGTTTGGCTAAGTTGGAGCAGTAGGCGGGTTGGCATGTCAAGAGGTGGGTTTGGAGAGTTGGCAGTGGTGGAAGTGGAGATAGGTTGGGCGGATGGATTAGGTTGATGTGGCAGAGGGGAGTCATTGAGGATTGGAGATGGTTGGGGGGTTGGGAGTGGAAATGAGGGGTGGGTTAGGGGATGGGACATGTATACAATCTAGCTAGGCCCTCCCGGGAGCATGGAACCAGTCTGGCCTTGGAGAGAATCCGGGGTTCCAGCAATTCGCGCCGCGCGGTCCAAGATATCGTTGTACACGGTACGATGCTCTAACGTGGCGCGGAGCAAGAATTGCTCTTTCTCCAACTCAGCTATGCGTACCCGGTACGCTTGCGCTTCTGCCCTTTCTTTTTCCGTTTGCTCACGGAACGCATAGAAGTCCCGCTTGAGGATTTCAAGGGCTGTGGCGGGGTCGAAATGGTTAATGGGGGCTGGGTTGCTGGTTTGGGGAAGGGATGTGTCGCCGGGTTGAGGTTCCACTTGAGTGCCGGGTCCACGGGGTCATCAATGATCACCATAGTGCCGAGTGTCGAGGCAAATGGGAGTTCCACAAGATAGGGCCCTCCTCCTAGCGCCAATTATTTCTACCTGCTTCGTCCTGAGCAGGGAAGGGGTCGCGAGGCAGAGCGAAGTAGAATTCTAGGGTCCTTCACACTGTACCTGCACAAATGACAGCGTCACGGGGTCGGGACTGGGGTGGCCTAGTATTCGACTCTCCGATGCTTAAGTTAGCTTTGAGCACTTGTACGGGTAGAAGAGTGAAAGAGAGAGAGTATATGTGAATGTGTACCTTTTATGATAGGTTGAGCTTGTTTTATAGGCCAAGTTTGGGTACCTTTGCCTTAGTCTCCGATGTGGGACTTCTTGCCATCCTTTGGAGTGTCTCCCCTTTTGGGGGTGTTTTGCCGCTAGAGTGACTTTGGCAAGCGGTTTGTTACCGGCCCTTTATTCTTTGGATGCCTGTGAAGGGCTCACCAGGGCTATCTCGACCGGGTAATTGTACCTTATTCTCGGCTTAGCCAAGTATTTTGGCTATGTACTAACAGCTGCTAACCTGTTTTTTAATCGTGCGAGATTCAAATCGTATTATTGGGTCGTTCCGGAATTGACAGCCCTAATTATATGTACATTACGCTTTGGAAAGAAATATAACATTTTACTACAAAAAAAATGGTCACAAAACAATTTAATAATTGCTCAAAAATTAAAACGGGGAATGAATCTCAATAAGGATTGAGAATTTTCTTCTAGAAAGGAAAAAGATACATAATTTTGAACTTTTAATGTACTATCTTTTTTTTCTTTTTTAAGAAAATTTGTTCCTTAATCATACCAATCATTTATTATCATCGAATATTCAATATGTGAACTACACAAGAGTTTTCTGTTTTTAAAATCTTCTCTTCATTCTTAACAGTTTAATTCAAATACAACGGTGAGAAACCATAAATTCTAGTAATTATAGAACATTACTCTCTACAAAATGATCAATAAATAGCATTATGCTCATACCTAAAGCATAAATAATAACATATATAAACTGCAATTAATATTTGATTATTTTCATTTAGAATATCTTTTCTATTTCCATAAATATCCTCCATATAGAAGAAAAGACAAAAGTAGAGATACGTTTCAAAGTGCGGAGGGCGGGCCAATTTCGTCATACAGAACAATTCGGGCCAAAAGCCCAGAAGAAACATACCGGGTTAATGATGTTATTTAGAATTCTATTCCAAACTAAACTGTCTTCGTTTTTTTCTGGGAAGAAACTAAACTCTCTAAATTTCCTTATAGCCGTGATATTCTCTCCCTCCCCGGATACGATCGTCAACGTGCGTAAGTTTCAAAGCTTAGAACTCTCCCCGCAGTGTCATTCAATTTGGTATTTTTATTTGATTTCCATTCGTTATACTACGTTCATTCATACGTTCTTCTTCAATTTCATTTGATTTTTATCAGCTATTTTCGTTCATGCTGATAAAGGATGTGAGGATTGGGATGAAATCGTGGTATTGATTGTGGGTTGTTATTTTCGTGTTGAATTAGGAGTGAAAGGTGACGGCTTTTGACAGAAAAGACTGGGAGGAGATTGAAAAATGCAATATAATAAGTTGTTGAATGAGCTTTTGAGTTGAGTGTCTGAGGGACAACAACATAAATAATGGGCACTTTAAACCGCAGGTGACAAAACGATTCATATGTTACTCTCTCTCTCTCTCTCCTGTTCCTCTGGTGTTTTTTGTTTGATTGTTAATTTTGGTTTTTACAGTGGAGTTAAAAAATCAAATGACAGTGCCAGGGTTTTCTATACAACTGTGGGAGTTCTATTTGGATTTGCTATTGGTGTATCTTTGCAGAATGCCTTTCTAGGAAAGGTATTTTTACTATCGTTCCCCACCAAAATGGGTTTTTCTTTTTTGTTGGATTGGGATGATGCCTTTATATAATGTGTTTGGAATTTTTCGCAGATTAGGTTTTCACTTCCATCTTTTGATGTACACTTTGCCATGCGTAGAACAACTAACACAAACAAAAGTCTTGAGGATGAAGGATCAGAGGGTGTTCCTAAGGTACTGATCATTGCTACTGTCTGAATATTATGGTTATTGTTTATTTTTTATTTTGCTTAACTTTGAACAGTAGTGTCTCATTGTATAGTGATAAAGGAATTTAATTATAATGATTCAACTTGAAACTTAGACAGTGTTGAAAAATATATGATGTGATTAGATGGGAGATGTTTAAATTTCCGGTAAAAAGTTAACGGTCTTTATTAGGTGGTATGGGCTGATATGCCCTTTATATATTGCGGCCAGTTTATAACTCTGCATTTAGGAGTTTATGTAATCTTTCTCTATCTAAAATGTATCCTTATGTTTGTCATTGCATCTGATCAAATATGTTTCCTTCTCATTTTCTTGTTAGATCTTACATTGACATGAGTGGTGACACTGAATTATAGAGGTCCTAAAACTTTTTCCTAGTCTCAGTGTCAACCATAATTTATGTTCATTGTCTAATTAATGTTGTTTTTTCATTTGAGTACAGATATATGTTCCAACAAATCCTGCTGGTGCTGAAACACTACCTCCAGGAATTGTTGTTCCACAAACAGATTTGTATATGCGCAGATTATGGGGTGAACCAAGTGAGGTATGATGTTTGATTGTTATAATGAAAGTAGCAGCTTACGTTGTATTTTAAAAAAGTAGCGTCTGAAATGTCAGAATAAAATAGGTTTCATTAGTTTTATACTTTTGAAGAGGATAGGGATCATTAGAAGGAAACCCTAGTTTGATATCTCTACCTTTGAGGCTTTAATTTAATTGTCCATGCTCCTTTATTATTTACGGTTATGAAAATATCTTACCACAATAATTTTTGAATATGCAGGATCTAAATAAGAAGCCAAAGTACTTGGTAACATTTACCGTTGGTATTAATCAGAAGAAAAATATTGATGCAGCAGTTAAAAAGGTTTAAAAATGTGTCATTCTTTGTATTTCACTTTGTTTATATGATTAATTGTTACTCTGCAATCCTGAGATTAATTCTTGCATTTTGGTAGTTCTCTGAGGATTTCACAATCTTGCTTTTTCACTATGATGGCCGGACTAGTGAATGGGATGAATTTGAGTGGTCGAAGAAAGCAATTCATGTTAGTGCGAAGAGACAAGCAAAGTGGTAAGTATTGGTGCCTTTCATAGTGTAAAGCTATCATATCAGTAGCTTTCACTGTTGAGCAAGCTTTGTAGACATAGTTAAAGTCTTCATTCTTGGCTTGCATTCATATGTAGAGTCAACTTAACGTAGCCTGTTTCATTAGATATTTTTCAATGAATTGCAGGTGGTATGCAAAAAGATTTCTGCATCCTGATGTTGTGTCAGCTTATGAGTATATATTCATTTGGGATGAAGATTTAGGAGTAGAAAACTTCAACGCCGATAAGTAAGTCTCTCTTTCATTGATCATATTTTCTAGCCTTTTCATTGGTTTTTATCATTCTAGTCTTAATAATCATATCTCTTGTACCTTATTCTCCCAATGATCCATGTCATTCCTCAGGTATATTGAACTGGTTAAGAAATACGGTTTGGAAATCTCTCAACCTGGTCTTGAGCCCAATAATGGGCTGACATGGGAGATGACAAAGAGGAGAGGCGACAGAGAAGCCCACAAGTACTCTTTCTACTTTCATACTCATATTGTTCATCTAATACTTGAACTCTTGTCTCATTATATGGCTAGAGATGTATATTGTTGTGGAAATAAATTTCACCATTTGTTATGCCTGGATTAATAAACAGGGATACAGAAGAAAAACCGGGCTGGTGTAGTGACCCACATTTACCCCCTTGTGCAGCGTATGCTCTCTCTCTTTCTCTCTCTCTCTCTCATTATGTATGTACAATGTTGATCGATGTTTCCTTCATTAAGAAAGTGGATATATCTCACTTGATACAATGTGTCCATTTATATTTTATCTTTGCAGTTTTTGAATTCTAGGGTAATTTCATTACCAATGTCTACTTACAATATTGCAAGAGTAATTTAAAATATCTTGAAGGAAGATTCGTTAAATGTCACGTACAGCTAGAAATTTGGTTCTTCTGCTTAATTCTGAATTTCTGAGATCAAGCTATGGTTGGAACGCGTCTAACAAATAACACTTTTGTGTGAGCATCTTTCAGATTCGTGGAAATAATGGCTCCTGTATTTTCTCGGGAAGCTTGGCGTTGTGTCTGGCATATGATTCAGGTATACTATGTTGTTTGGATTTTCTAGACAGTTTATTTACACTTGAGAACTTCAACTTTTGAATGATTTGTGCTATTTATTTCATAATATCTTGCGCAATTGGTATTGACATGCTACTATGATACTTGTAGAATGATTTGGTGCATGGATGGGGATTGGATTTTGCTCTCCGAAGATGTGTAGAGGTTAGCAGTTCATATTCTTCTCTGTCTTCGTCATGTTTTTTCTTCTGTTATGCCTTCTAGTTTTGGTTATCTTTGAAATTCTTACTTTCTAGCCTCGATTGGAAGATCAGTAGTATAGGCTTGGGATAATGCATCGATTAATTCAATTGTCCCATTATCGATTACTTCCCTCCTGCTATTGGCCTATCTAGTTGTTGTAATTTTTTTTATAAAAAATAAAATATTTAAAACCAAAAACAATGTGAAGGTTTAATACTTTCAAGAGATACTCTTGCATGAAATTTTGCAGCTTTACTTTATTTAATATTTGCAATGGAGCTTCCTAAAACCCAGGAAATAATGTGTTGGCAGTAAGGCAGCAATATCTATTACTGAACTGTGCATGTCAATACCAAAGAACTCGAAAACAAATGCAACAAGGAACTTGGGAACAAGTTCGACCCTGTTCTATTTTTAAAAATAAATACTAAATATATTTGAATTCATTTTTTATGCATATTTTGATTAGTTTTTTATACTCGAGTCGAAAGAGATATTCCATGTTACCATGTATATATAGCGTAAGAGCACAGAAATCTTATCATTTCACCAGAATTAACGGTCTTGCTATCTGTATTAATTTGTCTGTGTTGCCATGTACTGTTCATTTGTTGCAATGCAACTATTAAATGAAGTAGACCTCTGAGAAAACCGTAACACTTATGTTTTCTATTCTTACTGTCTCACTAGCCTGCGCATGAAAAGATTGGCGTAGTTGATTCTCAGTGGATTGTTCATCAAGTCATTCCTTCCCTTGGGAGCCAGGTGAGTCATTACTCGTGTGTTCTCTAGTTTTACATTGTTTCCCAGATTTAATCTCCCGTTGGGTTTAACGTATGAGGGTGGATAGTAAGTTACATTAGAAAAGGTCCAGGTTTAGATCTCTTCCTTTGTAGCTGAAAAATGTATTGATTTCTCTCTCGTGTGTGTGTGTGTGTGTGTGTTCTTGTATGTGTGTGTATGTTTGTGTGTGTAACATCGTTATATCCTTATTGTACATAGAGATTGAAGCTAGTATGCCTATGTGTCTTCCCTTGTTTTCATTAGAATAACTCAACAACATACAAAAAAAAGCTCAATACATGTGATATAGTTGTAAATTGGGATGGCTATCTCCTCTACAAGTTTTGGTTATAGGCCAGAAAAACGGATACCTCTATCTAGATGTACATATCATGTGATGAAAGTTAGTTATTACCACATATTATAGCAACTCTCCTATGTACTTATCTTTGATAAATGTAAATGCATATTCTCTAATTTATAAGGTAAATATGGTACTTTACATAATAAGCCTTGATCTTAATAGATCTTTATACCATCATCAATGTTCAGGGACAGGCTGAGGATGGAAAAGCTCCCTGGGAATCGGTACGTGACATGGTATATGAAGATCTTACTAGACATTCTCCTCCCTCACTTTCTTTGAATCTGATTTAAATTTTCATACATAGTTGGATCTAATATTTCTATTCTTGCACGGTCATCATGCAGGTGAGAATAAGGTGCAAAAATGAATGGGCTGAGTTCCAATCTCGCCTACTAGATGCAGATAAGGCATACCTTGCTCAGAGAGGAAGAGGGTAGAGTATGAGTTTATTACTTTTAAACAAAAGCATCCACCGCCCCCATCCCCATCCCCACTTTTCCATCATCTTGTACATGTTTTCCGTCGACGATTAAGGGGGTGTCAGAAGAATCCGATTTCTTCTGTATTAGTTTTCACTTTTCTGAGCCAAATTTATGTGTCCACTCATTCTTAGTTTTATAGGAAAAGAGAAGTTTACACCCGCCAATGATCATGTTTTGAGTATCTTCCTTGTGCATCCGGTTTCTCCAAGGGTACCGGAGAAATTTATCTTACCAGCTTCATTCTTTCAAGGTAATTGCTAATCCCGAAGTCAGAAAAGAATTGGTTTCAAATTGTACCTGGAGTTTTGAACCATAAATTTGTATTATGTTCAGAACACGTTACTCAAATTCTTTAATTTTATACGAACTGCCGAAAGACTGCAGCGCTGAGTTGCATGCTTCGAATTTACATACTGTATTTTTCAGTAGCCCGTTCCAACTTATTGAGGTTTTATAATCTTCTACAAAAACATTTACTATAATGGTCGTCCATGAATCCATGATCAAAAACATTTTCCGGTCACCGATTTTAAAATTTAATATCAAATGAGATTAAACGAATGAGACTGTCGGGGTCTGGGAGAGCTAAATCCCAGAAGCTCGTAACGTGGCATTGATGAATTCAATTAATCAGACTCGATGTTTTTGGATGAAATGAATTTTTGGATGAAGCTTTTGATAGGCGGTTCATGCTTCCAGATTCGCACTTTCGCAGATGAACATGCTGAATTACTTGCATGTCAAACTGCTGTTCCGTATAGTGTGTGTGTGTGTGTGTGTATTCTCGATCGAGTACGGTACTCTCGTTCTCACCGATCCAGACAGACTCTTTTTTGCTCATTAAGCTGAAACTTTCACAGTCGACTGGCCTAAGTGAATTCTTCTATCCTGTATATGAAGATCATGTATAAGCACTTTAGCAGCAATGGAGGCCATGCCTTGCGTTAGATCGACTTGATTGCCTTATCAAACACTGCAAACACCACCGCACACATGCATGTTAGCTTGATATATAATCTTTTCTAGCTTTCTGACCAAGCTTTTGTTTGGTCTATTAATAACGACACGCTTGAATACTTTGTCTAATGTAATTATTTCGAAACAATCCCCTCTGCTTAAACTTAATACACCCTTCTTTTCTTTTGGTAAAACAAAACAAATCATTGAAATGACAAATTTTATTTCTAACAAAGAGAAAATGATGGATATAAAAGAATATAGTAGCTACCTTCTTAACGTCTTTTTTTATTTTTTTTTTATTTTTTTTTTGAAATAAGGGCAGGCTTATAACCCATTCTATTAATAGTCGCAAGTTAGAACGACACTGATACAGACCCCGAAGGTGATTCACATACCATTACATTGTACAATTCTACTTATCAAAGATGAGTCTAGCAAACTATAATCTTACCTTACATAAAAATAATTTTGCATGAAAAATTTCGTTACCAATGTGTTCAATTACGGTGCGTCAGACGTTTTTACTATCTAAATGTAAACATCATACTGCAGGCTTAAGACCTATTTAGAGTTCCCAAAAGACTAGGAAATTATTGTAATTAACAAAGCTAAAAACATAATGGTTGGGCCAAGAGCAAAACCCTAGCCAACTTAGCAAGCCCAAGAGGGTCCAAAGACTGGTCCAACTCCAAGCCCAATTGACTAGTTTGGTCTCTACCCACCATGCCCAATACTTGTCGTGTTTCTCTCATTCATGCGCCGCCGTCGCAAGGCAGAAGCCGGTGTGACCCAGCCGCTTCCAGTACTCGAGTTACAATTGCAACTCAAACTTCCGCGCACTACGCAGTCAACAGTCCCGATGCGAATCCAAACGACAAAACCTAGTAACACGACGTCACCTCTGAACCAACGTCGTTCCCCAGGCCATCGATTGAAGCGTCGCCGCCGATCTAAGAAGCCATTAGTCATCCCTGGGCATGGATGAAGCCAGAGACCTCGCCGAAGCTGCTTTGACACTTCGAGCTTAAAACCAACCATGCATCAAGCACCCTTGAAACTATTTAGGATACCTGTCCGGCAGCAACCCGAAGACCAGCTAGGCCATAGGCCATCACCGATCAATCGAGGTGCTACCGGACAAGCGAATTTGCAGAAGGGAGGAGACCTGTTCTTAGAGGGTTAGGCGGCTAGGGTTTTAGACAAAATCTTCTTAAGGTCTATTTTAACATTAGCTAAACAAACTTTAAAGCTTATGCATACAGCTTAAATGCCAGTTTTTTGCATTAGATCAACAAGAGAGTGAGTACAATCCCTTGTAGAAATTATAGACCTTTTATTTTGTTTTTCAATTGGAGTGAGACTAAAGTTGTCTCTTCACCAAACATTAATTGACCTTGAGGGTGCCAAACTATATGCTTGCATTTGCAGAAACCTCACCCTCCTAAAAGAAACGGTTCACCTATCACCTTCTTTCCTGCTTGTGTGCTAAGACTGATTGATATAACACCAACGTTAGTCTCATGATTCATACGTACATGTTTGTTCTTTTAATTTGGTTAGTATTTTCACCTTAATTATAAAAAAAAATTACGTAAGTGATCCGTCACGACTCGATTCATGGACCAAAAAGTCCTTCTCCTACGTAGACGATTACTAGCACAACATCTTGATTTCTAACATTCGACTCTCTTGTGTTAGTTGAAAAAATCTCTTTGAAAACATTTGACTCTCTTAATTAGTGTTATCTAGCTAGTGTAAGTATACGTGTTCATATCGATTAGCTTAATGCGTGTTATCATGCACAATATTTCCCACTTCACAAATGCTAACAAATTTTTGGACTCAAACGAAAAAAGGATGCAAGTAACTGTGATTTCCTTTGTTATCTGCATGTTAAACGAAGTGTGAACCTAAGAATAAGCCATTTTTCATTACATGAAGTGGGAAGGGTGTTTTAGGCATTCAAAATAATATCAATCAGTACTGCTAAACTGTAAATCTTGTTGCTTAGATTGGCCGTCAACCTGCTTCTGGAATCTTAAAGGAAACAACGCGATGTAAACAGGACCCAGCATTCTATAAAACTAAACGCCGTTTGGCACCACCCATCAAATTTAGCTAGAGCAAACCTTAATAAAAAGCCTCCAAAACCTTGTAAATACATGCATACATTCTCAACAAGCCACGACCTTTCTCTATCTCTCTCTTTCTCCCTCTCACTCTATCTGAGTTTTGTTCTCTCAATCCAATCCCATCTCCAGTCTCTGAAGCCTGCGTTTTGTAGCAAAAACTTGCTGCAGTTCTGGTGATTTAGCTTAATGGAGTTGTAGCTAGAAGCCGTACGCATTGATACGTACATTCGGTCATCGGGTTTCACTGAAGGATTTCATCTCTTTCTCTGCGATCATAAACGGTGAAGATCTTTGCAAAGCTTCAGGGCTTGTAAACTGCCGGTAGAGATTTCTGGTTTCTCTGAAAGGTTCGTCCCCGGCTGACGGCCGTCCTTTTCTTTGTCTTTTAATATGTGTTTATAAAATTTAGCTAAGAGTAGGACAATGGTTGTAGCAACAAATTGATAAAGTCTTCTTCAACCAAGGACATTCTCTTCGTCTCGACCAACCTGCATTGTCATTCCATAATCGTAAAACATACATCTTTTAGGTTCTAGTTTCAGTTTTTCCGAATTACCTTCGGAAAAGCACCTCAATCAGAAACCATTCATATCTTTGAAAACATCATAGTTGGATAAATGATTAAAACTATCGTCATTCTATAGTCCCGAAGCAACTTAATCAATATTTGATCACTATGCATTATTCCAACTAGAAGTTTTAAAACTTCCCATATAAAATTAAGTTTTATCAAGTAGCCAGCACCCCGGTGCTTTGTTATCTAAGCATTATTTGGAACTAGCATTTGGCATGGCTTCGCATAAAATATTCTATTAGGTAGTGTACGAGTACTCGCACCTATATGATCTTGCTTTCTTTTTCAGGTAGCAATACACATCATTGAAGATGGGAGAAATGACCGGCTTCCAATTGGGCGTTATTGGGGCACTGTTTCTTTCAGTGGCATCATCTGTCTCCATTGTTATATGCAACAAAGCCTTGATGAGCAATCTTGGCTTCCCGTTTGGTAACATTTTCTTTTTCTCTATTCAAATATTCAATCATTTACTCGTTTCCTTTCCTTTTCTTTTTTTTTTTGGGAAAGATTTAGTCATTTACTTTGGTTAATAACAGCTGAGCGTTCTCAAACTTAATTAACTACACCTTTGTTCTGATGACAAATATACACCAATGCATATATTATTGTATGAATTTACAAATCTATCATTTTTTTTATTTTTGGGCAGCGACTACACTTACCAGTTGGCATCTCATGGTAACTTTCTGCACACTTCATGTGGCAAATCGTCTCAATTTCTTCGAGAGCAAATCAATTGACATGAAGACTGTCATGCTCTTTGGCATTCTAAATGGTGTTTCAATTGGACTGCTCAATTTGAGTCTGGGATTCAATTCTGTTGGGTTCTACCAGGTATACACTGATTTCATCCTGAATAATTTGGTATGACTTGCCATTAGGCCTTAATTATCGCAGTTCTAATCAATAAAGATGCTACATAGTAGCACAGTATCACTCTTCTATCTAATATGCTCACTTTTCTAATGTAATTGTCTTGAAAGAGAATCATATTCGAAATGGGATTTCTTCCATCTATGTTATAATTCTCTTTGCTTAATTTACAGATGACCAAGCTTGCAATCATACCATTTACTGTGTTAGTAGAGACTATTTTCCTTAAAAAGCAATTCAGGTAATGCATTCTCAATTTATCCGATCCCCAGCCTTTTATTGAAAACATACATGAATTAATCTCATTTCATCCCTCACAATATGCAATTACCCGTTTCTTTTATCTACTTTTTACAGCCAGCAGATAAAGTTTTCTCTCTTCCTATTACTCGTCGGAGTTGGCATTGCCTCTGTGACAGACCTCCAGCTCAATTTTGTTGGAACAGTTCTCTCGCTTCTAGCCATCATCACAACCTGTGTTGGCCAAATTGTATCCTTCCTACTTTTATTTTCAATATTATATTTTCTGTTTCTTTATTTCTTTTTTGATAAGAAAAATATTTTTTTTCTTTTTCCAACAACTCTTTGTTATCATATCTCTTTCCAGTAGGTTTGACTCCATATATGGATTGCTTGTAAATTAAAGACGTTGATTCTTAACTGGGCGTCCAATTTCAGCTAACAAACACAATACAGAAGAGGCTCAATGTTTCTTCTACTCAACTACTCTACCAGTCAGCACCTTTCCAAGCAGCAATCCTTTTCGTTTCTGGCCCTGGGGTCGATCAGTTCCTCACCAAGCAAAGTGTCTTTTCCCACAAATACTCCCCCATAGTCCTGGTATATATAGTCTCCTTAATTTACATAATTAACTGCAACTATATATATATAGGACACTAGTGCATAATGAATAAATCACAAATGCAGATTCACTTATATCAGAATTCACTTACTAATATCCAAATTCTGATCACGATTAATGCATATATACTTGATGCTAATTGCTTCCGTTAGGCTAATTACCTGTATGATTTTTCAATGACTATTTGTGTAGGTATTCATCATACTCTCTTGCCTAATAGCTGTGTCTGTGAACTTTAGTACCTTTTTGGTGATTGGCAAAACATCACCAGTGACATATCAAGTGCTAGGGCACCTCAAGACATGCCTTGTTCTAGGGTTCGGCTATACATTACTACATGACCCTTTCACTGAGAGGAACATAATAGGAATTCTGGTGGCCATTTTTGGGATGGGACTGTATTCATATTTCTGTGCACAGGAGAACAGAAAGAAACAAGCAGCTGACGTTAAGGATGGTGCTCCACTTTTGAGTCAGGATAAAGATAGCCATGAGGTTAAGAAATTAACCAAGAACTCTCTTGTTTGAGTGATTGATGTATAGGAGTTTCTTTTACACTCTTTAAGTTTTAAGTCTCCTAAGAAATTTTGTTGGGTGTAAATGTTCTTTATTCTTTCTTTGGTTGACCACATGAGTCATGGGTGTGGGGTTAAATGCTTTACCATTAGAGCTACAATATCCCACACAAAATTTTAATTTACACACTTTGGGTCAATAAATTTGTCATTTTCTTGTATTTCAATCCCGAAATTGACAATTTATATTTTATTTTAAAAGGATGTATAGGTATGCATACAACAAGTTGTTGAGACATCAAATCGCAAACTAAATAAGGTATTTTACCACATAAGTTATAAGGTATTGTTTGAAAGATTGCTCAAATGTTTTGAAACTATAAAAATTGAAAATAAAAATGAAGACTGCAACAGTACGTAGGACAAGTTTGCATGTTTAGTTAAAATAAAATGAGGCTTATATGTCGAATAAGGGTTCCCTATGAATTACTATTTGAAGAGAAATTGGTACCACATGTTAAATTCTTGAATTAAATTACATTTCGTATTCATTTTTTTACATTTCATTAATCATCCAACATTATCCGAATTTCGGGTTCCGAATAAGCCTTCAATGGCCCACCTGCTAAGTGACAAGAGATTGTCTTGCACGCGCAAGGCTACTCGCGTCCCTAAAAACGCAGGGAGGCATGACTTTAACCAGGTTGCCTGGGTCAGAGAAATGTCAGTACGAAACCAGTTAGGCAGTCAACACACCGCCTATGGTAACAAGTGTAGGAAATCATGGTCGGGGACTGGTCATGTACAAACCGTTCAATATGCTCTTAATTCACAGTACATGATTGCATGTGTTTGTCCCTATTTTTTACGCATCGGCTCACGGCTGAATCCGTTGGTTGCGAGGATTGTAACCATTATTAAAATTTATCGAGATTTATTATTTATGTTGTAAATAATTTATTTAATTAACATTCTTATAATTAATTTATTAAAGATATTTATGTAATTTACATATTGATTGCAACTCTATATAAGAGATGATTTCCTACTCAATAATACACATGGACGAAACTACAGCAAAGGCTGTATGGGCTACAGCCCAACCGAAAATTGGGCTAAAAAACCCCTAGTTATATATATAATATATATATATGGCAACCCAGCCAGCCAGGCCACAGATCACATGAACATTCCTGTGTTTAGATGATCTTTCTGCACATCAGGCACGGAACCAGGGGTGGGCTGGGGTTTGCTGCAGCCCATTTTTTTGGGAAGAAAAATTTCAGTACATGTTAGCACACCATCTCTCAAAATACAAAATTGCTCTAGCTTGTACTCTGCCTCTCATCTTTTGTCTCTCTCTAATCTCCATATGCTTTGCAAACTCTTCTTCTTTCTGGGAACTTCCATTGATTATGAATTAGGTGGGCTATACTCCCAGTGAGAAGTGCCCAAGTCTTAATCCATTGATTATACAATGCCAAGTATTGTTTCTATTTTTGAGCTAATAGAAAATTTGTTAACGAATTGGGATTATGAATTAGGTTATGTTATTTGGGGCTTTCTTGACGAATTGAGATTATGAATTAGGTTATATTTCTCTCTAATCTGTAGTACTTCAGACTTAACAATTCAAGTGTTGGTTGTGGAAATTTGGAATGTAGGGGAATTACCGATGTGCTTTCATATGATGTTTTGAGTTTGTGGTCTCATTACTATTGTTTTCCAATCGGATATATTATGTATGGCAGTATGGTTTTATCTATGAAGAAATATATTTGCAGTTTCATCAAACAAACAAAAAGATTCAAGTGTTAGCTTAGAATTTTCACTGTCGTTTAGCATATTTCTTCTGTATGCGGGAAATAGCTCTAAAATGCTTGTTTTTTTGCATGGAATCTATATTTTGTTCTGTTGTTATGCTTTAAGAAAAAATACTGATATAGAATAATAGAAACAAATTGGGCATCAGGGATTCAGGATAGGGTTTGACAAAGCTAAATTGAAATTGGGCAGGAATTTTGTTCCGCATAAGCAAATGTAGCCCACCCCGGTTTTCATTCCTAGTTCCGTCCCTGATAATACACACATATTTTCTTATTCTCTTTGTTGTTTCTCTTCTTTCTCAATCTATTTTTGTTTTGTTTTACAACACGTTATCAGCACGAATAGTTTTAACGTTGAGTTTAATTTGTTATTGCACGAAAAGCTTTGAAATTGTTGATCAACCAAGTAAATGACGATCATTCAACCTGATTCAAGATCATTATAAAGAAGCAATTGGATTGGCTGACAAGTAATATACTGTTGGAAAGCTAAATGAGTCTAGGTTCCAAAACTGTTTACAGTTCGTTAATATGTATTTTCAAGAGGAAATTACGGCTGTTCTAGTACCAGAAGGTCATGCTGCACGGAAATCTGATTTCCTGCATGAACTTATGTTTTGAGTTCATAAGTGGCATTCTCCTCAAGATCTAAGTGTAAAAGATCATGTTTGAGGACAATACTGCATGATCTGGATAATCATTGCCCAATACCACATTTGAAGACATGTTAAAGAGCATTGACATGCTAAGTTATTGAAATTTTCGTGATTAGTAAGAATCAGGAAGAGCCCTATTATTATTATAAAGATCAGGGGGAGGTGCGAACTTCAGAGGTAGTCTAGCACATACATACATATCACTATCAAATGTGAATGATGTGTGGTGCTCTTTTTCTCCTACAATCAATGTTCAGTTTTTCTCCCATAGGATTTTTATGACTTGACTAGTTTCTTGACAAGGCAATAAATCAGCACCATCAACATATTAGCGCACAACACAAGGGGGAGTGTTCTAGGATATTCTGTATCTTTCTAGATATTCTGTATCTTTCTAGATATTCTTTATGTGTGTCTTGGCCTATTGCCATTAGGATATATAGTTTGACTAAATCTATGTATTCATTATCCTTACCATATTGATATTTTGTAATTCCATATATAAATGGCTCCTATCAATGAATAAGATGATGGTTTCTCTATTCTCTTGTTATCTCTTTTTGCCTCTACACTTTATCCTTCATCGGTATCTATTAAGATGACAAAAAACTGTCGTATCTTAGAAAACATGAATATTTATCTAATCCCTTTTTTTTTGGCATAACAGCAGGATATTTTTTTTTTACACTTAAACCTACGTTCTCTCCTCTCAACTCTTTTTTTTTTTTGCTCCCACAATAACTCTCTCGCTCATTCTCTCAACTCATTCTCTTCGTCCCCATTTTGATCTTCAGATGAATAACGTAGCCATCTCTCAACCTCCATCCACCGCCTTCAGGTAAATCATCGATCTTCATATCCTTCTTCCTCTTGTATTGTCTCTTAGATTGAATCAATTCTAGGGTTTCCAACATATCTGATTGAAAACTTGACTAGTGGTTCATAGGCGATTCAAGGGTGGGCTAAGACATCTCAATACAAACCTTAACTTCTCTTCATTTTGAGTTCGGGTCGATTCATATATCTTGAATCTGATTCTGTTCTTCATTTTGAGTTTGGGTTTTTCTTGGGCTTTTCAATTTTGTCTATGGTAACACCCACCTCTTTTTTTGCTGTATGGGTTTTGGTTTTGGTTTTGGTTTTGGTGTGGGTATCATTGATTTGTTCAATTGTTACTCAAATAGCAGTTTTTTACTAATCTAGGTTTTTACCCTATGCTCTCTGTCGATTCGAATGGCCTCTCAAGATTTTTATGTATTCTTCTCTCATTCTTCTGTTTATCATGTTTATTTGTGATTTAGTTAATTTCTGTATTTACAGTCAAGTCTATGCTCGTTTCCAGCCTTATTTTTATCATTCTTTGTTTTTGTATATGTGAGTTTTGCTGCGGAGCATTACTGAGGAGGACCATTACCTTATAATAAGGCTCCACTTATTGGTTTTAAACCATATTTTCTACAAGATTGTTAGCATAATCATTGTTTCAGTACCCTTATATTTTCGTTATATTTATACCCCGGAAGAAATTTAACATGTTGCACTTAATGGTATCACTCACTAATGAGTGTCCTCTTGGCACTGTTGTATGTAGGTGATTATGTTCTTAAGTTCTTGGCAGCTAATATCTTAATTGGGCCTTGTTGTTCTTAAGCACTTGGCAGTTGATATCTTATCAGATGACAAGATTTTATTCTTTAGGACACTACCAGAACAAGCACTTTAGCCGACGAAAAATTTTTGTCGGCCTGTTAAAAAAATTCGTCGGCTAATGTCTTAGCCGACGAAGGATCGTCGGCTATAGTGTCGTCGGGAAAAGGCCGTCTGTAATGACTTTAGCCGACGAAATTTTTTTTTTCGTCGGCTATAGTCCCACTTTAGCCAACGAAAAATATGTCGTCGGCTATCGTCCCAGACTTTAGCCGACGAACTATTCGTCGGCTAAAGTGTGTAAAAAAATTTAAAAAAATAATTATAGCCGACGAAATATAAAATATTTCGTCGGCTAAACGTTGTAAAAAAAATTTAAAAAATAACTATAGCCGACGAAATATTAGGTTATTCGTCGGCTAAACCTTATAAAAAAATTAAAAAATAACTATAGCCGACGAAATATTAGGTTATTCGTCGGCTAAACCTTTTAAAAAAAATTTAAAAATAACTATAGCCGACGAACTATTAGGTTATTCGTCGGCTAAACCTTATTTAAAAAAATAAAAAATACTATAGCCGACGAATATAGTGTTTGAATATCGTCGGCTAAAGTTGCTGGGTTTTGAAAAAAAACACTGCAGAAACTTTCGGCTAAACTCATGGTACATGTAATTATAAACCATGATTGATTATTAGGAAGCAATCCAAAGTATTATGATCGCCCAAAACACTATAAAAAAAAAATCCAAAGTATAAGCCATGATTGATTATTAGGCATAATCCAAAGTATTATGCCACCCAAATGCAAATGGCGGAGGTTGGTCATGTGAGCCACAGAAACCGGCAACACGCCGGTGAGGTTGTTGTTGTAGAGGTCGAGAACACGGAGGTTAGTAAGGTTGGAGAGCTCCGGCGGGAACGTGCGGTTGAAGACGTTGTTGGAGAGGTTGAGGAGGCGGAGAGAGCGGAGATCTCAGGCGGGATGGGACCGGAGAGGTTGTTCTCGGCGAGGGTGAGATTGGAGAGGTAGACAAGGAAGGTTAGTGAGATTGGAGAGGTTTACCATCATCGGCTATATAAAGGACTTTAGCCGACGAAATTCTTTATTTTCGTCGGCTAAACTATTTGGTTGACCGCCAAAAAATTTTGGTTCAAAATTTTGAAATTTTTCGACTTTAGCCGACGACTTTCCATTAATTTCGTCGGCTAAAGTCCTTTGAAAATTTTGGTTGACCGCCAAAAAATTTTGGTTGAAAATTTCGAAAATTTTTTGACTTTAGCCGACGACTTTTCATATATTTTCGTCGGCTAAAGTTCTTTGAAAATTTCGTCGGCTAAAACTTGGAAATAGAGAAATTTTAGGGTTTAGCCAACGAATACCCTAACGTATTCGTCGGCTATAGTATGTAATTAAAAAATTAAAAAATAACTATAGCCGACGAAAATTAGGTTATTCGTCGGCAAAAACCATCTTAGCCGACGACTTTTCATATATTTTCGTCGGCTAAAGTCCTTTGAAAATTTTACTCCAACTACGGTTTACCGCCTAAAAAATTTTGAAATTTTTTGACCTTAGCCGACGACTTTTCATATATTTTCGTCGGCTAAAGTCTATAAATTCACGAAAACGCTCATATCTCCCTCTATATTACGTAGTTTGGTCAAACCTTCCACACGAAAAACTTTCACGTAGATGAGACGAAACCGCCTATATAAAAATTTTGAGACATTTGCCTTCCGACGATAGGGCTCCCCATAGGGAATAATAACGGTAAATAGGGTTGACCGCTACTATCGGCTCTGAGACTTTACCCGATTTACGTGATTTTTGAACCATAGCCGTATTTCACCATTTTGAACACATCTTATTTCACGAGATTTTTAATAATTTTGCTTCCTATGTAGAGTTGGTTCACAAAGTTGTATAACCTACTAAACAAGTTATACAACATTAGTAGACACGTTGTAATTCCGATGACTAAAATTCACAAACCAAAATTCGACCGTCAGATATGATCAATATGACGAAATACGTCTATGGTAAAAAATTCAACTGGATCCGACAACGTTAAGGGCTCGATCGAAACGGTCAACCATAATCCATCGTCACTTATCACACGAAAACGCTCATATCCCCCCTCTATATTACGTAGTTTGGTCAAACCTTCCACACAAAAAACTCTCACGTAGATGAGATGCAACTGCCCATATAAAAATTTTGAGACATTTACCTTCCGACGATAGGGCTCCCCATAAACCCGAATAACGGAAAATAGTAGACACGTTGTGATTCCGATGACTAAAATTCACAAACCAAAATTCGACTGTCAGATATGATCATTATGATGAAATATGTGTATGATTAAAAATTCAACTGGATTCGACAAAGTTAAGGGCTCGATCGAAACGGTCAACTCTAATCGAAAATAAGAAAACTGCATTTTGAAGCTCTAAACGGACTCGGATGGCCAAAAAAGCCTGTACATCATGGCATTAGCAATGAGTTTGACTCGTAGGGCCGTTACGCTTCCGGAAAGATATCATAATAGTCAATCGGACACCAAAAACCAAATCTGCAGCATAGTGAATAATAAGGGTAAGTCAACTATCGGCACCGAGACTTTACCGGAATACCGTCATTTTTCAACCGTAGACGTATTTCACCATTCTGGTCATATCTTATTTCACGACTTTTTTGCATTTGAAGGTTCTGCGTATAATTTTTTTTTCCAGATGAGTTGTTGTCCAAATCTGTAAATATAAGACACTTTAGCCGACGAAATTATATTTTTCGTCGGCTAAACTCTTAAAAATTTCGTCGGCTAAACTTTTGAAAATTTCGTCGGCTAAAGTTCACAAACTATAGCCGACGAAATTATATTTTTCGTCGGCTAAACTTTTAAAAATTTCGTCGGCTAAACTCTTAAAAATTTCGTCGGCTAAACTTTTGAAAATTTCGTCGGCTAAACTTTTGAAAATTTCGTCGGCTAAAGTTCACAAACTATAGCCGACGAAAAAAATTATTCAGCCGACGAAATATTAATTTCGTCGGCTAAAGTGGACTTTAGCCGACGAAAATTTTTAATTAGCCGACGAAGGACAATTTCGTCGGCTAAAGTCCACTTTAGCCGACGAAAAAAAAATTCGTCGGCCTGGTTTTTTTTTTTCGTCGGCTAAACCCTTTCTTCTGGTAGTGGATTACATGCACTTGGGATTCAAGTCTGTCGAGCTATTGGGCAAGAGCTGGTATAGTGAGGCAAAAATTTATTTGGGTTCTTTTTTGTTTCTATAGTGTTAGTGTAATCAATGGTAAAGTAGTTACTACTATATTATTTATGTATGTTAGCTTTTGTTATGAGAGTAAACTGCTCATGACTTATTTTGGTGCAATAGCTGAAATACAATATTTTGGTGTCAAGGTAGATGGATTTGAATGAGACCTTAGATGTGCAAGTGATCAGCTACTGTGGTTCTATTTCATTGGTGATATTTGAAATGTGAAATGAGCACTGATTCAATTGCCCTTGATTTTGCATCTCTTGTTATGTGACATTATTTTACATTCACAAGCTGTCAAGACCCGCCCCGAATTTCACCTCAAACTCGAAGTAAGTCATGTGGGGACCACCTCCAAGGAAAATTTACCGAAGAACTCGGCAAACCTCCCTTTAAAATAGACAACCCTAACCCGGAAAAATTATAGAACCACCCTTTTTACCAAAATTACATCTTCCATAACAACCCACAATTATCCAGAATAAGTTTTACAAAAATCTCAAAAATATTCAGAGCTACTAAAAATAAAAACAACGGAAGCTGACAAATATTCTAGTAGATTAAACAAGTAACCTACTGGAGAAAAGTAACGGAAAGATGGGTGACTATGCCTCGTCGCCTCCTTCTAGACCCCACCCGAACGTTGCAGACTGGGCATTTTAAAACGAAGAGCTCAGGGGAAAATATTCAAAAATGTTAGAGTAAGTGAACAAAAGCAATTTCAAGAACAAATAATATTTCTCCAAAAATATTTCAAAGGAAAACGCTTTGCAAGCGACATCTTAAAAACTTAACTAAAAAATTCTTAACTAGTGTGTAGCCTCGTTAGACTCCCAAACTTTAAAAAAAGACCTCTCAGGCTAGGATTATATATATCAGTATGTTTAGGGTTTAAGGAACCTTAAACTCTATTCCTTGTACAATATCTATGAATAAGCTCGAAAAATAGATAGTCATACAAAGCTACAACGCTGGCGTTTAATGCTCACGTCAACCCATAATGACATTTTTCCTCATTATGGGGGAAACGCACGAGTGAATATATATACGTGCTAATTCCTTGTACGAATTCTATGACTGAATACGAAGAATAGAAAGTCATACAAGGCTACGATGCTGACGTCTAATGCTCACGTCACCCCATAATGGAATTATACCTCATTATGGGGGAAAATTACGTATAACTAGCTAGCATTTATTTATATACATATTATTCTCATAATCATCAATATATGAGTATAATCACCGAAATTCTCAATTTCGGTTATTTTCCAACAAAAGAAAATACTCAACAATAACACATTTTATGCACATTATTTAAAACAAAGGTCCACTCACAAATTAGGCATAAGCCTGAGGTCAGTCAGAGGTCTCTTCAGCTTGAGCCTCCTCGCGTCCTATTCCAAAAATATAAATAAATCCTTAAATAAAACACCGATGCTTAAAAAAAATAGGCGTAATTAAATATGAGCTTCGCTCGCTCAACCATACCTATCGTCCTAAATCTTAATTTCACTGCCAACCATAAAACTCCACAATTTTTAACCGACATCCTGAAAATCACCTTCCACCATAAATAAACCGATGGCCGGATTCTAACTTATTAATCCACAAAAAAAAAACCAAACTTTAAAAAATTCCCAAACCTATCCAAAACACCTCCAAAAATTCTAAAACTCATTCCATTAAACTCCTCATAAATTTTTTCACTTAAAACATTTTTTCAGCGGCGGCCGGCGGCCAGCTCCGGCGACCTCCAATGCCCACCAAAATTTGACAGCACCTTCCTCTCAACCTCCTCTACAACTTTCCTAACTATCACAAATACCAATTCTAAGCCTAACTATGTCAATCGAATGAAAACACATAAAAAACCCTAAAATTTTCATTATCGGTTTCTTCTTACCTAGCTCGAGATGGAGAGAGCCATTTGTAGGGATTGCTACATGGGAGGAGGGCTTCCTTTTGAGCCTAGCAGCTCCGACTATGGCGGCCGGAGAAGGGAATTCCGGCGACGGGAACACTTGGACAGCCGGGACTTCCGACGATTGGAAGCTGGGTCGGAGGCCGACCGATTGGGACCGGTGTGGCGGCGAACGGAAGCCGAACGACTGCGGTTGGGTTCGGGAAAATCTTCCAGGATGAGAACTCGGGGAGAGAGAGAGTGTGAGAGCGCGAGCTAGAGGGGAGAGAGAGAGAGAGAGAGAGAGAGAGAGAGAGAGAGAGAGAGAGAGAGAGAGAGAGAGAGAGAGAGAGAGAGAGAGAGAGAGAGAGAGAGAGAGAGAGAGAGAGAGAGAGAGAGAGAGAGAGAAATGGGTTTTGGGCTTGGCCCAAACCGGACCATCACCATATACGCATTCCAAAATTCAACACTCCAAAAAATAATACCCCAACGAAAATTACCTTTTACTAGCAAAAATTACCATTTTTACCGTCGTCACATTTTCTTCCTTCGAATAAACCCTTCGAAATAATCGTCCCCCACAACCTCTCTGAGGACCAATTAAACTATACACTTAATGACGAAGACGGTAAAATTCTTATTACCACTATGCTAGTAATTAAAGTAAAAATTTAGAGTCAGGGCGTGACACAGGCAGTACAGGGAGCATTGCTCAGTGGTACATACACAGTCCTAGATTATGCGCAGACTGGTTTAATTGCAGCAGTATTCATTTTTAAAGTGGGTATTGCCATGTTGTTATATTGGAAAGAGAGAGGAACAATAGTATTAAGTTTGTAGGTTGCTCTTACTCTTAATTTCACATGTAATTTGGTAGACACAAAAATAGATTGATAAAAGCAAAAGGATCTTCAAATCTTCAACTGGGCAAATCATTTCCTCCATTTCACTGGAGTGGAAAGTTTAAAAATGCAAATATAGAAAACAAAGTAGAAGGTTCTTGCATATTTTCTCATCTTCACTTGACTTTGAATGAAGTATCCGATCTTCCATTATTAATTTTCACTTGTTTTGTTTGATGTGATGTTGCTTTTGAGTCTAGATATGGTATTCTTGATCCTCTCATGTGTCTCTAGTTTTGCTGAGCCTTCAATTTTTTTTAAGAGGCAGCAGAAGGACATTTTGTTACTGCCATTCAAAAAAATATTGCTCAAATTGATAAGTGAGTCTTGTGGGAGATGCAATTTTTAATTATCTTATAAAATTCACAGTTGTACTGTGTGCCATCATTAGTGAAAAATATGCTATCATGATATGCTTACTACTTTGTTGTGATTTCAGAGGACATGGGAAAATGAAACTGTATGTACAACAGTCAAGGTCAATGTACATGTTTTCGTTAATACATTTCCACAGTCAAAATGATAGGCTAATTACTTATTGTTATTATTATTGTACCAGTTGTGGCTACTTATGATAAGAAAATAACATATTGTTCAGAAATGCCTTGGAAAAACAAGGGAACAAAGACCTAAGTCTGAAGGTATGAATCCTAAACCAAAATCCATGACATTGTTTGTTTGAACAAAAATGATTCTACCAATGTGTTCTGTTTTTCTATGCTCTTGGTATACTTGGCCGTGTTTCCCTGATTAAGAAAAACATAAAGAATGTAATTGATAATCAAATGCCTTGGTTTTACATCTGTTCTTTTAAAGAATGTAGCAATATTCATGTCATTATTGTCTTTCTGTTCTTGGCTATTTCTTTAGCAAGTGAATTTAGATAAGAATTATTGTCAGTTTCTTGTCTCATTCTTGGTGTTTTTATTTCTTGAAGGTTTCAATGTATAACGAGGCTAATTAAGCTGCTCTTCATCATATATATGTGCTAAGGAGAGAATATGTCAAAGAGGGCAGAGTATGCTTACTGCATTTATGCTAGGAATTGCTTAGTAATGAATTAGTACATATGTATAAATGTGTTGCGATGCACGTCTCTTATTAATAGATGTATATGTATTTCTAGAAATAATAACTCTTTGTAAAAGATTTGGGTTTGTCAATATGAAGGTCAATATGAATGAATTTGGGTTTCTTAAATGTGTTGTGCAAATGTTGTTGGCATGAGTGAATAGAATATTAAATTTGACATCCAAATCAACATCAAACGACATAATATTGTCGTCCATGATAAATTTAGACGACACAAAACTGTGAATATATACAAAAATAAACATTCAGACGACATAAATGTGGCGTTTGAGCAAATCTAAAACTAGAGACATGTGCATTCAGACGACAAACATGTGACGTTAGAATATATTTGAGACGAGAGACAAATGCAAACATTTGTAGCTTTATTGTCTTCCAACGACAGTTCACGGTCATTGTAACGTTTTCTAACGACAGATTCTTTTTTTGTGTTACGAATCTGGATTCATACAGACGACATACTGCATGTCGTGTAACTTATATCAGATGACAGATTGTGTATGTCGACTGATAGCTTATCAGATGACTGCTGGATACACGATACGCAAAAACAAAATTGACGTAGTGAATTTATTCTCTCACTCTGGACTCTGGAGATCATTAGAATACGTAAAAATTGTGTTGATTTTCTAATATTTTTGTGTGTGATTCGGAGTTTGAGCGGCCTTGAACTCTAGACTCTAAGACGACTAACATCAAACATTAGAACTCTACACTCTTATGTTGAGCCTAAAAGATGTGATTAATACATCTTCTAATTAATTACCTAACAAACGTGAGAAGTGTGAACTGTTGTTGTGGTGGTGCAAATTAAGTTGGTCATTGTGGCATGTCCCAAAAGCATTATCTGTTGACAAAATCTAACTCTTTGATTATGTGAGGAACGTTAATGAACGCGTTCACACAATGGTCACCGGATCAGTCTAAAAAAAACAATTACTTTTTAATATAAATTCAACCGTTGAATACGTATGAATCATGGTTGAAAAATCAACATGCATCATTGACCACCTTCTAAGAATGAGAAGTTAAAACTAAATTTTGATGATTCCGTGAGAACATTAAATGTGTGATTTGTGATTTTATTTATCATCTTAGCACGTAAAATTATTGGAGAAGTCGGTGTCTTGGTAGCTGAAGTTTTGGCTTCACCAGAAGCTTACACCCGAAAACCAAAAGGCCCATATTTGGTATGCTCTGAAAATATTGAATCTTTGGGGGCCAAGGTCGCTGAAAGGTGGGACCTTTATATTCATCGTCTTCCCCGCTGTGTCTGCTACACTCCCAACACCGTTTATGAACACAACACCCTCTATTTCGATACCGGTTGGTTTCCTATACATCGATCCTTGTACCCTTCTTGGAATTTCAAACTTCTCTCTTTGTTGTCTTTTGGGTTTTGTGGATTCTTATGCCCCTATCAAAGTTTGACTATTTATCCAGTCATGCTTCTCAATCTGTTTTGTTTTAAGAACCGATTAGAACTGGTCATGTTTTTATCAGTTCATTTTGTATCTGATAGTTGTTGAATATTTTTCAGAAAATTGACAAATTTGCCTAATTGTTGTTTTACTTTGGTGGGCTTCGCAGCTGTTGGAGTAGGAAGAGGGTGTATGGATCCTACTCTGAAACTCTCTATCCTGCTGTTGCTTCTCGGATTCGGTATGCAATCTCTTTATCATTTCATTTGTATCCCCATGTTATTATACCTTTTTCTTGCTTCGGGTGATATAAAGTTTCATAATGTATGTAGATATGTATAGTATTGCTATTCAATTACTTTGAGTTATTGGGAAATTACAAGTGATATTGGGTAGGCTGCTGATATTGTGGTTTTCTTATGATTTGTCTACAGCTTATGTATCAGTGAATGCCTCGACTTTCAAGAATTATGGACATTGTGAAAGAGTTGTTAAAAGATGGGCATTCTCTTCACTTGAACAAGAAGTTAAAGAAGATAAACACACACTGAGGGATTTGCTGTTTTTCCTTCACATCCCCAGAACAGGCGGACGCACATATTTTCACTGGTAATCAAATTGTTTCTTCACCCTAAAGATTCATATCTGGCATTGTTGAGGCATATTGATCCATCTGGCTCACTTGGCTGTGTCTTCAACTTGCAGTTTCTTGAGAAAGTTGTATTATAGCTCTCTGGAGTGCCCTCGATCTTATGATAAGCTGCGTTTTGACCCAAGGTAACATCTTCTCATCTTGTTTATGTTTATTTGGATTTCACTCGTCTGGCTAAACTTGCGGCTACAGTTTCTCTGACTTTAGAATCACCAGAGTTCAAGTAGTTTTAGTAACAGACAATCATAGTACTTGAGTTCATGTTTCTTTTATGTCAAATTGAGATATTAAATTTACAAGGATGTCTTTAGATTTAACGTTGTGTGTACACTAGAGTGATTTCAAGAAATGCTGCACAGATACGTTATAAGTTCATCCACATTATTGGGAGAGGGGAATGTTTATTAAGAATGCAGTGATGTGATTACAAAGTCAACTTACTAGTATTGTTAGACTGATGAACATTGTCTGCCCATTATGTTGCAACCTAAGCTTTTGGACTTGAGTGTTGCCTAACATAGTATCTTAGCATTGAGTGGGAGAGGTTCTAGTTCTGGAATCTCCTATTCCCAATTCCTACCTGCTTCCTGGTTGTTGAGTGCATGGTGCAGGGTAAGGGGCACCTGTATTTTTTTTTTTCCATCTCCTCCCTTTCTTTGCCTGTCAAGGTGCAGGTTGCGAACATTTAGTTAAATTGAGATAGATAATGAGCCATCGGTCGTTGTAAAAAGTATTTTTGCTGCTTAAAATGACATTAAGGCTTGAGTTTTATATCACCAACTTTTTTTTGTGGGAGGTAGACAGTAGCAGCTAAATTGGATGTCTTACAGAACTATGTTTTCTATCATCAATATATGTACCTTATACTATTCCTAGTTATCATCTTCAATCGGTGTTGGTTTTTACTTGGTGCAGAAAAAAACAGTGCAGATTGCTGGTTACTCATGATGATTATAGCATGATGTCGAAACTTCCAAGGGAGAGAACTTCAGTAGTGACAATACTTAGGGATCCAGTTGACCGTGTTTTTAGCTCTTATGAATTTTCGGTAGAGGTAGCTGCTAGATTTTTGGTACATCCCAACTTAACTTCTGCAACACAAATGGCTAGACGTATGCGGTCAAAGACTAAAGGAGTAAGCACATTGGACATTTGGCCGTGGAAATTCTTGGTTCCGTGGATGAGGGAAGACCTTTTTTCTCGGGTATGTAATCCTCTCAATTGCTTGACCCAGTTAACCTTTGTGGTCCTGTAGCTTCTGTACTTTGTGATATTTCTGCTAAAACTATCCTTGAATTATTGCTGCAGTATTTCACCATAATTATTTATATTGATATTTTTTGACAGAGAGAGGGTCGAAAGCTTAGTGGTACATTTGATGTTCAGAGCGATGACCCATACAACATGGAGGAAGTTGTGATGCCATTACATGAATACATCAATCACCCTATAGCTCAAGATATTGTTCACAACGGTGCAATATTCCAGGTAGTTCATTCTTTTGCTGCCTCTAGCAAATCTTTGCTGCTCTTGGCTGCCCCACCAATGACCAACAAAAAATGCTAGAAAACTTTGATCCCATACTTGATGGTTCTGTCATTATGTTTATCTTGAATTTCTCACGGAGTGAAAGCAGACCATTGATTGAATTACTTTTACAATGTTGACCGACTGAATGATCTTAAGCTTGGTGCAATGTTTGAATATTGGCCTGTATACTGAAATAACATCCAATATTGTGAATTTTGGGTGGTAGGGCTCGATTCTCAGATTATTGTGGAAGGTTTATCTTCCACTATGTCGCCTGAATTTCATCAATATTTCATCAAAATTTCAGGATTTGAACTCTTAATTGTAAAATGTTTCAAAATGCTTTATTGACTTCATTTGGCATTGAATTCAGTTGATTTTGGCTTTGTTAGTGTTTACAGGCTTGTTAGTTAAAATGGAATAATTGTATGAGAGTTACAAAGTGGGACTTATTTTCACCTTGCACATGATACTGTGTTGGGATGAGAAGATCACTAGTGACATTACTGATCCATATCCTCTTCCCAAGTATGTATGAGAGTTCAGAAATCGAAGTAATGAAATTGAGCGGGGAAGGGCATGGATATAGCATATTATGATATCTGATAGGTGGATGTATCATTGATGGGTAATGTGTTACTCAAATTATCCATTATATGCTTATTAGGGGTAGCTTGCTTCTTGAGTTTATATTCTTAGTTGATGTGTTATCGATACCTTTTTCCAAAGCTCTTATTATGTTTTCATTGTTTTTATAATTTTATACGGGTTTTCTCCACAACCAGTGACATTTTCATGTTGGTTTGGTCATTTCTTGCAATTGGAAATAGTACTTTTGGAAATATGTTTAGGATATGTCAATTTCAGTCGCTTGGAATCAAAGGGGCATTATCAATTGCGACCAAACATCAATTTATCACAATATGGATATGCAATATTCATGGGAGTATCACCAAAAAAAACAAAATACAAAAAAAGAAGTTGACAAGGGTAACAAGTGGTACATAGTATGTCCTCCAAAGTCCAAACATGCTACTAAAAGAGTAGAGGTTAGGAAAATATATTGGAAACTAAGAGATGGATGCTATTTCCAATTGCATAGTAATGCATATTCATGGAGATAAAAGTAAGGCTTGTCTACTCCTTGCAATATGGTATATCATTATAACAAATAGATCTTTTAGTGCATATTATCTGGTTGTGCTGGGTACCAACTCATAATTATGAATGTAGAAGCTGCAAGCTATGTTTTAATTTTAATTTAAATAGTTCGGGAGGGAACTGTCCTAGAGGAAGATCTTACTTTACTTCTTTTTATCCAACTGACATTTGAGTACTACCAGATAAAGTCTATTCTTGGTGGTGCTCAAACTACCATTGTGGTTATCATTATTATTTTTTCTAGACTAAAAAAATTCTTTGGTCAGTTTCGGTGTTTCTACAATAATGTATGTGGATTCACCAGTGGGCTATATAATTGATTTAAACTGTTAAGTTAGCTTTATATTCAAGTATTTTTCTGTCCAGTATTAATATTGATGTATCTGATTGACTTTCTTAATTTAAAAGGTTGCAGGATTGACAAACAACTCCTATCAAGCTGATTCACATGAAGTGCGCCATTGTGTACAGAAGTATAAGCTTCTTGGTAAATATGTTCTTCAAGTTGCAAAGGTAAAAAAAACCAAATTTTCAAAGTTGTCCATATTGTTTTTCTTTGTAAATACTGTTTCTCGTATGATCTTCATTCCATCTTATGCTTGTAAGTTTTTACCACGGTAGAGATTTGTAAATCTTGCAGAAGAGGTTGGATGATATGTTATATGTTGGTCTCACTGAGGAGCACAGAGAATCTGCAACAATGTTTGCAAATGTGGTTGGTGCCCAGGTGATTGCACAGCTGAGAGGATCAAATTCTAGTGGGGAGATTAATGCTGCTAACAATAAATCTGGTTAGTGTAGTGTCTGTTTAACATCATTTATCATTCTGACCTTTTTCAGGAGTACTATTGCATAACAATTAAATGGATTTCAGTGCCACAAACACAATAAATATGAGATACGCACTTAAACTTTCTGACCTTTTTCAGGAGTACTATTTAGACCTAGATGTATTAGTTACCAAAGTCATGCTTTGGTAGGACTTTGGGTAACATGTCATGTCGTTTTCCATTCTTTTGATAATATAGTTAGGTTTGACTGAGGAATGAATCTGGTCTTTATCTTATTCTTCTACTTGTAATACAGAGCAGAGCTACCCAGTTTCAGATTCCAAGCCCAATAATGATGATCTTCAGGTAATTGGCGAAGGCCATGAAATGATTGACATATGGTTATGGGTTTTAGTAGCTTTACTGAACCTTTTCTGTATATGACAGAGCAGCATGCCAGATGGAAAGGAAAGTGAGATTGCTTCAACTGAAACTGGTGGGGCTGTGAAAGAAAATGTAAGCCATTTCACATATTGACATGAGGAGAGTAGATCTGTTTTCCACTTGTAAAATGTTGACTTTGATTTTCTCTTCAACTTTAGATGACTGTGGGAGACCTTATGGAAGCTTATGGAGATTGCATCTCTAGTTTAAGGAAGGCCCAGACACGCAGGCGCACCGCATCTTTGAAGAGGATCTCCCCGGCAAACTTTACAAAGGAGGTAGCACTAATTTTTTTTAAATTTTTCCAGACTAGCTACTTCCATCAATGATCTTTTGCAAATTTATAAGTGAGGCTGCAATTCTGCCTGCAAAGGATTTGTTTCTCTTTTCACCAAAATGTGCTCCTTTTGCCTTGCACTTGTTCTCTACGGGTATAGATGCGCATCATGTCTAGAACATAGTTAGAAGCTATTGGTTTTTAGAATTTAATGATGATTTTACCTATTTCTCGTTTTTTCTTGTTGCCTTGTGACGTGCTGTTGAAGCACTTAAATGTGCTGCCATGTTGAGTAGTTGTAATTAACTCTTTTTTCGTAAATCAGGTTCTGTCTTCCCTAGTTCTCTCTGACATTTTTACATTCAATTTATTACAGGCACGCCTCCAGGTTTCTGAAGTGGTTCTCGAGCAGATAAAGCAACTTAACCACCTTGATTTGGAGCTTTATAAATATGCGAAGGATATCTTTGCAAAGCAACACAACAATACAGTGCAAACATCTGGTAGCTCAGTAAGTCTCTTTATTCAAGGCTTGAAAATCAATAGATAAGTACCTTTATGTGTGGCATGATGTTTTTTAGACTAGTGTTGTTGTTTCTGATTGTCTTTCAATTGATAAATATACAAGTAACTAGGATTCTTTTATTTCAAAATTTTGCTTGGGAACTGGAAAGTGCCAGTGTGATGGCTAAAGAAGTTGAGCCTTTCTTGGATGATTGTCTTTCATTTGATAAATATACAAGTAACTAGGATTCTTTTTATTTCAAAATTTGGCTTGGGAACTGAAAATGCCACTTTGAGGCTAAAGAAGCTGAGCCTTTGTTATATCAAATTATACTAACAAACAAGTAAGTAACAATCTCTGAGCGGTTGAATTCTTTGATGCATATTACTTTGTCAGATTTTTATTTATTTCGAAGTGTGGCATTACTGTTGACTAATATACACTATGCACATATGATGGTCAATTCATTGAGCACATTTTACTTCTGTATGCCTTTGTCACATCAATCGACATGTTTCAAAGCATAGGTGCTTCATCTTGTTACTTTTCATCAAGAAGTAAGTTTTTTACATACCAGCTGATGGTGCAACATAACTTAATTCCTTTCATTAAAATGTATTTTAACAGCAGGACAGATGGGAGAGGATGTTGCAGAGTTCATATGGCACAGGGATAACGTTTTGGAAAGTGGTCTCAGTATGCGTGACTCTTGTTTTAATCCTTTCAGTCTTCTTTGTTTTTGTTAATGCACAAAGAAGAACGTTGAAAATCAAATTATGATTGTATCTTCTTAAACTTGTATGATCACAGGATTTAAGATTGTTTGGAAAAATATAGAAAGAACCCGAACTCCTTTAGTTAGTTTCATCCTCGGCTCTCATCTTATTTGTTACAAGTATTTTTGATATCTGGGTATTGCCCAACAGCATTAAGCATTTCATTGGTTCAAACTGTCTTCCATAAATCCAGAAGGATCTGATGGAAAACCCACTAAGGGGACTACAGGTTTTACATGAAGTTAATTTTTGTGATTTGGAGTTTGATAGGACTGTGCAAACCCACCTCATCTTTGCAATCTGATCCTGAATTTTCTCATCTCATGAGAGAATACACAATTACAGGGTACATTGCACATTTACACATTTTACTGTGGGATCTTCATTTTGGTCAAGCTAAATTGTTGTCTTGTCCGCATGTAGACATGCACTGACAATTTCTCGGTAGTTTCAACCTCTTAGATCTTAGTATGGTCACCATTTCTTCTTACTTTTCTGCACAGATAAAATGTCCTTGGCTAGCTTTTGATTCATCATCTAGAGGTGGCGATGGTCTTGAAGGTATAATACATAATGAGAAGTGGTCTTGAAATTCAAATTCTTTAATCGATTTGATACAGTTTTTCGGAGAAACAATAGCAGTTAGAGTGACAATAAAAGAAATAATGCAGGTAGAATTTCTTCAAAATGCACATCTGTTTTTTTTCGTTGAGGAAAAAATGCAGTTAGAAATTCAAATTTTCTTCTCGCTTTATTTGCCATCTGCGTGCACGGCGTCATAGACTAGGCTTGAGCCCAGGTGAAGATTCGAAACCCAAAAAAAACCTGCATCACATCTAGTCTATAGGTTTGCTTAGAAATAACCTAGGATTTGAACTCTAATTGACTTCATCCCCAGCCACAGAAACCGCCGAACTCGTTATCACACAGTTGATGACTATGGTTGCTCTGAACAATATCATTCGTGCTTAACACTAAATCAATAAGTGATATTCCTCGAATCATATTAAGGTATGGATGAATATATAGGTCGTGAGTAGGATATGCGCACATAAATATAGCTCAAATTAATTTCCAAATTTCCGGCAGATTGATGGTCATATATTCATTCTTCCGAAGGTTTTGATAATCAATAAGTTGCACATGAAGTTTTTTCATTCCATGCCTAGGTATACTAGCTAATATTTGCTTCATGACAAGACCCTTTGAGACTTATAAGTTGGAGATGAACAAAGCTAGCAATTTATAAGTCTGTGATGAACATCTGGTTTGGCGGTCTCATGACAAGTATTTACAAATTAAAACTAACGGATTAAGATCCTTAGAAGGTTAGAAAACAAGTAAAAAAATCATTTAGATAACGCTAGAAAATCGTTTAAATCCATTAGACAACGCTTCACAAAGCTCATCTTAATTGTTCAGAAATTCATGAAACAACTGTAATATCTCTCAAGTCATCTTGTTTTAAATCTTCGGCAAGCAAAATTAACATATATACATCTCCCTATGTATGTGTGTTCTCTTTTAATTAACAAAAATGTCTTGCTCCGTCAAGCGGTAATGGATTTTATTCATGTGTTACTATATATTATTAGCCCATGTGATATTTTAATTTTGGTGCCGCCACTGAATCGAACTCTAAATTGTAGGAGATTAGAGCAACTTTAGTAGACTCTCTATTTTAGTTTTAGTTATGTTAAAGAGCGTGTTTAATTTTTTTTTTTAATATTTTTAAAGCTCCAGACTATCCAAAGTTTAGCTATTATGATTTTTAGCTATCTCGCTAGCTAAATATAGAAAGTGAGATGATTCATATGAGGCTAGCTATAATTTAATACATTCTTTGTAAGACATTTTACGTGATATATAAATATATTTAAATTATTTAATCTTTATTTGATTAATAATGTTGATGTAATGATAACTAAAATAGAGAGCATTGATGCAGCCTTATTTCTCAAGCGGCTAATCAAAATGACATTTTAGTTAATTTGACTAAAATTTAACTAAAAAATAGCTAACATTGCTAAAAATGCTCTTAGGGAGTCCGACGTCGAAGGATTCTATATTCATTGATATAACATTTAGGAATTAGGAGAAGTCCTTTCGTTGCTTCAACAGCCTGGTTTGAATTTTTTAGCCATGTGTTTTTGTACATGACCAAACATATTATTGGGGTTCCCATGTTTTGGAATTTTCACTATCAAACGTTGGAAGAACATGCTTTACATTGCGGACACTCAGGTTTTGATGTAATCCCACATCGGAACAGTAAAATAACCCCTCCGGACACAATGATTTAAGTTCGTCGACTAATTCCTGCAGTACTCCATCCATCTTTGTTTCGGCAGAAGCAAAACCCCTTATGGATAGGCTTATCGGAAAGAGAAAAAGAAATTCAAAGTTTTATCCATATTTCCACTTATTCATCAGAAGAGGACCAGAGGAGTATATTTTGATGTCATAATCAATTTTTCTTGATGGCTAACATACTGCATGTATAAAAGGATCCTTGAATATTGGTGGTCTTATTCAAGCTTTTCAGGTCAGGTTGTACTAGAGGTCTAACAAGTCACGTTTTGATGTGATTCAAAAGAATTTAACAGCCAAAGACGATCAATAGTAATACAAAAAAAAAATTGAATCAAATTCAAATATCTAACGTAGGAAATGACGAGGAAACAAAGATACCCTGTTAGGAAATTTATAAAAACAAAGATCCAATCGAAGATTCAGAAATTATTGTTTTCTCTCTACTTGTAATCACGATTTGAATTTGGTTCCCTCGGGAAAAATACGACCAAAGAGAAAAGGAAATGGAAGAAGAAATAAAAAGAAATAAAAGAATGTTGGCCAATGATCGTCGGTGGAAGTGAGTGAGAGAGAGAATGGAGGGAGAGAGGAGGATAATAAAGTAAGCAGAGACCCACATGTGAGACAATGGTTCCATTTCACACTTTGAATCCGTATCAGGGCTGCCACTTGGTTTGGTAAATACCAAACCGATCGAAAACCGACCGAAAATTTATAATTTGGTAAACCGAATTTTGGTAATCGAAATCGAAAAAACCGAAACCGAGAAATACCGAAAAAGTTGGTTTGGTTTTTGGTAAATACCGAATTTACCGAAATTCTAATTATTTAAAGACTTATATTTCTAAAAACACACAGACTAATAATTTTATCTCACGTTTTCAATTGTATATACCATTTAGTAAAAAACAAGACAATGAATAGAAAAATTCAACTATATTTGGTAGCATTCAGGTCTCAATTAAAGCGATCAACTTTAATTCAATATTACTTGTTATATAAAAATGCTCTTACCTACCCGTCTTAGTCGATTCATCACACACACACACATAGACAAACTCACTTAGATGACATGTAACCGCCCATGTAAAAATTTAGGAATGTTTTTACCTCTCTTGATGATAGGACTCCCCATAGGAAGCACAAGCGTAAATAGGGTTAGCCGCCTTGATCAAGGCCAAAAAATTATCAAAAATACATAATTTTTCTACCATAGTCGTATTTCACTATATTGATCACATCATAGTTCACAAGGTTTTTGAAAATTTTGCTTCCTCTTTGTAGTTGGTTCACAAAGATGTACATATGCATATAACTTACTAAATAAGTTATACCACATTACCAGACATGTTGTGGTTCCAATAATTGCAATTCATAAAATTAAAATTCGACCGTCTGATGTGATCATTATAGTATAATACAATTATGATAGAAAATTCAATTGTACTTAATAATGCTCGGGTCTTGATCAAAGCGGTCAACCATAATTTAACGTCATTTATTACACGAAAAAGCTTTTACTGCCCTTATGTGACTTATTTTGGTCGACTCTTCCACACACATACTTTCACATAGATGACACATAACTTGTTCATATAAAAATTTGGAAACATTTACATCCTGACTATTTCGGTAGAAAATTAAACCATACTCGATAATGTGTACTGAAATGACTATCTTTTGTATATGTATTATCAGACTCTAGAAACTCAAGTGATATTTAAATTTTATAGTTTTGTATTGTTTTGTTATATTTTGAAAATATATTTGTTGTGAAGTTTGGTAATACCGAAAAACCGACATCCGAAGTTGGTAAGATTTATCTCATACCGAAATTTTTGGTTTGGTAATTGAAAGTCATATTTCATTACCGAAAGCTTTGGTTTTGAAGTTGGTAACGCCCATTACCGATTCGAACCGACCGAGTGGCAGCCCTAATCCGTATCATAACCACCGACGCTACTAATAATAGACTCTTGTGATCTCTCTCGATCTCTTTGTTTTCTTTTTTCTTTTTTCTTTTTATACTAAATTACATTAGTGTTGATCAAAGCAGAGACACAATTTCAAACTATAAACTACTATAATGCATTCACATAGGTTACGTTGCTTCAAAAATGTCGATTATTCACGTTAACATTATAAACAAATTAACTTTTATGAGTTTTATCAAGTGTTAACACGAGTTTATTTCAAAAAACTGCAGATACTTATATAATTAACAAAATCTTCGTTTTTCTTTATAGAAATTCTATACAGGAGAAATAACATAAGATATCATAATCATTGTAGTTATCGTACTCTATTTGTTACAAATTAGCTTCTCTCTCCCCTCCGATCATCATAGTCATCGTCCAAACTCCAAAAGATATCACATCGTTCTTAAATTCAAATTTCGTCAAATAAGGAAAAGATCAAGGCCTAATACTATTTTTATGTAGTACACATTCTTAAGCCTTCAAAATATTTATTTCTTTTTTAAAAAAATAAATAAATAAATAAAAAGTAGCCACGTTGCGGAGCGTTGACTGAATCACACTAGCAGCAAACCGATCTAGTTTTTCTGAATCTGAATCAGAATCAGATACACAAGTAACTGAGCCCTCACCGTAACCCCACCGCAGACGAACCCAACCCCCACTGAGAGAGAAAGAGAGAGAGAGAGAATGAAAACCTAAAATCTTTCAATCTCAGACAAAAGCCACAGAGAGAGCCATCTCCTCCTCCTCCACTTCTCTCTCCGCACCACCACCACCTCTCTCTCACTTCTGACCAAGACAATGACGGCCGTCTCCGCTGACGTCACAAAGCTCCCAAAGCGTGAGGTCCGACCCCTCCTCCCTCTTCTCCTCTTATCATTTTTTTCTGTGAAATGTGAATATTTGATTTTATAGGGTTTTGAATCCCAAGGTTCTGCTTTCAACATTCTCTAGTTTCGTTTCCGCATTCCGTTTTCGCCTGAAATTGAAATTCGCCGGAAAATTAATCGGATATTTCAGTCGAATTGAAGTTTCCAATTGGTTGAAATGCGCCTCAATTTTTCTGGGTTTTCCACCATTTTCTCAATTTCCATCGTTTTCTGAGAAAATAAAACTGTTTTTTTTTCGAGCAGTTTCTTTTTTCTTTAGGGGGTGGTTAAAACGACGACGTTATGGAGTTTTTTTTTAGGGAGGGCGGTCAAGGAAGTTGCGCGTGTTTGTGGTTCGGTTCCAATTCAACATTGATGTTTGAAATTAATTGGGGATAACTGATGTTTGAATATTCAGAGTCCTATTTACGCTAACTTTCAATTTATGACGTTTTGTTAAGTAATTTACGTCAATCCAATCCCATCAGATAACTTTTCCTTTTTAACTTCTTACTGTGATAAGGTCTTGCATTGTCTTTTTGAACCGTATATATTTACCACCGTGTTGTTCTTGTGGCTTGTCTACATCATATCCTAACTGTTTCTTTCTTTGCTTCCTTTGTTAAATCTATACTGTCTTTGAAACAGAGTACTACTATGGATGCTTTGCCTTTGGATGATAACATTAACCAACTGCTGGAGCACTTTTACGATGACGATACCATTAAGGCTCTTGATTTCCCCATGGAGGACATTGATGCCACCGACGAGGATTGGAACACTCAACTCCAGGGACTTGAGCCGTACTATGAATCGAGTTTCCAGTACCTTTCCACTTCGGTGAGTTTGTTATTGTCCATCACAACAGTACTAGAGTTATTGTTGTGTTGTGTTTATAGGAAGTGTGTTTCTGGGACTAGGTAATGTTTTGTGTGCAGAGTGAAAGTAACTTTGAAAAGAAGATAATGAACATCATTTTCTAATCAGATTTTCTTTGCAATAGGACCCTCTGAACCGTTTTCTTGTTTCAGTAATTTTCTAGTTTGTACTACTGTTATTGATGGTTGAGTCCTACAATTGGTTTCAAATTATTTGCTACCATTGTATTTCTATATTGCTCGTCTCTTTGTTAATGCTTTTTTTTTTTTTGGGAGAATGATCTCTTTATCTATTTCCATCATGGTAATAAGCAAGGAACACTGATTAAATTATGTACTTGAGATTTTTGTTCTTGTGGGGTCCAAAAGTATGAATTACTATATACTAGGGAATTGTTGAGGAATGCTAGTGGCCCTTGAGCTTTTTTAAGTGGGAGAGTTTGAGGATAATGGGCCCTCTGCATATTAGACATCCTTTGGATAGGGTTTCCTGTTAGTGGTTGAATTCTCAGATTTTGTCTAATATTTCTACAACTTAAACTGCTTGTAAGCAAGTTGAACATGTTCTTGACTGAGGTAAATCATAAGGTGTTCCGGAAGAAGTGAAAGTGCTTTGAAGCACATATTTAGTTACTGCTACCATATGTTCTGGATAGTAGCTTAGCCATTCTGAACCCCTGAAGAGCATTTTTGTTTACTACTGTGCTCATTTTCTGGGAGATTTCTATGACACTAAGCGGAACTTGGTGAGTCTGTGAGAAATTACTAGGTAGTGAAGTATTTCTTTCTGGTATGTGGGTGACAATTTTGGACAAAACGAAGAATCAGTTTTAATAGTTTGCATTCTAGATAGAACATCTACTTTTTTCAAACCTGAGGTGCACAGCAGTATATTGTTTCCTCATTCTGATAGAAGATCATAGAGTCTTTCTTAATGAGCACCATATACTTAGTTGGCGTTCATTTGTCATAGAACAGTACAGGAATCAGACAGCAGTCCCCACTTTTCTGTAATTTACAGAACATCTGCTCTATTTTGTGAACTTTTAGGAATAAGGGGACTGTTAGGGTCTTTTATTGCGTTGAAGCATGTGAACGGTGTTCAATGTTTGCTTGATCTTAAGAACACAAGGCCTCTGGATAACGGATAGAAGGTTCTGATAAATATGTGCGACCTTAATGCAGATGCTGCAGAAAGAGCATATTGTAATTAATTGACATATGTTTGTAAAAAGCTGACATAATGCTTGGGAATGATCGGAGACCTCAGAATTGTTTCTTCAATACCTCTAAATATGTTTTTTTATTTTTTTTATTAAAGAAATTAGATTTTCAATTTTTCTCAAGAAGAATTTTTTGCGACAAAAGCAACATAGGCTTCCTCATCTCTTTCTTTTATTTCATTCTGATTGTTCTTTATTTACTGTCAGTATGAAGGTACTTCGGGTGTAGCTGCTATAACCACCGGCGGCAGAAGCAGTCTCCAAAGCAATGATTTCTTTGATCAAAAGCACATGCACCTGATCCCAACCCATAGTCCAGTGTCTGTCCTTAAAAGCCAGAGTGAAAGCCAAAGTTCTGGCTCGGCTCAACACCTGAGACCCTTGGAGCCTAATTTCATGAATATCAGAGCCCCTGAACCCAGTTTCGTCAATCCGGTGAAGAAGAAGCGTACACAATGCAGGCGTGCACGCCCTGCTAATTTCAGTCACCGGTTCACCTTCCCGTGTGCATCGTCCAATTCCTCAGTCTCTGACAATTTTTATCATTTTGAAACCTTTCTGACTGAGGAGATGTTGAATCCTGACAAGAGAAGACAGAAGAAAAAGAATCCCTCCTTTCACGAAACGGGTGAGATTAGTGAGACCAAAAGATGTGTGGAACCAGGTGAGAATCGAGAGACTAAAAGATGCACTCACTGTGCGGTTACGAAGACCCCACAGTGGAGGGAAGGGCCACTAGGGCCTAAGACCCTCTGCAATGCATGTGGAGTTCGTTACAGGTCTGGCCGCCTCTTTCCTGAGTACCGCCCTGCAGCAAGCCCTACGTTTGTTCCAGCGGTGCATTCAAACTCCCACAAGAAGGTTATAGAGTTGAGAAACAAGGGTTGCCATGCGAGCTAGTGTGAATATTTTGATCATCAACCCAGTAGGATCTTGTAGGGTTAGTTTTTTTTGTTTTGTTTCGTGTTTGAAAATTAGAACAGTCTTCTTAGCTTAGACACCTTGGAGACCTCTCTGTCTCTGTTCTTTTAATTCTATTCTATTCTGATTCAATTTATAAGTTCTTTATATGTACATTGATAGAATAAGAGATGTAGAACTGGAAGTAGAGAAATCATTGATTGAAGGACCTGAAACCTTGTTTAGGATGTTTTCTTCTTTGATTAATGTATCTTTAGAGCAGATTTAGTCAAATGTTTGGGATTGATATCAAGCTAGCATCACATGGAGTTCCCCCTATTGGGTGACCAACCAGTACAGGATGTGGATCTATATGTTGAAAATAGGTCATGACTTTACACCGAAAAGAAGAATTCATATCTGGCTCAATATCGTCCTCAACTAATGTAAACCAGCTTTGATGTAACTTGAGACGTAACATATTACAAAGCAGCTACTACATGTGCGCATTATTGAGCCGGGTTGAATTGAATTGATGCACTAACCACCATGTCTACCAATCCATTTGGTTGTAGCCGACACCTCTCGAGAACAGGAGAGACAGGCAGATCTCTCTCTGCCGTTGCACGGCAGAGCTCATCCCGCAACCGCCCCATGGTAACTGCTGCAAAAAATATGAAGTGCTCAGTAAAACGGGTGGGGAAAGTAGCTAGTAAATCGTCTGCAAGATGCTTGAACAAGAACTGCACGATAAGGTGCAATGTGTCGACGAATTGTCACACAAATGCTAATGTAACAACAGCCGAGCAAAGAAATAAGCTTTCAGAGATTTTAATCATTATGTCCACGTCTCGGCCTGCAAGTAATCTGAACTGGTCGACACATATGATCAGTCTAGTCTAAAGCACCACGGCCCAATCAAATATGGTTTTAATTACAGTGATGGGCTTGGATCAAACTGGGAGTTCTGATGAGATTGAGTTTTAGAGTTTCATAACAAATTTTTTTCAACATTACTCAGTGTTCAACTCAATTGAAAGAGGCTACGATTTGAAAGCTGAAGAGGTTCAAGTCTTCCTTAACTAGGCAAAAGCAACATAAATTTGTATTTATATATGGTTCAAAGATTTGAGTGAGACCAAATCAAAATGTCAACAGAACCTAAAATGATAGCAACAGAGGATAAATAAATTTTGACATGGAGGTAAGCACAGGAGATTCAAGCTCCAACAAAATGGCATAAGAGGAAGTCCAACAAACAAATATATATATATATATATATATATATATATATATATATATATATAGCTACACACGTCTGCATTTATTTTTACGGTGCGAATTTCCACTTTACACTCACTTTTCAATCGAATTTTCACATCTCCACGATCTAGTATTTATATACTAATGTATAGATCAACTATGTAAAATTTCAGTCAATTTGGTTATCATTACTCAAAACTGCGTTTTTCTGTTATAAACATGAACGGTTCAAGTTCGACAAAATTATGTTCATTCATTGGTTTAATCGAGTTTGAGTGTCTTAATGATAACCAAATTTGTTGAAATTTTGTAGAGATGATCTATACATTAGTATCTAAAGACCAGACGGTGGAGATGTGAAAATTCGATTGAAAAGTGAGTGTAAAGTGAAAATCCGCACATGAGAAAGCCTATATATATATATATATTTAAGGGAATGAATAACTTCATTGATCAAAAAGATCATACAACTCAACGAGTTCTCTTGCTCAATCTAAGTGATCTGAAGATCACCTATTACATCCACTGCTCAAGTAGCTAGTGCACCGAATGCACATTTAAAAATGAATCCTAAAGACTCCTACACCTTGAACGAAGAAAACAAAAAATTTAATCCATCAGTATATCCGTCTAGAGACTTTAATGGTGTACATCAATGTTGTTGCAATTGCGTTAAACCTTATACTAATTAAAGACCAAGGAATACAGGGCCAAGACCCACTACACCCAACCGAAAATGGAAGAGATTACTGAATAAAAATGCTTAAAAAAACTTAACCTAAGGGAAGAAAGTTAATTACCCTAACTAAATAAGCCAAAGCCCACCTAATAGAAGCCCAAAACTTAAAGCCTGGTAGGGTTGTTGACCAGCAGATAGGGCAACGCCGTCATCACCTTACTGCTTTGCTGAGGCACCTCCGCACGGATTCATGCAACCCAAATCCTACCACCTGATCCACCGTTCACGACTTCCTACCTCTACGAAGCACTCGCTCATATCACCATGACGTCTCAACGCTCGATCTAGCACCCATAGCTTCGCCATCGACGCCAACAACGAAGCTTTCAAACCCAACTCAACAAAACCATGTTGTGACTCGTCCACCATAAACTGTTGTCAACACTATACAACCATTAAGCAAAGCAACTATCCAGGGGGTTTTGGATATCAATGATCATCCAGAGCTAAGATTAGCCTAAGAGAAATTAGAGAATTGCCCTGCTCAGCTGCATTCACGGCACACCGATAAGACAGATAGCCTGTCGTGGCACGAGAGCCTTCGGATGAAGACCTGCAAGCTTGTGTAGAAACCCTAGCCCCTCTTGGCCTTGTTGAGGACTTGAGGGCTTGCGTAGAAACCCTAGGAGAGATACATTATATATTTTATTTAAATCAATGTATTCACAATATATCAAATTTGTTTACCAAATAATACGATATCGTTAAATGTAAATGGGTTGAACACTACCTGGAAAAATGAATAGTAAAACTCTAATTATGCATACCAAGACGGCAAGATAATTTGTTCTTTCTAAGTACGTTCCTTTTCGTTGCAGCCAAATATATTTGATGCAAAATTGGAGAGCCGAATTACATGTCAACGACATGATTACTTGCCTCGATCAACTAATAATTTGAACAATTTCAATGGGTTTCGTTTACTAGCCTCTCTTAATTTTTGTTTCAATATTGTAGAAACATGTTCAGCTTAGGCTCTCAGACGATGCTTGGGTTCCCAAGCAGAGATCACATCTCCGGCGACCGTTCTTTGACGCTGTCATCGGACGAGTATTGTTAACAGGTGATGATGGTTCTCTCGATCAAGACAGTTTCGCTTTGGATTGATGGGAGCGAAGGCAGGAGGTGGGAGAGGTCACAACCTTTGAGAGGTCCCGAATCTGGCCATCTTGGTTCGGTTTGGGTGACGAAGAGGTTGTACGACTGTGGTCTGAGATTGTTGTTTGGAGGCAGCGGGTCAATAGCTGGTTGGACGGCAAGGGACTTCCTAAACCCTCAAATACTGTTGATGTCTCTTTGAACTTTTTCTGGATCTAGGTTAAAATCCAGGGACTTCCTCCCGCTCGATTCGCTGATGTTATTGCCAAGGTTGTTAGTGAAACAATTGGACTAGTTTTGCATGTAAAGCAAGTTGGCATAAGATGTGGAGGGGCCCATGTTAGGGTTTGCCCATGAATGATTTGGTGCAACTTGAACACCAGATCGAGGCTGTTCGTGCCTGATTTTAGACGCACTGTTCACTACGACTTTTCAACCTAAGACACGTAGGACACGTTGAAAAGTCCAAGTATCCACGTAAGACACGTTGAAAAGTCCGGACTCCTCACAGGGACCAATTTCTTTTGTCCACGATCCCTGGAAGTGTAAAGTAGTGTTTCAGCTTATCAAGAGTAAAGGGCCCGGGGCGCGCTACCGCGCAGGCATGCATTGAGAGCACGTTGATGCTCCGCGAGGCCGCCTCGCCTTATCCTACACGAGGCCGCCCCGCCTTACCTTATCCTACGCGAGGTCGTCCCGCCTCGCCTTATCCTAAGTGAGGCCGCCCCGCCTCCCCTTTTCCTACGCGAGGCCGTCCCGCCTCGCCATATCCTACGCGAGGCCGTCCCATCTCGCCTCCATGCTTTGGGACCCCACTTCCATACAGAGTTCATTTGCATGTAAGCCCAACTTCCAACAGGTATTCCTCGGACGTGAGCCATCCCAAAGTCGGGAGTGGGGTAACGGTAACTTAGCTAGCTATGTCACCACACCACGACAAACATCTTGAGAGGAATAGAAAGAACTGGTCGCAGTCAGGAAATCGGTAAAGAGGCAGGGGTACTGCCCATATCTAACACGTGGCAAGTCTCTTCGTGAGCAAGGACGAGGAATGGCATGACCGAAATAAAAAGGAACAAGGGTTGGGTACACGTGGAAAAATTAGACAAGCCTCTGTTTGAGGTACGTCTGATATCAGAAGATAAGCATGGAGAGGGGAGAAAAAGGAAGTTCATGAACAGGCCAATACAGATATAACGCCCATCCTCTGAGGGTAAAAAAGGGGAACCACCTCCCTAAAATCTCTATAAAAGGGGGCTTCGCTCTGGAGGAGGGGGGAGGACAAAAAAAACTTTTACTTCATTCTAACTTTATAATTGCAGACTCTGCTGCAGGTAACAAAAGAAAGGGAGTTGAAGCCCCTTCTTAAGGATCTTAGGCTTCCAACAGCTGAGAAGCCTCGTTAAACCGGAGCTCTCCATCATCCGGCGGAATAGGTGACTCCCGGGATAAAGAGATGAAGATCTTTCCGTAAAGCTCCAATTCCCTCAAGTTCCATGTGGGTTTTCAACGAATTCCTCCTCATCATGTTGACGACGAAATTTCGCATCAACAGAGGTTACCCCAACTGATGTCTTTACCGTACAGTTTAAGTACGAACGTCTGCTTGATTGCTGCATGGAGTGTGCAATGATTAACCACTGCGGTGCATGATGCCAGCGTGAACTAGATGAGGCGAGTCCAGTCTCTCCGGCTCCTTCACTTCCAACCCTAGTCTTTAGAGCTAATGTCCAGCCCACTTTGGCACCATCTCCTACACTGTCTCTTACAGAAAGAGAACATGAGCGAGACCTCAAAGCTAGCAGGCCCTAAAAAAAAAAGCTTCAAGCTAATTGCCTTACCATAATTTCCTTCATTTGCTGGGAATTGTGGAAGAGCCGTTGTCATTTCCTCTATCAGGCCATCAGAACCCATCATCTGGGAATTGTTTCACGGGCAAAGAGTGCAGCTTTGGAATTCCTGGAGACCATAAGTACGAGAATCAGGACGACACATGTATGATCTCTTACGGTACTTCCCTCCCTCTCTCTTTCTCGTTTCTACCTCCCTCTTCTCCACTACCAACGCCACCGATATATCTTCATTCCCTACCAAATGCAAACAGTTCAGCCTCTCCTCCGCAAAGGTTGCATATCATCCAAAGCCAACCCCATACCAATATGGATCCGATCCTCTCCTAACCTCATTCTCTTGCTGAGCTACCTGAGCTTTCTAGTACCTACCAGATTATGACACGTGTATCCAAATTCATCTAAAGGCCTGCAATTTCTGCTTTTACACACCTTCTCTTCTCCTCCCATTCTCTCTCCTGTTCTTTTTGTTCTTTCTTTTCTGATGTTTCTTGTAGAATTGGAATCCAAAAGAAAGCAAACAGAGGATAGGAATTCATGTCTATCAATCCCCTGACTTATTGTTTGATGTTAACCTAATATGAATGTTTCTTTGATATGTAAAACCCAGATTTAGTCTCCAACTATTCGTCCTCTTGCTCTCTTCATCCTCTCTATTATACAATCAAAACAATGAATCCACAAGCTCTAGAACTAGTCACCCAATTATTCCTCCTCTTCCTTCAATTAGTACGAGCTCTTGGTCTTGGTACAAGAGAGGAGGATATGAATGATTGTGATCTGTTGAATTGGGAATCAGAGATATAGAAAGATATAAATTGGCAATGAAACCCGAACATTCGATCGGTGGGGATCTTCTGTAAGCCTCAATAGGATGCAAATTATCATTGTTGTTAGAGACTCTGAGAGACTAAGTCGAAAATGCAGAGTTCCTTTCCAAGCTGAGAGAGCTACACAATCGTAAGGGAGTGGATATGTTGAGAGGAAAGGAGAAAAAAGAAACGGAATGAAATATAGACCGTAAGATCTGAAAATGGACACGTGTCGTCATCAATTTAAAAGCTTAGGCAGCTCAGGTGGAAAATGAGGTTAGGAGAGGATCCGAAATGTACCAATATAAATGCCCTCCAAATCCCAAACAAGAATCCCAATCCCCTCCCTTCATCCACTAGTCTCTGTGACAACATCCCCGCTACTTAGACTTGTTCCTGACCCAACCAGGCCAATGTACATCACCATCATATTGGTCATGTTGTCGGAGGAGGCGAGTCGGAAACCTTTGAACATCATCCGATCCTCTCCCTTGGGACCAAATATATACCCATCGTACCACGATTCACTACAAGAAATATTGTCTTAGCCGATAGAAAAAAAAATTTCGTTGGCTAATATCGCCTTCACTGACGAAAAAAAACCGTCGTATAAGACACCACAACCGTCGTCTAAGATCTATTTAGACGACGGAAAATGACTATTGAGGATGTCTGTCGACTAAGATATTCCTCTACGACGAAACCGCATTCGTCGTCTAAGTTCCGTCGACTTAGTAAATCCTAAACGATGAATATTTTTTGTCGGTAATCTTTTGTCTGCGTAGTACCTCTTAGGCAACAGAAATTGACTTTCGACACCCTCCGTCGACTAAGATCTTCCTAGGCGACGACACATTTCCGTTCGTAAGACTGGTCTTAGGAGATGAATCATTTTCCATCGGCTTAGTAAGTCTTAGGCGACGAACCCTGTGCCGTTGACTAACTAATTCTTGGGTGACGAATATGCTTACTTTGCCGACGATTTGTTCCGTTGACTAAGAAATATCATTATTGCCTGACACAACGCAGAACGATTATATTTTTACCGACGCCTTATGTCTTATGCGACGAAATATTCCGTCGGCTAAGTAAACACATCATTTATACAACTTCTGCCTATACGAGAACGCAGAAGAAAGGCATAGTTTCTCCCCCCTCACAGAATTCATTTGATCCAAATATAGTTTTGGAAGCTTTTCTTCAAGAATTTGATCGATCTTCAAGAGCTAATTCTCTCCTAATTGGTATGTAACTACTTTAATTCATCTACTTTCTTTATTTAGGCATATTTTCCAGCAAACTTTCCGGCGACTTTGCCGGTGGTCCAATTTTGCCGGTCTAATTATTTGATTGCTTGATGCATGCATGATATATGTAACCTTGATAGTGTATATATATGTTGAATATGTTTGTACGTATAATCTGTGTGTATACGTATGTATAATATGTGTGTATAATATTATGTTTTTGTATATATATATATATATATATATATATATATATATATGCACACTTATATATATCTTTAGCTTTTGTGTGTATGATTAATAATTATGTGAATAATATGTTTATTAAATTTTCGTTTTCAAGAAATTTTGCCGGTCTAATTATTGGATTGCTTGATGCATGCATGATATATGTAACCTTGATAGTGTATATATATATATGTTGAATATGTTTGTACGTATAATATGTGTCTATACGTATGTATAATATGTGTGTATAATATTATGTTTTTGTGTGTGTGTATATATATATATGCACACTTATATATATCTTAGCTTTTGTGTGTATGATTAATAATTATGTGAATAATATGTTTATCAAATTTTTGTTTTCAAGCAAATTAATCATTTGTGTATTTAAATGATAAAAAATAAAATGATGAATCATGTAATTAATAATTATAATATTCTTATACGTACATTCATCAATATATTGTTACCCTTAGAAATCCCGTTCGATAACCATTATGTTACGATTGTGTCTAACAAAATAGTTTTTGAATTGTCCCATATTTGGACAGTTTGGGTGCATATGATATTGAGATTACGTTTGTTGTTGGTGCGTTTCTTTTTTGGTTGTGGGTATATATATTTCGATAGGATCTTCCTTTATTGTTCCTTAAGTGCATATTAGGTATAGATATTCGTGCACTAGGGGAACTGTAGAGAGATGCTGTCAATATTTTGTGATTCGAAACGCCCTAACAACAAACAAAATCACAATGTCTTGTGCTCTCAAACGAGATTAGGGCCCTAACCGAAGGCATAAGATGAAAATTGTAGGTGTGAACAACATACATTAATATATCTTATATATATAATAATTAAGTGTCTATATATATATATATATATATATATATATTTCTTGTTTATTATTCACGATTTTTTTATTATATATTTTTGTTTCATGTTATTATAGTGTACAACATGGACAAGAGCTGGATACAATTAAGGAGGGGGTTCTCTTTTTATATGAGAGACATTTTTGATTTTCTTGAGTTCGTGTGTCTACATAGTCCTCCAGACAAAGTTATTCACATATGTCAGTGCAACAAATGTCTCAATCAGAAACCAATAACATATGAAGATATGTATTCTCACTTAGCACTAAACGGTATTTGTCATAGTTATACCACATAGACATGGCATGGCGAAAATCAAGTTCAAATGCCTACAGTTGCAGAAATTCAAGCACAACATAATCAACAGGCAAGATCTTCCAATGCTAGTTATGGGAACCCTGCTGTGATGAACATCTTAAACGATCCCTTCATGTTCTCCGCCTCATGATATCAAGAAAATGTTGTTTATGACAAAGCCCCTGACACCTTCTCTAATGTCTCCCACGTTGACTACAACAGTGACTATGATAAGTACAATAGGCTTCTACGGCAAGTACAAACCCCATTGTATCATAGCAGTGAGCATACTGTGTTGGGTACCGTCATGAAACAAATGAAGATAAAAAACAAGCGGGGAAAGACTAACGTATGTTTTGATGAAGATATGGCCCTTATGAAGAAAGTGCTTCCCAAAGGTAACAGTTGTCCAACTGATTTGGAGGAGGTAAAAACCATGTTGGTTGACCTCGGTCTTGAAGTCCAGAAGATAGATGCTTGCGACAATAACTGCATGTTGTATTACAAAGAAACGCAGGCGGAAGATGAGTGCCCACACTGCTATGAGCCAAGGTATCAAGCAGCTTCCACTTCATCTAAACAGAAGAACCGGCCCATTCCTAGGAAGGTTCTTCGTTACTTCCCGTTGGGTCCTCGTCTGCAGTGTCTGTGTCACGCCCCGACCCTTAATTTTTACCTTAATTACTAGCACGGTAGTAATAAAAATTTTACTGTCTTCGTCAGTAAGTGTTTAATTTAATTGGTCCTTACAATGGTGTTAGGGGATGATTATTTGGAAGGATTTATTCGAAAGAAAAAAAAGTGACAACGGTAAAAATAATAATTTTTGCTAGTAAAATGTAATTTTTATTGGGGTATTATTTTTGGGGTGTTGAATTTTTTGATTGGGTATATTTGGTGGTGTTGGTCCGGGTTGGGCCAAGCCCATTTTTCTTCTCCTCTCTCCTTTCTCTCTCCTCCCTCCCGATTCTCTCCCCGAGCTCTCCCTGCTGCCGGAACTTCTCGTCGCCAGCCCGCCGCTGTCTGGCCATCGTTCACCGCCGCACCGGTCCCAAACGGTCGGCCTCCGACCCAGCTTTCATTCTAGACCGGTGGCAGCTTCCCTAGCGCCGCCGTGAAGGAGAAATCAACCCCGGAAGTTCCGACTACCCAAAGGCTTCCGTCGCCGGAACTCCCTCCTCCGGCTCCATAGCTGGCAAGCCTTGGCTCAAAAGAAAGCCCTCCTCCCGTGCAGCAATCCCTCCAAAGGGCTCCCTCCATCTCGAGCTAGGTCAGGAGAAATCGGTAAAGGAAATTCTAGGGATTTTGTGTGTTTTCATTCGATTGGCCTAGTTAGGATTAGAATTGTGATTTGTGCTAGTTAAGAAAGTTGTAGAGGAGGTTGATAGGAAGGTTCTGTCAAATTTTGGTGGGCATTGGAGGTCACCGGAGCCGGCGCCGGCGCCGGGAAAAATGTTTTTTTGTAGGGAATTTTGTGAGGAGTTTATTAGAATGAGTTTTATAATTTTTGGAGGAGTTTTGGATAGGTTTGAGAATTTTTGAAATTTGGTATTTTTTGGCAGATTATTAAGTTAAAATCCGGTCACGTGATTATTTATGGTTAGAAAGGTGAAAGGTGTTAGAGGATGTCGGTTAAGAGTTTGTGGAGGTTTTTGGGTGGCGGTGAAATTAAGATTTTGGGCAATAGGCTTGGTTGAGCGCGCGGAGCTCCTTTTTGATTTCGCCTATTTTTCTTTAAGCGTTGGTGTATTAATTACGAATTTAATTATGTTTTTGGAACAGGACGCGAGAAGGCTCGAGCTGACAAGGCCTCCGACCAACATCAGGCTTAGGCCTATTTTGTGAGTGGACCTTTGTTTTAAATAATATGTTTTAAATGCTTCTTGTTAAATAATTTTCCTGTTGTTGGAAATTTCCTGAAATTGAAAATTTCGGTGATTATACTCCTATATAGTGGATTATGAGGATAGTATTTATATGATTAAATGCTAGCTAGCTATACGTGATTTTCCCTCATACTGAGGTGCAATTCTAGTATGGGGCGACATGAGCGTTAGACGCCAGCGTCGTAGCCCTGTACGACTTTCTATTTTTTGAATTCATTCATAGAATTCGTACAATGAATCAGCACGTAGATATAGCACTCGGACGTTTCCCTATACTGAGGCACAATTCTAGTATGTGGTGACGTGAGCGTTAGACGCCAGCATCGTAGTCTTATACGTTTATCTATTTTTCAAGTTCATTCATAGATATCGTACAAGAGATAGTCGAGTGTGAATACATACTGATATATATGATATTCTAGCCTGAGAGGCATTCTTTCTTAATGTTTGGGAGTCTAGCGAGGCTAGACACCAGTTCAGAATTTCTGAGTAAAGCATTTTCTAGAAAGTATTTTTGGAGAAATATTTATTTGTTGTCGGAATTGCTTTTGTCCACTCACTTTGACGTTTTTGAATATTTTTCCCTTGGGCTCTTCGTTTTTAAAATGCCCAGTCTGCAGCGTTCGCGTGAGGTCTGGAAGGTGACGTCGAGGCATAGTGACCTATCTATCTGCTACATTTCGCCAATAGGTTACCTGTTTAATCTACTAGGAGATTGTTAGCTTCCGCTGTATTTTAAATTTTTAGTAGCTCTGAATACTGTTGGGATTTCTGTTTAACTTATTCTGGCTACTTTTGGGTGGTAGCGGAGAATGTTTTATTTATTTTGGTTAATTAAGTGGTTCGATTTCTGTTCTTCTGAGATAGGGTTGTCCATTTTCAAAGGAGGTTTGCCGATTCTTTCGGTAAATTTTCCTTGGAAGTGGTCCCCGCAGGACTCACCTCGGGTTTCAGGGTGAAATTCGGGGCGGGTCCTGACAGTCTGTACATGTCTTCACATAAGGCCAAGCATATGAGATGACACCAGGCAAGGCACCAAGGAGAGGAGAGGATAGATCCGGATAATCTCACACATCCCGCAGATGGGGAGGCTTGGAAACACTTTGACCGTTCTTTTCCCGAATTTGCTGGAGACTGTCGAAATGTCAGAGTAAGACTTCCAACAGACGGGTTCAATCCTATTGGAAACATGAATTTGTCTTACATCATTTGGTCTATGATAGTATTTCCGTACAATCTACCTCCCAACACGTGTATGAGGAAGGAGTACAGTTTTCTTACGCTTATGGTTCCAGGGCCGTATTTTCCAGGAAAGTGCTTGGATGTGTATATGAGACCATTAATTGACGAGCTGCAGGAGTTATGGGAAAATGGACTCCCTACTTTTGACAGGCATGGTCAAACGTCATTCATGATGAAATCAACTGTTATTTGGACCATTAGTGATTATCCAGCTTACGGGATATTGTCTGGCCAACAAAATAAGGGGTACAAGGCTTGCCCGATATGCTTAGATGATATCAATTCTAGTCTCTAGGCCGAAAAAATCTGTTTCTTGGGATCTCGTATGTGGCTTGACGAGGATCATGAGTGGCGGTGGGAGCATAATCCGAAACCCCCAGGGAGGTCTGGTGAGGCTTAACCAGCACTGGTTCGGATATTTGAGCACCAGTGAAGATGTAACTGACTTGAATCCTCCCACGCCTGATGAGTTTAAATATTGGACGTACACAAGTGTATTCTTTGAATTGCCTTACTGGCCGACTTTGAAAATCAGACACAACTTGGACGTCATGCACATAGAGAAGAATGTTTGTGACAACGTTCTTGGAACAATTCTGAATCTCAAAGATAAGAACAAGGACACCCTAAAGCCCGTGTTGATCTTAAGAAAATGGGTATACACTCTAAGCTATGGCTAGTAGAGAACAAAAGAACAAAAAAAGCCATAATGCCTCAAGCAGGCTACACAGTCCATCCTTAGAAGAAGGCGGAAGTGTTTCAGTGGCTTCATAATGTTAAGTATCCTTATGGGTATGCAAGGAATATCGCTCGATGTGTTAAGACATGGGAAAATAAGATTACTGGGTTGAAGACTCATGACTGTCATGTTTTGTTGCAACGTCTTCTTCTCGTGGTCATTAGACCGTATTTGCAGAGTGATGTGGTTGACACGTTAGTGGCTTTGTCAAAGTTCTTTCAGAGGATATGCACTAAAGAGCTTAACAAGTCTGATGTTCGGTCATTGCAATAAGATATTGTGTACATAATGTGCAAGCTGGAGAGGATCTTTCCCCCAACTTTCTTTGACATCATGATTCACCCCATGATCCACCTTCTCGAACAACTGTTGCTTACTAGTCCGGTACTGTATACCTGGTGCTATCCAAATGAGAGGTATGCACTCATATTTATTCTAATTAATCATCTTTTCAAATTAAGATAATTTTTTTTGTAAGAGAATAAATATTCATTGGAAGAGAGAATAAATATATGTTTTGCAGGCAATTAGGGGATTTCAAGAAGAAGAACAAAAACAAATGTTTCCCTGAAGGGTCGATCACAGCGACATACATTCAGGCTGAGTGCGTATTTTACTGTAGCACATATCTCAATGATGAAGACAGAGTGGGGGAATCATCTGGAGCAGGTAGTAGCCAACAATTCAATCTATCAGTTGTTTCCAACGATGTTCAACCATATAGCAGATTAAGTAATTTTGAAAGATTAAGTAATGCTGAGATCAAATAGGCTCATTGGTCTGTCCTTCAACATTGCGATGAAGCCGAGCTGTACTTTAAATTGAGCTGCCCAGGATGGTAACAAAGTCATACACAAGAGAGATTTTCCTGATTACTTCCCTATTTGGGTACCTTTCTATTGATCTCTATATATGATGTTACATAAATTTAATATATGTCGCTTTTTTATGTTACATAATGTAATAACGTTGCTCTTAAAATTGTTACAGATGATGCACATTCTACAACATTTTCCTGATTCTTATAACCCGGATTTGCACTTGTTGGCTGGAGGACCCCAAAGCCACAAAGTTCGTGTCGGATGTTTTGTGAACGGTGTTAAGTTTGTGACGTCAGAACGAGATGAATGCCATGTCACCCAAAACAATAGAGTAATGGTTGAGGGTCTAGGTTTCAATTACTACGGGGTTCTTGTCAGTGTCATCGAAATAATCTACGGCAAGGGTATGCCAGTCGTGTTGTTCAAGTGCAGATGGTTCAATACTAACCCAACAAGGTGAAGGAGTACAGTTCTGGACCGTGGCTTGTTATCAGTGGACTCAAACAATATATGATATGAGAATAAGCTGTTTATTCTTGCCACCATGGCGAAACAAGTATTTTATCTTGATGATCCGGCTATGGGTGAGGGTTGGAAAGTGGTGCAGGTGATGTCACATAGGAATATTTAGAGTGCAGCTACACTGGGAAGGGATGATGAGAGTGGGCCTAGTGAACCAACAACTGATCAACCGAATGAACCATATCAAGAGGAATCTCCACATGTAGTTTTTGATACTTCAGATATTCGTGTCAACGACCAACACGTTCTGGCTATCATAGGTTACATTCCAGTTACACCATCTGAAATGAACTCGCGACAACACAACCCCACTCATGATGACGACGGGTTCATAGATAATGACTCGGACATAGAGGAGGATCAATATTCTGACCAGACTGAGGAGGATGATGATTCAAATGACTCAGATTATCATGAATATGATTAATGTACTTGTTCAATATTATTATTGTGGATTTTGATCAGTCTCTAATCTACTTGTATTAATTAATTTGGCAATGATAAGTTCGGATATGCATTTTTAAATTAACTTGGGTTTAGTTTGATAAGTTACACGAAATTGCTCAGATGTACATAAAATAAAATGTTCTAGTTTTTTTAAAAACTACTTACTCGACGGAACATGGGAATTTCGTCGCCTTAGAAAAACTTAGGCGATGGAGTGTCCACTTTCCGTTGCGTAGGATCGCCACATTCGTCATGCCTCGCCTCGCCCGCCTCCTCCTCGCCTCGCATCACTTGCCTCGCCAACCTCCTATCTCACCTTGCATAACTCGCCTCACCTCGCCACTTAATTTTTGAAAACTACTTAGTTGACTGAAAATGAAGAATTCGTCGCTTTCGATATTCTTCAGCGACGGAAAATGGAAATTTCATCGGCTTAGAGCACATAGGTGACGAATAGTCCACGTTTCATCAAGTAGGATCGCCTCACTCGTCATGCCTCGCCTCGTATCACTTGCCTCGCCCGCCTCCTTTGTCGCCTCGCATCACTCGCCTCACCTGGCCCCTATATTTTTGAAAACTACTTAGTTGACGGAAAATGAAGAGTTCGTCGCTTTAGTATTTCTTAGGCGATGAAATATTCACTTTCTGTCGCTTAGTATCTCTGAAATATTAGGCGGTAAATAAAATTTATTTTGTACGTAGGCGATGAGAAATTATATTTCCGTCGGTTTGGAATTCTAAAGCGACGGAAAACTAGTAATTCGTCGGGTTAGGTCGTCCAAGGCGATGGATATCTGATATTTCCGTCGCGTAGGACGCCAAAATATTGGGCAGGTATATTTTTTGCCTTTTTTTTTTGGCGAAATTGAATTTTGTTAGGTGGCGGATAGTCGTCTTAGCTGACAAAAATGTGTTCGTCGATTAAGGTGTAGGCGACGGAAATTGAAGTAGTCGTCACCTTAGGTAGTCTATGGCGACAGAAATTCAATGATTCCGTCGGCTAAATTAAAATGGATACCAGTATCACTCCATTCTGACACAAGACAACTATTCTGCTTCCTCCTAACTCACACTCATTGCCAGAACCCTAAAACCGGATTATGGTCCGACCAACGCTGCGCCAGAGACCCCCGCCATCCACCGATTGACAACCACATCAGAGACCCCCGCCATCCACCGATTGACAACCACATCGACCTGACCGCAACCGCATCGAGAACGTTGTTGGTCTCCTCCACTCATCACCACCGCATCACCGCCACTTTGGGTTCGTCGCTGCGCACACAGTCTGTCTCCGACCTTGATAACCTCGCCCAATTTCCACTCTCAAGTCTGAACCTGTGTTGTCTGGACAGAAGGTAATATTTTCTTAGTCCTTACTGGGGCGCATGATGAATTTTGGTTTGAACCCGTGTTGAATTTTGGTTTGAATTTCTTAGCATTGATACTACTACTAGGAAAGATACAAGTATTCTTGAATGTATGCATTCATAATTAACTAAATACAAGATGTATGCATTCATCCTGATTGAAATTAGTTTGAATTGATATCTTGTAAACGGTGTTTCTGTGATTGTAAATGGAGCTGGAACTATAAGTACCTATGTATGTTGTATATTGATGATAGAGGCTGCTGGCATTGTAGTGTAGCTAGTTTTAGAATTACATATACATGTTGCTTTCCGTGTTCTAGTTTTTAGATAGTGTAGCAAACATGATGAGTTTGAATTTGTGGACTGCTCATCTATGGATAACTTTTTCATAATCTTTCAAATTACTCACTCATTTATTGACAATTAACAATTGTGTGATATTCATGTGCAAGACCATATTTTTTGGGAAAAGAAAGGACCGAGCCACTAAAGCCAGTGTCTTGATGGACTCTATATTGCAGAGCGTCGGCTCAGCGCATAGTAGTAGTCAACCTACCCCCATGGCGGCTGGGACAGTACCACCAGGGCCTCCCCTTTTGATCATGTGGCCCCCTCCCGTTGAAAATAGTTCAACGGGATCTTCATCATCTACACCGGCGTCCGAATTTGCAAGACACATCGTCGGCAACGCTAGGTTGAAAGTTAGAAGCCCAACAGGTAAATTAAAAATACTTGTATTAGAAATAAATTCCTAGCAGTAAGCATGGGTGCGTGCATGCGTGTCCCAGGGTGCGTGCAGGCGCGCCCCAGGAGGCCTGTATGTGCGCCCTAGGGTGCCTGCAGCGCGCCCCAGGGTGCGTGCATGTGCGCTTAAGTATCTACCCTGGGGCGCGCTTGCACGCACCTTGAGGCGTGCCTGCTTACTATTACTTCCTTTTTCTTCTTTTTTCAAGTGCTTAATTACTTCTATTTGCTTATATAAGACATTAATTCAGATAATGTTTTGTATCTATATTAATTGTAGCTCCGGCCCCGAAGAAGAAACGGGGTTTATGTTTTGGAAAGAAGGCGGAAGATATCGTTGCAGCAACGGGGCAGAAGATCAAGCTGGAGTATTGCCCCCGTGTAAAAGGTCCTAGCGTGAGGGAGGTAAAGAGCTTGGTGGCACATGATATCTGTCACGCCCCAACTCATAATTTTTACCTTTATTACTGGCATAGTGGTAATAAGAATTTTACCGTGATCGTCATTAAGTGTAAAATATAATTGATCCCCAGAGAGGTGTAGGAGACGATTATTTTGTGTGATTATTCTAAGGAAGAAATTTTGATGACGGTAAAAAATGGTAATTTTTGCTAGTAAAAGATAATTTTATTGGGGTAATATTTTTTTGGGGTGTTGAATTTTGGATTGGGTTTAAAGAGGAGTTGTGGACCCGGCTTGGTCAAAGCCCAGTTTCCGTTTTCTTTTTCTCTCTCTTTTCCTCCCGGTTTCTCCTCTCCTCGAGCCCGTTTCTGTCGCATTCTTCCCGGCCGCCGTCCGGCCGCCCCAGCCCGCCGCACCGGTCCCGTTCGGTCGGTCTCCAAGCCAGCAGCAGTTCTAGACCAGTGGCAGCCTCCCTAGCGCCGCCGTGAAGGAGGAATCGACGCCGAGAGCCCCGACTGCCGAAATCGTTTTTTTCACCGGAACTCCTTCCTCCGGCCGCCATAGCCGGCGAGCCTTGGCTCAAAAGGAAGCCCTCCACCCGTGCTTCAATCCCTCCAAAGGGCTTGCTCCATCTCGAGCTAGGTAAGGAGAAATCAGAATTTGAATTTCTAGGGCATTATTGTGTGTTTGTGTCCGATTGGCTTGGTTAGGCTTAGAATTGGAGTTTGTGGTAGTTAGGAATATTGTAGTGGAGGTTGAGAGGGAGATGCTGCTAAATTTTGGTGACCATCGGAGGTCGCTGGAGTTGGTCGCCGGCCGCCGCCTCCGAGAAAATGTTTTTTGTGGAGAAAAATGTGAGGAGTTTAATAGAATAAGTTTTAGAATTTTTGGAGGAGTTTTGGATAGGTTTGAGAATTGTTGAAGTTTGGTATTATTGACGGATTATTAATTTATAATCCGGCCATTGGATTTTATTTGGTGGAAGGTGATTTTGAGGATGTCGGTAAAATTTGTGGAGTTTTGAGGTTGGCAGTGGAATTAAGATTTTAGAGTGTTAGGCTTGGTTAAGCGCGAAGCATATTTAATTATGCATGTTTTGCTTTAAGCGTCGGTGTTTTATTTAAGGTTTTATTTATCTGAAACAGGACATGAGGAGGCTCAAGCGGAAGATACCTCCGACAGACATCAGGCTTAGGCCTAACCTGTGAGTGGACCTTTGTTTTTAAATATTGTGTTCGAAATGCTTTATCATTTGAATGATTTTCTGTTGTTGGATATTTCCCGAAATTGAGAATTTCGGTGATTATACTCGAGGTACAATTCCGAGAATAGTATGTATATGATTAAATGCTAGCTAACTATACGTGATTTCCCCCATACGCGAGGCACAATTCCGGTATGGGTGACATGAGCGTTAGACGCGAGTGTCGTAGCCCTGTGCGACTTTCTAATTTTGCATTTGTTTATTCAAAGATTTCGTACAAGGAGTAAACACTTGAATGCCCTATACTAAAATCACTTGCATCTAATAGAAAACAATGAGGAAATTTGCATATAAATCATGTCAAGTTCAATGTTATGAAGGATAGTTATAAAGCCATGTTACGTGCACATGCCGAAGTTGACATCATCAGGTTTTGATATATCAATCTTTCATTAAATTGTATCTTGACCTTTTTGTATACAGACAATAGATCTGGTGTTCTTAAGATAAAAGAAAAGCACAATCAAGTACAACAAAACAAAAATAGTCTCAGGTGTTAGGAAAAGTTTATGTAACAGCCTTCCACATTATTTTATCAACTACAATTGCTTCATGAAAAAGCTGATGCTCACAGTTTACTCAATCAACTTCGTTTCGAATGATCAAAGACCAACCAATAAATTCAAGCACTCAAAACTAAAAGTTGCTTATGGCTAAGCTTGAATGAGATACTGGAAAACATAACCAAAAAAAATGAAAAGAAAAAAAGGAAGACTGTCTCATAAGCATTTTATCAAACACTTGGTGAGCAGCATTTTAGTTGTTCTTTCATTCATTATAGATGGTGAGAAAATGAGTCAGTGATAGTAGAAAGTCGTGCAAACGTCAGGCTTTTGAAAACCTGATTAACAACTCCAAAGAGCTTAAACACAAAAATAGACTTTTGCATCCTTAACCCAAACCTGCAAATCAGAAAGAGAAAAAAGAATCATAAGATTGAATTAAAAGTCCAACTAACCAACAATGTTGAGGTGATTGTTATCTTATCAGACTGATAATAATAAACTAAAGACTCAAAAATTAGCAACCTAAAGATCATTGATATGAGAAGAAAACGGAAACAATTCAGATGTTTGTGCAAATTGGGACATTGATCTGTATTGTGGAAACTTACCAAGGTTTTTATGACGATGACAGCAACCCTTCTTGAATGAAAGGAATGAGAAATTTGGTTCATAAATGACTCAAAGTGAAGGGGTTGGACCTGATTGATCTCTTCAATCAATGAAAGTTGAGCTCCGAACAACTTGTCCAATATATATTTGGGACAGCTGAAGAAAACGTGCGATAAGCGTCGAGAACAGAGCAGCTGTCACACCCTATTTTCGAACGATAAAATTTTCAAAAAATTTGGTACGATATATCTTAAAATATTACAATCTCGAAACATGTTCTAACAAACTTTAAGGAAAACTATACTCAAGCGAAAATGTAAATGTCACCAAACTCAACACTGAGTTGAATATTATATTCCTTTGTTTACATAAATTTGAAAGTCAAGAAAATGGAAATTTTCACATGAGTTTAATACAGTCTACCTCAAATATAAAAATATACAGAGTATGGCAAACCTAACAAAAAACCCTACCACTAAACCTCCGCATCAACCCTGCTGATCCTCACCTACAGGTCTAACCCCTACACCAAGAAATGGTGCACCGAGTTGTAAAATAACAAACCTGGTAAGCTATAAAACTCGTATGAGTAATCTCAAAAATAACACAACACTTCTCACATTCATTTGATCTCACAAAAGCAATATAGATCAATAATTAAATCTATAAATCCAACACATTTACAATAACATGTACTCATGAGTCCCAGATATTAGAAAAATACCCCTCATGACCTATAACAACAAATTGTGTACTCATGGGTCTCAGATACCATAAGGTATCTCCCATGACCTACATTGAAAGATGGACTAGAGCTTTATTCCTAACCGCAACCAATCACCCTGCCAAAGGCTTGGAACCCGGTTTAACTGTCCAGTAAAAATCACAAATGATAATTGGGTCATAACCGTAACTAATCACCCGATTAAAGGCTTGGAACCCGATTTGACAATCCAATAAAAATCACAAAAATAATCATTTTGTCATAACTGCAACCAATCACCCGATTAAAGGCTTGGAACCCGGTTTGACAATTTAAACAACAATTCACAATATAACATCATCATCATTAACAACACAAGATCCCATCATAAAATTATATCTTTGCATAGATATATTTATATGAACAATATAGATATTCCACAAGAATAATTTATCTAAAATCAATAAAATTATGATTACTTGAACCTCAAAAATAATCATATATGGAAAACTTGTTTTATCTTACCTATGAGCCGTTTTCGATCAAGCTCATGTATTTTTTAAAAATAAATAATAGCATATTATTAAGTTCAACATCAACATCAAATGACCATAAAAGATTTGGTCTAAAAGTGAACCTTGGTGAGATTTACTCACCTAGAAATCCCGCTGCAATTTTCACAACACAACTTCACAAATCACTTAAAATCACACAATTAACAACCTTAGTAAAATCTCGAAAAGGATCAAAGAATCCTTAACCTAAAGGTTGCCCAAAAAAGGGCAATCCTTCCTCCATGACCTCCCAAGGTCATTGGACACTCAACAACCAACCCAAACTTCCAAAGTTTCTGACCTAACGAACACCGAGAGCAACTTAGCACCTAAGATGCAAAAACCTAATCAACACTTAGCCTTCACACACAACAAACACACTGGAAACAACAAAGACCAGCTAACACGGCAACCCAAGCCCTCATATTTCCCGGACGGGCCCCCACATGCCGCCATGGGCGGCGGAAAGTGAGCCCCACGCGCCACCCAAAACTTCCGAATTTGGACAAACTCAAAACATGAAACTTGTAGATTGAAGCATGGAGAGAAATTTTAATGCCTGAGGTTTTAACCGATTCGGCCAGGATCAGCCGGAAAACGCCCCCGAAATACCAACCTAGAATCAAATTCCAAACCTGCAAAACCGGCCTCAAAACTTGATTTCGAGGTCACCAAAGAGGTATAAACATCTCTAGAGGGAGGAGAGGTGCATGACTCACCTAACTCTCACCGAAATTGCCATCGAAATCGTTGGTTTTCCGGTGGTGAGATGGCGAGCGAGACTGCTCCAGAAATGGAGAGGACGTCAGTGGGAGTCGAACGGGACCGGTGGCGCCTCGAATGGTGTCCGGATGGAGGAGAACCGAACCAGAGAAGAGAGAGGGCGGAATGAGGTCGGGAGAGAGGAGAGAGAAAGTGAGGTTGGTAGGTTTCCAAAAAATTAACTCCCACACATTTTTCTGCTTATACACTTTCCAAACCCGCAAACTAACTTCCTCTGACCATAATTTTCTCATACTGTATCTGTTTCATACGAGCCGCATGTCTATGAATTCATATCGACGAGCTCTACAACTTTCATGAAAGAAGTTTTTGCATATAACTTACAGAAAATAAAGTCAACTTTTGATCACTTAAAACAAGTATCTTAAAATAAACTCCCAAACCTCAACTTCGCATGAACCAATAAAAATTTCCATGAATAATCCTTCATTAAATTTGAAAATAATATAAGGAAATTGATATGAAAATCTGAAGTATTACACCAGCAAGGATTGCTGCCCAAACTATGTAGGCTCAACTGTGTTATAGTGTTAGGAACAGTAATTAGAAACAGTGTTGTGAACAGCGTTTTTAGTTTTCTGCACAATCTTAGAAATAGTAATTAGGAACAATGTTATGAATAGCGTTTTTAGTTTTCTGCACAGTAGACCAAGCTTTAGTATATAGGCAAATTTCAAGTCCACAGTTTCTTTGGTTCACTTTTATCATGTTTCATATTTTTGTGAAGGAAAGTAAATCAGGTTAATGGGGTAGCCTCCACACTAGGACCATGCCTGGCTCAGATGTAGACATCTATGGTAGGATTTGGAACAAGGCTGACAGGAGATCGATAGATAAATTACATTACTTAATATTGGAAATTAGTTTAGGTGTAGTGGATATTCAGACAGAGGGACATTTGAACTACTGGTATGTGAATTAAAAGAGTTAAAAGACTTCTTTTTTTTTTTTAGAAAGATAAATTTATGAGAAATTTTATTCACACACCCTAAAATACTAGATACACATCCATTTTTTTATACTTTCAACAGTATAATTTTTAAGTCTATTAAATTACCAAAAGAGACATTTCTCACTTTTTGATATTTTTTTCTCCTCTTTAATTTTTTTTGATACTTTTTTTTTAAAAGACTTTTTATTAAATGCCCTAGATATATCAATGATGTTTAAACTCATAACGTCAAAATTGTTAGTTAATCACCTTAACTAACCACGACATGGCTCACTAACAATTTTTTGTGATACTTCTTCTCCTCTTTAATTGAATATTCGTCAATGAACATTCATTGTTCAAATTGAAATCAGCAATAACATAACTTGATGATTTTCTATATTAGTGTTTCTCAACTTTCAATTGAGTAACTTTCTCAAAAAAAACAAAAAACAAAAAAACCTTTAATTGAGTGTTAATCTCGGCATCATCTTGAAAGGATTCGCCCTCAAAGCCAATTAGTCTTCTTTTACAGCCATATATGGAGGTATGGAAACATAACAACTCCATAACAACAAGTTCTTCTTACCTCCAAATACAAGCAATGAATAACTATAGAGATGTGTAAGCGCCCAACAGAAAGCATGGGAAGTACCACATAAACATTAGCCCTATCACTCCATCTGTAGAGTCTCTAAATAGGTGCAAGGGTGTAGCCAATTAAGCTTTCAACATGACTAAGGGAAGAAAGTTATTCCGTCAGGTTTCTATACCCGACTTGTGGGAGGCTATATGAAATTAGGATGTGTGTTAATGAATATGTACGGTATTTTGTGAATTATGATAGTTTAGGAAGTTTAAAGGTGTGTGTATATAGTAAAATATTAAAGTAAAACAATTATTAGGTGATGTATTAAGTAGAGGATGTGTATCTATTATGTAGCAATGCGTGAATAAAATTTCTCTAAAATCTTATATATAATAATAATCAAACAATTACAACCATGAAAGATCTCTGAGGTGGACAATAAATCCCCACACTCTTACCTACCCACATACCAGCGATTACAATAAACATGAACCTAAAAAAGTCCAAATGTAATCTACTCCTAACCCCATCTAGAAGTCTCGATACCTCATTACAGACAACCTCAAGAAGAAACAACATCACCAAACACTATACACCAAAACCACCAGCATATATACAAGGGCAACCTCCCCGTTACGTTGACACTAAGAAAACACCGATGATAACACCAATTGTCCCTGGACAAGACACCAACCATGGTCCAACCAAAACCACCAACAACACCAACCAAAACCAACACCCTAACACCCTCGCCCAAAGGAGAAGGACAACAGACAACCAAAACCAAAACAAAACAGAAACTAAAAAAACCAAAAAAATTAAACCTAAAAAGATCCAAAACATGGGCCCAAAAAGAGCCCAGGCCCAAACCCTCTATTGGATCTCAAAGGAGGGCCACTTCAGGACCCAACCCAAAAAGCTTCCTCCTTGTTGCTATCTTCCGATCCTCCGCCCCGTCACCCGAGTTAACCACCAGCCAGAGGGCTCCGTCGCCATCGCCGCGCATAAGAAAGGCACCACACTTCAAAAACCTTCAATTAGACATGGTAATCGGGCAACCACAACCCCGATCGAACCCAATCTTTAGTTGACACAGATCGAGTTCAATCCATGGTCAACCGCGTTCACCAAAATCTACCCTTCAAACTCTCACCTCCATCCCATCCGCCTCACCTCCTACATGATTGATCGGACTTCTATGCTTGTCGTCCGCCAACCGCTGTCAAGACAAAGTAAAGACTAGTGAGACAACACAACAACATCAGTAACTTCTTGGTTCATCCCCCTCGGCAAACAGCCTCTTTCGCACCACCACCACCAGCCTTTAAGGGCCTGGCCACCCACAATCTCCTGTCCGACGGTGCTAAAGTAAAAAAAAAAAATTATGTGGAACCCTAGGAGCACCGAGTTTTGTGGAGAGTTAAAAAACTTGAAATATAGGTTAAACAGTAAACTACAAGAAATACTCCCAACTTTAGGTGGTCGTTCCAAGACCCAATAAAACAACAAAGGATAATGAAGCCATTTAGTTTAACTTAGGAAAACACTATTTGCACGTTCCAGATCCCATTTCCAATTGACCAGTCATAGAATTCAAAATTTGCTTTTACCATCTATCAGATGGACAGCAGATATTCACAGCAGTTGAAATGAGCCACTCGAGAACCTCAGTCACTTCTTACTAGAAGTGTTTGAAGATGAAATCCGTTCCAAAATCACTTTCAAATTGCTAAAAGAACAATGCAAAAACGTACCAATATAAATGAAGTAGATGCCAAAACAAAAATTAATATGAAAACGGAAGAGCATGTCTTCAAACTTCCATGTGTGCCTTAGTACATTCATATCATCAACGCTTGTCACACCATGACTAACTATCCAAACAATTACCTCCTAGTTGAGCAATAACTGACCAGCTCATATCCACACTCCAATTACATATCATGCCTCAGGTATTCACAAAAATACAACAAGTTTGAATTGAGCACATCCCAACAAATGCCATGCAAGAAAAATTATACAACACAAGCAATGAACCTGGGTGGTACAACACGGCCGAAACCATCATTTTGTTCTAGAACTTTTATGATACATGCATTCACCTGGATGCCAGTGACCAAAAATTCAAGAGAAAAGACGGTAGAGCAGTGAACCAGGTTATGAAACCCATGGCTGTAGCTGTTTCAAATTGTGCACAATGATTATGAGCACAACTATCAAGATCATTGTCAATAAGAACTGTAATCCCCGCAGAAGCACAGGCTGCCGCAAATGTTAGTGTGGATGTCATCTGCAGCAAAAGAAATGATTGTACTTTGCTTCAGCCACCCACAGCTCAAAAATATACCCTTGAGACACTCAAACAGCGCATAGTGCAAGACTAAAGGAAAGATAAATGTTCAGCAACAATAGGACAGAGGATACGTACCATTAATAAGTACGTATGACTGAGGATATTTACATATGTTTTAAAACTTTGATATGAATGTAAATATGTTACCATTAATAAGTACTTTGAATATTGAATTTTCAGAAACTACAGAAATGAACTTGATCATGTGTTTCACACAAGTAAAAGCTTCCCTGACCAGATATGTTAAAGATTCTAACATTTTTAAAATGTTTCCAGAATGATTCATTAAAAAAAAAAATGTCTCCTCCACAGGTCCAGTATGATCATCTTATAGTGACTTAATATTAGGAAGTTCAGGTCCATTAATCACGGCAGGACAAACCAATCAAAGGTACCAACATACTACCCCCAAGACGAACCAGTAACACAAGTAGTGCAAAATCACTTTTGCTTAAAATTAGACAAAGTTTGTGAGCACCATGTATACCCAGAATCAGATCCATTGTGCTCTTGCATTACTAGTGATCAGCAACGACTAGGACAGCATCAATTAGATTCAATAGCACTTGCAAAAGAACTATCTAGCTTGTAAAAGAAAGGGGCAACGGTTTTGATCGCCATTAACAAGTAAACTCTCAAATTTGAATGCAGACAATTAGCAAAAACAAAACAAAACAAAGTAACACCAACATTCCCCCAAATAACTCAAACTGTAAAGACTCTGCGAAATCAGTTCGAATTTACAAACTCATCTTACCCCATCGCCAAGAGTGAACAAGCAGACAACTTTATGGCTCTGCAAGGACCGCCCGACTAGAAGTGCATAGACGTCAGCAATGGCCAATGAGAAGCTCCACAGAGTCTGCAACCCTGTAGCCGCAATTAGGTAGCTGATCCAAACCCAACACCAAAAACCCAGAAACACAATCCAATTTTAAATACCCACTTGAAATCAAAAGCTATATTCATTGAAATAATAACAGTGTGAAAAGTAAGACCCACCAGAAAGCGGTAACGGAAGGGAAGTCAGAGGTGGAGGCCATGACGGCGAGAGCGGCGGCGGAGAAGAGGAACTGGGAGAGGCGCAGGGCGAGGCCGGCCGGGGTGCCGGGCATGCCGGGGAGGTCCTTCATGCGGACGCGTGGCGGGTTTGGGCCAGCGGCGCCGTCTGTGGTGGGGACATCGTCAACTGGGTGAACCGACCCGTGGCTCACGTTCATTTCCACAGTAGAGTCGTCTCTCTTGTTGGGTCGAGTTCAGATTGTACCAGAGAGAATCATAGTCGTGGATTGGTTAGAGTTGAAACGACGACGACGACGAGTCTGGTCGGATCTGGTCGTCGGGGGATCGGGAGATGGACGGAGTCGTGATTTGAGACTTGTGAGACTCCTGCTGGATGAAATGTGATTTTGACGTTTTTGCTGTTTTTACGTTGGTGTACCTTTCGTCGAAGTGGGTTGTTTTTTTTTTTTTTGGAAAAATTTCAGTTTATTAATCTGAATTTTAGGTCTAAAATCAGTCCGGTATCTTTTTTTTTAATCAATTCATCTCTAAACTTTCAAATTTACATTAATTTCAACCAAAATGATTAAAATAGCCCTTGTTAATCTTTTTACTCTCTCTCTTTTTACCCTCTCTCTCTGCTTGACCTGGTCTGAGATCTGCGGCATCGCCTCCAACCTGACGTGCCCTTGGTCAAAACAGAGGCACCCAGATCGGATCCCTATCACTCTCTGCCTAATCTGCTACGATCTGTTGTGCTCAACCTGGACTGAGATCGGCGGCATCGCCTCCAACCCAAGGACTGAACCACTGGTTGACTGCCACTGCCGGCGGTTGACCGCCACTGCCGATTTTGGTGGTGGTTTGAGGATTATTGGAGGAGTTCTAGAAGGGATAAATACTGATTTAGTATATGTGATTTTATATGTTAATGGTTGTTTGGAATTAGGGATTTGATGTTGGAATTGGTTGTGAGAGGAGAGGAATTGAAGAGGTTCATTAGTTTGATTTATCATAATATACACTAGAGCTCTTTGTCGGATTGTAGGGAATTGGTGATTAAGTAGAGCTATGGCTAGAGTTTGGAAAGTTTGGGTGAGTGAGAGCAATGCTAGGGTGTTTTCCTTTGTATTTGGTAAAGGTGTGTTTTTAGTGTCGAGCCTTAAATCTCTTCTTGGTACAGGACGGGAGGAGACACCACGTGAGGAGGGCTCTGACCGACGTCAGGTTTAGCCGCATATATTGTGAGTGGACATTTCGGTTTTAATAAAATGCATGCATGGTTTAGTAAGTGGTTCTTAATACTTCCCAAGTTTTAAATTACGAATTTCCGCTTTTGGATTGGAGATATATTATTTATTTGGCTTAATTATTCATTGAGCATTTTAACGTGTGGGACACGTTATTAAATTTAATTTATTTCTTTCTCTTGAATTTTCTGAGTACGGTTGGGAATCGTATTTAAGCTTTTATTATGAGTTTCGGGGAAACTCATAAATATATATATTTTTTCCTCTTATGCCGTATTTGTTGGATTATATGATGTCGATGTTAACATGTCGTTCCGCCTTTCGAGGTGATGTGACTTTCACGTTTCAAATGGGTCACTCAAGCCCTTTCCACCCTAGGGGTGATGTGATGTTGTTGGCAGCATCACGCAAGCCCTGTGCCCCCTCCATCAACTCGACGTGAAGGTACAGGGAGTATGGGAGTACTATGCCTGGGAGGCAACCGAGTCTGGGAGACTCACTTATATGGCCATATAGATTTTCCTTATTTGAGTTGTTAATTTGACTAGCGGGCTAGTCCATTAAATTTTGGAAGTTTTCTTATGGGAGGTGTTTATTTTCCTCTTTGTGTTGTTTTACGGCTAGTGGAGCTAGTATGAATTTATAATGGGCTTATTATTTTCTGCATGCATGGAAATTTCTATTTCCATATAAAAAGGGAAAGCATATCAAGTTGGATTTTCGTACAAGCTTTATAAATTAGTTTATTTTCGTCCACTCACGCTAACGTTTTAAATGCTTTTCCTTGGGCCCTTTTGTTTTCAAATGCCCAGATTACAGAGTTCTTGTTCGGCTTCACTAGGAGTTGAGGCATAGTATCTCCCGCTGCATCTTGTTGATCGTAGGTTACCTGATAACCTATGTTTAGTTATTTTATTTTTCTTCCTGTAGTGCTCTGATAACCGTGGGGATATGTAAATTTGGTTGGAATTGTTTTAATGGTTATGACTCAAGTAGAGAGTTAAATTGGTTGATGTTTTCGTTAAGTAATGAAGTTGAATTGTTGGTTTGGGTTGTTTAGTGCTATTGTCGAAAAAGAAGGGATGTAGGAGATCTGGATATTTGATTTAGGAAAAATATTCTTTTTTTTTTCACAGGTTGGGTTGTCTATTTTTAAAGGAGATTATGCCGAAATTTTGGTATAATCTCTTTTAGAGTGGACCCCGCAAGACTTGCCATGATATCTATGAATAAGCTCGAAAAATAGATAAGCGTACAAGACTACGACGCTGACATCTAACGCTCACGTCACCTTATACGGGAATTATGCCTCAGTATGGGGAAATCGTCCGAGTGCTATATATACGTGCTGATTCCTTGTACGAATTCTATGAATGAATTCAAAGAATAGAAAGTCGTACAAGGCTACGACGCTAACGTCTAACGCTCACGTCACCCAATACTGGAATTGTACCTCAGTATGGGGGAAAATCACGTATAGCTAGCAAGCATTTAATCATATACATATTATTCTCATAATCAACTATATATGAGTATAATCACCGAAATTCTCAATTTCGGGAAATTTCTAACGACAGAAAATCATTCAACAGTAAAACATTTTAAACACATTATTTAAAACAAAGGTCCACTCACAAATTAGGCCTAAGCCTGATGTCGGTCAGAGGCCTCGTCAGCTAGAGCCTCCTCGCGTCATGTTTCAAAAACATAAATAAATCCTTAATTAACACACCGACGCTTAAAGAAAATAGGCGAAATTAAAAAAGAACCAAGCCTATCGCCCAAAATCTTAATTTCACTACCAACCAAAAACCTCCACAAACTTTAAACCGACATTCTCTAAACACTTTCCACCTTTCTAACCTTAAATAATCACGTGGCCGAATTTTAACTTAATAATCCGCCAAAAATACCAAACTTCAAAAATTCCTAAACCTATCCAAAACTCCTCCAAAAATTATAAAACTCATTCCAAAACTCTCCTCATAAAATTCCCTACAAAAAAAACATTTTTCCCGGCGGTGGCTCCTCCGGCAGCGGCCAGCTCCGGCGACCTCTAATGCCCACCAAAATTTGGTAGCACCTTCATCTCAACCTCCTCTACAACTTTCCTAACTACCACAAACTCAAATTTCAAGCCTAACTAAGCCAAACGAACGAAAACACACAAAATACCCTAGAATTTTCAATACCGATTTCTCCTTACCTAGCTCGAGATGGAGGGAGCCATTTGGAGGGATTGCTGCACAGGAGGAGGGCTTTCTTTTGAGCCAAGGCTGGCCGGTTATGGCGGCCGGAGGAAGGAGTTCCGGAACGGAAGCCTTTGGGCAGTCAGAACTTCCGGGTGGGTTTTCTTTCGACCGGTGGCGCTAGGGATCCTCTCACTGGTCTAGGATGAGAGCTAGATCGGAGGCTGACTGATTGAGACCGACAAGGCGGTCTGGGGCGGCCGGACGGCGACGAACGGACGCCAGAAAAACTAGGCAGAGAACGGGTCGAGGGGGTCGGGGAGAGGGAGAGAGAGCGGGGCGGGCAGAAGAGAGAGAAGGAAAAGGAATGGGTTTGGGCTTGGCCTGAACCAAACCACCAACAAATACCTATTCCAAAATTCAACACCTCAAAAATAATATCCAAATAAAAATTACCTTTTACTAGCAAAAATTACCATTTTTACTGTCGTCAATTTTTCTTCTTTCGAATAAATCCTTCCAAATAATCGTCCCCTAACACCACTCTGGGGATCAATTAAAATAAACACTTACTGACGAAGACGGGAAAATTCTTATTACCACCGTGTTAGTAATTAAGGTAAAAATTAAGGGTCGGGGCGTAACAGAATATGTGTTAAACGCTTCTATAATTTGAACAAATTTAGGAAAATGAGAGACATCACTTTATTTTGAGTGCGGCTATTGAGACTTTCAAATTTACCCAGTATACCTCTCATTCTCTTTATACCTCCATTTTACTTTTAAATATAAACATTTGCTCATTAAACATCATTTCAAATTCCTAAAATAACATAGTTTATGTAATTCACATATATATTAATATATTACTCATTACACCTCTTATTCACTCACTATACCTCTAATTCATTTTTTTTCTTTTTGCATGCGAACATCCATTCCCGATTTTCATTCTTTATTTTTTTCCCTTTTTTCTTTTGAATACAAACCTCCATTCCCGACCTTGATTTCTTTATTTTCTTTATTTTTTGTATTTTTGATTTTGCATAAAATGTCACTAGACATTCATTTTTTGATTAAATTGTACGAAATAATTTTCAATGACATCAATTTTTTAGAAAAGTTAATTCGAATCATGAAGAATACTATTTTCTTAAAAAAAAAATAAAGATTGTGTCTCAAATTTTATTTATTAATCATCAAAAGAATGTTCTTACATAAATTATTCTATATTTTTGTTACTTTTGTATTTTTATTTTACATATACTATTTTTTTTGTAAGTTTATATGTTTTGTTTTTATACCTCATGATGATAAATTATTTTAATAATTGATAGATTTTTGTAAAAATATTATATACTTATTTATTTATTTTTTAATAATTGATTTTTGTAAAAATATTTTTTTACTTTGTACATGCATGTGACATGTATGATAATATAAATATATAAATGCTCTAATAATTATGTGGTAAAACTAAAAAATAAAAATTAATAAGAAAAATAATAAAATGTATTAATCTATTCTTATTGAATTAGAAAGTTTAGAGAGTATAAATGTAATATTACTTTTTGTTTAATTAGTGTCTTTAATGGTTATTGTGTAAGAGGATAAATATATTATTTAATAATTCATAATAGAGTGAGGTCAAGTGAACAAATTTAGAGGTTCAAATAGCCGCACTTATTTATTTTATATTAAATATCAAATCTGAAAAATGAATTACTATAATTACTTATTTTTAAAATACTATAATAACTTTTTTTTAGAGGACTATAATTACTTTTTCAAATAGTTGTAAATGTGGAAAATCCGTAGCAACACATTTGTACTTTTGCGTCTCTCGCAGCTCACCGATTGTTAGCTAATAAGCCAATCAGACTTTCACTCGCGCTGCTTATTTTTGGGGCTCATTTTCTCTCTCTCTTGATCTTCACGGCCCTTATTCCCTAATCGATCTCCCTCTCCCTCAAAACCTAGGGTTTCGCCTCTGTGTCTTCTCTCTCCAGTCCACTTCTTTTTCGTCGTCGTCGTCTTCTTCTTCTTCGCTTTTGGTCCTCTCCTAGATTCGCTGCTGCTTCTTCTAGGGTTCGCAGATCTAAGACGGCTCTTACTTCCCAGCTCTGCTCTTCGCTCTCTTGCTCTTCACCATGTTTTGGAAGCTCACATCTCTCTCTGCCTCCTCGCCTGTAACTCTCTCTCTCTAACCTTTTACTTCCTCTTCAATTTCGAAAATCTAAGTTTTTTGTGCTGCTTTCTTTATGAGAGAATTGACTGGTTTTTTGTTCGATAAGTTTGATTGGTCTGATTTCAAGAGCTGTTTAAGTTTAATTTTTTTGTAATCTTAATCTAAGCACCGCGCAATTAGTATCCTACTTGAAGCACGCTGTTTGTTTAGTTTTAATTGTAATTTGGTGTGTGCTGATCTGGCTTAGTTGTCCTAGTTACATGAATTGAATGGAATGTTAATTTTAGTGAGCTGTATGTTTTTCGGGGTTGGGTTTACTATTTTAGAGCTTGTTATATACTGTTTTTTAAAGTCGGTGAGCTCAAATTGGGTGGTTTTGCTATTTCTGATTACACTCTGTTTCGGAGTTGGTGCACTGAAAGAAAGATAGGGAAACAACTACTTCTGAATTTCCTGCTTGCTTTTTAAAGGAAGGCTGCATTATTGATGAGTAGTGCTGTTAAACTATTAAATCCTAAGTCTTCATGATGATTTTCTTGCTTACATACTGCAAGGCTTCTATTTTTCCTGTTTTCTCATTATTATACTTCGGCATCCGGTTTTTCTTTTCTACAGGTGGAGACGGTGCTGGACAAGGAGAATTTCACGTTGGAAGAGCTTCTGGATGAAGAAGAGATTATCCAAGAATGCAAAGCCTTAAACACTCGACTCATTAATTTGTAATGTCCCGTTGAACTCTCTCTTGGGCTACTGCTGCCCTTCCTGATGTTTAGTTTCTGCATTTGTTAGAAATTTATACCAGAATTTGCACTATTTCCTTCCCAATTTTGGGAGTTTACGGAGGATGTATTGTATCTAACATGATTGTGGATGATATATGCTCATACCCTTCTGTAATTGTTGTTTCAGTTTACGGGATAGAGCCCAAGTGGAGCAATTACTCCGTTATATTGTTGAAGAGCCTCCTGCGGATGCTGAAAGCAAACGAACCTTCAAGTACACTTTCAGCTTGAAAAATAAATACAATTTTTTTTTTGAATGCGTGTACTTCAAAAGACATATAATCTTGTGTTGTTTTGTTTCTCATTAAGTGATTTTGTTTCATTATTTAGGTTCCCCTTCATTGCATGTGAGGTTTTTACATGTGAAATTGATGTAATTTTAAAGACTTTGGTGGAGGAAGAGGAGGTATACATGATCACGTATTGCATTTAATAAGCAAGTTGATGACTATAATTTTGTGTCTTACTGATACTCTCTTATTATGTGATTGTAGCTCATGAACTTACTCTTCTCCTTCTTGGAACCAAATCGTACCCATAGTGCCCTGCTGGCTGGGTATTTTAGCAAGGTAATATACAATGATTTTGTAACAATCTCTTCTAATGCTGGTGACAGAACAAATTTCTTCATGCTTTAATTTTACAATGATATTTGTAACAAACTCTTCTAATACTGGTGACAAAACAGATTTCTTCATGCTTTTTTAATTTGTGGCCAATTGTAGGTTGTTGTATGCCTTATGATACGGAAGACAGTCCCACTTATGAATTATGTTCAAGTAAGTAATTATCGGCTTATCTGATTTTAATCCTTGCATCAATGTGGGAGCAGAACTGTGCATATATTGGACCACCGACTGCATCTTCTTATTGCCAGCGTCCTACATTTTAAGATTGTTTGGTTGCCCTTCCACATGAAGATGCACATTATTCTTTTATGTCTGCCCCTTTTGTGTAGATCCTCAGTGTGGTTTACTGCTAAACATGAGCCCTATGATTTTGGTCCATCTGATCATGATATTTGACACCAAACATGTGTTCCAGCATTTATTGATCTTTTAAGAGAAATCAAGATATTTTGGAGTTGTCCTGTTTGTGTTTGTAATAGTCCCTAATGTTTGGCTTCTTCAAATTTTTCTTAAACAGAAAAGTTATTATTGCTAGTCTCAGCATTGATCAATTTACTATATATTTCCCTCAATTGACTGCTCATTTGAAAAGAAAATTTTGAGGAGTGTTCTGTGGAGTGTGGTTGATGATCTTAAATTATTGTACAGGCCCATCAGGATGTTTTCAGGCAACTAGTTGATTTGATAGGAATTACATCTATCATGGAGGTAATGAAGAGTAAATTTTGCAGAAGTGAGTTTTAATTTGATGACAGTTATGCGTGCAAGTGGTTTTTTAGTCCATCTGAGGCGTTTTCATGGCACAGGTTTTGGTTCGACTTGTTGGCGCAGATGACCATGTGTACCCCAATTTTATAGATGTGATGCAATGGTTAGCTGGGAGTAATCTGCTAGAGATGATTGTAGACAAACTGAGTCCATCTGTAAGTGAGAGATTAACTGTTGATTACTGGTGTGCTTGTAGCAACCACTCACATATTTATGGATTGCAGAACCTTTTTCTTTTTATATTCTGGTCACTGTCTAGTTGATTACCTCAACCATCTGTAAAGAACCTACTGGAAAGTTTTGTACAAGTCCTTTCTGGTTGCATTGTGTATTGCTTGCATTGTCATCTTAACTCTGTGTTCTGGTTGGTGTTCTGTATGTTCTTATAGTTGTTTCTTTTGGTAAGGATAAATAATAATGTGGGAAAATTACTAGAGGTTAACTAAATGGAGTGAACACTGGTTGGTACCATACAAATGTATATCTGCTAAAAAAAGTTCGGATGGATATTTGAATATACCTGAGTGGTGCTGTCAAAGATTGTACATCTAACAGCTTTCGTTGACTTCTGATTAGAATCCTCCTGAAGTTCACGCTAATGCGGCAGAAACACTTTCTGCTATAACTCGAAATGCCCCATCGGCCCTAGCATCCAAACTTTCTAGCCCAAGGTTTGCAGTGAGCCATTCTTATGGTTTGGCATCTTATTATGTTTCTGTACATATTATAGTGGCTTGATTGTTATTAAATAATTGATCTGCAGTTTCGTCACAAGGATATTTGATCATGCATTGGAAGATTCACCATCGAAGTCTGGCCTTGTAAACTCGCTTTCTGTCTGCATATCTTTGTTGGATCCCAAAAGATCAGCAGCTTCATCACCCTTGTTTCATTCTTTTCGGAGCCAGCATATGTACGAGTCTCCAATCCCTGTTAATCCAGACACTGTCACTGCAATGCTCCCGAAACTCAGTGAGTCTGCAAAATAGTTTCCAACCAAACGTACTATATGAGAATCCCATTGCATATTCCATTAAATTGTGCTCTTTTCAGTATGTTTCCCAGCACCCATTTTGAATGTCCATGCTTTGTAGAATTTCAGTTTAACATGGCCTTCATATCCACTTTAAAGGGGCTACTTAGGTCCAGACCATGAATGGTGGAAGTAATTGAGCCTCACAGCAGCTTGGATTATAATGTGGCTCATTACCTATAGGGTAAAAAATATTGCTAATGTTCATTAACTGGTGGGAAATCTAAGGGCTATTTGATTCATAAATTGAGTGTTGCATTTTCTGTCATCTGTAAAAGCCTTGCACTATAGCTTCCTTAAAGAACGAGAAGTGTTTTGTCAGTATGATTTCAAGATTTAAAGTTCCGTTGTGCAGGTGACTTGCTTACGCTTTTGAACGTGGCATCGGATGAGAAAATATTGCCGACAACATATGGAGAGTTAAGGCCTCCACTTGGAAAGCATCGTCTAAAGGTTAGTTGGGTCATTCATTAAATACCCTCCACTTCTGTTCTGAACTTGAGTTGATTAAGCTGCCATTTATTTTAGTGTTAATTTCATGCTGAGTTCCAGAGGTTATAGCACTTTCCAACTAGACTCTGGTGGTCTCATTTAGTGTGTGTATTTGCCTTTCCTATTATTCACTTTGACAGCAAAGTTTCACTCAACTTAGTTTTACTGACAAAATTGGTTACCCTTCGATCAATTGCCTCCATCCACTTTAATCTGCTTCCTTTTTTTCATATCAACATGGAAGATACTTTAATGCTTATTCTCATTTTTGTTTTTGGGTTCTGTTTAAGATTAGAATAATGATTATACCCTTTAACCTATATGTTAAGATGACTGCCATAAAAAATGAAAGGTGGCAAAGTTGAAAGAACTGGTTAATGCAATGTTGACCTTGTGTTTAATGATGTCTAACTGTCAAATACATTTCAGGTTGTGGAATTCATTGCTGTTCTATTGAGATCTGGCAATGAAGATGCAGAAAAAGAACTGGTTAGCTCGGGAACCATCCAACGGGTCATTGATCTTTTCTTTGAGTAAGTTACTTCTTCGGTTCAAATTTTCCATACCGGATAAATCCACATGCTTCAACTTGAATCTGTGCCTATTCTTTTTATTGTTCATAGGTCCTTGGTCTCTTCTTGAATGTCTCATGCTGTGCCTGTGTGTCCTGATGATAGCTTCTTAAGAGACATATTTTAATTATTATATTAATATAAGATCCAATTCTGATCAATGTACTGTGTTTATTTGATTAAATGTAGGTATCCGTTCAATAATTCATTGCATCATCATGTTGATAGTATTGTATTATCATGTTTGGAGAGCAAGAGCAATGCCATTGTGGGCCATCTTCTTCGAGAGTGTGATTTAGTGGGAAAGTTCCTCCAAACAGATAAACATCCCCTTGTTACTGGCGATACCAATAAGGTAGAGAGATGCATGTGCTGGATAAATGGATAAATGGTGGTTATTATCGTGTACATTTATGCACCATATTAAATGCTCAACATGTCACATATTTAAAGAATGTCTTAATTTCTATTCTGTGTGATGAAGTGTAGTCGAAAAGAGCGAGCATGCTTTTACTTGAATGGATTTTGTATATGTGGAATTGCACGTCACCATATATTAACGTAATTGGTCTTGGTGATATATCAAGTTCTGATCATTTTACTTTTCCCTCATTTTGTAGCCAACATCACCTGCTGTGGGAAAATCGACTCCACGGGCAGGAAACCTTGGACACATGACACGAATCTCTAATAAGCTCATTCAGTTAGGAAACAGCCAAAGCTGTGTTCAGGCATGCCTGCAGGTATGATGTGGGTTTTGAGTACCTCAAGGCACCTTTAAATGGATACTAGCGACAATTATAGTTTGATGTTAGAAGTGATTGTATGTAATTAATGAGATGAATTTCAATAGTGAAGCATTTTCACTGTAATTCAGTTGTATCCTTATATCCTCTCTAACACCAATTTATTTTGCTGGTTCTCTCTAGGAAAATAGTGAATGGAATGAGTGGCAAGCTACAGTTTTGCAAGAGCGCAATGCAGTTGAAAATGTCTATCGATGGGCTTGCGGGTATGCTCGCATATCTGTTTTGCAACGCATATTCTTGCTACTTGCTGGTTTCAGTAGTACCGAGTCTAAATTAACATAGTTGTTTTTTAGTTTATGACTGTGGCTTGTTTATGTTTAGTCTTGCAACTATAAGTTGTAAGGCTCAAGCAGTAACAGTGTCATGTAGCCTTGAATGTCTGGGATTCCTATTTGTTAGATTCTTTTGGATATACTATATGTGCGGCCTTGAATGTCTGGGGATCCTTTTTTATTTTTAAATCTTTCAAATATAGTATACATTGTCTGTCTATTTTAACCAGCAGAACATAATCTAGAAATTGGATATGACAATTTCATTGATTTATATATATGATGATTTATACATGAATATAGCACCATGAAGTTTGTCAAAGCATAAATTATACTCTACACGTTACCAGTCGTCTGTTAAGCAATTAATTGGGAAATCTATCTACATTTTGTGAACAAGTCTACGCCCTATTTCTTGCCCATTGATATATGCTATTCAATATTTTTTTCCCTTTCTGTTATGTGTTTATGTGCCTTTCGAATGATAGATTATTTAGATATTTAACCTTGTTCTCTGCGGTTTTGGTGGCTTTTTGTGGTGGCTTTTTGTTGTAAAGTCATAATCAAATCCTTGCTGTCACAAATGTAAATGATTCAGGCCTAATAGAAAAAGACCGAAATTGTTCTGTAATCACAATCATATATGATTTTAGTACTATCAAAGTGCTTTAATTTTCACATTTATTTATGTTGAACTTGATCGTGTATATGGGTGAAGTATATTATACACATAAAGACATGTCATATCATACACAGATAATTAATGAATCCTGAAAGTTTAGTTATGATGTGCACATAAAATTGTATTAAACTTTCTAATAAACAATTCTTTCCCCAGTTGGTTATAGCAAGTTTCTAAGATGATTTTTCCACAGTTTAGTTCATATTATACCGCTTTGTGGACAAATAACTGTCAACTATATTAACGGTCTTACTTGCACATTCATGTATTGAATTCTTTTTATTGAATCTCATGTTTGAGTTCACTTCTATATCTCTGTGCTATGTACAGGCGGCCAACTGCATTGCAAGACAGAACAAGGGATAGCGATGATGAAGTGATGACTGACAGAGATTATGATGTAGCAGAGCTAGCAAACAATCTAAGCCAGGCTTTTAGACATAAAATATATGGGAATGAGGATGCAGGAGAGGTATTTATTTATTTAATGGTGGCATGTCCGTACCTTTTTGATTCTCTGCATTGGTTTTCACGGATGAATAATCTGATTGATCTGGTTGTAGGACCATGGAGCTCTTGATCGAGATGACGAGGTATATTTTGACCATTTCATGTTCTACCTCTGTTATTTTCCTGGGCTTATGTATTGGGTTGGGTGTAAATTTTTAATTTCCCGTAAGTAGGGTCTGATGCGGAAACAAATCCAAAAGATCTTTAGTTAATTTGGTCTTTTTTTTTCGTTAAACGATTTAGTTATATTTATTTAGATATGAATGACATGGTTTGATACGTATGCAGGACGTGTATTTTGATGATGAATCTGCTGAAGTGGTCATATCATCCCTGAGGCTCGGTGATGACCATGGGAGGTCAGTTCCTAAATCCATTTTAGTTTATGTACTGGATTTTATATAAAGGGAAACAACTCTTACAGCATTAGTTACTTCTCTTAGTGCTCTCAGAATACTCTTCTTCTGTGGAGTTTCACTGTATAAGTCTGATCACTGGTGAATTTTCCATCTGTGTGCTTCTTCATGAGATGATTTCAAGTGCTTGATAGTGTTGGAAGTGTATGAAAACTTTGTTGTATACTGTTAGAGTTTATAAGCCGAATCAATTTTAAAATAATTGCTGATTAGCTTTTATCCTTACTGCAGCAGTTTATTTACAAATTCAAACTGGTTTGCATTCCAAGATGATAGAATTGGTAATGCATCTATGGATGCGTCACCCTCCGACATGATGGACGATGTAAACTTGAGTGGGACTGGGAATGGCGGAAATAGTAGCAGTGATGATGAGGTTGTGGGAGGGGAGGATGATGAGTTGGGTGGAAGTAGAGACTCTGTCAATGGCACATCCAGTTCCAGCAAAGACCATTTGAATGAACCGAGTGGGAGTGGTTCCGTGAGTGCTGGAAACCTGAACCCAGGGGTTGAGAATGCAAGTGCCTCGCATGATATGGGTTTCTTCAGATTTGAGTCTACTGACAATGAGGACCTGTTTGGCGACAGGCCTTTGCCTGAATGGGTAAGTTGGGGTGAATCATCTGATTTGCAAGTTGGTGGTGCATGTGTAAATCCATTTGAGGATCACAATGACTATGATGTGAAATCTTCCACCCAACCTGAGCTAGTGATACCTGATACTAGTTTGCCTTCAAGTGGAGGAGAATCTATACTTCCAAATGGTTCTCCAACCACCACTAATACTTCGAGTGAAGGGTCAGAGGGCAGTGATGCAACCCAAAAAACAGGTGCTGTACCATCATTGTTTGAAGAGGATGTTGAATTTGTTGGTGTGGAATTAGAAGGTACAAAGAAGGCTATGGATCAGGCTCTTAAAGAGGGAATAGTTGGGGAGGCTGGGCCATTGAAGAAAAACATCACATCAAAGGTGGAGAAGGAAAATTCGGATGAGGATGGGCCAGCAAGCAAGGAGTTCAATGATGCCAATTATTGGCGTGTTGATCAGAAGGTTGCTGTTTTGGAGTAACAAGGGGTTGGTGATCCCACTTAGGGTTGCAAATCGGAAATTGGTCTGACGGCCATAGGTCTGACTTTGAGATGGAAATGGCCTGTGCAGGAGTCATATGTACAGTATACTATTGTTACGAAATGGGATCAAATGGTAGGTTGTGTTATGGGTATTTCTGTTTATTTGTTGTTATTCATTGTTTATTATTCAAGGTTTTGTTCTTTTTATGTTCTAATACTGATTATGGAATTATCGGGTCCATTTTTTTAATGGCTGGAATCATTCTTAATGTTGAACCTGCACTCCCTAATTATTGGTTAGGTATTCTTGTTCTATATTGGAAGTTTTGATATTGATGTATTTTGTTGCCTTTGAATAATTAGCAGGCAAAAACTCTGATCTTTCGGTAAATCTTCACAACGGATTTTGTCATGGAATTTGTCATGGAATTTTGTACATCTGTCAAGCAGCTTTCAAGTACTACCCTCTTAGGCTCATAACATGAAATCAGATCTCCGTTCTAAGTCAAAATAATTACTTAGATTACCTTTTATTACGTAGGAAGCCAACATCTAGTGGTTATGCTATAGTGTACACAAATGGTAAAAGCATTTGCGAGAAAAGGGTGGGTGGTGACCGTGGTGTTGGTGTCGACGAAAGGGAAGTAGCAGTGGCAAAGTATGGTATCAAAAACACGAAGATTGCGGTGAGTTCATGCAGATTACAACTTGCGTCGGAGAAGCAATGTTGTTAATGTTTCGACCTGCATTTGGACGCTCAAACGATTGGGAAAGCAATTTTAGACTACGAAGATAACTTGACAAGCGACGGGTACCTTGTGGATGGGTGAAAGTCATTGTTGAGAAATTTCTTAATTGGCCTATGGGGCCGGCCCTCAGGGCCGTGTTAGCTCTTACGTGCCCATAGATTGTGATAAATTGGTACTTAAACTAGTTGAATGTATCAAGGCACCGTTCTAATTGCACACTGTCTAATCGGTTTGAGAGTGCCTAGCTCTGATTCAAGGAGCCTGTGACCCACGTTTTTTTTTTTCCTTCTGTTCTTTGTGGCAATAACGACGTAATTTTTCAGAGAATATTCTGGAGAGCGGCGCAACAGACGAAAACACCCAGCAGAAACCGGTAGAATCTTCCGGAGTCCCCCACATATAAATAAAGGCTTTTGAGAAGCCCCCGTTCATCATCATAATTTAGAAAATCTAAAATTGTTTGAAGAAGATGATTGAGGTGGTGCTGAACGATCGGCTAGGAAAGAAGGTGCGGGTGAAGTGCAACGAGGACGACACCATCGGAGACCTGAAGAAGCTGGTGGCGGCTCAGACCGGAACTCGATCCGATAAGATCCAAATCCGGAAGTGGTACACTATTTACAAGGACCACATCACTCTCAAGGATTACGAGATCCACGACGGCATGGGGCTCGAACTCTATTACAACTGAAATACCTAGTCATGTACGTCCTTGAGGGTAGTAGATGCATAACGCCATAATGCGTATGCTCCTCAGAGGAGATTGTTCATCCATGTAATTATGTCATCTTTCTTGATTGTTTTCCCGAATGACATAGGTGCATGTGGAATTATCTATGGTATGTGTACTCTTCTATTCCGGAAGATGATGATAAGGAAGGAGGGAATAGTTGCTAACTTTCATCTACAAGATTCATCATTCTATTCTTTTACTTCAATCCCATTTTATGCTTCGGGGGTTCTTATGCTCTTAGTAACTTTCTCAGTATTTTGTAATTTTGAGTTTTGACCCCAATGCATACCATGTTTTCGTAATTTGTCCTCTGTTTCACCCATTTCGTCCAAACCGGACGCTATTCATAGTTTCAGATTCAACCAAAACTTTTCAATTTACTTGGTGTCAAGGTACTATGAGCTTTCAAATGAATCTGTCAACTGCATTGTTAAACTTTTCAAGTATGAATTCCGAATAAAATTTTACCAGTATGTAATGGAAATGAGGGCTTAACACCTTTTTCTTTTTTGGTTTGAGAAATGAAAGCCCAAATTAGAAAAACCTACAAATCGCGGGTGAGCTACTACTAATAAAGAGCATGAGTTTTTAACTTGATCAAATTAAAAAGAATGAAAGGATCCGACAACTCACTAATCTACAGGCCAAATACCCAACTTCTGAAAACACAACTACAACAATACCAACAAACCTACCATAACAAGTCAACAACCACCTATGCATGCTAACATTGTCGTCGTCTTCACCGCCAGTAACCGTAAGGTGTTGAGGAGTGCTAATTCAGAATGATGATACCCGAGTAACTAATATCAACATCTAACTAAACCTAATAAATCTTTGAGAAACCCACGATCTAGAGGAAGAGCTCTTTCAAAACAACACCATACAATCCACCACCGAAATCCATGCTCTGAAGGACTGAAGGCTGGCGAGAGTGAATCAAAAACCAAACCCAAGAGGTTAGCGAGAGTGGATAAAAAACCGAACCCAAGAACCATAACTAAATAAAACTTGGGGTGGGGGGGGGGGGGGGGAGAGGAATTGAACCCATGCGTGAGTACCCATCATCTAATATGTAAGTGTGAAATGACACTAAAGCTCTCATGAAAGTTTTTAATGGTACGTAGTTGACGAATTGTTTTGGTGTTAGGTTATAAAATTTGGAAAAAAATATGATTAATTGACTCCAATATGAGAGCCCGAGTCCTCTCATTCTGGACCAAGCCAATATAATCTATATAAGGATGAAAATATACCATATAGGTGACATGGTGTCATACCCCAGTTTTTATGTTATTTTACGGTTATTTATTTCGGTATTATTTTGGTCTTTTACCGTATTAAGTAACCGTTTACTGTTAAAGACCTTAAAATTGACTTTTTATTCCGTAAGGAATTTGGAAAAACTTTCTTCATAAAAGTTGTAGAGGACGTCGTTACGACTTCGTAGACATACTATGCGTTAAAATCGGAGTTAGCATGGTAAAGTTATCAATTAAATGGTAAAGTTTTTGAGTTAGTAAAAAAGGGTAAAATTTTTAGTGGATTATTTTTTGGGTTGGGGGTTTTAAGTGGACCGGGTAGGGGGGGGGGGAGAGCCCGAGCCCAGTTCTCTCTTCTCTTTCTTTTCTTTGTCTTCTCTCTTGCTTCCCCCGACCCGAGCCCTTGTTCGCCGGACTTCCTTCCGCCAGCCGTCGCCGTCCAGCCAGCGACAGGCCGCCGCTCTGACCCAGAATGAACCCCGGCCACCTCCTCTCTCTCCCCGGCCAGTCGTTCGAGCCGGTAGTGCCGCCGAAGAGGAGAAAACGCAACCGGAGCTCCGTTCTCCGGCCACCATAGGCCGAGATTTTTGGCTCATCTTGTAGCCCTCATCAAGGTGAGTATTTCCTCAAAAGGAATCGGTCTATTTCGATCTCGTTAGGGTGGTTTGTATAATTGAAAGTTTTAGGGATTTATGTATGTTTTGATTTGATTACCCTAGTTAGCCTTAGAATTGGACTAAGTGCTAGTTATGGAAGTTGTTGGGTATGATGAGAGGATTATTTTGTTAAAATTTGAGAAGCATTAGACGACACTGGAAAACGGCTGTCGGCGGAGCCGCCGGCACCGGCACCGCCGCCAGGAAAAATGTGTTTTGTAGGGAATTTTATGAGGAGTATTATGGAATGAGTTTTATAATTTTTGGAGGAGTTTTGATAAGGTTTGAGATTTTTTCGATGGTTAAGGAATTTAGCGGTGTTTAAATTGGAGTACCGGTATTTGGGTTAGCCGGATTTAAAATTCTTTTAAGGTTAATTTTTGGCCATCGGGGATGGTGGTGAATTTTGAGTCTTAAATGATTAAAGATGGAAAATGGGCAAGGAAGAAGATAAATTATAAGCCCTTAATTTTTATGGGTTATTTATTGAAGTTTTATTTCAGTTTGAGAATTAATATTATTTTTGTCCAGGCCGTGAGGAGGATCATTTAGCGGCTACTCACCATAGATGAGTAGTGCGTCTAGCGTGGGACGCTATTATAGCCTGGGAGGTAACCGATCGGTATTTATATACATATGTTAGCTAGCCATTATTAGCGGCTACTCACTATAAGTGAGTAGTGCGCCTAGCGTGAGACGCTATTATAGCTTGAGAATCTCAGACCCTAGCCTCGGAGGCTCATCGTTATGGTGAAACCTTTTTTCTCAAATTTTTATTAATTAATGAGAACCAATGGGATTGGTTCATCATTTTTATTTATGAGTATTTATGGAGAATTCCCATGAATGACATGCAAAATATTTTTCTAAATAGAATTGTTGGGAGAGCATAGATTTGATTTCATTGCTCCATATTTTGTTATTTATTTTGTCCACTCACTCTAACGTTTTTAAATGCTTCTCCTCTGGGCCTTTCATTTTAAATGCCCAGTCTGCAGAGTTCGGTTCGGCGAGGATAGGAGGCTTGTCATAAATCCCTACTTCATCCAGTTTTCCCATATAGGTTACGAGTTAACCTATGTTGTTGTTTCTTTCATTTATTTTCCTAGAAGATGCTCTGAATATTACGGGATGGTTTAAGTGTGTTAAGAGCGGTTAAAAAGGGATTTATTGTTTATTTGAGAAATATATATTTATGGATATTTTTGGGAAATGTATTTGAGTTGGGTATGGTGATTCTTCTCTTAGTTAGGGTTACTCATTATTAAGAGAGGTTTCGCCAATGTTTTTGGTAGAATTTCCCTTGAGGTGGGTCTCACAGGATATATCCCGGGTTTCAAGGAGGAAATGCAGGGTAGGCCCTGACACATGGTCTCATGAACTTGGCTTGCAAATACAAGAATAGTAAAGTGCAAAGCAATTAACATAGATATATGGGGGAAAAAATGCAGATGATAGCTCACAGTTACTCCATTATGCACTTTGCTATCCCACATTACAAAAATATCAGTTTGGTATCTCACATTCACACCCGAACCCAACATAAGTACTCAAAACAAATTTGACCATTAACTTGACTAATCTCCGTTAAACTTTTAGCGGTGTTTTCGTCATGCTTTAATCTGGCAACAATTTTGCTCATAGTTTCTTTCTATTGTGAATATGGCATTGATTATGAAAATTAAAAGATAACAAATGTTTAATATCTTTTTCGCTCATGCGAACCCGACCTAGCTCTGCTAGGATTTTGAGCGCCTCCGGCGAAGGCTGCGTCTATATCTTTTCTATTTTTATGGATCAAATTGTAAGACTATTCATGTTTGGTTTTTTTTTGTGTTGGTATCTTGGTTTTAGGAGATCAGAAGGTGAGTTTTGAGGGAAGAACGCCTTTGTGGGACGGCATGGACTTGGTCGATCACGGTGGTGCTGGGTGGATTGAGTGGTGCCGTAGCGGTGATAGATCAGAAGGCGGACCATGGTCGTTTCAGGATCCTTTGGTCCTAATCGACTTTGGGTGGTGTGTCGACGATGAGAATAATATTGATCGGGATGCTTGTCCCCCTCAATACCTTCATATGGGTGACAAGATCGGCGGTGTGTGGCTGTCTAAGTCACTTCAGGAGCCTCCTATTGGTGGTGATAGGCTTGGTGGTGTTTGGAAACTTGGAGATTCTTCTATCCTTCGCGTGACCAATAGGTGTATGCTTGGAGTGCAAAATCGCGTGCTTGGGTTGATTGCTGGTGTTAGTTTTCACAATGTGAGCACGACAGTGACGGATGCGACGACTTCAGCTTGGGTGGGGATTGACGGCAGCAAAGCTTGGTTAGGGATTGACGGCAGCAAAGTTTGGTCAGGGATGACTCCTAGGGTTTCCCTCATCCCTCTCGACCCCATTGTTTGGGCTTGGGTTGTTATTTTGCTTTTTAATTTTTTTTTTTGGGTTCATATCTTTTTTCACTAAAAGATATATGATATTTTATTATCTTGTCTTGAGCGAGATATATTATAAAGAAAATAGACTCGGTGGTCCCTTAATTGAGACTTATATTTTTATTCGCCATGCTCTATAATTTCTTTGTTTTAGGCTTCATACAAAAGGTGGGTGTATTAGGATATTGCTAGTATAGTTTGCTCTTTTTTAGGTGGATTGTAGTAGTTTCTACGGAACAGTTCTTTCTGTCGCCCTCACTGAGGGGGATCGTTTTTGTACTGCTCGTTGAGCTAACAAAAGATAACCTTTTTGATCAAAAAAAAGAAGAATATGTGCTAGTGTCTTGACAAAAGGTGGGAGAGATCAAGGATGTACGTCGTATGGTGATCAAGGAGAGAAGGTCGGATTAATGATGGTTGTCCACGTTGGTTTTCTATGCTCTTGGGGCTCTCAGGCGAATCACGAAGGCATGGGTCTGAATTTTGTCAAATTTGATGAAGCTCGAGTTAGAATTGAAGGTTTGTTGTATATATACTAACAGTGTTTTGGGTAACCAGACAAAGGGGGCATCGTGGGTGAGACGTTGGCTAAAGAGGGAGCGTTGCCCGGACGAATGGGCGGATTGAGATGGTGATGACCACAGTCGGAGAAGAGGAAGCAAGGTGTCCATAATGATTGCTTGGGTGTCTAGCTAGGATTAAGTTGTTCTCGTCCGGAGCAAAAACTGGCTTGAATCCAATTCTCACCTTTGCCTCGCTCCTTGAAGACATTTGGCTTCGTTTTTAGTGATTCCCATTAAGATTTTAAAGTTCAATAATGGTACTGAATTTGTTTCAAATTGCAGAAAGAAGGCAATTGCCTAACAAAATTCAATGTTACTGACACCCAGAATCTCCATTCTTTCTTTCCCATATGCTTGTTCTTGAAAACCATCTTTCTCTCTAATTCTGTTATAGAAAACCCACCAATTTAAATCTTACCTGTCATAATTAAATTAAACCCCACTTCTCATAAACTATTCAGCTACCCCATCAATTTATCAAGAAAAAGTGGGGGTGAGTAGAAGTGGAAACAAGAGAGCCTATTTGGTGCTACAATGGGACATGTGCACTCGGTAAAAAATTAACGTGACTGTTAATGAATGATCGACAAAAACGGGACAAGTGAGGTTAAAGCAACAATTACCACAATCTCATTCCGATCTCAATCGGCACAAACTTTGCACTCCTTCTATCTCTCTCCACTGTTCGAGAGCGTGGGACGGTCTTCCATCTCTCTCCACGGCAAGAATCTTTAAGCCTGCGCTTCAGCAGCATCAGATCCCATCTCAGTAAGCTTCTCTCCTGCATCATCATCATGACTGTCCTCTTCCTCTGAATTCCACAATGCTGCAATATCTTCTGGAAGCTTGAGGAGTTATTAATTAGCCAAAACAACTGCTTCAATAGCACTTCTATCATCACCAATCTGGAAGTTGTTTGATTCAAATCTGGAGGCTATCAGATTGGATTGGAGCCATCTCTCTCGCAATTGTTACCCTAACAGAGGCTTAACAGCAACAGAGACGCGGATCTACTGAGGCGTTTACGTGGCAAATTGGACGGTTGTGATGAGTGGTTCACCTGTCCCAGGGGTGCAGGGAATAAGTTTCGTGGAAACAAACACATATATATATATATATATATATATATATATATATATATGTGATTAACATGGTGAAGTGGGTATGAAATAAAAAGAGAATATGAGTAAAATTATTTGGTACCTAGTGAACGGGATGAATGAATTTAAAGCTGGAAACTTTGAATGATTAATATGGAACTTATGAGAAATTTTATGAATTGTCGCATTTCCGGTAATCTAAGTTTGTACTAAGCATGGAAAGTGAAGGGGAAGAAGACGAGCAAACTGTGAGGAGGAAGAAGAAGATATTGATGGAAGAAACGAGAGTACCCCTCAAAATTTAATGAAAAGTTATTCAAGTTAACATATTTTAGTTTATGTATGTTGGGTACGAGTGTGAATGTCAGATACCAAATTGATATTTTTGTAAAGTGAGATACCAAAATGCTTAATAAAGTAAGGGTTCCCCTTGCATACCTTGAGGTATCTATGCCACGCTTATGTGGCACTAACCCCGTTAGCTAACTTATTAACTCCGTTAACTAACACCGTTATCTAACTCGGTTAACATCTCCGCTAATGTTAACACTCAGTTAAGTTTTTTAAAATTTGAATTATAGGAAATCTAACCCAACTTAATTGTTGTTATTGACCCCATCACTCATTAATCACTCACAAATTCAACTCCCTTTTTCATTTACATAAAACTCTCAGCGAAAAAAAAAAAACCCAACTGATTCTTGCGATAAAACCCTAAACGAGTCTCATTCTGTAAACTCGTCGTTTTACTCCTTCACAGCTCAAAGTTGTCGTCTTCGGTTTTCAGTGACCTCTCTCTGCATCCCAACTCCCTTCATCCTCTACTAGCAGAAAACCCCAATTCCGACTCCCAACTGGATCTAGCAGAAAACCCCAACTCCCTTCATCCCCTACTCGTCGTCTTTCTGTTTCTCACTCATCTCTCTCTGCATCCCCAACTCCCTCTTCTGTTTGCAAAGAACCCCAACTCCGACTAGCAAAAAACCCATCTCGAACTCCATCTCATCTCAATCCCTCTCCCTTTCATTCTTTCAGTCTCAAATCCGTCTCTGTTGCGCAAAAATGGCCCCGAAAAAGAAAGAGCAAACAAAATCCTCTCAGAGCCAGAACGAAGGAGGAGTGAGAAAGAGTTCAAGGATCATGGGTTTAGCCCCAAGCTGTAGCGAGACCACGGTGTCTGATAATCGGACTGGAATGGCGAAGGTGGTAAACCCCAAACCCAAACCAAAACAGGCGAGGAAATCGGAAAAGAGGCCAACCAACGACAACCGAGATTGGGTGGATGATTTATCAGTAGAGCCTCCAATGTCACATCTTGAGGAAGCGTTGATGGATAAATTGAGAGCCGATTTTGAACAAAGGGGAAAGGACACCTCAAGGGCAGAAGCATCTACTGCCGCTGGCGAAAGGGCAGAGAAACCAGACGAGACACATCTCCAAACCGAGGTGCGGGTTGAAACGGAGGTACATGAGGAGTGCATCAAGTCTCCAAGCAAACTGGTTCAGATTGGGAAGAGGAGGAAGGCCAATCATGGGTCGAGCCTTTTCAATTTCATGTAAGTTTATTCTTACAGTTGTTTATATAAGGCATACAATTTTGAACCAGCAAGAAATAATTACAGCTAATTATATTTCCTTAAGTTAATTTTGAATTCTGATTACAGCTGATTATATTTCTTGCTTATATACCCTTATGTTTATTTTAACTGTTAAATGCAGCAACATCCAACACAAACAATCCAACCCCCACCAGAAGCTAAGTCACACAGTTCGCTATGAATTCTCCCAAAAGTGGCGTCAGCTTCCACCGGATGAGAAGGAAAAGTATAAGGTGGAACCGAAGGTAAAAGAAGACTGTGTTGGGAGTGAGGAGGCTGTGGAGTTGTGTAGTCTTAACACTCGATGCTCTCCAGAACGCTTCAGGAGCGTAGTGTCTGAGTTCACCGATGCACAGAAGGTAGCTTGTGAAGAGCTTGGCTTTGGTGTTTTGGTGAGGATGGCTGGAAAGAGGCTGCACAAGTGCACCGTGCGTTATCTTGTGGAGTGTGTGGACCCCACTACATGTGAGATCAAGATTCACGGGCAAACATTTGTCTTCTGATGACTTTGCTCGGGTGATGGGGTTGAGGAATGCTGGGCGGGAGTTGTCATTTGCTGGTTCTGTTAAAGATAATCCTGAACTTATGGGGATAGCGCAATAGTTCAGGACGAAGGAAGGGAAATCAATGATGGTGTTAAGGGATTTGGAAAACTACTTGAGGGACAAAACAACTCCTGTGGATGACAAGTTCAAGAGGGTGTTTGTTCTGTACACAATGAGCACAATCCTCACTCCTAGTGCCTCATTGATGATACCGCAGAAGTGGTTGCTTCCTCTTCGGGACACACAGGCCATAGCCTCCTTCAACTGGTGTGAACACGCCTTCAAGCTTCTGATGAAGGGAATCAGTGAGTTCCAGAAGATCCCTAAAGCTAAGGAGTCCTCCAGTCACCTTCAAGACAGGCAGTCCTACATTAGCGGCTGCATCCTGTTTCTGCAGCTCTTTTATTTTGACAGTGTGGTGAGCCGGCAGCCGTATGTGGACACTTCATTGTACCCTGTTGAAGCTTGGGGGGACAAAGCTGCAGACAAGCTTATGCACTACACAAACAGCAAAGGGGGTTGCTTTCTATTGACATTGAAGTGCGTAAGCCCGGCGGTCGTGTTTGTGATGGAGCAGGAGCTGCAGGTCAAGCTGTGGTTGATGATGAGTTGAAGCAGAAGGTGGCTGAATTGGAAGCAGGCCTGAAGGAGTGCAGGGAGCAGAACGCAGACACTTCTGAGAAGCTGGGGTTGATCTTGACGATGGTGCAGTCAATTTCCAGAAACTAGCAGCAGCCACCGTAGCCGCAACTTGACCAAAGATCTGTCCTTCCCTCCACTGAGCAAGCACCAAGAAAGGAGGTAAACACAAGAAAGAGAAAGAATAAATGATGTAATCTGGTGGTGTATTTGTTTTTTGCTTTTTCTCTAGTTGAGTGATTCAGAACCCTGTTTTTTAATGTAATAATGTTGAGTGATCCAGAACTCTTTTTGTTTTGATGTAAGAATGTTGTGTTGTATTTTAATTGGATTTCCTTCCCTACTAACTCTAAAGTATGTTAAAACCTTGATCTTTATCAACTATGAAATGCATTTTTTTACAGCATTTCTGCTATATTTGTAATATGCACATGTGTTCTCTACATGCACTATGCATTCATTCTGCATTCACAGTTGTTCTCTTTCTGTATCTTTTCTGCATCTTTCTGCATTCAGCATGGGTTTACCTTTTCTGTTTAGGCAATGTACTTTTATGTTGAATCTATGTACTGTTTTGATGAAGTCTACTTTATTGTTGAAGCAATATACTTTATTGTTGAAGCAATGCACTTTATTGTTTTCATGTTTTTCTCAAATGATGTACACTTTACAGATAATGCGTAGATGACAAGGAAGTGGGAGCAGTTATATTATGTGTGCATTACCTGCATTCTCATAATTTCACTTAGTACTTCATTGAACTTTTGAGTTTAATCCTTTTTTTAGGTGTCACCGGAGATACCAATAAATGATGCACCATTCACTGTGGAGATTTCATCTGAATCATCTATGGTTAGTCCATGTAAGTTTTTGATGAAACCAATTAAGGTTCCGGAGCCCTTTGATCTGCAAAAGTCCACCAACAGTGAGAATAAAAATCATGATGAGAAAGAGAAGCACTCAACTTGCAGGGATGATGAGAAACAGAATAAAGTGATATTTGATCTAACCAAGTCCGAGAGTTATGTACAGAAGCACTCAACCTGCAAGAATGATGAGAAAGAGAATGTTGAGGAAATAATTGATCTGGATAACTCCAAGAGTTATGAGGAAACCGATAAAGATGTGGATGACGAAGTAATCTTAGACTATGTTTACAATGGAGGTTTGAATGGATTGATTCTAGCAGAGTACAATGGTATACAATGTAATAGGAATGGTGCCAGGACTCTCATGCCTCATCAATGGTTGGACGATGAGGTCGTCAACATATATACCAGTTATTTAAATGCATCTAGTGGCAGTGATAGTGTGTATGTAACCACATATTTCAGCGGAAAACTAGGTAATTATCATAGGAATTTTGCACTGTCGGGAAAGAGACCTACTCAAAAGGAAATGTGGATACCTGTTTATGCTCCACACATTCGAGTTTGCAAAAAGGTACATATGCGGGTTGTTATTGTTTTTAAGCTATAGGCTGAGTGTAATTTCGATTATGTAGAAGATCTGACATTATGTTTCTTGTGAACAGATTTTCATACCAATCCATGACACAAATCATTGGTACTTATTTGTTGTGCGGATAGATAACGAGACCGGAGAATACTAGGATAGCTTAGGAAACAGTGCAGCACGGAGGTCTAACTGCAAAAACATTGTAAGTGACAGAAAACGTTTTTGGTTCATAAAAAACAACACAAACAACACTTACATTGTAGGTACAATGTATACTAAGTTTCATGGTTATTATTTGATGTTGTAACAGTTGAAAGTTTTGGACATCTACTTCGGCCATATGGTGACGAAGACCAAAAAGTTTGAAGATTTTCCCGTTTTCAAGCCTCCAAACTGTCCTCGACAGGAGGGTACTGATGACTGCGGACTACATACGATCAAAAACATGATGCATTATGGTTTAGAGTGGTGGCATGAGGTGTGTTTTTCATTTATATGTTGACCGTTGGCTTGAGGTTTGTTATATTTTGTTCCTTATCCATTACTTACCTTGCAGTTTAACTCAGAACAGATCCGCAAAGAGTTAACCTTCATGTTGATAAGGAACTAAACAACAGTAGATGGGAGGCGATGCTCAGAAACATCAAAAGATTTCAGAAACAGTGGCAGACCCAGAAGAAGCAACACACTGAGACGAACAAACAGTCAGAGGAGCGGGGTAAGAATGTAACGAAACTGACACAAGTGAATATCGAACCAGCCGAGAGCAACCATAAGGGAAAACAACAGGTGCAAGGAACTGTCAAACCTCGCACCAGAAAGAGCAACAACAGAAGTGTTAAACGCAGCCGATGGTAGAAGGGTTTTATGAGAATGATAAACGTTTGTATGAAACGCGGTTCACTTCTCTTATGTTCAATGTTTCACAGTAGATGGGAACCTTACAAACCAAGCCAATCAATTCCCCCAGACTCTAACTCTACATTTTCAATGAGACTAGTCTACATGTATTATGAGTGTGGTTTACTTAAATAATAAGCAAAGTCCTTGATCTCCAAGTCTACCTTTATTATGAGACCGATTTACATTTTTGTCGAAACCAGTTTACTTCTCTTACGTTTAATGTTTCACAGTACATGTAGACCTTACAAACCAAGCCCATCAATTCTCAAAAGGAAATGTAACTCTACATTCTCAATGACTCTATTCTACTTGTATCTCGAGAATGGTCTACTTCCCAGACAAGCAAAGTCCTTTATCTCCAACTCTACCTTTTTTATGAGAACGCTTTACCTTCTCAATGACTCTAGTCTACTTGTATCTCGAGTATGTTCTACTTCCCAAACAAGCAAAGTCCTTGAACCCTAACTCTACCTTTTTTATGAGAACGCTTTACCTTTGCAATGAGACCAGTCTACTTGTATCTCGAGTATGGTCTACTTCCCAGACAAGCAAAGTCCTTTATCTCCAACTCTACCTTTTTTTATGAGAACGCTTTACCTTTTCAATGAGACCAGTCTACTTGTATTTTGAGTCTGGTCTACTTCCCAGACAAGCAAGTCCTTTATCTCCAACTCTACCTTTTTTATGAGAACGCTTTACCTTCTCAATGACTCTAGTCTACTTGTATTTCGAGTATGGTCTACTTCCCAAACAAGCAAAGTCCTTGAACCCTAACTCTACCTTTTTTATGAGAACGCTTTACCTTTGCAATGAGACCAGTCTACTTGTATCTCGAGTATGGTCTACTTCCCAGACAAGCAAAGTCCTTTATCTCCAACTCTACCTTTTTTATGAGAATGCTTTACCTTCTCAATGACTCTAGTCTACTTGTATCTCGAGTATGGTCTACTTCCCAGAAAAGCAAGTCCTTTATCTCCAACTCTATCTTTTTTATGAGAACGATTTACATTTTCAATGAGACCAGTCTACTTGTATCTCGAGTATGGTCTACTTCCCAGACAAGCAAAGTCCTTTATCTCCAACTCTACCTTTTTTATGAGAACGATTTACATTTTCAATAAGACTAGTCTACTTATATATCGAGTATGGTCTACTTCCTAAACAAGCAAAGTCCTTGAACCCTAACTCTACCTTTTTATGAGAACGATTTACATTTCCAATGAGACTAGTCTACTTAATTATATATCGAGTATGGTCTACTTCCCAGACAAGCAAAGTCTTTTATCTCCAACTCTACCTTTTTTATGAGAACGATTTACATTCTAGATGACTCTAGTCTACTTATATATCGAGTATGGTCTACTTCACAGACAAGCAAGTCCTTATCCCTAACTCTACCTTTTTTATGAGAAAGATTTACCTTTTCAATGAGACGAGTCTACTTATATCTCGAGTATGGTCTACTTCCAAGACAAGCAAGTCCTTGATCTCCAACTCTACCTTTTTTATGAGAAAGATTTACATTTTCGATGAGACAAGTCTACTTGTATCTCGAGTATGGTCCACTTCCTAGACAAGCAAGTCCTTGATCCCTAACTCTACCTTTTTTATGAGAACGATTTACATTTTCAATGAGACTTTACGGAGGCTGTTCCGATTTCTATGTATGACAGATTACAGAAGTCAGTAGATTCAAAATTTGGTCCATCTTTCCACTGATTTCAAGCTGCTTTGGATCCTTCCAAGAGGAACTATGTTCAACAACAACTTTACACCGCTTCACCATTCTTTGAAGGAGTTCCTTCCACCGTCCCAAAGCGATTTCTTCCCTCATTTTCATGGTTCCTCCTTCTTTCGCCATTTTCGGGGCCATGTTCAAACAGGCTATATGGCTTTGATCGCTGCTGATCACTTGATTCTGGGTCTGTGCAGGCAACATTGATGCGGACACAGCCACGTCGGTTGAATACCGGCGGAGGTGCATCCCGTAAAGCCTCTATCTCCATGATAGACTTTGTCAGATGTCCAATAGCAGTGTTGATTTCAATCAGCTGCATGTTGATCTGAAAAACTTGTTGTGAGCGCTCAGCAATCCTCTCGTCTTGGAGGGCAAGACGATACTCATACGGATGATATGCATATCGACGATTGTTTCGCCCCGTAGTTGTGTCGTTCTTACGAACCATGATACCCTGTAAACTTAAGAAGAAAAATTAGAGATGATGGGAAACACTGTAGGAAGCACTGCATTTATAGACCAACGAAATTACGGTTAAGGAACCAAAGAGTCACTTTATAACATGGGATAGTGGCCAATTCAGGAAGGATAAAGCTGTGTTTTTATCGACATTAATGACAGAACAGAACATGAGCATCGGTATTGTACTTGCGTGCTTTTTCTAGAGATGGAATATGGAAGGTCTAGCTATAATGAATGAAAATTCAGAATTCAACTGAACAAAAATTTTGGAGTTAATGTTTAGGGTCTAGCGTTTTCGAAACCCTAAACCCTATACTGAGTTAATGTGCACGCAAAGAGAAATTTATAACATTAATGATGCTATTAATGGCGCATGTTGTTGACTTTTGGCTACTAACATTTCCATATTATTTTTCAGTTACTCGTTTCACTTTACACTAAACCCAAACCCTAAACCCTAAACCCTAACCCCTAAACCACAAAACCCTTCAAACAACTCATAAACCCTAAACCCTATATCGATCACTTGAACTCGGTCTTCATAAAACCTAAACCCTATATCGATCATCACAAACCTAACATCCATTGTACACTATCATCGTAAAACCTACATTCAAGTGAGGTTGCTAGTCAGAAACCTACATTCAACCAAGGTACACTAGAGGTGACAAATGCTCGGTTTTGATGAACTAAAAACCATATATCATCCAATGTTACTTCATCCTTATAAATCTTAAACCCAATGTATACTACATGTAACTAGAGCAAATACCATTATAAACCATTTATCATGCAATGTTACTTCATCATAAATCCTACACATAATGTACACTAGAGGTCACTAGAGATCGATCTTCACAAAACCTAAACCCTAAATCAATCATCACAAACCTTCAACCAACATACACTATCATCCAAACTTGTATTCATGAGAGGTTGCTAGTCTACAACCAATGTACACAAGAGATGGAAAAAGCTCGATAATCATAAACTCTTTCGGATCTACTCTTCATGTGGGAAAAATATACGTATTTCGACGCATAGTTTTGAACGCTTAGTAGACTTTTTGGAAATGCGGTCTTCATGGTGTTATTAGAAATGATCTACAATCACTACATACAATTGTACCTTTATAACGAAAGAAATATCGAGATTTAGGTAGACGTTTTTGAAAATTTCTGGAGTTGTGTTCATCAATGGGTTGCCCGATATGATATACAATTATTACATGTAAGTCTACCTTTAGAGCATAAAAAATATTCATAAACTGGTAGACTTTCTGGAGATGTACAATGAAATCCTAATAAGGAACATAACGTACAATGAATTAGGCACCTATATCACCATAATAAGGACTCACTCCTCAGATGTGTTAGATGGCATCCCTTTTCTGTTTTTGTTTTGGCATTTACGATATGTGTGTCCTGCTTCTCCGCACTCACCACAATGAATGGTTCTCTTTGCTGGTGTTGCAACTGAAGGAGGATCAGTGTTTCTTCCCGCAACATTTTCTTCTGTCTTCTCAGCATTTTCCTTCTCTTTCCTAACATCACATGTTTGAGTATAGTGACCAGATTGTTTGCAGTAACCACATGATCTCTTTGCACGTGTTGAAACTGAAGGGTGAGCGTCAGTGTTTCGTTCATCATTTTCGTTGCTCTTGTCAGCCCTTTCTTTGTCCTTCCTAACCTCACAAGTTTGACTATTGTGTCTAGTACCTTGGCAATAACCACAAGTAATCGGACGTCTGGGAGGCTCAGTCTTCTTGTCCAATTTTTCTCTGCCTTTGGTCTTGACAGGGATAGGGTCTCTCACAACACTACCTTTACTGCTGCTAGGGGTGGTCGGAGCTTGAACTTTTTCTTTTTCTTTTTCTTTTTCATTGGCCAAACCTTCGACAATTGCTGAGAGTCTACTAATCTCTTTCTGCAACAAGTTGTAGCCCGCATCTGTCTTTGAAGCAAAAAAACACAATCGATTGCATTCGGCAGTTAAAGCGCCATACCTGCTGACTTCCAAGGCTTCTCTTGGCATGGATTGAACTGGATAAGGTATGTCACACACACTTCTTGCATCCTTCGACCACCTCTTCACAATCAATGACTTGTGGAGCTCAACAACGTGTTTTTTTTTTCATCACCAAGAACAAATGGTGGCATGGCACCCCCCTAAACTCAAACATTCGACACGAACACACCATAATCGGATCAGATGCACTGTCAGTCTCTTTCTCAGGGCAGTAAACAACGGTGTGTTCAAAGTCAGGCCGCTTGTAGGTTGATACCTTGTAAACACGGCTACCATCTTCAAGAGATTCTACTCCTTGCTTTAGTGTAACAAAACTCTCTCTCTTCATCTCCTTAACAATTCACTTTAACACGTCGTGTGTAAATACAGAAAAGGCTTGCTTCTCTAAATCTTTCAAGTGAGTTTTAACACAGGGAAAAGAATTCATATTCATGAATTCATCCCTTTCTTGATTGTTTCTCAGCTTCATAAGAAATCGGTAAATCAACGAAACAACCTCTACAAGGGTTTTGCCTTTACCAAGAACCTTCTTGCAGTCTTTATTCATCCCCTCACATCTTTGTGTGCTTCTCATTCCAGCCATAAAAATGTCACCAAAGAATACTTGACAAAACTTGTCTCTCTTTTCATACATATTCTGGATCCATATATTATCATGGAGATCGAATTCATCCAACATTTCCTGCCACAACGTTTCAAATTGCTCAATCGTTTGATACTTCCTCATGCACCTGTTGAAAGCCTTCAATTTTTTCTCGGTCTTTAAGTGAGACGTGGCATTTTTAGCTATGTGCCAAATACAGAGACGATGCCTTGCTTCTGGCATCACAGTTTCAATTGCTTGACGCATTGCCTCATCGTTGTCTGTGAGTACGGCCTTTGGCATCTTCCCATTCATTGACTCCAAAAATATACGAAGCAACCAAGTGTAAGTCTCCACGGTCTCATCTGAAATAAGAGCAGCACCGAAAACAATACTACCTTGATGGTTGTTTGTCCCGACAAACAAAACCAATGGCTGGTTGTAAGCATTGGTTTTGTATGTGCTATCAAATATCACCACATCCCCATAACATTGGTAATCAACATATGAGTGCCCATCTCGCCAAAAAATGTCCACTAACCTGTCTTCGGGATCGGTAGTGAATCTGCAGATGAAATGTGGGTCTTTTGCAGCCAGTCCTCTCATAAAAGAAAGTGCTTCTTCGGAATCACTCTCAAAAGGAGAGGTCCATCGTTGTTGGTCAAGCTTGTTGTATAGGTCCTTGATGGTAAATCCCACTGCAGAATATCCCCCAGCCTGCTCCACCATATACTCATAGGTGTGACATGGTCTGATTGAAACCCTTGTCATTGTGTTTGTCAGAGGCAAGGATTCTGTGCCGACATGACGATGAGCACGAACAAAAGCAACCTGGTTCCCTGTAGCCAGTTCATGATTATGCTCTGGATCAAATTTCTTCACCACATAAACTCCGCTTGTGTCATTGTAATTGATCCTAAATCTAGCTGCGCAATTCACCCTAGTCTGTTTCCGAGGTGTACCACCCAAACCATCTGCTTCCAAGTACTTTCTATCTCTAGTCCCTTCCTTGGAGCAAACCCATTGCCTCCAACGAATCCTACCTTTGGACTCACCCTTGTCATCCCTCCTACATCCAAATCCCACTGCTGCTGAATATGCAAAGTAAAATTTCTCTGCCTCTTCAACTGTTTCGAAGGTCAAGTCTCGCACATCAGCGATCTTCAGACTTCCAAATCCAGGATTATCTACAGCCACATCCTCTACACCCTCATGCGCCTGGTTTTCATTCTTAGAACCATCCATCGCTTATAGAACCTGTGATTCAAATACAGTACAACTCTATATGTTACTTTCATATTGAGATGTGTACAAAATAACAAGTAAGAAAATCTTATAGAAACTAGTACACTGATTAAGCAATGACAAGCTGCTGTTAAAAAAAGTACACCTGACCAAATGAAAAGTAGAAGTAGTGCAAATAAAATGTACACATTTCTCATAAATCATAGTACGTCATTCTATGTTACTCTCATATTGAGTTGCATATCGAATACAACGTAGGATATGTTTGAAAAACAAGTAGACCTTAACCTTGTTCGGCAATGAAGAACAGCTGGTGAAATAAGTAAACATGTCATGTTACAAAAGTGGATGCGGCACAACAAAAATGTAGACTTTCTGGAAATTGCAACCGAAATAGGGCTGCAGCCGAAGGCACACAACCGAAATAGGGTTGCAACCGAATACAAGAAAAATAAAACGAACAAAGCGAAACCCATGAGAAAAGAGAATTAAAACAAACAAACTGAAATCGACACAAACACAATGTAATAAACTCACCGCTGGGATAGATTGAGCAAGAGAGAGAGAGAGAGTCCGCTGAGATAGATTGAGCAAGAGAGAGAGAGAGAGAGAGAGAGATCGATCGAGAGAGAGAGAGGGAGAGAGAGAAAGAGTCGTCGTTGAGAGAGAGAGAGAGCCGTTGAGACTTAGGAGACTGTGTCGTCTCGTCTAGGGTTTTGCAAACCTTTTCTGTCCATCATAAACGACGTTCCGTTAAAGATGACGGCTCGTTTCGTCAACCTCCATCAGTTAAATATAATTGACCGTTAACATCACTAACTGAGAAGAGTTAAGTCAGTTAATGGAGTTAACTGACACATCATACTTTTTTAATGAGTTGTCACACATGAACCAATACAACAATGACACCTTGCAAGGTATGTATACCACAAGGCACCTAAGTCTTTCCCATAAAGTAAATGTGAGATATTGTTCAAATTTTTTTTCCCTCGATATATTCCTCATGAGGGCCAAGAACCTAAACCCAGGCTAAGGCCCATTCCTAATAAAACTAAGGCCAGAGCCACGTCACGAGCCAATGATGACCAAGGACGAAAGCCCAAAAATCCTCCAGCCAAGTTAAGAGGTAACCACGCATATGGATCCATGACAACAACCACCCTAGACTGATAAATATCGGACCCTTTCGCCGAGTCATGGATATTGCCCTAAAACCAGTATCTCGTTCGACTGGACCCCTCGTTCGCTGGCTTGGCCATAAGTCGGCACAGTCAGACAAGAATGAGAGGTTCTCCAAATTAGAGGTCGCGCTTGAGACGTGTTCTCTTTGTAAGAAAATGATAAACCCTGAAATGGTATGAGTTAGATCTCAAATATGTCTTGGTTAGTGGCTTAGTGGCACTCATTGTTCTTGACTTCTTGCAATCACGTTGGTCATTTTTTCAGTTGGTTGTTACTCTCTCAGATTCCATTGAGAATGATGACTGGATAATTAGTGGTTGGATAATGCTCTGCTTGTGAATTTTCGACTAGATGATTGGTGATTCAAGCTATTTGAGGTTGTTAGCTTCTAAAATATACCCAAAACTCCTGGTTTAAACTTAATTACCTGGAAGGCTCATAAATGAAAGGTTGAATTTGGAATACAAAATCATTCATTAATGAGGTTTTTAATGAGGCCACAATAGCCCCTGGGATCGATGTAATATCCATCAAAAACAAAAACTAGCAACATCATGATCCAAGCTTTTGCTAATCATCCAAACACACTTGTAATTATGTGTCACTCCTTTATTTCAGGTAAAGTTGTTCTAATCTTCTCCAGTTGCTAATCACCATCCGATGCAAGATAGAACATCTGCTGGAGACCTGGAGTAGACGTCAAGCTGCTAGGGTTCTCCGGTTCTGCCAATGCTTATTAGTCTCATATTAAGCTCTTCCAACACTTTGGTTTTCTCTTTCAACATCCTTTACTTGCTAAACGTTTATTTATACCAACATTTCTTCTAAAAACTTTGATAAACATCTCGAATTCTCGATCTCCATGTCAAAATTGTTTGCATATTTGAGTTAGGCTTTTCGGAGGTATAGATAAACATGAATGTTGGGAGGATTAAAAGAATAATGTGGATGCAAAACATAACACTAAACAAAGAAGAAACACTAAAACTAAGAACATAATATAAATGGAGATGTGCAGCCCGAAGGCATGCACAGAGCTCCTAGGCTATCAAGGTGACTACCTTATAGAATAGGCTGTTAGATAAGAAACAGAGAGGATTGGATTAAAACTTGATTCAACTTCATTTATTATTTGAGTGGAAGATTACACCATCCTTATATAGGCTCAAGAGCTGCCTCTAGCTCTTCCTAACTCATAAACACACAACCTTTTAGTTACCAAATGATAACTAAAAGACTTATAACGGTAGCAACATAAATCTTAGACTCCAAAAGATCATAACTGAAATTCTAATTTATTTTTAAGAAAACTGTCAGATAATTTGGTTTAATACTCCTTCAAAAATGATAAAAGATCAAAAACCTGAATACATACTTAAATGCATGACTTTGATTAAATTTAAATTGTTACTGGTGCAACTTCACTTCATCATTACCCTTGCTGTAGTATGACTGTAATCAGCACTAATTGCTCTTACAATAATCAAATTTATGGATTTCTTCCATTTCCAGATTCCAATCCCAAAGTCCTAGTAGTCTAAAGTCTAAACAAGTAGCTAGCTTTCAAAGCAAGAGAAACTAATATCAATTGCCTCTGCTTAATGACAACCAACTAAACCCAGATTAACAAATAGCCATTTGGGTTTCTGTCTACTTGATTTGACTAGCTTGAACCAGAAAAAATGGGGTTTCGTTTTCGTAAAGCGCTGGACTACGCCAGCCGTACGGTACGCTGCAGGTGTCTCAGACACGTGTTGTCCACACAGTTTATATTCGAAGGGTATATGTGTAAATATCACATTTAACTGCCGTCAGCAGTAAAACCACTGATCATAATTAAATGTTGAGGCTTTTATGTCATATCACCCTGCTGGTTACCCATAGCCGACTAGTCTGACTGTTTCTCTCTCTCCATGTCTAAGGGCTGCATGTTCTTCCCGACCATGATGACGGAGATGGAGTCGATGTTAGAGGTCGGAGCCGGAGGTTGGCTTACCGAGAAAGATGATGATCGGCTCTACATGCAGCCGAGGAACAAGCATGATGTCGATATTGATATCGATTCCGATCGAGAAGCGCCGGAGTACCGTCGAAATAAAAGATTGATGGTGTTTGAATTGGTTGAACTTGGGTTGAATCATTCTCTTGGATCAAGGAGATTGAGGTTGTGGAGCTGTGTTCGACTTTCTCCAGCGCCCTTTTGGCCTATGCCACTGTTCGTATTGACCCCAACTCCACATCGATACTCAATCTTCTTTCATTCTCAACACGATACCACAATACACATTTAATATGACAACCGATTTCCAAAACTCCCTAACATAGTTTAACCTTGCAATCAAGCTAAATTAGAATAGAACCCTAAAATATGCCTTTGATAAAGAAGTCAAAGAACACAGCAACCCAAAACTGCAACTTAACCAGTTCTAAAATCTCCTACTCAATTCAGCAACCATATAAGCTTGACCGTTCACCCCTCGGATTTCTATGATCATACGCAGCTCAATCGGTGGCCAGAGACGCCGGAAACACTGCCAAACCGTCGAGATTCTCGTCGCCCATTCTCTTTTCTCGTCGCCGACCACCAAGTGAGAGGGAGGTTGATTAAAGACTGATTTTACCGAGTCAATAATTTGAAGAATGTTTTAACTCAGTCTTACATTGTTGCCCTTTAATCAGTTTCAATGAATAATGTTTTACCAGCTCACGTGAAGTTACATATGTACCCTTCCGTTAACGATTCAAAGACGCACAGTACGCTTGGCGTTTTCTATAACTTGCCTTCGTTTTCAGTGAAAAAAAAGGAAAACAGAAGGAGTCAAAACCCCAATCCCAATATAACCCTAATCCCCATCTTAAGCAGCTTTGCATGGCCACCATTTGCCGGCCCGGCCATCAAAACGGCGACATTGGTGTTGCCTGCACGTGATCTGCCGATGTCATTAGGGTTCACTGCACGTGTGCGTTGCCTTGGACTGGTCATTCTCCTATTTTTCTATGGAGGTTTTTATTATTGGGATTCAAAAAATAATAGCAAACAGTGGAGGAAATTGTGGCATAGTGTTTCCCAAATTCAACCTGTGATAGCTGGTGGCTTGTGACCACTGACCAGACCCAAACTGCAAGCTAGGCAGGTCAATGTTTTCTGGGTTTTCCAGATCCCAAGCTCTGGCCTCTGATCATCATGTTCTTTAAACATATCTATCTGGGGATATATATTATGCACTTGCATTGTACAAGGGGAATAAAATGGACCTAAAACATAAGGGATAAACATGAAGTAAAGACCAAGGGAAAGTTTGTTTATCACACCCGACTTCTTTTTTAAGGTTTAATTATGATTTTGGTCTGTAGTTTCAGCGAAGTTTCCATGTCAATTTTGGCTTAAGGTGAGAATAGTAATTTTACGAAATATTTGATGAAATGATCTTGAAAATATACTTAGATACCAAAAATTTACCCTTAATTTTATAAGCACACTACAAAAAGAGACCTCTTCTCCACTCAATATGAGACCAATAGACAGTTCATGAAATTAGACCAGTTACTGCAAATGGGAAGGAGATTAAGAAACTGACTTAGGATTCTATATTTGGGTTACAGCCAGCTTATGCTTGCACCACTTAAAAAGAATAGTGTAACCTCTTATATTTTCATTGTTTTTGGGTTACATCAAAGTTTGCTAAAATATATTAAAGCAGGAGTCAAGGGTTCAATATTTGGTGGAAGCTGAGTGTCACATTAGAATATAGAACTTGAATGGGAATCCTAAATTTCTTCATGTTGGAACAGTTGAGGTGTCATTTTCATTTAATTCTACTATGTTGAAGTTGAAATGTTTGAAGGACAAAAGGGAAAAGTCTTTCAGTATCATAAGTTTGTTTATTCTTTGGCTCATGACAGGCAAAATTAAGTCACTTTTTTTGTCAATCACTTGGAGGAACACCAAACAACAGTAGGACAGTAGGTACATTATGTGCCAATGCATACACAACAACAACAAAAGCCAATTGAATGAAGTCAAAAAACTAGGTGCCAGTTCTTCAAGCCAAAGCTCTAGCTCTTCCTTTTGTCAATCATCTAGATTCCATCAAGACCAAATAAGTGTTTTCAGTATTGCAGTTATGTCATTTTGTTGGAGATGTATTAGAGCATCACATCTCAGACAACTTAATTTTTAAGCATAATGTGTTTACCTTGTTGGAATCTGCTTCACATGTATCTAGAAGCATTATATATATATATATATATATATATATATATATATATATATATCATAAAGAAAACCTTAACATGGCACTAAGGAAGCCAACTAAGCACCTCTGGATTTCATAAAAGAATCCCCAAAGAGCAATAATATCATCAAGCGGAAATGTTCTGTCAGAGATCTGGTTATGAATGTCAAAATCGCCGTTTATACTCCAAAGTTAGCAAAGTTTCATGCATAAAGAGTGTAATTGAACTTTCCAAAATCACATATTCTCTGAAGATTTGCTATGCAATCCCTAAACCAATGACAACAAGTGGAAACTTGAACTACTTCCCTGTGAGTCTTGATAATGAAAAAAGTTCACTTCCGGAAACCATCAGATATCAAAAGCAAGAATTTTTTTTTAACATTTTATTTTTAGTAGAACATGTACATTTACACAGAAATGTACTCAAGATGACAGAATAGGAGGTGTTCAATATCCCATTTCTTCTAGCTATTTCAAAATAAACATTAAACATTCATCGAGTATTCACATCATCATCTGGTCTCAGTGTCATACTAGACTAAGCAAATATGCTTAATGGACCTATCTTGTTTGATGCACCAAGTCCATTTTCAGCATTTTCCTTTCCTCTAATCCATGTCCTGCAAAAACAACATTCAATTTTCATTAACAGGTCGTCTGTGGCATCATAAGTCTGCACAAGTTAACTCAACATAACCAGACAATCTACCAGAAACTTGTTTATATCCTCACTTACCTCCCAATAGTTTCATTTGCCGGACGTGTTAGAATAGTCAGTCTCTTTGCTGCTTTCTTAAAAATACTGCATTTGCCAACATGAGGAAAGAATAAGTCCAATAAATATATAAATAGTGAAACCAAATTCGCCAGCAAAGAAAGATAAAAGTCACAGAACACGAAAAAAACTATACCCGAATGGTTCATCTCCCGTTTGTTTGACAACACCTGTTGGATCTCGGTAAAGAACATGGCTCAGCATCTCTGGTTTTTCTAATCCAAACATGATGGTCAGCCTCCTGTATAACTCATCATAAGAGCCCAGAGCTAAGAGGTCAAGAGTCCTTCCAACATTCTCAGACTCCATGAATACCTTGCAATGACCGGTGGTATCCAAGTCTAAAGCATGTAATTCTTTGTTCAGTGCAGATTTCTCTAGTGAACCCCAGTTCTCAAGAGCAGAGTCTGAACCAACCGATAGAAACCTTTTTCTGCCCTGATTCTCATCTTTCAGATTCTTACCAGCAAGAACCTGAGAAACTGCATCACTGGAGCAGCTATGAGACATCTGCTGCTCAGTAAGTATTGGTTGACCAAAGAGTAAAAACTGGTGTTTCTTCACATTATCAGATTTCTCCAAGTTCTGATTAGAATTTCCCATTGTTAGCAAGCAAGATAGGCTTTCGTTGCTGTTTGTGTCGCTAT